>CM022302.1:73811656-75048732 GCA_011799875.1 Thinopyrum elongatum | reverse complement strand
CAAGAGCGCTTGCCGGGAAAGCATTCCGGCAAGGTTTCTTTTGGCCCACCGCCCTCCAGGATGCGACTACACTAGTAACCAGGTGTGAAGCGTGCCAGTTTCATTCGAAGAAATTACATCAGCCAGCTCAAGCTCTTCAAACAATCCCTCTCTCCTGGCCATTTTCGGTCTGGGGGCTCGACATACTGGGCCCCTTCCCCCGTGCTGCCGGGGGCTTTGAGTACTTGTACGTTGCTATCGACAAGTTCACAAAGTGGCCGGAGGTGGAAGCAGTGAGGAAGATGACAGCGCAGTCGGCTGTCAAGTTCTTCAAAGGAATTGTTTGCCGTTTCGGTGTGCCTAACAGGATCATCACCGACAACGGCACGCAGTTCACAAGTCGCACCTTCATGCAGTATGTCCAAGACCTTGGTGGCAAGATTTGTTTTGCCTCTGTTGCTCACCCAAGAAGCAACGGCCAAGTGGAGAGGGCCAATGCTGAAGTGCTGCGCGGTCTCAGGACCAGAACTTTTGACAGGCTGAAAAAGTGCGGAAGACGCTGGATTGATGAGTTGCCGGCGGTTCTTTGGTCAATCAGAACGACACCAAATCGAGCCACCGGCCAGACGCCCTTCGCTCTAGTGTATGGAGCGGAAGCAGTTCTCCCCACGGAACTCATATACGGATCTCCTCGAGTGCTCGCTTATGATGAGCTCGAGCAAGAGCAACTGCGGCAAGATAACGCTGTGCTCCTTGAGGAGAATCGTCTTCAGGCTGCTGTGCGAGCTGCACGCTACCAGCAAGCTTTGCGCCGCTATCATAGCCGCAAAGTTCATGCCCGAAGCCTTGAGGAAGGCGACCTTGTTCTTCGACGGATTCAGTCCGCCAAGAATTCAAACAAGTTGACGCCAAAGTGGGAAGGCCCTTATCGGGTAGTACGAGTCACCAGGCCTGGCGCAGTCCGCCTGGAGACCGAGAATGGCGTTCCAGTGAGTAATTCCTGGAATATCGAACATCTTCGCAAGTTCTATCCATAAGGCGCGGTTGCCGGGGGCTCCCGGCAACCACCTTTTTGTACAAGTCTTGCCGGCAAGGCATGTGATCCTTTGTACAAAGCCAGGCGCAGACCCTGAGCACAGATGAATAAATTTAAGTGTTGTACATTTCCTTATTGATTCTCATGTTCACATTCATATATGCATGTTTGTCTAAGATGTTGTATAACACCTGATCCCGGTAAGTTCTAACGAACCGCCAAGGTTTCATCTCTTTATTTTCCCTTCTTTCTTTTTCTTAAAGACAGAAGGATTCCTCGCGCGCACATTTGCCGGGGGAGGAAGGGAGACATGAATACCAGTTGGTGACGTTCGGAATCGTATGCTTGCCGGAGGAAGGACGAAGACAGAAAGCTAAGTCCTAAAAACTCAGAGCAAGTTTTTCTTTTTATTACGAAGTTAGTTCCTTGGACGATTCCGACCCTTGTATGGAAAATCTGCACGCGAAGGAACCCTTGTTGTAATCAGTTGCGCCCTTATTTTGTTTCGAGTACGCTCAACAATTTAAGTGGCTGCACTGAGAGCGCCAAGGAGTCTTGCCGGCCGCTGCACCTCCAGCAGGCTGCTGAAGTCCCGCACCTAGCGCTCGTGGCAGGTTGCGCGCCGGCAAGTTTTTCAGTAGGCGTAGGATGAATTCCATACATAAAGGAATCAGACAAGGAAAGTAGCTAGCATGAGCCTAAACATAGTTAAATTATATTACATCCATGAGTTGCCGCAGTCCTAACTCGAGACTTAACTGTCTTTTACATCAGATGGTGGCGGCAAGAATAAAAGGGAAGCACTCAATCCCTGCGCTGGCCTTCGATCCTTTTGATGGAGTCCACCTTCTCAAGGATCGGCGCGATGCACTTCTCAAGCGCCTCAACATTTGCATCCTTTGGCAGGTGGCCGAGTGCGCTGGAGAGATCGATGCCGGGATTGCTGTGCACCACCTTGAGGAGCACCTTGCGAAGTGTAGGGTAACGCAGCAGAAAACAAAAAATTTCCGACCTACGCACCAGCCTAGGACCACTATGGAGACTGCATACAAGGTTTGATCATTTTCGTTACCGACTCGTAGCGCAGCGAAAGTAGAGTCGATGACGATCGGTGGTGCAGATCCCCGCAGCTAGGATTTACAACCTCCCAACCGCGAGGATGTATACCCTCGTCTTCCCTTCGGACAGCCCTCCGGGAGGCGGTCGAACAGTCCCCTGGACGGTGTCGCGGACAGCCCTTCGGGAGGACCTTCGAAACTCGAACGGTCACTCGGACAGCCCTTCGGGAGGACTCACAGAACTCGGACCGTCACTTGGACAGCCCTTCGGGAGGCACTCACGAACAGCCCCTCGGGCACTAAGATCGAAACTACGACCTCTCTACAGAGTTGCACACATACGGTGTCAACTATCCGGCAGGGCTTCGCCGTCCAGAACTAGTTCCCACCGGAACCCAGACAGCCTTTTGGCTCTACGAAACTCTTTTCGTGGGAGGGAGAGAGAAGCCAGATCATTGCATGGCACTTGTATGTGAGAAGGAGTGAGTCTTTAGGCAGCCCCCTCCACCCCTATTTATAGGCCAAGCCCAAGGGTGGCTTCTCCAAGAAGCCAAGGGGAAAAATACCAAAGGACCCTCAAGGTGGCTTCTCCAAGAAGCCACCCAAAAAGCACTTTCACTATTCACGACGACATTTTTCAGCGTCCGTTCAAACTGAAAATATTTATGTGGGCTTAGAACATTTCCAGTACCCACTAAAATAATTTTCAACACGTTCTGGAACAATTCCAGTTTAGTGATTTCATCTGCGAAAAGCATCTGAAGCGGTTCCGGCAGCCCCGGAACATTTCCGGTTTTTCTTCCAGAAAATTCCCAGAAGTTTCCAGAATGATTCTGGCATCCTCCAAGAATTATCAGGCATGTGCCGAAACCATTTTGACTTAATGGTATCCCCTGAAACAACTTTTCAGTTTCACCAGAACTCATCCGGTGACCTCTCTCTGCGGAACTTTTCCGCTGTCCGAAACTTTTCGGTGTCCGAAACTTTTTCGGTGATTTTCTCTCAGACTCCCTGTCTAGTATTCAGCAGATAGATGACCCTTAAGCGTGTGACCCTATAGGTTCGGTGAAGTATAGACATGACCTGGAACCCCTTCCGATCAATGATCAACATCGGAGCCGTGGACACCCATATTGACCCCTATACCCACACGAATGAATATTCGAGTGAACCTCCAGTTGCCGTGTGCTATTCCTGCTGCTTCACGATATGTTACAAATACCCGAGGTTAGACATGTTGGCATCCCCGTGGATCAACAACTTGTCCACTATGCCAGTTACCCCGTTATCGGTATTGTTCTCTTTTCTCGTTACCGTGTTCTGGCATCCCCGTGATCAAATCACAAAGTGTCTGGCCAGACGATGATGGATACCGTAACACCGAGAGGGCCCAGAGATATCTCTCCATCGTCAGAGGAGCAAATCCCAATCTTGAGCTATCAAGTTACTTGACATACTTTCCCATGAACCCGTAAGCCGCCGTAATAGCCATCCATTTACGGATGACGTTTAACAAACCCCAAAGTTCATGAATCAAGCATGAAGAAACTCGATACTCTCATGGTCTGAGGAATCATGCAAACATTAACCATCTCTGTGTTATTAACCATTAACTCATGACGAATGTATCTCATAGCATAACATCAATTCGGGTCGATTCAACACAAATGTCCTTCCTGACATTGTGCCCTCAAAGTTGCTGGCATAGACATGCCCATGATTGGAAAAACATAATCATCATGCAACACTTGAGCTAGTCTTAGAGGCACGACTAGGAATACATTTTACCGTTTATTATACCACACGTGCACATGGGTTTTCCCCAGAGCCTTTATGGATATACGGGCTCGGGAACCATAGCAGTTATAGCATGGAATATAAACTTAATTATGAACAGGGAGATAATTAATAACATTTATTATTGCCTCTAGGGCATATCTCTTACAGACTCCCACTTGCACTAGAGTCAATAATCTAGTTGATGCTAATGCACTTTACACCTGTGGCACACCGGTGTAAATATACTTCGCTTGTGGTATAGCCTGATGTCCAACGGATCTGACGACTTCAGCTCCGTGTGTATCTTTGCATATCCTCGCGTTTTCACGCCTTCACAAAATTCATATTTTGTGTGGACTTGGCTTGGTATGTATGTGAATCACAGGTCGAACCTGGATTCCTCAGACTGAGTTATGGAGCAACTACTTGCAGTAGTGTCCCATGATTCAACATCTTCTTTGTCGCTTTTAAAAGCGGCAACATACTTCGCCTCTGTTATAGAATTCGCCACAGTAACTTGTTTGGAACAATTTCCAACTACCGTGCCACCATATTGTGTTTTACACAAAACCCTCAAATTAAATCAAAAATCGCTTGGAGCATGGATGAAGACTGTATCGATGTAACCTTTTACAACGAAATCTTCATGATCTCTGCTTGCGAGAAAACATGTCATCAGTGCTACTATAGTACTCAATGACCCTTTTTCACTGTTGTCCCATGATCAGAACTTTTGATCACCTTGGTATCTATACTCGCAACAACTTTGGAGTATTGGACATATCTGGTTGTTTTTACATACCATGGAATACATGATTAATCCAAACACAAGAGTGTGTGGAATCTCCATCATGTATTTTGCTCATCAGTGTTTTGGGACACTGAGTCTTGCAAAAACTCTTTCCATGTGACTTCGGCAAGAATCACTCCTTGACGGTTTTTAATGCTAAAAGGTTTTAGCATTTTGTCAATATGTATCTTTGCTTAGCCCCATCAGGTAAATCTATCTCCATAGATCATCATGCCTAATATTAAGGCTATTTAGCCCAAGCACTTCATCAAAAAACCCTTTTTAAATGAAGTCCTAATTCGTGTCAAGAAATTTAATTCCAATTAACAATGTGTCAAGCACACAACGTTTTTAGAAATATTATTATGCTCCCACTTACTTTCTTGAATCACAAGCATCTTCGTTACCCATTGATGAAGTCAAAACCCTTTTAACCATTTCATCAAAACACAAAGATTCCAACTCCATTTTGCTCTCTTCTGTCCATTGCTGGAACTCTGAAGTTTGCATACTTACTAGCATCCTCTGGATTGACAAAATACCTTGGACTGTAACACATGCAAGTCCTTGGTTTCATTTCCATCAGGTGGAAATCCTTTTGCCATCCATTGTTTTATATATCATGATATGAAATATGTATTAATTGCTAGTTCAACCCGAACCGACTTTAAGCATCGCTACGGTGAAGCAACCTCATCGTAGTCAACTCCTTGAACTTGTATATTGCAACAAGTCGAGCTTTATGGATAAAACATTTTTATTCGTATCAGTTATAGTTCCATAAATATTCGTCAGACTCTAAGTCTTCCGAAAGGTGTATCAAGGTTTTAATCTTGAATCACTTATATGGAAACTATCTCGGATTGTATTGGCATTTAGCCAATTCCGGAGTCAGGGCCCATCAACGCTTCCTTGTGTATCGTAGGTATACTGTTGTCTAACAACAATATCTCGTTTGCGCACCTGAGAGGTTTGCACGAGCCTTGCCTACGTGGTTCAGCTGCAAGTTCGACCGAAGTCCATACATTTTATTGTAGAGACTTCCGTATCAGTCGCAGTAGGAAACTCTGGAATTGCTTCTAAGGTCTCTTTCCTTTGACCTGATGACGAAGATACTGTTTATCTTGTCGAGTTGCACTATTCTCCCACTCACCTTTTGAAAGAACCATTTTCTTCAAAAAGCATACCGTTCTTTGTGGCAAACCTATTTGCCTCGGTATAGTGAGGGAGGAATACCCAATTACTTGGGATAACCTACAAAGTAGCACTTGCCTGATTTGAAATAGGTTTGTAACCTTTTACACAAGCCCCATATTCCAAATGTTAAGAAAAGATATGACATGGTTGGGCATACCATACCATGGTGTCATTTCAACAGACCCGATGGAGCTCTTTTCAGTGTAAAAGCCGCAGTCTCTAAAGCATCACCTTAAAAGGGATAATGGCAAATTTATTTATGTCATCTTTGATCTTACCATGTCATAAATGGTTCGATTACATCTTCACGGACTTTCCACTCACAGCGGTGTTCCGGGAGGTGTAAGTTATGAAACTCTTTTCACAACTCATCAGACATTCGCTAAACTTGTAACTCAAGTATTTCTTTCTGCAATCGAATTGTAGAAACATAATTTTCTTGTTACAATAACTTCTACTTCATTTTGAAAACCTTTCAAATGATTTCAAAAGATCCAGACTTACGTCTCATCAAGTAAATATCCATATATCTACTTGAGTCATTTCTGAAGATAGATAAATCCACTACTTGCAACAACATTTATCGGACTACATATATCAAAATGTATGATCACCAATAAGTTCTTTGCTCGTTCCTTATGGCCTGTGAACGGTATTTCAGTCACTTTACTTTTCGGAGGAAAGTTGCAAGTGTCAGGTGATTCAAAATCAAACGACTTCAAAATCCATCATAATGGAATTTTCCATGCGGGTTTCTCCAATGTGACCAAATGCAGTGCCACACTTGTGTGGTATTCTTTTAGTCTTATGACATTTAGCGTCAGTGTTATGGATGTATCATATTACCATCAATATTCATAACATACGTCCCATCTAGGATGGAAGCATGTCCCTTCATGTTATTCATAATACTGAACAACAATTGTTGTTTTTATGAACAACTCTTTTGCAACAAACATTGTGCAACGAGCTAGAGTGTATGAAACTCTAAAATGAATTATGAAAGTAAACCCAGAGGTAATGTATTATTATCAATATTCATAACATATATCTCATTCATAATGAAAGTATGGCCCTTATGTTATTCATAACATCGAACATCAAAAGTTCTCTTATAAACAACCTTCTTGCAAGATACCTTATGCAATGGGCTAGAGTTTGTGAAACCCCAAACGAATTATAAAAATAAATACAGACGGTAATACACCGATGGAAGGTATAGTAACATTTACTATGTTCCCTGTGTATACCTAAACCTCATTTCTGGCTAGTCTTTTAGGCCATAGTAGTTCTTACATCGAATTGCAACAGAATGCAATCGAGCGGGTATCTTTGTGATTGTCTCACAATACCCAAGAATTAGTGATTAACATGTTTAACCATAATTCCCAAGAACTATATCTTTTACCAGCCTTCTATACATCAAAAACTTGTATGACATTCATACATGAGCTGGATATTCCAGTCTTCTTTCTTTTTGCCTTTATACTTCTAACAGTTTAACTTTCAGTATTTCTCCTACTCTCAGAAGAAGCATCCAACTTAAGAGTGGCGTTAGCCCCGGACTTCCTAGGCGTGAAAGTTTCACTAACACCCTTCGGACACTTCCATTCTCTTTAAGTTGTTTGTTTTATTCACCTTTCATCATATGACAGGCGTTCTACTGGATTCCTCTCTTATTAGTCTAATGCATAGTAAACTCGTTTACTAATAGTTTGCAAACAAACATTGCTTTGGATATCTCATATCTTTTAGCCTTTGTCTGTCTCTGAAAATGATTTTCAGATTCCATGAATATCACATAACTATCCAAACTTTCGAAGTTCGGGTCTCATGGAAGCAAACATATTGCACTTGACTAAAAATGGAATTCTAGCTTTTGGATCGAAGGACGAGAGTCACATGATCCATAGCATAAGCGAGAGAATACCGAAAGTATGCGATAGGACAAAGTCCTTCTTGGCACTCTTGAGGACAATCCTCACATTACGTTACCAACCGTAAAGTTTTAACCAGATATTTAACAGCTATTCAATTTTAATAGGGAAGGTGGAAACGCGAGCCATTATTCTACAACTATTAGCAAACCACACTTAGACAGTGTTCATAATTAATTGCACTGAGAATTAAACAAGTTAATTCAACAGTGCGCTCCCACTCAAATCAATATCTCTCATAATTGATTGTGAGCGATTCAAGATCCATATTACAATTTAACGCCAAGGATGTGTCCATCTCAAGTGACGAAAATTGCAATCGGTAGGCCAACTTGCCAATCACATCTCTATGTGACTCTTGTTCATCTTTCGATGGGCGTGTTCCGAGCTCAGGACGCTCCTCCAGAACGTCAAGACAACCAAGTGATCTTGCTACGAGGTCTCAACTCACCCGCCTCACACTTCCCTAATCGTTCGCACCCATGTGTCCATGTGATGCCCCGAAAAGTTAGGTGCCGTGACGGTGCTACACTTGGGAGAACACTAACTACTTGATATTTTTGTGAGAGATCACCCTAATAAAAGCGACTACCGCGCAATCAAAAAGGGTGCATCATAAGGGATAAACATCTCAGGTAATTCATAATAGCATGATATGGTATAGCCCTTTCTGACGGAGAAGTCTTGTATTTCTTCGTCTTCGGCATTCGCGTCGGTGTTCACCTTCACGAAGATTGCCACCACCTTGTCGATGCACCAGATAATATTGCTATCTCTATAGCTAATAAAATAATGCAATACAACAAGTTTGACACGCAGGTCATTTAAAGTGCAATCATATGGCTCCAGCCATCATGCCGAATCATGACACACAGGTCATGTTAATCAATTTACATCATATAGTCATCTCATACATAATCAAATTAAATATGAGCACTCCTATACCACATCATATGCACATGCAAACCCTCCTGCAAAACCAAGTTAGACGCCTCTAATCGGTTCATGCAAAAACTTGTTTTTACGTGGCTTCTAAGGTTTCGAAACAAACCGAAACTACCAACGTCCATCATCAAGTATGATAATTCAAGTCGCTAGATTAACTTTCCAGGGTGTATGAAAACCGAGATAATAAAATCTCGAGCCCCATACTAAACTTCGTCATACGCATGACCCCCGTGCAGATCATATCTGCATTGCCCTTTTGTCTGCGAAATTTCATCTTTCCTTTTAACTATGGTGGAATTCAATGAACTGTTAGCACTTCGTTGATCAATCAGGATCGCGGATTGCCAGAACTTTGAAACTCTACCATACTGTTATCAAGATCAGAAATATGCAAATTCTAGGGAAGTAACAAGAACATCGGGTAACAGATTTCATCTGCTACCCGCACAAATAATTTTCAGTAATAGAACTCATCTACTACCTAATTATATTGTGCAACACCCATACATCTCTATGTATTCTAGATCGCAACCTGCATCTACGCATAGCACGGCTCATGATGCCACTGTAGGGTAACGCAGCAGAAAACAAAAAATTTCCGACCTACGCACCAGCCTAGGACCACTATGGAGACTGCATACAAGGTTTGATCATTTTCGTTACCGACTCGTAGCGCAGCGAAAGTAGAGTCGATGACGATCGGTGGTGCAGATCCACGCAGCTAGGATTTACAACCTCCCAACCGCGAGGATGTATACCCTCGTCTTCCCTTCGGACAGCCCTCCGGGAGGCGGTCGAACAGTCCCCTGGACGGTGTCGCGGACAGCCCTTCGGGAGGACCTTCGAAACTCGAACGGTCACTCGGACAGCCCTTCGGGAGGACTCACAGAACTCGGACCGTCACTTGGACAGCCCTTCGGGAGGCACTCACGAACAGCCCCTCGGGCACTAAGATCGAAACTACGACCTCTCTACAGAGTTGCACACATACGGTGTCAACTATCCGGCAGGGCTTCGCCGTCCAGAACTAGTTCCCACCGGAACCCAGACAGCCTTTCGGCTCTACGAAACTCTTTTCGTGGGAGGGAGAGAGAAGCCAGATCATTGCATGGCACTTGTATGTGAGAAGGAGTGAGTCTTTAGGCAGCCCCCTCCACCCCTATTTATAGGCCAAGCCCAAGGGTGGCTTCTCCAAGAAGCCAAGGGGAAAAATACCAAAGGACCCTCAAGGTGGCTTCTCCAAGAAGCCACCCAAAAAGCACTTTCACTATTCACGACGACATTTTTCAGCGTCCGTTCAAACTGAAAATATTTATGTGGGCTTAGAAAATTTCCAGTACCCACTAAAATAATTTTCAACGCGTTCTGGAACAATTCCAGTTTAGTGATTTCATCTGCGAAAAGCATCTGAAGCGGTTCCGGCAGCCCCGGAACATTTCCGGTTTTTCTTCCAGAAAATTCCCAGAAGTTTCCAGAATGATTCTGGCATCCTCCAAGAATTATCAGGCATGTGCCGAAACCATTTTGACTTAATGGTATCCCCTGAAACAACTTTTCAGTTTCACCGGAACTCATCCGGTGACCTCTCTCTGCGGAACTTTTCCGCTGTCCGAAACTTTTCGGTGTCCGAAACTTTTTCGGTGATTTTCTCTCAGACTCCCTGTCTAGTATTCAGCAGATAGATGACCCTTAAGCGTGTGACCCTATAGGTTCGGTGAAGTATAGACATGACCTGGAACCCCTTCCGATCAATGATCAACATCGGAGCCATGGACACCCATATTGACCCCTATACCCACACGAATGAATATTCGAGTGAACCTCCAGTTGCCGTGTGCTATTCCTATTGCTTCGCGATATGTTACAAATACCCGAGGTGAGACATGTTGGCATTCCCGTGGATCAACAACTTGTCCACTATGCTAGTTACCTCGTTACCGGTACTGTTCTCTTTTCTCGTTACTGTGTTCCGGCATCCCTGTGATCAAATCACCCTATGTCTGGCCAGACGATGATGGATACCGTAACACCGAGAGGGCCCAGAGATATCTCTCCATCGTCGGAGGAGCAAATCCCAATCTTGAGCTATCAAGTTACTTGACATACTTTCCCATGAGCCCGTAAGCCGCCGTAATAGCCATCCAGTTACGGATGACGTTTAACAAACCCCAAAGTTCATGAATCAAGCATGAAGAAACTCGATACTCTCATGGTCTGAGGAATTATGCAAACGTTAACCATCTCTGTGTTATTAACCATTAACTTGTGACGAAAGAATCTCATAGCATAACATCAATTTGGGTCGATTCAACACAAATGTTCTGCTAACAATTGTGCCCTCAAAATTGCCGGCATAGTCATGCCCATGATCAGGAAAACAGGATCATCATGCAATACTTGAGCCAGTCATAGAGGCTTGACTAGGAATACATTTTACCGTTTATTATCCCACACGTGCACATGAGTTTCCCTCCAAGCCTCGTTTTATTTGTAGACTCGAGAATCATTGCAGTTATAGCATGGAACATAAACCTAATTATGAACAGGGAGATAATCAATAACATTTATTATTGCCTCTAGGGCATGTAGGGTAACGCAGCAGAAAACAAAAATTTTCCGACCTACGCACCAGCCCAGGACCACTATGGAGACTGCATACAAGGTTTGATCATTTTCGTTACCGACCCGTAGCGCAGCGAAAGTAGAGTCGATGACGATCGGTGGTGCAGATCCCCGCAGCTAGGATTTACAACCTCCCAACCGCGAGGATGTATACCCTCGTCTTCCCTTCGGACAGCCCTCCGGGAGGCAGTCGAACAGTCCCCCGGACGGTGTCGCGGACAGCCCTTCGGGAGGACCTTCGAAACTCGAACGGTCACTCGGACAGCCCTTCGGGAGGACTCACAGAACTCGGACCGTCACTTGGACAGCCCTTCGGGAGGCACTCACGAACAGCCCCTCGGGCACTAAGATCGAAACTACGAACTCTCTACAGAGTTGCACACATACGGTGTCAACTATCCGGCAGGGCTTCGCCGTCCAGAACTAGTTCCCACCGGAACCCAGACAGCCTTTCGGCTCTACGAAACTCTTTTCGTGGGAGGGAGAGAGAAGCCAGATCATTGCATGGCACTTGTATGTGAGAAGGAGTGAGTCTTTAGGCAGCCCCCTCCACCCCTATTTATAGGCCAAGCCCAAGGGTGGCTTCTCCAAGAAGCCAAGGGGAAAAATACCAAAGGACCCTCAAGGTGGCTTCTCCAAGAAGCCATCCAAAAAGCACTTTCACTATTCACGACGACATTTTTCAGCGTCCGTTCAAACTGAAAATATTTATGTGGGCTTAGTACATTTCCAGTACCCACTAAAATAATTTTCAATGCGTTCTGGAACAATTCCAGTTTAGTGATTTCATCTGCGAAAAGCATCTGAAGCGGTTCCGGCAGCCCCGGAACATTTCCGGTTTTTCTTCCAGAAAATTCCCAGAAGTTTCCAGAATGATTCTGGCATCCTCCAAGAATTATCAGGCATGTGCCGAAACCATTTTGACTTAATGGTATCCCCTGAAACAACTTTTCAGTTTCACCGGAACTCATCCGGTGACCTCTCTCTGCGGAACTTTTCCGCTGTCCGAAACTTTTCGGTGATTTTCTCTCAGACTCCCTGTCTAGTATTCAGCAGATAGATGACCCTTAAGCGTGTGACCCTATAGGTTCGGTGAAGTATAGACATGACCTGGAACCCCTTCCGATCAATGATCAACATCGGAGCCGTGGACACCCATATTGACCCCTATACCCACACGAATGAATATTCGAGTGAACCTCCAGTTGCCGTGTGCTATTCCTGTTGCTTCACGATATGTTACAAATACCCGAGGTTAGACATGTTGGCATCCCCGTGGATTAACAACTTGTCCACTATGCCAGTTACCCCGTTATCGGTATTGTTCTCTTTTCTCGTTACCGTGTTCCGGCATCCCCGTGATCAAATCACAAAGTGTCTGGCCAGACGATGATGGATACCGTAACACCGAGAGGGCCCAGAGATATCTCTCCATCGTTGGAGGAGCAAATCCCAATCTTGAGCTATCAAGTTACTTGACATACTTTCCCATGAACCCGTAAGCCGCCGTAATAGCCATCCATTTACGGATGACGTTTAACAAACCCCAAAGTTCATGAATCAAGCATGAAGAAACTCGATACTCTCATGGTCTGAGGAATCATGCAAACATTAACCATCTCTGTGTTATTAACCATTAACTCATGACGAATGTATCTCATAGCATAACATCAATTCGGGTCGATTCAACACAAATGTCCTTCCTGACATTGTGCCCTCAAAGTTGCTGGCATAGACATGCCCATGATTGGAAAAACATAATCATCATGGAACACTTGAGCTAGTCTTAGAGGCACGACTAGGAATACATTTTACCGTTTATTATACCACACGTGCACATGGGTTTTCCCCAGAGCCTTTATGGATATACGGGCTCGGGAACCATAGCAGTTATAGCATGGAATATAAACTTAATTATGAACAGGGAGATAATTAATAACATTTATTATTTCCTCTAGGGCATATCTCCTACACGAAGGACGGCCCGGCAAAGCCGGCGAGTCTCGTTCGCCAGTTGGGTCGCCCGGCTGAACTGGAGCGCCCTCAACGCGTTGATGATGCTTTCAAAGAACATCGTCAACCTGGCGCTTGGAGATATTCTTTCCTCGGAAGAATATCTGAAGTTCGACAAGCCCATGGTTGACAGTTCTGCGGTAAGCTTCTCCGCGGTGGCGATGAGACGGCCAGTCCAGATCTCCACTCCCTTTTCATAATCAGCCTGGGCAGCGGCAGCGCTCTTGAGCAGGTTCCTCTCTCCTTGGAGATCCTTGAGTAGAGCCTTCTCATGGGCCCTGCCGGCCTCGAGGGATTTCTGCAGCGTGGTCAGCTTTAGCTCCAGAACCGCAATATCATCAGCCGCAGAGGAGAGCTGCTTGGTCTTGCCGGACAGGGCGACTTGCATCTCCGCCAAGGAGTGGAGGGTTTTTTCCCTGTCCCCCTTGAGCGTCGAGAGCTCCTTGCCATGCTCGTCGAGATCCGTCTCCAGCCTCTTCACTTTGTCACTCAGCTCGTTCTTGGCGGCCTCTGCAACTTCGGCAGCATCGACGGCCTCCTTGAGCTTGCCGGCGTGACTTGCAGTTAGAGCTTCGAGCGCCTCCTTGTGCTTCTGCTCCAGCTCCTGGGTCCGCCGCGCGACAAGATTTTCAATGTCTTCATCCTTGCTACGAAGCTTGGCGGCGAGCGCCTGCTCACGTGCGGTGAGATCTTCTTCGAAAGCGTCAAGAGCAACGCGGCGCCCCGTCAGGAGAGCATCTTCGGCAGCGATCCTTTGAACAGCTTCATCGTGGGCCTTCTCCATGTCTGATTGCTTCAGGAGGACCTCATTCCATTGCTGGCTCACTTGTTCTCGACCGGCAACCAGCTCTTGAAGGGCCTCGGCATGCCAGATTTGCATTTGTGCGACGCGCCTTTGAAAATCCGCTTCGGCTGCCTCGACAACTGCCATTCTGGAGTCCGCCTTCTCTTTTAGGGCACGATGGAGAGCCTGGAGTTTGCGGAAGTTTTCGCCCATGGCCTGAAGGAGCCGATCCTCTTCAGACTTGCCACTGCTAGCACTAGGATCGTCAACAACTTCGAGCCCGGCAGCGGCAATAATTTCCTCAAAAATTTCTCCTTCAGCTGGTGCCTCGGTGCTTGCCATCCCTGGCAAGTTGATGAATAGGTTTTCGCCAACTTTGAGATACTTGCTGGATGAGGGCTCGTCAGATGTTGATGGCTGGTCTTCAGTGGCCACCTCACCAGTGACAGGGGGCTCCGCGCCCGATGCAGCGCCTGGCGCTCCTGCGGCAGGAATGCCGTCAGTATGGTCCCCAGCCTCCCTGTCGCCCTCTTCAGCAGGTTCTTCCGCGATTTCCTTTCGTGCTGTCTTGGCGGCCTCCCTGTCAAGAGCATCACCGGCCCCGGCAACATCATCCTTGGTGGCCTCGCTGGCAGTGATCCTGTCCGCTTCGGCAGCAGCATCCCTGGCAGTCTCCTCGATGACGGCGTCGACGTCCATATGTTCCATCTCAGAGAACTCTGAAGGGAGAAGGAGAAGGTCAGAATAAGATCGAGTTTTTAAATTTTGAAGTGATCAAAGATAAAGAACTAAGGGGAAAAGAATAACTAGCACTTTGAGGCGATCGAGTACCTGCGTCGAGCTGTCGAGAGGTAGCTTCGCCTCTCCTGGCAACTCCGGTTGCCGGGGGTGGGTTGCCGGAGTCCGTGCTTGTCGGCTCCTCCTCAATCTGGACGGGCTCGTCGGCAGTATCTCTTGCCGGAGATGTGCTTGTGGGCGGAGCGGTCGATGAAGGAGGCACAATGGGGCAATCTTCTCCTTGTTGCCGTTCTTCTCCTGCGAACCCGAAGATATCAGCGACAAGAATGGAAGCCTCGGCACCAGCCAACAGAAAAAGGGACAATGAACTTACGCTGGGGGTTGCGTTGAGGACTAGGCTCCGGGCTCACGATGACGGTCTCTGGCACGCTAGTGGAGCCTGCCGGGGGCTCGTCGCCCGTAGAAGTCCTTGACCTCTTCGCCATCCTCTCTAGCAAGGTTTCTGTGTCACTACAGAAGCAATACAAGCAAGTCAGTAAAGATTGATGTAAGATTGGAAGGTAAAAGCTGTGGCAAAGTACTTACTCTTCTTCCTCTTGCTCCGGACTAAAGCCGGAGATGTCGAAGTCGACCTCCGTTGCGGTGTCTGAGTGGGGAGGCGGAGGAGGAGTCCTAGGCCGCTTGGCTATGGCAGGCGCCGGGGCAGCTTTCGGTGCGGTGGTGCGAGACCCTCCTGCCGCCCCAGCAGTGGCCGCTGGTGCGGACCTCGCACGCCGTGCAGGCTGTTGACGGGCCCCCTGCCGCGGTCCGGTCTTGCCGGCCACTTTCTTGCCGGGGGCTTCGCCGCTCGAAGAGGGCTGGCTTGCCGGGATGTCAGACGCAGCCTTCCGAAGAACATGCTTCGCCTTCTTCTTCGGGGGAGGGGGCTCTTCTCGCGTCTCTTCTTCTTCGACTGAGTCCTCGCCGGACGAGATTTCAGCGGCTGCGCCGCTCTCCTCCCCGGCAACCTCGTCCTCCCCGGCAGGCTTCGCCTCCACTACCACCTCTGCCTCACTGGCTTCCCACTCTGTGAAGCCAACGCTGCCGGCCTCCGCGGCAAGATCCGCTTCCTCCACTCTGGTAGCGATGTATGCTACCTCCTGATCCGTGGTGGCGCGAATAAGATCTGTCTCTTGCCGGACAGGCTTTTCCGTCAGATTGTCGAAGAATTTCTGCACTTCTTCCTCGCTTGGCTCGACCCAGGTCGGGTCAAGGCCGTGGGCGTTGAACATCGGCAAGAAAGCAATGATCGACCCCAGCGCAGAGTTGTTGCACAAGGGGACGATCCTTGCCAGCAGCCGGTGCTTGTCTTCGCGCTGGAATAACTTCTGGCGGAGAGCGCCAAGCTGCATAACAATCAAGTTGTTGTTCAGCCCGGGGCGCAGCCTCATGACATCCGCCGCGTTCTTATACTCCCAGGCTGGCCTTCCCCTATTCTGCAGAGGGGCGATGCGGCGGCGGAGGAAGTCGAAGCCGATCATCTCCATTGTCAGCCCGGCAGCCTTCAAGCGGAGGATTCTGGTAGTGGCGATTGTGAGCTTCTCGTCTTCTGCGGCGAGATCGCCCCAATCCTTGCCGCGGACCACCTTCTGTCGCCGGGGATGGCAAAAAGGATGAGGATCTGCTTCCTGGATCCAGCACCATTCGGCCCGCCACTCGTCCCACTTTTCGCGGTAAACTCCATCTGGGTATATCTCTTTGTTCCAGGCCCTTGGAATCCAAGCAATAGATCCAGAGAGAGCCTCTCCTTTTTGGATTCGAGGATAGAAATAGTGGCGGAAAAGAGCAGAATTGGGGATCACGCCGGCAAAATTTTCACAAAGATGGGCAAAGATCGACATGCAAAATACGGCATTCGGCGTGAAGTCAAGAAGGCGGAAGCCGTATGTATACATGATGTCGTTGAAGAAATCGGAAAAAGGTGGACAGAGCCCGCAATAAAAGTACGCAGTGAAGAAGGGGTATCTGTCCGATCCGCCTTTGGAACTAGCACCTGGGATGACGCGTGTGGCGGGGTGGGCTTGTGTTCCCTTCGCCCACATGCATTGGTATCGTCCCTTCAAGGTTTCGGCGTCAAGCGTCGGAGGGAAAACGACGAGCCTCTTCCGCATCTTCACCAGCTCGCTTTCCGGAACTTCGGCTTTCGCCTCCTTGTCCGTGCCCTTGCCTTTGCTGGTCTTGGGCGGCATGGCGGCTGTGGAGATGGAAGCCGGAGGATGGAACGAGCGCGGGAGCGGCGAGCAGAAGAGAAGGAAGGTTTCGCTCTGAGCTCGAGCAGAGGAAGGCGATGGCGATAGCCAGATTGGGAAGAAGAGGGGGGTGAATGGGTTTGCGCCTCCACGACTTCTCCTTTTTATGGGGAAGGAGCGGGGCCACCTTGTTTATCCCCCAATATGAATGCGCCTCTGTGGGCGCGAAATAGTTTGCAGCCTTTTTGGCACACTTCTCACATCGCGCGCTCCGTGCGCATAGTGGGGGCACAGTAAAACAAGATCTTTACGAGCAGTTAATTCCCTGCCACGCGTGCCCGTGCACTGTTTGGGCCTAGCCCAACAACGCCTCACACTCGTGTATGGCCCAGGCCCGGGGGCTCCTGTCGGTGTACTAAGTATTGGGCCACTAGTACCCCTTACTTGTGCACGGGTAGTTGTAGCCGTCCTCGCGGCAAGGCTTGCCGGGATCAGCTCGAGGTCGATTTAAGTCATCAAGGAAATCATCAAGTCAGAGATCTGAGAATCAGCAAATAAGCAAAGCTAGAAATCGAAGGCCAGCCGCCCCGGCAAGATCCTTGCCGGGGTGGCCTGAGGAGCCCGGCAAGGATCGGCGCCCGGCAAGGCTTGGCGCCCGGCAAGGCTCGGCGTCCGGCAAGGCTTGGCGCCCAGCAAATTTCGGCGCCTGGCGAGATTCTGCCACTGTGCCACCGCTTCGGCACAGTGACGAGTCTGACATTCTGGCTCCTTCCATGGATGTGTGGCGGCGCGCCAGTGGAGGAGAGCTTAAGCGGTGCTGATGGGATGGCCCCTTTTTCCATCCCCAAGAAAGTGAGGACACCTAAACGGACACCTCACGGTGCATTAAATGCGCCTGTCCTAATCCGTCAGGGGTTAGGTATGATACCCTGTAGCTACTTTACACCTCAATGTATGTACATTTTGCCACTGTGGAGACCCCTTTGAGCATATAAAAGGAGGCCCAAGGCAACTGCTATAGGGGAGGAGAACTTCTGGCCCATTCTGCATGCGTAGCTGCTCTTTGAACGTATTGTTCATTGCGAGCGCTCCTGAAGGCTGGGCTCAAGAACATCAATAAGAACACAAAGCAGGAGTAGGGTTTTACGCTGATCAGCGGCCCGAACCTGGGTAAAAACCTCACGCGTCGATCACCGGTTCTGCTCTTTGCGTGTACCTCTCCCCCCGCCGAATCATAAAGGGGTCTCTCGGGATCCCATAGGTGTCGTGCCCCGACAGGAGTGATGACCAGGATCTCTTGAACCAGATCAATTATTGCAGGAATGTCTACTTAAGTCGGATTGGAAGGACCGACTGGTTGTGGGGGCTCCTCTACAAAAGGGTCTTCCTTGATTGTGGGAGAGTGCAAGTGTTTGAGAAACACATTCTTGGGCACCGCCTTCCGAGTGGAGCCCGTCTTGGCCAAGTCGTTGGCTGCTTGATTCTTGAGTCGTGGCACATGAAGGAGCTCCAGCCCTTCAAAGTGTTTTTCTAGTTTTCTGACGGTGTTGAAGTAGCCAGTCTTTGCCGGACTACGGATATCCCATTCCTTCATGACTTGATTCACCACTAGGTCTGAGTCGCCATAGACCATCAGTCGGCGAATTCCCAAGAGAAATTTCCATTCGCAGCCCATACAGAAGAGCTTCACATTCAGCTTCATTGTTGGAGGAGTCGAAGTTAATCTGAAGCACATAACTGAGTCGGTCACCTTTAGGGGACACCAAGACTACTCCAGCCCCAGAGCCGTGGAGCATCTTGGAGCCGTCGAAAAACAAAATCCAGTGTTCGGGAACACTTGGAACGGGTTGCTCTTGTTCAATCCACTCGGCGAGGAAATCTACCAGGGCTTGTGACTTGATGGCATTCTTGGATTCAAACCTGATGTCCAGCGGGAGGAGCTCAATGGCCCACTTGGCCACTCGGCCAGTGGCATCTCTATTGTTCATGATCTCAGATAGAGGAGCATCACTTATCACCATGACCGAGTGTTCTTGAAAATAATGCGCCACCTTCTTTGCAGTTAGATAGATTCCATATACTAGCTTCTGATAATGTGGATACCTTTGCTTTGAAGGCGTGAGGGCTTCAGAGATGTAGTAGACTGGTCGCTGGAGCTTGAAGGCTTTGCCTTGTTCTTCCCGTTCCATCGCGAGGACCGTGCTAACAACTTGGCTCGTGGCCGCGATGTATAAGAGCAAAGGCTCCTTGCTGCTCGGAGCAACTAGCACCGGCTGGGTGGAAAGCAGGGCTTTAAGTTCCTGGAACACAACTTCGCTTCGGGAGTCCACTCGAACCTGTCAGACTTCTTCATCAATCAGTAAAGCAGCAGGGCCTTTTCACCGAGTCATGAGATGAACCTACTCAGGGCCGCCAGGCAGCTGGTGAGGTGCTGTACGTCGTGTAGACGTTCCATTTGCTTCATTCGGATGATAGCCCCTATCTTCTCAGGATTGGCGTCGATCCCTCGCTCGGAAATGAGGAAACCAAGTAACTTGCCTGTGGGTACGCCGATTGTACACTTGGTTGGGTTGAGTTTGATGCCATAAGTGCGCAAGTTTGCAAATGTCTCAGCGAGGTCGGCCAGGAGGTCGGCACCTTTCCTGCACTTAACCACGATGTCGTCCATATAAGCTTCCATGTTCCGACCGATCTGCTTCTGCAAGCACTTCTGGATCATACGCTGGAACATGGCCCCAATGTTTTTCAACCCAAATGGCATCGTGATATAACAGAAACACCCGAATGGGGTGATGAACGATGCTTTTATTTCATCAGATCCATACAATCGGATCTGGTGGTACCTGGAGTACGCATCGAGAAACGACAACCACTCACACCCGACAGTATAATCTACTATCTGATCGATGCGAGGGAGAGGGAAATGATCTTTCGGGTAGGCCCGATTGATTTGCCTAAAATCTACGCACATTCGGAGAGACTTGTCTTTCTTTGGCACCAGGACGACATTGGCGAGCCACTCGGAGTGGTACACCTTTCGGATGAATTCGGCGGCTAAGAGCCGCGCTATCTCCTCGCCAATCGCCTTGCGCTTCTCGGTGGAGGATCTCCAAAGATGCTCCTTGACAGGCTTCATCGTCGAATCGACACGGAGTCTATGCTCGGCCAGTTCCCTGGGAACACCCGGCATGTCGGAGGCTTCCATGCGAAGATGTCCCAATTCTCACGGAGGAATTGGACGAGCTCGACTTCCTATTTTCTATCGAGGGTGGTGGAGATGTTGGTCAGGGCAGCGTTTGGGTCTTCGGGATGGATGTGCACCGGCTTCGTTTCCCTGACCGACTGGAAAGCAGATTCCACAGTCGGCTTCTTGGTCTTCATCAACTCGCTTGCGTCTACCGCCTTCTTGTATTCGTCCAACTCGGCCATCGTTATCTGCTCGTCGGCAATCTGGGAGCCCTTCTGGAGGCACTCTTCGGCCAACTTCTGATTGCCTGTGGTAGTGATCATGCCTTTCAGCCCTGGCATCTTAAGTTTAAGATACATGTATCATGGACGGGCCATGAAACGTGCGTAGGTAGGACTACCCAGGATGGCATGGTAAGCACTCTGGAAGTCCACCACCTCGAAATTCAGTCGTTCCTTTCGGAAGTTCTTCTTCTCACTGAATACAACATCGAGGGCAATCTGGCTGAGTGATTTAGCCTTCTTCCCAGGGATTACCCCGTGGAACTGCATGTTGCTCTTGCTGAGCCGGGTCATCGGGATGCCCATCGCCTCCAATGTTTCGGCGTAGATGATATTAAGCCCGCTGCCGCCATCCATTAAGACTTTGTGTAGTCGAACCCCTCCCATGACTAGATCTACCACCAAGGCCTGTCGCCCGGGGGTCGGTATGTGAGCCGGGTGATCTGACTGATCAAAGGTGATTGGCGTCTTGGCCCAGTCGAGAAATTTGGTGACAGTCAGAACTGCCATGTTGACCTCTCGGTTTATGACTTTGAGGCGACTCTTGCTCTCCATGTCAGAGAAAATCATGAGGACATTCTCGATGTTGGGGTACCCGGGAGCACCCTTGGCCTCATCATCATCATCTTCTTCCCTGTCTCCAGAGGGATCTTGCCGCATCTCTTGCTTCAGGAGCCGACACTCCCGAGTGGTGTGTTTGAGCAGAATCAAATTGCCCTCTTCATCTTTCTTCGTATGGATCTGGCAAGGTTGGTCCAGGATGTCTCTCTTCATGGTGACTTGCTTTTTCCCTTTCCAATCCTTCTTCTGCTTTTGGGAGCTCTTCTTGCCTTGGCTAGCCAGAGCCGCAGCCTCGGCACTCCCTCCGGGATCTACTTTGCACTTGTGCTTCTTGCCCTTGTTTTCCGACTGATGGGCGTCGCCGGCTCGGTTCTTGCCACTCCTCAGTCGGTCTTCCTCTTCACCATTGGCATACTTATTGGCTATCTCCATAGCCCGACTGAGATTCGGGGTCTTAGTTCGGCCGAACTTCATGTTCAGCTCCCGGTACCTAACTCCGGCCTTGAAGGCGCAGATTGCCTGGTGCTCGGTGACGTTCTCCACCGTATTGTGCAGAGTGGTCCACCACTGAATATACTCTCAGAGAGTCTCATTCTGCTTCTGCATGCAGTGTTGTAACTCGGTCAAACCTCCTGCTCTCTTGTATGTGCCTTCAAAGGTCTTGATGAACACCTTTGCCAGATCATCCCAGCAGAAAATGCTACCCGATGGGAGCTGTGTTAACCAAGCCCGAGCAGATCCTTCTAGCATCAGCGGCAAATGTTTCATGGCCACATTATCGTTGCCTCCGCCAATCTAGACTGCCACTCGGTAATCTTCTAGCCAAATTTTGGGCTTGGATTCATCGGTGAACTTGTTGATTCCTGTGGCCAACCTGAAGTTGTTGGGTATCTCGGTTGCTCGTATGTAATGGTTGAAACACTCGGGACCTGATGGTACGGAACCACTCGGCACATCATGATCTTGGCCTTCTCGCATGGCCCGGCCTCTATCGACCAGGTTCTGAGCGAGAACGAATCTTGCATTGAACAACGGGTCGCTAGTGTCTCTCGATGGGCGAGTAGGACTCGGCCTGCGGTCGTTGTCGTACATCCGCTTGTCATCATAGGGCTGGCGCCCGTACGTAACATCTCGTGGTGGAGGCATCAGGGCACAATCGTAGTCGTCCTTACGCCAGGGCGACGTGACTCGATCGCATCTTCGATCTTCGTGACGATCTCTGGAGGAGGAAGTGGCTCGACGCCTGCCCGAGCCGAGTGAGCTATGAGCCGACTGGACGGTTTCCGCACGCATAGATGCGCTATGGATCTGGTCTTTGGACTGGGACAACGCCGCATTCTGCGACAGTGCTATCTTGAGGAGTGCCTGGATCTGACAAATCCCTTCTCCAGCTGAAGAGCCAGAGGGCTGAATGGAATCCGCGATCCGAGTAGCGGCTGCTAGATTTTGTAACGGAGTACTTAGGACTTGATACTTACGAGGTTGGTCACTCGAATAGATCTGACGTTTATGCCGACTAGAACTGGGTTGATGGCGCTCACGTTCGTCCAGCTCCTTCTGAAGCCGTTCGAGGCGATCGCGCTCGACCAGAGTGGCCAGGCGAGTCGACTCCATGGCTAACGCCTCAGGAGTTGTCCCGGTGATGGGAGTGTTCAGGAGCTGATCATTCCGACGACGAAGCTCGTCCCACTGCTCCCGAGTGAGAACTTGAGGTACATATGGCTCATGGCCCGGGAAGCCACCGTTCGTGTTAATGTGGGATGTACCCGCACGACCATCTTTGGGCTCCGTGTAACCCGGGGGCACGTGGTGCTAGGAGTTATCTGCCATGAGAACTCGGCGGTTGACTTGATGCTCTTGGACTCGGATTCCTCAGAGGAATCACCGAGTGACCCGTTGGAGAGGTCAAGGGTGGGCTCGTCAAACTCGATAGCCGCCACTTGTTCTGCTGCTGCCTGAGTGGCAACATCGTGCTTGATCCAGCGATGCAGCCGTGAGCGCCCAGAGCGCTTGCGACTGCGTGTAACGGTGGGGTGGGCAACCACTCAGTACGGAGCCGAGGGATGTCGGAGAAGGACTCCATACGAGGAAGCACAGAAGTGCGTCGCGTCGCGAATGGGCAATGCCTCCTCGTCCAGCGAGGCCTCGCGCAGCCACGCTGAGTCGTCGGCGATGAAGGAGATCGTCCCGAAACGGATTTCGCCGCTGCCTACTCCGTGAAATTTTGCTAGATGCCTAGCCCCACAGTGGGCACCAACTGTCAGGGTTATGATCCTGACAAAGAGTACTACGGGTACGAATATGGGGCAGAGACTAGCTACAGCGTAGGTGTAACACTTGGTGTTTAACGAGTTCAGGCCCCTCACTCGGTGGAGGTAAAAGTCCTACGTCTCGTGCCCTGAGGCTTGGTTTGATTTGATGGATATGATTATAGGGGTTGAATGTGCCCGGCTATGGAGAGGGGAGCGGTTTATATAGAGTGCACTGCAGCCCCATGTCTCCCACACCGCCGGGGCAATTAATGACATTCACTACAAAAAAAAAACCACTTCCGTGATGATACGTGTTTGTCACAGTAGGTCATGTTTTCTGTCATGCATGTACATCCATGACGATTTTATGACCGAATCAAGATAGTCATACCTGTGCTGTCGTAGAAGTGTTCCATGACAATAACAAAATTATCATTACGGAAGTGTCCACTTCCATGACGATAAAGGGCGTGTCATGGAAGTGTTTTCGTCAAGGGTAACCTACACGTGGCATCCACCGTAATGGGTCGCCGTTAAGCTATTGGGTTCTGGTTTGGATCCGATAACCCGTTAACAACTCAGACCAATGGGGATTTTCCATGGGTAAAATTCTCATTCACCGGAGGATCCACGTGTCGGTTTAGTGTTGGGACAGATGTCATCCGTACATTGGAGGGAACGCGCCTATGTTACCTCGACATGTGGCAGGGCCCAACAGTAGCCCATTTAAGATAAAAAAAGGCTGGCCCAGCCAAGGGCCCACAAGATTTTGTCATACTCTACTCAGCCGGCCCGTTAACAGCCTGCCATGGTTTGGGCCAAATTACAGCCCACATAAGATCCAGCCAGTTAGATTTCTGTCATGTTTTGGGCCAAATGATAGCCCACATCAGATCTGGCCCGTTAACAGTCTGCCATGTTTTGGGCCAAATGACGGCCCATATAGGATCCGGCCCGTTAACTGCCTGACATTCTTTGGGCCAAATTATGGCCCATATATGATCTGGCCCGTTAACACGCACTGTGCTTTCGGCCCCATTGGGGGACCATGAAGTACGGCCTCATAAAGGCCCATGTAATAGTTCAACCCGATATTACTTTCGGCCTGTTAATGGCCATTGTACCATGTGGGCCTATTTCTGGGCCGGAGTGACTTTCGGCCTCTTAAAGGCCCATAGTCTTTGTGGATATATTTTAGCCCAACCTGACTATTGGCCCATTACATGCCTGTGAGATAACTAGGCCTAATGATGGCCCACTTTGCATCCGGCCTGCTTACGGCCCATTATGATATTCGGCCAAATGTGGCCCGACAAATATTTTGGCCTGTCAACGGCCCGTCTTGTGGTTGAGCCAATCATGGGCCTCCAACACCGTTCAGGCCCAATCTACTTTTTGAACTGTTAAAAGCCCATTATTTTTTCTGGCCCAACTTAGGCAACTGGTTTACTTGGCCTGTTAAAGGCGCGAAACTAATAGTTGGTGAGTTTACGTCTAGGCCTGCTATTGGCCGGACATGATTGTAGGCCCACGTTTTGGCCCATTTACAGCAATTGGCGGGCCGGCTAGTTTTAGTACCGTAATTTTTTAATATAATAAACCAAACCTTAAGGCCCATTGCGCTCCGTCAAAGCTTATGCCTTTTCAGGGAGCGATGACAACATATACAAAAATTAAATTACAGCATCATGACGAAGAATATACCTAGACTATACAATAAAGAAATTACTGCATATTACGTGCACTGGGCATAAAAGTTCGTCGCCAGCGGTAATAAAGCGCAACCAGACAGCAGATTACATACACTGGGCATCAAAGGATGCCACCAGTGCAAATAAACATGCCGCCTAAAATAATATACAGAGCTGACAGCTCTTCAACACAGTTCAAGAAAGGTTAGCCCTACCTGGGAGCTGCAGTGCAAGCGGCTGAGCAGGCTGATGACTGCACTTCTTTGACGTTTATATCCAACTCTAGCTGCATAGCATCAATGGCAGTACTTGGCGTCAGTGATATCACCCTGAAAGATAAAAAAGCAGACAGATAACATGCTTTGCACATATAAGCAACAGTTTTGTCGATTCATCCCATTTCTTAGTGGCAAATAAAGAGACATGCATT
This sequence comes from Thinopyrum elongatum, assembly GCA_011799875.1. NCBI lineage: Eukaryota > Viridiplantae > Streptophyta > Magnoliopsida > Poales > Poaceae > Thinopyrum > Thinopyrum elongatum. The sequence goes on along the minus strand of CM022302.1, from coordinate 75,023,221 downwards.
ACAATAGAATAAAAAATGTTCACACTTAAGACATGGCAGGAAATGGCATTGTGCAAGAGTGGCCAGCTTCACCACACCACTAGATTACAGATCAAGAACACAAGCATAGATGCAATGCTAAAGTATGTATAAGCATCGATGGTGAGTGTACTGTCAATTTATCCCATATCAGATTGGTAAATAAAGAGACACGATTTAAATAACATGAACATAATATACGTTGTTCATAGTTAAGACATAGCAGGATATGACATTGTCCTGGAGTTGGTAGTTTGACCACACCACAGGATTACAGATCAACAAGCATACATGCAGTGCTAAGGAAGATCATTTGCTATGTTTAGTTTAATTTACATGGTATGAATAAGGAACTAGGTTGTACAACTAAAAACTGAAATTGAGAAGGAGAAACTTATGTTTATGAACTTCATAATAAACTTTAAACATGCAATTTGATGCAAACGACAAAAATAAACAGCAGTTGCAGTCATTGCTATCCAAATATACACAACAAAGTTTGAAGGCTCGGGAAGAAGGACAAACATACATTAGTAATGAAGACCGGCTCTATAAAGCCCTTTTCCATGTTGATGGGCAGGCAATTCAAGAAGTTTACCACAGAGTCTTCTTCATAAGCATTGGCTTTATTCTACATTTTGTTAAGATTAAATATAGAAGTGATAATATAGGAACAAATGGAGATTATTTAAGCTAAGATGCAGAGTGATGCTACATAATCAACTAGCTATAAATGTAGGTACAGCATACAACCAAAAGGTAATGACAAGAATAATGCAGAGCTAAGCATCTTCAGTAGCATTGGTTTTATTCAACATTTCGGTAAGAGTAAACATAGATCAGATGTGTACAAAATGGATACCAAGGGAAAATAAGCTGCAAAGTGATGGTACATGAACAACTAGCTGACAGTATAAGTACAGTGATAAAGGACAACAGATACTTACAAGAACAATGTAGAGCTAAACTTCTTCATAAGAATTGGGTTTATTCTACATTAATGTAAGCATGAATATATATTTGATAATTAGGAGAGAACAGTGGCTATGCAGGTTATCATGCACACTGATGTCACATGATCAACCAGGTATGAATGTAAGTACAGCGATGCAAGACAACAAGTACTAACAAGAGCAAAGCAGCGAGCAGCATAGTTGCGATATCCTAGGTTTTGTGGCGCTAGTTCTATCGCCAATATAAGTGGGGTGTTGTCCGATTTCTACGGTACCACCGCCTTTTTCAAGGACTTTGCTACTACTCCTTCAGGTTCTACAATCACTCTCTTCCTTTTGGATGTCTGATACACAAGAGCAGCATATGAATGGAAAAACATGGTATGATGACAAATGGAATGCGTATTGATAATAAGTGTGCATGGCAACTTCACATATATGATGAGTAAACTAAGCACCTGGCGGTGCAAAGAAGTAGGAGAAATACAAGACAGCTTACGCAAGTTACGTGCAACCAATAAAACCTTGCCAAATTAGAACAGGCACCTTGTAGGGTGAACAGGATAGGCCATCTGCCTTTGACTCCTTGAGCTCAGAATAGTCATTAGGATCATATTCTGAACATGAATCTGTGTAGGAGCAGAGCGTGTGGGCTTCATTCCGTCCAGAATGGAACTCAATGCCTCGATGCCATGTTTGTTAGTCATTGCACTGTTTCGCGATACTCTTCTGATGTGCGCATACTCATATTCATTGTGATATTGTTCAATATATGAGAAGCATGACAACATAAATAGTAGTGAGATTATCTTTGTAATGCAGAGGATAATCTAATATAATAGGGGTCCTTGTAAACCCGTGTGTGCTATTACTGGATTTTGATGAGAGAGCCCTTGTGTGCTGTAATTTGGTGCGTATAATAATATAATCTGGCACAACTACACAAAAAATAGGATCCCTATTGGGAGCTCCGGAAGTAAGGATAGTTGGCAGATGATAGGTTCATAATATGCTGTATTGAAAGTTTATTGCGAAACCATGACAACGAGAGTGCACAGAGAAATAGTATTCCAACATGTCTCTATATGTGGCGCAAATGCATTTCAAAACTCACGTAGTAACATTAGCTGACCAATTAAATGTAAGCTTTGGAAATATGAGTGGCATGTAGTTTCGCTTGAAGGATGGAGTGCTGCTAATACGACATGAAGCCAGTACGCAGATTGTAGTGTCGATAAAAGGGGGCACCATAAGCATCATAAATAAATCGGGGAAGTGGAAGTGGCTGGAAAATATGGGGTTGTATTGCCGCTACTAATCGAAAGCCTATCGATCACCTACAGGCCAGCTCTATTCACCTGAAGGCGTGCTACTGTTACTATCAGTCTAGTCTCTCAAAGGCCCCACAGCTCCCAGCATTTCCTGGATATTATGGCAGACCAACTCGAATTGCTGAAAGCAACTTGCAGAAGCGGCCAAATAGACCTGTCGACTGCAGATGTCCCTGCTTGCCTTCTTGACGAGGAACATACTTTACTTGTTAAAGAAGAACAAGCGAGGAATATTTTGAAGAATAGAAGAGGAAGCATATTATGGAGATTCCGTTTCTTTCTATACAATGTTGGTTGCCCACCCATGATGAATCAGGGCATCCAAAGAAATGCAATTCCACACTGTCTCTCTCTATGTGGCCACGGGCATTTGGAAACTCAAGTGGGAGCATTAGCTGACCAATTAAATGTATGTCTGTTAACTAATATGAATATCATGTCACATTCGTATGGGAACAACAAAGCTTTGGAATTATGATTGGTGTTGTTTAGCTTTAAAAGGTGGACTGCTGCTAGTAGGACACAAAGCACCTACACAGATCATAGTGTAGATATAATGGGAAAACCCTAAGCATCACGAGTAAAATCAGGAAAGTGGAACTTGCTGGAAAATATGTGCTAGTATTGCCGGTACGGCTAGAAAGGCTTCGGATACTAACTCTCAACAACTGAAGGCGCATTACTGTTACTATCAGTCTAACTCTCAAAGGCGACACAGCTCCCAGCATTTCCTGGATATTAGGTCAGACCAACACGAAGAGTTGAAAGCATCCATGACAGGTGACCAAATAGACCTGTACACTGCAAATGTCCCTACTCCTCTTCACTACAAGGAACATACTGTACAACTATTATACTCCCTCTGTTCCTAAATATAAGTCTTTGTAGAGATTCCACTATGGATCACATACGGGTGTATATAGATACATTTTAGAGTGTAGATTTACTCATTTTGCTCCGTATGTAGTCCATGGAGGAATCTCTACAAAGACTTGTATTTAGGAATGGAGAGAGTACTTATTAAAGAAGAACAGAACAGGAACATGCTAAAGAAGAGCAAGCAGATTTTGGATAACAAAATGTTCGTTGCCCACACATGATGAACCAGAGAGCATAAAGAATGCAGCTCCCTGCTGTCTCTCTATATGTGGCGCACATGCTTTTCGAAAGTAAAGTAGGAACATTAGCTGACCAATTAAATGTTCTCTATTTTAGTAATATCAGCATCATATCAGATTCGTATTTGAGCAGCTAAGTTTGGAATTATGAGTGGCATGTTGTTTAGCTTGATGGGTAGAGGAGCAGTGCTAGCACGTCTTGAAGCACCTAGGATGATGGTACTGAATATAAAAAGGGAATGTCTACATGCAACTCGCCTGACTTTCGTCATTTGGGTCAGTTGACCATTTCAGGCGGTTGGATGAAGATCCTATGTCTCCTAACCCTTCTTCTTCCTAGCCTCTTATTCTTCCCCTACAGACCACCGCACGGGCCGCCGGCCGAACCACCGGACACCTCCCTTCGCTGAACCGCGCAGCAACTCCGGACTTCCGCCGCCCCTGGCCACCCCTCTAGCCAGCCCCACCCCCCACCCACCCCACCCGCGTCGAGTTTTGCCTGCGGCGAGGCCCCACCATAGCCCGACGACCGCCCCCCACAACCACCGTCCCCACCCAAAACCCTAAGATAGATAATAGGGCAGCCCTCCGGCGAGCCCCTTCCTTCCCTCCGGCGAACTCCGGCGAGCTCTCAAAAATGGACTGACCCCAAATTGAAATTCGGTCAACTGTCATTTAAGCTAATGTGGATTATAAAAGGGGAAAACCATAAGCATTGCGACTATAGTGATGAGCGTGCCATGGCGGATCTGAAGGTGCAAACCGGATAAAGGCAACTTCGCAACCAATGTGTGGTTTCAACTAACAAGTAAGATTCTAAGTGATGGACAAGAAATCACAGTAAAGCAGTGGCGATCTATTTTGTTGCTGAGATAAATAACTTCAATAGATACAAAAGAGTACCGCCTCTGGTGTGGCGTCGTGTAAGCATCTGCTGAGATGTTGAGGGTGCTGCGATAGCGATGGCTGTCGGCGGCGTGGAAGCAGATCTAGGAGGGTAGATGGTGACGCCGAGGGAAATATCTTGGCGTGGTGGACAAGACGGTCGTCGGAGCTGCCTCGGCAAGGTGGACGATGGCGCGGATGAAGCGAGAGGACGCGATGCAAGGATTCTGGTCCGAAGCCATGGATGAGAGAGGTTGATCTCTTGTAATGGACGACAGCGTCGGGGTATCAGCTCCGGCATGGTGGAGGAGGATGGCGGTGGATGGGGTGGCGAACGGAGGAGACTGGGGTGGAGAGGGTGTTTTGGCGCCCACGGAGTACGAATGGAGAAATGGAGAGAGAGAGGTAGGGGGAACCATGTCCTCAGGACGCGCTTGTCTCAAATGCGAGGAAATTTACGAACTTAGCCCCCATTTACAATTTCCTACATCACAGCAATATTGGTCGGTTGGGGATAGGACGGTAATCTCGCATACACCGAATATTTGCCGACGGAGATTTCGGCCGAGAAGAAGCTGTGTTTTGGCGCCCACCCTGTATGAATCCGGGTGAGAGGCGATTTTGGCCGATGAGAGACTGTGTTTTGGCGCACACCGTGTATGAATCCGGGGAGGTGAGAGGCGGAGGCGGTTATGTCACATTTGAGTGAAATTACAAGCCTACCCCTATTGAAACCTATAGAAATCGAACCGATAGGCTTTGCGTGTCAGGGATAGGCAGCAATTTCCATCTCGCAGATTTTGGTTTCGGGCAGTTACTGCGAGTTTCCCCGCTTCGTTCAATTTTTTGCAGAAAAAGAGTGCACGTTTACCGTGCCAACTCAATTTGAATCCATTTTGTAAAAAAAATCAGGCAGGATTCATTTTGTATTCGAATACAAATCTATATACATCATTTTTTTATATATACTTTCAAAAGCACAAGAAAGAATTCTGCTCCATTATATATAAAATATGATTTACAAATGCAACGCTCTGAAAATCATAAGGTTGAATTCAAATTTTTTAAACCAAATTATGTTCGACTTTGAATTCAAATTTTTGAAACCAAATTATATTCAGCTCAAATGTATGGATCGGTAATATCAATATATTAAATAACATACACACGCGCAAATTCAAATTAGTATGCATGTTTGATAGATCAATTTTGGTTCGAGTATGAATTACATGTACCATCATCTGGAATTCAAATATTTGAATCCCTTTTATGTTGACATCTTCTATGCACACAGCTAAATATTTGAATCTCGTTTCACGCCCATCTCTCTCTAGGTCTCTCTCGCGTGCTCCTTCATGTAGCTATCACTCTCTTTTCTCCATCTCACCCGCACGCTCACTACATGCTTCTCCGTTTTTTGCAAACACGGTCTCTCATCGTCTCCCTCGAGAAGTGTCACACTCTCTCTATCTTCACATATTACACGGTTTTCATTATCTCTCATGTCTCTATCATTCTCTGGTATCACTATAGCTACCTAAGCTTTCTTTTTCACCGCCACACACACACTCTCGCTCGTCTTTCACTTTGCCTTTCTCTCCAGGGTTCTCTCACGCACCCTATATCTTTATAGATATGACTCCTACCACTAAAATTACTCTCTCCCGCACACACATCGTCTGTTGGGGGTCTCCTTTCCGTCTTCATCTCTGTTCCAGAACTAACATTATTCATTTGTTTACCAATCAGACAAACTCTCCCCCCCTATCTCACTCACTCACACACACACACAACTCCAGCTTTGGATCCCCCTACCGACTACCGTCTCTCTTTCACACATACAAAACTCTCGCTTTCGCACCCTTGACTCGTATCTCTCTCACAAACATTAATCGACCAGCCTCTAGATAGGTTTATCCATCCACCGCACATTTTTGCTCCTTGTATCTATGTAGATGTTTCGTCCCTTCTTGAGACACGCCCTCTCGATCATGCACACGCACACTATCACCTCATTTTATGGTAATACCTCTCGCGCACACACTCTTCATGTCTTTGTCACACACGCACTCTGCCCTCCTCCTCTCTCCCTCTCTCCCTCTCTCTCTCACACACACATGGGCTTTTTGCAACAATATCCCACTTCTCGAATCTTGAAACCAACCACATTCCTCCCTTATCTCATCAAAATAGCCAAAGGAATATATTTTGAGTGAAACATAAGATATTTTTAGTGATATATGTATATCAAAACTAGACTATTTTCTATCAAATTGGTGAATATGTATTACTCTACTTTGGATGCGTTGCAACGCACTGGCACATTGCTAGTTATTACAGTATTATTTTTTGGACACCAGACAAAGACTGGAGTACATATACGAAGAGAAGAGGCGCACGCACACAGTCGGTCTCTCGCTATCTCGCACACATGAGAGTTACGTAAGGCACGGTAAACAAATAAACCCATAGGTGCATGATTGCTGCATGCGCGGGTACCGGGTACTTGGTGGAGCGCACCTTTGTAGGAATAGTCAGCTCGTGTGTTAATTTGATCCGTATGAGTTGATGGTCAGGGACCATAGGTGAACGACCTGGAGGCGGTGGCTCGCCAGTCGCCACTGATCGAGTTGCCATGTTTAAAATATCATTTTTTAGCGGGGTAAGAGTTCCGATTTTCAATGGCGCGTTATACTAGTTTTTAGAACGATTGGTATGGAGCAAAAATGGAATTCATCACTACTACCTCCATCCTGGTTTATTAGTCCCCATCGTATTTTGGGTCAAATTTTGTCCATGAATTTTACTTGTAAAATGTGAATGGAAAATGAGATTTTATTAGTACCCAAACAAAAAAGGACCGGAGGGAGTGATTGCTCTGACACGGACACGACCTCTCATAGCGTAGACATTGAACCGGCGCGCCGGCTAAGAGGGCCCCACTTGTTGCACGCCATGCTGAACACGCCTCCTCGCCACATGGAACCGGCTTCAGACTGCGCCGCCTACCTCCATTGAACCCGCGCGTGTGCTGGCAACACGTCCTTCGTCGAGCTGGCCGGCATTTTAGAACACAACGCCGGTTGGCTCCTCTCGTCCGCCCACTATTTAAACAAGGCCAGACGCCTGGCAAGAACCGCACCACACCGCTGCTACCCATATCCTCCTTGCACCATTTTCTCCACACTCTCCATAGCATCCGGTGAGCAGGAAGACGAGTTCTACGGCATAAAAGCCGGCTGGGTGCCCTAACGAGTCAGGCAACTCGCTGCCCCACCTCCCTCCCCGCCCCAGGCCATCGGTACCATGGGCGAGGCTGCAGGCGGCCAAGCAGAGGAGCAAGCCACCGCTCCAAGCTGGCCCCTGGTGCATTAACTCGACACTCCAAGCTTGCTCGCAGAGGAGTGGCCAGTTGCTGCACACCGGCACACGGGGGGACCACGGCGTCCAGTGCACTGTGGTTGGCCGTGCCATCTGACGCAAACGTTGGCGGAACCGCGACATGCTGGTGGAGGTGGCCAACACGTCCGCGGCCACCGCCGACATCGAGGAATAGTAGACCACGAGAGCCACAGCCGCTAGGAACACACAAATGCTACGACCACCACGTCGCCGGCATAGACACCCAGTGTGTTCCCCGGTTTGGCTCAAAACATCATGGACCCCAGCCGTGACCGGCATTAGAAATTATACCTGCTTCCAGAAGTTATTCGCGTTTAGTCAAAAAATGGCCAAAAAATAATTAATTTCGTATGTTCTTGACTTGTTGTGCTCGCACTAGTAGTAGGAACTAGAGATTTTTCTTTATTTATAACTCTCCTCACATTTTTTTTGGCTTTGAAGTGAATCATGGTTGTGGACATTATCTATGAATGTGCAGATATCTGTGAACATGAGTTTGATGTGGAAGTTGAACTTGGAATGTTGGGCTTGCATGTGAACTATACCATGTCCAATGGTTCATCTATTAGTGTTTGGAAAGTAAAGGCTGTTATTACATGACCCAGAAAAAAATATTTTGTGCCACATCTAGGCATCACAGACTTACATACATCTTAGTAGATGCACGGACATCACAACATGCATGCTGACTGGATAAATATTTGAACCTAGCTATTGTGAATGGAAAATTGTATTGACAACGGATTTAGATAGCAGGAGACGCCTAGCCTGCTTTGCCTCCGCTAGCTTCTTTCTGGCTTCTTCCATCTCTTCTTTGGCTTGGGTGAAGAGAGCATCGGATTGCTCTTTTTGCTTCTTCAGGAATTCAGCTACATTATCAAGGGCTATTGCACGCTTTCTTTCAGCCTTTACTAGAGAAACGAGGACACGAACACTTGACGACTCCACCTGGCTTGTGAGTAATCCAGCATCATCTGGGAATTTACACCTTGTGTCTAATCCGGCATCATTAGGAAAATGTCACCTTGTGTGTAATCCAGCCTCATTTTGGAAACATGATCTCGAGGTTGACCATACTTCCCTCCTCGCACGAACTGCTTCCTGACATGAAGTTACTTCTTTCTTAGATCAGTAGTCAGAGCTCCCTAGATCCATTAAGTAGAAGCCCGATAAACAGGACTAGGAGAAGTGAATTCAAAAGGAGTAATATAAAATTAGACTGCAAGGTGAGAACACCCACTTCCTACATCAAGCTAAAAAGCAAAGCATTAGGACGATTAAGACTCTGCTTATTACATATCAAACAGAGCCAGCTTATAGAAACTACGACATATACATCGAAGAACACAAGGATAAGAGAAATAGAAAAACCAGCAGAGGGGTGCACTAAGCCAAGGGTTGCTGCAGCAAAACAACCAGCAACCAGATGATCTCCAGGGCGTCTAATCCTATGGCATGGTGGGTCCTCTGAGTAAATTGAGATCCTACAAATGATTGAGAGCCTAATCGAGTGTACAGGAAATTGTTTGTCTCGCCCATTATTGTTTAATAATCTGCCACACTGCTGGATTGCATGGCAAGAACCCTAGCCAAGTAGACAACGCGGTTTGACGCTGCTTTCGGCTCGGGGCTTGCCCAGGGCCTGGTCTGGTCCTATGTGCACTATTGCTGCCAGACACATACCATGTCAAGGTAAAAAAATGGTCTAAAGAGGGGGCTCCCTCCAATTTCATTAATGAGACCATCAAGGACACACAAAACATCCACCACTGCTAGACAGGTTCTCAATGTCAAAGTAATTGAAAGGTTGTTACTTACCAAAGCTCGTTTTACAGGTTCGGTGCAGCTCCTCTTTAACTTGCGACGTTCCTTGAAGATGTCCCCAACATCACGTATTTGGTCTTCATTGCTCCTCTGCAAGTTCGCATTCATAGTTTTAAAATCTCAACATGGCAAGAAAAATATAGTAATACTCACGCATCTTATGGGCAACATTAAAGCACTCATCTGCCATGTTAGCACGAGTGATTTTTAACATCCTACTATGTGGCTCTTCAGCTTTGCTCGAACTATGTTGTGGTTTCATTTTGAGTGAATAGAACAGGGGGGTCACCTCCCTGCTATTCTAAAAAACTTTCCGTCATTTGCGACACTACTGGTTACAGATGAAGAACCTACCCAAGCACAGCGCAATACAGGAGCGATGCACAACTACAAGATGATATTCTGTTGGACAATGCAAGCTATAACCAATTACTTTTACCGGAACAATAGCAGCCAGGAAATTAGAAGGGTAGGTATGAACATAATCGGAACTGCACATGTACTGCTTAGAGAATCAATATACACATTACCAATCGAGGAGGAGTACGAAGGTCGCGGCGGCGTCTGTGCATCATGGTCGGCAACGAGAGTCAGTTCACTATCGACGACGGTGGTGCTGCTGCGCTTTGCATCGGCTTTCGGGAAGCAGATCTGAGACCGTGGGAGACGGCGTCGGGGAAGCGGCTCCGTGTACGACGGCGACGGCGGACCGGCTCCAGTGCGGCATACGACGTCGTCGATGAGGTAGATGCGCTGTGGTGGATGGGTGCGCTGATGAAGAAGGGGAGGGACACGAAGGGAAGGTGCTGCGGTGCCGTGGAGAAGTCTATTTTGCCGTGGGGATAGAAAATGGGGAGTAATGAGGCTCTGGGTGCCGGGGTGGGGTTGGATGGTTGGGGTGAACGTGAAGTTACCAAAACAGCCCCCGACCAACCAGCATCTGTCGGCCTGTTCGACCAAGGGTATTATGGTAACTTTGCATTGGTCAAATCTGAGTCACAGGAGATCTCGATGGAAGCAGGAAATTTTGCCGCCGACCTGAAAATTTGTAACACTGTGCTAGTACTCCCTGCTCTCCGTCTGGCGTGTTGGGTGATTGGGCTGAGCAGCTAGGAGTACTACTAGTACTCACTCCGATTTTATTTACTCTGCATATTAGGTTTTACTAAAGTCATACTTCCTAAAGTTTGACCAAGTTTATAGAAAAAATATAAACATTTACCATAACAAATCTGTATGATGTGAAAGTACATTCAATAATGAATCTAATGGTGTTGATTTGTTATTGTATATGTTATTGATCGAACAAACCTAAAGGATCTGGTGGTTGTGTAATTGTAAGATTACTGATCATGGGATACGGATCTAGTTCCTGGCTCTGTCTACGCAGAGCTGAGTCGGATAGTCTTGAAGAGATGTCTTGGAATGTTTGATGGCCGTGAAAGTAAGAATTCTTTTATGTAGCCATAATTCGCCTACTTTACTTTAGAGGACTAGCTCTTCCTATTGGACTCGTGGGATTGGAGACAGCACAACCTCAGGTTCACTATCTTCTTTAGAGTCCTTAGACTATGGATATGATATGACGATTGTCAGCTAACTTCACTAACCAATGGCACTATTTCGCACACAAGACATTCTAGCCTTGTGATCTCGAACACTACTTATGATAATAAGAAATCCAAAGTACAGTGGCTATAGAAAGAAAGGAAGAGTTCGATTGCTTGGAGAAGGTATTCTTCTTGGTCGACGGGACCTCCCCTCTTCTTACCCAGAAAAGGAAACGAGTCACTTCTTGCGGAATGATAGATCCGTTTGTCTTGCTCTACCTAGAGATGCCCCGTAGAAGACTCCAGGCCACCGAAGCTAACAAAAGGCTAAGGAGACCCATTTAGTTCTTTGTTCTTATGCCGACTAAAGCTAGCGGAGCCATAGCTTGAATCTCCCTAGAAATCCCCACTCATAGCCCAACGGCTGGGTTTGTTAAGCATATTCGATTGGAAGCTCTTCTTCACCGGGTTAAGCAATGGTAGTTTTAGGCTTGGCTTCCAAAACAGAGAAATAAGGAAATAAGATGGATTCGTCTAATAAAATACCCAATGCCTGTAGTTGAAGAATTGTTGGATGAGTTATCTTGTGCTGTTTGGTTTACTAAGCTGGATCTGAGAGCTGGTTACCATCAGATAAGATTACATGAAGCAGACGAATACAAAATGGCATTCAAGAGAAAATGGTAGTGGATGTGGACGCCGAATAGGTGGCACGAAATGCTCGTTCAACGGATGGAGTCATACCACCGCCTCCTCCTGAAAACGAGCAAGTTCTAAGCTTTATCGATCTTCTCCGGCTCACGAAACTCTGGTCTAATGCCCGCCTTTAGAAAGGACCTGTTTCTTCCTATTATTCATATCCGCTAGGGGTACGAAGGAGAAGGAGACCGGATGCGTTAAGCTAGTTGGTAAGAGTTCTTGTCATTATTGATAGTGGCCCTAGAGAAAGAGCTTACGCTGATTGTTCTAACTTCATTCATATTTGATTCCGCAACTGAGACCTTTTCCCACATCTGTGCCAGGAGGGCAAGCGGTCAAAGCAGAAAGGGTTCTCGCTATTTTTGTTTATAAACTTCATCAGAGTTTACAAAACTTGACTTTGACCAATGCTAATACGCGGACTTAAATAAAAACGGAGGGAGTACACATCTATTTTCTTAGTTTGTCGTGCCATTAATTATTTGTTGTAATTGTGAAATAAATATATTAAGCTATTGACTTCAAATGTAATGGTTTGTACAATTCAATATTTAGAATCGTTGCTGAATTCCAAGATGAATACCAGGTCTACAGTACTTCACATTATGCTCAAACTCACATAATCCAACTCAAATGAAAATCTAAATGCATTTCATAGTTGTTAATTTGTTGGATGCAACAAAACCAACCATAACTCTACATGATCCGGTCTAAAGTAATTTTCAGAACACATCCCAATGTGTGAATGAAACGTAGAGAGTTTGTGGAGATGGAACAATGGCGGGAGAGAGATGCGTGCGCTCAACACACAGGATATACACCAAGTGGAAGAAAGAGACAGAGGACTAGAAAGATTGTATATATATGTGGGCGAGAGAGAGAGAGAGAGAGAGAGAGGAAGTGTGCGAGAGAGGGATGTATACAGAGGAAGAAGTTAGGTCTGTGAGTAAGATTGAGACATGTAATATATAGGGAGTGAGATGCGTGTGCATCGAGATTTTGTACATGTGGAAGGAGAAGAGACAAAAGGTTTGATGAGAGAGCTCAAATGAACATGGAATAGAGGGGAATCTTGTGGGTTGAGGGATTGATAATTTTGTGCGGGAGGGATCGACAGGGAGAGAGAGAGAGGGGGGGGGAGGAGTTACTCAGCCATCGCCACGCCATCATGCTTCCAAATGGCCCCGCAGTCTCTAGTGCGGTCTGGTCGTCATCTTCGTTCTTCCCGATGCCCTCCTTGAAGATCAATGTGGTGTGCATGTGGGGGTGCAGATAAGCACAAGCGATAGGGGTCGCTATATAACCTTGGATGGGGATGGATAGTGTGGTGTGTGTGGGGGGGTGTCAAATATTGAGAGAAATCAAACCTATGGAGAGAATGTGTGTGCATAGTGAGCATGCGAGAGAGGCTAATGGTGCGAGACAGATACATCGTGTGCATCAATGTTTAAGAAACATAGAGACATCGTGTGTGGGATACAAAGATAGGACTATGGGGAGTGTGTTTTCTAGGCAAAGAAACATAGCGAGAGATAAATATGTGTGTGCGTGGTACATGGTGTGTATGTGACAGAGAGGTACATGCATGCCAAATAGGGTTTTCATGAAGAGATTGTGTGTGCGAGATAGAGAGCGATGTAGGGGCCTTGAGGCGGCAGGGGCTGGGTGAGCGTGTCAAAATGTGTGCACTGATGCATGTGTTACATGCGATTGTGTGAGGGACAGTCGAATCGAGAGATATGGTTGTTGTGTTACGAATGCTCCTCTCTCTTACACGCACACACAAAAAACACAAATAGAAGACCGTTCTCTCATGTATACACAACATCTCGGTATATCTCTATGTCTCACTCATACATGATCATTTGCACGTTCACCCCTCTCCATGACTATCCCACAAACACACACACACCGTCTCCACATTGCCCTTCCGCGACAACACACATGTAGACACATACACGTGTTCTCTCTCCGTTACACACACAAAATCTCTATTAATTTTTTTTGTAGGGGGTACCTAAAATGCCCAAATCCAAATAATCATGAACTGAAGCTAAATACAAATATATGGAAATATTGTAGCGTGAGGAACTTTTTCAGCAAAAAAAAGTAGAGTAATATTCGGGGATTGTTTTCACACACACACAAAGGTTCGGTCGATGTCCTTCCAGCGCGACACCGTGACGCACCTTTTGATCGACCGCGTGCCCGCAGTGCACACGCTTCCACTGGATTCCGTATCAATGCTGTGCTAACTAATGTGGTGTATAGGCGCGGCCGCGATGCACGCGCTTGCACAGGATTATGTGTACTAGTACGGTGTTCTTTTAAATTTGACCAACCCTAACCAAGCTCCCATAAGCGCACTCATCAATATGCCGCCGCCGCCGTTGCGCATGCGTACAGTCGCTGAGTACTGTATGGTCCAGTACTATTGCTGCCATGTGGGACTTGGCCCCACATGTCATCCGCACTACAGCACCGTACGGTACTGCAGAGGATCCGGACCCCTCACGTCGTCTGCAGTCCCTCCTCGCGATGATGCCGCACTGCCAAGCACGCGAGCAGGTCGAGCCGCGTCTATGCCCGCAGCTTACGAAGAGGAGGAGGATGAGCGCGTGCTCCAGCACGCTGACGAGGAGGAGCTAGCGTGTCATTGGTGTCTCTGCCCGCGCTGAGGAGGCTCGCATGGTGGCTGTCGCGGCGGAAGCCGGTCACGCCCGCGCCAAGCCCGCAAACCGGGTGCGGACGTGGAATCTACCCTTGAGACCTTTAATGCCACGTGGATCATGCAATATGAAGGAACAATTTGGGTCAGTCGACTCTTGTGAGCCGTTGGATGCAACATGGACGGCCAGAAGGGCTTCTTCAACCTCCGAAAATGATCCGATGTTCATCTTCTCTCTCAACCATCAAGCCGCAAGCCCGCCACAGGCCTAACCGCCTGCCGCCGCCCCGCCCTCCCCTGAACCGCCTGCCACCGCCATGCTCCCCCCACCCCCGCCATCCGTTTAACCCCGAGCACGATCCATTTTTTCCGGCGAACTGCATTCCACACCGAACACTCATAAGATAGATCATGGGCACCCTGCCACCCTAATATAGATACTGGGGTAGCTTCTCTGCCGTCTTCTTCCTTCGCTCCGTCGAACTTCTTTCACAAATAAACTAACCCAAATTATACTACTAGTACGTATTAAGTACAGTAGGAACATGAAGATACGAGTAGTAGTACCAACTACAAGAAGAACAGTAGTAAGACATACTAGTACTACTGTACGTACTAAAGAGTTCAAATAACGAGAAAGAACATAACATAGTTCTGCTGGGGGCTCAGCACAACACACACTTGAAATATAACTAAGCAACTAGTCTGCTTGACACTGCAGTAGAACCAGCATGAGCAACGACACTGCCACCTTACTCGGAGTCCTCGTCCACGTCCTCGACTTCGTCCTCGTCCCTCTTCCTCTTCCTCGTCGCCGACACTTCTTTGCTTGAACCGGACACTGGGCTCTGCTTCTTCATCCAACCCTTGTAGATATTTAAACAAAGGTAGGCATCCATTGCTGCGTACACGATGTGATCTTCATCTATTGTCTTTGACTCCCATGCATGATGAAACTTGGGGTGAGGTTTCTTCAGTTCAGCGTATGAAGGATCAATCATGGCTACTGCCAGGGTCAGCATTGAAGGCTGAGAGGAGGACACCAGGCTTTCCTTCTGGAGATCGAAGGGCTATCCTACAACGAGGCCTATCCGATCCAGGACTCTCCTGTCGTTCGTAAAGTCTATAGTAACGAATTTCACTCTTTTGTCCTTGAGGAAGAACTCAAAATCCTGGCACCTAACGTCGGCATGGCATATGTGGTAGACCAAGCACATGTTTTGTACGCAAACCTGGATCACGGCGGGCTTCTTCATCTCTGCCACCTTTAGAAGCTTCTCCTTTTCTAGGACTATAGTGTACTCAACATCTAGCCCAGCGACCCACTCATCCTTTGAACTTTCGAACATGTGTAGGAAGCGACCAAGGCATGCTTCCACCGTCGTGGATCTACGGGTGTAGATGACGATGAAATCATCGCCGGTGATGGTTCTAACCTTGTACTCACCGCCGATCATGGAGATTTGGGAGGCCATGGATTTTGGAGGTGGGTTAGGAGAAGTGGAACTGGTGTAATGTGAAAGGACGGGACGACTGGGAGCGAACTGTTGTAAGGTAGAAAATGGGGACGAGTAGGGGGTGCGAACGACGTGGGGTGGTGGCTTGCCCGGTGGATAAACAGCTGCATGCCCCCAAAGAGTTCTCGAGTACTATGCGGGACCCACTAGATGTCATTTCTACTAGACCCACATCGCAGGCCTGACGGTATAGCTTCTGTGTGTTCGCACGCCATGCCGGTGCGTGCATGTAACTTTCACTTAATTCCGTCAACCGTCGCGCCTCCCACGACCTTCGCCTCCCTCGCGCGGTCGCGCCCTTTGAGACTTCGGACGGCTATAAATGAGCAATTTTTTTGCCTACTCCGCATGCATGATACTCCCTCTGGTCCTTTTTACTCCGCGTAAGATTTGTGTCAAGTCAAAGTTTGACCAAATTTGTACTAAAAATATCAATATCTATAATACCAAATATATATTTTTATGAAACTACATTTCATAATGAATATAAAAGTATTGATTTGACATTGTGAATGTTGATACATTTTTCTATAAGTTTGGTCAAAGTAGAGGTACTTTGACTTCAGACAAAACTTATATGCACTATGCAGACTAGTTCCTCCGTCCAGGTGCGTTATGATATTGCCATGTCATATATAGTCATCACAACAAGGTTAGAGTACTACTATACCTCCCTTCTTGTTTAAAGGGCTCGATTCAAAAATCTCACCTACTCCCTCCGTCCTTAAAAGAGTGTACTTCCAACTTTGTTGGAGAGTCAAACTATCTCAAAGTTTGACCAAGTTTTTGCAAAAGTATATCAATGTTTGGTAAACCAAATAGGTATACGATGAAAATATATTTTATCATGAATCTAATGCTACTAATTTGATGAAATAAATGTTGGTGTATTATTGTATAAATATGGTCAAACATAAAAAAGTTTGACTTTCCAATAAAATTGGAAGTACACTCTTTTAAGGACGGAGGGAGTACTCTTTACGAAGATAGAGGCGGTGGAATAGTTTTTGTAGTCTGCAAAAGTACTCAATTAATGCTCTCATTCTTCACAAATCTCCAAATCTTTTCCTCTCCATCATGTGTGAAAACAATCTGCATGCTTGACTCTCCGTCTCCCTCCGGCAGTCCCACCACTCCTCCCCATGTGAAAACAATCGCCTGGCAGGACTCTCCTCCCCCCCCCCACCCGCGAAGTCCAATCCGTTGTGACCAGCGATATTTCCACCCCTCCCCTGCCCCGTAATTTAATCCAACAAAAAGATGCCCACCTAGAAGTTATGTTAATCACGCAACATATCTTACATAGGTGTGGCATTGCTCGCTATAATTACGGCACCTCCCACGGCATTCAGAAGAATGTTCACGTTCATCGCCTTTATCTCCTCCTCCTCCCTCTCAATTAAGGACCCGTCGACCACCTTGGCATCGCCCCTCCAAAGCCCTAGGCACCCCTCGCTGCCCCGCGCGGAGGGTCACGCGTCGTCGTTCCATTCCTCGCCGCCACTAGTCGAGGAGGACACGTCGGTGTTCCGTTCCTCGCTGCCACCAGTGGAGGATGACGTGTCAGTGTTCCGCTCCTCGCCGCGATGCGTCGAGGTGGACGCATCGGCTTTCCCACTCTCGCTACCACGCGCATCAGAGGACGTGTCGGCTCCCTGCTACGAGGAGAATGTCGCGCCGCCCGCTGAGCCCCTCCAGCTTGGAGGAGCTTTGGAAAGAAATGGAGGTCGCCTTGTGGGAGGCTTTGCCTCCGGCAGAGCGGGCCAAAAGAGAGGCGGAGAAGAAGGCCAAGGAAGAGAAGCGCACCATGAGGCATGCTGCCTGGCAGGCCTATGTCGCGTCCGAGATTGTCAGGCAATTGGCTCTTTGGCAGAAGGCTCATGTGAGGGCCGTGTTGGTGGCGGAGGACGCCCGTGCCTGATGACCCACAAGTATAGGGGATCAATCGTAATCGTTTCGATAAGTAAGAGTGTCGAATCCAACAAGGAGCAGAAGGAAATGACAAGCGGTTTTCAGCAAGGTAATGTCTGCAATCACTGAAATTATAAGTAACGAGTAGTTTGGTAGCAAGATAATTTGTAACGATAAAGTAACGGTAATGGTAACAAAAGTGCAGCAAGGTAGCCCAATCCTTTTGTGGCAAAGGACAGGCTAAAACGGTCTCTTATGATAAGCAAAGCGTTCTTGAGGGTACACGGGAATTTCATCTAGTCACTTTCATCATGTTGGTTTGATTTGTGTTCGCTACTTTGATAATTGGATATGTGGGTGGACCGGTGCTTAGGTGCTGTTCTTACTTGAACAAACCTCCTACTTATGATTAACCCCCTCACAAGCATCCGCAACTACGATAAAAGTATTAAGAATAAATCTAACCATAGCATTAAACTTTTGGGTCCAAATCAGTCCCTTACGGAATAGCGCATAAACTAGGGTTTAAGCTTCTGTCACTCTCGCAACCCATCATCTAATAACTACTCCACAATGCATTCCCTTAGGCCCAAATATGGTGAAGTGTCATGTAGTCGATGTTCACATGACACCACTAAGGGAATCACAACATACATATCATCAAAATATCGAACACATATCAAGTTCACATGATTACTTGCAACAAGATTTCTCCCGTGACCTCAAGAACAAAAGTAACTAGTCACTAATGATAATCATGCTCAAGATCAGAGGGGTATTAAATAGCATAATGGATCCGAACATATAATCTTCCACCAAATAAACCATATAGTAATCAACTACAAGATGTAATCAACACTACTAGTCACCCACAAGTACCAATCTATAGTTCCGGTACAAAGATTGAACATAAGAGATAAACTAGGGTTTGAGAGGAGATGGTGTTTGTTGAAGATGTTGATGGAGATTGCCCTACCCAAGATGGGAGAGTTGTTGGTGATGATGATGACGATGATTTCCCCCTCCGGGAGGGAAGTTCCCCCGGGGGAATCGCTTCGCCGGAGGGCAAAAGTGCTCCTGCCCAAGTTCCGCCTCGAGACGGCGACGCTTCGTCCCGAAAAGTCCTGTCCTTATTTTTTTCTAGGTCAAAATGACTTATATACCAGAAGAGGGGCTCCAATAATTCTTATTTATTCCATAAAAATTCCTCGTGAAGTTTCAACTCATTTGGAGTTGTGCATAATAGGTAGCCTGACGTAGCCTTTTCAGGTCCAGATTTCCAGCTGCCGGAATTCTCCCTCTTTGTGTGAACCTTGCATATTATGAGAGAAAAGGCATTAGAATTACTCCAAAAAGCATTATTATGCATAAAAACATCATAAATAACAGTAGGAAAACATGAGGCAAAATGGACGTATCAACTCCCCCAATCTTAGACCTCGCTTGTCCTCAATCGAAAACCGAAATCGAAAAACATGTCCACATGCTTAGAGAGAGAGGTGTCGATAAAAACAAAATACGGACATAGAAGCATCATGTATATTATTATAACAGCAACAAACTTTAACATAGAACTTTATCATATAACTTTTATCATAAACTTCTCATGAATAAGTAACAATTCATCACAACATCGAAGTATAAAGCATAAACTCTATTGGAAACCAACAAACTATGTTGTCAGTCAACTTTGCAACTACAATTCATCATCTTTTCAGGAAGGGTCATGTATCGGAGCCTTTTTAGCAAGTCCACATACTCAACCATCATATAGTCTTCTATGATTGCTAACACTCACCGCATACACATGAGCAAAACGTTTCAACCGGACACATAGAAAGATAGGGGCTTATGGTTTCGCCTCCCAACATACTCACCTCGAGGGTGATGTCAACAATAATAACTCATGCTACTCATATCCAACTGGATATATGTGCCTAGATCTTTCCTCACCACATGATGCTTGCCAAAAGAGAAAATAAAAAGGAATAGAGAGAAGAACTTTGACTGTTGCATAGAAGTAAATACATAAAAGTAAAAGATAGGCCCTTCGCGGAGGGAAGCAGAGGTTGCCTTGCGCTTATTTGTTTGTATGCTCAATCTCTTAGTGCAAAAGAACGTCACGTTATATTGCCCCTTGTGATAGCAACCTTTATTATGTAGTCTGTCGCTTTTATTCTTTGCCATCACAAGTTCGTGCAACGCTCAATTTTCTCTTACACTAAATAATCCAACACTTTTAGAAGCAATTTTTATTGCCTTTTTGTACCGATGACAACTTACTTGAAGGATCTTACTCAATCCATAGGTAGGTATGGTGGACTCTCAAAATAAGATGTGGGTTTAAGGGTTTTTGGATGCACAAGTAGTATCTCTACTTAGTGCGGAATTTTTGGCTAGCAAAGATGGGGGCAAGCACCACATGTTAAAGGATCTATGACAAAATGGACAGAAAATATTTTTGCAGATTTTTCGGAGTCCGTTTACTTACCGTATCACGTACCTCCTTTTTTTCACGATTCTGGAGTGTTCCGGAAGGTTTCCTTTATGTGTTCTTCCGGTGTCATGGTTTGGATAATATTGCTTTCAACGTTAATGGGCGTACGTGAGATATAATGTTTTATTCTTTGCCCATTGGCAACCTTCGGGTTAGTACCTTCGGCATTATTTATCTTGATGGCTCCTGATCGATAAACCTCCTCGATAACATAAGGTCCTTCCCATTTGGAGAGGAGTTTTCCTGCAAAGAATCTGAAACGAGAGTTGTACAAAAGAACATATTCTCCAACTTTGAACTCACACTTTTGGATTCTTTTGTCATGCCATCTTTTAACTTTTTCGTTAAATAACTTGGCATTTTCATAGGCTTGGGTTCTCCATTCATCTAGTGAGCTAATATCAAATAACCTCTTTTCACCGGCAAGTTTGAAATCATAGTTGAGTTCTTTAATTGCCCAATATGCTTTATGTTCTAACTCAAGAGGCAAATGACAAGCTTTTCCATAAACCATTTTATATGGAGACATACCCATAGGATTTTTATATGTTGTTCTATAAGCCCAAA
The DNA here is from genome assembly GCA_011799875.1 of Thinopyrum elongatum. Lineage (NCBI taxonomy): Eukaryota > Viridiplantae > Streptophyta > Magnoliopsida > Poales > Poaceae > Thinopyrum > Thinopyrum elongatum. The sequence continues at coordinate 75,002,281 of CM022302.1, read as the reverse complement.
GTGCATCATCTAACTTCTTAGACCAATTCTTTCGGGACCTATTGACAGTTTTTTGTAATATTAATTTTATTTCTCTATTGCTAAGTTCAAGTTGACCGCTAGACTGAGGATGATAAGGTGATGCAATTCTATGGTTAACATCATATTTAGCAAGCATTTTACGGAAAGCACCATGAATAAAATGTGAACCACCATCAGTAATTAAATATCTAGGGACTCCAAACCTTGGGAAAATGACTTCCTTAAGCATTTTAATAGAGGTGTTGTGATCAGCACTACTAGTTGGAATAGCTTCTACCCACTTAGTAACATAATCAACAGCAACCAAAATATGTGTATACCCATTAGAGGAAGGAAAAGGTCCCATGTAATCAAATCCCCAAAAATCAAATGGTTCAACAGCAAGAGAATAATTCATAGGCATTTCCTGATGCTTACCAATATTACCAATTCTTTGACATTCATCACAAGATAAAAACAAACTTACAGGCATCCTTGAAGAGAGTAGGCCAATAAAAACAAGATTGCAATACCTTGTGAGCAGTTCTATCTCCCGCATGATGTCCTCCATAAGCTTCGGAGTGACATTTCCATAGGATTTGTCCCTGTTCATGCTCAGGTACACAACGTCTAATAATACCATCTACTTCTTTATAAAGATGTGGGTCATCCCAAAAGTAATGTCTTAAATCATAGAAAAAATTTCTCTTTTGTTGGTATGTGAAGCTAGGTGGTATATATTTAGCAACAATATAATTGGCATAGTCAGCATACCAAGGAGTGTTATGAGAAACATTTATTGCAGCTAATTGTTCATCAGGAAAACTATCATTAATAGGTTGTGGGTCATCAAGAATATTTTCTAACCTAGACAAGTTATCAGCCACGGGGTTCTCAGCTCCTTTTCTATCAGTGATATGTAAATCAAATTCTTGTAGCAAAAGAACCCACCTAATAAGTCTAGGTTTAGCATCCTTCCTTTCCATAAGATATTTTATAGCAGCATGATCGGTGTAAACAGTCACTTTAGAATCAACAATGCAAGATCTAAATTTATCACAAGCAAACACAACTGCTAAAAATTCTTTTTCAGTAGTAGCATAATTTTGTTGAGCACTATCCAGAGTTTTACTAGCATAATGAATAACATTTAATTTCTTATCGACTCTTTGTCCTAGAACAGCACTAACAGCATAATCACTAGCATCACACCTAATTTCAAAAGGCAAGTTCCAATCAGGTGGTTGAACAATAGGTGCAGAAATCAAGGCTTTCTTAAGTGTTTCAAAGGCTTCTACACAATCATCATAAAAAAATGGAACATCCTTCTGTAAAAGATTTGTAAGAGGCCTAGAAATTTTAGAGAAGTCTTTAATAAACCTCCTATAGAAACCAGCATGACCGAGGAAACTACAAATACCTTTGATATCTTTAGGGCATGGCATTTTCTCAATTGCATCAACTTTAGCTTTATCCACCTCAATACCTCATTCAGAAATTTTATGTCCCAAGACAATACCTTCATTAACCTTAAAGTGGCACTTCTCCCAATTCAAGACGAGATTAGTTTGCTCGCATCTCTGCAAAACTCGATCAAGGTTGCTTAAGCAATCATCAAAAGAAGTTCCGTAAATGGAAAAATCATCCATCAAAACCTCAACAATCTTTTCACAAAAATCAGAGAATATAGCAGTCATACATCTTTGAAAAGTAGCAGGTGCATTGCATAAACCAAAAGGCATACGTCTATAAGCATAAGTTCCAAAAGGGCAAGTAAAGGTGGTTTTCTCTTGATCAGGTTGTGAGAGGTATTTGAGAAAAACCAGAATATCCATCAAGAAAGTAAAAATGTGTGTGCTTTGATAGTCTTTCTAACATTTGATCAATAAAAGGCAGAGGGTAATGATCTTTTCTAGTAGCTTTATTTTGTTTTCTAAAATCAATTACCATTCTGTAGCCAGTGACAATTCTTTGTGGAATAAGTTCATTCTTATCATTAGGAACAACGGTAATACCTCCCTTTTTAGGGATACAATGAACGGGACTTACCCATCTACTATCAGCTATGGGATAGATTATACCTGCTTCCAAAAGCTTCAGTATTTCTGTTCTTACCACATCTTTCATTTTAGGATTTAAACGTTGTTGGTGATCAACAACGGGTTTAGCATCAGGCTCCATATTAATTTTATGCTGACAGAGAGTGGGACTAATGCCCTTTAAATCATCAAGAGTATATCCAATGGCAGCTCGGTGCTTCTTCAGAACCTTCAATAATCTTTCTTCTTCATGTTCTAAAAGGTTAGCACTAATAATAACAGGATAAATCTTTTTCTCATCAAGATAAGCATATTTCAAAGTGTCTGGCAATTGTTATAATTCAGACACAGGATCACCTTTAGGTGGAGGAGGACCTCCTTGTAACGACCCGAGACCGACGCTCCAGTTGCCTTCCATGTATTTTGAGTTTCGTTGTGTGTGTTTTACAGTCTGTTGCATTTCATCATGTCATCATGAGCATTGCATCCGCATGTTTTCTTAAAACTCGTAGTCGTTCGTAGTTGCCACTTCTCTATTTGTCTCCGTTGATCTTTTGTCAGGCCCTTTGTCCTTGTCTATCCCTCTCAAACCCCCTCGAGTGCATGTCCGAAACTTCCCCGAACCCGACCCGGGCAGTCGTGACCGATGGGTTCGGATCATCCCCAAACATCTCCAAAACATCTTCGGCTCATTGTTTGGACTTCCCTAACCTATTTATCCTGGAGCCGTCTGATCTAAATCAGAGAGCTCCAAACCATCCCCTTTCTCTATATATATAAGCTACCTCATTCCAAATATGGTCAAATCCTAGATCCTAGCCCTTTTGTCCCGTCGGCGCCGCCGCTGTCTTCTCCCTCATCGGGATCTTCCCCGATCCACTGCCAGCCACCACTTTCTCTTTTGTTTTCAGCACCACCCCAACTGGCAGCCTCCAGCTCACCCCGATCCAAATCCACCGAGCCCACCCGCATCTGAATCAACTAGCACCCGATCCCCTCGCCCGCAACCACCTCCCCGCGCCTCCACTCGATCCCTGGCCATCTCCTGCCCGAGTGTTTCCTCCTTCCTGCCTCGCTCGAACCCAAAGAGAGGAGCACCTCCTCGACCTTCAGTCGCCGCTCGCCGGAGCACCGGACCAACACCAGCAGCTGAGCTACGTCTCCCCCCTTCCCTCCTTGTCGCACCTCCTCTCTCTCTCCCCCTCCTGACCTCTTTTTCCCTCTCATGGTTCAACAGCAGCAGGAGTCCTGCCATGGCCGTCCGAACCCCCTGCTGCATCGCGCAGCCGTCGAGACCTCGTCTCCACCACCAGACCCAGCCGGCCTTCGTCGCCCTTTCCCGTTCCCCGCCGGATCCCACCGGCAGGGCCCTGTCCCCTCTGTCGGTGGCCGCATCCCACTCGTCCTAGACCTGCCCTGCCCTGCTTCGCCAAGCTGTCCTCTTCGGCCGAATCCACTTCCTCGCCTCGGATCTCGCCTCCCGCGGCTGTCCTGGACAGGATCTGCGTCGCTGGATCTCGCCTGCGCCTGCCGCCGCGTTCGTCTTCGTTCAGGAGGTCGAGTTCGAGCGCGCTGCCTTGTCACTGCTGCCCCATGCGCCTCCTCTACCTCGCGCGTTGACCGCGTCGCCAGCCACAACGGCCGCGCGAGCCTCCTTTGCTTACGCCGTGGGCTGCCACGGCTCCAAGGGCCAGCCGGCGCGCGAGTCAGCCCAGCCGGCCCAGTTCACCTCTGCCTCACCGGGTTTGGCCCATCATGAGCAGCTCCCCCAGCCCAGAGTGCTCAGATTTGGCCCGACACGTTTTTTTCCCCATTGGATGATTCTAGCAATTATCCAGGAACGGCAGTTTTACAGAAAAACCCTCCATGTTCATGCATATCATATCTCACAAACTATGCATCATATGTAAAAACTTCATATATGTAAAATGCTCAGTTTTTCTTGTACTTTCATGATATGCAACTTTCATCCATGTTTAAAGTGTTTAAAATGCTGTTTGCATTTAATTTGCTAAATGGTTTATTTAATAACTAAATAACCGTAGCTCCGAATTAAATAAACTTTATATGTAACTTGTCTAGAAAATTGCATAGATTAACATGGTGCACTTTATTTTCCTGTTTAACAACTCGAAAATATGGTTTAGGGCAGAACAGTACCAAATCCAAAATATGCATATGGGGATTTTCTGGAATTGTTGTTTGTTGTTCCGGCCTCATTTAAACTTGCCTAAATAGTTAGTTTACTTATGCTTCACCTCTTGCCATGTTTAACAACATTTAATATTGTTGGGTACATAAACGAGAGCGAACTAAATAATCGAATGTGGTGTTTTGTCAATATGCAATTCGTTGCATATTGAGCTCCACTTAATTTGTAGTATTGTTTGTTGCACTTTGCCATGCCATGCCTCATTAAACCAGACATGCATCATACTTGGTTGCGCATCATGTCATGTTTATGCTTGTGTGTTTACCATGTTGTTTGCTTCTTTCCGGTTGTGCTTCTTCTCGTAAGTTTCTGTTTCGTTGCGATCGTGAGGATTCGTTCGACTACGCTTGGTTCGTCTACGCTCGTTCATCTTCTTCATGGACTCGTTCTTCTTCCTAGCGGGATTTCAGGCAAGATGATCATTATCCTGGATACCACTACTATCTTTGCTTTGCTAGTTGTCTCGATGCTATCGCTATGTCGCGCTACCCACCACTTGTTTATCTAGCCTCCCAAATTGCCAGTATAGCCTCTAACCTTTTCCACCATCCTAGCAAACCGTTGTTTGTCTATGTTACCGCTTTGCTCAGCCCCTCTTATAGCATTGCTAGTTGTAGGTGCAGTTGCAGGTTGTTCCATGTTGGGACATGGATATCATGGGATATCACAATATCTCTTATTTAATTAATGCATCTATATACTTGGTAAAGGGTGGAAGGCTTGGCCTTTTGCCTGGTGATTTGTTCCACTCTTGCCGCCCTAGTTTCCGTCATACCAGTGTTATGTTCCTTGATTTTGCGTTCCTAACACAGTCGGGGTTTATGGGCCCCCCTTGACAGTTCGCTTTGAATAAAACTCTTCCAGCAAGGCCCAACATTGGTTTTACCATTTGCCTAATAACAACTAAAACTTGCATAGGGACCTGCCGGCCCCCGAGGTCTCTTAATCAACCCCCCGGGCCAGTGCTCCTCATGAGTGTTGGTCCACCTACCTAGCAGTCAGCGGTGCCACCTCGGGGCAACTCGATGGTATTTTGGCTACCGTCCACTTCGCATAGACGGTGTTGTCCTAAGAAAGAGATACGCGCGGCTCTTATCGGGGTATCGACGCACCGGGTGGTCTTGCTGGATTTGTCTTACCATTGTCGAAATGTCTTGTGAACCAGGATTCCGAGCTTGATCGGGTTGTTCCGGGAGGAGGATTTTCCTTCGTTGATCGTGAAAGTTTATGATGGACTAAGTTGGGACACCCCTGCAGGGTTTGATCTTTTAAAAGCCGTGCCCGCGGTTATGTGGCAGATGGGAATTTTTAATATCCGGTTGTAGAGAACTTGACAACAGATCCGAAATAAAATACACCAACCGCATGTGTAACCGTGACCATCTCTTTTTGAGTGAGTTCGAGAAGAGAACACGGTGGGGTCATGTTTGACTCGTAAGTAGTTCAGGATCACTTATTGATCATTACTAGTTTGCGACCATTATGCGTAGTTTCTCTTCTTATTCTTGTACTCGTAAGTTAGCCACCATACAATGCTTAATGCTGCTGCAACCTCACCACTTATCCATTCCATACCCATTAAGCTTTGCTAGTCTTGATACCCATGGTAATGGGATTGTTGAGTCCTCGTGGCTCACAGATTACTACAACAACAGTTGCAGGTACAGGTAATGCGTTGATCTGACGCGAGTGCGATGCTTGCTTGTTTGGAGTTCTTCTGCTTCTTCTTCTTCTTCTTCGATCAAGGGATAGGTTCCGGGTCGGGAGCCTGGGATTAGCAGGGTGGATGTCGTTCTTCTTTTTTGTTTGGTTTCATCCGTAGTCGGATCCTGCTCTTCTGTATGATGATTGCTATGTATTGATGAACTGTTGTATTCATGTTGTAGCTTGTGCTGAGTGTAAGCCTTTATCTTGTATTCTCATCTATTCAGTACATGGTATGTTGTAATGATATCCACCTTGCTATGCGCTCGAAATGCGATTGTGCCTCAATCATGAATTCATCACGTGATTGGGATAGAATCGCATCTTGGGCGCTACAAGTTGGTATCAGAGCCTTACCGACCGCGGGAGCCCCCTTGATTGATCGAACCGTTGCCGTTGTTGAGTCTAGAAAAAAAACTATTTTGAGTCTACCTATATATCGGAGAGTAGGACTTCTTTTTACTCCTCATCCCCTTCGTCGCTCTGGTGAGGAATCGTGACATAGGTGTTTTTGTTTCCATCACTCTCCTTTTTCACTCAAATTTTTTTTAGGATCAGGCGGGTATTGTTGGAATCGATGCGATATCGGTGTGACGGGAATTCTGTCTTGGTGCCTCCTGTCTGACTTGACTTCTTCCAGGGAGTTGAGCTCCAAGGGGTTCTTGTCACATTCGCGATCGTTTCAATTCCGGAATACCAGAGGACGCCGACATCGAAAACGCTTGTATACTCTTTGTGGTGAGAGTAGTTTGACAACACCCAGTACTGGGGAGAGTGATCGTATGTATTGCCACAGCTAGTATATCGAATGTTTTTCGAAGGTCTGAGGTACACGATTTCTGAGGTTTTCTTGGTTATGTGTTGACGGATGGATACAGTTGGAGTGTAGGATTTGTTAGTTGTGTGAGATATTTGTGCCTCCCTGTATCCCCAACACCAGATTGCATAACCAGAAAGTTTCGAGAGTTTTTAGGTGGGAATTCAAGTAGTTACCTAGGATATCTTTCCGACAGATGCATGATATGAGATTGGGGTTCGACGTCTAGTGGTCTGCCTATCCACGGTTGGTTTTACAGTGGTCTCGTTGTGTCTTAAAGAGCCCTGTGTAGCTTTGCTATGGCTCGGGGATGCTTTGTATGTCATGTGCACTGCCTTGTACATGATGGTGTTGTACGATCGAGCCCGTGTGGGCCCCACCAAAAAAACTTCGGACGAAATCTCTATCATATGTTTGTTCCGGCTTATTTTCCAAGCCAAATCCTTTGTTTGGTTTTGAGTTGTGGTATTCGAGTTGCTTCAATGTCAAGTGTTGATTCCATACCTTCCCTAAGTGGTGTTATCATACTTCTATGTGAATGATAATCCTTCTTGTTTATCAAGATTGTCATGACAATTCTTTTCTAACCGGTGTGCTTCTCTTCAAGTGGATCCGATCATTTCAACATTCGCAATATCAGTTCTAAGTTTTCTCAATGGTGTTCGTTCCATCCGTCCCAAGTTATCTTTATTTTTCCACCCTCCCACCCTTCTTCTTCAAGAAGTAAAAAAAAATCTCAATCCAGTATCCATTTTATTCATGTGAAGTTTCTTCATCTTCATAGCCGATGATTTCTCATGAAGATGCTCAGGAGCTTCAAGTTCATCATTCTTCATTATCATTTTCTTCCCCGGTGGAGTCAATTCAAGCTTCGGTGTTGAGCATATTCCTTTCATTTGTCCAATGCGTTCCCATGCCGGTGCACCTCATAATCATTCCCCGCTTGCTAATCAATTGTTTCGAAGTGCTGAAGATATCTCAGAGGATTCACGTTTCCATTCTCAATCCGTTCAAGGTATTTTGAGGTTGTTACCTCATACAAGCAATTCAAATCAACCGGTGCATTATCGCTTCCTAAGCAATCTTTTCCAATGGTGTTTCTTTTGAGTGGGCCCTAACCCACAGGTTTACACCCAGGATCTTACCTGGCTCTTCTAATTTTTCCGGAGTTATTCTCGAATTCCTTCCAAGTTCGACGTCAGAATGATTTCTCATCAATCAAATGTATCCTATAAGATCGTTTTCAAATTCTTTTCGTCCTTCGCTCAACCTTTCTATTCATTGTTCCGGAGTGTCTCAATAATTTTGCTGGTGTTTCTCGTCGTCATTCTCAACATTTGAAGACCGAAGAAGAATTTCTCTTAAATCTTGTCCATTCTCTTGAAGATTCATGGTTCTAGCTTTACACCATCCTCATAATTGTTTTCGATTGTGAAAATTCTTTTCATACCCATCCGAAGCATTTCATGAGTTGTTTCCATTTTATTCCTCCGAAGGCCATCATTTCGGAAGATTTCTTCATTCTAAGTTTTCAGCTTCGTTCTCCAATTATTCTAAATTGATGCCTCTTTGTCCATCTCCATATTCTTACGGTGCATCGTTCAAGTATTCTCTAGTCAGCTAATGATCTCTGCATTCTCTTGCATCTAAATTCCCTCAAGTATCTTCGTTCGTTTGTAATTCTTCCCGACGATTTGTTCTCTTTCTTCATCATTTTCAAATTCTTACGATGGTTTGTTTAAGATTCCTCTTTGATTGGTATCGTATCAATTCATTTGTTCTCTCATAATCCTACCGGTGGTTCATTCAAAATTCATCTTCCTTTGTTGTCATATTAATTCAGCTGTTCCTTCCAAGATATACCGGCGATTCATTGAAGATTTTCCCAAGTTTGCACTATATCTCTCTTTAATCCTTTTCAATGAGAATAAGTTGTATGCAAATCCATTGCTTTCATCAAGTTCTTTTGGTGAAGGATAGGCATATCATAATTCTTATTCTTATTCTTATTTCATCGAGGTGATTTAATCCCTTCCTTCGGAGTTTGTTCATGATGAAGTAATTCTCGGTTCGAGATGCTTCATCTTTTCTTTTTGGAGTTCCAAGCTCTCGCAATTATCTCGTCCCGAAGGTCCATCTGAATCATTGCAAGCGTTCAATTCTTGTTCTTGCAATCTTTGCTTCTTTTCCATCATCCTTTTTTATCCGGAGTTCTTCCAAAGTTTCTTCATGGTGGTTCGTTAAAGATTTAATTCATTCTCAGAGTGTTCATCAAGATCCTTGTTGGAGGAGCTCAAGTATTCTTCATTGTGCATTCCGAAGTGCAATTCCTTCTACCTTATCTTTTAAGGTGGTCTTATATCATTCTTGACAATTTCCCTTTGTGTTCATGATTCACAACTTGTCAAGAATGAGATATTCAAATCCATCAATCCCTTCGTTGGAGTTATCTTGGTAAAGATTTCACCTAAAGCCTTCCCTAAGGAATGTTGCTAATTGTGGTGCTTAACAATGATCCAAGTTATCTCTTTATCACCTTGGTGGAAGAAGTTTTTCATCTCTTTGGTATTCTCAATCAAATTAATTGATTCCATTAGTGGCTGGTCTTCACCTCATAATTTTGGGATGTTTTCCATAAGACCATTGGAAATCATATCTTGTTGTTGATCTTCCTACAACTCCGTTCAACCCTTCTTCGTAGGAAGGCTCCTTCATGACCATTCATGGTGGAAGTTGTTGTTCTTTTCTCTGTTCTTTTCATTTCTTCCGGAGGCATTGTGCGGTTGCTCTCGTCAAGTATCAACTTGTTTGTCAAGATCATGTTCTTTTCCTTGCTTATCCATTTAACAGGAATGTTGTGTCCTATATTTAAGTTCTTTTCAACTTACCAAGTTTTCCTTCTTGTTTCTACCAGAGTGCTGTCCAAATTCTGTCATTCTTGTTCCTTGGCTATCTCGTTATACCGGTGTGGTTTCATATTCTTTTTGGTTCGTTAAGCTCTTGTTTCATGTCTTTCAACATACAAGGTTCTCGTAATGTTCCTTTTTCCTCTCTTCTAACGGAGTGTTTTCAACTTCATTCATCTCCGGTGTATTCTTTCCTTGAAATTGTTTAACCTCTCAAGGTTCTTTGGTTTCACTTGTTTGTCAAGAAGCAACTTAGTTTTACCTCTTCCTCTTCTTTCCTCTTCTCATTCCTAGATCTCGGGGCGAGATCTCTTGTAAGTGTAGGAGAGTTGTAAGGACCCGAGACCGACGCTCCAGTTGCCTTCCATGTATTTTGAGTTTCGTTGTGTGTGTTTTATTGTCTGTTGCATTTCATCATGTCATCATGAGCATTGCATCCGCATGTTTTCTTAAAACTCGTAGTCGTTCGTAGTTGCCGCTTCTCTCTTTGTCTCCGTTGATCTTTTGTTAGGCCCTTTGTCCTTGTCTATCTCTCTCAAACCCCCTCAAGTGCGCGTCCGAAACTTCCCCGAACCCGACCCGGGCAGTCGTGACCGATGGGTCCAGATCATCCCCAAACATCTCCAAAACATCTTCGGGTCATTGTTTGGACTTCCCTAACCTATTTATCCCGGAGCCATCTGATCTAAATCGGAGAGCTCCAAACCATCCCCTTTCCCTATATATATAAGCTACCTCATTCCAAATCAGGTCAAACCCTAGATCCTAGCCCTTTTGTCCCATAGGCGCCGCCGTTGTCTTCTCCCTCATCGGGATCTTCCCTGATCCACTGCCAGCCACCACTTTCTCCTTCGTTTTCAGCACCACCCCAACCGGCAGCCTCCACCTCGCCCCAATCCAAATCCACCGAGCCCACCCGCATCTGAACCAACTAGCACCCGATCCCCTCGCTCGCAACCACCTACCCACGCCTCCACTCAATCCCTGGCCGTCTCCTGCCCAAGCATTTCCTCCTCCCTGCCTCGCTCGAACCCAAAGAGAGGAGCTCCTCGTCGACCTTTAGTAGCCGCTCGCCGAAGCACCGGACCAACACCAGCAGCTGAGCTACGTCTCCCCCCTTCCCTCCTTGTCGCACCTCCTCTCTTTCTCCCCCTCCTGACCTCTTTTTCCCTCACATGGTTCAATAGCAGCAGGAGTCCTACCATGGCCGTCCGAACCCCCCTGCTGCATTGCGCTGCCGTCGAGACCTCGTCTCCACCACCAGACCCGGCCGGCCTTCGTCGCCCTTGCCCGTTCCCGTCCGGATCCCACCGGCAGGGCCCCGTCCCCGCTGTCGACGGCCGTGTCCTGCTCGTCCCGGACTTGCCCTACTTCGCCAAGCCGTCCTCTCCGGCCGGATCCACTTCCTCGCCTCAAATCTCACCTCCCGCGCATGTCCTGGACAGGATCCGTGTCGCCGGATCTCGCCTGCGCCCGCCGCCGCGTTCGTCTTCATTCAGGAGCTCGAGTTCGAGCGCTCTGCCTCGTTGCTGCTGCCCCATGCGCCTCCTTTGCCTCACGCGTTGACCGCGTCGCCAGCCACGTCGGCCGCGCGAGCCTCCTCTGCGCACCCGCGTGGGCTGCCGCGTCTGCAAGGCCCAGCCGGCGCGCGAGTCAGCCCAGCCGGCCCAGTTCGCCTCTGCCTCATCGGGTTTGGCCCATGGTGAGCAGCTCCCCCAGCCCAGAGTGCTTAGATTCGGCCTGACACGTTTTTCCCCTCTGGATGATTCTAGCAATTATCCAGGAACGACAGTTTTACAGAAAAACCCTCCATGTTCATGCATATCATATCTCACAAACTATGCATCATATGTAAAAACTTCATATATGTAAAATGCTCAGTTTTTCTTGTACTTTCATGATATGCAACTTTCATCCATGTTTAAAATGTTTAAAATGCTGTTTGCATTTAATTTGCTAAATGGTTTGTTTAATAACTAAATAACCGTAGCTCAGAATTAAATAAACTTTATATGTAACTTGTCTAGAAAAATGCATAGATTAACATAGTGCACTTTATTTTCCTTTTTAACAACTCTAAAATATGGTTTAGGGCAGAACAGTATCAAATCCGAAATATGCATATGGGGATTTTCCGGAATTGTTGTTTGTTGTTCCGGCCTCATTTAAACTTGCCTAAATAGTTAGTTTACTTATGCTTCACCTCTTGCCATGTTTAACAACATTTGATATTGTTGTGTACATAAACGAGAGCGAACTAAAGAATCGAATGTGGTGTTTCGTCAATATGCAACTCGTTGCATATTGAGCTCCACTTAATTTGTAGTATTGTTTGTTGCACATTGCCATGCCATGCCTCATTAAACCGGACATGCATCATACTTGGTTGCGCATCATGTCATGTTTATGCTTATGTGTTTACCATGTTGTTTGCTTCTTTCCGGTTGTGCTTCTTCTCGTAAGTTCCTGTTTTGTTGCGATCGTGAGGATTCATTCAACTACGCTTGGTTCGTCTACGCCCGTTCATCTTCTTCATGGACTCGTTCTCCTTCCTAGCAGGATTTCAGGCAAGATGATCATTATCCTGGATACCACTACTAAGTTTGCTTTGCTAGTTGTCTTGATGCTATCGCTATGTCGCACTACCCACCACTTGTTTATCTAGCCGCCCAAATTGCTAGGATAGCCTCTAACCTTTTCCACCATCCTAGCAAACCGTTGTTTGGCTATGTTACCGCTTTGCTCAGCCCTTATAGCGTTGCTAGTTGCAGGTTATGCCATGTTGGGACATGGATATCATGGGATATCACAATATCTCTTATTTAATTAATGCATCTATATACTTGGTAAAGGGTGGAAGGCTCGGCCTTTTGCCTGGTGATTTGTTCCACTCTTGCCGCTCTAGTTTCCGTCATACCGGTGTTATGTTTCTTGATTTTGCGTTCCTAACACAGTTGGGGTTTATAGGCCCCCCTTGACAGTTCGCTTTGAATAAAACTCTTCCAGCAAGGCCCAACATTGGTTTTACCATTTGCCTAATAACAACTAAAACTTGCATAGGGACCTGCCGGCCCCCGAGGTCTCTTAATCAACCCCCCGGGCCAGTGCTCCTCATGAGTGTTGGTCCACCTACCTAGCCGTCAGCGGTGCCGCCTCGGGGCAACTCGATGGTATTTTGGCTACTGTCCACTTCTCATAGACGGTGTTGTCCTGAGAACGAGATACGCGCGGCTCTTATCGGGCTATCGACGCACCGGGTGGTCTTGCTGGATTTGTTTTACCATTGTCGAAATGTCTTGTGAACCGGGATTCCAAGTTTGATCAGGTTGTTCCGGGAGGAGGATTTTCCTCCGTTGATCATGAGAGTTTGTGATGGACTAAGTTGGGACACCCCTGAAGGGTTTAATCTTTCGAAAGCCGTGCCCGTAGTTATGTGGCAGATGGGAATTTTTAATATCCGGTTGTAGAGAACTTGACACCAGATCCGAAATAAAGTACACCAACCGTGTGTGTAACCGTGACCATCTCTTTTCGAGTGAGTTCGAGAAGAGAACACGGTGGGGTCATGTTTGACTCGTAAGTAGTTCAGGATCACTTATTGATCATTACTAGTTTGTGACCATTATGCGTAGTTTCTCTTCTTATTCTTGTACTCGTAAGTTAGCCACCATACAATGCTTAGTGCTGCTGCAACCTCACCACTTATCCATTCCATACCCATTAAGCTTTGCTAGTCTTGATACCCATGGTAATGGGATTGCTGATTCCTCGTGGCTCACAGATTACTACAACAACATTTGCAGGTATAGGTAGTGCGTTGATCTGACGCGAGTGCGATGCTTGCTTGTTTGGAGTTCTTCTTCTTCTTCTTCTTCTTCTTCTTCTTCTTCGATCAAGGGATAGGTTCCGGGTCGGGAGCCTGGGATTAGCAGGGTGCATGCCGTTCTTCTTTTTCGTTTGGTTTCATCCGTAGTCGGATCCTGCTCTTCTATATGATGAATGCTATGTATTGATGAACTGTTGTATTCATGTTCTAGCTTGTGGCGAGTGTAAGCCTTTATCTTGTATTCTCATATATTCAGTACATGGTATGTTGTAATGATATCAACCTTGCTATGCGCTCGAAATGCGATTGTGCCTCAATCATGAATTCATCACGTGATTGGGATAGAATCGCATCTTGGGCGCTACACTCCTAGAGTTTCAATAGGCAAATTGAGTTTAAGTAGAGGACGTTGTTCAAAGAAAATCTTATCTATTTCATTTCTTTCACGCAGATGCATATCATTTTCATGGTCTAGCAAATATTGTTCTAGTGGATCGGTAGGAGGCACAGCAATAGAAGCAAGACCAATTATTTCATCCTTGCTAGACAACTCTTTATTATGATGTTTTCTACTAAACTTGGAAAAATTAAACTCATGAGACTCATCACCAAAACTAACACCGACGATTTGTTTCTCACAATCTATTTTAGCATTGACGGTGTTCAAGAAAGGTCTACCAAAGATAATGGGACAAAAGTCATCTTGTGGGGAACCAAGAACTAGAAAATCAGTAGGGTATTTTATTTTCCCACACAAGACTTCAACATCTCTAACAATCCCAAGTGGTGTGATGGTGTCCCTATTAACAAGTTTAATAGTAACATCTATGTCTTCTATTTCAGCGGGTGCTATATCATTCATAATTTCTTGATATAAGGTAAAAGGAATGGCACTCATGCTAGCACCTATGTCGCATAAACCATGATAACAGTGTTCTCCTATTTTAACTGAGACAACAGGCATGCCAACAACGGGTCTATGTTTATCTTTTTCATCAGGTTTGGCAATTCTAGCAGCTTCATCACAGAAGTAAATAACATGCCCATCTATATTTTCTTCCAAGAGATCTTTAACCATAGCAACACTAGGTTCTACTTTGATTTGTTCAGCAGGTTTGGAAGTTCTAATATAACTTTTGTTGACCACAGTTGAGACTTTAGCATGTTCCTTTATCCTAACAGGGAAAGGTGGTTTTTCAATATAAGCAGTAGGCACAACTGGATCAACATTGTAAATAATAGTTTCATCTTTAGCTATTACTAGTTCTTTAATTTCTTCTTTGATAGGTGGGTGATATTTAAACCACTTCTCCTTAGGGAGGTCAACATAAGTAGCAAATGATTCACAAAAGGAGGCTACCACTACTGGAATTAGCTTATTTGCCGTCTGCCAATTCTTTGCCGTCTGCTGGCTGACGGCAAAGAAGGTCTTTGCCGTCCGCTTACATAAAACGGACGGCAAAGAAATGGCTGATGGCAAAGACCTTCTTTGCCCTCAGCCATTTCTTTGCCGTCTGCTGGCGGACGGCAAAGAATCTTTGCCGTCAGCTGGCGGACATTAAAGAGAGAGGTGGGCCCACTAACGAGCTGCTTAGGAAAAACATAACGGCCCCCTCTTTGCCGTCTGCTAGCAGACGGCAAAGAGAATAAAGCGGACGGCAAAGGAGCGCGGACGGCAAAGAGTTGACCTAACTAACGGTCGAGCACCCCCTCTGTTTCTGTCTTCTCTCCCCGACGACCACCGCCACCCGCCGCCGACCCCGCCACCAGCCACCCACCACCGCCCCCACCACCCGCCGCCGTCCCCTTGCCCCGCCACCCGCCCACCCAAAGGCCTTCGCCCCGTCGCCCCGACCACCCGCCGCCCCCCTTGCCCCACCACCAGCCGCCGCCCCCTTGCCCCATCGCCCCTCGCCCCGTCACCCCGCACCCCTCCCCTGCGGCGCCCCGACCTCCACCGCGCCCCCGCCACCCCTTCCATGTCAGCCAGCCGCGTCGTGGCCGTCCAGCCGCCCCGCCCCCTCCCCTGCGTCGCCGTCCCCGCCCCGTCCCGCCACGGCCGTCCGGCCTCCCCCTCCACCGGGCCGCCGCCTCCTCCAGCGACCGCCGTCCCATCCACCGCCGCCCCACGCCTCCTCCACCGGCGATCCCCTACAGGTGAGTTCTTCCCCCCCCCCCCCCATTTTTTTGTTTATTTTTTTTAGTTTCTTTTAGTTTAGTTTCTGTTTGTTTTAGTTTCAGTTTAGTTTTAGTTTTAGTTTATTTTAGTTTAGTTTATTTTAGAGTAGTTTTAGTTTAGTTTAGAGAAGAAGAAGGTAGAGGAGGAGGAGGAGGGAGGAAGAGGAGGAGGGGGAAGAAGAAAGAGAAAGAAGAAGAGAAGAGAAGAAAGAAGAAGAAGAAGAAGAAGAAGAAGAAGAAGAAGAAGAAGAGAAGAAGAAGAAAGAAGAAGAAGAAGAAGAAGAAGAAGAAGAAGAGGAGAAGAGAGAGGTAAGAAAGAAGAGGAAGAGGAGGGAGGAGAAGAAGAAGAAGAAGAAGAAGAAAGAGGAGAGGAGGAGAAGAAGAAGAGAAGAGAAAAGGAAAAAAGAGAAAAAAGAAGAAGAAGAAGAAGAAAAAGACACCCTGACACCCGACACCCCGAACCCGACCCCCGACACCCTGACACCCCGACCCGACACCCTGACACCACACCCCGACCCACACCCCAACCCTGACACCTGACAACCTGGACACCCCGACACCCGACCCCGACACACCGACACCTGACACCCCGACCCGACACCCTGACCCACACCCGACAACACCATGACCCGACCCCGACACCTGACGCCCGACCCCGACATGACACCAGGCACGCCACCGCGACCCCGACCCCCGACCCCCCCCCCCAAAGACACACCCTGACACCACACCCCGACCCCGACACCCCGACACCCTGACACCCCGATCGACCCCGACACCCTGACACCACACCACACCCCGACCCCGACCCTGACCCCAACGGGGTCATATATTTGTGAATTATGAGTTAGGTCGTATATTTTTTGATTTTGTTATGCAAAACATCATATATATTTGTGTTGATCGGGTGTATTTAAATGTGCAGTTGTTTCGTCACTGCGAGGGTGTGCTGTTTGACGACCTCCCTGTGTGTTCGATGAGCTCCGCCCTTACGTTCGTTGGTGAGCACAAATGACATCTCCTCCCACTTCATTTGCTCTGTTCCGGTCTTCGTGCCGATGAAACTTGCTAGCTATAGGTGTCAATCATCAGTATGCATAACCACTATGCGTCTCCCATTCGAAAGGGCTACATCTATAAATATGCATGCATTTGCATATTTATAATCATGATTCTTTCGAATTGTCCAACGTTATCCATGGACAGCCCGAGTATGTGTAGATTGGGTTCGTTTTCCCATATGCTCTGCTCCGGATCCGATGCAGAATTTCGTCAGTGCTTCCCTGTTGTTCTTCGGGTACACATCCTCTCTGCTTATTGCCGAGACATGTATCAGGAGAACAGCGGGGAGGTGCTGCCGAAATTTTGCGTCGGATCCGGAGCAGAGCATGGGAAAACGAACCCAATCTACACATACTAGGGTGGGATTAGGACCTATCTTTACCTATTAGCGTGTAGGTTGCATGGACGTAATAAAACTGACAAACTCCATTAGCTGATGGATATGGTTTGCTTAATTATGTATATATTTCCTGTGTGTCCAGTAGGAAGTAAATATGAGTGATCGTGCATGGATGTACACCGGTTACACTAGTTAGAAAGTTTGGACCAAGGAATGGTTAACAAAAACCAAGGGGTTTGTTAGAGCCGCATTTGCAAATGGCCAGAAATTAAGCTGGTGCCCCTGTGTTCGGTGCGACAACTATAAAATGAGGGATGAGCTTGAAATGAGTAAAGACCTGCAGAAGTTTGGTTTTACGCCTGGTTACAGGGTCTGGACATTACATGGTGAGTCTGCCCAACGTGCCAGAGCCGAGGTGGTTCATCGTCGCACCGACGAGCATGGTACCGGGATGGAAGACATGGTGCAAGACTTTGACGATGCTCGGGACTCGGACGAGGAGATGGAGGAATCTGCAAAGGCCTTCACTAAAATGTTGGAGTCCTCAAAACGTCCTCTCCACGAGCACACTGAGCTTTGTCAGCTGGATGCCATCTCACAAATAATGGCTTTGAAGGCTCAATTCAACTTGGGCAGAGAATGCTACGACGCGATGATGACAATATTCGGACGATTTCTACCCAAAGGCCATGTGCTACCTCCAAACCTGTACCAGTCAGACAAAATCCTCCGTGCTCTTAAGATGCCCTATGAGAAGATACATGCCTGTGAGAAAGGATGTGTCTTATTTAGGCTTCAGTATGAGGACTTGAACTATTGTCCCATTTGCAAGTCTTCCAGGTATGTTGTGGTAGACAACGGTATGGGTGAGAAGACGCAGACCAAAATACCCGTTAATGTTCTTCGGTATATGCCAATCGTACCAAGACTTCAACGTCTTTTCATGGTCAAAAAGACGGCCAGACAGATGACATGGCACAAAACGGGCAAAAGAACCGAACTAGATGCAGATGGGAATGTGATGATGGTGCACACATCGGATGGTGAAGCGTGGAAGCGCTTCGATGCATTACATAAGGAAAGAACGGCAGATCCAAGGCATCCTCGAGTCGCCGTCAGCACGGATGGGTTCAGTGTGTTTGGTCAGATGGCAGCCCAATACAGTTGTTGGCCCGTGTTTGTCATTCCACTCAATCTACCCCCCGGACAGATTATGCAAAGAAAGAACATTTTCCTGACGTTGATAATTCCAGGGCCCAACTATCCGGGGAAGAATATGAATGTGTACATGCAGCCGCTTAAGGACGAATTGCAAGAAGCTTGGGATAATGGGTTCAAGACATACGACGCCTTTAGCAAACAGAACTTCATAATGCGTGCCTGGTACATGTACTCGACGCATGACTTGCCGGCGTATGCGCTATTCGTTGGCTGGTGTGTGCATGGAAGGTTCTCGTGCCCCACATGCAAGGGAGCTCTTGAGTTTCGTTGGCTGACGACAGGGCACAAGTATACTTGCTTCGACTTTCATAGACCGTTTCTAGATCCTCGCCATAAGTTTAGGAAAGACAAGAAGAACTTCATCAAAGGTAGAGTTGTCAAACACTCTGCACCACCTGCGTTGACAGGCCAACAGACCCTAGATCAGTTAAACGCTCTCGAGCCAGATCCAGAGCGTCCAGGGTATTTCAAGGGGTATAATAAGGAACACGCCTGGACTCACAAGACATGCTTCTAGGATCTGCCTTAATTCAAAGACCTCCTTTGCCCACACAACATTGACGTGATGCACACTGAAAAGAATATCGTCGAAGCCATTTTTGGTACATTGTTCGTCATAGAGGGGAAATCAAAGGATAATACTAAGGCTAGAGTCGATCAAGAGGAGCTATGTGATAGACCATTACAAAACATGCAAGAACCGAAAGGAAAGCGAAACGGGACGAAGCCAAAGGCATGGTTCAATCTTGGAAGGCCAGCTATGAAGGAAATTATTTTGTGGGTGAAAATGCAGTTGATGTTCCCCGATGGGTATGCAGCAAATCTAAAGAGGGGAGCGTGTCTTGAAAAATTGAAACTATTTGGTCTAAAAAGTCATGATTGGCACATATGGATTGAGCGGATAATGCCGGTGATGTTGCGTGGCTTCATCCCTGAGGATGAATGGCTAGTACTGGCAGAGCTGAGCTATTTCTTCCGTGTTCTTTGTGCGAAAGAACTTTCGCCTGGCCTCCTAGAAGAAATGGAACAGTTGGCGCCGGAGTTGATCTGCAAGTTAGAGATGATGTTTCCGCCAAGCTTCTTTAATCCAATGCAACACTTGATTTTGCATCTCCCGACCGAGGCACGATTGGGGGGGGCCGTGCAAAATTGTTGGTGCTACTCAACTGAGAGGATGCAGAAGATGCTTCGAGCAAAATGTAAAAATAAACGTAGAATTGAAGCATCGATGGCCGAGGCATTCATCACTGAGGAGGCGGCAAACTTCGTGACAGCACACTACGAAGCCAAAAATCGTCATTTGCATAATCCGAAGCCTCGGTACAATGCTGACGACCCTAAAAAGGGTCGATCCAACCTCATCCTATTCAAAGGGAATCTCGCACCAGCCAGTAGTTGGAAACCAGTATCGTTGGATGTTGAAGAATGGCGGACCATTTCGCTGTATCTCTTCAACAACCTAACAGAAGTGCGGCCGTACATCGAGTAAGATCTCGGTACATTGTTTCGCAACTTCTAATTCCTTTGAACTGCTTTTATTCTTGGATATTTGATGCAGTCGATACGTCGCCATATTCTCGTATGGAGCGGTGATCCAAAAGGATTCCGTCGAAGAGTATGAGCTTCTGGCAAAGCAAGGAGGTGAATATCCCTGTTTCATCTCTTGGTTCAAAAAAAGGGTAATTTCCATTAGACCATTTCATTTCTTTGGCTAATTTGTGACTAATGCAACAATCCTTTCGTATTAAACTTGTAGGCTAATTCAGAGATTATGGATGCCGAATTGAGACAAGTAGCTAATGGTTTTGACTATAAGGTCCGTTCATTTGACAAATACGACATCAACGGGTATCACTTTCGTACCTATGGCAAAGAGCTATCTATGGCCGACCGAAAGTCTACAAATTGTTGTGTCTCTGCTATCGGCGAAGGAGATATCAAGTATTATGGAAGAGTTGAAGCAATTTATGAACTTCAATTCTATGGTGAAAACCCACCAAACGTCGTAGTCTTCAGATGTTATTGGTTCCAGCCGAGGGAGACTAGAAGGACTCATGAACATATAGGGCTAGTCGAAATCAAACAAAGCACCCATTTGGATGTTCCCGATGTCTATATTACGGCTCAATAGGCAACCCAAGTTTTCTATCTACCGTGGGCCTGTCAAAGTGATCCAAATCTTAGTGGTTGGGATGTCGTTTATGAAGTGCCGCCACGTGTTAGACCACCTCCCCCCAATGAAGAGGATTATGAACCTCACATTAACCAAGACACATATGACGAAGGAGATTCTTCCAAGAAACACGTCTTTCCAAAAAATGTTTCAAGAACCGCTCTACTCCACCCCAGAACATTGAAGTAGACAACGATAGTGAATCCGACTTCACCCCTGAGCCGGAACAAGAAGAAGTTACTGCTGCAGATGACCTGTCAATGCTTGAACGATTACGTAAAGGAGACCTTCCACATGTTGATGCATTTATTGATGATGATGATGAGCACGTCACTTATAGTGATGATGATGATGCATTTAATGATCCCGGAGCATATATAGACGATTCAGAGTAATATTAGTAATGTGAGGTATTCAATTTTTTATTATGTTCATGATGATGATACACTTAAATTATATACATATTATTATGTTCATGTCAGGTATTCAAATTTTTTATGTTGTACTAAATTCGTTTACTTTTTGTCATTGCATGTGTTGACAGGATGGTGGGCAAGGGTCCAGAGCGCCCCGAGCCTCCTGCGAGCGCTACTGGGAGGGGTGGTTCCATTATTCCAGCCCAGCCCCTCCGGAGAGCGCTGCTAGACAGTATGCAGACAGTTGCGGCGGGCGCTTCTTCTTTGGCTGGGAGAGGTCGGGGGAGGACGAAGAAGGCTGCTAGAGGTGGACGTGGCAGCGGGAGAGGTAGGAAGGCTGCTACGCCTTCCTTGCCGCCACCCTCAGCTGATTCACCCGACCACAGGACTGCTCCGTCTAACGTGGACCCATCTCGGACTCCGGTCCATGAGCCTCCGGTCGCCGATCCTTCGCCCCACCAGACTCGGGTCACCGATCCTTCGGCCCACCAGACTCGTGTTGCCGATCTTTCGCCCCACATGAGTCCGGTCCCAGAGTCTTCGTCCCAGAAGACTCCGGTCATGGAGTCTTCGTCCCAGAAGACTCCGATCCCGTAGTCTTCTTCCCACGGGACTCTGGAGGCTAGTGGCCCTACTGATGGTAGCGAGGACACCTTTTCAGATGATAGCTACAGCGACGACGAGCTGGTTGAGAAGGGCAAGAAGGTCTACAAGCGTGGCTGTACAAAGCTCCCGCCCGTGCCGACGACCCCCGACCAGAGGTGGTTGATTGCGCCTAAAGGGTTGAAGTAAGTGCATTTACTATTTTTTAACCTTTTGCCTTCATGTTCCTTCAAATTAATATCTAATGCGTTGGCCTTGTCATACTGCAGGGGCTGGATACACCCCCGTGGTGTCCACAGGCCCAACCAGGTCCTTGGTGTGCTTTGCCGGGAGCACTTCCCTGGGTGGGTCATGTTGCCCGGTGAGGGTCAGGTTCCATAGCTAGCACTGAGCTGGGAGCTGTACTCGGTTGCCCCGGCCTCGCCGGAGGATATGGTCACCGGTGTCTTGTGCGAGACGGTGGCCGACATTGTGTTCCGTCGGTTTTGGGTAATTTCTCCTTTACAGAATTAAAAATCAACACTACCTAGTGATTGTACTAATCAGTGTTGTCTTGTTTGATTGTAGACCTTCTACAGGGTTTCAGAGGGAGAGCAAGAGGCCGCGTCTATGGTTGTCGAAACCGAGTGCAAGCGCCTACTTCAGAACTTACGGCACAAGGCTCGGGTGCAGGCCGTTCGAGACTACTACGCCTCGAAGGGTATTAGGAGGGCCAAGAAGAAGTGTCGCGGCAAGTTTCTGAGTAAGGAGAAGTACATGTAGGTAATTACCTATTCTTAAGGCCTTGAACTTAGTTTTCTTGATTTGATTCGTAGGCGTAGCGCTGAAATTTCTCTTGACTCACTTAGGTGCCCCCGAGATGGTGTGTGGATAAGATGGACTGTTGGGAGGCGTTGGTGGATGCGTGGTGCTCTCCCCAATGGCTAGTCGAACACCTTAGGGCCAAGGATAGGCGCGACCAAATGGAAGGTGTGCCACACCATCAAGGGAGCTCCAACCTGTTTGAGTACGGGGATAACTGGGTATGTGGTTTGCTACATGTTTCATTCTTCATGCTAGCATTTATCCCTTCCAAAATGACTTAATATGCTTAGTTAGTTAAAAATGGCATAACTACCTTGGATAGTTCATTTATGACATAATGAGCTGTAAAATGACATAATAACCTTAGATAGCTCTATAAAATAACTAAATATGCTTTAGTTAGTTAAAAAATGGCATAACTACTTAGGATAGCTAAATAATGACCTAAACTAATCTTAGCTAGTTCATTTATGACATATTTAGCTCTAAAATGACATAATAACCTTAGATAGCTCTATAAAATGACTTAATATGCTTTAGTTAGTTAAAAAATGGCATAACTACCTTCGATAGCTCAATAACGACCTAAACTAATCTTAGCTAGTTCATTCATGACATAATTAGCTCTAAAATGACATAATAACCTTAGATAGCTCTATAGAATCCCTAAATATGCTTTAGTTAGCTAAAAAATGGCATAACTACCTTGGATAGCTCAATAATGACATAATTAGCATACTTTGGTCAAAAATGGCATAATAATCTTGGTTACCTCGAAAATGACCTAAACTTAGCTTATTTTCCTCAAAAATGACATAATAACCTTACTTAGCTCCAAAATGACCTATTTACATAGCAATATCATTCTTCATGCTAGCTTGAGCCCTTAACTAATATTTTGTTCCTCTCTCTCAGGCGCACCACCACAAGAAGCCTGTGCCAAATCTGTTCGACCTCTATGGCATGGCCCATATGGCCCCGTACAAGAAGGCCAAGCCATTCACGGAGTCTGACCTAGATCATCCAGAGAGCTTCACCAACATCTCCTCCCACCATAAGCTTGTGAAGTACAGAGAGGAGGGGAAGGCGAGGAAAGGGGAGGACTTTAACCCGAGCCAAGATCCTTTTGATACAGAGCTGGTGATGATATCTGGTGGCGGGAGGTCCCATGGCTCCGTAGCCATTGGTGATGGACTGATACGTTGTCCTAGGACTCTCCCGCAGATCAAGAAGCGCCAGAGTAGCTCTGATCCTGAGATAACGCCTCGTGCACGGCCCGCGGAGCTCGCCATGGCGGTTAGTTATACGGACTCTCTCACCTTTCCTCCATTACATTGCGTCTGCGTCCGTCGATGATTACAATGCTAACGAGGAGTGGTGTGTTGCAGGCCTTGGTTGAGAAAGAGAGATTGAACACCCAGGCGCTTTTGGAGGAGGCAAAAAGGGAGGCGGCGGAGAGGGAGAGGGAGTTGGAGGAGAGGACGGCTAAGCTGTTGGAGGAGGAGAGGAACCGGAACGAGGCGTCTAACCGGGCCCTATACGAGCTCATCGTGGTACGTTTCTCGTGCATATTAGCCCAATCATGCACATAATGTTCGCATTACTAACTAATATGACTGACTCGTGAGAACCAAATGTGCACACCGTGTGCGAGAAAAACGGTCAGCCCCCTCCGCCGATGCCCCAGATTGCTCCGGCGACAACGGTGAGTTTGATTTGAATGGTCGTTAGTTACTAGTATTCACATTTTAGTTTGCATCATTCTAATGAGACATTATTGGAAATGATCTTTGGTGCAGCATGGCTCCCGACAAGCATCGACCAAGCATTCTGTGTCTGCCAATGGCGGAACCCCGACCGGTCCTTCACCTTCGTCTGCCACTGGCGCAGCCCCGACCATTCCTACACCTCCGTGATAACGGTATTTTTCTTCTTATTTAGCCTGTTTAGTCCATTTTTGACATAATTTAGCCTATTTAGTCCACAAATGACATAATAAGATGAAGAAAATCAAGGAAGAGGAAGGAAAGAAGAAATAGGAAGAAAAGAAGAAGAAGAAGAAGAAGAAGTTCTTCTTCTTCTTCTTCTTCTTCTTCTTCTTTTCCTCCTCTTACTTGTTTTTATTCGTAAATGGCATAATAACCTTGCTAACCTCATAAATGTCATATACTTAGCTTGTTGTCCTCTAAAATGACACAATAAGCTTAGTTAGGTCAAAAATGGCATAATTAGCTAGGTTAGCTCAAAAATGACCAAGTTTAGCTAGGTTAGCTCCAATATGATCCATTTAACCTATGTTAGCTCCAAAATGACCTATTTGCCTAGCTTAGCTCTAAATTGACCTACACACTTAGCATTTTTACCTACCTTAGCCCAAAAATGGCATTTTTGCCTACATTAGTTAGAAAAGAAGATAAATAATAGGAGAGGAGAGAAACAAAGAGAAGATAAATTCTTCTTCTTCTTCTTCTTTTCCTCCTCTTCCTTTTCTTCTAGCTAGTCTTCTTCTTCTTCTTCTTCTAACTTACATCTTTCCCAATTTGCAGATTTGCTTTACATGAGGAAGCTTGGATTCATGGAGTGTACTATTCTTCTGGTGCTTCCTTTTGTTTATGAAAACTTGTTTGGATATGTATGTCTATATGGATATGTTGTTGGAAACTTGTTTCTGGTTATGTATGTATATATGGATATGTTGGACTTTGTTGAACTATGTTGTTGGATATATATGTTGGATTTGATGAAATATGTTGTTGGACATGCTGTTATATGTTGGATATGTATGCATGTATATCTGTGTGTGAAATCCTGTCAAATTAAATGGATTCAAATAAAAACAGGGGATATATAGCCTCTTTGCCGTCCGCTAGCGGACGGCAAAGAGGACACGTGGCAGCCGCCTGTAGAAACTGGGAACACTGGTTGCCTATTTTGGTCACTTTGCCGTCTGCCAGCGGACGGCAAAGAGGTTTGAATCTTTGCCGTCCGCTGGCGAATGGCAAAGTGACCAAATAGGACTGGCAAAAAGGTCCAGCTATGCCGTCCGCCAGCAGACGGCAAAGATTCAAACATCTTTGCTGTCTGCTGGCGGACGGCATAGCTGGCCACGTGGCAGCTTCTCAGTGCTGGTCGAGCTGAGCTCTTTGCCGTCTGTCAGCAGACGGCAAAGAGCGACGTTAACCCCCTAACGGCTCTCACCCCACCCCACTGTTGTCCATGATCTTTGCCGTCTGCTGGCCTCCGACGGTGGACGGCACAATACTTTGCCGTCCATTTCCAAGAAGCAGACGGCAAAGTAGGCCTTTGCTGGCACTCGTTCAGCCGGAGTGTTTGCCGCCCGCTGGCTGACGGCAAATCATTTTGCCGTTCGGCATGTATGCCTTTGCTGTCCGCCATGGCAGATGGCAAAGAAGCTGATCCCAGTAGTGTACTATCTCAGAGTCAAGTCCATATTTAGTGCTAAACTTTTGAAAAGCATCGGTAATCATAAATAATTTAACACAATCATACTTGAGCTTAATACCTGACTATTTACCTTCGTCGAGTTCCCAATCTTTAGAGTTGCGTTTAATTCTTTCTAAAAGATCCCATCGGAAGTCAATAGTCTTCTTCATAAAGGAACCAGTACAAGAAGTATCAAGCATGGATCGATCATCATGAGAAAGCCGAGCATAAAAATTATGAATAATAATTTCTCTTGAGAGCTCATGATTGGGGCATGAATATAACATTGACTTAAGCCTCCCTCAAGCTAGAGCGATACTTTCTCCTTCACGAGGCCAAAAATTATATATGTAATTCCGATCACGATGAACTAGATGCATAGGATAAAATTTTTGGTGAAATTCCAATTTCAATCGATTCCAATTCCAAGATCCAATATCATCTCATAGCCTATACCATGCCAATGCTTTTCCTTTCAAAGATAAAGGGAAAGCCTTCTTCTTAGCTTCATCTCCGGGTAAACCTGCAAGCTTAAATAATCCACATATTTCATCCTCATATATCAAGTGCATATCAGGATGTTCGGTTCCATCTCCTGCATAAGGATTAGCTAGCAGTTGTTCTATCATACCCGAAGGAATTTCATAACCAATATTTTCAGTAGGTGCAGTAGGTTGAGGGGTAACTAATAGTGGTTCTGGTCGAGGTAAAGATACCCCGAACAAACCCCTCAAAGGATTGTTCTCCATAGTAACAAGTGACAATAAATTTCAGCACATAGTAATAATTTCTCCTTACCGATTTCCTCTTACCAAGAGCGCTTCACTCCCCGGCAACGGCGCCAGAAAAGAGCCTTGATGACCCACAAGTATAGGGGATCAATCATAGTCCTTTCGATAAGTAAGAGTGTCGAACCCAACGAGGAGCAGAAGGAAATGACAAGCAGTTTTCAGCAAGGTAATGTCTGCAAGCACTGAAATTATAAGTAACGAGTAGTTTGGTAGCAAGATAATTTGTAACGAGCAAGTAACGGTAATGGTAACAAAAGTGCAGCAAGGTAGCCCAATCCTTTTGAGGCAAAGGACAGGCCAAAATGGTCTCTTATGATAAGCAAAGCGCTCTTGAGGGTACACGGGAATTTCATCTAGTCGCTTTCATCATGTTGGTTTGATTTGTGTTCGCTACTTCAATAATTTGATATGTGGGTGGACCGGTGCTTAGGTGCTGTTCTTACTTGAACAAACCTCCTACTTATGATTAACCCCCTCGCAAGCATCCGCAACTACGAGAAAAGTATTAAGAATAAATCTAACCATGGCATTAAACTTTTGGATCCAAATCAGTCCCTTACGGAATAGCGCATAAACTAGGGTTTAAGCTTCTGTCACTATCGCAACCCATCATCTAATAACTACTCCACAATGCATTCCCTTAGGCCCAAATATGGTGAAGTGTCATGTAGTCGACGTTCACATGACACCACTAAGGGAATCACAACATTTATATCATCAAAATATCGAACACATATCAAGTTCACATGATTACTTGGAACAAGATTTCTCCTGTGACCTCAAGAACAAAAGTAACTACTCACTAATGATAATCATGCTCAAGATCAGAGGGGTATTAAATAGCATAATGGATCTGAACATATAATCTTCCACCAAATAAACCATATAGTAATCAACTACAAGATGTAATCAACACTACTAGTCACCCACAAGTACCAATCTATAGTTCCGGTACAAAGATTGAACACAAGAGATGAACTAGGGTTTGAGAGGAGATGGTGCTGTTGAAGATGTTGATGGAGATTACCCTCCCCAAGATGGGAGAGTTGTTGGTGATGATGATGACGATGATTTCCCCCTCCGGGACGGAAGTTCCCCCGGCGGAATCACTCCACCGGAGGGCAAAAGTGCTCCTGCCCAAGTTCCGCCTCGAGACGGCGGCGCTTCATCCCGAAAAGTCCTCTCCTTATTTTTTCTAGGTCAAAATGACTTATATACCAGAAGAGGGGCACCGAAGGTGGGCCGAGGAGGGCACAACCCACCAGGGCGCGCCTGGGCTCCCTGGCACGCCCAGGTGGGTTGTGCCCACCTGGTGGGGCCCCTCTAGTAGATATTGGCTCCAATAATTCTTATTTATTCCATAAAGATTCCTCGTGAAGTTTCAGCTCATTTGGAGTTGTGCAGAATAGGTAGCCTGACGTAGCCTTTTCAGGTCCAGATTTCCAGCTGCCGGAATTCTCCCTCTTTGTGTGAACATTGCATATTATGAGAGAAAAGGCATTAGAATTACTCCAAAAGGCATTATTATGCATAAAAACATAATAAATAATAGTAGGAAAACATGATGCAAAATGGACGTATCAGTGCCAAAGCCCTGAGTGCAGTTGGGCCCAAGCGCCTCATCTACGCTTGGCGGTATGTGGACCGGGTGCACGCTTCCAGCGAGGAGGAGTACCTGTTGGCGCCGGATCACCAGACCGGTGAGATCGCGCTCGCCCGCCGGCAAGCCGCCAATCAATACCTTGCAAGTTGCGAGGCCGAGGAAGAGGCGTTGTGTCACCGGGCTTGGAAACGGCCGCACACCAGGGCACTCGTGGCGCGCCGCAAGCGCTCCACACAACGCCGTGGCTTTTATTAGGAATAATTTAGTGTCGTAAGGCGATCTCATTAGTTTTGGGACGGAAATGATAAATCCCAAACGTTCGAGAATTATTAGTGTCGTTAATTAAGTATGTAAAAGAAAAAGTTTGGAAACCTTGTGTATCCATAAGCATTGGTAAGTACGTGCATATAGCACAAACTTAACTATATATCGCAGTGTATGTCTCTCTCTATATATGCTTGTAGACTGTACTACTACTATTATGTATACACACACATGCAAATGCACGTTTTAACATTACGATGCGGTTTTTGTAAAATTAGAAGAACAACACTAGTCAAGCTTGTGAAACGATTCAATGCAAAAGAAATGCAAAAATGCTCGTTTGATTGTTTACTTTAGCTTCCTTCTCTCTGTGGTTATTTCTCTATCGTACTTTGTACGCAGTATCTCACTAGTCGGGAAGGCATGCAAATTCCCAAACTGCTTCATACACCCTGTATCGAATTTTTTACCTAACAAGTTGTGTCGTGCAATTGGAATTCCAACTTGAGTACTACTACTAGGAGTACTAGTATTAGTAGCTAGGGATACTAGGAGTAGTAGCTAGGGATACTGGGAGTAGTAGATAGGGATCGAGTGTGGGAGATGAACCAGACAAAGTAAATGCAGAGAGATGAAATGCAAAAAAGACAGAGGGATGTGATGGTTGCTTATCCGTTTATTTTACCAGGTCACTTATTACTAGGAGTGGTGGGGTTTTGTGATATGACGGCTTTACTGCCGCGCCACGAGTGGGGTGAGACTCCCGTGCAGCACCGCCCTCTACACTAGTACTACCTCCGTCATGGTTTATTAGTCCCCCATGTAATTTGACTGAAGATTTAACTAACAAAATGTTAGTGCATGTGAACAAATACTATATCGTTGGATTCGTATTTGAACATAGTTTTCAATGATATAATTTTTGGTGACATGCATGAGCATTTATCGTACTATATATAATGTTAGTTAAATTTATGGTCGTACTATATATAGTAAGGTGCCCGTGTGTTGCACGGAACAGTGAAATGCATTGATCGGGGAGTTGTTTATTTTGACAAAGTATGTGGGGGTCATCTCATGTGTAACGAGTATCGATAGGTTTCTTCGGATATTATTTCTTCTCTAGAGCTCAAAAACATCTGGGTGAATAGTAAATGTAGGCTAAATAGATAAAAAGTATCTTTTGCAAACAAAAGCGTTCAACTGTTCAACCTGTATCCAAAACTTTTAAAGAAATAACACTTATTGTGCTTTGCAAGAAATGATCTTTAAGAATTATTTTTTGAGTATTGATTTTGTTTATTTTTTCTAGACCACCATGAATGTAAATCAGGATGATTTGGAAGGGGGCAGAGGAGATGTAAGAAATGGTTCATGATAAGTCTTTCACCATTACTGTAGTAAAAATTCACAATTAATCTCATAAATGGCAAGCGAGAACTCTAATGGAGCAAAAGCATACATGGAACATTCTAGACTAAACCATAAATGGATGCACTTTTATTCAAGCGTGATACTCTAATAAAGCAAGATCATGCATGGAAGGTTCTATAGTATATAAATAAGAAGTGTCCACATGCTTAGACAGCGGCTTACATTGAGTGAGGACTAATGATGAACAGTTAACTTGGTAATGCATATGCCCAGGTGAACCTCCTTGGAGTCCCCGTGCATCATCTTGGGGTGAAAATCATACCAGGCCTCTTCCATGTCCACATTGCTGGGAACGGAGCAGTGATACGTCTCCAACATATCTATAATTTTTTTATTCCATGCTGTTATATTATCATTCTTGGATGTTTTACAATCATTTTATAGCAACTTTATATCATTTTTTGGGACTAACCAATTGACATAGTGCCCAGTGCCAGTTCCTGTTTTTTGCTTGTTTTTACTTTGCAGGAAATCAATACCAAATGGAGTCCAAACGCAACGAAGCTTTTTGGTGATTTTTTTAGGACTAGAAGACACAAGTTGGGCCAAGAAAGTACCTGAGGGGGGCTCCGTGGGGAGCACAACCCACCAGGGTGCGCCTGGAGGCCCAGGCGTGCCCAGGTGGGTTGTGCCCACCTCGGCCACCTCCCGCACCACCTCTTTGCTCTATAAATACTCCAATATTCCAGAAACCCTAGGGGAGTTGATGAAATACAATTCCAGCCACCGCAAGTTCCAGAAACCATAGATCCAATCTAGACACCATCACGGAGGGGTTCATCATCCTCATTGGTGCCTCTCCGATGATGCGTGAGTAGTTCATTGTAGACCTACGGGTCTGTAGTTAGTAGCTAGATGGCTTCCTCTCTCTCTTTTGATTCCCAATACAATGGTCTCTTGGAGATCTATTTGATGTAACTCTTTTTGCGGTGTGTTTGTTGGGATCCAATGAACTTTGAGTTTATGATCAGATCTATGTTTTTATCCATGAAAGTTATTTGAGACTTTTGATCTCTTATATGCATGATTACTTATAGCCTCGTATTTCTTCTTCGAATCTTTGGTTTAGTTAGGCCGACTAGATCAATTTTTCTTGCCATGGGAAGAGGTGCTTTGTGATGGGTTCGATCTTACGGTGCTCAATCCCAGTGACAGAAGGGGAAATGACACGTATGTATCGTTGCTATTAAGGATAACAAGATGGGGTCTATTCCTACATGAATATATCTTGTCTACATCATATCATCGTTCTAATTGCATTACTCTGTTTCTCCATGATCTTAATACACTAGATGCATGCTGGATAGCGGTCGATGTGTGGAGTAATAGTAGTAGATGCAGGCAGGAGTCGGTCTACTAATCTTGGAAGTGATGCCTATATAATGATCATTGCCTGGATATCGTCATAATTATTTGAAGTTCTATCAATTGCCCAACAGTAATTTGTTTACCAACCGTATGCTAATTTTCTCGAGAGAAGCCACTAGTGAAATCTATGGCCCCGGGGTCTCTTCTTTATCATATTTGCCTTTGAGATCTATTTTTATTTGCTTTTATTTTCAGATATATTAATCCAAAAACCCAAAAATATCTTGCTGCAATTTAGTGTTATTTATTTTATCTCGCGTTCCCGCGAGATCTATTTATCCGATCTACTACAAATTTATCTATCTCTTTACCCGGGAGGGCTTGACAACCCCTCTTTTACGTCGGGTTGCAAGTATTTGTTTTTTGTGTGCAGGTGCCGTTCACGTAGTGTTGCGTGGTTCTCCTACTGGTTCAATAACCTTGGTCTCATCACTGAGGGAAATACCTACCACAGCTGTGATGTATCATCCCTTCCTCTTTGGGGAAATACCGACGTAGTTCAAGCGACATCAAAAGGAATTTCTGGCACCGTTGCCGGGGAGACATCATCAACATCTACCAGGTTCCTAACCAAAAATTTCATCTCCTTGCAATTTACATTATTTTCCATTTGCCTCTCATTTTCCTCTCCCCCACTTCACAAAAATTTGTCGTTTTATTCGCCCTCTTTCTCGTTCGCCGTTTTCTCGTCAGATCTGTTTTGTGTGCAATCTTGTTGATCACTTTTTGTCGTTATGGATAGTTCTTCCTCTATCGCGTGCACCCCCGAGAACGAGGTTCTTAACTTTAAACAAAGGGGAGGGGATAATTTAAAACATGCTTGGTATAGGATTTGCAATGCTCATAATAGATCTATCCATAAGCAATCTACCATTGTTATTTGATGTCTACTATGCAACCTTGTTCTTATAGACTCGTGTTGGGCCACCAAGCGCAGAGTTTTGTAGGACAGTAGCAAATTTCCCTCAAGTGGATGACCTAAGGTTTATCAATCCGTGGGAGGCGTAGGATGAAGATTGTCTCTCTCAAACAACCCTGCAACCAAATAACAAAGAGTCTTGTGTCCCCAACACACCCAATACAATGGTAAATTGTATAGGTGCACTAGTTCGGCGAAGAGATGGTGATACAAGTGTAATATGGATGGTAGATATAGGTTTTTGTAATCTGAAAATATAAAAACAGCAAAGTAACTAGTAACAAAAGTGAGCAAAAATGGTATTGCAATGCTTGGAAACAAGGCCTAGGGTCCATACTTTCACTAGTGCAAGTTCTCTCAACAATGATAACATAACTGGATCATATAACAATACCTCAACGTGCAACAAAGAGTCACTCCAAAGTCACTAATAGCGGAGAATAAACAAAGAGATTATTGTAGGGTACGAAACCACCTCAAAGTTATTCTTTCTGATCGATCTATTGGGCTATTCCTATAAGTGTCACAAATAGCCCTAGAGTTTGTTCTAAAATAACACCTTAAGACACACATCAACCAAAACCCTAATGTCACCTAGATACTCGAATCTCACCACAAGTATCCGCGGGTTTGATTATACGATATACATCACACAATCTCAGATTCATCTATCCAAACCAACACAAAGAACTTCAAAGAGTGCCCCAAAGTTTCTACCGGAGAGTCAAGACGAAAACGTGTGCCAACCCCTATGCATAAGTTCACAAGGTCACATAACCCGCAAGTTGATCACCAAAACATACATCAAGTGGATCACGTGAATATCCCATTGTCACCACAGATAAGCACATGCAAGACATACATCAAGTGTTCTCAAATCCTTAAAGACTCAATCCGATAAGATAACTTCAAAGGGAAAACTCAATCCATTACAAGAAGGTAGAGGGGGAGAAACATCATAAGATCCAACTATAATAGCAAAGCTCGTGGTACATCAAGACCGTGCCAAATCAAGAACACGAGAGAGAGATCAAACACATAGCTACTGGTACATACCCTCAGCCCCGAGGGTCAACTACTCCCTCCTCGTCATGGAGACCGCCGGGATGATGAAGATGGCCACCGGTGATGGTTTCCCCCTCCGGCAAGGTGCCGGAATAGGGTCCCCATTGGTTTTTGGTGGCTACAGACGCTTGAAGCGGCGGAACTCCCGATCTAGGTTTATTTCCAGGGGTTTCTGTATTTATAGGAATTTTTGGCGTCGAGAACAAGTCAGGGGGTCCACGAGGAGCCCACAAGACCGGAGGGCACGCCCTCCACCCTTGTGGAGGCCTCGTGGCTCTTCTGGCCAAACTCCTTTGCTTCGGGGGCTTCTTCTGGTCCATAAAAAATCTCCGTAAATTTTCAGCTCATTTGGACTCCGTTTGGTATTCCTTTCCTGCGAAACTCAAAAACAAGGAAAAAACAGAAACTGGCACTGGGCTCTAGGTTAATAGGTTAGTCCCAAAAATAATATAAAATAGCATATAAATGCATATAAAACATCCAAAACAGATAATATAATAGCATGGAACAATCAAAAATTATAGATACGTTGGAGACGTATCATTCTTCTTCGCTGTTTTTATGTGGGCATCACCACTTGGTATAGATTTGTCCTTGATACGATTACCGGTGGAAATTTCTTGATGTGTCCCTCTCTTGATGCTTTTAATGCTATGGGAAATTTAGTGGGATCACCACCTCTTATGGTTAATGAAATACCTTTAACTCTCGAGCATGTTATGGAAAGGCTAGATGCTATTAAAAAGAAAATGCTTACCGAAGAGCACATTGAAAACTTGGATAAAAAGATGCATAATTTTGCAACTAAATTTGGGTAAAAAATGGGAGAAGTTTTTAAGCTGTTAAAAGAAAAGGGAACCGTAATTCGTGAAAGAATTGAAGAAGCCTGATGTCTACTACGCACCTTTATTCTTGTAGACTCGTGTTGGGCCTCCAAGCGCAGAGTTTTGTAGGACAGTAGCAATTTTCCCTCAAGTGGATGACCTAAGGTTTATCATTCCGTGGGAGGTGTAGGATGAAGATGATCTCTCTCAAACAACCCTGCAACCAAATACAAGAAATCTCTTGTGTCCCCAGCACACCCAATACAATGGCAAATTGTATAGGTGCACTAGTTCGGCGAAGAGATGGTGATAAAAGTGTAATATGGATGGTAGAAATATATTTTTATAATCTGAATAAATAAAAACAGCAAGGTAGCAAGTGATAAAACAGAGCACAAACGGTATTGCAATGTTTGAAAACAAGGCCTAGGGTCCATACTTTCGCTAGTGCAATCTCTTAACAATGCTAATATAATTGGATCATATAACCATACCTCAACGTGCGATGAAGAATCACTCCAAAGTTCCTATCTAGCGGAGAACATAAGAATAAATTGTTTGTAGGGTACGAAACCACCTCAAAGCTATTCTTTCCGATTGATCTATCCAAGAGTTCGTACTAAAATAACACCAAAGCAAATTCAGATTCGTAATGCTCAATCCAACACAAAGAACCTCAAAGAATGCCCCAAGATTTCTACCGGAGAAACAAAGACAAGAACATGCATCAACCCCTATGCATAGATTACCCCAATGTCACCTCGGGAATCCGCGAGTTGAGTGCCAAAACATATATCAAGTGAATCAATATAATACCCCATTGTCACCACGGGTATTCGCATGCAAGACATATATCAAGTGCTCTCAAATCCATAAAAGTATTCAATCCGATAAAATGAAATCTCAAAGGGAAAACTCAATTCATCACAACAAGATAGAGAGGAGAAAACACCATATGATCCGACTATATTAACAAAGCCCGCGATACATCAAGATCATGACATCTCAAGAACACGAGAGAGAGATATATTAAACACATAGCTACTGGTACAAACCCTCAGCCGCGAGGATGGACTACTCCCTCCTCATCATGGTGGCCGGCGGGATGATGAAGATGGCCGAAACGGGGTCTAGATTGGATCTCGTGGATACAGAGGCCTTCCGGTGGCGGAACTTCTGATCTACGGTCTCTGCGAGGGTTTTTGGAATATTTGGTGATTTATAGGGCGAAGAGGGGGTGCGGGAGGCCACCGAGGTGGGCACAACCCACCTGGGCGTGCCTGGGCCCCCAGGCGCACCCTGGTGGGTTGTGCCCCCCTCGTGGCACCCCCCAGGTGCTGCTCTGGCCCATTGGATTTTTTTTGGTCCATAAAAAATACACAAAAAGTTTCGCGGTGTTTGGACTCCGTTTGATATTGATTTGTTGTGATGTAAAAAACAAGCAAAAACAGCAACTGACACTGGGCACTGGGTCAATAGGTTAGTCCCAAAAAGTTGATATAAAGTTGCTATAAAATGATTGTAAAACATCCAAGAATGATAATATAACAGCATGAATACTTCATAAATTATAGATACGTTGGAGACGTATCAGCATCCCCAAGCTTAATTCCTACTCGTCCTCGAGTAGGTAAATAATGAAAGAAATAATTTATGAAGTGTGAATGCTAGCAAAGTGCACAAGTTTGATCAATGAAAATTTCAATCACTTTTCCTAGCATCATAACAGCAATTCTTTCTTATAAAACTTCTCATGTTAAAGTAGCAACCAATTCACATGTTAAGGTTCAAACAATGAATTCTCTTGAAACTCAACAACCTATGTTCTCAGTCACCAAACAATTACAATTCAACAGAGTCTAAGTAAGAGCTCCACATACTCAACCATCATATAGTCTTCTATGATTCCTAACACTCACCGCACACACATGAGCAAAACGTTTCAATAAAGATAGGGGCTTATAATTTCGCCTCCCAACGTATTCACCTCAAGGGTGATGTCAACAGTAATAACTCATGCCACCTATATCCAACTGGACATATGTGCCTAGATCTTTCCTCACCACATGATGCTTGCCAAAGGAGAAAAATAAAAAGGAATAGAGAGAAAAACTTTGACTCTTGCATAAAAGTAAATACATAAAAGTAAAAGATAGGCCCTTCGCAGAGGGAAGCAGAGGTTGCTATGCGCTTATTTGTTTGTATGCTCAACCCCTTAGTGCAAAAGAACGTCACGCTATATTGCCCCTTGTGATGGCAACCTTTATTATGCAGTTTGTCGCTTTTATTTATTTACCATCACAAGTTCGTACACTTTTAGAAGCAATTTTTATTGCCTTATTGCACCGATGACAACTTACTTGAAGGATCTTACTCAATCCATAGGTAGGTATGGTGGACTCTTGAAAATAAGATTTGGGTTTAAGGGTTTTTGGATGCACAAGTAGTATCTCTACTTAGTGTGGAATTTTTGGCTAGCAAAGATGGGGGGCCAGCACCACATGTTGAAGGATCTATGACAATATAACTTCTATGTGAATATGAACAGACATAAATCATTACGTTGTCTTCCTTGTCCAATGTCAACAATTTTGGCATATAATATTTTGATGGCGTCTCACAATCACAAAAGATTTCCAAGATAGTGTATTTGCATGTGAAAGTTCTCTTCCTTCTACTAATCATTCATGAATTGCTTGTATGACCAATATTGTGATTGTCAAGCCACAAAAGATTTCACTTTCTAAACCCAATGTGAAGCTACCACTAGGCATGATATGAACATATAATTTCAACTTCATGATATTCAATTCATTCAACAATTTACGCATAGGATATAAGTGAAGCACAAGAGTAAATGACAAGCTACTCCAAAAAGATATAAGTGAAGATCAAGCGAGTAGTTAAGTAAATAGGTAGCTAATTGTGGACCCTCTCTTATTTAAAAACTTTTATATCTAAGTATTTTATTAAAACAGCAAGCAAAACAAAACAAAATGACATTCCAAGAATAGCACAACTCAGGTGAAGAAGCAAAAACTTAGGCTCAACCGATACTAACCGATAATTGTTGATGAAAAAAAGGTGGGATG
Organism: Thinopyrum elongatum; assembly: GCA_011799875.1. Taxonomy (NCBI): domain Eukaryota; kingdom Viridiplantae; phylum Streptophyta; class Magnoliopsida; order Poales; family Poaceae; genus Thinopyrum; species Thinopyrum elongatum. The sequence continues at coordinate 74,965,176 of CM022302.1, read as the reverse complement.
CCTACCGGGGCATCCCCAAGCTTAGATGCTTGAGACTTTTTGAAATATTATCTTGGGGTGCCTTGGGCATCCCCAAGCTTGAGCTTTTGCGTCTCCTTAATTCCTTTTATATCACGGTTTCCCTAAATCTTAAAAACTTCATACACACAAAACTCAACAAGAACTCGTGAGATAAGTTAGTATAAACCAATGCAAAAACCTTATCATTCTCTACTGTAGCAATCACAAAAATTATTATTTAACATTGCATACTAAATGCCTCTGCATATTTAATACTCCTATCCTCAAATAGAATCATTAAACAAGCAAACATATGCAAACAATGCAAACATAACAGCAATCTGCCCAAACAGTACAGTCTGTAAAGAATGCACGAGTATCAATACTTATTTAACTCCAAAAATTATGAAAATTTACCACACTGTAGAAAATTTATCAGAGCTTATTTTGCAAAAAGTTTCAACATTTTAACACATTCTGACTTTTATCGGGAATTTTTGCAACATCGATAAACTTTCTGTTTTGAAACAGCAACTCATATACTTGCAAAATGAGCATGGTAAAGGCTATCCTTGACATTTTTATTGGAAATAAAGATGCAAAACATTATTATAAATAACAGAAAGCAAATCCTAACAAGAAAATGATGCTCCAAGCAAAACACATATCATGTGACGAAAAAGTGTAGCTCCAAGTGAGGTTACCGATAATGTTGGAGACGAAAGAGGGGATGCCTTCCGGGGCATCCCCAAGCTTAGTTGCTTGGATATTCCTTGAATATTACCTTGGGGGTGCCTTGGGCATCCCCAAGCTTAGGGTCTTGTCACTCCTTATTCTCCTCATATCGATATCTCACCCAAAACTTGAAAACTTCAATCACACAAAACTTAACGGAACTTCATGAGATGGGTTAGTATGATAAAGACAAATCATTCACTTTGGTATTGTCAAGATAAGATTCATAATTGTTTCCACATAATTCCTAATGTACTCTACAATTTCCACAATTTATATTAAGCAATATAAGCCATAGAAACCATAAAACAAGCAAACTATGCATTGAAAATAGAATCTGTCAAAAACAGAACAGTACGTAAATATCTGAATTAAGGTCATACTTATGTAACTCCAAAAATTCTGAAAAATTAGGTAAACGTATAAAAAATTTTGACCATCAACTGTAAAAAATTCAGAGTTTTTCCATGTTCCAGTAAAAGGCAGGAATTTCTGCACTGGACGCAAAAGTTTCTGTTTTTGCACAGAATCAAGTCAACTATCATCCACACTATCCTAAAGGCTTTACTTGGTACTTTATTGAAACAAAAGCTATAAAACAAGATCATTGCAGTAGCCTAACCATGTGAACACACAAAAACAGTAGGTATAAGTGTTGGGTTGTCACCCAACAAGCGCTTTTCTTTAATGCCTTTTAGCTAGGCATGATGATTTCAATGATGCTCGCATAAAAGATAAGAATTGAAACACAAAGAGAGCATCATGAAGCATATAACTAGCACATTTAAGTCTAACCCACTTCCTATGCATAGGGATTTCGTGAGCAAACAATTTATGGGAACAAAAATCAACTAGCATAGGAAGGCAAAACAAGTGCAACCTCAAAACTTTCACCATAAAGAGAGGAAATTTGATATTATTGCAATATGTAAAAGCATATGTTCCCCTCTCATAATAATTTTCAGTAGCATCATGAATGAATTCAACAATATAACTATCACAGAAAGTATTCTTTTCATGATCCACAAACATAGAAATTTTATTACTCTCCACATAAGCAAATTTATTCTCATGAATAGTAGTGGGAGCAAACTCAACAAAATAACTATCATGGGATTGAAAATTAAAATCATGATGAAAAGTTTCATGGTTATCATTATTCCTTATAACATACATGTCATCACCATAATCATCATAGATAGCAACTTTGTTGTCATAATCAATTGAAACCTCTTCCAAAATAGTGGATTCATCACTAAATAAAGTCATGACCTCTCCAAATCCAATTTCATAATTATCACAATAAGATTCAACACCCTCCAAAATAGTGGGATCATTAGTACCTAGAGTTGACACTCTTCCAAACCCACTTTCATCAATATAATCATCATAAATAGGAGGCATGCTACCATTATAACAAATTTGCACATCAAAACTTGGGGGACTAAAAATATCATCTTCATCAAACATAGCATCCCAAAGCTTGTTGCTTTGCATATCATTAGCATCATGAATATTCAAAGAATTCATACCAACAACATTGCAATCATGCTCATCATTTATGCCAAACATTTTATTGAATTCTTCTTCTATCAATTGAGCACAATTTTCCTTTCCATCATTTTCACGAAAGACATTATAAAGATGAACAATACGATGCAACCTCAATTCCATATTTTTGTAGTTTTCTTTTACGAACCAAACTAGTAATAAAACAAGAAACTAAAAGATTCAATTGCAAGATCTAAAGATATACCTTCAAGCACTCACCTCCCCGGCAACGGCGCCAGAAAAGAGCTTCGTTGACGGGGTGTGAGTGCCGCTTACCTAACCTCCCCGGCAATGGCGCCAGAAAAGAACTTGATGTCTACTACGCAACTTTATTCTTGTAGACTCGTGTTGGGCCTCTAAGCGCAGAGTTTTGTAGGACAGTAGCAATTTTCCCTCAAGTGGATGACCTAAGGTTTATCAATCCGTGGGAGGCGTAGGATGAAGATGGTCTCTCTCAAACAACCCTGCAACCAAATACAAGAAATCTCTTGTGTCCCCAACACACCCAATACAATGGCAAATTGTATAGGTGCACTAGTTCAGCGAAGAGATGGTGATAAAAGTGTAATATGGATGGTAGAAATATATTTTTATAATCTGAATAAATAAAAACAGCAAGGTAGCAAGTGATAAAACGAAGCACAAACGGTATTGCAATGCTTGAAAACAAGGCCTAGGGTCCATACTTTCGCTAGTGCAATCTCTCAACAATGCTACTATAATTGGATCATATAACCATCCATCAACATGCGATGAAGAATCACTCCAAAGTTCCTATCTAGCGGAGAACATAAGAATAAATTGTTTGTAGGGTACGAAACCACCTCAAAGCTATTCTTTCCGATCGATCTATCCAAGAGTTCATACTAAAATAACACCAAAGCAAATTCAGATTTGTAATGCTCAATCCAACACAAAGAACCTCAAAGAGTGCCCCAAGATTTCTACCGGAGAAACAATGACAAGAATGTGCATCAACCCCTATGCATAGATTACCCCAATGTCACCTCGGGAATCCGCGAGTTGAGTGCCAAAACATATATCAAGTGAATCAATATAATACCCCATTGTCACCACGGGTATTCGTATGCAAGACATATATCAAGTGCTCTCAAATCCATAAAAGTATTCAATCCGATAAAACGAAATCTCAAAGGGAAAACTCAATTCATCACAACAAGATAGAGAGGGGAAAACACCATATGATCCGACTATATTAACAAAGCCTGCGATACATCAAGATCATGACATCTCAAGAACACGAGAGAGAGAGAGAGATTAAACACATAGCTACTGCTACAAACCCTCAGCCCTGAGGATGGACTACTCCCTCCTCATCATGGTGGCCGGCGGGATGATGAAGATGGCCACCGGTGATGATTTCCCCCTCCGGCAGGGTGCCGGAACGGGGTTTAGATTGGATCTCATGGATACAGAGGCCTTGCAGCGGCGGAACTTCTGATCTAGGGTCTCCGCGAGGGTTTTTGGAATATTTGGTGATTTATAGGGCGAAGAGGGGGTGCGGGAGGCCACCGAGGTGGGCACAACCCACCTGGGCGCGCCTGGGCCCCAAGGTGCACCCTGGTGGGTTGTGCCCCCCTCGGGGCACCCCCCAGGTGCTTCTCTGGCCCATTGGATTTCTTCTGGTCCATAAAAAATCCACAAAAAGTTTCACGGTGTTTGGACTCCGTTTGATATTGATTTCCTGCGATGTAAAAAACAAGCAAAAACAACAACTGGCACTGGGCACTGGGTCAATAGGTTAGTCCCAAAAAAATGATATAAAGTTGTTATAAAATGATTGTAAAACATCCAAGAATGATAATATAACAGCATGAATACTTCATAAATTATAGATAAGTTGGAGACGTATCAAAGCCCTTCTCGGATCGATAAGTTGGAAGAAATTTTTAGTAATTTAAACATGGCTTTTTCTTCTGCTAAAACTATTGAAAAAAACACCATTAAAATTAGTAAGAGTACTCAAACCACTAAGAATAAGGGTTCTACTTCTAGTAGTAAAGTAGATCTTAAAATGATTAGTATTCACCCGGATTTTGTCGAAGTTATAAGAGACCCTACTAATAAGAACGATTTCCTCAATTTTATGCCTAGAAATTTTGCTATTTTACTTGCTAAATCTTCAAAGAAATCTGATTGTGTGATTGAAGAGTTGGAAGTTAAAGATGACAACACTTAGATCTATGCATTATGCCTAGCTAGGGGCATAAAACGATAGCGCTTGTTGGGAGGCAACCCAATGAATAAAATTTATTTTTGTCTTTTTCTTTCTGTTTTTGAGTGTTTGCACAATTATGCTACTGTTATGATTGTGTTTTTTTGTTTTAATTAGTGTTTGTGCCAAGTAAAGCCTTTGGGATAGCTTTGGTGATAGTTGATTTGATCTTGTTGGCAAACAGAAACTTTTACGTCCAGTAAAATAATTTTTAAAATTCACATAAGCGACTAAAAATTCATAAGTTTTTACAAAAGATTTATATACAAATTTCCTATGTTTTCCTAATTTTTCAGAATTTTTGGAGTTACATAAGTATGAGAACAATTCGCATCTTTACAGACTGATCTGTTTTTGACAGATTCTGTTTTCTTTGCATTGTGTGCTTATTTTGATGAATCTATGGTTTTTATCGGGGGGTATGAGCCATGGTAAAGTTATAATACAGTAGATATAATGCAAGAACAAAATTTGAATGGGTTTTCTACACTACTTAAAGTAAAGATTGGTTTTCTTATACTAACGGATCTCACGAAGGTTTTGTTAAGTTTTGTGTGATTGAAGTTTTCAAGTTTTGGGTGAGATTACGATGGATGAAGGAATAAGGAGTAAGAAGAGCCTAAGCTTGGGGATGCCCCATGGAACCCCAAGCCATTATCCAAAGAGAAGAAAGCAACTAAGCTTGGGGATGCCCGAGTGGCATCCCCTCTTTCTTCTAACGACCATCGGTATTTTACTTGGAGCTATATTTTTATTCGTCACATATCATGAGTTTTGCTTGGAGCGTCTTGTATGATATGAGTCTTTGCTTGTTTTGATTTTTATTTTTAGTCATGAATCCTTGCTGGACACACCTATTTGGGAGAGCCAAAATTATGCTATGACTTGTTAGAATTGCTCTCTATGCTTCACTTAAATCTTTATGAGCTATGGAATTGCACTAGTGCTTCACTTATATCTTTTTGAGCTCGCGGTACATCAAGACCGTGCCAAATCAAGAACACGAGAGAGAGAGAGAGAGAGAGATCAAACACATAGCTACTGGTACATACCCTCAGCCCCGAGGGCGAACTACTCCCTCCTCGTCATGGAGAACGCCGGGATGATGAAGATGGCCACCGGTGATGGTTTCCCCCTCCGGCAGGGTGCCGGAACAGGGTCCCGATTGGTTTTTGGTGGCTACAAAGGCTTGCGGCGGCGGAACTCCCGATCTAGGTTTATTTCTGGGGGTTTCTATATTTATAGGAATTTTTGGCGTCGAGAACAAGTCAGGGGGGTCCACGAGGAGCCCACAAGACCGGAGGGCGCGCCCTCCACCCTTGTGGAGGCCTCGTGGCTCTTCTGGCCCAACTCCTTTGCTTCGGGGGCTTCTTCTGGTCCCTAAAAAATCTCCGTAAATTTTTAGCTCATTTGGACTCCGTTTGGTATTCCTTTTCTGCGAAACTCAAAAACAAGGAAAAAACAGAAACTGGCACTGGGCTCTAGGTTAATAGGTTAGTCCCAAAAATAATATAAAATAGCATATAAATGCATATAAAACATCCAAAACAGATAATATAATAGAATGGAACAATCAAAAATTATAGATACGTTGGAGACGTATCAAGCATCCCCAAGCTTAATTCCTGTTCGTCCTCGAGTAGGTAAATGATAAAAACAGAATTTTTGATGTGGAATGCTACCCAACATATTTATCAATGTAATCTTTTCTATTGTGGCAAGAATGTTCAGATCCATAAGATTCAAAACAAAAGTTTATTATTGACATAAAAACGATAATACTTCAAGCATACTAACAAGGCAATTATGTCTTCTCAAAATAACATGGCCAAAGAAAGCTATCCCTACAAAATCATATAGTCTGGCTATGCTCCATCTTCATCACACAAAATATTCAAATCATGCACAACCCCGATGACAAGCCAAGCAATTGTTTCATACTTTTGGTGTTCTCAAAACTTTTCAACTTTCACGCAATACATGAGCGTGAGCCATGGATATAACACTATAGGTGGAATAGAATATGGTGGTTGTGGTGAAGACAAAAAGAAGGAGATAGTCTCACATCAACTAGGCGTATCAACGGGCTATGGAGATGCCCGTCAATAGATATCAATGTGAGTGAGTAGGGATTGCCATGCAACGGATGCACTAGAGCTATAAGTGCATGAAAGCTCAAAAAGAAACTAAGTGGGTGTGCATCCAACTCGCTTGCTCCCGAAGACCTAGGGCAGTTTGAGGAAGCCCATCATTGGAATATACAAGCCAAGTTCTATAATGAAAAATTCCCACTAGTATATGAAAATAACAACATAGGAGACTCTCTATCATGAAGATCATGGTGCTACTTTAAAGCACAAGTGTGGTAAAAGGATAGTAGCATTGCCCCTTCTCTCTTTTTCTCTCTCTTTTTTTTTGGGCTCTCTCTCTTTTTTTCTTTTTTTTGCCTCCTTTTTTTTTATTTTTTATTTTTATTTTTCATCTGGAGTCTCATCCCGGCTTGTGGGGGAATCATAGTCTCCATCATCCTTTCCTCACTGGGAGAATGCTCTAATAATGAAGATCATCACACTTTTATTTACTTACAACTCAAGAATTACAACTCGATACTTAGAACAAAATATGACTCTATATGAATGCCTCCGGCGGTGTACCGGGATGTGCAATGACTCAAGAGTGACATGTATGAAAGAATTATGAAAGGTGGCTTTGCCACAAATACGATGTCAACTACATGATCATGCAAAGCAATATGACAATGATGAAGCGTGTCATAATAAACGGAACGGTGGAAAGTTGCATGGCAATATATCTCGGAATGGCTATGGAAATGCCATAATAGGTAGGTATGGTGGCTGTTTTGAGGAAGGTATATGGTGGGTGTATGGTACCGGTGAAAGTTGCGTGGTACTAGAGAGGCTAGCAAAGGTGGAAGGGTGAGAGTGCGTATAATCCATGGACTCAACATTAGTCATAAAGAACTCACATACTTATTGCAAAAGTCTATTAGCTATTGAAACAAAGTACTACGTGCATGCTCCTAGGGGGATAGATTGGTAGAAAAATACCATCGCTCGTCCCCGACCGCCACTCATAAGGAAGACAATCATTAAATAAATCATGCTCCAACTTCGTTACATAACGGTTCACCATACGTGCATGCTACGGGAATCACAAACCTAAACACAAGTATTTATACAATCCACAATTACTCACTAGCATGACTCTAATATCACCATCCTCATATCTCAAAACAATCATAAGGAATCAAACTTCTCATAGTATTCAATGCACTTTATATGGAAGTTTTATTATATCCCTCTTGGATGCCCATCATATTAGGACTAAATTCATAACCTAAGCAAATTACCATGCTGTTTAAGACTCTCAAAATGATATAAGTGAAGCATGAGAGTTTATCAATTTCTTCAAAATAAAACCACCGTCGTGCTCTAAAAAGATATAAGTGAAGCACTAGAGCAACTGACAAACTACTCCAAAAAGATATAAGTGAAGATCAATGAGTAGTCAAATAATTATGTAGCTGTGTGAAGACCCTCTCATCTAAGAATTTCAGATCTTAAGTATTTTATTCAAACAGCAAGCAAAACAAAATAAAATTACATTCTAAGAATAGCACACGTCATGTGAAGAACTAAAAACTTAGGCTCAACCGATACTAACCGATAATTCTTGATGAAGAAAGGAGGGATGCCAACCGGGGCATCCCCAAGCTTAGATGCTTGAGACTTCTTGAAATATTAACTAGGGATGCTTTGGGCATCCCCAAGCTTGAGCTTTTGTGTCTCCTTAATTCCTTTTATATCACGGTTTCCCTAAATCTTAAAAACTTCAACCACACAAAACTCAACAAGAACTCGTGAGATGAGTTAGTATAAATCAAATGCAAAACCTTATCATTCTCTACTCTAGAAAATCACTAAAATTATTATTTAACATTGCATACTAAATGCCTCTGCATATTTAATACTCCTATCCTCAAATAGAATCATTAAACAAGCAAACATATGCAAACAATGCAAACATAACAGCAATCTGTCTAAACAGGACAGTCTGTAAAGAGTGCAATTATACTCATACTTACCTAACTCCAAATTTTCTTAAAACTTACCACACTGTATAAAATTTTTTGTTACTCATTGTGTAAAAATTTCAAGATTTTATCATGTTCTGACTTTCCAGAAGAATTCAGACAACGATAGAAAACTTTCTGTTTTCAAAACAGCAACATATAGACTTGCAAAATAAGCATGGTAAAGGCTAAACTTGACACTTTTATTGAAATAAAAGATGAAAATGAAAAACATTAATCTAAATAACAGCAAGCAAATACTAATAAAAGAAAATGACGCTCCAAGCAAAAATCATATCATGTGACGAATAAAAATATAGTTCCAAGTAAGGTTACCGATAATGTTGGAGACGAAAGAGGGGATGCCATCCGGGGCATCCCCAAGCTTAGTTGCTTGGATCTTCCTCGAATATTACCTTGGGGTGCCTTGGGCATCCCCAAGCTTAGGGTCTTGTCACTCCTTATGCTCCTCATATTGATATCTCACCCAAAACTTGAAAACTTCAATCACACAAAACTTAACGGAACTTCGTGAGATGGGTTAGTATGATAAAACAAATCATTCACTTTGGTACTGTCAAGACAAGGTTCAAAAAATTTATCACCTGATACCTACTGTACCCTATCATTTCTACAATTTATATTGAGCAATATAAGCTATAGAAACTAGGAAACAAGCAAACTATGCATCGAAAACAGAATCTGTCAAAACAGAACAGTCTGTAAAGATCTGAATTAAGTTCATACTTATGTAACTCCAAATATTCTGAAAATTTTGGAAAACGTATAAAATTTGTATATCAATCCTCTATAAAAATTTCAGAGTTTTTACACGTTCCAGTGGAAGATAGGAATTTCTGTACTGGACGCAAAAGTTTCTGTTTTTGCACAGAATCAAATCAACTATCAACCATACTATCCCAAAGGCTTTACTTGGCACTTTATTCAAACAAAAGCTATAAAACATGATTACTACAGTATCTTAACCATGTGAACACACAAAAACAGTATGGTAAATATTGGGTTGTCTCCCAACAAGCGCTTTTCTTTAATGCCTTTTTAGCTAGGCATGATGATTTCAATGATGCTCACATAAAAGATAAGAATTGAAACATAATGGGAGCATCATGAAGCATATAACTAGCACATTTAAGTCTAACACACTTCCTATGCATAGGGATTTTGTGAGCAAACAATTTATGGGAGCAAGAATCAACTAGCATAGGAAGGCAAAAAAAAGCATGACTTCAAGATTTTCAACACATAGAGAGGAAACTTGATATTATTGCAATACCTACAAGCATATGTTCCTTCCTCATAATAATTTTCAGTAGCATCATGAATGAATTCAACAATATAACTATCACATAGAGCATTCTTTTCATGATCCACAAACATAGAAATTTTATTACTCTCCACATAAGCAAATTTATTCTCATGAATAGTGGTGGGAGCAAACTCAACAAAATAACTATCATGTGAGGCATAATCCAATTGAAAATTAAAATTATGATGACAAGTTTCATGGTTATCATTATTCTTTATAGCATACATGTCATCACAATAATAATCATAGATAGCAACTTTGTTCTCATAATCAATTGGAACCTCTTCCAAAATAGTGGATTCATCACTAAATAAAGTCATGACCTCTCCAAATCCACTTTTATCAATATTGTGAAAAGATTCAACACCCTCCAAAATAGTGGGATCATTAGTACCTAGAGTTGAAACTCTTCCAAACCCACTTTCATCAATATAATCATCATAAATAGGAGGCATGCTTTCATCATAGTAAATTTGCTCATCAAAACTTGGGGGACTAAAAATATCATCTTCATCAAACATAGCATCCCCAAGCTTGTAGCTTTGCATATCATTAGCATCATGGATATTCAAAGAATTCATACTAACAACATTGCAATCATGCTCATCATTCAAATATTTAGTGCCAAACAATTTATAGACTTCTTCTTCTAACACTTGAGCACAATTTTTCTTTCCATCATTTTCACGAAAGACATTAAAAAGATGAAGCATATGAGGCAACCTCAATTCCATTTTTTTGTAGTTTTCTTTTATAGAATAAACTAGTGATAAAACAAGAAACTAAAAGATTCGATTGCAAGATCTAAAGATATACCTTCAAGCACTAACCTCCCCGGCAACGGCGCCAGAAAAGAGCTTGATGTCTACTATGCAACCTTCTTCTTGTAGACTCGAGTTGGGCCTCCAAGCGCAGAGTTTTGTAGGACAGTAGCAAATTTCCCTCAAGTGGATGACCAAAGGTTTATCAATCCGTGGGAGGCATAGGATGAAGATGGTCTCTCTCAAACAACCCTGCAACCAAATAACAAAGAGTCTCTTGTGTCCCCAACACACCCAATACAATAGTAAATTGTATGGGTGCACTAGTTCGGCGAAGAGATGGTGATACAAGTGTAATATAGATGGTAGATATAGGTTTATGTAATCTGAAAATATAAAAACAGCAAGGTAACTAGTAACAAAAGTGAGCAAAAAGGGTATTGCAATGCTTGGAAACAAGGCCTAGGGTTCATACTTTCACTAGTGCAAGTTCTCTCAGCAATGATAACATAACTGGATCATATAACAATCCCTCAACGTGCAACAAAGAGTCACTCCAAAGTCACTAATAGCGGAGAATAAATGAAGAGATTATTGTAGGGTATGAAACCACCTCAAAGTTATTCTTTCTGATCGATCTATTGGGCTATTCCTATATGTGTCACAAACAGCCCTAGAGTTTGTACTAAAATAACACCTTAAGACACACATCAACCAAAACCCTAATGTCACCTAGATACTCCAATGTCACCACAAGTATCCGCGGGTTTGATTATACGATATGCATCACACAATCTCAGATTAATCTATTCAAACCAACACAAAGAACTTCAAAGAGTGCCCCAAAGTTTCTACCGGAGAGTCAAGACGAAAACGTGTGCCAACCCCTATGCATAAGTTCACAAGGTCACATAACCCACAAGTTGATCACCAAAACATACATCAAGTGGATCACGTGAATATCCCATTGTCACCACAGATAAGCACATGCAAGACATACATCAAGTGTTCTCAAATCCTTAAAGACTCAATCCGATAAGATAACTTCAAAGGGAGAACTTAATCCATTACAAGAAGGTAGAGAGGGAGAAACATCATAAGATCCAACTATAATAGCAAAGCTCGCGGTACATCAAGACCGTGCCAAATCAAGAACACGAGAGAGAGAGAGAGAGAGAGAGAGAGATCAAACGCATAGCTACTGGTACATACCCTCAGCCCCGAGGGTAAACTACTCCCTCCTCATCATGGAGACCGCCGGGATGATGAAGATGGCCACCGGTGATGGTTTCCCCCTCCAGCAGGGTGCCGGAACAGGGTCTGATACGTCTCCAACATATCTATAATTTTTTATTGTTCCATGCTGTTATATTATCATTCTTGGATGTTTTACAATCATTTTATAGTCATTTTATATCATTTTTTGGTACTAACCTATTGACATAGTGCCCAGTGCCAGTTGCTGTTTTCTGCATGTTTTTTACATCGCAGGAAATCAATACCAAACAGAGTCCAAACGCAGCGAAACTTTTTGTGGATTTTTTTTGGACCAGAAGACATCCAGTGGGCCAAAGAAGCACCTCGGGAGTGCTCCAAGGGGAGCACAACCCACCTGGGCGCGCCTGGGCCCACCTCGGCAGCCTCTCGCACCGCCTCTTTGCTCTATAAATACCCCAATATTCCAGAAACCCTAGGGGAGTCGACGAAAATCAATTCCAGTCGCCGCAAGTTCCAGAAACACCAGATCCAATATAGACACCATCTCGGAGGGGTTCATCATGTCCATTGGTGCCTCTCCGATGATGTGTGAGTAGTTCTTTGTAGACCTACGGGTCCGTAGTTAGTAGCTAGATGGCTTTCTCTCTCTCGTTTGATTCTCAATACAATGGTCTCTTGGAGATCCATATGATGTAACTCTTTTTGCGGTGTGTTTGTTGGGATCCGATGAACTTTGAGTTTATGATCAGAGCTATGTTTTTATCCATGAAAGTTATTTGAGTCTTCTTTGATCTCTTATATGCATGATTGCTTATAGCCTCGTATTTCTTCTCTGATATTTGGGTTTTGTTTGGCCAACTTGATCTATTTATCTTGCAATGGGAAGAGGTGCTTTGTAATGGGTTCAATCTTACGGTGCTTGATCCGAGTGACAGAAAGGGAAACGACACGTATGTATCGTTCCTATTAAGGATAACAAGATGGGGTCTATTTCTACATAAATAGATCTTTTCTACATCATGTCATCGTTCTTATTGCATTACTCCATTTTTCCATGAACTTAATACACTAGATGCATGCTGGATAGCGGTAGATGTGTGGAGTAATAGTAGTAGATGCAGGCAGGAGTCGGTCTACTAATCTTGGACGTGATGCCTATATAATGATCATTGCCTGGATATCGTCATGAGTATTTGAAGTTCTATCAATTGCCCAACAGTAATTGTTTTCCCACCGTTTGCTATTTTTCTCGAGAGAAGCCACCAGTGAAACCTACGGCCCCCGGGTCTCTTCTTTAATATATTTGCCTTTGCGATCTATTTTTATTTGCTTTTGTTTTCATATCTATATTTCCAAAAACCCAAAAATACCTTGCTGCACTTTATTTTATTTTGCATTTATTCGAGATCTATTTATCCAATCTATTACAACTTTTTCCTGTCCACTAGCCATCTCTGGCGCCGTTGCCCGAAAGGGATTGACAACCCCTTTAATACGTCGGGTTGCGAGTATTTGTTATTTGTGTGCAGGTGCCGTTCACGTAGTGTTGCGTGGTTCTCCTACTGGTTCGATAACCTTGGTCTCATCACTGAGGGAAATACCTACCGTCGTTGTGCTGCATCATCCCTTCCTCTTTGGGGAAATACCGACGTAGTTCTAGCAGACATTAGGGTCCCGATTGGTTTTTGGTGGCTACAGAGGCTTGCGGCGGCGGAACTCCCGATCTAGGTTTATTTCTGGGGGTTTCTATATTTATAGGAATTTTTGGCGTCGAGAACAAGTCAGGGGGGTCCAGGAGGAGCCCACAAGACCGGAGGGCGCGCCCTCCACCCTTGTGGAGGCCTCGTGGCTCTTCTGGCCCAACTCCTTTGCTTCGGGGGCTTCTTCTGGTCCATAAAAAATCTCCGTAAATTTTTAGCTCATTTGGACTCCGTTTGGTATTCCTTTTCTGCGAAACTCAAAAACAAGAAAAAAACAGAAACTGGCACGGGGCCCTAGGTTAATAGGTTAGTCCCAAAAATAATATAAAATAGCATACAAATGCATATAAAACATCCAAAACAGATAATATAATAGCATGGAACAATAAAAAATTATAGATACATTGGAGACGTATCATTCTTCTTCGCTGTTTTTATGTGGGCATCACCACTTGGTATAGATTCGTCCTTGATACGATTACCGGTGGAAATTTCTTGATGTGTCCCTCTCTTGATGCTTTTAATGCTATGGGAAATTTAGTGGGATCACCACCTCTTATGGTTAATGAAATACCTTTAACTCTCGAGCATGTTATGGAAAGGCTAGATGCTATTGAAAAGAAAATGCTTACCGAAGAGCACATTGAAAACTTGGATAAAAAGATGCATAATTTTGCTACTAAATTTGGGTCAAAAACGGGAGAAGTTTTTAAACTATTAAAAGAAAAGGGAACCGTAATTCACGATAGAATTGAAGAAGCCCTTCTCGGATCGATAAGTTGGAAGAAATTTTTAGTAATTTAAACACGGCTTTTGCTTCTACTAAAACTATTGAAAAAAACCCCGTTAAAATTAGTAAGAGTACTCAAACCACTAAGAACAAGGGTGCTACTTCTAGTAGTAAAGTAGATCTTAAAATGATTAGTATTCACCCGGATTTTGTCGAAGTTATAAGAGACCCTACTAATAAGAACGATTTCCTCAATTTTATGCCTAGAAATTTTGCTATTTTACTTGCTAAATCTTCAAAGAAATCTGATTGTGTGATTGAAGAGTTGGAAGTTAAAGATGACAACACTTAGATCTATGCATTATGCCTAGCTAGGGGCATAAAACGATAGCGCTTGTTGGGAGGCAACCCAATGAATAAAATTTATTTTTGTCTTTTTCTTTCTGTTTTTGAGTGTTTGCACAATTATGCTACTGTTATGATTGTGTTTTTTGTGTTTTAATTAGTGTTTGTGCCAAGTAAAGCCTTTGGGATAGCTTTGGTGATAGTTGATTTGATCTTGTTGGAAAACAGAAACTTTTGCATCCATTAAAACAATTTTTAAAATTCACAGAAGCGATGAAAAATTCTGAAGTTTTTACACAAGATTTATATACAAATTGCCTCTGTTTAACAAAATTTTCAGAATTTTTGGAGTTACAGAAGTATGAGAACAATTCACATCTTTACAGACTGATCTGTTTTTGACAGATTCTGTTTTCTTTGCATTGTGTGCTTATTTTGATGAATCTATGGTTTTTATCGGGGCTTATGAGCCATGGTAAAGTTAGAATACGGTAGATATAATGCAATAACAAAATTTGAATGGGTTTTCTACAGTAATTAAAGTAAATATTGGTTTTCTTATACTAACGGATCTCACGAAGGTTTTGTTAAGTTTTGTGTGATTGAAGTTTTCAAATTTTGGGTGAGATTACGATGGATGAAGGAATAAGGAGTAAGAAGAGCCTAAGCTTGGGGATGCCCCATGGCACCCCAAGCCATTATCCAAAGAGAAGCAAGCAACTAAGCTTGGGGATGCCCGAGTGGCATCCCCTCTTTCTTCTAACGACCATCGGTATTTTACTTGGAGCTATATTTTTATTCGTCACATATCATGAGTTTTGCTTGGAGCGTCTTGTATTATATGAGTCTTTGCTTGTTTTGCTTTTTGTTTTTAGTCATGAATCCTTTCTGGACACACCTATTTGGGAGAGCTAAAATTATGCTATGACTTGTTAGAATTGCTCTCAATGCTTCACTTAAATCTTGATGAGCTATGCAATTGCTCTAGTGCTTCACTTATATCTTTTTGAGCACGGTGTGCTTTAGTATTTTTGAAGAAATGCTCTCATGCTTCACTTAGATTTATTTGAGAGTTAGAATTTATTTTTAGAAATTCTCTCTTGCTTCACTTTAATTATTTTGAGAGAAGAAAATTTTTATGCTCATGTTCTTCACTTAGATTTGTTTGAGCTATCAAAAGCAACACATTAAACTAGTCCCAAAGTGATAGATATTCAAGAGGGATATAATAAAAACTTTTATGAAGATCATTGGACAAAATAAACTTGATTCCTTGTAATAGTTTTGCGATATGTTGATATAATATATGAGTCATGTTGATGAGTAATTATGCTTTAGTAAGAATATTGGTGTTAAGGTTTGTGATTCCCTATGCAAGCACGAAAGTCAATAGTTATGCAATGAAATTACATCCTACTTGTGGAGCATTATTCGGTGTTAGTTATGCTTAATGCTCGCTTATGAGATTTTTCGTTTCTTGGTTGGATGCTTCTCAATCTTTTGCTAGCCTTCATTTGCACTAAGTATGATCACTACTTGTGCATCCAAAATCCTTAAACCAGTTTTGCCATATGAGTCCACTATACCTACCTATATGTGGTATTTTCGTGCAATTCTAAGCAAATTTGTATGTGCCATCTCTAATTTCAAAATAAATTCTCTTTTGTGTGCTCATACCGCTCATGAAACGGTAGGGGGTGGCTGATATATTTCCATGCTAGATGTGTTATTCTCAAGATGAGTGTTTATTCACTTGTCATTGCACGAGAGTAAGGCAAAGGTATTAGGGATGCCTAGTCTCGAAATGAAAAATGAATTTACTTTATGTTGTCAAATAATAAATTCCTTGCAAAGTGTTGGTATGGAGGGCACCCGTGGATACGGCTAGCCATGGAAAGTGAAAGTATGGTGGAAAAAGGAATAAACTTTATTTTCTGTTTGGGAACCACCTATGATATATCTAGCATGGAAAGTATTGGGAACTACTCGATCGTTTTCGTTGATAGGAAAAGCATGCCACCCAAAATGTTTTATCTCTACTTCCCTCTGCGAAGGGCCTTTCTTTTACTTTATGCAATTTTTATTTTATTTTGAGTCTCCATCTTCTCTTATAAAGCACCAACTAAGGGACACTATGATCGTACTTGAGCATTGGGTGTAGCTAATATGCGAGTGCGTTTCAGGAATGGATCAATGATTGAGCATAATGGGCTAGGGATAACTTGCTTTAGTGTTGATATTTTGAAAGGCATGGTTGCTTGTTGATATGCTTGAGTATTGAAATCTTCATGTCAAAACTAGCCTATTGCTTTAAATCATATAAAAGTCCAAATGTCCATGCTACAAAGAAAAGAATATGTGATGAAGATGTTAGGCAGCATTCCACATCAAAAATTTTGTTTTTATCATTTACCTACTCGAGGACGAGCAGGAATTAAGCTTTGGGATGCTTATACGTCTCCAACGTATCTATAATTTTTGATTGTTCCATGCTGTTATATTATTATTCTTGGATGTTTTACAATCATTTTATAGCAACTTTATATCATTTTTTGGGACTAATCTATTGACATAGTTACCAGTGCCAGTT
Source organism: Thinopyrum elongatum (assembly GCA_011799875.1). Lineage (NCBI taxonomy): Eukaryota > Viridiplantae > Streptophyta > Magnoliopsida > Poales > Poaceae > Thinopyrum > Thinopyrum elongatum. The sequence continues at coordinate 74,947,890 of CM022302.1, read as the reverse complement.
GCTGTTTTTTGCTTGTTTTTTACTTCGCAGGAATCAATACCAAACGGAGTCCAAACACAGTGAAACTGTTTGGTGATTTTTTTTTGGACCAGAAGACACAAGTTGGGTCAAGAAAGTACCTGAGGGGGGCTCCGAGGGGAGCACAACCCACCAGGGTGCGCCTGGGAGCCCAGGCGCGCCCAGGTGGGTTGTGCCCACCTCGGCCACCTCCCGCACCACCTCTTTGCTCTATAAATACCCCAATATTCCAGAAACCCTAGGGGAGTCGACAAAATACAATTCCGGCCGCCGCAAGTTCCAGAAACCATAGATCCAATCTAGACACCATCACGGAGGGGTTCATCATCCTCATTGGTGCCTCTCTGATGATGCGTGAGTAGTTCATTGTAGACCTACGGGTCCATAGTTAGTAACTAGATGGCTTCCTCTCTCTCTTTTGATTGTCAATACAATGGTCTCTTGGAGATCTATTTGATGTAACTCTTTTTCGGTGTGTTTGTTGGGATCCGATGAACTTTGAGTTTATGATCAGATGTTTTTATCCATCAAAGTTATTTCAGTCTTTTGATCTCTTATATGCATGATTACTTATAGCCTCGTATTTCTTCTTCGAATCTTTGGTTTAGTTAGGCCGACTAGATCGATTTTTCTTGCCATGGGAAGAGGTGCTTTGTGATGGGTTCGATCTTACAGTGCTCAATCCCAGTGACAGAAGGGGAAATGACACGTATGTATCGTTGCTATTAAGGATAACAAGATGGGGTCTATTCCTACATGAATAGATCTTGTCTACATCATGTCATCGTTCTTATTGCATTACTCCGTTTCTCCATGAACTTAATACACTAGATGCATGCTGGATAGCGGTCGATGTGTGGAGTAATAGTAGTAGATGCAGCCAGGAGTTGGTCTACTAATCTTGGACGTGATGCCTATATAATGATCATTGCCTGGATATCATCATAATTATTTGAAGTTCTATCAATTGCCCAACAGTAATTTGTTTACCCACCGTATGCTATTTTTCTCGAGAGAAGCCACTAGTGAAATCAACGGCCCCCGGGTCTCTTCTTTATCATATTTGCCTTTGAGATCTATTTTTATTTGCTTTTATTTTCAGATCTATTAATCCAAAAACCCAAAACTATCTTGCTGCAATTTATTGTTATTTATCCGATCTACTACAAATTTATCTATCTCTTTACCCGGGAGGGATTGACAACCCCTCTTTTACGTCGGGTTGCAAGTATTTGTTTTTTGTGTGCAGATGCCGTTTACGTAGTGTTGCGTGGTTCTCCTACTGGTTTGATAACATTGGTCTCATCACTGAGGGAAATACCTATCGTAGCTATGTTGCATCATCCCTTCCTCTTTGGGGAAATACCGACGTAGTTCAAGCGACATCAAGCAGCTCGGCACAGTCCCATTCAGCGTGAGGGAGCCGCCGAGGTCGCCCTCGTACGCCGGAGGGGCAGTAACAGTGAGCACGCACCAGTACAGCGGCCCTGTTTCAGTGTCAGCGCCGTTGCCCTTGACGCACACTACAGAGACGGGGTGGCGGCCTGCGCAGGCCTTGCCGGTGCCCACGGCCAAGAGGAAGATGTTGCCGTCCTCCTCCATGACTAGCAGGCGGCGGTAATCCTCCAGCGACTCCGGCACGGCGAACAGGTAGCACGTCTCATACTTGATGTTCACCGCGGGCCAGTAGTGATTGCCGGATGGTGCCATGAGGTGATGCACGAGGCTCGCCGGCGAGCCCTCAAACAGCGGCGTGCACTCATAGTAGTAGCAGGGCGCGGGCGCGCATCTGGAACTATGCTCCGCCAGCGAGTGCTGGTCGACGTAACTCTCGCAGCCGAAACTTTTGTAGATGAAGGGCACCTTGCAGGCATCAACCAGGCCGTCCATTAAACGGGAGTGACTGTAGGGGACGTTGCGCCCGCCGCATGGAGCGCAGGACTAGCACACGAAGCGGTAGATGGTGTACTTACTAGTACTCCCTCCGTTTCTTTTACTAGTCTCTACTCTCTACTCTCTACTCTCTACTCTACTATACTTCTCTCTTATCTCTCTTATAAAAAACAGAGTTGGTGATGGTGGTGTGCCTGCCATCCTACAATATAGGTCGTCCAATTTATATCTGACGGATAGGAAAGAAACTATGGCAATTTTGCAAAAAGATACCCACACCCCTCTATACATTTGCAAATAAGGCCTTCCCTCATTCATCCTTTTCTCCCACAAGATAAACTACTCATACAAATGCATCTTGATGTTCCGTGCAACGCACGGGCATCTTGCTATTTTTTTTCTTATAAAAAACCGAGTTGGTGATGATGGTGTGCCTGCCATCTTGCAATACATACCGTCCGATCTATATCTGACGGATAGAAAGCAAACTATGGCAATTTTGCAAAAGGATACCAGCACCTCTCTCGTTCATCCTTATCTCCCACAACTTCATTGTTGAGTAATTAAAAAAGGAAGCCTCTGGAACAATCTGGCATGGTGGCCGCTGCCGGCGTCGTCCATCCCCATGCCTCCGCTCAGTCCGACCACCAATCACCACCGCGCCCCACTCCTCCTCACCTTATCTCTCATCTTTCTCGAGATATCATTTTTTTTATGAAATTCTCAAGATACCATTTTTTCGATGAAATTCTTGAGATATCATTAGTTTTTACACATGGGATTACTCCTGCATGGGTCAATCACAACAGGTGTTTTACAAAAAAAATGCATCTTGATGTTCCGTGCAATGCACGGGCATCTTGCTAGTTTGCATATAATTCCAAACACCATGTAGACACGTTCTCTGACCATTTTACAACTATGTTAGTATCATTGTTAGTGGTCAGCCGGTGCAAGTTCTAGCCCCGGGTGTTTTAACCTTTTTTTAGTAATGATATCTGGCGATTGTTCGCCAGGAGCCCAATCCTGGCGAATCCCACATAACCGTAAGATTTCCATTCGACGGTGGCCTATTTCTAAGCCATAGTATTTGACAAAACCGCCACCCTTACACACATACTGTAACTGCGTCACGGGCGTTTGCAACTGCCATGTCACCCAGCAAATGTTTGCTGGAGATTGGAGTTAGCACCGATGGCGGTTCGTAGTCGTTCCACGCTCGGGCATTGAAGTTTGTAACTATTTTACAATATGATACTACTCCTCTGGTGCTAGTAGTAGAGCAGAGTCCTACTCCACTATACTACTCGGGCATAGTAGTAGGTACTGTAGTTTATTGTACTAGTACTGTGATCACTCAAGCAAGTTGTCTGGCATCGATATGACCCTACGCTGCTGGGATGTGTCTCGTAAGTCAAGCGGTGTGCTGCTGCTACATTGTCATCATCACATGTCCACTCCCCGCAGCACATATTCGCTTCTCCATCCTCGTCCGCACATAATCGTCCAATCTTCCATCTCCGCTAGGCACCTCCCCCTCTTCCAAAACCCAAACACTAACAATGCCAAAACCGAGCAGCGTCCGCCGAAAGAGTGGCTGGAATTTGCTCCCCACAGAGGTAATCAAGATCATTGTTTCGCGTGTGGACAACCTCAGTACCATGCCGCTCACCGCGTGCTCATCGGGGTTGTACCGTTTACTCAAAGCCCTCAGGCTGGAGCTTTTTAAGCCAGCTCCCTGCTTGCTGATGCCGCCTAATCTTCAGAAACGGCGTGTCACGCAGCATAACGATCGTAGGGTGGCGAGCATCAACCCCCTCGACTGTGATCCGATCCCCGTCACCCTCAACTACATTAACAGTATGTACTGGGTCGGCATGAACACGTCTTGGATGGTGCTCGTCGACAGTCACGGCAGCTGGATGCTCGTGGAGGTCTACACCCGACGATTGATCCCCCTTCCTTTGATTGACACTGCACTGCTTTGGCACCGCAGCCCAGAATACTCGGAATCTGACAGTAGCGAACATGATACCAAGTTTGATTTGCTCAAGGTTGTAATCTGCCAAGTGCCCACAAGATCTGCGAATTATAAATACTTCAGACTAATTGCGTTCTTTAACCGCGGTCTCGCCTATCTGACAGGTCACTGTGGTAAGTGGATAAATCTGCACGTCCATCGTAGGATCATACATCCTCCATGGTTCTCTGATGCCATTGAACACAAGGGCTTCATTTACGCTATGGACTCCTTCTATGGTTGGACGTATTGCTGGCCTACTCCAGTCATCGCTACAAATGGTTGTTACAGCAATATGTTACTTTCCTATGATAACATGATGGATTGCTTATATTACTGTCAACATTTACTGAAAAAATATTCATGCTCATAACATGCTGTTCTAAAGATTGACTATAGTACGAGCCCTTTTTTATTTGACTCCAACTTGATATGATGTTGTAGGCCTCCTGGTGTCCCTACCCTTCCTAATCCCAGAACCTTCCAAAGAAAAGCGGCATGGCAGTTGCAGGTGGTTCCTGGCTCGATCAGACGACGATGAACGATTGATGATCGTGCGCACGTACCGGACGTGTTGTTTCGCGGAATACAATCACAGTCACTGCAAGGTCTTTGAGCAGGATCCCAACTTCTCTGGGCCTTCAGGAATTTTTGACTAGATGCCAGTAAGTAGCCTTGGTACACGCTCTTTGTTTCTCGGACTGAATTATCTGATTAACCAGGAGATTACCGACGGCAAGGATCATGACATTACTGCAGGATGCTGCTAATGCGACACTACGATCAGAGACCCTTTGACGAAATTGTGTGCGATGCATTAATCACAAACGGTGATGTAAAAAAATGATCAAAAAAGATGCAAAATGTTTGCGATGAAGGATACATCAAACACGGTTCAGATTTTAGTTGCGTGTGCGATGCGGGGCATACGGTTCAGTTCAATTAACTGTTTGCGATGAGGCAGAACAAAAGAAACGGGCAGCCAGATGAATGCATGTGCGATATACGGCATACAGTTCACTCGGATGAACTGTTTGTAATGAGGCAAAACAACAGAAACAGGCAGCCAGATGAAGGTGTGTGTGATATACAACATACAGTTCACTCGGATGAACTGTTTGTGATTAGACAACACAAAAGAAATGGTCAGGCAGATCAAGGTGTGTGCGATATACGGCATACAGTTCATTGCGATAAACTTTTTGTGTTGAGCCAAGAGAACAGAAACGTTTCACATAAATAAGATGTGTGTAATACGCGGCAAACATCCAATTACATAGGTGGCTAGTACACACATGACATTTCCACACACCAAAGAAAACTATTACATGCATAATTAACTAGGATAAACGATCATCTGATCATCATCTACTTCTTGTGCTAGCTCGATGTTCCTTCTATGCTAAGTTTTCATTAATTGATGGCGTTTTATGAACACGCCACCGTTTCCCGCCATTTCCTCACCGGTTTCCCGCCACCCAGTGATATTGCGCATAAACCTAAGCGGCGCGCGATGCACGGAGGCAACAAGCGTAGCCTGTAGCACATCCACCTTTTCCAAGCATGCCAACCCACCAAAGCGCCGCCTCTGCCATCAACCTCGTCGACGAGGAAAACGAGAAGGCGCCACGGCCCGTCGAGGCTGAGGCGCTCCCCGACAACGCGATGGATGACACCGTGATGCGTGTCATCGCCAAGGTTGAGCAGCCCTTGGCGCATGGCGCTTCAGCGCCGCGGATCAAGATAGGCATGTCAGCGCCGAGAGGCTGCAGCACGCCACACAACATGATCGATGGCGCGCCACAGAGCAAGCTAGGCGCGTCCGCGCCAATAGGCTGTGGCTCGCCACATGGCGAGACTGTTGGAGCGCCGCAGAGCGAGAGGCGCGGCGCGCCGCACAGCAAGAGCGGATCCATCGGCACTTGCCTGCTATCGACAGGGCATCGCAGCTGGGTACACGTCCCGTCAGTACCCCCATTCCTCGCCAGGAGTGGGCAGAGGCCCTCTGCGCCGAACTTGCACCGGAGGCCGGCCGCGCCGTACTTGCACCGGACGCCCGCCGCGCCATTCGCCTTGTCCGCGGCCTGCTCGATGCCAACGCGCTGGTCGCTAGGATCGACCGCCTCCTTGGCCCAGGTGTCCACCTAGGCGCAGTAGAGGAACATGGCCATCGCATCCTCGAGCTGGTGATCTCCGATGAAATAGCCAACTTGGATCTCGAGATCGCGCTCTGATACGTCTCCATCGTATCTACTTTTCCTAACGCTTTTCCTCTTGTTTTTTTTGACTCTAATTTGCATGATTTGAATGAAACTAACCCGGACTGACGTTGTTTTCAGCAGAACTACCATGGTGTTGTTTTTGTGCAGAAATAAAAGTTCTCGGAATGGAACGAAACTTTGCGAGGATTTTTTATACAATAAAAGAGAATTTCTGGAGCCAAGAACCACCGGAGGGGGGCACCTGGGTGGGCACAACCCACCAGGGCACGCCACCCCCTCCAGGCACGCCCAGGTGGGTTGTCCCCACCTGGTGGCCCCGCAGACCCTGAAACCGATGCTATAAAATCACATATTTCCAGAAAAAAATCAAGGAAGAAAGAATTATCGCGTTCCGCGAGACGGAGCCACCGCCACCTCCTGTTCTTCATGGGGAGGCCAGATCTGGAGTCCGTTTGGGGCTCCGGAGAGGGGGATCTTCGATCTTCGTCATCACCAACCCTTCTCCATCGCCAATTCCATGATGCTCCCCACCGGGAGTGAGTAATTCCTTCGTAGGCTCGCTGGTCGGTGAGGAGTTGGATGAGATTCATCATGTAATCGAGTTAGTTTTGTTAGGGCTTGATCCCTAGTATCCATTATGTTCTGAGATTGATGTTGCTATGACTTTGCCATGCTTAATGCTTGTCACTTTGGGCCCGGGTGCCATGATTTCAGATCTGAACCGTTTATGTTATCACCATTATATCTATGTTCTAGATCCGATCTTGCAAGTTATAGTCACCTACTATGTGTTATGATCCGGCAACCCCGGAGTGACAATAGTCGGGACACTTCCCGGTGATGACCGTAGTTTGAGGAGTTCATGTATTCACCGTGTGTTAATGCTTTGTTCCGGTTCTCTATTAAAAGAAGGCCTTAATATCCTTTAGTTTCCAATATGGACCCCGCTGCCACGGGAGGGTAGGACAAAAGACGTCATGCAAGTTCTTTCCATAAGCACGTATGACTATTTACGGAATACATGCCTACATTATATTTATGAACTGGAGCTAGTGCCGTATCGCCCTAGGTTATAACTGTCTCATGATGAATATCATCCAGCAAATTACCGATCCAATGCCTACAATTTTCGTACATATTGTTCTTGCTAAGTTACTACTGCTACTGTTACTGTTGCACTTGCTACAAAATCACTGCTATCATTGTTACCGTTACTATTGTTGTTGCTACTACTATCAAAACTATCATACTACTTTGCTACTGATCACTTTGCTGCAGATAATTAATCTCCAGGTGTGGTTGAATTGACAACTCAGCTGCTAATACTTACAAATATTCTTTGGCTCCTCTTGTGTCGAATCTATAAATTTGGGTTGAATACTCTACCCTCGAAAACTGTTGCGATCACCTATACTTGTGGGTTATCAAGACCTTTTTCTGGCGCCGTTGCCGGGGTGCATAGCTATATTTGTTGAGTCACTTGGGATTATTATCAAATTATCACTATGAAGAATCTGAAGGATGCTAAGACTAAGATTTTTTCCTCTAAGACGAGGGGAGGTAAGGAACTGCCATCCAGCTCTGCTTTAGATTCACCTTCTGTTATAAGTAGACTTGCAACACCACCACATGCTATTAATTCTGATATGTCGCAAGTTATTGATGATTCTACTTCTGCTATGAATGCATATGATGATGCCAGTACCTTGCTTGATGATGATGTGCCACCAGGTGAATTTCTTGATGAACAAATTGCTAGAGTAAGACTACATGATATTGTTGAAACTGATGATGAGCTTGAAACTGAAAATCTTGAAACACCTGCTAGAACTAGCCCTCCTAGATATGAATTGCCAAAGGTACTGGAAGGCTATGTTATGGGTGAGGAGGCAACTAGAGATATTCTTGCTTGTAAGGATAGAGATGATCCAGAGAAATTATTATGCAAGTACAAAGAAAAATTTCTGAATGCTAGAATGAAATATGATCCTAAGTTTGCTACTTCACCTATCTTTATTGATGATAAGGATTATGAATTCTCTGTCGACCCAGAGTTAATTACTTTGGTTGAATCTGATCCTTTCCATGGTTATGAAACTGAAACTGTTATGGCACATCTTACTAAGTTAAACGACATAGCCACCCTTTTTGCTCATGATGAGAAAATTCGTTATTACTATATTCTCAAATTATTTCCGTTCTCATTAAAGGGTGATGCTAAAGCTTGGTACAATACTCTTGCTCTTGGTTGTGTGCGTAATCCCCAGGATATGATTTACTACTTCTCTGAAAAATATTTTCCTGCTCATAAGAAACAAGCTGCCTTACAGAAAATATTTAACTTTGCGCAAATTGAAGAAGAGAGTCTCCCACAAGCTTCGGGGAGGCTTCTCCAATTGCTTAATGCTTTGCCTGATCATCCTCTTAAGAAAAATGAAATACTGGTTATCTTCTATAATGGACTAACCGATGCTTCTAGGGAATTCCTAGATAGTTGTGCTGGTTGTGTTTTCAGGGAACGAACTATTGGACAAGCCGAAGAACTACTGAATAACATATTGAAAAATTATGAAGATTGGACTCCTCTTGAAACACCGCCTAAACCCACTCCGAAGAAGAGGGGTATCCTATATCTCAGTCCTGAAGATATGCAAGAGGCAAAGAAATCTATGAAGGAAAAGGGTATTAAAGCTAAGGATGTTAAAAATTTACCTCCTATTGAAGAAATACATGGGCTTGATACACCACCACCACCTGCGGTGGTAGAGGTAAATTCTGTAATGAAATTCAATGATAATGATAATCCCCACAATATGCACCCTAGCCAATGCCTTTATGAGTTTGAAAACTATATTGGAAAACAAGATCACTTCAATGCAATTGTTATGAAACAATTGAAATACAATTCTGATATGATTGCTCGCTTGAGTGACTTGTTATTTAGAATCTCAAATGATGTTAGAGGTGTAGGGAAGCATGCTTCTATGGTTCAAACTCAATTAGAACAAGTTGCTAAATCTCAAAGAGAATTGTTAGATGAAATGAATAATAATATCAATGATCATGCTGTTAGAGTAATGACTAGAGGAGGTAGAATGACTCAGGAACCACTTTATCCTGAGGGACACCCAAAAAGAATTGAACAAGACTCTCAAAGAGTTGACACCAATGCACGTAGTCCTTCTAAAAAGAAAAAGAAAAAGAAAAAGAAAAACAATAGGACTTTGCATGCTTCTAGTGAACCTGAAGTAGAAAAACCTCCTGATAATCATAATGAAGTTTCTATCTCTGATGCTGAAACTCAATCTGGTAGTGAACACTCACCTTCCGATAATGAAAAATATAATGATGAGGTTCATGAAGAAACTCAAACAAATAATAAAGAACCAGACAATGATGTTGAGATAGAACCAGCAGTTGATCTTGATAACCCACAACCTAAGAATAAAAGATATGATAAAAGAGACTTTGTTGCTAGAAAACATGGAAAGGAAAGAGAACCATGGGTTCAAAAACCTATGCCCTTTCCACCTAAGTCAACTAAAAAGAAAGATGATGAAGAATTTGAACGCTTTGCTGAAATGCTGAGGCCAGTCTTTCTGCGTACTCGCTTGACTGATATCCTTAAAATGCCTCCTTATGCAAAGTACATGAAAGACATCATCACCAATAAGAGAAAAATACCGGAAGCTGAAATCTCCACTATGCTTGCTAATTATACCTTTAAAGCTGGAGTTCCTAAAAAACTTGGAGATCCGGGGATACCAACTATACCTTGCTCCATCAAAAGAAATTATGTGAAAATTGCTTTGTGTGATTTAGGAGTTGGTGTTAGTGTTATGCCTTTCTCTTTATATAAAAGACTTGACTTGAATAAAATCACACCTACTGAAATATCTTTGCAAATGGCTGACAAATCAACTACCATACCTATCGATATTTGTGAGGATGTGCCCGTTGTTGTTGCTAATGTTACTATTTTGACTGACTTTGTTATACTTGAGATGCCCGAGGACGACAACATGTCGATTATCCTTGGTAGACCCTTTTTGAATACTGCAGGGGCTGTTATTGATTGTAATAAAAGCAAGGTCACTTTTCATATCAATGGTAATGAGCATACGGTGCACTTTCCGAAGAAACAATTCCAAGTGAATGGTATTAATGTTATTGACAAATCTCCGACAATCACTATTGGAAGTTTTCAACTACCTCTACCTGCTGTTAAAAAGAAATATGAAATGCTTATTGTTGGGGAAATTAATATCCCCGTTGAGGTAACTTAGTGATTTACGAAAGTTCTTCGGTTTCATGTTAATCGAAAGTGGTTGTTAATAAGACTTGATCAACCTTATTAATGGATCATTTTTGAGAGGTATGAAGTTGATGAATTTAGTGAGCACTACCTTCTGTCCCTACCTTTAGTTTTCTGTTTTTATTAGCTAAATAAAATAAAATGCCATGTTTTGTCTGTTTTTTGATTTTCCTGTGCAATAAATGACCCGAAAATAAAAGTTCTCAGAATGCTCTAAAAATTTGATACAATTTTTTATGAATATTTAAGAATTTTTGGTGCAAATAATATCAGAGGGAGGTGCACCAGGTGGGCACAACCCACCTAGGTGCACCACGACCCCCAGGCGCGCCCTGGTAGGTTATGGTCCCCACGTGGGCCCCCTCACTTATCTCTTCATCCCACATCATCACCTACCTCCAGAAAAAAATTCACCATTGCTCTTGCTCTCGTGTTCTTACTCTCAAACCCGCGGATTTCGATCTCTTTGCTCGAAGCTCCGTTTCCGAAACTGTTTCAGGGGATTGTTGCTTGGTATGTGACTCCTCCGTGTGTCCAATTAGTTTTTGCTTTAGTTGTTTATATTTTGAATAATTAGCTACTCTTGGTGCTGCTGTAGATGAGCTTGCATGTTGAATTCTTAGAGTTTTAAGTAGTTTGAATGCTTGCTATGGCCTCGATGCTTCCCTATGAGTAGTTGCTATCAATCTTGTTAAGTTTTGTTGAGAAAATTTTTGTGGACTAAAAATTTCAGAATTTTGCTCATAGGAAAAACATGAGTATCTTTAGAAAGTTTGCTTCCAAGAAGAACTCCAAGGGAGTAATTGAGGAGTCATCTGACAGTGATCTCCACACCCGGAGGTTGGCGGAGTTACGGCCGTGCGAATGGCCGCATACCCCGTTCATGGAAGGGGCCGAAATCATCCAAGAGTTTGCACAATATGCTGCTAATGCCAGCCTCACCAACTTCATCATAGCTGAATGCGAATAGTATCATCTCCTCACAAATTCCTTTGTGCAAAGTTTTACTTTTCTTCCTAAGAATAATACCCCTGAAGTGCAGTTTAATTTATACGCTGAACCCCATCAGATACCGCTTACTGAATTTTGTGAAATATGCTTGCTTCCTTCTGATGGTGGGTTGGTAGAGCCTAGGCCTGCAGAGTTTGAAGGTTTTTACCGTACTCTGTCTGTGGGGGACGAGAGAGGAGTGTCGAGTGTCACCGCCACTAGCTTGGAATTTCTTGCTGTTCATTATTTTGCTCTTTTCATTGCAAAGTGCTTGCTTGCTAGAGAGAAGGTGGGTGCACTCAGTGCCCCAGACCTTGCTTTTTTACGTCATGCACTGGAAGGCGACAACACTTATAGCTTGGGAGCTATTGTGGCACACCGCCTCCACATTAATAAATCCAAGGGTAAAATACATGGTGGTATTTATGCTACTCGCCTGGCAGCTCACTTTAATGTTCAGATACGCCAGCATGATTACCCTTTGCCCAAGGTTGACCTAGATCGCGCTGCTATGGAATACCATCAGTTTATTGCTGCCAATTATCCTGACATTCCTCTTCCTTATAATCTGGTTTTTAGTGTGAAAACTCGTGATATTATTCCACTGCCTGCACATGCTTTGTTTGATCCCATTGCCAGGGGTGGATACAGGATTATGCCTGCGGACATCATCGCTTACCGGAACAACCAGGCTGCGGCACAGGAGGAGCCTCAGCAGTGGGACCCTCAGGTGCCCGCACCTTAGCACTTCAACATAGGACCTCATGGCTTCTACGACTGGTGATTACCAAGTTAGGCCAAAAGCCTAAGCTTGGGGGAGTACGTATTTCCACCGACATTACATTCATGTTTACACATTTCATTTCAGTTGTCGGTGTCCACACTTTTTCATTGTATTATCCATGTTAGAATTATTTTCTTGCTTTCTTCTTGTGTGTTTGAAAAACTTTGAGAAAATCCAAAAATATATTTCTTGCTTCTTTTTTATTTTTCTTCCTAGTTTAAATTGTTGTAGTACTAAAAAGAAAACTCAAAAAGATTTCCTTGTTCTTCTTTTGCTTGTTGGGAGCTTTCCCTTGTAAATAGTTTTCTCGTTTTTGTTTTTTCCCCTTTTATTTGCTTTCTTTCAGAAAACCAAAAACTCCAAAAATATTTCAGTGTGTTTCTCTGAACTTCTTTTCTTTTATTGAGTCATACCAAGGAGAAGACCACGATGAAAATGTTGAGTGGCTCTCATATGCATTATTGTTAATCTAACAAAGAGCCCAGTTTACCTTGTCTTCTCCTTTTGAATTAAATGTTTGCAGATTCTAACTTAGTCCACGGCACTCTTGCACTATTATCATTTTCACATCGTTCGATCATGCAAGTGAAAGGCAATAATGACGATATTCGATGAACTGGCCGTGGCAGAGAGAAACGGGTATGAACTCGACTTGTTCTATTTTTGTAAATATGTTTAACCTAGTATCCATGATTCAGCCCATTATGATTAAACATGTTTGCAATGACAATTAGAGATTATAGTTTCTCATGCCATGCATAAGTAGCTAGGAGTGGATAATGATTTATCTTGGATGTCAACATTGCGTTAAAATGATTGTGATGTAGTATGATGATATGGTATCCTCCTCTGAATGTTCGAGTGGCTTGACTTGGCACATGTTCATGCATGTAGTTGAATCAAAACCAACATAGCCTCTATGATATTTATGTTCATGGTGTTCATATCCTACTCATGCTAGTATCCAATGTTACTTATGCGTAATGCATGTTCATGACCATTGTTGCTCTCTAGCTGGCCGCTTCTCAACCTAATTGCTAGCCTTCGCCTGTAATAGTGGGAATTCTGCTTGTACATCAAAAACCATGAACCCAAGTTATTCAAGATGAATCCACCATACCTACCTATATGCGGTATTACCCTGCCATCCTAAGTAAATTTGCATGTGCCACCTCTAAAAACTTCAAATAAATATCCTTATTGTGTGCCTGGATTGTTCATAGAGCGACAGGAGGTAGTCGGTATCTTCCATGCTAAGCGGGTTATTCTCAGGATGAGTGTTTATTCACTCACCATTGCCCGAGAAAGGGGCGGTGATAGGGATTCCCAGTCCCGGATTCAAAAATTGCAAATAATTAAACAAAACTCCCCCAGGACTGATGTTGGTATGGACGGTACCCGTGGATTCGGCTAGCCGTGGAGTGTGTTTGTTGGTGGAGGGGGAGTAAATCTTTACTTTTATCGCTTGGGAACCGCCACTAATGTGTTTAGCATGGAAGATACTGATAACTGATGGTCGCGAAGTAAACAAGAAGGGTGCATGCCTCAAAATTTTATTTAACCTCTATTTTAAAAACTTGAGCTCTGGCACCTCTACAAATCACTGCTTCCCTCTGTGAAGGGACTATCTATTTACTTTTATGTTGTGTCATCACCTTCTCAAATAAGCGCCAGAACCTGAGAGCACTGCTGTCATGCTTATGCATTGTGTGTAGCTAATGTTGGGTGCATCATGACTGGATCTTTCCTACCATGAATTACAATGTTTAGTCGCTGCTTGAACTTTGTAGGTGCTCTCCATTTATGTTTTGCGGTCTCAGAAAGGGCTAGCGAGATACCACTATTGGCGGACGAGCGCGAACGATTTTGCCATTTCGTTGGGCGCCCACCGGAGCTCCTCGTCGGTGGCACGCTGGACCTTATCGGCCCACCTCCACGCAGCGATGAGGCGCCTAGCGTCTTTGACCTTCCTCGCGAAGTACCTGTCTTCGTACACCTCCTCCGCATGATGACGCGCCCGCCGCCAAAGCTCCACCGCCTCCTTTTTCTAGGAGGCATCACGGGTTTCACAGGCCGCCTAGTACCTGGCTTCCTCCTCTGCCATCTCCTTCTTGAACGCCACTTGCCTGCCTTTCTCAGCCGGTGGCAGCGACTTCCACAGACAAAGATTGTACTAGCCCCAAAACCAATCCAAAGTTGGGGGGTCCGACGCAACCTCGTCCGGCGACGCGTAGGGGTCCTCCTCGTCGCTGCTCTTCGACTGAGTGTCCTCGGGGGGCGGTGACTCCTCGTCAGCGTGTGGGCAGATCGGCGGCGCCATGGCAGAGATTTGAGAGAGAGAGAGAGAGAGAGAGAGAGGGCGAGCGAGGGGAGGATGTAAATGAGAATGCAGTCGGGACGACTTGAGCAAGGTAGTATTTATTGGCGGCCGGAATCTAGATCGACGGGAACAGTACACACGCCGGTCGCCGGAATTTACGAGTACTGTAGTTTGAATTACACATGATTCCCGCAGCAAAATCCGTGTGTGAACTTAATAGCTGATGGTTTCCAATACAGAACCGTGTCTGATTAATAACCAGCGCCACTCACCTTCCAAACCTCGAGGCGCGAAATAGAGTGCCAATCGTGTGGGGGCCGGTTGTCTTGCCAGATCTTTACATTTTCTTTTTAGAACACCAGATATTTACATCGTCTGATGATTTTTTAACTCGCACACAAGTACACAAAAATATGATTTTTCAAACCGTTATGGTTAGCCGTTGCATGTAGATGTAGTTCAAATTTGAATTACGGTCATTAAATGGCTAGAAAATCAATTAAATCTCTTTAAAAGGTCAAATGACCCCTAGAATTTTCCAAATTTTCACATGACAATTGTATTAGTGCACGTTAAATGTAGAAAAAATTTGAAGTCCATAAGAGGAAGCTATCTCATGTTCGTCATCAAACATACGTTGTTCCCTCTCGGAAACACGAGCCTTCTAGTGAGTTGCTACAGTTTGTGAGGGGTGTGTGTCCAAACTTTCGTCAAACATGCCAATTTTTTTACCACATCATCTTGGTGGCATGACATTACATCAAGCAAGGTTTCATGTTTTTCTGATCATTTTTTAATTTTTTGGAATTAAAATGCCATGGCACTCCATCCATGTGTCCATGCCGTAACACCAATATGTTTGAAAATTCCTTCTAATTTACTGCACATGGAATTAACTCGCACAGATGTACACAAATATGATTTTTCAAACAGTTATGGTTAGCTGTTGCATGTAGATGTAGTTAAAATTTGAATTACGGTAATTAAATGGCTAGAAAATCACTTAAATGTCTTTAAAAGGTCAAATGACCCCTAGAATTTTCCAAATTTTCACATGACAGTTGTATTAGTGCACCTTAAATGTAGAAAAAAATTGAAGGCCGTAAGAGGAAGCTATCTCCCGTTCGTCATCAAACATGCAATGTTCCCTCTCGGAACCACGAGCCTTCTAGTGAGTTGCTCCGGTTTGTGAGGGGTGTGTGTCCAAACTTTCGTCAAACAGGCCAATTTTTTTACCACATCATCTTGGTGGCATGACATTACATCAAGCAAGGTTTCATGTTTTTCTGATCATTTTTAAATTTTTGGAATTAAAATGCCATGGCACTCCATGCATGTGTCCATGCCATGACACCAATATGTTTGAAAATTCCTTCTAATTTACTGCACATGGAATTAACTCGCACACAAGTACACAAATATGATTTTTCAAACCGTTATGGTTAGCTGTTTCATGTAGATGTAGTTCAAATTTGAATTACGGTCATTAAATGGCTAGAAAATCACTTAAATGTCTTTAAAAGGTCAAATGACCCCTGAAATTTTCCAAATTTTCACATGACAGTTGTATTAGTGCACGTTAAATGTAGAAAAAAAATTGAAGGTCGTAAGAGGAAGCTGTCTCCCGTTCGTCATCAAACATGCATTGTTCCCTCTCGGAACCACGAGCCTTCTAGTGAGTTGCTCCGGTTTGTGAGGGGTGTGTGTCCAAACTTTCGTCAAACATGCCAATTTTTTTACCACATCATCTTGGTGGCATGACATTACATCAAGCAAGGTTTCATGTGTTTCTGATCTTTTTTTAATTTTTGGGAATTTAAATGCCATGGCACTCCATGCATGTGTCCAGGTGTGAGACCCATATGTTTGAAATTTCCTTCCAATTTACTGCACATGGAATTAACTCGCACACAAGTACACAAATATGATTTTTCAAACCGTTATGGTTAGCTGTTGCATGTAGATGTAGTTCAAATTTGAATTATGGTCATTAAATGGCTAGAAAATCACTTAAATGTCTTTAAAAGGTTAAATGATCCCTGAAATTTTCCAAATTTTCACATGACAGTTGTATTAGTGCACGTTAAATGTAGAAAAAAATTGATGGCCGTAAGAGGAAGCTATCTCCCGTTCGTCATGAAACATGCATTGTTCCCTCTCGAAACCACGAGCCTTCTAGTGGGTTGCTCCGGTTTGTGAGGGGTGTGTGTCCAAACTTTCGTCAAACATGCCAATTTTTTTACCACATCATCTTGGTGGCATGACATTACATCAAGCAAGGTTTCATGTGTTTCTGATCTTTTTTTTAATTTTTTGGAATTTAAATGCCATGGCACTCCATGCATGTGTCCAGGGCGTGAGACCAATATGTTTGAAATTTCCTTCCAATTTACTGCACATGGAATTAACTCGCACACAAGTACACAAATATGATTTTTCAAACCGTTATGGTTAGCCGTTGCATGTAGATGTAGTCCAAATGTGGATTACGGTCATTAAATGGCTAGAAAATCACTTAAATGTCTTAAAAAGGTCAAATGACCCCTGAAATTTTCCAAATTTTTACACGACAGTTGTATTAGTGCACTTTAACTGTAGAGAAATTTTGAAGCCCGTAAGAGGAAGCTATCGCCCGTTCGTCATCAAAAATGCATTGTTCCCTCTCGGAACCACGAGCCTTCTAGTGAGTTGCTTCGGTTTGTGAGGGGTGTGTGTCCAAACTTTCGTCAAACATGCCAAATTTTTTACCACATCATCTTGGTGGCATGACATTACATCAAGCAAGGTTTCATGTGTTTCTGATCTTTTTTTAATTTTTTGGAATTTAAATGCCATGGCACTCCATGCTTAATTGTGTCATAGCCGTGAGACCAATATGTTTGAAAATTCCTTCCAATTTACTCCACATGGAATTAATTCGCACACAAGTACACAAAATATGACTTTTCAAACCGTTATGGTTAGCTGTTGTATGTACATGTAGTTCAAATTTGAATTACGGTCATTAAATGGATAGAAAATCACTTAAATGTCTTAAAAGGTCTAATGACCCCTGAAATTTTCCAAAATTTGACATGACAGTTGTATTAGTACTACAAATTTTCTCGTACATTTAAAACACCATCCGTTGCCACTTTACTCCAAATTCGTCTTTCACAGCTAATAAAAAATATCAACAACATCACACACAGTTTTTTGTAGGAACCGTTTGCGATGAAAATTCCTGGGTCTATTTAAGTCTTCCTCCTTAAGCTTCGCCAGCTCGTCTGCTCCAGTGCTGGCAACCCCCGAATCCATGAATTCCGATCCCCATTCCTGCAACCCCTTCTTGCAAAGATGACGTCGTGGAAACGCTTCGTGAAGGCCCGTACGGTGGCCGCGTCCTCCTCGAGCGCCGCCGCCTGCACCGAGAGCGCGGCCGCCAACGCCGAGAGTGCCACCACATCCGCATTGAGCACGGTCGCATCCGCCAAGAGGGCGTCTGCGGCAGCCGATAGGGCAGCTGCAGTAGCCGAGACGGCTGCAGCTCCTGCTGCGACGGCGGCTGCAAACTCCGAGAGCACTCGAGCTGCCGTCCGTGCCGCCGATGTCGCCCTGGCCCGGGTCGAGGCCATCCACGCCAAGATATTCCAGGCCACCTCAGAATCCAGCATGCAACCCATTTCCAAAAAGGCGGCGGTGGCCATGGAGCACCTGCTTCCTCATGAGATCGCCGAGCGGGAGCTGGAGGTGCAGGAGGCGGCGGAGATCAAGGAGCGCCGGGAGGAGGAGTTGCGCGTGGCCGTGGCCGAGGTAGAGAAGAGTCTGTTCGTCGAGGAACCGGCGGTGGAGTACCAACGCGAACTCTGGCACAGCCACTACTACGAGTACTACAACCTTGAGGGTGGCGCCGAGGACGAGGACGAGGACGCGATCGACTTCAGCATGGGGGACGCGGAGTCCACTAACGGCGGCATGTCGCCAGGACAAGTCATCGATGTCTCATCTCACACCGGCGATGCATAGGCCGGCGCGGCGGCGGATTTGTTAAAATTATGTGTACTTACGCTTTATTTTTAATGCTGGTCTTTTGTTAGAGCAATGTTTAGGTCAATTGGCTCTGTTTAATTACTAAAATTGCTCGATTCAGTAAGTGTGGTCTGTGTGCTGTACGCTCTTTTGTGTGCCCAAATTAGCAAGTGATGTTAAATTATGTAATGATGTGGATGAGGACAGTACCCGGGGAATTTTCCACCAAAATTTGAATCATCAAACTCATCCCATGCGCGTAAAGCAGAAGAATCATTTGCGATGCACACAATCGTTCAAAGTGAATGGTGTCCGGCAGCACCGCGCGCAAAGTTTCCCTCCACATTTCAAAATTTTTGGCCTACCGCCGAAATATCTACCCCCGCCCCCCATCCCCCTTCCCCACCCCCTTTTCTCCCCGACCACAAGTCACATTTCCCCTTTTTCCTCCTTCCTTCCTTCCTAAGCTATAGCCGCTTCCTCACTTGCTTCCTTGCTCTCGCTGTCTCGCATCCTACCGCCAGGGTCGCCATGGTCTTCTTCAATGACCTCTCCAGCGGTTCCTCCTCCGACGACGACTCCTTCACCACCCGGGTATGCCTCTCTTCTCTCTCTCGGGCTATGACTTGGAATGAAGGATTTTAACCCGGCGGTCGATTTGAGTCATTTCTTCCTCCTGTAGCTCCCTAGGACCATCAGTTGCAACGAATGGAGCGGGGTGGCTGAAGATCTGTCTGCTCGTTGTCACCATCAATCTCCATGAGTGAAGCTAGTTGCGTTTGAATCTGTGGACAGTGGGAGGAAGTTTCTGGCATGTGCAGAGAAGGTTAGCCCCTCTTTCGTTGTTACAAATCATTTGTTAGATGTGATTCAGACACTGTCACGGTCCCAACCCATTCATACCACACCTTCAACCAAATGCATCCTAAGACAGTGTCACAGTTTGTACCTAGTATCTAAAAATGTTGCCATCTCATCAACGGTGCCATTAGAAAATTATTTGGCACCACTTCAGCAGTTTGTGCAGCTAACTTTGGTTCACACATCCGAGCAGCCAAGCAGTAAAATACTAAATCTTTATGGCATGAAGGAACTGGGCATCGGAGCAACTAGGTACTCCGGAGTCCGGGTCCCTGATTTTTTTCCGCTACATCGGCTCGCCAGTGCAGGGCACCGGTGCGAAATGTAGCAACAGTTGTCTTTACACCGGTTTTGGCATACATAGTGGACGGCCTTAGTGCTATTAGTTCTATGTTAATAAATTTATGCATGTACACACCTGTTAGTATCAATTTGCTATCATCCAAACACTGTCGCTATACTGTTGCAGTTATATTTAGCTTCCTCATAGAATGTTCAATTTGTTATTTATAGTACATGAGTAAGAACTTCTAGCATTGTTGTAGTTAATTATAGCTTCTGATGTTTCAGAATTTGGTTGTTGTCTCAGTAGCAATTAATTCATTTGCACATTGATCTTTTTGAGAAGATATGTCCTAATTAACTTGTTTCTTTAGTTTTTCAAAATAAGTATTGGTGCTTTTCTATGTTGCTATAAACCCATTTCCCCTACAATTGTAACTGATCTAGTTTTAAATATTATAGGATGAACGGAAGTGTTCTTACTTGGAGTGGGTTGATCAAGAGTGGCCAAAATCTTTGAAGATGTGCCTAGCAAAGCTCTGGAGCATGTATGAGGAAGAGAACAGAGGTAGGCTTAGAGAAAGTATTGTCAACGCTGAAGAATATTTGAAGATGCGGGATAAAAAGAGGAAGGTGGAGAATGAGCTCAGATTTTTTAAATCAGACTTTGCTAAGATGGTGTTGGCGAAGGAGGGGGCACTTTCCCAGTTGGCCAGTGCAAAACAGGTTCTTACTGAACTGAAAGCAGAGGTGGATAAGACGAGCCTGGATGATCTCGATTAGGGAAATGAATATATTGTTCTAATATTGTTCTTATGAAGCTGAACTAGCTATATGCTGTACTGTGTTGTTTTTAGGTAACTATCGTACTGTGATGTTAAAATATATTTATGTGCCTAATATGAAATTGGCAAACAGCTGTTCGATATGAAATGTGAATTTGCGTAATACTGGAATTATTAATTGTAAACTAATAAACCTGCTAAATGGGTCATGGAACGTTGCAAACAGTTCTAGCAGTAAAAGCACTTGTGATGGATAGCTCAATGCCATACAATTTTCTTCATCAAATCGTGTGTGATGTAGTTGAATAAAAGCAAACTGTTAACCGAAGCAAAGCGTGTGTGATAGTTACACCTATCACACACGAGGCTATACATAAAACTGTGTGGGATGTATATACGAACGGAAACGCTTTCCTTGGATTGACTGTGTGGGATGTACATACGAACGAAAACTTTTTCCCTGGATTGACTGTGTGGGATGTACATAAGAACGGAAAAGTATTCCTTGGATTGACTGTGTGGAATGTACATAACAAACAGAAACGTTTGTTTTGGACTGACTGTGTGGGATGTACTTACGACCGGAACCGATTGGGCCCGTATAACCGTATTTGATCGCTCGCTCGTCGCACACGACCTCATTTTGCCGAGCGTGTGTGACCGGAGGGCCTATCCCCGACGGTTTCTGGGTCGTGTGGGAAGGACCCCCCTATCACCCACACTCACTTGGCGACGGTTCAGAACGCTGTCGCGGAAAGGGGTTAAAAACCGTTTGTATAGCACCTCGTTGTACCAGCGTGATGGCAGCGCGGTTTCGTTCATCAGGCAAAACTGTGTGTACACAGCGTACCATGCATCTCTCCATGCACCATACCCTGATATGTGTCACCACGCTCTGCAGCCCAAAGTAGGAGAGAGGGTCGCCAGTATTAGACTTCGACCTGCTGGCTGGAGTTTCCCCCGTCAGGCACCCATCTGGTTCAAGCCGTCAGCCAATCTCCATAGCTTAATAAATAGTAACGTCTAACTGAGCCAGTTAGTTAGATGCGTACACTTGGTGTAGTAGGATCTTTATTTAGTTTGATGCATACACTTGTTCTTTTTTGGTAGCCCTTTTGTAATATTGGCTGATGTTTGGTTTGGAAGAGAGAGCGGCGTATTTACTCTTCTGGCCTACTTACTGCTTCTGTTGCAACCCCATCCCTGGTTGCTGCTGCTGCTGTTTTCAATGTACAATCAGTAATATATTTCGTCTGTTGGTTGAATAAATGTGTTGTTAGAACGACAAACACAATGTTTTGGAAGTCGTTGCACGGTCCGATCCTTTAGTGCCCTGTACGTAGCGCATACTATTTTTGGTACAGAACACACTTTCCACTTGTCGATCACATGCAACCCAGTGATGAAGGCCCAATAGAGGAGCCCATAATTAACTGGAAGGGAGGCTCTCACATGAATCCAGCCCAGGTACATGCTCATGGTCCCCTAAACATAAATAAATAAATAAAGCTAAATGCTCATGCATTAGTTCTTTAAATTTACGATTTGAGAAGTCAAATTTTAATAGGAGGATATTATTTCCTATGAGAGTGTCGTTACATTCAGTCGATATTATTCTTAGGCAAAGATAGCGGCCAGTCTTTTTTCTCCCACCATTTTCTTCCTGCAACCAGCGGACCCATGCAAATCATAGTCAACGTCATAAATAGTTCTGTGCCATATTATTTTTCGATAAGAATGCCCAACCCAGCCCAACACACTAGCGACACCACTTTATCCCAGGGCTTATGAATGTGCTCCGCTTCACACCTCAAGAAGAAAATTGTCTCAAAAAAACCTCAAGAAGAAAAAGGTGCTCCGCAGCATTTTACAATAAGTTGTAGCAATATAAAATTAAGTCTTATAATCCAGCATAATGAATTTTTGGGTCTGACCGGTCCAGCCGCCAAAACCAAACATGCGCCAACGGGAGCGCTGCCGTGCACGCATCGCCGCCCTATCGTACCCTGAAATGCTGGCCAGGCCATCCCTTTACTCCCCCCGACATCCTATTCCTCTCGGGCGACAGCAGCCTACCCTGCACCAGAACCAGTGAACCCTCGTACTCCCCTCCGCCTACGGCCATACTGCCGCATGTTCCCCGGCTCCTATTCATTCCTGTCCGAGGCCTCGCCGTCGTCCTGCACCTTGGTGCGCTCGCAGCGGCGCCGCCGTCCGGCCCTATCAACATAGTGAATCGGGAGAGGACTGTAGTTGTGAGTATGACAGTACGGACCCACCAGGTCCACTCTCAAACACAAGCAAGCGCCTCTTTACTACTCAGATGCATCCCTCGATTTTTTTCCACCCTGCTGATATCTGGGACCCACATCATTGTCAACGTATAGTCAATTTACGATAGAATTGCACAATGCTTTTTTTAGGATTTGTTCAGAGGAGCAGGCTATAACTGGGTTCCGCGGTCTCTGTGGCCCGTCTAACAACATGACCAGCCCATCAGTTTTTTCTTTGGGAAAATAGGTAGCCCACTATTTCTTTTTGAAGAATACCCAAGCTAGGCCTATTTGTTTTCTCCGACTTACTGGGCTACAAATCTTTGAGGACGAGGAGGGATGCATTCCGGCCTGGCCAGAGAGTATTGGCAGTAAACCTTAAAAGTAAATATGAAAGTGGTTGGAAATTCCAAAAAAATATAGCAAATGGGCAATTAGTTTTGTTTTTTGTTTTTCTTCTTCACTGATATTTTATATTTCATTGGATTTTAACATGACATAGTATTACTTTATTTTTAAATTCGTTTTAGTATGGCTACTAATTTTTGGATTAAAAATATTTTGTTCCCCAGCAAAAATATGCGAATTTTTAAAATTTTGCATATTTTTTAGTTCAAATTTTTAACCCTGGTACTGACTAGAAAATGGGCAGCAATTCTAAAAATGGAAAATGGTCCGCAATAAATTCCATATGAATTAACAAATGGGTTGTAAATTATAAAAATAATAGCAAATGGGATGTACACGCCACAGATTTCGAGGCTGACTTATTTACGCAAGGCTTTGTCAACTTATAGTCAACACACGATTCTAGCAGCAGTGACTGTTGGATGTCCATCCAACGGCCCACGTGCTTCTTCAATCTCTGATCTTCCTGCTCCAGCCGCCTAAACCAGCGCCGGCGGGACTGCCTGCTACCTCCTCTTGTGGCCGGCTGTGATACCGCGCAGGCTTCACTGGCCCACCCTACTCCCTCCGCTGGCCTGGCGATCCCTCTACCCACCCGCACCTCCTGTTATTCTCAGGTGACGGCAGCCTCACACCACAGCCGAACCAGTCAACTGTCATACTCCCCTTAGCGTGGGCATCCACTGTTGTGTCTTCGCCGGCTCTGGCTCGTTCCATTCCTAGGCCTCACGTCGTCCATCACGTTGGTGCTCTAGGCACGGCGTGCTCAACGTGGTCAACATTCAAAAAAGACAGCCATCGGAATAGGGATGTACGTGGAGAGGCTGACAGTAGAGACCCCCATGATCCATGGCCACACGCAAGCAACTGCATCCTTATTACGCAAAAAAAATGATTCCTCCCACTGACATCTGGGGTGCACCAGTTCGAAGGCTGACCTGTGGGCCTACTAAGTTGACGCGTACGCAGGGCTTCGTCAACTTAATCAACAAACGGTTCTAGCAGAAGTGGCCGCTAGATTTTAATCGAACTGTCCTGCTGCTTCTTCAATCTCTGATCTTCTTGCACCAGCCGCCCAAACCAGCGCCGGCGGGACCGCCTGCTCCTGCCTCCAGTGGCCGGCTGTGCTGCCGCGCAGGCCTCACCGCCCCACCCTACTCCCACCGCTGGCCAGGCCTTCCCTCTACTCACCCACACCCCCTATTATTCTCCGGTGACGGCAGCCTCAAACCGCAGCCGAACCAGTCAACCCTCGTACTCCCCTCCGCGTGGGCATCCACTGCTGTGTATTCCCCGGCACCGGGTCGTTCCCTTCCTCGGTCGCGCTGTTGTCCACCACCTTGGTGCTCTCGGACGGTATGGCGTCGTCAACGCGGTCAACGAACGACAGCCATCAGAAGAGGACTCTAAGTGGAGAGGCTGACAGTTGGGTCCATGACCGCACGCAAGGAAGTGGCTCCTTATTACGCACAAAATAATGATTCCTCCACCTGACAGCTCGGACCCACCATCAGGGCCTCTGTATTTCACGAAAAAAAAGCTCCCCCCTGACAGCTGGGACCCACCGGCTTTATCTTTGCACGAAAGGAACTGCCTTCTTACCCCCTGACAGCTAGGACCCACCAGGTTGAAGCGAAGGTAGCGTTATCTGTTTCGCTGCGAACGTGTATGTACATAGCGGTCGATCGGTCTCTCTGCAGCAACGTACCGTGGTCGAGTAAGGAGCGGCACATGTTGAAGTAGAGGCGCCGACATAGCATGTCATGCAGTCCCGTCTATATCGTGTACACGTACGTACATCCATGCTGCAAGATAGTAAATACGGCTACGAACGTACATACAAGCGGGGTCTCTAACACGTACAACGACGTCGTCCTGTTCATTGGCAGCCAACCAGCTGGGCTGGAACGGAGTAAATAGCGTCGTATGTTCATCGGGAGCCAACCGGCTTGGACGGAATAGCCGGAACGGGGTCTGGCGTACCGCAAAACGGAGGAAAACAGCCTTCTATTCGATCGCGTATGGTCGAAACGGGGTCCTGTTTGGAACACCCCTGTGTAACTACCACTGTGATCGGCTGCTAATAATGTCAAGTCATATCATTTGCAGTGCCTAAACATAGTGGTTAACCAAAATAATTCAAACTCCATTCTGAAAATCAACTCAAATTCAAAAGTGCAAAATAAATT
Source organism: Thinopyrum elongatum (assembly GCA_011799875.1). Taxonomy (NCBI): domain Eukaryota; kingdom Viridiplantae; phylum Streptophyta; class Magnoliopsida; order Poales; family Poaceae; genus Thinopyrum; species Thinopyrum elongatum. The sequence goes on along the minus strand of CM022302.1, from coordinate 74,922,522 downwards.
TGCTCAAACACTTTTGAAAAAATGTTCACTAAATAGCAAATATTCCAGAATCACTCATAACAATATAAACAATGGAATTGGAACTAGTTAAATGGTTCAAACCACATGAAACAGCACCAAAACAGCAATATTTAATACATTTAAAATCATATCAATTTCAAATGAAGCCCAACTTTGCTCAAACCAATTTTTGGTGAATGCTAACATTGCACAGTAATATTTGGGTCAACTCTCACATTTTACAAAAGTGCAAAGGTGTCCTAACTAATTCAAAACAGAAAATAAATAAAGAAAAAAAGTAAAACAAAAATAAGAAAAAATAAAACGAGGCACTGTGCACTGGGCCTTAGTGCACAGTGCCCCGACCGCGGCCCACCTGGCCCAACTCCTTCTCCCTCCTCTCCATGTCGGCCGCGCCATGGCCGCGCACGCGCGCCAGCCGGGCAGCGACACGGCGACGGCACCGACGCCACCAACAGGGAGGAGATAAGGCCGAGCCTCCATTCGTTCCCCCTGGTCCTCCCCGTCATTCTCCCCTTCTCCCCTCGCTCCCTTCCCCCAGATCCCATCGCTACCGAAAGCCATCGCCGCCGCACCGCGCTCGTCTCCGCGGCCACCGGCCACTCTTCGCCAAGCCGACGAGACAGCGAGCTCCGCCCCGCTCCTCTCCATCGCCTGGCGTCTTCCATTCGAGCCGAGGAGCATCGGAGGCAGTGGATCGAGCCGCTCCCCTTTCTTCTCTGCCTCCGGCGATCTTCGTCGTCTCCGGCGACCTCTGCAGCTACTAAGCTATCGCCGGGCCTTCTTGCGCCTGCTAGGTGAGCCCCTCCGCCTCCTGTTTCTCTCCGCTTACTCCTTAGCACGCCGTAGCCGCCGCATAGCTCGAGCCCGAACGCGCCACCGCATTTAATCGACGCCAGCGCCCTTCCGGTGACCTTCTGGTCATGGGCTTGCACCCGTTGCCCTTGCCGCGCCGCGTAGATACTCCCCAACCTCCCCGTTAGCTCGCTAGCTCGCCGTAGCTATTTCTCTGCCGAGGACCCAAACGTGCGGCCGCCAAAGCTCGTTGCCGGCCCCCTTTCCGGCGACCATTTGGTCCGATACCACCGCAGATCGACGCGGAACGCTCACGCGGTTCGAACGCAAGTTGTTGCGCACGGTTTGGTGCTCCGTAGCGAAATTTTGACGCCGGCCGCGTCCCTCCGCCGCGTTTTCGGGCTCGCCAGCGTTTAGCCGCCGGCCGCCGACGTGGTAGGGTGGGGCCCAACCTCCTGAGAGGCTGCCAGTGGGCCCCATCACCTCGGTTGAACACATTGACCTGGTCAACGTGGTTACTGTTCACCCACAGTGGATGACATGTGGGCCCCTCTACGCTAATTAAAGTTAATTAACCTTTAAAATTAATCTGTTAACTAATCAGACACTGACAACTGGGGCCCACACCCCCTAATTAGCTCTGTCAGTTTAATTAATCCACAGTTAGCCCAACAGAGACTGACATGTGGGTCCCACCGGACCCACATGTCAGGTTTGACTCTGGTCAGCCGCAGTTGACCTGCTGACATCACAGTGACATCATGCTAACATCATAAATCATTTCTGTTAATAAAAATAAATCCAAAAATCATTTAAATTTTGAAAATTAATAACTTTTAAACCGTAGCTCAGATCGAAAAACTTAAAACATGAAAGTTGCTCAGAACGACGAGACAAATCTGATCGTGTCATCTGTTTCGATGCCGGAACCCCCTACGTAGGAGAAACCGTAACTTTTAGTCCGATTCCGATAGATGAATAGTGCATACTTACCGGTTAATAAATCCAACTTTAATCCAAAAATAACCAAAATGACTTAGACATATCTTTAGGCAACCCTGCACTGCATACTAGGCGTAGCATGCCTGATGTTGCATTTGATTGCATTATGTTTACCTGTTTCCTCCACCTTTTCTCTCTCGATTAGACCCCGATGTTGATGTAGCTCCTGAGGCAGACACCGCTCCAGAGAACGACTACGTCCCCGACGACCAGCCACTTGCCCCAGAGCTTGCAGGCAAGCACCCCCTTTTTGAGCATTCTGATATCACCCATTCTCTTCTCTCTTATGCTTGCATTAGAATCTGCTGCTGTTACTGTATCCTATATCTACTGCATATCTTGTTTACTTGTAACCTGCTGTTGATACTTACCTGTTATCCTAAACTGTTTAGAATAGGTTGGGTAGAGACCGACAGAGACCCCACTTAACCCGACTGCCCCGCTGGATGATCAGAAGACCCGTGCAACGGGATTGAAAACTAGGCCCCAACACCGCACGTCACATCCCCCTTAGTTGCCGACACTGCTGGGTTACTATCGAGTGCCGAGGGTGATACCTCGTCAGCACTTCTGATGATAACCTTGTAGGTTAGTTATTCAGTCGTGGTAAGCGAGGGTGATTCCTCCTACACCACCCCCGATAACGACGTCGTCGCGCAACTCGTCAAGTGTGGACCTCGAGGGTGATTCCTCCTCTGTTCACCTTGACGGTAACATCAGAGGGAATTCCATCGAGGGTGATTCCTCAGGGTTCCCCTTGGTGTCAGACACACTAATACTTTGGTTACTATGACTGAACACTGTAACATGATACTAAAGACGGGTTGGCCCTGAGGGGTACCCGCGCGAGCTTAATAGCGAGTAATGTGGAATCGGGTGGACCTAGATGGTGCCCGAGGGTTGAACACGAGGCGTGGCCGGGCATTCCTCGCCCTTGCCGCAAGTCCTCGAGACGGGGCGACGGGGTCACATCTTTCGTGAGTCTCAGCTCGTTTCCGCACTACCAACACAATAACGGTTTGGATATTTGATCTGAGGGGCCTCTGGCCTGATAGCACTAACCATCACGTGGGCATGGTATGGGCGTTCTGCGTCGTATACTTCAGCCAAAGCTTAATGGACGTCAGCGACTGAGCGGCACGCGCCGAGTTGGACTGGTTACGCAACTGCGCTTGTATTAAGGGGTTGCTAGGTCTGCTCTCGGCCGCCCTCGCAACATGCAGGAGTTCCCGGGGCGATGGCCCAAGACCCCTGGGGGCATAGGTTTAGTCCGGCGTGCTGACCTCTCTATTAAGTATTTGGTCGGGTTGCGGCGTAATGTTTGGCCGAGGCCGGGCATGACCCAGAAAAGTGTGTCCGGCCGGAGCTAATCGAGCGTGGTGGGTAACTTGGTGCACCCCTGCAGGGAAGAAAACATCTATCGATAGCCTGTCCTACGGTAACGGACACTCGGAGTTGTATCCCGATCGGTACAACTAGAACTTGAGATGAAATGGATAGTATGGCTCTAGGATTGCTTTCTCGCAGGGAGTCGAGGAAGGATCTCTGGGCGAGGTTGATGACATATACTACTACTTTACTTTATGTAATCTGCACTCTTCTAATGCTGCAAGACCGATGAAGATGATTGAAGATGCTAGTCTTTGATAGGACTAGGCTTTCCCCCTCTACTCTGGCATTTCTGCAGCCCAGTCCACATATATAGCCCCCTTTGAAAATGGTGCATATGTAGTGTAGATCCTCGCTTGCTGAGTACTTCGGATGAGTACTCACGTTTGCTTTATTTTCTTTTTCTCCCCATATCCAATTGACGCCGCCAAATGACGGAGCCCCTGAGTTAGCTGCCCCCGTCGACGACTACAGCTACTACTACTACCCTCTCGGCGAGTACTACTACGAGGAGCCGACTGACGACCAGGAGTAGGATTCGGAGGGTCCTAAGCAGGAGGCCTACGCCTTTCGATCGTAGAGTTTTATTTTGCCCCGCCTTTGTAAAGGCTTATCTCTGTTCATGTAATATATCTGTACCCAGATATCTGATGCTTCCGCTGACACTTGTATTGTAGGAGATATGCCCTAGAGGAAATAATAAATGTTATTGATTATCTCCCTGTTCATAATTAGGTTTATGTTCCATGCTATAACTGCTATGGTTCTCGAGTCTGCAAATAAAACGAGGCTCGGAGGAAGACTCATATGCACGTGTGGAATAATAAACGGTAATATGTATTCCTAGTCTGGCCTCTAAGACTAGCTCAAGTATTGCATGATGGTTCTGTTTTCCTGATCATGGGCATGTCTATGCCAGCAATTTTGAGGGCACAGTGTTAGAAGAACATTTGTGTTGAATCGACCCAAATTGATGTTATGCTATGAGTTACATTCGTCACATATTAATGGTTAATAACACAGAGATGGTTAATGTTTGCAAAATTCCTTAGACCATGAGAGTGTCGAGTTTCTTCATACTTGCTTCATGAACTTTGGGGTTTGTTAAACGTCATCCGTAAATGGGTGGCTATTACGGCGGCTTACGGGTTCATGGAAAAGTGTGTCAAGTAACTTGATAGCTCAAGATTGGGATTTGCTCCTTCGACGATGGAGAGATATCTCTGGGCCCTCTCGGTGTTACGGTATCCATCATCGTCTGGCCAGACACTTTGTGATTTGATCACAGGGATGCCGGAACACGGTAACGAGAAAAGAGAACAATACCGGTAACGAGGTAACTGGCATAGTGGACAAGTTGTTGATCCACGGAAATGCCTACATGTCTAACCTCGGGTATTTGTAACATATCGTGAAGCAACAGGAATAGCACACGGCAACTGGAGGTTCACTCGAATATTCATTCGTGTGGGTATAGGGGTCAATATGGGTGTCCACGGCTCCGATGTTGATCATTGATCGGAAGGTGTTTCGTGTCATGTCTATACTTCACCGAACCTATAGGGTCACACGCTTAAGGGTCATCTATCTGCTGAATACTAGACAGGGAGTCTGAGAGAAAATCACCGAAAAGTTTCGGAGACAACGGAAGAGTTCCGGAGAGAGAACACTGAAAAAGTTTAGGTAAAACCGAAAAGTTGTTTCGGATAAAACCATTGATCCAAAAAGGTTTCGGCAAGCACCGGGAATGTTTTGGAGGTTGCCAGATTGGTCTGGTAATTTCTGGAATTTTTCTGGAGAAAAAACCGAAAAAAAAGTTTCGGAGCTGCCGGAGTTGTTTACCGGGTAAACAAAGATGGTTTTAAATTAAACCACCATACTGGAAATGTTCCAGAGCGCGTCCAGATAATTTTAGAGGGTGCCGGAAATGTTCTGGGACTTTCTGGAATTTTTCAGAAATAATAGTCGCGGAAAACATCTTGTCCTAGCGTGAGGGGACAAGATCCCACGGATCGTGGGGGCTGTTTTTTGGCTGTTTTTGGGGGGGCCCCCTTTGGGAGCAGCCCCCTTGTGGCTGGACAAAATGTTGGGGGGGGCCCCCATGGTGGGGGGCAGCCCCCACAAATGGTGGAGAGTGTTGGGAGGAAGGTGGGGCCCCATGGGGGAACACCATGGACAAGGGAACATGTTTTTCCCTTGTTTGGTGGGAACATGTTCTCCTTGTTTTGTGGGAACATGTTTTCCCCATGTTTAGTGGGCTGAATTTTCAGCCCCCTCCACCCCTTCCACCACTATATAAGGAGGAGGAGAGGTGCTCTCCAACTCCACTCCAACTCTCTCACACAAGCCATGCATGATCTGGCATTCTCTCTCCCTCCCACGAAATAGTTTCGTAGTGCCGAAAGGCTGTCTGGGTTCCGGTGGGAACTAGTTCTGGACGGCGAAGCCCTGCCGGATAGATGGCACCGTATGTGTGCAACCCCGTAGAGAGGTCGTAGTTTCGTCCTTTTGCCCGCGGGGCTGTTCGAGTGTCCTCCCGAAGGGCTGTCCGAGTGACGGTCCGAGTTCTGTGAGTCCTCCCGAAGGGCTGTCCACGACACCGTCCGGGGGACTGTCCGACCGCCTCCCGGAGGGCTGTCCGAGTGGCGGATGAGGGAGTACATCCTCGCGGTTGGGAGGTTGTAAATCCTAGCTGCGGGGATCTGCACCGACGATCGTCATCGACTCTACTTCCGCTGCGCTACGAGTCGGTAACGAAAATGATCAAACCTTGTATGCAGTCTCCATAGTGGTCCTGGGCTGGTGCGTAGGTCGAAATTTTTTTGTTTTCTACTGCGTTACCCTACAGTGGCATCATGAGCCGTGCTATGCGTAGATGCAGGTTGCGATCTAGAATACATGGAGATGTATGGGTGTTGCACAATATAATTAGGTAGTAGATGAGTTCTATTACTGAAAATTATTTGTGCGGGTAGCAGATGAAATCTGTTACCCGATGTTCTTGTTGCTTCCCTCGAATTTGCGTAGTCCTGATCTTGACAGCATTGCGGAATCTGACAAAGTTCTGGCAATCCGCGATCCTTTCATGCTGCTCTTGAGTATGCTGATTGACAGATCAACGAAGTGCTAACAGTTCTTTGGGTTCCACTTTAGTCAATGAAAGATGGATGTTTCACAGATGAAAGGGCAATGCAGATATGATCTGCACGGGGGTCATGCGTATGACGAAGTTCAGTATGGGGCTCGAGATTTTATTATCTCGTGTTTCATACACCCCGCGTTGTTAATCTAGCGACTTGGATAATCATGCTTGATGATGGACGTTGGTAGCTTCGGTTTGTTTCGAAACCTTAGAAGCCACGTAATACCAGTTTTTGCTAAACCGATTAGAGGCGTCTAACTTGGTTTTGCAGGAGGGTTTGCATGTGCATATGATGTGGTATAGTAGTGCTCATAATAATTTGATTATGTATGAGATGTCTATATGATGTAAACTGATTAACATGACCTGCGTGTCATGATTCGGCATGATGGCTGGAGCCATATGATTGCACTTTAATGACCTGCGTGTCAACCTTATGTAATGCACTTATTTTATTAGCTATAGAGATAGCAATATTATCTGGTGCATCGACAAGGTGGTGGCAATCTTCGCAAAGGTGAACACCGACGCGAATGCCAAAGACGAAGAAATACAAGACTTCTCCGTCAGAAAGGGCTATACCATATCATGCTATTATGAATTGCCTGAGATGTTTATCCCTTATGATGCACCCTTCTTGATTGCGCGGTAGTCGCTTTTATTAGGGTGATCTCTCACAAAAATATCAAGTAGTTAGTGTTCTCCCAAGTGTAGCACCGTCACGGCACCTAACTTTTCGGGGCATCACAGGATCTCCCTGGGTGCGAACGATTAGGGATGTGTGAGGCGGGTGAGTTGAGACCTCGCAGCGAGATCACTTGGTTGTCTTGATGTTCTGGAAGGATCTCCCTGAGCTCGGAACACGCCCATCGAAAGATGTACAAGAGTCACATAGAGATGTGATTGGCAAGTTTGCCTACCGATTGAAGTTCGCGCCATCAGTGTTCATCTCGTTCAATGGCGTTGAATGGAAATGCGGGTCTTGTATCACTCACAATCAATTATGAGAGATATTGATTTGAGTGGGAGCGCACTTTGAATTAACTTGTTTAATTCTCAGTGCAATTAATTTTGAACACTGTCTAAGTGTGATTTGCAAAATAGTTGTAGAATAATGGCTCGCGTTTCCACCTTCCCTATTAAAATTGAATAGCTGTTAAATATCTGGTTAAAACTTTACGGTTGGCAACGTAATGTGAGGATTGTCCTCAAGAGTGCCGAGAAGGACTTTGTCCTATCGCATACTTTCGGTATTCTCTCGCTTATGCTATGGATCATGTGACTCTCGTCCTTCGATCCAAAAGCTGGAATTCCATTTCAATCAAGTGCAATATGTTTGCTTCCATGAGACCCGAACTTCGAAAGTTTGGATAGTTATGTGATATTCATGGAATCTGAAAATCATTTTCAGAGACAGACAAAGGCTAAAAGGTATGAGATATCCAAAGAAATGTTTGTTTGCAAACTATTAGTAAAGGAGTTTACTATGCATTAGACTGATAAGAGAGGGATCCAGAAGAACGCCTGTCATATGATGAAAGGTGAATAAAACAACAACTTAAAGAGAAAGGAAGTGTCCGAAGGGTGTCAGTGAAACTTTCACGCCTAGGAAGTCCAGGGCTGATGCCACTCTTAAGTTGTGTGCTTCTTCTGAGAGTAGGAGAAATACTAAAAGTTAAACTGTTAGAAGTATAAAGGCAATGAGAAAGAAGACTGGAATATCCAGCTCATGTATGAATGTCATACAAGTTTTTGATGTATAGAAGGCTGGTCAAAGATATAGTTCTTGGGAATTATGATTAAATTGTTAATCACTGATTCTTGGGTATTGTGAGTTAATCACAAAGATACCCGCTCGATTGCATTCTGTTGCAACTCGATGTAAAAACTACTATGGCCTGAAAGACTAGCCAGGAATGAGGTTTAGGTATACACAGGGAACATAGTAAATGTTACTGTACCTTCCATCGGTGTATTACCGTCTGTGTTTATTTTCCTAATTCAATTAGAGTTTTACACACTCTAGCCCATTGCATAAGTTATCTTGCAAGAAGGTTGTTCATAAGAGAACTTTTGATGTTCGGTGTTATGAATAACATAAGGGCCATACTTTCATTATGAATGAGATGTATGTTATGAATATTGATAATAATACATTACCTCAGTATTAACTTTGATAATTCATTTTAGAGTTTTACACACTCTAGCCCATTGCACAATGTTTGTTGCAAAAGGGTTGTTCATAGAAGAACAATTGCTGTTCAGTATTATGAATAACATGAGGGCAATACTTCCATCATCGATGGGACGTATGTTATGAATATTGATGGTAATATGATACATCCATAACACTGACGCTAAATGTCATAAGACTAAAAGAATACCACACAAGTGTGGCACTGCATTTGGTCACATTGGAGAAACCCGCATGGAAAATTCCATTATGATGGATTTTTGAAGTCGTTTGATTTTGAATCACCTGACACTTGCAACTTTCCTCCGAAAAGTGAAGTGACTGAAATACCGTTCACAGGCAATAAGGAACGAGTAAAAGAACTTATTGGTGATCATACATTTTGATGTATGTAGTCCGATAAATGTTGTTGCAAGTAGTGGATTTATCTATCTTCAGAAATGACTCAAGTAGATATATGGATATTTACTTGATGAGACGTAAGTCTGGATCTTTTGAAATCATTTGAAAGGTTTTCAAAATGAAGTAGAAGTTATTGTAACAAGAAAATTATGTTTCTACAATTCGATTGCAGAAAGAAATATTTGAGTTACAAGTTTAGCGAATGTCTGATGAGTTGTGAAAAGAGTTTCATAACTTACACCACCCGGAACACCACTGTGAGTGGAAAGTCCGTGAAGATGTAATCGAACCATTTATGACATGGTAAGATCAAAGATGACATAAATAAATTTGCCATTATCCCTTTTAAAAGGTGATGCTTTAGAGACTACGGCTTTTACACTGAAAAGAGCTCCATCAGGTCTGTTGAAATGACACCATGGTATGGTACGCCCAACCATGTTATATCTTTTCTTAACATTTGGAATATGGGGCTTGTGTAAAAGGTTACAAACCTATTCCAAATCAGACAAGTGCTACTTTGTAGGTTATCCTAAGTCATTGGGTATTCCTCCCTCACTATACCGAGGCAAATAGGTTTGCCACAAAGAACGGTATGCTTTTAAAGAGAATTGTTCTTGCAAAAGGTGAGTGGGAGGACAGTGCAACTCGACGAGATAACCAGTATCTTCGTCATCAGGTCAAAGGAAAGGAACCTTGGAAGTGATTCCGGAGTTTCCTACTGCGACTGATACGGAAGTCTCTACAATAAAATGTATGGACTTCAGTCGAACTTGCAGCTGAACCACGTAGGCAAGGCTCGTGCAAACCTCTCAGGTGCGCAAACGAGATATTGTTGTTAGACAACAGTATACCTACGATACACAAGGAAGCGTTGATGGGCCCTAACTCCGGAATTGGCTAAATGCCAATACAATCCGAGATAGTTTCCATATAAGTGATTCAAGATTAAAACCTTGATACACCTTTCGGAAGACTTAGAGTCTGACGAATATTTATGGAACTTAAAACTGATACGGATAAAAATGTTTTATCCATAAAGCTCGACTTGTTGCAATATACAAGTTCAAGGAGTTGACTACGATGAGATTGTTTCACCGTAGCGATGCTTAAAGTCGGTTCGGGTTGAACTAGCAATTAATACATATTTCAGTCATGAGATATGAAACATGGATGCCAAAAGGATTTCCATAAGATGGAAATGCAACCTAGGACTTGTGAGTGATACAGTCCAAAGTATTTTGTCGATCCAGAGGATGCTAGTGAATGTGCATACTTCAGAGTTCCAGCAATGGACAGAAGAGAGCAAAATGGAGTTGGAATCTTCGCTTTGATGAAATGGTCAAAAAGGTTTTAACTTCATCAATGGGTAACGAAGATGCTTATGATTCAAGAAAGTAAGTGGGAGCATAACAAAATTTCTAAAAACCGTTGTGTGCTTGACACATTGTTAATTGGAAATAAATTTCTTGACACGAATTAGGACTTCATTTGAAAATAGTTTTCCGATGAAGTGCTTGGGCTAAATAGCCTTTATATTAGGCATGATGATCTATGGAGATAGATTTACCTAATGGGGCTGAGCAAAGATACATATTGACAAGATGCTAAAACCTTTTAGCATTAAAAACGTCAAGGAGTGATTCTTGCCGAAGTCACATGGAATGAGTTTTTGCAAGACTCGGTGTCCCAAAACACTAATGAGCAAAATACATGATGGAGATTCCACACACTCTTGTGTTTGGATTAATCATGTATTCCATGGTATGTAAAAACAACCAGATACGTCCAATACTCCCAAAGTTGTTGCAAGTATAGATACCAAAGTGATCAAAAGTACTGATCATGGGACAACAGTGAAAAAGGGTCATTAAGTACTATAGTAGCACTGATGACATGTTTTCTCGCAAGCGGAGATCATGAAGAGTTCGTTGTAAAAGGTTACATCGATACAGTCTTCATCCATGCTCCAAGCGATTTTCGATTTATGTTAAGGGTTTTGTGCAATACACAATATGGTGGCACGGTAGTTGGAAATTGTTCCAAACAAGTTACTGTGGCGAATTCTATAACAGAGGCAAAGTATGTTGCCGCTTTTAAAAGCGACAAAGAAGATGTTGAATCATATAGTTCATTCATGAACTTAGTATGGTTCCAAGATGGCTTTTGTCAATGGGACACTACTGCAAGTAGTTGCTCCATAACTCAGTCTGAGGAATCCAGGTTCGACCTGTGATTCGCATACATACCAAGCCAAGTCCACACAAAATATGAATTTTGTGAAAGCGTGAAGACGCGAGGATATGCAAAGATACACACAGAGCTGAAGTCGTCAGATCCGTTGGACATTCAGGCTATACCACAAGCGAAGCATATTTACACCGGTGTGCCACAGGTGTAAAGTGCATTAGCATTAACTAGATTATTGACTCTAGTGCAAGTGGGAGTCTGTAGGAGATATGCCCTAGAGGCAATAATAAATGTTATTGATTATCTCCCTGTTCATAATTAGGTTTATGTTCCATGCTATAACTGCTATGGTTCTCGAGTCTGCAAATAAAACGAGGCTCGGAGGAAGACTCATATGCACGTGTGGAATAATAAACGGTAATATGTATTCCTAGTCTAGCCTCTAAGACTAGCTCAAGTATTGCATGATGGTTCTGTTTTCCTGATCATGGGCATGTCTATGCCAGCAATTTTGAGGGCACAGTGTTAGAAGAACATTTGTGTTGAATCGACCCAAATTGATGTTATGCTATGAGTTACATTCGTCACATATTAATGGTTAATAACACAGAGATGGTTAATGTTTGCAAAATTCCTTAGACCATGAGAGTGTCGAGTTTCTTCATACTTGCTTCATGAACTTTGGGGTTTGTTAAACGTCATCCGCAAATGGGTGGCTATTACGGCGGCTTACGGGTTCATGGAAAAGTGTGTCAAGTAACTTGATAGCTCGAGATTGGGATTTGCTCCTCCGACGATGGAGAGATATCTCTGGGCCCTCTCGGTGTTACGGTATCCATCATCGTCTGGCCAGACACTTTGTGATTTGATCACAGGGATGCCGGAACACGGTAACGAGAAAAGAGAACAATACCGGTAACGAGGTAACTGGCATAGTGGACAAGTTGTTGATCCACGGAAATGCCTACATGTCTAACCTCTGGTATTTGTAACATATCGTGAAGCAACAGGAATAGCACACGGCAACTGGAGGTTCACTCGAATATTCATTCGTGTGGGTATAGGGGTCAATATGGGTGTCCACGGCTCCGATGTTGATCATTGATCGGAAGGTGTTCCGTGTCATGTCTATACTTCACCGAACCTATAGGGTCACACGCTTAAGGGTCATCTATCTGCTGAATACTAGACAGGGAGTCTGAGAGAAAATCACCGAAAAGTTTCGGAGACAACGGAAGAGTTCCGGAGAGAGAACACTGAAAAAGTTTCGGTAAAACCGAAAAGTTGTTTCGGATAAAACCATTGATCCAAAAAGGTTTCGGCAAGCACCGGGAATGTTTTGGAGGTTGCCAGATTGGTCTGGTAATTTCTGGAATTTTTCTGGAGAAAAAACCGAAAAAAAAGTTTCGGAGCTGCCGGAGTTGTTTGCCGGGTAAACAAAGATGGTTTTAAATTAAACCACCATACTGGAAATGTTCCAGAGCGCGTCCAAATAATTTTAGAGGGTGCCGGAAATGTTCTGGGACCTTCTGGAATTTTTCAGAAATAATAGTCGCGGAAAACATCTTGTCCCAGCGTGAGGGGACAAGATCCCACGGATCGTGGGGGCTGTTTTTGGGCTGTTTTTGGGGGGGGCCCCTTTGGGAGCAGCCCCCTTGTGGCTGGACAAAATGTTGGGGGGGGGCCCATGGTGGGGGGCAGCCCCCACAAATGGTGGAGAGTGTTGGGAGGAAGTTGGGGCCCCATGGGGGAACACCATGGACAAGGGAACATGTTTTTCCCTTGTTTGGTGGGAACATGTTCTCCTTGTTTTGTGGGAACATGTTTTCCCCATGTTTAGTGGGCTGAATTTTCAGCCCCCTCCACCCCTTCCACCACTATATAAGGAGGAGGAGAGGTGCTCTCCAACTCCACTCCAACTCTCTCACACAAGCCATGCATGATCTGGCATTCTCTCTCCCTCCCACGAAATAGTTTCGTAGTGCCGAAAGGCTGTCTGGGTTCCGGTGGGAACTAGTTCTGGACGGCGAAGCCCTGCCGGATAGATGGCACCGTATGTGTGCAACCCCGTAGAGAGGTCATAGTTTCGTCCTTTTGCCCGAGGGGCTGTTCGAGTGTCCTCCCGAAGGGCTGTCCGAGTGACGGTCCGAGTTCTGTGAGTCCTCCCGAAGGGCTGTCCACGACACCGTCCGGGGGACTGTCCGACTGCCTCCCGGAGGGCTGTCCGAGTGGCGGATGAGGGAGTACATCCTCGCGGTTGGGAGGTTGTAAATCCTAGCTGCGGGGATCTGCACCGACGATCGTCATCGACTCTACTTCCGCTGCGCTACGAGTCGGTAACGAAAATGATCAAACCTTGTATGCAGTCTCCATAGTGGTCCTGGGCTGGTGCGTAGGTCGGAAAATTTTTGTTTTCTACTGCGTTACCCTACATGTATGCCATCGAGCTATGTATTCGAGCCGTCGAGGCCCTGGCTTGTAATATAAAGCTTGAATGAATTTATTTATGTTTTAGAGTTGTGTTGTGATATCTTCAAGTGAGTCCTTAGGCTTGATCGTGTGCATTTGCGTGTATGATTAGTGCACGATTAAGCCGGGGTCATCACAGGTTGGTATCAGAGCCGACTGCCTCTAGGAATCCCCTTTTCCAACTCCTTGGCCGAAGTTGAGTTTAGTGGTCCGAAACTGTTTTACTAACTTGGCTGTGTGGCTTACGGGCCCACGTCGCCAACTGGGTGGTATTAGGATCTTTTATTCTTCGTCTTTACTCTGGGACTCTGATCGCTCTTCTATTCGGGTTTAATAAATTTACTAACACCGACACTTAGGATCTCGTAAATTCCATCCATCCGAAGAGCTGGATTCAGTGCGATTTCCCTGTCATTGATCTGATTAGTCTGATAATCATTTCCTTTCCATTGTTTTGTTTAATCTTTCCATTCGAGATCTGTTATATTTCTCGTCGTCGAATGACAATCCTGAATCTTCTCTGTTTCAGATGGACCGTCTGTTTCCCCCGCGCCCTACGACGCAGCTTGTGCTTCGCACCTGGGCTCGAGACGTCCCTGGGTTTCCAGCTGTTCTGATCGCCCTCTTGATCAGGCTGGGATACCGCTGGTGCCCCGAGTACATGGTCTACGAGGTTTACCACGAGTTCAACCAGGAGCAGTACTATGTTGATGTTCGCATCTACGATCAGCAGGATGATTCTGACACTGAGCTACACCTTTTCCACGGTATCGGCGTGACGATTGAGATGGCAGTCCATGATGCCGCCCACTCTGCTGTCGCACGTCTCCGAGGAGAGCACAGCGCTAGCTTGGATGCTTCTGAGTATCGGTACATTCCGTATGCCCCTGCTGGAGATGCTACTGGATACTACACAGCTACCTGTGCCCCATACGAGCCTCGTCGCTACGATCAGCGAGTTCTGATTCAGTGTACTCAGGCTCTGGATTGCACTGTTCGTGCTCTTGCCTTCGAGTTGTTTGCCACTTGAGCACGACTCTATGAGGCTATGACGCAGTTGCTACCAGCTGTTCGTGCAGGGATACATCCGGAGCACATTCTTTACCCGAGCAGGACCGAGATGCCATCAGGGATCGATTGGCCTGCTGTGGGAGGTCACACGCCTACACGTGGACCCCTTCTTTTAGCTCGAGACCGGGTTCTACATCAGAGTGCACATGGAGCGTAGGATCCTTCTGCGATGAATGTCCGTCGTCCGCACTTGCAGCTACCCTGTTTCAGTGGTTTTCTCCGACATTGATGTAGCCTTTGCTATGTCTCGTTGTGTACTTCCTTACCGCGTGCCTGCGCACCGCCTAGCATGTCTAGCTTTTAAATTTGCGCCGTTATGCTGCCCAAATGTAACCGACTCTGTATGGATCTGTATGATTTAATGACTACTATTAAGCATCTGTTGTACTACTTAAATTCCGCCGAGTTGCATCATGTTTGCTCCTAAAATACTCGTCGTGGCTTCTGCTAAACTACCCCTGTTGATTTAGCAGGATGGGTGATAACAATCCACCTCCGCCGCCACCGCCTGACTATATGGCTGCGATGATGCAACAGTTTGAACTCAACCGTCAGTTCATGACGGGGATTATGCAACAATTCCCTCGTCCCAATGCCGACCAGCCGCCACCTTCCATCACCTTGCCAGAATTTATGCGACTCAACCCGTCGTTCTTTCGCAACACAGTCAACCCACTGGATGCCGATGACTGGCTGCGTGACATCTCCTATGAAATGGAGTCTGCTGATGTCGCCCCGGCCAATTATGTCACCTTTGCGACATACCTTATGAAGGGTCCCGCATCACAATGGTGGGCCACTCACCGACAGACCCTACCATCTGGTACCGTCGTCACCTGGGCAGAATTCAAGATTGCTTTCTGTGCCCGCTACATTCCTCAAGCTGTCATCGCCCGGAAGAAGGCCGAGTTCCGTAGTCTTGTTCAAGGTAACAAGACTGTGGAAGTTTATCAGCGCGAGTTCCTTGACTTGTCTCGCTATGCTGAAGAATACATTCCTACTAATGACCGAAGGCAGGAGAAGTTTCATGAAGGGCTGCATCATGATATTCAGTTAGCTCTGCTCGTTCAAGACTATCCTGATTTCGGCACCTTGGTGAATAAGGCTATCATGGTCGAGACTGGTCTGAAGAAGCACAAGGAAGCGACCAGACGCACTCGTGAAGCGGGCACATCTTCGGGCTCGTCTTCCCAGAAGTGTCGCATCTGGATTCCGCAGAGCATGTACCGTCCAGCAGCTCCAGCGTACAGGCCTGCTTATGCCACACCTCGTCTGCCTCCTCCACCACCGAGGCAGCCTCTTCGAGCTCCACCACCTCGAGCTCCTGCACCACGTCCTGACAGTGGACTCTGCTTCAAGTGTGGCCAGCCAGGTCACCGTGCCAGAGACTGTTCTCAGAATCAGAATCAGTTGGCCCTTCCTTCTGCTGGCCGTGGTATTCCTCAGCAACGTAACAGCAATGCCAGACCTTCTTATGGTCGTGGGCAGAACTATCACGTCAACATGGCTGAAGCTCAGGATCAACCTGAAACTGTGATGGGTACACTTCTTGTTAATTCAGTACCAGCGCCTGTTTTATTTGATTCAGGAGCATCGCATTCATTCATGTCGGAAGAATTTGCATTCATGCATGGCATTAAATATGAAAGCTTGTAATATCCACTAGTGGTTAACACTCCCGCGGGCCAATGCCGAGCCTCCTTATTCAGCCCCGAAGTCACTGTTGAAATTGAGAGGTTGAAGTTCCAGGAATTTCCCATTATTCTGAAATCCTCCAAGATTGACCTTATCTTGGGAATGGATTGGTTGAAGGCTCACTACGCCTCAATAAATTGTGCCACTAAAGTTGTACACCTTCTACACCCGTCAGATGAGCTAGTGAATTACCGAGCTCAAATTACTCAGAACGCCGAGGCTCAGATTTATGCCTTGAATGCGTTGAACGCTTCTCCACTTGAGGGGATAGAAAACGTTCCGGTTGTCTGCGAATTCTAGGATGTTTTTCCAGAAGAACTTCCATGAATACCCCCTGCTAGAGCTGTCGAGTTTGTCATTGACTTGAAGCCTGGCACCACTCCTATTGCGAAGCGTCCTTACAAGATGCCACCGCACCACCTTCTTGAGCTTAAGGAAGAAATCGATAAATCACTTAAGAAGGGCTTCATCCGTCATAGTTCCTCTGCCTGGGGAGCACCATCTCTCTTTGTCAAGAAGAAAGATGGTACGAATAGGTTGGTCCAAGATTACCGTCCTATCAACCAGGCAACCATTCAGAATAAGTATCCGCTTCCCCGGATCAATGACTTATATGATCAACTTGTTGGATCTTCAGTCTTCTCTAAACTCGACTTGAGGTTGGGTTATCATCAGATCCATGTCCGCGAAGAGGATATTCCAAAGACTGCATTCATTACTCGTTATGGCTCCTATGAATACACTGTCATGTCGTTTGGCCTGACGAATGCTCCAGCTACGTTCTCTCGCCTGATGAACTATATATTCATGGATTACCTCGACAAATTCGTCGTGGTGTATCTGGATGATATTCTAGTATATTCGAAGAATAAGGAAGAACATGCCGAACATCTTCGCCTTGTTCTGGAGAGGCTTTGAGAGCACAAGTTATATGCCAAGTATTCCAAATGTGAATTCTGGCTTTCTGAAGTGACTTACCTTGGACATGTGATTTCCAAGGACGGTATTGCCGTTAACCCAGAGCGTGTTCAGGCTATCCTTGACTGGACTCCTCCGAAGAATGCCAAGCAAGTCCGAAGTTTTCTCGGTTTAGCCAGTTATTGTCGACGATTCGTCGAAAACTTTTCCAAGATCGCCAAGCCCCTGACCAATCTGCTCCACAAAGGCGTTAAGTTTGAGTGGACAGACAAATGTCAGGAGAGTTTCCAGACCCTCAAGGACAAGCTTACTTCTGCTCCAGTGCTTGCTCCTCCTGATTCTCGTAAGGACTTTGTCATTTATTGTGACGCCTCTCGTCAGGGATTAGGTTGTGTCCTAATGCAAGAACGGAAGGTAATTGCATATGCCTCGCGACAATTGCGTCCGCATGAAGAAAACTATCCAGTGCATGATCTCGAACTTGCTGCTGTGATCTATGCTTTGAAGCAGTGGCGTCACTATCTCCTTGGTAATCGGTGTGAGATTTATACCGATCATCAGAGTCTGAAGTATTTGTTCACTCAACCGGATCTTAATCTCCGTCAACAGCGATGGTTGGAAACAATTACGAACTATGACTGTGGTATTTATTACACCCCGGGCAAGGCTAATGTGATGGCTGATGCCTTGAGCCGCAAGTCCTATTGCAACAACCTCATGGTTAAGCAAGCTCAACCTCAATTGTATGAAGAATTGAGCAAGTTGAACGTCTGTATCATTCCGCAGGGTTCTCTTAATAACCTTGTGGTACAGCCGGACCTTCAGAAGGCTGTTAAAGAAGCGCAAGCCAAAGACGCCGAAATTGACTTGATGAAGAAAGAGCTTCACCTTGATAAGTACCGGGATTTCTCGATTGCTGAAGATGGAACTTTATATTTCTGAGACCGCATTGTAGTACCTCGATTCGAGCTTATGACAGACAAAGTCATGAAGGAGGCTCATGATACACCGCTGTCTATCCATCCGGGTAGTACTAAGATGTATCGTGATCTTCATCAAAGGTACTGGTGGTCTAAAATGAAGCAGGACATTGCTCGTTATGTTGCTGAATGTGACGTATGTCGTCGCGTGAAAGCAGAACATCAGAAGCCTGCTGGAATTCTTCAACCACTCCCTATTCCTTTATGGAAGTGGGATAAAGTGCAAATGGATTTCATTACTGGTCTTCCCAAGTCTCAGAAAGGTCACGATGCTATTCTTGTCGTCGTCGATCAAACTTTCCAAGGTTGCTCATTTTCTGCCTGTCAAGGAGACTATCACTGCTAGCCAACTAGCAGAGCTGTATATCTCCAGAATCGTTTCACTCCACGGTATTCCGAAGGAGATCAGTTCGGACCGTGGCGGTCTTTTCACGTCCAAGTTCTGGGAAAGTTTCCAACAAGCTATGGGAACTCACATTACATGGAGTTCAGCTTATCATCCTCAATCCCAAGGCCAAGTTGAGCGAGTTAACCAAGTGCTTGAAGATATGCTTCACGCTTGTGTTATATCATTCGGTAAGAAGTGGGAAGAATCTCTCCCGTTTGCCGAATTCTCTTATAATAACAGTTATCAAGCCAGTTTGAAGATGGCTCCATTCGAAGTGCTATATGGCCGTAAGTGTCAAACCCCTCTGAATTGGTCAGAAACTGGGGAACGATCTCTCGTGGGACCAGACATTATTCAACATGCTAAAGAACAAGTCAGAATTGTCCGAGAAAATCTCAAGGCGGCTCAAGACCGCCAGAAGAGTAATTATGATCGCAAACAATGGGGTCTGACTTATCAACCAGGTGATCAAGCTTATCTTCGTGTCACTCCTATGAAGGGCACTCGTCGTTTCGGAATCAAGGGCAAGGTAGCTCCACGCTATATTGGTCCTTTCCGCATCGTGGCTAGACGTGGACAGGTGGCATATAAATTGGAGTTGCCACCACAATTCTCTCATATCCATGACATCTTCCACGTGTCACAACTCCGTAAATGCTTCAAGGAATCTCCGCACCGCGCAGTGGATCACGAGATGCTTCAGTTGCAAGACGACTTATCTTATAAGGAGCATCCGATCCGCATCCTTGATGAAGCTGAACGTCGAACTCGTCAGAAGACGACCAAGTTCCTGAAAGTGCAGTGGTCGAATCACACTGAAGATGAAGCCACATGGGAACGCGAGGATCATCTTCGGGAAGAATATCCCGACCTCTTTCCTTCTACCTCCTAAATTCTCGGGACGAGAATTTCTTTTAGAGGAGGAGAACTTGTAACACCCCTGTGTAACTACCACTGTGATCGGCTGCTAATAATGCCAAGTCATATCATTTGCAGTGCCTAAACATAGTGGTTAACCAAAATAATTCAAACTCCATTCTAAAAATCAACTCAAATTCAAAAGTGCAAAAATAAATTTGCTCAAACACTTTTGGAAAAATGTTCACTAAATAGCAAATATTCCAGAATCACTCATAACAATATAAACAATGGAATTGGAACTAGTTAAATGGTTCAAACCACATAAAACAGCACCAAAACAGCAATATTTAATACATTTAAAATCATATCAATTTCAAATGAAGCCCAACTTTGCTCAAACCAATTTTTGGTGAATGCTAACATTGCACAGTAATATTTGGGTCAACTCTCATATTTTACAAAAGTGCAAAGGTGTCCTAACTAATTCAAAATAGAAAAAAAAAAGTAAAACAGAAATAAGAAAAAATAAAACGAGGCACTGTGCACTGGGCCTTAGTGCACAGTGCCCCGACCGCGGCCCACCTGGCCCAACACCTTCTCCCTCCTCCCCGTGTCGGCCGCGCCATGGCCGGGCGCGCGCGCCAGTCGGGCGGCGACATGGCGACGGCGCCGACGCCACCGACAGGGAGGAGATAAGGCCGAGCCTCCATTCGTTCCCCTTGGTCCTCCCCGTCATTCTCCCCTTCTCCCCTCGCTCCCTTCCCCCAGATCCCATCGCCACCGAAAGCCATCACCGTCGCACCACGCTCGTCTCAGCGGCCACCGGCCACTCTTCGCCAAGCCGACAAGACAGCGAGCTCCGCCCTGCTCCTCTTCATCGCCTGGCGTCTTCCATTCGAGCCGAGGAGCATCGGAGGTAGTGGATCGAGCCGCTCCCCTTTCTTCTCTGCCTCCAGCGATCTTCGTCGTCTCTGGCGACCTCTGCAGCTACTAAGCTATCGCCGGGCCTTCTTGCGCCTGCTAGGTGAGCCCCTCCGCCTCCTGTTTCTCTCCGCTTACTCCTCAGCGCGCCATAGCCACCGCATAGCTCGAGCCCGAACGCGCCACCGCATTTGATCGACGCCGGCGCCCTTCCGGTGACCTTCTGGTCATGGGCTAGCACCCGTTGCCCTTGTCGCGCCGCGTAGATACTCCCCAACCTCCCCATTAGCTCGCTAGCTCGCCGTAGCTATTTCTCCGCTGAGCACCCGAACGCACGGCCGCCAAAGCTCGTCGTCGGCCCCCTTTCCGGCGACCATTTGGTCCGATACCACCGCAGATCGACGCGGAACGCTCCCGCGGTTCGAACGCAGGTTGTTGCGCGCGGTTTGGCGCTCCGTAGCAAAATTCCGACGCCGGCCACGTCCCTCCGCCGCGTTTTCAGGCTCGCCGGCGTTTAGCCGCCGGCCACCGACGTGGCAGGGTGGGGCCCAACCTCCTGGGAGGCTGCCAGTGGGCCCCAGCGCCTCGATTGACCACGTTGACCTGGTCAACGTGGTTACTGTTCACCCACAGTGGATGACATGTGGGCCCCTCTACGCTAATTAAAGTTAATTAACCTTTAAAATTAATATGTTAACTAATCAGACACTGACAACTGGGGCCCACACCCCCTAATTAGCTCTGTCAGTTTAATTAATCCACATTTAGCCCAACAGAGACTGACATGTGGGTCCCACTAGACCCACATGTCAGGTTTGACTCTGGTCAGCCGCAGCTGACCTGCTGACATCACAATGACATCGTGCTGACGTCATAAATCATTTCTGTTAATAAAAATAATTCCAAAAAATCATTTAAACTTTGAAAATTAATAACTTTTAAATCGTAGCTCAGATCGAAAAACTTAAAACATGAAAGTTGCTCAGAACGACGAGACAAATCTGATCGTGTCATCTGTTTCGATGCCGGAACCCCCTACATAGGAGAAACCGTAACTTTTAGTCTGATTCCGGTAGATGAATAGTGCATACTTTTAGTCCGATTCCAGTAGATGAATAGTGCATACTTACCGGTTAATAAATCCAACTTTAATCCAAAAATAACCAAAATGACTTAGACATATCTTTAGGCAACCCTGCACTGCATACTAGGCATAGCATGCCTGATGTTGCATTTGATTGCATTATGTTTACCTGTTTCCTCCCCTTTTCTCTCTCGATTAGACCCCGACATTGACGTAGCTCCTGAGGCAGACGCCGCTCCAGAGAACGACTACGTCCCCGACGACCAGCCACTTGCCCCAGAGCTTGCAGGCAAGCACCCCCTTTTTGAGCATTCCGATATCACCCATTCTCTTCTCTCTTATGCTTGCATTAGAATCTGCTGCTGTTACTGTATCCTATATCTACTGCATAGCCTGTTTACTTGTAACCTGCTGTTGATACTTACCTGTTATCCTAAACTGTTTAGAATAGGTTGGGTAGAGACTGACAGAGACCCCACTTAACCCGACTGCCCCGCTGGATGATCAGAAGATCCATGCAACGGGATTGAAAACCAGGCCCCGACACCGCACGTCACATCCCCCTTAGTTGCCGACACTGCTGGGTTACTATCGAGTGCCGAGGGTGATACCTCGTCAGCACTTCTGATGATAACCTTGTAGGTTAGTTATTCGGTCGTGGTAAGCGAGGGTGATTCCTCCTACACCACCCCCGATAACGACGTCGTTTCGCAACTCCTCAAGTGTGGACCTCGAGGGTGATTCCTCCTCTGTTCACCTTGATGGTAACATCAGAGGGAATTCCATCGAGGGTGATTCCTCAGGGTTCCCCTTGGTGTCAGACACACTAATACTTTGGTTACTATGACTGAACACTGTAACATGATACTAAAGACGGGTCGGCCCTGAGGGGTACCCGCGCGAGCTTAATAGCGAGTAATGTGGAATCGGGTGGACCTGGATGGTGCCCGAGGGTTGAACACGAGGCGTGGCCGAGCATTCCTCGCCCTTGCTGCAAGTCCTCGAGACAGGGCGACGGGGTCACATCTTTCGTGAGTCTCTGCTCATTTCCGCACTACCAACACACTAACGGTTTGGATATTTGATCCGAGGGGCCTCTGGCCTGATAGCACTAACCATCACGTGGGCATGGTATGGGCGTTCTGTGTCGTATACTTCAGCCGAAGCTTAATGGACATCAGCGACTGAGCGGCGCGCGCCGAGTTGGACTGGTTACGCAACTGCGCTTGTATTAAGGGGTTGCTAGGTCTGCTCTCGGCCGCCCTCGCAACGTGCAGGAGTTCCCGGGGCGATGGCCCAAGACCCCTGGGGGCATAGGTTTAGTCCGGCGTGCTGACCTCTCTGTTAAGTATTTGGTCGGGTTGCGGCGTATCATTTGGCCGAGGCCGGGCATGACCCAGAAAAGTGTGTCCGGCCGGAGTTAATCGAGCGTGGTGGGTAACTTGGTGCACCCCTGCAGGGAAGAAAACATCTATCGATAGCCTATCCTACGGTAACGGACACTCGGAGTTGTATCCCGATCGGTACAACTAGAACTTGAGATGAAATGGATAGTATGGCTCTGGGATTGCTTTCTCGCAGGGAGTCGAGGAAGGATCTCTGGGCGAGGTTGATGACATCACTACTACTTTACTTTATGTAATCTGCACTCTTCTAATGGTGCAAGACCGATGAAGATGATTGAAGATGCTAGTCTTCGATAGGACTAGGCTTTCCCCCTCTACTCTGGCATTTCTGCAGCCCAGTCCACATATATAGCCCCCTTTGAAAATGTTGCATATGTAGTGTAGATCCTCGCTTGCTGAGTACTTCGGATGAGTACTCACGTTTGCTTTATTTTCTTTTTCTCCCCATATCCAATTAACGCCGCCAGATGACGGAGCCCCTGAGTTAGCTGCCCCCATCGACGACTACAGCTACTACTACTACCCTCCCGGCGAGTACTACTACGAGGAGCCGACTGACGACCAGGAGTAGGATTCAGAGGGTCCTAGGCAGGAGGCCTACGCCTTTCGATCGTAGAGTTTTATTTTGCCCCACCTTTGTAAAGGCTTATCTCTGTTCATGTAATCTGTACCCAGATATCTGATGCTTCCGCTGACACTTGTATGCCATCGAGCTATGTATTCGAGCCCTCGAGGCCCTGGCTTGTAATATAAAGCTTGAATGAATTTATTTATGTTTTGGAGTTGTGTTGTGATATCTTCAAGTGAGTCCTTAGGCTTGATCGTGTGCATTTGCGTGTATGATTAGTGCACGATTAAGCCGGGGTCGTCACACTGTTCATCGGGAAGGGTTTGGCGTACCGCAAAATGGAGGAAATGGACTTTTGTTCGAGCTCCTATGGTCGAAACGGGGTGCTGTTGATCGGGAGGGGTGTGGCATACCGCAAAACGGATGAAATGGAGTTGTGTTGGAGTGCCTACGGTCGAAACGTGGTCCTGTTCATTAGGAGGGGTGTGGCGTACTGCAAAACGGGACTCCACGAGCTACTGTTGATCCACCGTCTACTACCTCGCTCCAGCCTCCATGAGCTACTATTCATCCACCGTCGACTTCCTCCAGCCTCCACATGCTACTGTTCATCCATCGTCGACTTCCTCCAGCCTCCACCAGACATTGTTCAACCACAGGCTACTGTTCATCCAGCCTCCACCGGCTACTGTTCAACCAGCCCTCCACGGGGTCCTGTTCATCCACCCCAACCGGCTCGGGTGTGTGGCGGCCTCCTCGATCGGGGTCCTGTTCATCCAGCGGCAACGACCTCTACTACCATGGGGTCCTGTTCATCCAACCCCCACCGGGAATTGTTCATCCAACCCCAAAAACAACGGTCACTGTTCATCAAGAGGCAGGTTCGATCGGCTTTAGTTAGCAGCAGTAGCGAAGGAATCGCTTGGGTTCAGTTAACAGCCAAGGGATCGATCGCTCGGGTTCAGTAACGTAGCTAGTGCAATCGCTCAGGTTCAGTTAGAGCCCAACGCCTCACACACACATGCGTATGTGTACGAGCGAAACGCGTAAACCTCCGTGCATCGCTCGGCCCCGACCACCCACCGTAACCGGGAACTCCCCGATATTTTCCTCGTCGTTGCTTCTACCACGATTTTTTCCGTCATGGACGGCCCAAAGAATGTCATGCAGGTGCGTCCCCGGCCTGCCCAGGATGAAAAGCCTATTTTCTATCATGATTTTTTGTCATAGAAGTAGGAGCCCACCACATCTATGATGATACGTGCTTTTGTCACAATTATCATCATAGAAGTGTCATAAGCATGACAGAAAAAAATTCGTTCGGCTCAAAATGTCACGGTAGCTATAACTCTATTTAGTGGATGACTTAGGATTCCTCGACCGTTGCAGCTCCCATGACGTCTTCCTGTCTTGTACGTCCGAGTGGTAGTTCGTCCGCCGAGTGACGTGTGGTTGTCCGAGTGCTGCAGAGCTGTCCGAGTAATCCTCCTGATGTATCATCCGAATGTTGACACGGTCCAGGGACCTACCTATGATGGTGATGGGCCCCTTGTGGGTCCCAGATGATGGGT
This sequence comes from Thinopyrum elongatum, assembly GCA_011799875.1. NCBI lineage: Eukaryota > Viridiplantae > Streptophyta > Magnoliopsida > Poales > Poaceae > Thinopyrum > Thinopyrum elongatum. Next base: position 74,897,455 of record CM022302.1, on the reverse strand, counting down.
CCTTGACCCTACCTGTAATAGGTGACCACATCAGACACCATCAAGCCCGCTTCATCTGCGCCTCCCAGAATCGGTCTATGGGCATATAGACGTGGTTCCGCCGCAGCGCAGCAGCCTCCGGCAGTGTCAGGGTGAACGTCGCCGTCCTACGCCGCCCCCTGAGGAAGAGTTGGCCTCGTGATCATGCTTCCTGGCCTTCCCAGAGATCCACTTCCAAAGCATTTGCGACGGCGGTGGGTGGAGGGCTATGAGCGGCGGCTAGGGTTGACTTCGTACGGCGGGGGCAAAGAGAGAGAGAAGACTGGGCGAGGATAGGATGACCCCCCCCCCCCCCCACACACACACACACATGCATTTAAAAAGGGCCAACTCAGTGGTGGTTGGGTCGTTGGTCCATAGGCCGAGGTGGACACCGAGCGGACGTGCGGGGCGTCTGTATGTTGTTCGTGTGGACGCAAACCCAACCAAATTTGAGGCTAATTTGTGTCCACACAGACAGCAGACGAATATATTCCTGAAATGGGTTCGTGCATTGGGCCGTGGTTTTTGCCCACAAAGACCCAAATGGACAGAATCGGACCAACTGGGTCTTGCCATTGGAGTTGCCCATAATGAAAGTGTTTGATATTTGTCCTAAATACACAAACATGCTTGTGTTACTCAGCATTGCTTGTGTGAATAAGATCGAGGAGGATCTTCCAAATAACAAACAGAATCGGTAATTAGGGTCACCAGTATAAAACCACAGGATATCTCAACTGAGCTAAACTGATCTCAAGGATGACCATAGCATTGACTCTGTATGAATGGTCAAACCTAGTGACCAAGCTGAATCGCTCAAAGCAATGTCAGCGCCGACGACCTTGATTCGGATGAATATCCGACCGATCCAAAGAAGAGAGGTAGAGGAGAAAGCTTCAACATGTGGGAGCATGAGTTGTTGTGCGATGCGTGATTGGCCACTGGCATTGATCCGATCCATGGGACGGAGCAAAAGGGCGCAACATTTTGGGCCAACATTCATACTTGATTTCATGAGCACAATAATGTCGAGCCCAACCGCGACGAACTCATCCGCAAACGTGGGACGAAGTTGCTCAACCATCGTTGATACACCATCCATGAGGCCATGTGCAAGTATTGTGTCCATTTGAAACAACTAATCAGTCTATGGCCAATGGTGCGCAAATCACCGAGCAAGTTGTTATATGTGTTGGTCATTTGGCCAGATATACAACTTGTTGGTCGGATATGCTTTATGTGTTGGTCATTTGGCTGGATATGCAACTTGTTGGCCGTACATGCTCTAAGTGTTGGTCATTTGGCCGGATATGCAACTTGTTAACAATGCTTTTCTTTGTAGCCTTACCATGAGTGCAACTTATTCTTGAAGATGGAGAAGAGGAACTTCGTCCTCATGCAGTGTTGGTTGAAGTTGAGTGGCCAACCCGAAAATCATTACCAACTCTGTCAAGACCGCTGGCATCGACACTGAGGAAGAAGCAGGTGATCCTACCGAGCCAACAAAAGAGCCGCCCAAGAAGGTTAGAAGAGGGCTCCGAGGAAAAGTAGTAGGAGGAGGAGAAGGAGAAGCGAGAAGGGGCGGCGGCCAAGATGATTGATGTTGTCCTGGGCTGGGGGGTCCTAGCCCAGCCGGACTAATATATCGGCCGACCACCAGCCCATTAAGGATGAGGGACTCCGGAGGCCTCAAAGGGCGGCGAACGAAGACTTGGAATGTACTTCAAGCATATCTGATTAGATTCGGCATGCAGATTCTTAGATGGCATCCGACCATGTTCAACCCTAGATACCCCTGGTGCCTATATAAACCAGAGGGTTTAGTCCGTATAGATCATCCATACACCATTTCATCATCACTCCTGGGTTTAGACCACAACTCACGATCTCGAGATAGATCAACTCTGTACTTCAATACTTCCATAATATAAGCAAGAGCAGGACGTAGGCTTTTACCTCCATAGAGAGGGCCCGAACCTGGGTGAACTTTGTGTGTGTCTCTCTTGTTACCCATCGATCCGATCTAACAGCTTGGGGCCCCTACCCGAGATCTGCTGGTTTTGACACCGACATTGGTGCTTTCATTGAGAGCTCGCAGTTTGATCGGCAGGGGTCGATGGCTCGTCTGCAAATCGATGGCAGCGTCGGCTGTGGGGGCATCTTCGCCCCTGGATAGCTTTTCGCCTTCGGCGGCATTGTGTTGCATGCCGATTCAGCCGGCCATCTAGGCCGCGTGGAGAACTTCGCTCCAAACCAAGTCATCACATTCGGAAGCCTGGAATACATCACAGACGCTCGAGGAGATCTGATCCTTCCAGGATGGACCTCGGACTAGTATGAACCCTCCGGCGTCATGATCCCGGAGCCGGCTTACGATGGGATCCTCGGATCCTCCTCCTTCCAGAGCCGACCCCGGAGGTAGATCCGGTGACCACTACATCAGGCTGAAGCACCGGGTCCTTAGACGCTTCCCCCGAGCCGAACTTGTCTTCGGACACGACAACACCACTCGTATCTCTAATGTTCGATGTAGCAGCTACTCCCGCTGCCCAGGGATCAACCCCGGGCGAGCAAGAGGACGACGCCACTTCAAGTTGCCTGGACAACCTATTTCAGATCAGCCCGACCTACAACCAGGTACTGGACGCCATGGAGCTCTCACACGTAAATGAGGTACTGGACCGAATCCAAAACCTGGCGATCTCATCCGCCGTCTATGGTCAGACCGAATCCAAAACCTGACGATCGGGAAATTTTTATCCCACCCACCACCCACCGCCACGGTCGAAGACTTGACCGATGCGCTTGACTACGACTCCGATGAAGCCATCGACATGGACAAAGACGTCGGTGGCGATTCTGAAGCAGAACCACCCACAGCCATGCCCCGTACAGGAAATTGGGCTGCCACGTCTACTTATGATGTCTACATGGTCAACATTCCAAAGGATAAGTCCAAAGATAAACCCAGTGAAAACCCTAAACGTCGCCGCCCTAAAAGGAGACCCAAGGGCCACAACAGAAGCAGGAGCACGACCAGCACCTCAGGTGCCCCAGATAACGGTGCTGCCCCCGAAGCCGGCGAGAACCTGGGCGAGGACATTCAAGTCTCACCTGCCCAACAGAACGGGCCCACCGAAACACCCACCGAGGAGAATCTCGATGACATGGGCACCTTCAACGATGGGTCGAACAAGCATTATATGTCGGAGTCTGAAGACGACATAATCCTCGGACCTGAAGACTTTGTCGTACCCATAAATCCATCCGAACAAGCACAGTTTCAGTGATAGCTAATCGCAACCGCGCGAAGCATGAAAAAGAAGCAGCAGGAACTGTATACTCATGAGAATGAGCTCAATGACAAGTGGATGAAAATCCTGGCCCTCGAAGCAGACCTCAAGACCCAAGGCGCAGCCCCCAAATCATTCCCGAAAAGGCAACTGTTGCCTGACTTCGATGATGAGTCAGCAGATAACGCACTGCTCGCGCATGGCCACGCGGGCCAACCTGACCAACCTCCTAGAGGGCGAGATCGACCAACAGGGGTACCCAAGGAGCCCCCTGCTAGAACCCGTCCTCACGGAAAGAGTGCGGTCGAGCACCCTAGGATCTTCGATCTACGCAATAAGCTACAAGCCAATAAAGCCCCTTCCCGATCTATTTATGGGTCGCGGACCTGTGCACCAGCCGGCTTGGAAGGCTACGATGCCTACTTAGTGTGACGCCCGGGTAATCAAGCTACAGTAACCCTCTGGTAATGATGCCACGTCACCTCGATTATTGTTGATAATCTCGCGTTAGTTCAGAACCGATCCAAATTCAAATTTGAATTAAAGTCAAAACAATTAAAGTTTTCAAAAGTCAAAACTAAATTGTTCCTAATGTGTCAAATAATCCATAATAAATGTTCGTGAAGAAATCATCTTTTAATAAAATACTTAAATGCACTAAATAAACTAAAACAGCGATAAAACAATTATCTAAAATGCTTTTAAGATGATAAGCAAATGCAAAATACTTTATTTAAAGTGCCAAAATATTTGGGGCTGTGATCTATTTAATAACACCAAATTAGTTGTCGCTTTTAAATTTTATAAAACTAAAATAAAAGAAAACAGAAAAGTAATAGAATAAAAGAAGGAAAAGAAAACAGAACAAACAAAAAAAGGCCCCCCTGGCCAACTGGGCCAGAAGGCCCAGCTGGCTGACCCATTTGGCCCAGCCGGCCCCTCCACTCTCTCCATATCCCCACCCCCGTAACCCTAACCCCCCACTCACCCCACTCCCTCCCCCCGATTCCCCTGGATCGGGATCGATCCCCTCTCTCCCTGTCTCTCCCCCCAGCGCGCACCGGCCCCGCCGCCGGCGCCGCCGCCTCGTGCCGTCGCCACCTCGCCGGACCCCGCCGCCGTCGACTCCGTCCTCTCCCCCAAAGGCTCCAACGAGCCTCGCCGCCCCCTTCTATCCTCGAACGTGAGCGCTCCCTCCCTCTGTCGCCGCCGGCCCGGCGCTCGGCGCCCTCCTCCCTGCTCGCCCGTGCGCCCCACTAATGCCGTCTCGCCCTCGCCGTGCGGCCTCCTACTGGCCGTGCCACCGCCGCGCGCTGCTCCACCTCCAGCCACGCCGCGCCCGAAGCCCGCGCCTGCTTGCCTCCGCCGTGACCACCCCGACCTCGCCTCGTCGCCGCGTTACGGCCTCGCGCCCGATCCGCCTCTGCCGCGCGCACGCGCGCGCTCGCCCGCTCGCTCCCACGCCGCCTGCTTCGCCTCGCCCCGCTCGCTCCAGCCGAGCCGCCGCTCGCCCGCGTGCGTGCTGCCCGCTCCGCCGCGCTACGCCCCTCCCCCCCCCCCCCCCGTGCTGCAGCCGCTCGCCGCGTCCCCGCGTGCTGTGCACGCGCGCGCGGGCGTTGACCCTCTCTAGTGGCCGGACATGTCCGGCCCCAAAGGGGCTGGCCGCGGACGTGTCCGCCCCTGGCCACTGACCAGCGGGGCCCACTGCCCAGAACGTTTTAATAAAAAGAAAATAAAAATAAAAATAATTAAAATAATTAATTAATTAGTTAATTAATCCTGATTAGGTTAATTTAATTAACTAATTAGTGTTAATTAAACAGTAATATAATTAGTTAACCCTGATTAATTTAACAATCTATGATAGGTGGGACCCACCCTGTCAGGATGCCTGCTGACGTCAGCATGATGTCATGCTGACGTCATCGCAGCACTGTTTCGGATAATGTTGATTTAAATAATTAAATAAATTCCAAAAATTAATAAAAAAAACTTTAGAAAATCATATTAAATAAACCGTAACTCCGATGAAAATACTTTATACATGAAACTTGCTCAGAATTCCGATACGAACCCGGATACGCCCTCTGTATTCCCGTCAGACGCCCGCAGCTATAAGAACATTGAACTTTTAGACCGGTTTCAGTAAATGAATAGTGCCCAACTTTAATTAAATAAATCCGAGTAAATTCCTAAATTAACTAAATCATTTAGTTAGGCGTTAGAACACCCCGGCACTGCATATTGTCATGTCATATTTTGTGTAGCATTGTTTGCTTTGTATTTATTGTTTCTTCCCCCTCTTCTCTCCGGTAGACTACGAGACCGACGCTGCTGCTGCCCCATTCGACTACGGAGTTGACGACCCCTCCTTCTTGCCAGAGCAACCAGGCAAGCCCCCCCCCCCTTGATCACCAGATATCGCCAATCTCCTCTATACTGCTTGCATTAGAGTAGTGTAGTATGTTACTGCTTTCCGTTAATCCTATTCTGATGCATAGCCTGACATTGTTGCTACATATGTTGATACCTTACCTGCAATCCTAAATACTTAGTATAGGATGCTAGTTTATCATTATTGGCCCTACATTCTTGTCAGTCTGCCTTGCTATACTATCGGGCCGTGATCACTCGGGAGGTGATCACGGGTATATACTATACATATATACATACTATACATATGGTGACTAAAGTCGGGTCGGCTCGAAGAGTACCCGCGAGTGATTCACGGATTGGGGGCTGAAAGGACCTTTGTCCCAACGGCCCTTTGTGTGGATCTTTGTGGCGGAGCGACAGGGCAGGTTGAGACCACCTAGGAGACAGGTGGGCCTGGCCCTGGTCGGCGTTCGCGTTTACTTCATAATAACACGCTTCACGAGATCTTGGTATTTGATCTGAGTCTGGCCACTGGCCTATACGCACTAACCAACTACGCGGGAACAGATATGGGCACTCGACGTCGTGGTATCAGCCGAAGCCTCCTAGACGTCAGCGACTGAGCGGCGCGCGCCAGGTTGGACCGCGTAACGCAACTTCCTTTGTAATGGAGGTTGCTAGGTCTGCTCTCCGGCCGCCCACGCAACGTGCAGGTGTGCAATGGGCGATGGGCCCAGACCCATGCACGCATAGGATTTAGACCGGTGTGCTGACCTCTCTGTTAGGCCTAGGTAGGGCTGCGACGTGTTGATCTTCCGAGGCCGGGTATGACCCAGGAAAGTGTGCCCGGCCAGAGGGATCGAGCGTGTTGGGTAATGTGGTGCACCCCTGCAGGGAAGTTTATCTATTCGAATAGCCGTGTCCCTCGGTAAAAGGACGACCCGGAGTTGTACCTCGACCTTATGACAACTAGAACCGGATACTTAATAAAACACACCCTTTCAAGTGCCAGATACAACCCGGTGATCGCTCTCTCACAGGGCGATGAGGAGAGGATCGTCGGGTAGGATTATGCTATGCGATGATACTTGGTGAACTTACCATCTACTCTCTTCTACATGCTGCAAGATGGAGGCTGCCAGAAGCGTAGTCTTCGACAGGATTAGATATCCCCCCTCTTATTCTGGCTTTCTGCAGTTCAGTCCACTGATATGGCCCTTTACACATATACCCATGCATATGTAGTGTAGCTCCTTGCTTGCGAGTACTTTGGATGAGTACTCACGGTTGCTTTGCTTCCCCCTTTTCCCCCTTTCTTTTCTTTCTGGTTGTCACAACCAGATGCTGGAGTTCAGGAGCCAGACGCCACCGTCGACGACGACCCCTACTCTGGAGGCGCCTACTACTACGTGCAGGCTGCCGACGACGACCAGGAGTAGTTTAGGAGGATCCCAGGCAGGAGGGCTGCGCCTCTTTCGATATGTATCCCAGTTTGTGCTAGCCATCTTATGGCAACTTGTTTAACTTATGTCTGTACTCAGATATTGTTGCTTCCGCTGACTCGTCTATGATCGAGCACTTCTATTCGAGCCCTCGAGGCCCCTGGCTTGTATTATGATGCTTGTATGACTTATTTTACTTTTAGAGTTGTGTTGTGATATCTTCCCGTGAGTCCCTGATCTTGATCGTACACGTTTGCGTGTATGATTAGTGTACGATTGAATCGGGGGCGTCACACTTAGACAGGCACGAAAGGGCTAGGGAGCAAGTCCGAGCTAGGGCAATGACTCATGCCCAACAAGACGCGGCTCGTTTTTAGGCCTCGCACACCCTGTATGTTTTACAGATGAGGTGATGGAGCACTAGTTCTTAGAGGGGTTTAAACCCATCAATATTGATCAATACGATGGGATAATTGACCCAGTGGTCTGGATAGAGGGCTTCCTTCTTCACATCCACATGCCCCGAGGAGATGAGCTCCACGCCATAAAATACCTGCCCCTCAAGCTCAAAGGTCCTGCAAGGAAGTGGCTCCATAGCCTCCCTCAAAATTCCATCGGGATCTGGGGGAGATTGAGGAGGCCTTTCAGGCAAACTTCCAAGGCACTTATGTTCGGCCCCCGGATACTGACAACCTTAGCCATATAGTTCAGAAAGAGGGCAAAATAGCTCAGAAATTCTGGAATCAGTTCCTGACCAAAAAGAACCAGATCATTGACTGTCCCGACGCCGAGGCCCTCGCAACATTCAAACAGAATATCCGGGATGAATGGCTCGCCCGTCAGCTCGGGCAGGATAAGCCGAGGACCATGGCAGCTCTCACCTCCTTGGTGACCCGCTTTTGCGCAGGCGAGGACAACTGGTTGGCCTGTAGCTCCCACAGGAGTGACTCCGGCACCTCAGAAGCACGCGAGGGCAATGGAAAATCTAGGTGCAACAGAAACAAGCACCGAAATAAAAACAGCGGCAGTGATGCCGAGGACCCAGCCGTCAACGCAGGGTTTAGTGGCTCACAGGGCAGACCTAAGAAGAGCCCCTTTAAAGGGAACAAGAACGGACCTAGCGCTTTGGATAGAATACTCAATCAGTCTTGCCAGATTCATGACACCTTGGACAAACCCGCCAACGACCACACCAATCAAAATTGTTGGGTGTTTAAATATGCTGGCAAAACAGTATCCGAGGAAACCAGCAAAAGCCACTCTTGTAGTGACGACAAGGATGAACCTCTCAGGCCCAACAAAGGTGGCCAAAAGTAGTTTCCCTCTGATGTCAAGGATGTCAACATGATCTACGTCACGCACATTCCCAAGAGAGAGCGGAAATGTGCACTTCAAGATGTCTACGCCTTGGAGCTTGTAGCCCCGAAATTCAACCAATGGTCGGCCTGCCCGATCACCTTTGACAAAAAGGATCACCAACTAGTATCTGTCATGGCGGGTCGGCTGCTCTGGTCCTAGATCCCATTGTCGATGGATTCCACCTAACCCGCGTTCTTATGGATGGCGGAAGCAGCCTAAACCTGATATACGAAGATACTATCAGGAAAATGGGCATTGATTCGTCAAGAATCCAACCTAGTAACACCACTTTTAAGGGTTTCATCCCCGGCATAGAGGCCTGATGCACAAGCACCTAACACTGTAAGTCATTTTCGGCTCCCCCGACAACTTCCAAAGTGAGAACTTGATCTTTGACATAGTTCCCTTCTGTAGTGACTATCATGCGTTGCTCAGTCGTACTACATTCGCCCACTTTAATGTGGTACACACTACACCTACCTAAAGCTCAAAATTTCAGGGCCCAATGGTGTTATAACCATCAATGGTAACACAGAGCACTCCCTACGTCCAGAGGAGCAAACAGCAACTTGCGCAGCTGATTCCCAGGCAGCCAAGGAAGCGGCCCGACGATCTGCTTGGCTTGATCTACCAGGTTCTTCAAAGCGCGTCCGCATTCTCACTTCAACTCCGGGACGCACTCGCGTACATCCTAAATAGGGATACACACTCCCCAGCTCCCGCCCCATGGTAGAAGATTACGTACCCAGAGTACACAAGTTTGCACTTAAAATACCTTGGGAGCTTGGGGAGCATAAAACAGGGCGTGCTATTTCGGCTCAACTGAACACACCCACCTCCTGGAGATCTCTTCGGCACAATAAAGGCCCACCAAGAAGTATATTTTAGCAGAGTTAGGCTGTCACTACGGCCCAAGCCATGCAAGAGGCCCCACGTTTCGGATGCGTCAAGCACAGCCTATGCGAAGTAACCAGTCGTCTTCATATACCCTTGGCATCGATAAGGCAGAGCTGGTCAATAACACAAAGGCGTAGATGTGCGACGGGAAAAACACACGGGCCAAACGCCCGGTTCATTAAAGCCCTGTATCACACTCCATTACTTTTTTCTTTTTTACATACTCTTTGTATGGGTTATGGTTCTTCCATGTAAACAGCTCGACAATTATGATTGAGCCTCATGAATGATAAAGCAGACCTCTTCTCGGTCCTAGTACAACCTTAAGTGTCATTTTTTCTTCTTTGGCCCTTCGTCTCACAGTGATACTTGCAGATGAGCCCGGCTTTCAACCGGCGGCTCGGATTTATAACCAAGCCTATGTTCAAGTCTGACAACTATTCGGCATCTCGGATATAGCATTATATGCATTAGTTTCGAATTGCGATTTAGGTCAATGATTGGGTTGCCCGGCTCCTGTGTTTACCTCCTATGTTCCGCTATGTTCGGCTAGGAGAGTAAAGGGAGAACCGTGATTGTACTTCCAGCTCGAATGGTCAAGTACCTCAGTGGAGAAAGCCCAAAATCGACTGTCACAATAGGCGAAAACTGGTTAGCAATCCGAAGACAATGTTAAACTAAAAGCCACTAGTGGTTATACCGTGATAAACGAAGGGTCCTTGTTACAAGGACCAAGGTGTCAAGCTAGGTGCACCTCGGCCAGTCCGATCACCGCTGCACCAGGGGCTAGTTCAACTACCCCACAAGTTGAGCTCCTATGACTAAGTGAAAGCTATCAAGCCTTTATAATCTGATTGCCTGGTTTCTCTAAACACGCGCTGCCTCCGGGCTCCAGGACATCGGCTAAGGGTGTACGTGTTTTAAAGAAACACCCCTCGTAGCATCTACAAGGGGGAAGAAGCCGACGATTGGCCGCTTTCAGGGTTAAAAATGGTCTCACGGGAGCAGCAATAAGACATCAAATAAAAACGATCATTCAACAAAATATACTTGTTTTATACAAATTCCTCCTCGGCATACCGAGGGCACTTCAAAACTTGAGTTCGGCCTTAGAGCATTGGGCCTCTGTCACCCGGGCACCTTCGTGCATCGTGGCCAGGAACTGCTCTGGCGTCTGATTCTTTCCTTCTAACCGGAGGCGATGTCCAGCGGCTTTATCTTCGGGAAGTGCACCATCATAGACGCATACGCCCTTTACGCCCCCTCCAGACAGGTCGACCGCTTCCAGTTTTCCACCTGGGGGCTGGCCTTTCGAAGCCTGCTCACCTGGCCAAAGAAACTTGTCGGCATCGACTGGCTCGGCCAGAGGTTGATGCAGATGTCTTGCATCACTGGCTGGGTTGCACGAAATAGTTCTGCCAGTTGCTTCATCTGATTGTTCAGCAGTGGCGGGTGCTCCGGCGCCTGGAATTGGGCCCAGAAGGCCTTCTCCTTAGACTCATCAGGGTGGGCAGCGAAGTAGGCGCCGGCATCAGAGGCACTTCGCGGCAGGTCCCTGAAGGCCTCGGAAGAGCGCCACACTTGCGTAAGATGAGCAAATCGGCTGTCACCAAAAATGCAGCGAAGCAGGTAGGGCTTACCGGCGGCGATCTACTTCACTTGTTGAAGCACCTCACGATCAGCCTGGGCCTGGGTCGTGGCCGCCTCATAGGCCGATTTGGCCATGGCCAGCTCGGAGGATAGCTTGTTCTTCTCTGCCTGAAGAACATAGCGTTGGGCGCAAAGCCCCTTGCTACTTCTTGAGCTTGCGTTGTTTTTTTCCTTGAAGAGGAAAGGGTGATGCAGCAAAGTAGAGATAAGTATTTCCCTCAGTTTGAGAATCAAGGTATCAATCCAGTCCGAGACCACGAACAAGTCACCGAATACCTGCACAAACAATCAACAACTTGCACCCAACGCGATAAAGGGGTTGTCAATCCCTTCACAGTTATTTGCAAAGTGAGATCTGATAGAGATAGATAAAAAGGTAAAGTAAATATTTTTGGTATTTTTGGTTTATAGATCGAAAAGTAAAAGATTGCAAAATAGTAGATCGGAAACTTGTAGATTGGAAAGTAGAAGATTATATGATGGAAAATAGACTCGGGGGCCATAGGTTTCACTAGAGGCTTCTCTCAAGATAGAAAATATTACGGTGGGTGAACAAATTACTGCCGAGCAATTGATAGAAAAGCGCAAAGTTATGACGATATCTAAGGCAATGATCATGAATATAGGCATCACGTCCGTGTCAAGTAGACCAAAACGATTCTGCATCTACTACTATTACTCCACACATCGACTGCTATCCAGCATGCATCTAGAGTATTAAGTTCATAAAGAACGGAGTAACGCATTAAGCAAGATGACATGATGTAGAGGAATTAACTCAAGCAATATGATGAAAACCCCATCTTTTTATCCTCGATGGCAACAATACAATACGTGCCTTGCTGCCCCTACTGTCACTGGGAAAGGACACCGCAAGATTGAACCCAAAGCTAAGCACTTCTTCCATTGCAAGAAAAACCAATTTAGTTGGCCAAACCAAACCGATAGTTCGAAGAGAATTACAAAGATATCAAATCATGCATAAAAGAATTCAGAGAAGATTCAAATAGTATTCATAGATAAGCTGATCATAAATCCACAATTCATCGGATCTCGGCAAACACACCGCAAAAAAGTATTACATCGAATAGATCTCCAAGAACATCGAGGAGAATGTGGTATTGAGAATCAAAGAGAGAGAAAAAGCCATCTAGCTACTAGCTATGGACCCGTAGGTCTGAGGTAAACTACTCAGGCTTCATCGGAAGGGCATTGGTGTTGATGTAGAAGCCCTCCGTGATCGAATCCCCCTCCGGCAGGACGCCGGAAAAGGCCCCTAGATGGGATCTCACGGGTACAGAAGGTTGCGGTGGTGGAAAAGTATTTTCGTGGATGCCTCTGGTGGTTTGGGCATATAAGAGTATATATAGGCGAAAGAATTAGGTCAGGAGGTGCACGAGGGGCCCACAAGGGTGGGGGGCGCGCCCTACCCCCCTGGGCGCGCCCTCCGTCCTTGTGGCCGCCTCGTGGCTCCTCCGACTTCATCTCCAAGTCTCCTGGTTTCCTTCTGGTCCAAGAAAGATCATCGCGAAAGTTTTATTCCGTTTGGACTCCGTTTGGTATTCCTTTTCTGCGAAACTCAAAAACAGGGAAAAAACAAGAACTGGCACTGGGCCCTAGGTTAATAGGTTAGTCCCAAAAATAATATAAAATAGCATATTAATGCATATAAAACATCCAAAATAGATAATATAATAGCATGGAACAATCAAAAATTATAGATACGTTGGAGACGTATCACCCCTTCAGGTCTTCCTCAACCTCAGCAACCCGGGCCGCGTGCTTCTCGCCGACCTCTTTCTCTTCGGCCAGCTCTGTGCTGGCCAGCTCCACTGCAGCCTTCTGCTGTGCGGCTTCCTAACGAGTTGTTTTCAGCTCGGACCGGAGTTTCTCAAGCTCTGCGGTGGCAGCTGAAATACATCAGCATAAGAATTAGAGCTCATAAATAGCCATTTCATGCCTTACCTACAATTCTATGATGCTACAATTTTTTGGTATTTACCCTCAACTGTCTCCATCTACTTCTTGAGCAGATCTACGTCCTTCTCGGACCGGTCGAGCTTATGGTTCAGCTCTTCCAACTCTTTTGAGTTGGACACTGATATCGAGGCCGCCACCTGTAACAGACATCGTTAGCTTCCTCGGACGATGTCGATCCCCTGGTCGGCTTTTTTTTAGATCAGGGTCTCGGGGGCTGCTGCTTATTCACTGTTACATGATTTTTTTTAAAGACCCCCCGAGTAAGATACTGCTATCTAACTCAGGGCTCAGGGCCTACTGTGGTTACACATTCGTAGTATGCCTCTTTCATGACATAAGTCTTCGGACCATTTTTACTTCCTATGCGTTGAAAAGCTACTACAAGTTTCCAGTGGCAACATTTCTATGCGCACTAACACAAATTCGAAAGGATGAACAAATGGTTACCTCAGAGCCTTGATAGAGGTTCTTGAAGGCCTCCTGCATGTCGGCCTCCATGGACCGGTAATTTTGTAGTGCCGCACACAGCAGGGCAAGGTGCTCGGTGACGATGGAGGAGCCCATCATAGATGCCTCCATCTCTTCAATCCACCTCGTGGACGCTTGCCCTCTGTAAGGCATGGGTGGACGAACTACTTCGGCTCCTCCCAATGGAGGAGGAGGAGCCGTCGGAGTAGGCCACTGAGGTGGCTCTGGATCAGCAGGGGCCGATGTTGTCGGTTGCTCCCATTTTTTTCCCTCCGTGGAGGAGGGGCCATGGAGACATCAGTGTCGCCCCTTGCCGCAGGAGCGGACGGGGTTTGCTGAGAGGTCGCCTCCCCTAGCCCGTCATGGGCAGGAGGGAGGAATGATGCTCCTCCGACGCGCTGGGTAGAGGGAGCCCACTGGTAGACGTCATGTCACTGAGACGGGAGCATTGTGGGCTGCAAAGGACAGACGATCGATTGAGATTGCATAAAAAGGACTAGCGTGTATATGATGCGTATAAGTAAAAGGTGTACCTCCTTGGTGGTGGCCTCGGCCGCCGCGGCCCGAAGAGGTCGTCCTCTGATGCATTGGAGGAGGCCTTGGCTGCGGTAGGAGCCTTTTGGGGCACGGCGTCGGCAGCCATTACAAGGCGCCAACGTGTCCGGACGGGTTGGGCCCCCGCGACGTCCTCGGACGCCACCCTCTTTCTCTTCGGAGAGGAGGAGCCTTCCTCCCCTTCTTCTCCTTCCTTCTCCTCCTCGCCTGAGGAGAGGATTCCGATATTTCAGACCTAGCGTCTGTGGGATCTCGGATCCGGAGACCCTCCCTCTTATTGTCCGGCTCCTTGGCCTTGGCCGGGGCCTTTAAAGGCACCATAGCCAAAAGAGCCTGCAGCTCGGGAGTTCGCTGGTCCTCGGGAAGGGGCGTCGAGCACTTAATAAGTGCTGCCTTGGACGCCCATTTCTGAAGTCAATAGAGTAAGGGTCAGACAGATACTAAACACAAGAACCATTGGCATGCATGTAAAGTGATGATTTTGGGACGGCGTTGTAGCCGCAGTCTGGCTCGTCGGCGGGGAATTCATTTTGGGACGTCTTGAAGAGAGCCGACCACATTCCCTCTATGTTGGTGCGAAAAAAGTTCTGCAATGTGGGTGTGACCTCGGGCTTGTAGAGCCACATTGGGCTAGCCCGTAGTTGGAGTAGGAGGATGTATCGATGCAGCATTACATCCACCACATCCATGTTGGAAATATGCCCTAGAGGCAATAATAAATTGGTTATTAATTATCATACTTCTCTGTTCATGATAAACATCTATTATCCATGCTAGAATTGTATTGATCGGAAACTCAGATACATGTGCAGATACATAGACAACACTATGTCCCTAGTGAGCCTCTACTAGACTAGCTCGTTGATCAAAAGATGGTTAAGGTTTCCTAACCATAGACATGTGTTGTCACTTGATAACGGGATCACATCATTAGGAGAATGATGTGATGGACAAGACCCAACTGTTAGCATAGCATATGATCGTTCAGTTTATTGCTACTGCTTTCTTAATGTCAAATACATGTTTCTTCGACCATGAGATCATGCAACTCCCGAACTCCGGGGGAATGCCTTGTGGGCCATCAAACATCACAACATAACTGGGTGATCATAAAGGTGCTCTACAGGTATCTCCGAAGGTGTCTGTTGAGTTGGCATGGATCGAGACTGGGATTTGTCACTCCGTGTGACGAAGAGGTATCTCTGGGCCCTCTCGATAATATAGCATCACAAGAAGCTTGCAAGCAAAGTGACTAAGGAGTTAGTTACAGGATGATGTATTACGGAACGAGTAAAGAGACTTGCCGGTAACGAGATTGAACTAGGTATGGAGATACCAACGATCGAATCTCAGGCAAGTAACATACCGACGGACAAAGGGAACTATGTATGTTGTCATAAAGGTTCGATCGATAAAGATCTTCATGGAATATGTAGGAACCAATATGGGCATCCAGGTCCCACTATTGGTTATTGACCGGAGAAGCGTCTCAGTCATGTCTACATCATTCTCGAACCCGTAGGGTCCGCACGCTTAACATTCATTGACGATATAGTATTATGTGAGTTATGTATGTTGGTGACCGAATGTTGTTCGGAGTCTCGGATAAGATCACGGATATGACGAGGAGCTTCGGAATAGTCCGGAGGTGAAGATTGATATATGGGATAATAGTGTTTGGTGTCTAGAAGGGTTCCGGAATTCACCGGAAGGTGTTTCGGATGTTTCCCGAAATGTTCGGGTACGAGAACACTTTATTTGGGCCAAGGGGTAAAGCCCACGAGGATTTAGGAACGTGCAAAAGGAGTTTTGCGGAGGCCAGGAGGCCAGACGCCAGGGACCCCGGCATCTGGGGCCAGACGCCAAGGACGTCTGGTCCTGGAGTCCGAGAAGGACTCTTGCCTTGCGTGCTAAACCGACTTTGAGGAGGCTTTTTCTCCAAGAGATGACCCCAGGGCTCGACATATAAATAGAGGGGCAGGGCTAGCACCCGGGATAGATCAAGATTCACCGAGCCGTATGCCGGCAACCCCGCCCCCTCTAGTTTATCCTCCGTCATAATTTCCGTTGTGCTTGGCGAAGCCCTGCGGAGATTGTTCTTCACCACCACCGTCACCACGCCGTCGTGCTACCGGGACTCATCTACTACTTCGCCCCTCTTGCTGGATCAAGAAGGCGAGGACGTCATCGAGCTGAACATGTGCTGAACGCGAAGGTGCCGTACGTTCGGTACTTGATCGGGACAGATCGTGAAGGTGTACGACTACATCAACTGCGTTGATAAACGCTTCCGCTTAGCGATCTTCAAGGGTATGAAGATGCTCTTCCCCTCTCGTAGCTATGCATCTCCATGGACACATCTTGCGTGTGCGTAGAAAATTTTTGTTTTTCCATGCAACGTTCCCCAACAATCCACCAGCTTGAACTTCTTCCGGAGGGTCCAGATCTGCTCTTGAAGAGCGTCGACCTCATCCGGGTTGCCCCACTCCAGGCATTGCTTCTTCCAGGACACCAACTTCCTCGAAGGTGTGCCGGTGAAGGTAAGAGTCGTGTCCTAGCCCGGAGCGAGTGGTTCGGTGATATAGAACCACTCGCACTGCCAGATCTTCACGGTCTCAATGAAGGTCCCCTCCAGTCAGACCGGCTTCTAGAGCTTACCGATCATAGTGCCGCGCACTCGGCAAATTCGGCACCACCGCTCTTCGGCTTGACGCAGAAGGTCTTCAGCCATAGGTCGAAGTGTGGCTCCACGCGCAGGAAGGCCTCACACACTATGATGAAAGTGGTGAGGTGCAGAATGGAATTCGGGGCTAGATTGTGGAAATCCAACCCGTAGAAGAACAAGATCCCCCGCACAAAGGGATGCAGGGGGAACCCCCAGACCTCAGACAAGGTGGGGGATGAAGATGACCCGCTCCCCTGGATTGGGAGTAGGGATGCGCTGGCCGGGCTCTAGGGCCCGGTAGGCGGCGTCAGCGGGGATGTACCCCGCTGCGTGGAGCTCAGCGATGGTGGCATCAGTGACCTTGGAGGCCACCCACTTCCCCTTCACATCCGCATCGGCCATTGGGGCGGCTGCGGAAGCATCAGAAGAACTTTGCGTTGGAAAATGAGATTTGGGATGCAAAGGTTTGGAGGGTTTGAGCGCTGGAGCAGAAGGAGAGTGTGGGATCTTGGATTCGACCCCTCCTGCTCTTTATAAGCCAGTAAAAGGCGAAGTGTCCCATCCCTTGCGCCGAAAAAATCGCCATGTTTTGGCTTATCATGTTGTTGTGGCTGCTTGGGGTGAAACAATTGATTGATGATATCCCCTAAAATGCGGGGCACGATCTTTGTTTTGATACGACGTGCCTATAAGAGGGTCACCTCGAACCGCGATTTGAACAAGTAATAACTGACACATGATGTCATTGGCGGTGACGCTTCGATAAAGTTGTCAGTAATTGACTATCGAGCTCACCTAAGCTAGTCTTCGAGGCTAAGTAAGCTTACACTTAGGATGAATAAAAGTGCATCTTGACTACACATGGCCGGACTTGCTTGGGTCTCTGTAAAGATAATAACCAATTAAAAGGGCTCACAAGTTTCATATGAAACCCGTCCGAGGACGTGGAACTTGCCTGCTAAGCCAAAGATCGCCCAGCCGAAGACATTATTCCGATGAAGGTTGTCAACCTCGGCTTCGAAGACAAGTTCGGGGGCTACTGACCGTGTCCTGGACTGGGGGTCCTAGCCCAGTCGGACTAATGTATGGGCCGAACCACCATCCCGTTAAGGAGGAGGGACTCTGGAGGCCTTCAAAGTGCGGCGATCGAAGACTTGGTGTGTACTTCAAGCTATTCTGATTAGATTCAGCATCTAGATTCTTAGATGGCAACCGACCATGTGTAACCATATATACCCCTGGTGCCTATATAAACCAGAGGGTTTAGTCCGTAGAGATCATCCATACACCCATTCATCATCACCCCTAGGGTTTAGACCACAACTCATGATCTCGAGGTAGATCAACTATGTACTTCGATACTTCCATAATATAAGCAAGAGCAGGACGTAGGGTTTTACCTCCATAGAGAGGGCCCGAACCTGGGTAAACTTTGTGTGTTCTCTCTCTTATTGCCCATCGATCCGATCTAACAGCTCGGGCCCCCTACCCGAGATCTGCCGGTTTTGACACCGACAATGATGGAGAGGTTCGAGGACATCTTGGCGAAGGAGGAGGCATGTGTCAAGAACTCCGTGTCAAGGAGAAAAAAAGGCCGAAAGGTTTAACATGTTGATGGTGGCGACCGAGAAGAAGCTCAATCTCAAAGAGAAAAGGACCAAGCTTGAAGAGAAAAAAGTTGAGACTGCAGCTGCTTCAGATGATTCGAAGATGTTGACATTGAAGATGTAGGAGTTGGATGATGATGCAAGGATGATCATGTAAGCCGTTCGTCGGCCTTAGGATGTTGAAGCGCTTGAGGAGCACCTGGAGATGTCGAAGGAGGAGGTGGACAAGAAAGAAGAGGATGGTGAGGAGGAGTCGGGGCACAGTGAGCATAGAGGCTTGGATAGCTAGTCTGGTAGGGTAAAAAATCCAAAAAAAATCATGGATCATTGGACTGAGCATATAAAAACTGTGAACAGAGGCCTCTTTTTAACTGTGATCAGGCACTATGCATTTAAATTTCAAATTGGACGGACCTGGCTGAACATTATGGGATGTGATTGAATGACCAGCTCATACATCCATGTTTGTGGACAAATAATATGTTCGTTTTTTGATGGCTAGCATTGGAGATGCCCTTAGACTGCTTGGGTCCTGCTTGGGATTTGCGCTGGGAGGAGCAACCCCCTTCTCCTAAGGGCATTTCTAACCGATCCCTTATAACCGATTAGACGAGTAAAAATGCGATTTTACTCCTCCAACCGGCACCTAGCCGATCCCTTATCCACTGTAAGGGAGTAAAATTTTACTCCTCTCCCTAAAAATCTCCCTATATTTACTCCGTCTGTTGGCAGCCAAGTAAAAGTTTTCTTCACGTGAAGGCCTTCTTGTGGCCGGTCGGCGACTCACGTGAAGCTCCCATGGCCTCGTCGATGACCTCGGGCCTCACGGGTGATGATGTCTACTACGCAACCTTCTTCTTGTAGACTCATGTTGGGCCTCCAAGCACAGAGTTTTGTAGGACAGTAGCAAATTTCCCTCAAGTGGATGACCTAGGGTTTATCAATCCGTGGGAGGCGAAGGATGAAGATGGTCTCTCTCAACCAACCCTGCAACCAAATAACAAAGAGTCTCTTGTGTCCCCAACACACCCAATACAATGGTAAATTGTATAGGTGCACTAATTCGGTGAAGAGATGGTGATACAAGTGTAATATGGATAGTAGATATAGGTTTTTGTAATCTGAAAATATAGAAACAGCAAGGTAACTAGTAACAAAAGTGAGCAAAAATGGTATTGCAATGCTTGAAAACAAGGCCTAGGGTTCATACTTTCACTAGTGCAAATTCTCTCAACAATGATAACATAATTGGATCACATAACAATCCCTCAACATGCAACAAAGAATCACTCCAAAATTTCTATCGGAGAACATAGGACGAAAACATGCATCAACCCCTATGCATAGATTACCCCAATGTCACCTCGGGAATTCGCGAGTTGAGTGCCAAAACATACATCAAGTGAATCAATAGAACATCCCATTGTCACCATAGATATCCCATTGCAAGACATACATCAAGTGTTCTCAAATCCAATACTCAATCTGACATAACGAAACCTCAAAGAGCAAGACTCAATTCATCACAACAAGAGATAGAGAGGGAAGAAACACCATATGATCCAACTATTATAACAAAGCTCGCGGTACTTCAAGATCATGCCAAATCAAGAACACGAGAGAGAGAGGTCAAACACATAGCTACTGGTACATGCCCTCAGCCCCGAGGGTGAACTACTCCCTCCTCATCATGGAGACCATCGGGATGATGAAGATGGCCTCCGGTGATGATTTACCCCTCCGACAGGGTGCCGGAACAGGGTCCCGATTGGTTTTTCGTGGCTACAGAGGCTTACGGCGGCGGAACTTCCCATCTAGGGTTCTTTTCGGAGGTTTGGGTATTTATAAAAAAAATTGGCGTCGGTCTCACGTCAAGGGGGTGCCCGAGGGGCCCACAAGCCTAGAGCTAGCGCCCTGGGGGGTAGGGCGCAGCTAGCAGGCTTGTGGCCTCCTTGGTCACTTCCTGGCCCAGCTCCGGTGCTTCGGGGGTCTCTTTTGGTCCATAAAAATGACCGTAAATTTTTACCCCATTCCGAGAACTTTTATTTCTGCACAAAAAACGACACCATGGTAGTTCTGCTGAAAACAGCGTCAGTCCGGGTTAGTTCTAATCAAATCATACCAAAACCATATAAAATTATTGTAAACATGGCATGAATACTTCATAAATTATAGATACGTTGGAGACGTATCAGCTTCTCCAAGCTTAATTCATGCTCGTCATCGAGTACGCTAAATGAATGATGAAATAATTTATGAAGTGTGAATGCTACCTAACATATTTATCAATGTAATCTTCTTTATTGTGGCATGAATGTTCAGATCCATAAGATTCAAAACAAAAGTTTAATATTGACATAAAAACAATAATACTTCAAGCATACTAATAGAGCAATCATGTCTTCTCAAAATATCATGGCCAAAGAAAGTTATCCCTACAAAATCATATAGTCTGGCTATGCTCCATCTTCATCACACAAAATATTTCATCATGCACAACCCCGATGACAAGCCAAGCAATTGTTTCATACTTTTCATGTTCTCAAGCTTTTTCAACTTTCACGCAATACATGAGTGTGAGCCATGGATATAACACTATAGGTGGAATAGAATATGGTGGAGGTTGTGAGGAGAAGATAAAAAGGGAGAAAGCCAAGTTCTATAATGAAAAATTCCCACTAGTATATGAAAGTGACAAAATAGGAGACTCTCTATAATGAAGATCATGGTGCTACTTTGAAGCACAAGTGTGGAAAAAGGATAGTAACATTGTTCCTTCTCTCTTTTCTCTCATTTTTTTATTTTGGGCTCTTTGGCCTCTCTTTTTTCTTTTTTTTCTTTTTTCTTTTCTCTTCTTTTTTATTTTTTTATTTTTCGTCCGGAGTCTCATCCCGACTTGTGGGGGAATCATAGCCTCCATCATCCTTTCCTCACATGAGACAATGCTCTAATAATGATGATCATCACACTTCTATTTACTTTACCACTCAAGAATTACAACTCGATACTAGAACAAGATATGACTCTATATGAATGCCTCCGGCGGTGTACCGGGATGTGCAATGATCAAGAGTGACATATAAAAAATATGAAAGGTGGCTTTGCCACAAATACTATGTCAACTACATGATCATACAAAGCAATATGACAATGATGGTACGTGTCATAATAAACGGAACGGTGGAAGTTGCATGGCAATATATCTCGGAATGGCTATGGAAATGCCATAATAGGTAGGTATGGTGGCTGTTTTGAGGAAGGGTATATGGTGGGTTTAATGCACCGGCAAAAGTTGCGCAGTACTAGAGGGGCTAGCAATGGTGGAAGGGTGAGAGTGCGTATAATCCATGGACTCAGCATTAGTCATAAAGAACTCACATACTTATTGCAAAAATTTATTAGGCATCAAAACAAAGTACTACACGCATGCTCCTAGGGGATATATTGGTAGGAAAAGACCATCGCTCGTCCCCGACCGCCACTCATAAGGAAGACAATCAAAAAACAAATCATGCTCCGACTTCATCACATAACGGTTCACCATACGTGCATGCTACGGGAATCACAAACTTTAACACAAGTATTTCTACCAATCCACAATTACTCACTAGCATGACTCTAATATCACCATCTTTATATCTCAAAACAAATGAAAGGAATCAAACTTCTCATATATTCAATGCTCTTCATGAAAGTTTTTATTATATCTCTCTTGAATACCCATCATATTAGGACTAAATTCATAACCTAAGCAAATTGCCATAGTATTTATAAGACTCTCAAAATAATATAAGTGAAGCATGAAAGTTCACCATTTTCTTCAAAATAAAACCACCACCGTGCTCTAAAAAGATATAAGTGAAGCACTAGAGCAACTGACAAACTACTCCAAAAAGATATAAGTGAAGATCAATGAGTAGTCAAATAATTAAGTAACTATGTGAAGACTCTCTCTCATTTAAAAATTTCAGATCTAAGTATTTTATTAAAACAGCAAGCAAAACAAAATAAAATGACATTCTAAAAATAGCACACATCATGTGAAGAAGCAAAAACTTAGGCTCAACCGATACTAACCGATAATTCTTGATGAAGAAAGGTGGGATGCCTACCAGGGCATCCCCAAGCTTAGATGCTTGAGACTTCTTGAAATATTATCTTGGGATGCCTTGGGAATCCCAAGCTTGAGCTTTTGTGTCTCCTTAATTCCTTTTATGTCACGGTTTCCCTAAATCTTAAAAACTTCATCCACACAAAACTCAACAAGAACTCATGAGAAAAGTTAGTATGAATCAATGCAACACCTTATCATTCTCTACTGTAGAAAATCACTAAAATTATTATTTAACATTGCATACTAAATGCCTCTGCATATTTTAATACTCCTATCCTCAAATAGAATCATTAAACAAGCAAACATATGCAAACAATGCAAACATAACAGCAATCTGTCTAAACAGGGTAGTCTGTAAAGAGTGCAATTATACTCATACTTCCCTAAATTAAAAAATTCTGAAAATTTTCCAAACTGTAGAAAATATGTTATATCTCGACGTGTAAGAATTTCAAGATTTTATCATGGTCTGAATATTCACAAATATTCAAAACATAACAACAAACTTTCTATTTTCAAACAGCAACATATAGACTTGCAAAATAAGCATGGTAAAGGCTATACTTAACATTTTAATTGAAATAAAAGATGCCAAACATTACTCTAAATAACAGCAATAAAATCCCAATAAAATAAAATGACACTCCAAGCAAAACTCATATCATGTGACGAATAAAAATATAGCTCCAAGTAAGGTTACCGATAATGTTGGAGACGAAAGAGGGGATGCCTTCCAGGGCATCCCCAAGCTTAGTTGCTTGGGTCTTCCTTGAATATTACCTTGGGTGCCTTGGTCATCCCCAAGCTTAGGTTCTTCCCACTCTTCATTCTTCTCATATCGATATCTCACCCAAAACTTGAAAACTTCAATCACACAAAACTTAACGGAACTTCGTGAGATGGGTTAGTATGATAAAACAAATCTTCACTTTTAGATACTGTCAAAACAAGATTCAAATTTTTTATCACATGATTCCTACTGTAACCTATCATTTCTACAATTTATATTGAGCAATATAAGCCATAGAAACTAGAAAACAAGCAAACTATGCATCGAAAACAGAATCTGTTAAAAACAGAACAGTCTGTAAAGATCTGAATTGTGCTCATACTTCTGTTACTCCAAAAATTCTGAAAAATTAGGAAAACGTAGAAAATTTGTATATCAATCTTTTGTAAAAGCTTCAGATTTTTTCCACGTCCCAGTGAATTTTAACAATTCTGTTACTGGACGCAAAAGTTTCTGTTTTTGCACAGAATAAAATCAACTATCAACCACATTATCCCAAAGGCTTTACTTGGCACTTTATTCAAACGAAAGCTATAAAACATGATTACTACATTAGCTTAATCATGTGAACACACAAAAACATTAGGGGTAAATATTGGGTTGTCTCCCAACAAGCGCTTTTCTTTAATGCCTTTTTAGCTATGCATGATGATTTCAATGATGCTCACATAAAAGGTAAGAATTGAAACATAATGGGAGCATCATGAAGCATATGACTAGCACATTTAAGCCTAACCCACTTCCTATGCATAGGAATTTTGTGAGCAAACAACTTATGGGAACAAGAATCAACTATCATAGGAAGGCAAAACAAGGATGACTTCAAAAATTTCAACACATAGAGAGGAAACTTGATATAATTGAGATATGTAGAAGCATATGTTCCTCTCTCATAATAATTTTCGGTAGCATCATGAATGAATTCAACAATATAACTATCACATAAAGCGTTCTTTTCATGATTCATAAGCATGGAAATTTTATTACTCTCCACATAAGCAAATTTATTCTCATGAATAGTAATGGGAGCAAACTCAACAACAAAATAACTATCATGTGAGGCATAATCCAATTGAAAATTAAAATCATGATGACAAGTTTCATGGTTATCATTATTCTTTATAGCATACATGTCATCACAATAATCATCATAGACAGCAACTTTGTTCTCATAATCAATTGGAACCTCTTCCAAAATAGTGGATTCATCACTAAATAAAGTCATGACCTCTCCAAATCCACTTCTATCAATATTGTGAAAAGATTCAACACCCTCCAAAATAGTGGGGTCATTAACTAGAGTTGACACTCTTTCAAACCCACTTTCATCAACATAATCATCATAAATAGGAGGCATGCTATCATCATAATAAATTTGCTCATCAAAACTTGGGGGACAAAAAATATCATCTTCATCAAACATAGCATCCCCAAGCTTATGGCTTTGCATATCATTAGCATCATGGATATTCAAACAATTCATACCAACAACATTGCAATCATGCTCATTCAAAGATTTTATGCCATCTAACACTTTGGCACAATTTTCCGATCCATCGTTTTTAAGAAAGACATTATAAAGATGAATAATATGTGGCAACCTCAATTCCATTTTTTTAGTTTTCTTTTATAAACTAAACTAGTGATAAAACAAGAAAATAAAAGATTCAATTGCAAGATCTAAAGATATACCTTCAAGCACTCACCTCCCCGGCAACGGCGCTAGAAAAGAGCTTGATGTCTACTACGCAACCTTCTTCTTGTAGACTCGTGTTGGGCCTCCAAGCGCAGAGTTTTGTAGGACAGTAGCAAATTTCCCTCAAGTGGATGACCTAAGGTTTATCAATCTGTGGGAGGCGTAGGATGAAGATGGTCTCTCTCAAACAACCCTACAACCAAATAACAAAGAATCTCTTGTGTCCCCAACACACCCAATATAATGTTAAATTTTATAGGTGCACTAGTTCGGCGAAGGGGTGGTGATACAAGTGTAGTATGGATAGTAGATATAGGTTTTTGTAATCTGAAAATATAAAAACAGCAAGGTAACTAGTAACAAAAGTGAGCAAAAACGGTATTGCAATGCTTGAAAATAAGGCCTAGGGTTCATACTTTCACTAGTGCAAATCTATTTTTATATAAAAAGTAATTGATGGGTTAACCACAAAAAAGAGAAATAGATTAAAATTCCCACAATAATTAGAAAGATCTAACCATCTATTTGGTGGATTAACGATTAATAGCCAATTTATATATAAAAAGTAATTGATGGGTTAACCACAAAAAAGAGAAATAGATTAAAATTCCCACAATCTCTACTCCTAATGGACGAGTTGGTTGAATAGTCCCACCACTTTCGTCAGGTTTTTTTTCGTCTGGCTTTTTTTCGTCTGGTTTTTCTTCGTCCCACCTCCCACCACCACCCCTCCCACCGGTTTTCCTCTTTTCTCGTCTGGCCGGCAATACCCAACGTATTTATGGTAATCAATCACAATTAATCCACGTATGGTAAGGCTATAAACTCAGAAATCTCAAATATGATTATTATAGTAATAAATCAATCCAGGTATGGTAAGGCCATAACTCAGGAAATTTCGAATATGGTAATTATTCTCTTCACTTCGTACGCCCCACCCCATCGATCGAAGGTCTCCCCCAGCGCACGCCCCACCCATTTTTCCCATCTCCTGATTTGGCAAGTGATGATTCAATCACGTAATTCCCCCACACAAAAAAGAAGAAAGATTCAATCACGTAATTTATATTCCTTATTATCCACATTACCATTCAATCACCTAAAAGATGAGAAGGACTCCCCTTACGCACCAAATCGTGTAATTTTATATTCCTATCACTATTTACATTCCTTTTTTCACCATGAATCAACCGTCATTTCTCCATGTCTCTCGTATAGGCGGCAGCGCCGCACGACGGGGCAAACGCAGCGGCGCAGATGGAAGCAAAGAGGAGGATCGACAGTGGTCTAGCAACGAAGAAAGCACGCAGCGGCAGCAAGCAACAGATCATCCATCGGCGTCGTCTTCTCCTCAAGGTACGAAACCGACCCCCCCCCCCCCTTCTCTGTGCCTCTGTGGACGTCCCGCTACTGTGTTGCCCTTCTCCTAACAGCCGTTGTCGCCCAACGGTTCGGCGCCTGCCTAATCAGCTGCCCCCGCCCTCACGTAGCGCCGTCCCCAGCCGCCTGCCTTCCGTCGCCTCCCTCATGCAGCACAGCCACCCGGCGGCCTGCCGATTTGATGTGGAGCAGCGGCTAGGGGTGACTGATTTAGTGCGGAGTTGGTGCTTTAGGGGGCGCGGCGGCGATCATTGATGGGCATCCTCAAGGGCACATGCTCGGCGAGACCCGTGCTTCTCTCCGTCGCCAGCCAAGGTAATATGTTGTTGTTCCTCTTCTGCTGCTAAAGTATCGTGTGTCTTGTTCGTGCAGCAGGTCGCCCCGCTGAGAACATCAATGGGTTTCTTCTTCACCGACACTGTTGTTAGCGTGGCACAAGGGGGTTTGAGGTCCTGCTACGGTTGCGGATGCGTCTTCTGGCACGCCGTGGGGCGGTTCAAAACCCGTGGCTGAGGCACCGATTTCGATGGCGATGGCGAAAGGAGCAGACAGGATGGGATGTTGCCGCAAGGTTTCACGAGGAGTAAGATGTTTTTGGATGCCGTATTATCTTGCTTTTCTAACTCTACATGTCAATGACTCATACTGAAGGAAGCTCAACATTGATGGTTACGCCCTGCTGATATTTGAGAAATACTCCCTCTGTTCCTAAATATTAGTCTTTAAAAAAATTCTAATATGGACTACATACGTAGCAAAATGAATGAATCTACACTCTAAAATACGTCTATATACGTCTGTATGTAGTCCATATTGAAATCTCTAAAAAGACTTGTATTTGGGAACGGAGGGAGTATTTACGAATTACAGAAATTTCCGTGTATATCTAGAGCCACTAAATATGCCTGCAAGTATGACCTCTATTTTCTGTGGAAAACTATTTGTTGTTTGATTGTTATTTCTGTATCGAAATGCTTGAGACATATAATGACATTCTTATAAAATATATGCATTTGGAAGATATTATCTCTAATGCATATCTCTAATGAATCACCATGTTATGTTACTGAAGTTTCCATGTGTCCAGTCTATATTTGTCAGTTACTTGTTAATCATGCTTTGCAGAATTCAGTTGTATATTGCTATTCTATCAGTCCTATATGGAGGCGATTATAAATGAAAGTTATACATATGTACTTGCAGATAAAGTTATATGAACACTGAACCATGAATTAATTCCTGGGCATATGCATTTTTGAGTTCAGTTCAATTTCCGACTCATTAGTTACATGATATATTTATGTGCATTGTTGAATAATTACATGCAATTGTGCATGGTAATCTCTAATAGAGTTGGTCAAACTTAAAAGAAGTTTGACATAGGTCAAACCATAACTTCAAGTATTTTGGAACAGATGGAGTAGCTTTTTCCAAATGCTGCTATTTCCATTTCCATTTCACAACGGAGTCTGTGTGTCAAGAAATCGAAGAACTCTTTTGTTCTTGAGCTGTTGAGCATGTGTGTGTCTTCAGAAAACTACCATTCGAAGGAATTTTTTTTGAAACTAACGTCAGTTGGTACACGACCATAGGGGTATAGTTATAGATATGTTTAGATACCAATTCTTCTAAACAAACTTTTTTCACGTGGCATATTATTGCAGATATACTGCTCTTGAATTTGCTACTATCAGGAGAGGGATGGTAGCTGAAGTAGATTCTTTTTTATAGAAGTTGTCAGCATGGACACAACATAATTTCTTGTCTTGGACGAAAAGTTCACTTTGTCTCTGGACTTGGAGATACACTTTTTACAGTCACCAAGGTGTTTTAAGTGACTTTGGATAAACATTTTTTAGGTTTGGCTAATGCACTGAGATGTAGTTTCCAACAAAGCTCGGTATACTGAATTTTTTTATTGAATAGAAATCGGCATTTCTTTCAAAGACGAACTCCACCAGTGACAACTATGTATATCAGATGGTAAATTTTCAGTGTGGAAGACACAAGTAGAAGTAGGGTGCACACACTAATTTGTAACTACTTTACTAGAGTTTAAGACTACTGCCAAGAAAAGAGAATTTCAGATTACCCTAGGCAGCACTTGGGAGGCTAATGTGTTCCACCCTGTACACATGATTATGTAGTCGATTTTAAGATTTCGTTTCCTACTTGTTTTTACTAACTCGGATGCTATATGTTGTAGATGTTGTGGTAGCACCGCCATTCGTTTATGTAGACTAGGTCAAGGCTTCACTAACTAATCTCATTGAGGTGTCTGACAAGAATATATTGATTTGGGAAAGGAGGAGCTTTCACTACTCTGATCAGGTTGGATACTGCAAGCTAAAGTTGGCAAGCTTGTCTTCTCTTGTACAATAGAGGGTGCAAATTATTTATGTGACACGGATGAACAAAAAAGCACTCTTGATGATTGGCTTTATTACAATCTTTTAAACAGCAAGGGTTACAAAAGGTTGAACCTATTTGTGTTCCTTTTGGCTTTCATTCTGAGTTATTTTCAACGGAAAACACATGTGCAGAGTAACTGGTGGACACTGGCTGCCAAAGGGTTATATGTGGCCACTAAAGATGAAAAATAAATGGACATATTATTTGCCAATACAAGGTCGAAAATAGAACAAATAGTACGATGCTATTATTTTCCCCACGACCATTCAGCTATAGATGAAATAGCAACATTGCACTGCACCAACAATAAAGTGATATTAAAGCAGAGGAAAATTGGCAACTTACAACTGCATGTGACATCTGGGTGGAGAGACACCAGGGGAAATCGCCCACTCCCATCGCCCATCCATATGCTTTGCAAGACTATACGTGCAAGGGCTGATGATTTTAACCAAAAAAGAAGCATTT
This sequence comes from Thinopyrum elongatum, assembly GCA_011799875.1. Lineage (NCBI taxonomy): Eukaryota > Viridiplantae > Streptophyta > Magnoliopsida > Poales > Poaceae > Thinopyrum > Thinopyrum elongatum. The sequence continues at coordinate 74,868,282 of CM022302.1, read as the reverse complement.
TGTTAGCTCTGAACTCTGAAGGGTATTTTGGAGCACAATTTTGCAAGACATTGAAAAAAAAAACAATTCCTCTGAAAACAAACAATCAAATACTATAGGGACACTCATAAGGTTGTTTCGGATTCAGTTTACATCACAACTGAGCACTAAATCAGTTTATAGCCTTTGTAAAAACACGTTTAGTCAACTGCTCGTGTGATCAACATTTGATATACCGGGTACACAATGTATACAATGAATGCTAATGTTAGACATGTTGTGCCACACAAAATAATTAGCTCCAATTTCTCAATTATTGGAGAGTATAAGTAGATTATATCCATTGCTTCACTAGGACTGGAATATCATCCATAAAACTAATCGAGAAGAAGGGCAGTTGTGCTGGCAGCAGGCCAGCAGTAGCAGACGAGTACGATGGGTGGAATAGGCAGGGAAAACCTGAGAATCAGTGGCATCAATCCTCTGGTGGTGGCCGCCGTACTCGGAGAATGTGGCGGCTCTATAATGAGCAGCAGGTCGCGCCGGCGTGGTGGTCGCCCTCGGCATGACGGTGTGAACTCCTTGGCACCAGGAATCGACCTCGGATGGGCTCATCATGGGGATCGACGGCGCGGCAGCGCGACTATGCTCGGCGCGGCTCGGCTGGGGTAGATGTCCAGGCCCGACGACGAGGGTGTCGTCCCTCCTCCTCGCCGCGCCACGTCGATGTGCCCGAGGTCCCGACGCAGCCGCGCGAGCAGTTGTCGGGGAGAGAAGGATGCCGGCGACGCCGTGGCTGGGAGAGGGTGGACGGCGACGCCTTAGACGGCGACGCAAAACCAATCCAAACTATTCATCTATCTCGTCCATGGGTCCCCATAAGCTGGGCCGGCCCTGGTGTATGGCTAGAGAGGCAATGGCCCAAGGAGCAGGCCTTGGGGCCCATGATCTGATAATATAGCCCGACAAATAAAATAGTTAGGGGAAAAAGAACGATGTGGGCCCAATTCCCTTAGTCTTTCTGTCGTAATATGGCATTGTCCAAGTGTCCAACAATTATTATAGTCATCTCAAACTAAAAATGTATGTTTGAAAGTTTACTCTTAATATTATGAAAATGGAGTTAGATATATTTGTTTATGTATCACGCACACACATACACACATATATACGGTCTTAGGACTTAGGGGCCCATGTTGCCGAGTTCGCCCTAGGGCCTTCTGAAACATAGAGTCGGCCCTGCCCATAAGAAGATGGTGTAAATATGCAACCCCCTCCCCCCCCCCCCCCCCCCCCACACACACACACCCACCCCCCCCCGCGTGCAGTTCCAGATAACCCTGTGGTCTCCCTAATGACACTCCAAATAAACCTTGCAATGATGCATCTAAATAGGACATGTTCGCAAGTTCCATCTTGGCCGCAACAAGTACACTTGCTGTCTCCCGTCCCTTTCCCTTTGATCACTTGATCAGCACTAAAAATTCGGTTCCTGGCAACTTGCCAAACAATTTTTATTTATTATGGAAGGAATCTTCATCTTCTAGATATCCATCACCTCACCTTGTGTATCCATCTTAAAAATTTCTCTGTATAGGGATCGTATGGAAAATTGGCCCAAAGATTCCAACTTCCAAGAAATGTTGTCGTCCCCGTTGGTTAACCTCACTCCGGCTAGCTCATCCTAGAGGAGGTCCCAATCCGCCACTTCCAAGGGCCCAAACGATTGCTAGAACAACGGAGTTCATCTGTCATCCACCTTGACCTCCACTGCTCTTGGATTGTGCCTAATGACAAAGAGTCATGGGAATCTGTGTCTAAGGGACCCCTCCCCTATCAAGTGATCAAGCCAAAAGTGGGCAAGCCTCCCATCTTTTACTCCGAATTTGATAGGGGGCAAGCCTCCCCTATCCCGAAGCTAATTCTTTGGATTTGCTCTCTATGTATACATCATCAAATTGCATAGCAAGTGAAGTGGATTTTGATTACTTTCTGATTGTTGATGGTTGTCTTTTCTACACATTACTTGCAATTACAAAAGATATTTAAAGGCCCGTGGCAACGCACGGGCATTATACTAGTAATTAGAAAGATCCAACCATCTATTTGGTGGATTAACGATTAATAGCCATTAGATTTAAGTGATTAAAATTACCCACCATTGCCATTACATACATGAAAATTGGCCTTGGTTTAACAAAAAAAGAAAAGAACTGCACCATCTATCCTGTCTAAAATCTCAATCTCTATTCCTATCCTCCCCTCTTGCCCCGCATAGAAGGAAATAGGCCACAGTCAAAAGGAAGAAAAAAAAAGCAAGAAAAACAAGGTTACGGATGCCCTAAAATCCTTGCATGTGCTTACGAACGCCGCCCCACCAAATTCATCGCTACCATCGGCCAGTTACCACGGGCTTGAACGCCTTGCATGTCCTCATGTACGCCGCTGCCACCGAATTGCATGCACCTCAGCGCTCCAACGTCGTCGTTGACGCCGCCGCCGAGTTCATCTCCGTGCCCTTGGATGGTCGGGCCTGAACCCCTTTGATGCACTTCAGCGCTCTCCAGTTTCAGGTACGAATCGAAGGAAAAATTCAGCGGGGCCCCCACTTTCAAACTAGCCTCACCCATGCATCTTAAGACATGTACGGACCGAAGAGGGACTTGCCTCTTGCCGTTGCCGCCCATGCATGCAGCCATGCACACAATAGCGGGTACAAGATGTATTTTAGACTTGCCACATGTACGCAGCTCAGTACAACGTACGTACTGCCATGTGACATGTATGATTTCTTTAACCACCCCAACTACTTCTCTCTAATACAACATATGTAAAATCTTTAGATTTCTGTTAGCATTTGTGTATACACTAAGTAACTACAAGAATAATACTCCCTCCCAATATAAGTGTCTCAACTTTAGTACAACTTTATACTAAAATTAGTACAAAACTGAGACATTTATTTTGGGACGGAGGGAGTAGTAGTCCGGCTTTTCTTTTATACACAACTCAGAGTTATGTAGTTGCACATGGCACATATGTTTTTTACAGTCCATCTATTTTACTTCTGCAAGCCAATTCTCTAGGTTTTTATTTGCATCAAGTTTTATCAACAATTTAAAATAAGAAGTGTTTATATTACTTAGTACGTATATACGGAATATGCAAGAGTCATATGCCACGTTCTAGGAAGTTTCATCTGGTATTTTTGCTCAACAAAATATAGAGTTGCAAGCAAATTCACCCAGATGTCCTAGCTAAGAGGAGGAAAAAACATATATACCCGAAATTCACAAGAGCCAACTACCAAAACCGAAATTCATGGGAAGCAATGTTTTGTTAGACATAATTAGTTGATTTCTCTACAAAACATTGGTATACAATTTTGTATTGGGTACCGAGAATTCTTTTTTATGATATTACAAATACCAATTAATATTTTAATATGTTAATATGCAATAAACTAATATATAGATTATTTCTGTCATAAAATGATTTTTTTGTGGTTAGCATTTATGTCCACACTAAAATATTACAAGATAGTTTTATGGTAGTTTCCAGTATACTTTGGGATCAAAAGTTTATAGGTATTTCATGCCCGCCTTTGCGGATCTTAGAATCAAATACAGTATATCATGTTGTTACATGGCAAATGTCAGTCACAGTTTACTCTGGAATGCCAGCCAATAATTAATTTATCTATGTTTTACTATATGTCCATATTAAATCATGATCCATGTTCCTTTTTAATTTCACCTTAACATCTGTTCATTGATCTGGTATACCCTTATAACTACGTAGATGTCAATGGCTAAGATTCAATTTGAAATTGTGGGGCTGATGTGTGGACAAGTCTTAGATCATTTAATCCATAGTTATTTCTCACTAGATCTAAGGTAGGTCGATCCTGTCAACCATAATTATCAACCCTTCTACAACTGACACGGCTTCAAGACAAAAAAAAGACCGAGTGGTGCATCTTTTCGTTCTTTGATGTGTCATTAATTATTGAAGTTGCGGTGCTACAGGAAGGGCACAGGGCAACAAGGGAATAGCTAGGCAAACATGGATACGAGGGAAATCAATGTTATCTCGTGTCTTCGTTTTGAAAAGGAGGATTATCCTCGGCCTCTGCATCTAAACGATGTATACAGTCATTTTATTAATTATTTATAAAGACCTTACAAAGTAGTATATCAGGTAGTCTGAAGCCACCATCTTAGCAACAACTATCGCTACTCCTATTCACTTGATGAAGGGGTGCCGATAGTCCGAGCCTAATACCAAACAGACGTCGCACCAAAGCCTAACATCTAAAACCCAACCAAGCCACATACAGGGTTTGGGGTACAAACCGGTTCGACGCACTCTCATGTGTCGTCGCCGCCGTCTTCCATCAATCCATCTTCAGAGCAGAAACTAATGCACCGACCTTGCCAGGCCTCTTTGCCATCGACGCCACCATGATGCCAGACAGCGTCCTCCTCCTGCGCAAGTCCATCTCCGCGCATCGGACGCCGAATCTCCACTGCACCACGCCGCCGAGATCCGCCGCCATCAATGAGTAAGATGAAGCACCGCTCCACCAAAAAAAACGTCCACTGGTCCCTCGAACCCATGTACACCTTCAAGAATGACGCCCTCAAGGGGGAAACGACACCAGAGCATCGTCGTCATCCGATCTACTGATCTAGAGTTTTCCCCGGAGGTAGCGGATAGAGATTTGGAGCTTTTCCACGGCGATGCCTTCAAAAAGGTAACGACACAGAAGAGCGCTGCCATCGCCGGTCTTGGCAACAAGCCGAGAACGAGGTTTTCACTCGGATCCACTCGACGAACCTTCATCTCGCATCGTGCGCACGGACCACCACCGATCTCCCCCGCCGCGGAGCGAGCAAACCACTCTGGCCAGATCAGATATGACCGAAGGGCCAACCACGCCCGCAGCCGACCAGACCACCAAAGCCCTCCACGCCTCCGCCGATCCGAGGTGCCACAGCGCCGCGGCCACATCCGCCGCCGCTCGCCGCCGGGAACGAGCCACCGCCGCGGAGGCTTGGATCTGGGGGCGCACTTCCGCTCGCCCGGGTGCCCCGCGCCACCCTCGCGCGCGAGAAGGAGAGACTCCTCCGCCACCGCCGTCAGCCACCCGGGCTTAGCCCGGCGGCTTCCTCCAGCGGCGGCGGAGGGAAGGGGTCGGAGGGGGAGTGACCGGCGGCTAAGATTGGGGCCCCTCGGCCGCCCGCGCGGGGCGGCGACGTAGGGGAAAGGAAGGGAGGAAGCGGCGGGCGGCGGCGGCGGCGCTAGGTTAGATCGCTAGGGTGCTACGTGCTTCGCGGAGTCGCTAGGCTAGGTAAAAAAAGAAGAGCTAGGGTGCGACATCACCTTCCAGTTGCTCTATCCGGAGGGAAGAAGCCAGCAGCTCCACCAAAAGAAGAGCTATAATTAATAAAGTATATGAATCGGCCTCCTGGTTTTATGACCGGCCGGACATGAAGTACTGGAAGGTGATGTCGAACAACTGCATGCAGGATATGATGCATGGAAGATGCGGTTGAGCATGATGACACCTTCATGTTGGCCGCCTCGGCCCATAGAGCATGCAAGTCGACTTTGCTCGGTCTTGTAATCAACCATATACCTAGCTATAAAAGTGTAGGGTCGAACATGTCCAGATGCATGCCTCAATCAATCCGCTTGAGGCAATGATTCATGTAGCTAAGTAGTGGTTCTTCATGTCCATCACTGTATGCATTTGCCTCTGAACCATCCATGCGCCGAGTACCACAGTTAACGAAAGTACCTTTATGCACCCGAGCTCAAATGAGCTCGGATGAACAGTAAAATCAAAACTAAATCGAAAAAATTCAAAAAAATCCAAAAAAAATTTGAGAGAAACATTGAAACTTTTGTCAATGTTTCGCCCAGAAAAAATTTGGAGTTCTTTGAAATTTTTTCGATTTTGTTTTGATTTTACTGTTCACCCGAGCTCATTTGAGCTCGGGTGCAAAAACTCTGCGTCCAGTTATAGTCGATTCCTTTGTCCCTAAACCAACCCTGTGTCGACAACCACATCTATAGTTGTACCTCCTTACGAAGACACGAGATTTAAATAAGCTCGGGTGCAAAAACTCTGCGTCCAGTTATAGTCGATTCCTTTGTCCCTAAACCAACCCTGTGTCGACAACCACATCTATAGTTGTACCTCCTTACGAAGACACGAGATTTATTTTTTATTTTTTTACCTAGTCCTTGATCTCGCGGAGCATGCCCACGTTGAACATTAGCCTGCCCTCAACGGCCCTCACCACCATCTGGATAGCATCGCCACCACGAGGAGAGCGCCTGCCAGTGCTCGCGCTCTAAGCCTGGCCGCCGTTCTTTCTCTGGAAGAAGGGGGAGAAGAATACGCCCCAGCTGCACACGTACGCGTGTCTATGACTATGTGCGAGCAATATGTATTCCGATGCTTCGTTTGCTGTTGGGTTGTGGCTCGGGCTTGTTATATAGGAGGGATCGAGGTTGATGGGCTAGCTCTTCGGCTTTGACCGTTGGAAACTTGGAAATTTGGAGTGGTCGGAGGCGTTGGAAAACCAGCAGCCGCAGCTAGCGGCAGCCCGGCGTGGTCACGATGCATTTCTTCAGTACAAAAACAAGGCTACAACCGGCGTGGTCACGCGCACGTTGTTTGCATGAGCTTACGTACGTCGGCGGTGGCAGCCGTGTCGCTGTTGTGTGGACATCATCGACGCCGCTAGCCACAGCGTTGCTGGCATGGTCACCGTCGACACCGCTAGCCGCAGAGACGCATAGCAAGTGTTCGACGAAATGTTTGAGCCATACATAAGCTTTACTCCGTTATACATAGGGGATTACTCCACTAAGCCTTTTACTCCCTTAACTTTTAGGGGATCGGTTAGAGATGCCCTAATAACGCTCCTCCACGTGAAATCAAGGGTTGTTCGATAAAAAATGCACGTCACCTGATGATTATAGAGAAAAGCGTATGGACCTATCTCATAATACTAACCCTCCTTTCTAAATTTTACCCAAATAATAAGTGCCACACGATCAGGTGTGTGTCACTCCGGCCCAGCGACACATGGTAAGTTTCTGTCAAAAATCAACTGAAGCACGAAAGTTGCTATCCTTGGAACACTAAATTTGCCATAAAAAATGTTCGGAGTTGCCATGTGCTCATGCTACATGTCAGGTACTCCCTCCGTAAACAAATATAAGAGTGTTTAGATTACTACTTTAGTGATCTAAACGCTCTTATATTTCTTTACAGAGGGAGTACTTATCAGGGTCCAAATTTTATAGATGGGCCCTGCTTGCCCGCTAATAACCAACTTGTCGTGGTATTTTCGCGGGAGTGGCCAAGGGGCACCGCGTCACGGCAGATGCCACGGGGTGTCTTGAGGTGAGGGCAAGACTGCGGTGGAATATTCGGGGACGGGATTGGGCAAACTGCACGCGGTGGTTTACCCAGGTTCGGGGCTCTCCGGAGAGATAATACCCCTACTCCTGCATGTCTGTATATATGTGGAGCATACAGCTAGTAGTACAACGCGCTCCTAGAGCTGTATCATATATGCATGTATGTGTGCTTGGGCATGTATGCTCGTGGCTGAGTGAGCTAGTGGCCAGGAGGCCATGCAAGTGTGCGTGGGAGTGTCCCCTGGCGGAGCTTGTCCATGGCTCCCTTTATATATTGTGAGGGGCATGGGACATGGCGTTGGATGTAAGCTACCTGGGGTAGCTTACAAAAGCTACAAACCAAGCCATGTATGAGGCATGGTGGCATGGCTGGTTGTTCCCTGGACACTTTATAAAATAGTGCCCAAGGGACAAGTACACTATAGATGATGTCGCGTGTACCGCATCCTACTATTCGTCAGCAGTGCATGCACTGTTGGGTACGACCGTCTTGTCAGTGTCGGGTCGATGCAGCGGTTGACTCGCGTAGCAGGCCGGCTGGAGCAGCCGGACGGGGAGCAGGTTGGAGCAGCCGGGTGGCGAGCCGGCCGGGGCAGCCGGACAGGGAGCCGTCTGGAGCGGACGGGTGGCGAGCCGGTCGGAGCAGCCGGACTGAGGGGCGTTGGCCGCCCCGATGTCTTGAAGCGTTGTTTCGTCGTCTTTGGGGTACCCGGGGGTCATTCTCCCGACAGTAGCCTCCGAGCCTCCGGGCAACTTGGAAAAGTTGAGCGGAGGTTTTTTAGCGGACGTCGATGTAGAAGATGCTGATGGCAGCCGGCTGCGGACCGCAGCCGGCGCGGTTTGCTTCTGGCAGGTGCGCGCGAGCGCACCCACTGGGTGTAGCCTCCGGGCAACTTTGGGAAAGTTGGGCGGAGGGTTTTCACTGTTGTTGGTGCAGACGATGGCGTCGAGGGTGCCGGTTCCAGCCAGCGGCGGGCGTGCAAAAGGCGCAGCATGTTCCAAGCGGGGGCGCACGAGCGCACCCGCTGGGTGTAGCCTCTGAGCCTCCGGGCAACTTTGGAAAAGTTGGGCGGAGAGTTTTCGCGGTTGTTGGTGCAGACGATGGCGTCCAGGGTGCCGGTTGCAGCCAGCGGCGGGCGTGCAACAGGCGCGGCATGTTTCGAGTGGGGGCGTGCAAGCGCACCGGCTGGGTGCAGCCTCCGAGCCTCCGGGCAACTTGGAAAAGTTGGGCGGAGGATCTTGTTGTTGAAGAAGTTGTTGATGGGAACCGGCTGCGGGCGTGCAGCCGGAGCGGCTTGCTTCCAGCGGGGGTGCGCTAGCGCACCCGCTGGGTGTAGCCTCCGGGCGACTCGAAGAGTCGGGCGGAGGGTTTTCGCTGCTTTGTCTTGTCCCGTGAGGTCCGTGCCGCCTGACGGTCGTGGAGCACCGCCAGGCGCGGATGCCTGCTGGTGGGCGGGTGGTGCTGCCAGGCACGGACGCTGGGTCCACCGGCTGCTGGGCGCGGGGCCCTGCCGGTCGCGGACGCTGGGTCCGTCGGCAGCTGGGCGCGGCGTGCTGCCGGGCGCGGACGTGGAGTCTGCCGACTGGTGCTGTAAGGCGCGGACTCGGGTCCGCCGACTGAAGCTGTCGCGCGCGGACACGGGGTCCACCGACTGAAGCTGTCGGGCGCGGACGCGGGGTCCGCCGACTGATGTTGTCGATGACAGCCGGCTGCGGGCGTGCAACTAGCGCGGCGTATTCCGAGTGGGGGTGCGCAAGCGCACCCACTGGGTGTAGCCTCCGGGCGAGGAGGGGTTCCCCACAGAGATTATCGTGCAAAAAGACAAGGTTAGTCTGCGCAGATATATCAAATGTTTGCTTTTAGCATTGTAAGTTTTATGCGGAGGGTGCCGACTCGGTTTCGCCCGAGCCCCCTTCAATCTTTTTCATGTCCCCTCCGCTCTTTGGCTTGTGCTCTCGCTAGCCAGACAGCCGCGTGACGGTCTGTGACTGAGAGTGGGCCGCGGAGTGAAGCGTACAATACTCAGACACTGGGAGCAGATTCGACCGAGTAGATACTCATAAAGCAAACGGCAGGGTCGCCCGAACCGTTTTTCTTCCCGGACGTTTTTTGCGTGGGGTGACCTCCAGCTTTTGCTCTCGCTAGCCGGACAGCCGCGCTGCGATCTGTAGCTGAGACGAAGAGTGGGCCTTTGGTACCATACATGCTACCAAGCCGCCCGCGGGAACGAACGAATGGGGCCGAGCGGCCAGCCTCCGGGCAAACACTGGCTGGCACCGGGGCGAACAGTAGTGCAACTGATAAAAATGCGAAGATAGCCCCCGAGGTCGCTCGGGGTTATCCGTGTTTGCACGTGGTGCAAAAGTATGCGGGTGAGGAGCTCACATTGCTTTGACGCAGACGAGGCGGAGGTTGACGAAGACAGCCGGCGTGGCTTGGCGCTCGCGGAGCGCGCCGGCACACCCGCTGGGGGTAGCCTTCGAGCCTCCGGGTGCTCGAAGGGGGGTCTAGGCCGGTCGGACCCGACTGACCAGGCATCGAGGCGGACGGGTGGCCGGGCCGGCTCGCCTGCCGGCCAGGCGTCGGAGCAGGAGCCAGTCGAGCCGTGTCTGGCCGTCCGAGTGGCGAAGCAGGCGGACGGGCAGGCGGACGTCTTTTTCTTTTCTTCTCTTTGGCCGGCTGTGGGCAGCCGGACGCAAACTCTTTTTTTTCGTCCTTCAGTCGGCAGAAGGTGGAGCATCCGGCGTAGGGCGGCCTGCCGGCCAGGGCGCGCGGAGGCCAGTTAGGGCACGCGGGAGCCGCCTGGGCGTGTGGAACACGGCTGCGGCGGGAAGCCGGCCGCGGGGCGGGCGGAGGCACGAGCCGGATCCGGCGGAGGGCGCGGCAGCGGCCGGCCGCTCGGGGGCGACGCAGGCGACCCGGAGCAGGCGGGCGTGGCGAAGGCGGGGAGGCCGGCCGCTGGGCGGGCAGAGCCGGCCCGGGGAGGCGGCGTGGGGCCGGCGTGGGGAAGCAGCCAGACGCACACGAGCGTGGAGGAGGCGGAGACAGCCGGGGCCGGGTCAAGGAGCGGTGCAGCCGGTGCGGGCGGAACCGGTCCGAGCTGGGTGCGAAGACGGCAGGGCGGCCGGAGGCGGTGCGGACCGCGGTAGCCAGCTGGAGTAGCAGGCGGGCGGATGCGACCGCGAAGCTGGCGCGCGCAAGATAGACGCAGCTCGAAGGCTACCGGGGCGGCCCGGGGCCGGCACGGGAAGGCGGCCGGAGGCGCGGCGACCCGACAGGAAGCTCGAGAGGCCGGGAGGCGGGTGGAAGCCGGCGCGCGGAGCCGGCGAGCGACTGCGGCCGGGCCGGAGGAGTGCAGAGGCTCGGAGGAGAAGGCGGCCGCGGAGGGCATTGCGTCAGCTGCAGGGGATGCCGGCTGCGGGGCGGCTGACGATGACATGTACCTAGGGTAGGGTCATAGGCCTGACCTAGACACCCTATCCAAGGACACTACACAGGAGTCCAAGACCTAAAAGGTTCTACAGAAGATACCGACTGAAATTCTCATGAAGTGCAATACACTCGACAGGAGATCCCACTCGGATATCCCAATTCCACTCGACTATGATTATTTCACTCGACCACACAAGAATCCACTCGGAGTACAGAATACCTAGAGTCACCCCAGGATGGCAACGGTCAAGCATTCACTCCGACGTCATAACGATCATTTAATACGGGCATTACCAGTAACGTTCAGGATTTAACTCTCATTGAACCCCTGTGTAACTGAGGGCTGCGAGGGGCCGGCGTACTCTATATAAGCCACCCCTCCCCTCTGGCACAAGGGTTCGCACCCCCTGTAACTGTTCCACACTCCAATCGACAAGCCTCCGCGGCACCGAGACGTAGGGCTATTACCTCCTCCGAGAGGGGCCTGAACTCGTAAATCTATGTGTACAACCTCGCCGTAGCTAGGACACTGCCCTCTCCTACCTACCCCCTACTTCTACTGTCAGACTCGTTCCCATGACAGTTGGCGCCCACCGTGGGGCAGGCGTCTATGCGACTTCCGGTGAGGTTGCAATCTCCGATCTTCATCAACATGGTTTCCGGCAGTGGTTTGGCCCTGGGTCACGAGATCCGTCTCGGCGCGCTCGGCTTCATTGCCGACGACTCTGCTTGGCTCCAAGAGGCCCCCCTTGACGTCAAAGCTCTCCCCACCCGCGGGGCGGCGCACTTCCGCGCGAGTGCCTGCGGCGTCTTCCTGCGGCAGCCGTCGACCCAGTATCGGTCGGCTCCTGTGGCGTCTTCGCTCCCCGCTGTTCGTCGCCACAAGCGATCCGGTCGTTCGCGGCTCCAGCGTTGGGTGAAGCATGCGGTGGCTCGTCAGTTGACCACCCCACAAATCGCGGCGATTGAGCCCGATGACTCTCTCTATGGGTCGTTCGATCTGCCGACTGGTCATTCGGATACGCTTTCCGAGTGTGAGAGCAACGATCCCGCGGCGGAGGTCCTCATGGTCAACTCCCAGCGCAGTCCGCCCGGGTTCCGTCGCGGCGGCGGCGGTGGCGGCCCACCCCACAAATCGCGGCGATTGAGCCCGATGACTCTCTCTATGAGTCGTTCGATCTGCCGACTGGTCATTCGGATACGCTTTCCGAGTGTGAGAGCAACGATCCCGCGGCGGAGGTCCTCATGGTCAACTCCCATCGCAGTCTGCCCTGGTTCAGTCGCGGCAGCAGCGGCGGCCCATCGCGCGACCACGACGAGTATTATCCCCAGGCCCTCACTGTCGAGCAGAGGGAAGAACTGCGGCGCAGGAACGAGGAGGCTCTCCAGACCCCCATCATTGGGGAGACCCCCGAAGCTCAGGCTCTGGAGGCTGCGCGCATGGCCAATTTGGCCGAGCGAACGCGTCTGGAGAATCTTCAACAAGCACTCGACGACCGCGCCCGCAGGGAGATCCCAAGTTCCAGTCGACGTCAACGACAGTTGTTTCCGACTGGGCCTCGAGATGACTGTCAGGTATACCGCACTCCGATTCAAAATGTTGCAGCAGCGGCCCGTATCGCAGATTCTATTCAGCCATCCCGTTCCAAGGCCGGTAGAGGTTTACAACAGATTCGAGCATTGCTCAAAGCGACTGGTGAACAGAACTCAGCAGTTTCCCAGTTGCACAACAGGATTCACAGCAGATCTGTCATGGCAGACACAGTTCAATCAGCACACAGCCCAAGATCGCCTCCACGGCGTGAAGATCGTGGTTATCGCCAGGACCAGTACCTTGGTCGAGGCCACGGGCAGTTTGATCCTCGATACCACTGCGATGACCACCGTCGAGTGCCTACGCCTCCTCCGAGGGGTGGTTCGTATGCGCCCCGGCGGTATGACGATAGGCGCCCGTTTGGTGATGAGCGGAGAGTTCCAGTCGACCCAAGAGAGCCTGGGTTCGATGCAAGGTCAGTCCTTGTACAGGGCCTGGTTGACAGAGGCAGAGCTAACAGAGAAGGGCTGGACAGAGATCGTCCGAGTGGAAGTAGGGCGTTCGTCTCCGGGCCCGAGTGTTTCAGTAGAGCCATTCGAGCTGCAGAGATTCCCCCCAACTTTAGGTTGGCGGCGGGAGTAAGCAAGTTCACTGGCGAGTCGAAGCCAGACACCTGGTTGGAAGATTACCGAGTGGCAGTGCAGATCGGTGGAGGCAACGATGAAGTGGCCATGAAGCACCTCCCCTTGATGCTTGAAGGCTCGGCCAGGGCCTGGTTGAATCAGTTGGCTCCTGGAAGCATATTCTGTTGGGAAGATTTAGCTCGGGTGTTTATCAAGACATTTGAAGGTACTTGCAAACGCCCCGCTGGGCTGACCGAATTACAGCACTGCGTTCAGAAGCCGAGTGAAACTTTGAGGGATTTCATCCAGAGATGGACTACCCTTCACCATGTGGTGGAGAATGTGTCAGAACACCAGGCAGTTTGCGCCTTCAAGGAGGGCGTCAGGAACAGAGAGCTTATCCTGAAATTCGGTCGTTCTGGAGACATGTCTCTGAGCCGAATGATGGAAATAGCCACTCGGTATGCAAATGGCAAAGAGGAAGACCAACTCCGCAATAGCAAGGGGAAAACAGTCGACCACGACGCTGGGGGCGGAAATCCCAGTCGAAAGCAAAAGCGTAAAGCTGAGCCTACAGGTCCTGCTGAAGCCGCAGTTCTGAATGCACAAGGAAAGTTTAAAGGAAAGCCTAAGGGGCTGTGGGTGCCCAAAAAGGTGAAAGACCAGTCCGGCCAAGATGTCCTGGATTTGCCGTGTCACATTCACACGAAGAAGGATGAAGAGGGTAACTTGATTCTGCCCAAGCATACCACTCGGCAGTGCAGACTCCTAATTCAGCAGTTCCGAGAGGGCCAGCCCAGTGAGAAGGACTCTGATAAGGACGACGAGGAGGAAAAGGATGATGGTTACCCGAAGGTCAATGCTACCTTGGTGATTTTTGCTGATGTTGAAAGCAAAAGTCGACTGAAAGTCATAAATAGAGAAGTGAACATGGTTGCTCCAGCAACTACGACGTACCTGAAGTGGTCAAAAACTCCCATTACATTCAACCAATCAGATCACCCAGCGCACGTTGCTACCCCTGGGCGGCAAGCGTTGGTGGTCGACCCAGTCGTTGGGGGCACCCGACTGACTAAAGTTCTCATGGATGGTGGCAGTGGTCTGAACATTCTGTATGCTGAGCCCCTCCAGGGAATGGGCATTCCGATGTCCCAACTCAGTGAGAGCAACATGCAGTTCCACGGAGTCATGCCAGGGAAGAAAGCAAAGTCACTTGGGCAGATTGCTCTTGATGTGGTTTTCGGTGATTCCAAGAATTTTCGCAAGGAGAAGTTGACGTTTGAGGTAGTGGATTTCCATAGTGCCTATCATGCTATTCTGGGCAGACCCGCATATGCTCGTTTCATGGCTCGTCCATGTTACGTGTATCTCAAGTTGAAGATGCCCAGACCCAAAGGTGTGATTACCATCACTGGGAATAGGCAGAGAGCAGAGGAGTGCCTCCAGAAGGGTTCCAAGATTGCAGATGAGGAAATGGCAGTGGTAGAGCTGGAAGAATACAAGAAAAATGCCGATCCGACTGATTTGTTGCGAGCCAAGAAGCCTGGTTCAGAGTCTGCATTTCAGTCGGCCGGTGAAACGAAGCCAGTTCACATTCACCCGGAAGACCCCACCGCTGCTTCGACTCACATCTCAACAACACTCGACAGCAAATAGGAAGTCGCGCTCATCCAGTTCCTCCGTGAGAACTGGGACATCTTTGCATGGAAGCCATCTGACATGCTAGGTGTACCCAGGGGGCTGGCTGAGCACCGTTTGCGTGTCGACTCAAAGGCAAAACCCGTCAAGGAACATCTCCGTCAGTCCGCCGCGGAAAAGAGAAAGGCGATTGGCGAGGAGGTGGCTTGGCTCCTGGCAGTTGAGTTCATCCGCGAGATATACCACTCCGAGTGGCTCGCCAACGTCGTCATGGTCCCCAAGAAGGACAAATCACTTCATATGTGTATTGATTTCAAGCATATCAATCGGGCCTGCCCGAAAGATCATTTTCCTCTCCCCCGCATTGATCAGATTGTCGACTCAACTGCGGGGTGTGAGCGTTTGTCTTTTCTGGATGCATATTCCGGGTACCATCAGATCCGACTGTATGGACCCCATGAAATAAAAACAGCCTTCATCACCCCGTTCGGGTGTTTTTGCTATGTCACCATGCCTTTTGGTCTCAAGAATGCTGGCGCCACATTCATGCGCATGATCCAAAAGTGCCTGCTCACTCAGACCAGTCGGAATGTGGAAGCATATATGGATGATATCATGGTCAAGTCACGCAAGAGTTCCGACCTGCTGACTGACCTCGCTGAAACATTTGCCAATCTGAGAAGATATGACATCAAGTTGAACCCGTCCAAGTGCACATTCGGAGTTCCTGGAGGAAAGTTGCTCGGTTTTCTTGTTTCCGAACGAGGAATAGATGCAAACCCCGAAAAGATTGGTACAATTCTCTGAATGAAATGCCCTGTGCGTGTGCACGACGTTCAGAAGCTTACAGGCTGCCTTGCTTCTTTAAGTCGATTCATTTCTCGTCTCGGTGAAAAGGCATTGCCTCTTTACTGATTGATGAAGAAGTCTGATACATTCGAGTGGACTCCTGAAGTCGAAGCAGCGTTTGTGGAGCTCAAAGTCCTGCTTTCCACCCAGCTGGTGCTTGCTGCCCCAATCAGCAAAGAGCCTCTACTGTTATATATTGCAGCCACTGGGCAAGTGGTCAGCACAGTGCTCATAGTGGAGCGGGAGGAAGAAGGCAAGGCCTATAAAACTCTACGCCCAGTGTATTACATTTCTGAAGTCTTGACTCCATCCAAGCAAAGGTATCCGCATTATCAGAAGCTTGTCTATGGAATCTATCTGACTGCAAAGAAAGTTGCACACTATTTCCAAGACCACTCGATTTCAGTCATCAGCGATGCTCCATTGTCTAAAATTTTGAACAATCAAGCTGCAACCGGTCGAGTGGCTAAGTGGGCAATTGAACTTCTTCCCCTAGACATCAAGTTTGAAGCAAAAAAGGCGATCAAGTCTCAAGCAATCGCGGATTTTTTGGCCGAGTGGATTGAGCAACAGCAGCCGACTCAAGTTCACTCGGAACACTGGACCATGTTCTTTGATGGATCTAAGATGTTAAACGGTTCTGGTACCGGAGTGGTCCTGGTATCCCCGAGAGGCAATAAACTTAGCTATGTCCTCCAGATTCACTTCGATTCCTCCAATAATGAGGCTGAGTACGAAGCACTCCTTTACGGGTTGCGTATGGCCATCTCACTCAGCGTCCGTCGCTTGATGGTCTACGGTGACTCGGATTTGGTGGTTAATCAGGTGATGAAGGAGTGGGATGTCAGGAACCCTGCCATGACTGGATACTGCAATGCAGTGAGGAAGTTGGAGAAAAAGTTTGAAGGGTTGGAGCTCCACCACATTCCCCGAATCAAGAACCAAGCTGCGGATGACTTGGCAAAAATAGGTTCCACTCGGAAGCCTATCCCCAGCAATGTGTTCCTTGAGCATCTCCATTCCCCCTCAGTGCAAGAAGATCCCTTCACCGAAGAGCCTCCCCAGTCGATAAGTGCTACCAATCCGACTGAAGTTGAGGTGCCAGTAGTTATCGATCTAGTTATGGAGATGCTGGTAATAACCCCTGACTGGACAGTGCCGTATATTGCATATCTGCTCAGGCAGGAGCTTCCAGAGGATGAAGTTGAAGCATGTCAGATCGTCCGCAGATCCAAGGCCTTCACAGTGATTGGCGGGCGGCTCTACAGAGAAAGCGTTACTGGTGTGGCTCAGCGATGTATCTCTCCAGAAGAGGGTCGACTAATATTGGATGAGATCCACTTGGGGACCTGTGGTCACCATGCGTCCTCTCGGACCATCGTGGCCAAAGCATACCGAGCAGGATTTTACTGGCCACGGGCTAATGAAGTTGCGAAAGAGATCGTTGAGAAGTGTGAAGGTTGCCAGTTTTACTCGAACATGTCTCACAAGCCCGCATCTGCTTTAAAGACTATTCCACTCATCTAGCCATTCGCCGTGTGGGGATTGGACATGATTGAGCCGCTAAGGACCGGCACAAGTGGTTTCACTCATCTGCTTGTGGCAGTCGACAAGTTCACCAAGTTTATTGAAGCCAAACCAATCAAGAACTTAGATTCAAGCACAGCCATCAGTTTCATAAGAGAGCTGATTTTCTGATATGGAGTTCCACACAGCATCATCACAGACAACGGCTCAAATTTTGACTCGGAAGAATTCAGAGCATTCTGCGCTTCTCAAGGCACTCGGGTGGATTACGCATTCGTCGCGCACCGCAGTCGAATGGTCAAGCTGAAAGAGCAAATGGTCTGATCCTCCAAGGTTTGAAACCTCAACTCATGCGTGACCTTAAGCACGCAGCTGGGGTTTGGGTAACTGAATTGCCGTCTATTTTGTGGGGATTGAGGACAACTCCCAACTGATCCACTAATCGAACCCCTTTCTTCATGGTGTACGGGGCTGAAGCCGTGCTTCCTAGTGACTTGCTTCACAATGCACCCCGTGTGGAACTTTTCTCAGAAGCTGAAGCAGAGCAAGCACATCAAGATGCTGTAGATCTTTTGGAGGAAGAGCGAGAGATGGCTTTGATCCGGTCGACCATTTATCAGCAAGACCTTTGTCGATTCCATGCAAGAAACATCAAAGGTCGAGCATTTCAAGAAGGAGACCTTGTGCTCCGAGTGGATCAGCAACGGCCTCATAAGCTCACACCTACATGGGAAGGCCCCTTTGTCGTCACCAAAGTGCTTCACAATGGGGCATATCACCTTTACAACCTAGCTCAGAAGAAAGACGAGCCACGCGCCTGGAACGCAGATCTTCTTTGTCGCTTTTATACTTGATAGTCGGATTGTCAAGATGTAATAAGAGTTCTTGTTAAGTCGTTTATCAAGACATGATTCCCGCAGTCTCTTAATGATTGTTCTCGCATAAACATGTGTTCAAATCCCCCAGTGGGTGGCTTAGTCGCGAACCAGTTTTCGCCTAAGTCAAAAAATTACTCCGAGTAGTGAGCAATCCTCCCACTCGGGGGCTTAGCTGCGACCCCGTACTCGCCTAAGTTCAAAACTTCTCCGAGTGGAGAGCAATCCTCCCACTCGAGGGCTTAGCTGCGACCCCGTACTCGCCTAAGTAAAAAACCACTCCGAGTGGAGAGCAATCCTCCCACTCGGGGGCTTAGCTGCGACCCCGTACTCGCCTAAGTTCAAAACTTCTCCGAGTGGAGAGCAATCCTCCCACTCGAGGGCTTATCTGCGACCCTGTACTCGCCTAAGTTTAAAAATTCTCCGAGTGGAGAGCAATCCTCCCACTCGGGGGCTTAGCTGCGACCCCGTACTCGCCTAAGTTAAAAACCACTCCGAGTGGAGAGCAATCCTCCCACTCGGGGGCTTAGCTGCGACCCCGTACTCGCCTAAGTTCAAAAATTCTCCGAGTGGAGAGCAATCCTCCCACTCGGGGGCTTAGCTGCGACCCCGTACTCGCCTAAGTTCAAAACTTCTCCGAGTGGAGAGCAATCCTCCCACTCGGAGGCTTACCTGCGACCCCGTACTCGCCTAAGTTCAAAACTTCTCCGAGTGGAGATCAATCCTCCCACTCGGAGGCTTAGCTGCGACCCCGTACTCGCCTAAGTTCAAAACTTCTCCGAGTGGAGAGCAGTCCTCCCACTCGGAGGCTTAGCTGCGACCCCGTACTCGCCTAAGTTCAAAACTTCTCCGAGTGGAGAGCAATCCTCCCACTCGGGGGCTTAGCTGCGGCCCCGTACTCGCCTAAGTTAAAACCACTCCGAGTGGGGAGCTTAGCTGCGACCCCGTACTCGCCTAAGTTCAAAAATTCTCCGAGTGGAGAGCAATCCTCCCACTCGGGGGCTTAGCTACGACCCCGTACTCGCCTAAGTTCAAAACTTCTCTGAGTGGAGAACAATCCTCCCACTCGGGGACTTAGCTGCGACCCCGTACTCGCCTAAGTTCAAAACTTCTCCTAGTGGAGAGCAATCCTCCCACTCGGAGGCTTAGCTGCGACCCCGTACTCGCCTAAGTTCAAAACTTCTCTGAGTGGAGAGCAACCCTCCCACTCGGGGGCTGATGTCTACTACGCAACTTTATTCTTGTAGACGCGTGTTGGGCCTCCAAGCGCAGAGTTTTGTAGGACAATAGCAATTTTCCCTCAAGTGGATGACCTAAGGTTTATCAATCCGTGGGAGGCGTAGGATGAAGATGGTCTCTCTCAAACAACCCTGCAACCAAATACAGGAAATCTCTTGTGTCCCCAACACACCCAATACAATGGCAAATTATACAGGTGCACTAGTTCGGCGAAGAGATGGTAATAAAAGTGTAATATGGATGGTAGAATTATATTTTTATAATCTGAATAAATAAAAACAGCAAGGTAGCAAGTGACAAAAGTGAGCACAAACGGTATTGCAATGCTTGAAAACAAGGCCTAGGGTCTCCCCAAGGGTTTTTGGAATATTTGGCAATTTATACGACGAAGAGGCGGTGCGGGAGGCCACCGAGGTGGGCACAACCCACCGGGGCGCGCCTGGGGGCCCAGGCGTGCCATGGTGGGTTGTGCCCCCCTCGGGGCACCCCCCCCCCCCCCCCCCAGGTGCTGCTCTGGCCCATTGGATGTCTTCTGGTCCATAAAAAATCCACAAAAAGTTTCGTGGTGTTTGGACTCCGTTTGATAATGATTTCCTGCGATGTAAAAAACAAGCAAAAACAGCAACTGGCACTGGGCACTGGGTCAATAGGTTAGTCCCAAAAAAATGATATAAAGTTGCTATAAAATGATTGTAAAACATCCAAGAATGATAATATAACAGCATGAATACTTCATAAATTATAGATACGTTGGAGACGTATTAGGGGCTTAGCTGCGACCCCGTACTCGCCTAAGTTCAAAACTTCTCCAAGTGGAGAGCAGTCCTCCCACTCAGAGGCTTAGCTACGACCCCGTACTCGCCTAAGTTCAAAACTTCTCCGAGTGGAGAGCAATCCCCCCACCCGGGGGCTTAGCCGCGATCCCGCACTCGCCTAAGTTCAAATTTACTCCGAGTGAAGAGCAATCCTCCCACTCGGAAGCTTAGCCATGGATCAGCTCCGCCTAAGTCAAAAAATTTGATCAATATAAAAGCAATATTTAGATAACACCATCAAGTTTGGATAAATCCGGTAGGTTTCAGGACCGCAAGCAAAAGTACACGGGCGTCAGGCCCGAAAGAGTTTAACGGTTACACAATCACTCGGCATTCCGAGGCAAATAAGTTCAGATCAGTAAAGCTTTTTTACTCGGCGGGAGGAGGACTCGCTGGCTCGACGAAGGTGTCCAAGTCGATGCCGTCGGCTATGCAAGTGGCTGCTTCTATGAAGGTCTCCATGAAAGATTGGAACTGAAGCTTCTTCGTATTCGCCACTTGAAGAGCCTTCAGTTTTTCCTCCTTGGCCTCCCTGCAATGGACCCTGACGAGTGAAAGAGCCACGTCGGCTCCACAACGAGCAGATGATTTCTTCCACGCTTGCAATCGACTAGGGATCTCATTGAGTCGGACCATCAGCGACTCGAGGTCATTTTGAAGTCTGTCTTCTGGCCACAATTCTTGGTCTATCTTGGACAATGCAACCTTCAGTCCAACAATGTACCCCAAGACGTTGTCAAGACGAGCTTCGAGTCGCATCACATTCATTGCGGCCTCATCCTTGACGAGCGACTTTGTGGGGTCCAAGCCTGGTTCGATCCGCTCGGTTTCTTGCTCAAAGTCCTGACAGAATTCTGCACAAGGAGGAAAAATGAGTCGATAGCAGAGTTATGTGAAAGCTTGCCAGATTCACTCGGATAGAGAAAGGTACCTTCAAGCATGACATACAGCTTCTTCGCAAGACCTCCCAAATAAACCTCCAGCTCGTCCCTCTTCCGAGTGAGCTCATCCACCATGTCAGTCAGGGCCACCTTCTCATCTCTCAGTTGCGTAGCTTCTTTCTTCGCTTCATCAACAGCAGTTTTCAGGTTGGCGTTTTCTTCTTCGAGTTTGCCAACTGAAGCCAGCTTCCTCTCAGCCAGTTCGGCCTTCTCACGCGCCGCCTTCTGCGCCCCCGCAAGATCAGTGTCCTTCTTCTCCAATGCCTGCTTCATTTTGTCTAAAGAAACAACATTCTTCAGTCGTGCTTGGAGTTGACGGTTTTCACTACACACATCTATTCGAGTGGGGTCACTCGGTTCAAAGGACTGAAAAGAAGAAATATCAAAGCATATAGTCAGCAAGTTGTTACCTCCCATGGCTGCCACTTCATCTTGAGCTTTCTTCAAGTTCGTCCTGGCGAGCTCCAGGTCGAGCTTGAGTTGGATCTTCTCTTTCTCCAAAGCAGCATACTGGGTCAAGTTCACAAGATATCTGTGATCAGCAAAAAGATAATTCAGTCGACGGAAACAAAGACCCTTTACTTCCGAGTAAAGAAGAGCAAGTTCAGATTGTTTTCATTGAAGGAGTTCTAAGACCACCGCCGAATCAAACATTCGACGGCGGTCTCGGGGACTACACCCAGTGGGTGCACTCAGCATGTCCCCACTGGTTAGATTTCTCACTCGGTACGACCCGCCCGGCCCGAGTGGAAGAAGCAAAAAAAAATCCCTTGTTCTCAGACCCCCGCCGACTGCCCACAGTCGACAGCGGTCTCGGGGACTACACCCAGTGGGTGCACTCAGCGTGCCCCCACTGGATCAGTTACCCACTCGACACGGCCCGACCGACCCGAGTGAAGAGCTACAAATAGACATATTCTAAAGACCCCCGCCGAATCAAACATTCGACGGCGGTCTCGGGGACTACACCCAGTGGGTGCACTCAGCGTGCCCCCTATGGACCAGGTACCCACTCGACGTGACTTGACTAACTCGAGTGGAAGAAATTCACAGCAAAAGAAAACACCCAGTGGGTGTATAGATGCAAGGCTCAGACCCATGATAGATGCACATTAAAGGTTCCAAAACGCTCATCCATGGACATCTTACGAATAATAAAGCAGCAGTTTTCAGATAGCATATCCTAACAGAACAAAGTTCAAGCTAAAAGGCCAATCGGAAATCAACTTACAATCCCACTTACTCGGACATTGGTCTGGAGGGCAGAGCTGGCGTCGTAAGCAGCCTTGCTGGTCTCGTACACCACCTTCAGTCGGTCCATCATCAGGCCAGCCTGGATCATCGCTTCCTTGGCAGCTCCTGTTTGGTCCTCCAAGACGTGATGCAAAGTGAACAAGGATGTTGATGGAGTCGACGACGACGCTGGAGGGGTTAGAGTTCGAGGCTGCCCAGTCGGATCTGAAGTCTGAACAGTCAACACAGCAGGATGATCAGTCGACAAGGGGACAGCAAAAGAAACAGCAGCTCGAGTCGAGTCATCCAGTTCTTGAACAACGGGCTCGGACAGCGGGCGAGACGCCCGGTCAGAAGGCACTCTCTTGCTCAAGGCCCTGCCCCTTCTTCCTTCACTCTTCTGGGGTTCGTCATCATCATCATCCGAAAGCTGGATAACATCTGTTGGCGCTACAACCACTCAACAGTAATGTGACGACCCCGGCTTAATCGTGCACTAATCATACACACAAATGCACACGATCAAGCCTAAGGACTCACTTGAAGATATCACAACACAACTCTAAAACATAAACAAAATCATACAAGCATTTATTATAAGCCAGGGCCTCGAAGGCTCGAATACAAAGCTTGATGACAACAAGCATTAGCGGAAGCATTAGATATCTGTGTACAGATATAAACAGAAAACAGAGAAGCCTTTAGAAAGGCGGGACAAAAATAAAACACTACGATCGAAAGGCGTAGGCCTCCTGCCTAGGACCCTCCGAACCTACTCCTGGTCGACAGCCAACTCGTAGTAGAAGCCATCCTCGGGGTGGTAGAAGCGATTGTCGGCGGGGGCAGCGGTCTCAGGGGCTCCGTCATCGGATCACGACAAACTGATATGAGGAGAAAAAGAATGCAAAGCAACCGTGAGTACTCCAAAGTACTCAGCAAGCAAGGATCTACACTACATATGCAACATTATCAAAGGGAGGCTGTATATGTGGACTGGGCTGCAGAAATGCCAGAATAGAGAGGAAAGCCTAGTCCTATCGAAGACAAGCATCTTCAAGCATCTTCCAGCATCTTCGAGCGTCTTGCAGCATTTGGAAGAGTACAGAATAGCATAATGTAAGTAGTAGTAGAATCAGGTAACATTCTCGCCTAGAGATCCTTCCTCGACTCCCTGCGAGAAAGCGATCCCAGAGCCACATATCCAGGTATCATCTCAAGTTCTAGCTGTATCGATGGGGATACAACTCCGAGTGTCCTTTACCATAGGACCGGCTATCGATAAATGTGTTCTTCCCTGCAGGGGTGCACCAACTTACCCACCATGCTCAATTAACTCCGGCCGGACACACTTTCCTGGGTCATGCCCGGCCTCGGCCAAACGATACACCACAACCCTACCTACAGCTCAGCAGAGAGGTCCCCGCCGGTCTACCTCCTAAGCGCAAGGGGGTCTTGGGCCATCGCCCCTCGCCCTCTGGGTCGTTGTGTGCAGGGTGGATACCAGCACCGCCTCGAAAGGCCGGTACGATCCGACCATGCCACAATGCTGAACTGGACGTCTGACAGAGCTTTCGGTTGATGTTACGATGTAGAACGTCCATACTATGCCCACGTGATGGTTAGTGCTATCAGCCCAGAGGCCTGCTCGGATCAAATATCCAAATCGTTAGGACTAGGGGCTTGCGGAAACGAGCAGAGACTCACGAAAGATGTGACCCCGTCGCCCCGTCTCGAGGACTTGCTGCAAGGGCTAAGAATGCCCGGCCGCGCCTCGTAGAATAACTCACGGGTATCTATCCATCATTCGCGGGTACCCCTCAGGGTCGACCCGCCTTTCCAAATATCAGTATCAACAGTAATGTAAGGCATCCGTGAGGCTACCATATCAAGGGGAATCCGAGGCATCACCCTCGTTGGACTCCCACCTGATGTAAAATCAAGGTGGACGTAGGAGGAATCACCCTCGAGGTCCACGCTTGAGGTGTTGCACGACTTCGTCATTATCGGGGGTGGTGTAGGAGGAATCACCCTCGCTTACCATGACCGATCAACTAACCTACAAGGTTATCATCAGAAGTGCTGACGAGGTATCACCCTCGGCACTCGATAGTAACCCAGTAGTGTCGAGCAACTAAGGGGAAAGTGAGGTGCGGTGCCGGGGTCTGGTCTTCGATCCCGTTGATCGGGTCTTCTGAGAATCCAGCAGGGCAGTCAGGACAAGTGGGGGTCTCTGATGGGTCTCTACCCAGTCTATTCTAAATAGTTTAGGATAACAGTAAGGTATCAATAGCAGGTTACAATAAACAGGCTATGCAGCAGATATAGGTAAAACAGTAACAGTAGCAAATTCTAATGCAAGCAGGGGATATTAGAATAGGCGATATCGAGATGATCAAAGGGGGGGGCTTGCCTGGTTGCTCGGCGGCAAGGGCAGGGTCGTCGGTGGTGTAGCCAATCACCGGAGCTGCGTCGGTCTCAGAGACTACGTCGGTACCGGGATCTAACGAGAGAGAAGAGGGGGAAGAACAGTAAATACAAAGCAACAGGTGCATGACATGTCAACAAGCAGAGCTAGCGGTGTTCTATAGCAGGGCTAGGTAATACCGGCGAAAGAGAAAAACATCCGGGAAAGTATTCCCGGTGTCCGGCATTTCGGACAGACGAAAAGAGGGGAACAGTTGCACGTTCGCTATGTTAGGGATGTGTGGCGGACGAACGGACCGCGTATTTGGATTCGTCTCGTCGTTCTGAGCAACTTTCATATATAAAGTTTTTCCATCCGAGCTACGGTTGATTTTCTACGAATTTTTAAAGTTTAATCAATATTCTGGATTTTCTGGATTTAATATTAATTCGAAATTGCACAGGAAAATACTGGGTGCACCCGGTGCACTGCACCCAGAGTGCACCAGAGGGGCTGACAGGTGGGACCAGCCAGCTGAGTCAGCTGGTCCGCGCTGACCAGTTGACTGGTCAACTTGGCCCCACTGGTCAGTGACTGGGACCAGCCCAGTCAGCCAGTTGACTTGGTCAACTGGTCAACTGGGCCCACGGGACCCAGCTGCCAGTGACACGAGGTGGCCCACCGGTCGGTCCACGTCGGACGCCGGCGCCGGAAACGCTCCGGCGAACGCCGGACGCATCTGAGATCTCCGGCGAGCTCGGATTTTGCGTACAGGGCATCTTTTTCGCCGCGGTATGTTGCTCTCGAACGGCCTGTGCGGCGCGCGTCTAATGGTGGCATCGCCAGACCATATGGTCGCCGGAAACGGAGCCGGCGTTGAGGTCAGCGGCGGTGGCAAATCGGCCGAGCTCGGGCGCGTAACTTCGATTCGTCTTCGAGCAAGCTAAACGGCTGGGCGGACTAAGGTGAGTGCCTGAAGCGCGATGGACCAAGTGGAGGAGCTCGGGCGGCTCTGCCGTGAGCAATTCGCCGGTAATGGCGGACGGCAGAGGACGGCGTCGGTGACGGCTAGCTACGGCACGCCCGCGGTGTAGAAAGGGAGGGAGGAAGAACGGATGCTTACGGTGCGGCTCACGGCGGCCGTTGCGGGGCTTAGGAGCGCAAAGGCGGCTGGAATCGAGGAAGTTCGTCGGCGGCAGCAGGAGGAAGAATAGCTCGTGGCCGTCCCTGTAGCGCCGCCTGGCTCAAATTGAAGCCCGTAGACGATGCGGACGGGCACTGCGGAGCTCGTGGGCTCGGTGGCTGGGCGAAGGGTGGCCGGTGGCCGCGGTGGAGCAGCGGTGCGGCGAGCGGCGATGGTGGCGCTCGGCCTACACGGAGAGGGAGAGGGAGAGACGAGCGAGCGAGGGCGAGGGGGGAAAGTGGTGCGGTGACCAGGGGGTGGATAGGCGCCGATCTTATCCCCTCCGTCCGTCGTTGGCCGTCGGCGTGTCGGACGCTCACCGGTGCGAGCGCGCCCAGCCATGGGGAGGTCGACAGCGAGGTGGGGCAGGTGAGTTGGGCTGGGCCGGCGCCAGGTAAGTGGCTTGGCCCTTTTTCTTTTACTGTTTTACTGTTTTAGCTTTTATTTATTAAACAGAGGTAGAAAATGATTTCTGTGGGCCACCAAATATTTTAGAAAAATATGGGACTAATCCACAATATTTCTTGGTAATATTTGGCACTACCAGAAAAAGTTTGGAGGCCAAATGAATAGGTTAGATATTTTTAGAAATTGAAAAGGAACGGATTAATGTTGTTGGACTACTGTTTAACGTCTAGGGGCAATTTTGTAAGTTCTAGAAACATTGATTTCAATTTTATAATTGCCTTGGGATTATTTGCTATCTAATGAACATTTTAGTTTTCCAAATTTGAACAGATTTTATTTTCACTTTGAATTTGAATTTATTTCAGAGAGGAATTTGAAATGAAGTGTTTAACCACTGTGATCTAGCATTGCAAATGGGTATGACTTGGCATGATTAACATTATGTCACAGTGCTTATTACACAGGGGTGTTACAATTCTCCTCCTCTAAAAGAAATTCTCGTCCCGAGAATTAAGAAGTAGAGGGAAAAGATCGGGATATTCCTTGCGAAGATGATCCTCGCGTTCCCAAGTGGCTTCATCTTCAGTATGATTCGACCACTGTACTTTTAGGAACTTGGTAACCTTCTGACGAGTCCGTCGTTCAGCTTCATCAAGAATGCGGATCGGAAGCTCCTTATAAGATAGGTCATCTTGCAAATCAAGCATCTCGTGATCCACTGCGCGGTGCAGAGATTCTTTGAAGCATTTACGAAGCTGCGACACATGGAAGACGTCGTGGATATGAGAGAATTGCGGCAGCAACTCCAATTTATATGCCACCTGACCACGTCTGGCAACAATGCGAAAGGGACCAATGTAGCGGGGAGCTAGCTTGCCCTTGATTCCGAAACGTTGAGTGCCCTTCATAGGAGTGACTCGCAGATAAGCCTAATCACCAGGTTGATAAGTCAAACCCCATCGTTTGTGATCATAGTTGCTCTTCTGGCGGTCCTGAGCCGCCTTGAGATTTTTTCGGACAATACGAACTTGTTCTTCAGCGTGTTGAATAATGTCCGGTCCAACGAGTGGTCGTTCCCCAGTTTCTGACCAGTTCAGAGGGGTTCGACATTTACGTCCATAAAGCACTTCGAAGGGGGCCATTTTCAAGCTGGCTTGATAGCTATTGTTATAAGAGAACTCGGCATACGGGAGAGATTCCTCCCACTTCTTACCGAAAGAAATAACACAAGCTCGCAGCATGTCTTCAAGCACTTGATTAACGCGCTCAACTTGGCCTTGGGATTGGGGATGATAAGCTGAACTCCATGTAATGTGAGTTCCCATAGCTTCTTGGAAACTTTCCCAGAACTTGGACGTGAAAAGACCGCCATGGTCCGAACTGATCTCCTTCGGAATGCCGTGGAGTGAAACGATTCTGGAGATATATAGCTCTGCTAGCTGGCTAGCAGTGATAGTCTCCTTGACAGGTAGGAAATGAGCAACCTTGGAAAGTTGATCGACGACGACAAGAATAGCGTCGTGACCTTTCTGAGACTTGGGAAGACCAGTAATGAAATCCATCTGCACTTTATCCCATTTCCATAGAGGAATAGGGAGTGGTTGAAGAATTCCAGCAGGCTTCTGATGTTCTTCTTTCACGCGACGGCATACGCCACATTCAGCAACATATCGAGCAATGTCCTGCTTCATTTTGGACCACCAGTACCTCTGTCGAAGATCGCGATATATATTTGTGCTACCTGGATGGATAGACAGCGGTGTATCATGAGCCTCCTTCATGACCTTGTCTGTCATAAGCTCGAATCGAGGTACTACAATGCGGTCTCGGAAATATAAAGTTCCATCTTCAGACAGCGAGAAATCCCTGTACTTTTCCAGGTGAAGATGTTTCTTCATGAGATCAATTTCAGCATCTTTAGCTTGCGCACTCTTAACGGCCTTCTCAAGGTCTGGTTCAACAACCAAGGTTTTTTAAGTAACCTTGAGGAACTATCTCGAGATTTAGCTTCCGAAGCTCTTCATACAGGAGTGGCTGCTCTAGCTGGACTTCAAGTTCACAGCAATAAGATTTACGGCTCAATGCATCAGCCATTACATTAGCCTTGCCAGGGGTATAAGAAATACCCAAATCATAGTCCGCAATAGTCTCCATCCATCTTTGCTGACGAAGGTTTAAAGATGGCTGAGTGAACAGGTACTTCAAACTCTTATGATCCGTGTATATCTCGCAACGATTACCGAGGAGGTAATGTCGCCACAACTGCAGTGCATAGATGACAGCAGCTAGTTCTAGATCATGTACCGGATAATTCTCTTCATGTGGGCGCAACTGACGAGAGCCATAAGCAATCACTTTACGCTCTTGCATTAGGACACAGCCTAATCCTTCACGGGATGCGTCACAATAGATCACAAAATCTTTGCGAGAATCTGGAGGAGCAAGTACTGGGGCAGATGTCAGCTTGTCTTTGAGTGTTTGAAAACTTTCCTGACATTTTTCTGTCCATTCAAACTTAACGCCCTTGTGAAGCAAATCAGTCAAAGGCTTAGCAATCTTTGAGAAATTCTTGACAAAGCGACGGCAATAGCTTGCAAGGCCGAGAAAACTTCTGACTTGCTTGACGTTCTTCGGCGGAGTCCATTCAAGAATAGCCTGAACTCGTTCTGGGTTAACGGCAATACGTGGGCAGGTAGTCAAAGAGATTGACGATGATAACACAGATCAGCGAGGGCAAGGATGGCATTGCCGTTCATGAATTCAATTAACATCTCAGAAGAACTCAAAATGTTGATGCTGAACACGACACATTTTTCCGGGAGATTCCAAAAGTGTCGAATGACGGTAAGCGAGGTATAAGATAACTTGGAAAGAAAAGGTTAAACAACCCAATAGAAAGGAAAATGATTATCAGATTAATCAGATCAATGGCAAGGAATAAGCACAGATATCCAGCTCTCCGGGTAGACGAGATTTACGAGATCCTAATTGTCGGTGTTAGTAAAATTCATTAAACCCGAAAAGAAGAGAGGTCAGAGTCCCAGAGTAAAGGTCGAGGAGTAAAAGATCCTGATACCACCCAGTTGGTGACGTGGGCCCGTAAGCCACACGGCCAAGTTAGTAAAACATTTTTCGGACCACTAGACTCAACTTCGGCCAAGGAGTTGGAAGGGGGTTCCTAGATGCAGTCGGCTCTGATACCAACCTGTGATGACCCCGGCTTAATCGTGCACTAATCATACATGCAAATGCACACGATCAAGCCTAAGGACTCACTTGAAGATATCACAACACAACTCTAAAACATAAACAAAATCATACAAGCATTTATTACAAGCCAGGGCCTCGAAAACTCGAATACAAAGCTTGATGACAACAAGCATTAGCGGAAGCGTTAGATATCTGTGTACAGATATAAACAGAAAACAGAGAAGCCTTTAGAAAGGCGGGACAAAAATAAAACACTACGATCGAAAGGCGGAGGCCTCCTGCCTAGGACCCTCCGAACCTACTCCTGGTCGACAGCCAACTCGTAGTAGAAGCCATCCTCGGGGTGGTAGAAGCGATTGTTGGTGGGGGCAGCGGTCTCAGGGGCTCCGTCATCGGATCACGACAAACTGATATGAGGAGAAAAAGAATGCAAAGCAACCGTGAGTACTCCGAAGTACTCAGCAAGTAAGGATCTACACTACATATGCAACATTATCAAAGGGAGGCTGTATATGTGGACTGGGCTGCAGAAATGCCAGAATAGAGAGGAAAGCCTAGTCCTATTGAAGACTAGCATCTTCAAGCGTCTTGCAGCATTTGGAAGAGTACAGAATAGCATAATGTATCTCGCCCAGAGATCCTTCCTCGACTCCCTGCGAGAAAGCGATCCCAGAGCCACATATCCAGGTATCATCTCAAGTTCTAGCTGTATCGATCGGGATACAACTCCGAGTGTCCTTTACCGTAGGACCGGCTATCGATAGATGTGTTCTTCCCTGCAGGGGTGCACCAACTTACCCACCACGCTTGATTAACTCCGGCCGGACACACTTTCCTGGGTCATGCCCGGCCTCGGCCAAACGATACACCGCAACCCTACCTAC
The DNA here is from genome assembly GCA_011799875.1 of Thinopyrum elongatum. Lineage (NCBI taxonomy): Eukaryota > Viridiplantae > Streptophyta > Magnoliopsida > Poales > Poaceae > Thinopyrum > Thinopyrum elongatum. The sequence goes on along the minus strand of CM022302.1, from coordinate 74,838,067 downwards.
AGCTCAGCAGAGAGGTCCCCGCCGGTCTACCTCCTAAGCGCAAGGGGGTCTTGGGCCATCGCCCCTCGCCCTCCGGGTCGTTGTGTGCAGGGTGGATACCAGCACCGCCTCGAAAGGCCGGTACGATCCGACCGTGCCACAATGCTGAACTGGACGTCTGACAGAGCTTTCGGCTGATGTTACGATGTAGAACGCCCATACTATGCCCACGTGATGGTTAGTGCTATCAGGCCAGAGGCCTGCTCGGATCAAATATCCAAATCATTAGGACTAGGGGCTTGCGGAAACGAGCAGAGACTCACGAAAGATGTGACCCCATCGCCCCGTCTCGAGGACTTGCTGCAAGGGCTAAGAATGCCCGGCCGCGCCTCGTAGAATAACTCACGGGTATCTATCCATCATTCGCGGGTACCCCTCAGGGTCGACCTGCCTTTCCAAATATCAGTATCAACAGTAATGTAAGGCATCCGTGAGGCTACCATATCAAGAGGAATCCGAGGCATCACCCTCGTTGGAATCCCACCTGATGTAAAATCAAGGTGGACGTAGGAGGAATCACCCTCGAGGTCCACGCTTGAGGTGTTGCACGACTTCGTCATTATCGGGGGTGGTGTAGGAGGAATCACCCTCGCTTACCACGACCGATCAACTAACCTACAAGGTTATCATCAGAAGTGCTGACGAGGAATCACCCTCGGCACTCGATAGTAACCCAGTAGTGTCGAGCAACTAAGGGGAAAGTGAGGTGCGGTGCCGGGGTCTGGTCTTTGATCCCGTTGATTGGGTCTTCTGAGAATCCAGCAGGGCAGTCAGGACAAGTGGGGGTCTCTGATGGGTCTCTACCTAGTCTATTCTAAACAGTTTAGGATAACAGTAAGGTATCAACAGCAGGTTACAATAAACAGGCTATGCAGCAGATATAGGTAAAATAGTAACAGTAGCAAATTCTAATGCAAGCAGGGGATATTAGAATAGGCGATATCGAGATGATCAAAGGAGGGGGCTTGCCTGGTTGCTCGGCGGCAAGGGCAAGGTCGTCGGTGGTGTAGCCAATCACCGGAGCTGCGTCGGTCTCGGAGACTACGTCGGTACCGGGATCTAACGAGAGAGAAGAGGGGGAAGAACAGTAAATACAAAGCAACAGGTGCATGACATGTCAACAAGCAGAGCTAGCGGTGTTCTATCGCATGGCTAGGTAATACCGGCGAAAGAGAAAAACATCCGGGAAAGTATTCCCGGTGTCCGGCATTTCGGACAGACGAAAAGAGGGGAACGGTTGCACGTTCACTATGTTAGGGACGTGTGGCGGACGAACTGATCGCGTATTTGGATTCGTCTCGTCGTTCTGAGCAACTTTCATATATAAAGTTTTTCCATCCGAGCTACGGTTGATTTTCTACGAATTTTTAAAGTTTAATCAATATTCTGGATTTTCTGGATTTAATATTAATTCGAAATTGCACAGGAAAATACTGGGTGCACCCGGTGCACTGCACCCAGAGTGCACCAGAGGGGCTGACAAGTGGGACCAGCCAGCTAAGTCAGCTGGTCCGCGCTGACCAGTTGACTGGTCAACTTGGCCCCACTGGTCAGTGACTGGGACCAGCCCAGTCAGCCAGTTGACTTGGTCAACTGGGCCCGCGGGACCCAGCTGCCAGTGACACGAGGTGGCCCACCGGTCGGTCCACATCGGACGCCGGCGCCGGAAACGCTCCGACGAACGCCGGACGCGTCTGAGATCTCCGGCGAGCTCGGATTTTGCGTACGGGGCATCTTTTTCGCCGCGGTTTTTTGCTCTCGAACGGCCTGTGCAGCGCGTGTCTAATGGTGGCATCTCCAGACCATATGGTCGCCGGAAACGGAGCCGGCGTTGAGGTCAGCGGCGGTGGCAAATCGGCCGAGCTCGGGCGCGTAACTTCGATTCGTCTTCGAGCAAGCTAAACGGCTGGGCGGACTAAGGCGAGTGCCTGAAGCGCGATGGACCAAGTGGAGGAGCTCGGGCGGCTCTGCCGTGAGCAATTCGCCGGTAATGGCGGACGGCAGAGGACGGCATCGGTGACGGCTAGCTACAGCACGCCCACGGTGTAGAAAGGGAGGGAGGAAGAACGGATGCTTACGGTGCGGCTCACGGCGGCCGTTGCGGGGCTTAGGAGCGCAGAGGCGGCCGGAATCAAGGAAGTTCGCCGGCGGCAGCAGGAGGAAGAATAGCTCGTGGCCGTCCCTGTAGCGCCACCTGGCTCAAATTGAAGCCCGTAGACGATGCGGAGGGGCACTGCGGAGCTCGTGGGCTCGGTGGCTGGGCGAAGGGTGGCCGGTGGCCGCGGTAGAGCAGCAGTGTGGCGAGCGGCGATGGTGGCGCTCGGCCTAGACGGAGAGGGAGAGGGAGAGACGAGCGAGCGAGGGCGAGGGGGGAAAGTGGTGCGGTAACCAGGGGGTGGATAGGCGCCGATCTTATCCCCTCCGTCCGTCGTTGGCCGTCGGCATGTCGGACGCTCACCGGTGCGAGCGCGCCCAGCCATGGGGAGGTCGACAGCGAGGTGGGGCAGGTGAGTTGGGCTGGGCCGGCGCCAGGTAAGTGGCTTGGCCCTTTTTCTTTTACTGTTTTACTGTTTTAGCTTTTATTTATTAAACAGAGGTAGAAAATGATTTCTGTGGGCCACCAAATATTTTAGAAAAATATGGGACTAATCCACAATATATCTTGGTAATATTTGGCACTGCCAGAAAAAGTTTGGAGGCCAAATGAATAGGTTAGATATTTTTAGAAATTGAAAAGGAACGGATTAATGCTGTTGGACTACTGTTTAAAGTCCAGGGGCATTTTTGTAAGTTCCAGAAACATTGATTTCAATTTTATAATTGCCCTGGGATTATTTGCTATCTAATGAACATTTTAGTTTTCCAAATTTGAACAGATTTTATTTTCACTTTGAATTTGAATTTATTTCAGAGAGGAATTTGAAATGAAGTGTTTAACCACTGTGATCTAGCATTGCAAATGGGTATGACTTGGCATGATTAACATTATGTCACAGTGCTTATTACACAGGGGTGTTACAAGTAAGATTCCAGTCGACCGCCAAAACAATCGACAAAGTGCAAAGCTGCCTGCAGTAGCTTACCTGCTCGAGAAGTGGCCGCGTCTGCAGTATCCGCGTCGGCTTCCAAAAGGGCTACCTCACCTTTCTCCTCCTCCTCTACAGTTAACGAGCGTGGAGTGCGGAGCCTCTCCAGAGAAAAAGGGGGAAGGCCAGTCGACTGACCCGGAGTCGGAACATCTTTGCAATAAAACCAGGTCGACTGCCATCTCCTAACCGATTCAGGAAAAGTCATAGGGGGAAAAGTGCTCCTGCCTCTCATCTGGATCCCTAACCCCCCACACATCTGGATCACATGCGTCTTCTCATCAGTCGGATTAGCTTTCTTCACCGTTTGAGATCGACAAGTGAAGATATGCTTAAACAATCCCCAGTGCGGATGACATCCCAAGAAGTTTTCACACATGGAAACGTACGCAGCAAGATAGGAGATGGTGTTTGGAGAAAAATGGTGGATCTGAGCACCAAAGAAGTTCAAAAAACCCGGAAGAATGGGTGAGGAGGCAAAGAGAAACCTCGGTCGACGTGGGTGGTGAGGAGAACACGCTCACCCTCGCGCGGCTAGGGCTCGATCTCCCCCTCTGGCAGCCTCCAGGACCCAGGCGCAATCAGGCCATCGGCGGCGAGGTTCTCCAGATCTTCTTCCACGACGGTGGAGCGGATCCAATCCCCCTGGATCCAACCAGGCGGCAGACCGGACCGCGACGTCGACCCCTTCGCCGCCTTCTTGCCCTTCTGCGTTGCCTTCTTCGCGCGCTCCAGAGCCGCGGTCTTGTCCTTCGCCATAGCTGCGGAGCTCAAGAGGAATGGGGGGGAGTATGGCGCTAGGGAAGACGAGGCGGAGGAGCAGACAGAAAGGGGGCGAATGGAGAGCACAGTACCATGCATCGGCAGCAGCGCCTTTTATGGCCACACTTCCGAGTGGCTGACCTGTGGGCCCGTGCAATCCTGGCGCATCCCGTAACAGACGCTGGCCCGATACGTGGCGAAAAAGGTGGCGCAAGGATCGAGGAGCCCCTATCCGCCCGCCCCGCTTACCGCGCCGCATCCCATCCCGCGCGCTTCTCCAGATTTCGAATCCCGTGAGATCCGGGAACCGCAGAGCAGTCAGTCGTGCTGGAGATATCCAAGTCCAATCTACTCGAAGACATACAGCATAATTCACTCGGAAATTCCAGAAGCCAGAATCGATCAAGGCGACTGATGAAGGGTTAAAATACTATCAAGGCCCATGAGGAAATGTCTCCGAGGCATTGAATCGAGTCAGAATCAACTTAAACCCTTCTTTACTCGGTCCTCAATCCATTCGGGGGCTAATGACAATGACATGTACCTAGGGTAGGGACATAGGCCTGACCTAGACACCCTACCCAAGGACACTACACAGGAGTCCAAGACCTAAAAGGTTCTACAGAAGATACCGACTGAAATCCTCATGAAGTGCAATACACTCGACAGGAGATCCCACTCGGATATCCCAATTCCACTCGACTATGATTATTTCACTCGACCACACAAGAATCCACTCGGAGTACAGAATACCTAGAGTCCCCCCAGGATGGCAACGGTCAGGCATTCACTCCGACGTCATAACGATCATTTAATACGGGCGTTACCAGTAACGTTCAGGATTTAACTCTCATTGAACCCCTGTGTAACCGAGGGCTGGGAGGGGCCGGCGTACTCTATATAAGCCACCCCTCCCCTCTGGCACAAGGGTTCGCACCCCCTGTAACTGTTCCACACTCCAATCGACAAGCCTCCACGGCACCGAGACGTAGGGCTATTACCTCCTCCGAGAGAGGCCTGAACTCGTAAATCTGTGTGTACAACCTCGCCGTAGCTAGGACACTGCCCTCTCCTACCTACCCCTACTTTTACTGTCAGACTCGTTCCCACCACAGTGGCAGCCGGCACCGTGTTGCGCACGGGCGCGGGGAGCCGGCCAGGAGTGGGGCGATGCGGGTGACGCCGTGGTACCGTGGATGACGACGCAATACTGTTGATGATGATGAGCACTGCAGATGAACAGCGCGCGCCTACGCAGCGACAGTGGACGGGGGATGGTTGTCGCGTCCGCGGTGTACGAAGGGACGCAGCGACGGGACATGGCGGCTGACTTCGGGGCGAGCGGTGGCGCGCGCACAGAACCCACGGCGAGGTCGAGCGCCAGGCCAGGCGAAGCGCAGTAGCGGGGAGGTCGGGCGGACGGACGCGCAGCGGGGCAACGCGGGTGCGCGGCCGTGGGGGCGGCGCAGCGTGCGTAGAGGCGGTGGCGGCCAGGAGCCGACCAGCGGGGAGGGAGCGAGCCATGCAGAGGAGGTGTTTGGCGGCGAGGCTGCCAGCGAAGGAGACGCACGATCATGGCGAGGCTCGGGACAGTGTGCAGCCGCGGGATGGGAGCGGCGGAGCAGCGCGCGGGAGCAGAGGAAGCGGGCCGGCGTAAAGCCAATAGCTGGGGCATGTCTGGCTAGCATCTGACTACTGTTTGGGACGTGTGTGACCATTGACGAATGCATGGCATTATCTGAGAAGTGTATGGGCGGCGTATGCGCGCGGACGGAGCAACGCGGAGCCGCGATGGACGGCCGTCGTCGCAGCGGTGGTGATGAAGAGGGCGAGGCCGACGACGAGGGCGCGCCGTCCCGTGCGGCCGTCCCGGGGCCGTGTCGATGTCGAGCCCTTGAGCGCTACCGGAGAGACGGCACCGTGATGATGAAAGGGGCGAGGCCGACAATGAGGACGCGCCGTCCCGTGTGGCCGCCCCGGGGGCGTGTCGGTGTCGAGCCCCCGAGCGCTACCGGAGAGACCGCGTGACGCCGCGACGGTGATGACGAAAATGGTCCCGCCCGGACCGCGGTTTCAGCAGCAGCTAGCCCCACGGTGGGCGCCAACTGTCGTGGTATTTTCGCGGGAGTGGCCAAGGGGCACCGCGTCACGGCAGATGCCACGGGGTGGCTTGAGGTGAGGGCAAGACTGCGGTGGAATGTCCGGGGACGGGATTGGGCAAACTGCACGCGGTGGTTTACCCAGATTCGGGGCTCTCCGAAGAGATAATACCCCTACTCCTGCATGTCTGTATATATGTGGAGCATACAGCTGGCAGTACAATGCGCTCCTGGAGCTGTATCGTATATGCGTGTATGTGTGCTTGGGCATGTATGCCCGTGGCCGAGTGAGCTAGTGGCCAGGAGGCCATGCAAGTGTGCGTGGGAGTGTCCCCTGGTGGAGCTTGTCCATGGCTCCCTTTATATATCGTGAGGGGCATGGGGCATGGCGTTGGATGTAAGCGGGTAGCTTACGAACCAAGCCATGTATAAGGCATGGTGGCATGGTTGGTTGTCCCCTGGACACTTTATAAAATAGTGCCAAAGGACAAGTACACTGTAGATGATGTCGCGTGTACCGCGTCCTACTATTCGTCAGCAGTGCATCGCTGCTGGGTACGGCCGTCTTGTCGGTGTCGGGTCGATGCAATGGTTGACTCGCGTAGCAGGCCGGCTGGAGCAGCCGGACGGAGAGCGGGTTGGAGCAGCCGGGTGGCGAGTCGGCCGGGGCAGCCGGACAGGGAGCCGTCTGAAACGGCCGGGTGGCAAGCCGGCCGGAGCAGCCGGACTGAGGGGCGTTGGCTGCCCCGATGTCTTGAAGCATCGTTTCGCCGTCTTTGGGGTACCCGGGGGTCATTCCCCCGACACAACTAAAAACTGCCATGTAATGCTTAGGCCGTAAAAATCCCCTTGTCAGTCCATTGATGTAGCAATGTTCCTTGCCCGATCATTCAATCATCTACATCTCTTGGGAATGATTATACGACAGGTGTCTGGAAATATAATTGCATTAGTCACTTTCACCCAGGGGCATTAGATTTTCATCCAATGTTTGAGAACAGATCAAGACACTGTTCATCTTCCACCTCCATATTCTTCCTCGCGCAGCCGCCGGCCAACCCAGCCCTAACTGACTGGCTTCGTCCTCCCGCCTTCATGACCGGTGGCTATCTCCGCCTCGCCAGCCCGCCCTCCTCTCGACTTTCCCCCACCGCCTTGCTGGCCGCCGCCCCAACCATCCCTCTAAGCCCGCCGAACCAGAAAATAAATTCGGTGATCCCCTGCACTACCCTCTACCCCCTAAGATAAATAATGAGGTTGTGGCTCCTCTTAAGATAAATAATTAGGCTATGGATAAATAGTGGGGCTACTTCTTCTCCGGTTAGCTCAAGATGGACTAGGAAAAATTACCGATGAAAAGTTGCAGGTATATGAAAAAGAGCAAAACCGATATCTCTTACATTTGCCACTCTCCTCCAATGCTCTCCACGTGAGTAGATCCCTCGTGCACCTATTCAAATACACGCAAGTGTAGTAGTACTCCCTCATAAAGAAATATAAGATCCGGGCAAAATGCAAACAGAGGCGAGACAAACAAAACAAAACACTCGTGGGCTCGTGGCACGGCCGAAATCACTATTCTGACCTTTTCAGCAATCTTTGCCGCAAAGTAAACTCGACGTGAAAGTATTTCACGATCTAACTCTTTTAGCAACACCATAATCCGTGACGTTTCTTCTCCACATAGAAACGCCGAGATAGCTCGCGTTTCAGCTCCACATTCAAACGCCGAGCTAGCTCGCGTTTTTGCTCAACATGAAAACGCCAAGCTAGCTGACGTTTCTGCCCTGTCGAGCAACGCCATGAGTTTTGACGTTTCCATGCTGTGTCGCCTGTCATCCCCATGCTTGCGTCGCCTGCCTGAAGCAGCACGGCATGCATCCCACTAGTGGTGCTTGCCTGCCAGCATGCATGATCGATATGAGTACGAGAGACGACGTGACATGTTTAGCAGCCAGTGATGGCTTGCTTTTGAACTGGTGGCAGCAGCATGCGTGCATGCACCATGCATTTGGTGTGCTTAGCACTACGCGTAGGGAGACAGGGCCATGCATTTGCACGGCGCGCACACGTGCATCTGGCTGCCTGATGATAATGACACCGAAGAAATTCCTCCGGGATCGATTGGACGTCTATATCAAGGGCAGCAACGCCATGGCCTTTTTTCAGCCTGGCCTGGCGTTTCCCAAAATGCAATCCGGCTCGGCGTTTCCGGCCTGCCACATCAGCGAGTGGGGCCAAGGCAATAACGCGAGCTATCTCGGTGTTTCTATATGTGCAAAAAACGTCATGGCTATGGCGTTGCTAAAAAATCAGATCGTGAAATAATCTTGCTTCGAGTTCATTTTTGTGCTATGATTTTCTGTCAAGGTCAAAACAGTGATTTTGTCCTCGTGGCACAGCCTCACAGAATGGAGTCTGACAGATTTCTACAGCGACAGGATGTGGTTCACCAGCTTGTCGACGCTGAGCCGGGACGACCCACCATCAGCGACGGCCGCGGCCGCTCTCCTCCCGAGCTCCCGGGCACGCCCCCTCATCCCATCTCCCTCCTCGCCCCGCATCAGCCGCCGGACGGCCGCCTCCACCGCTCCCCGCTCGAGCACGCCGCCGTCCAGCGCGATGCCCGCGCGCCACACGTGCTCCACGTGCCTCGCGTTGCCCATCTGGTCCCCGAAGCAGGGCCGGCAGAGCATCGGCACGCCCCCGCACGCGCCCTCCAGGGCCGAGTTCCACCCGCCGTGCGTCCAGAACCCGCCCACGGCCGCGTGCGCCAGCACCTCCTCCTGCGGCGCCCAGCCCACCACCAGGCCACGGCCTTCGGTCGCCGCGGCGAACCCGTCGGGCAGTGCGGCGCCGCGGGCGAGGCCCGGCCGGAGCGCCCACAGGAACGGCTGGCCGCTGTTGGCCACGCCCCACGCCGCCTCGGCCAGGTCCGCGCCGTTCATGCTCGCCAGGCTGCCGAAGCTGATGTAGAGCACGGACGCCGGGGCCTGCGCGTCCAGCCAGTCGAGGCAGGAGCGGTCCTGCTGCAGGATGCTGCTGGACGACGCCGGGGATAGCTTGTGGAGCGGGCCGACGTCGAACACGGGCACGCCGGCGAGGTCTCGCCCGATCGTCGCCAGGTCGTCGGCCTCCAGCGCGTCGAAGGTGTTGAGGAGGAACCCCGCCGAGGCCCGCACCGCCTCGACCGCCCGGGACAGCAGCTTGCACATCAGACCGTGCCCGTAACTGCTTCTGATGTCGGCGCCCATCAGGTCCCGGACGCGGTACGGCGGCAGCTCCCTCACCGGCGCGTCCAGCTGCGACTCAGCGCTCACCGGGAGGTAGCCCTTGTCGCAGAGCATGGGGTTGGCCACGAAGTTGCGGAAGCAGGCGGCGCTGCCGGTGCGCAGCACCAGCGTCGGCACGCCCAGCCGCCGGGCCACGCCCACGAGGGTCAGCAGGTGCGCGTCGGCGACCAGGCACGCGACCTCATCCCCGGCGCCGGGGGCCTCCAGCAGGGCGGCCAGGCGCTCCCGGAACGGCGCCTCGAGGGAGCCGTTGAGAGCGAGGATGTGCTCGAGGGTCTCCACGACCGTGCCGGGGCCGACCGCCGGCAAGCCTTCGGGGACGGGGACGAAGTCGTAGACCGGGTGGCGGGACGGGTCGGGCGCGTTGAAGCGGGCGTGGAAGACGGTGACGGCGAAGCCCCGCGCGTGGAGGAGGCCCGCGAGCTGGAACATGGGGTTGATGTGGCCCTGGTACGGGAGAGGGAAGAGCAGCACGCGGCGGCGGCGGCGGCACGGGGCAGCGGCGGTGGCCGTGTTTGCTTCTCCCGGCGCCATGGAGTCGGTCGATGGGTGTCGTGGCGTCCTGGGTTCCACTTCCAGGGAGGCAGCCAGGCAGGGACCAATGGGGGAGTGGCACTTCACGGTGAGTGAGCGGGCGGGAGGTGCGCGCGTGCGTATATGACGATCGTACGTACTACGATGGGGTTGGAGGAGAAGCACAAGTTGGATTCCAAGACAGATATTCGTTTTGAACGGGAGATTGAGAATCTGGGAAACAGGACAAGTGAAATGGAATCCGGCAAGGGAACTGCAGTTTTTTTTTTTTTTAACAAGAGAAGGTCCCGAAGGACCCAACCACTGCATTAAACATAAGCCAGGATCACAGAGCAGTTTACATCAAGACACCACAGAAACATGATATTGCATACAAGTCCCTGTCTTTTACGAAGAGGACCCCAAACTAAAAGATGGAAAAGCAATCGGGTCCTTCGCTGCGTTCCCATGGATTGAGCTACGCCGTCGTCGGGGACGTGCCACTTGGGACGGCGGAACCGCCATAGCCGCCGCAGCTCACCATGGCCTCCAAACGAACACAGCAGCTGCCTCCTATATGGCATCAAGGCCAGGAGGAATAACGATGGCCGCCTTTCGGCCTGAAGAAGCAGCAGTTCGCCGGCGGAGACCGGCGCCGTAGCTCCACTGGATCGAAGCCGCTGCTGATGTGCTCGAACCCCTGCTGCAAGAACCATCTGACTGCCTCTCCTCAGCTCCTTCTCCACCTCCAGAAGAGGAAGAGAAGCCTCTTCCAGAGGCAGGGACACCTCGAGCTTATTACCGGAGACGCCGGTTTGACGCCAGCTAGCAGCAGCAAAAACCAACTCGCAACCACCATCAAGGTCAACTCCGGCAGCCACCGCACGCGGCTCGGGCGCGCCGGCGACACGGCCTCCATCGGCATAAAGCCAAACTCCGGCATCTCGCCAAACTCCACTAAGGAAACAACTAAACTAGACCTACTACTTACAGTAGAGCTCCGAGCACCTTCCGCATCTCTTCCCCAACCGGCAGTGCCGGCGGCGGAGATCCGGAGTCGGGCCGGGCCCGAGATCTGGAGTCCTCCGGTCGCCTCCCTTTTCACTCCTCTCGAACAGAGGAGAAAGGGACTGTTTGCTTAGGCAGATCGGCTCTGTATAGGCTGGACCAGAGATCGAAGACAAGTTCCTATTTTTCATCCTTGTTCGACTCAATTATACTCCTCGTTCCTAAATATTTGTCTTTCTAAATATTTTAACAAGTGACTACATACGGAGCAAAATGAGTGAATCTACACTCTAAAATATGTCTATATACATCCGTATGTGGTAGTTTATTTGAAATCTCTAAAAAGACAAATATTTAGGAACGGAGGAGTACTAGCGACGAAGAAGCGAGCAAGAAAATATCATGTATTATGCGAGAAAATAAAATAAAAAAGAGAACATTTAATCTATCTTTAACACATGATCTGTGTAAGCATTTAACAAACATTAAATAATTTAACAAATTAAGTATACCGACTCGCCTATTAATATCTTTTCGTAAGCACATTTTTCCTCTTTCGTAAGTAAAAAAAAAAGTGATGGACGCGGTAACAATATGTATTTGGATTCATTCTCATATGGCATGTTTTATCAACGGTAAGATCGAATGGGATTGTTACCAATGTGTATATTATTTCTTGTCCAGCTTGTTTATGGTGAGCTTTTTTCAAATACATGATGACCATTTTTAAATCCACGGTAAACACTTTTTAAATCATGAGGTACTAAAAGGGCCAAAGATTTACATGTTGTCCCAGCATGAGGTGCTAAAAGGGCAAGTAAACATCAAAGGGTCTATGGTCTCGACAGCATGAAGATCGCAGAGGGGGCAGTCATGGTCGTCATCTCCAATATTATAGTGCCTGCGCTTGAGCATATTGCGCGTGTCGATTCTGTCATGCATCAAGAGCCAGCCGAACACTTTCAGTTTCATTGTGCTTTTAGATTGCGAGAGGCAGGTGAAGGCCTGATGGGCCGGGACTTCCCCTAAATACAAACCGATTGTACCGACTGGAGATGAAGTCAGTCCCCCCCCCCCCCCAAAGGACTAGTGCCAGACGTCGTGGTCGGTGGTCTCACGTGTGTTGTCTAGACGGATAATGCACACACAGTCATATTTCCTAACTGACGCTCGTAGCGCCAAATTGACGTTGCGACATGCGGGGGGTGATCGTTCTGCGAGCGATATGGGTCGTCTCAACGACAACATTATTTTAGCGCTACAAGGCTTCCATTTTTTCCTGATTTTCAGTTTCAGTTTTTTTCGCTACTGGTTTTCCACCAATTTTCCATTTCTTCAGCTTTCATAGTTGTTCGCCTTCTCTTATTCTTTTTTTCTTCCATTTTTATTTTTGTTTTTCATCCTTCTTAGTTTTTCTTTACCTATTTTTTTCTTTTTCTATAGTTTTGTTCGATTTTAGTTTCCTTTCACCTTTTCATTTTTTTCTTTCTATTTTCTATAAATACCTTTGTAGTATAAATATTTTTCAAATATACAATGAACGTATTTTGAAATGCGCATTGAAAATTTTTAGTGTACAATGAATATTTTTATTTTTATATGTGATGAACATTTTGCAAGTACACAATGAACATTTTTTAAATGCATGTTAAACATTTTTTAATACACAACGGACATTTTTTAACACATGAAGATCTTTTTTCCAAATACATGTTTACAAGAAGTCACAATAGTGTTTCCAATACTCCCTCCGTTCCTAAATATAAAACCTTTTAGAGATTCCACTATAGACTACAAACGGTAAATTGAGTGAATTTACACTATAAAGTATGTCTATAAAAATCCATATGTAGTTCATAGTGGAATTTCTAAAAGGTCTTATATTTAGGAATGGAGGGAGTATTTAACTTACTTTAACAATAGTTTTTATAGAAATAGTTCTTAATTTATATAACACAGCTTAAACATGTTAATTAATGTATATCGTTTTTCCAAAAAAATAGAGCGAAAGAAACTAAAAGGGCCGCTCCCCTTCCAGCCCATCTAGGCTGGTACAGGCGTTTGCCCAACTATTAGGCTCACACGCAGTGCAGGACCCGGGCCGTCTGGGCCGCAGCCGAACAATGTGGCTGATTGGCCCATATAAGTCTATCGGCCCATGCGTAGTATTCAGTTCGAATTAGCCCACATCTTTGAAGCCAAGGCCGGAGGACTGATGCGCTAATTACCCGTTATTAGTACCACCTCGCTTGCTACAGGATGATGGAGGGAGCACTATCACTATATAATCAGGGCCTAGAGCTCCGTTGTAACATACTTACCTGGACGGGGTCTATGGCTGATCAAGAAGAGTCATGGCCTAGGCTAGTGGCCAACATTGCACTTGGTTGGTGCGCTGGCCTATCATCTCCCCAAGTGGGAGAATGAACGTCATAATTTGTGATAGAGGGGGTATGCGTTCGCGCGGCCCCTGCCAATTTCTAAATCAAAATGTTAATGAATGTTGTATAAATTTGTAGGTTTAAAATTTTATAATTGATATTATATTTAAGATAGATTTTGCCCAATATTTCACATTGATTTTGTAAAACATGTCCTAAGTGTAAAATACTAAAATTCATGAATGATGGAGAGGAGATGGTGCAGGCGCGTTTTTTTGAACTTCGTCACTTTTCTACTCCATATTTGTGAGGGCTTCTGTATGTATGGTGTGATTTTTCTCATTAACATAGTTCAATAATTTCTTATTTTGATTTGATATTTTTGGTGTAATACAACCATCAAACCATGGATATCTTTTGTCCTGATTTACATATGTGTTGTCATCCGGAACGGGATCAGATTGTGAACCCTGCTTCCTTTTTTGCATTAATCTGGCGGCGTTTCTTCGCTCCGTCTTTCTCTCAAGGGATGTTGTAATGATCTAAAACGTCTTATATTAGTTCTCATGCATTTAGATTAATAGACGAAAGTGACACCGATGCAGAGAACCTTATTACACGCATGCTGCTCCCAGTACTACAACCAGCGCACAGCAAAGACAGAAATCATTAAAAAAAATCGCGGGGTAACAGAAATCATTATTTGAGAGAAGGCTTCGAGCTTCGGACACAAGCAAAGCAAATCACAGCGTCCTCAAGCACACAAGCAGACGATTTTTATTTTCTTTTTACAGGAACAGCCTTTCCCTGTCATGTGGAGCACTGTAGTCGATGTTGGGGCCTTGGGGGATGATCCCGTAGGGGTTGATGGACGGGTGGCTCCCGTAGTAGTGCTTCCTAATGTGCTCCATGTTCACCGTGCTGCTGATCCCGGGGATCTGGTAGATGTCCTTGGTGTAGTTGAACAGGTTGGGGTACTCCCTCAGCAGCTTCTTGTTGCACTTGAAGTGAACGGCGTAAACCTGAAAAGAGGAACGAACCGTCGGTCAAAAATCAAAATGTATGTTTCAAAATGGAAAGTCGTAGCATTTGATTTCTTAGTGTGCGGTATGGTTTTCGCTAGCAGAAGTTTGAGAGAATAGCTTGATATACACATGAAACTCAGATTTAAGTAGATATTCTAAATATACTACACACATTCTGAACTTCATTGTTAAAATTCTCGCCTTTCCAGATGTTTTCATAAAAAAAAAAATCAGACATTTCAGACAGTTCCCTGATTTCTAGTGTAGTAGTAAATTCTTACCAAATTTGATGACTTTGCGGTTAAGAACTCAGCTAAAAATTGACCATTCTCCAAAATCTGGAGATATATACTTCGTTTATGGTGTTTTGGCCAGTCTATTCTATTTTGCTAAAAAGGGACCATCCCAACTCTTATGGGTCCACTAATTCATAGCACAACTCTTTTGGATCCACTGATAAGACAGTGTGGACCACCTCAGCAAAATTTTCCCACATTTGCATAACGATAGATATGCACAAATCTAGCATCATCGTCCTATATAGGACAATGATGGGTTTTCTGTTGATCTTCACTTTTTTTTGTCATAATAATTCTTAAAAGAGCAGAAGAAAGGAACCCATATATACCTCGTCAAATCTTATGAGCGTGACGAAGAGGCGGACGTCGGCCTCGGTGAGCTGGTTGCCGCACATGTACCGCTGCTTGCTCAGGATCTCCTCGCACTTGTCCAGAGCCTCGTACAGCTTCGTGACGGCCTGCACGTTAGCACAGAAATGCTGGTCAGACACCCGGAGTCACATCACATCACATGGTGGAAGCATCATACTAATCCTTAAACAACAGTTAGTTTGCTACGCTACGTAACCTACCTCGTCGTATGGCCCCTGCTTCTTGGCGAAGCCGCACTTGTAGACGCCGTTGTTGATGGCGTCGTAGACGAGGTCGTTGACCTCGTCGATGGAGGCCTGGAGGTGAGCCGGGTTGAGGTCCAAGCCGGGGTTCTCGGCGATGTCGTTGAACTCGGCGTTGAGCATGCGGATGATCTCGCTGCTCTCGTTGTTCACCACCGTCTTCAGCTGCTTGTCCCACAGCACCTGCCATGGCAACCAAAGATCCATTTCCTTACTCGAGCAGATCATGTGTCCAGTTCCACTCCAGTGGGGATCGATGAGGAGAAGAGCCCAGATTCAGACTCACGGGAACAGTTGGTTTGCCGGTGTAGTTCGTGCTCGCGATCTCGTACAGGTCCCTGACGCTCTTGGCGCCGTTGAAGGGGTCGGGGGCGGCGCCGGGCACCTCGTCGGCGGTGGCCGGGAACACCCACCCCAGGTGGTCGTCGGACTCCCTGGTCCGCTCGAAGATGGGCTTCACAGACTGAAGGGCCACAAAAATTACCATCAGCTGATGCTCCGATCAGTTCGGCCATCGGAGGTTTGGTCTGGGTTTGCAGGTCTGCTCACCGAGAAGCTGATGGCGTGGTCGAGGCCCTTGAGCTTGAGGTAGGCGAGGCAGCGGGACGCCCAGGGGCAGGCGTATGAGACGTAGAGGTGGTACCGCCCCGCCACCGCGGGGAAGCGGGCGGAGGCGTCGCTGGACACGAAGCTCCGGAAGGTGGACGGCGTCCGGTCGAAGGCGCCGGTGTCGGTGACCTCGTCCAGCGCCGAGCGCGCCATCTGACAAGAAAACAGAGCACCAACTAACCACTGAGCACAACTGACTCCGTCGACCGAGCACCGAGCCGGGCGCGGACGTTAGTTACCTTGACAGAAGAGGAGGTGGTGGAGGAGGAGGAGGATCCGGCGGCGGCAGAGAGCGTCCTGGCGGCGGCGAGGCTGCGGCAGAAGAGGTGGGAGGAGGAGGAGGAGGGGACAAGACCCAGCATGGCGAAGTGATGGTGGGAGGAGGATATTATAGGCGGCACCGTGATGAACTTTGTTGTTGTTTATTGCCGGATATAGGCTCGGCACTTGGGCCGGAAAGTGGCCAGGTGAGTGAGTTGGTCGGGCGGGGAACCTGCGCGGTGGGGGGTGGGAAAGCGCCGGTGGCGGCTTCTTCACGTGATGGGAGCAGTGACGACGTGGTTGGACCTTGGACGAATGGTAGTTTATGGGAGGAAGCTGGCGTGGCACCTGGCACACCGTAGTGACGGAAGAAAGGTCGCAGGTAGGACAGCGGCGGCTATGGCCGGGCTTCGTGGTCGTTGACTTGGCAATGTGGGGGAAGGATGTTGCTCCACACAAATTGAGTTTTTTTTCTAAATACGCAAAGCTTACGTAATCATTTTATTGATAGAAGGAATAGGATGAGTACAGTGAGGGATACAACACATGACATGAACGCAGGCAGACGTGGACATGGTCCCCAAGACAGATAGACAAGAGATGCTCGGCCGAACAGAGGAAACAACACACCTAAAACCAGCCAAGCTCGAATCAAAGAGCAGCAATGCCGAACCGGCGATATGTCCCAACATTGCCAAAGCCAATACCGGAGACACCGCGAGCGATCAAGATGGCGCCTTCAAGAAGGAAGACGACGCCGGGGCACCTTCAAGAAGGAAGCAACCACCCTCACAACCAGACGCAAGTCTCGCACCCAACCGCGGCAAGTAGCAGCACCAGTGGCTGGCTGGGCCGTTACGTCGAGGGGAGGAAGGGCTGCATGGATGGGCGCCCATAGCTGCGTCCAACGCACGACGCATCCATGTATGGAGCTCAGCGATGGGGGGCAGGTCGGCGAGGAGAGACCGGATCTGCAACTCAACACGGCCAGGGCACACCGACAGCCCTACCGGACCAGTAGGAAGCAGCCGCCGAGGTGTGGGTCGTCGTGGCGCCGATAGTGGAGGAGCGCGCGAGGGGCCATATCCGCCCCACTGCCACCTTCCTGGGGCTCGGCGCGGCTTCACCAGCCAGCCCTTCGGTGGTGGCGATGCTAGTGAGGGCGGCGGAGGTGCCTGCTAGCTGCGGCAGCCGGGGTTCCCCCGTGTCGCCAGAGGAGGGCGACGCGAAGGGAGGAGGACGGAATATGTTACGACGAATTGAATTCTCATTTATTAAGTTGCACTCTGTCGACCGGCCCCGTAGGTTGGCGCATAGCAACGTGTCACGTGACCCCCTCCGCTACGTACACTTGGCCGGCCCAATTAGCTCTCATTTTCTGTTTTGGGAAGGTTAGATCGGCGTATTTTCCTTTTCTTTTGGTGTTTTTGCCTTTTTCCATTTTTGTTTTCAAAATCGGCGAACTTTTTTTTTCAAAATCAGGAATATTTTTTGAAATTTGTGAACATTTTTTGAAATTCGTTAAAAATTGTTGAACTTTGTGAATATCTTTTGGAATTTTGAGAACAATTTTTAAAATTCTTGAACATTTTTTGAATTCATGAAAAAATCAACTTCGAAATATTTTTTGACATTTGTGAACATTCATTTAATTCATCACCAAATTTTAAAATTCATGCATATTTTCTAAAATCCGTGAACTTTTTTTTTGAAATCCTGGAGCATTTTTTTAATTCATGAACATATTTTTAATTGGGAACTTTTTAAATGTATGGTTTTAAAAAAGTCAAAACATTATTAGAAATTCAAACCATTTTAAAAATTAATGGACACAAATAAAAAAGGAAAAAAATAAAAAATATATTTCCTAATATTTATAAAGACACAAATAAAAAAGGAAATAAAAAATGTGAAAACTAGGGCCGCCCACCCTGCAGATGGGTCGGCCTAAAAAGCGCGCGTGGGAGCGGGTTGTCTCGTGTCGCCCTACGCAGGGAATAGGAGGTCTCGTGGACATGGGCACGATGGCCCGCCACATAGCCTTAGGACCATGTTGGCACGGGGCAATCTCCACTTAAATAATATCAACCATCAGATGTGTCGGTGGTGATTTTTTGCATTGGGGGAGGGAGGCGTCTTGTGTCGCCCTATGCGGGGAATAGGAGGTCTCGTGGACGTTGGGCACAATAGCCCGCCACACGGCCTTAGGACAATGTTGGCATGAGCAGTGTCCGTGAACCATCAGAGATGTCGATGGTGATTTGGGGTGAGGGGGGCGGGGGTTGTGATCTACTTTGCGGCATGATATCGGCGACACATTTGAGTTAAGTGGATTTGAGAAAAATGGGAGGCCTCTATGTGCATTCGTCATGATGCCTTACTCAGGTGGAGGTAGGAGCACGGTCATGCAGTAGAGCGTGAAGTCCCCCAGTTCACCCGGATGCATCATGACCGCCGGAGGAAACTTTTTAAAAATGTAAATCTAATAATATACTTTCTGTGACCGTCACTTATATTTTATTGGTAACGTCTAAAAATACATAAGTGGTTTCTAAAGCACCCAGATAGAGTATAGTATAGCAATGATGCATACATGACATGATTACATCGCACACTATGAACCATACATGATTACATCCTAAGGCAACTATGAACATAAGGGGTGGGGACACTCATTCCAAACCAGAAATTCAAACTCAAAGAACTCCAAATTGACCGATTTGTCGAGAAATTGTCTCATAAACCTATGCAATGTCTTGATGTTCTTCACATAATTTTATCCTTCAGTTATCTTAAAAGACCAATTTAGCCCTACATATTCTATCTCTGAGTGCCATTTTCAAATGATTTTTCAACTAGCAGAGAAAACTAAGGATTTAGTCTGCATAACAACTTTGCTTGATTCATTATTGCCTAGTGTGCATCTCGCTACTCCTAAATTCAAGACCGGGGATGGATAACATGGAACCTAAAAAATCATACAACGATTAATTTGGCCTCGAAGTGAGGTTGAGCCTCCTCGTCCGACCTTCGTCTTGTTCTCCAAATCGACAAATCATGCTTTGGATCATCGATGCTGGCATCTCCTGATAACGTGTGTTGACTTGCTAGACGCAATTAAAGTGACTTGGGCATTGAGCTAGGCTAACGGTGTGTCACCATCTTGTGCAGGGTTGAAGTCTTGAAGATGAGGATGTATTCTCCTTGGGCTTATTTGTAACTTTTTTATTTTTATTATTCAGTCTAGTATTCAGAATTCCAGCCTACGCAAAAATAAACAAATATAGTAATATACATCCGAGGACCTCTTTTCCTCTCGCTCGCGTCTCCTCCAGGGGGGGGGGGGGGGGGGGGGGCGCCTCTGGCACCCTAGCCGCTGCCGCACTCGACCTCCCTCCTCCCCTGCTTCCCCGCCGCCGGAGGAGGAGTCCGGCGGGCCATCCTCCTTTCTTCACAAGGGGATCCTCTGGCTGGGATGCGACAGCGTCCCTGGGCGTACGGCATGGAGGCGGAGTTGGTACACTCGGGCTGCGGCCTGATGGGATCCCGGCGGCGCTGCGGGAGCTGGCGGGGGCGGATCTGGGGTTTCCCAACCCAGATCGGTTCTCCTTCGGGTGGTCGGGCTCGGGCACCGTCCGGCGGCCCTAAGCGGTGGTGGGCGCGCGCGTTGGCTGTCCTCCTTCATCGATGTGATCGGGGGCAGCCGGAAGCGTTGGCGTGGTGCCGGATCCGAACACCCCGGAAGTTGAGAGAGACTTGCATCTCTTTATAAGGTTAGCTCTTCTACCACTTGTATGAGCATGAGAAGAGGAGACCTACATGCGCGCTACTCCTCCTCGCACGGAGCGCGCGGGTTGCGGGAATGAGCCGAGGACAGAGCTATGCACGTTGTCTATATTTTTGCTGCTCGGGAAAAAATTAATGAGTCATTAATTAATAATTAACGGACGCGTTAATTACTGAACCGTTTTCGATTCTTTTGGATCGCGACTCGGACGTGGGGTTTACTCCCACGACCTACCCGACCAGCATTATATAGTCAGACAGACGTCTACCCTAGGTGCTGTCGGATCGTATGGTTTCGCACCACCGTTCCAGATCATTGCGCCGCCACGCAAGTCTTCTCCATCGTGCACCGCGAGAAGGGACAGCAGGCCTCCGGAACCCTGCCTCTCGTGATCCTGTACGGGAGAGGGGCGATCAGGTTTTTGGGGAGCGCACTCGCGCGACTGCTGGCAGCGAGGACTTCGCCAACGATGACTTCTTCCCCGACCTCGGCAACCTCTTCCTCAACGACATGGGCGACAACCTCAACCCCAACGGTGCTGCTGCTCCTGTTGCACCGTATGTGATTCTGTCTTTCCTGTTTGAGATCATGGTAAAATTCATGTTTCTAGTCCGCCCTAGATTAGATCTATTCATCTACCATGCTAGTTCACATGATTAGTTTAATCTCTGTTTTCGTCGTCATGATTTAATTACTATTTACTCGGATTAAATCTCGTAGTAATTTGGTCATATACTCAACGGAGTCGAAGTAAGACACGACTTATTTTTGTTGACTTCATGTGAGAGTATGAAAAATCAAGGACGTCATCACGACGTGACGTCGCTGTCGAGTGACGCTGCCAAGTGTTTACGTAATAACATGATGATGGCACTCTTTCATCGCACCATGCACGCGGTGACCAGAAGCTGAAATCCAACTGCGCACAAGCAATCACGTTGGAAGTCCTCGCAACGAACGTGCGCTCTAGAATTACTGAAAATCAATGACTAGCATTGCCTCTGTAAATGCCATTAGGGCATTTTCAATGTTGACCCTCAAACCTTCCGTATACGTTTGAACTGTGCTGTTCGGATCATGAAAGTCATTCAACATGGATCTGTATCGGTCCGCGGTGTGATCCGAATGTACTTTCTCCGGCAGATCGGAGACAAACGTGGGGAAGCTTTATGGGCGTCCAGACCGCTCCCAAGCCCGTTTTTGACCACACTGGCCCACCCCCTCCCACACTTTTCTTCTGATGCACGTGCAACTTACCACGCCGCATTCATGCCGCCCCAGAGCACAGAGTGCCCGACATTGATGTCACGCGATGTGACCGAACGGAGGGTAGCGCTGATTGACGCGACCTCCCGGCAGCCGCCGCTTCAATGCGGACGCAGCTTCCCGAGGAACCAACTGCGGCCGCTGCGCCGCATTGAAGCGGGCTAACTGCCCTTTCGCCTGGCCTGGCCGCGGCTATATAAGTCGTGCCCCGGCAAAGCACAAAGCCACAACCCTCCTCCCCGAGCACCGCCGCCCTCCGCCTCCCCACCGCGCACCTCGCCGAGCCCTTCCTCCTTTTCGATCATAGAGGCGATGCCGAAGTCAAGGTGCTCCGCGCCGGCAGGCGGCGTCGGCGGAAGCTCTTTCTCCGGTGGTTCTTGGTGTCGCCGCCGTCGCACTCCGGGCCCTTCGGCATCCACGGCGGCCGGCTCCTCCGACAAGGAGGAGATCGGCATCTCCTCTGGCAAGGAGGAGGACTAGCCGTCGCAGTAGCAACCGGAGCAGCCGCCGCCGCAGCGGCCCCGCCTTCTCTCGGAGGCCGCGCTGACGGACGAAGAATTCGTCCGTCAGATCGAGCTACTGACGGAGCGTTCGCTCCGTCATATGGGGTCGTCGCCACCATCGCCGGCACGCGTGAAGGTGGAGCCACCGTCCACGTTGCACCACAGCGTGAAGCGCGAGCCGGCATCCCCGCGCGCTCCGTCCGGTCAATGACGAGCCCATCTCGCCGGAGAGCAACCCCGGTGTCCATCTTGGACGCCGTGTGAAGGACGAGCCCTCGTCGCCCCCGCCCCCGCGCAACCGCGACGTCCAGATCGGACGCTGCGTCAAGGACGAGCCGGCGTCCCCGCCACGATACGCCACCAACGCCGCGTCGCCACGCCTCCTTCACCGTGACGTCGAGGAGGAGCTGCCGCCGGCGATCACGAAAGCGCGGGGCCGCATCCTCCACTACATCGGAGGAGGTGGTTACGCCGGTGCGTCCGGCTCTCGGGCCGTGGTTTCCAAGGCAGAGTGTGTGGTGAGGCGGCAGGCAAGGTACGACCGACGTAATGTTGGTAGCCGCTCCGCGTTCGCCAAGTCGGACGTGGCGCCAGAATGAGTCCGCAACGACCCTGACCTCGCCGCCATGTGGGCGCTCGACCGCTTCGTTACCACTGCGAAAACGGCCGCTAGGCGCCGCCGCCGCCTTGACGGCGAGGAGTAGACGCTTAGCAACTGCTCCGTCGACGCCGGTCGCGGCAAGGCCGCTGCCAGGGCTCTGAAGGCTATGTCAACAGTGGTCGCGGCGGCCCTCTGCACAGCGTAGCAGGAGGCGGAGAGGCTCCTCCGCGAGCGGCAGGCAGCCGTCGGACAAGGCTGTCACGGTCCTCCGGCGTCGTACCGCCGTTGGAGGGATGACGACGACGGCAACGGCGGTGCGGCAGGGCAGGGCGGCCTCGCGTACGAAGTGGTTGTCCGGTATAGGGTTTAGTTTTTTTTCTTTGTTTTTAGTTAAACGGTCCAAATATCGACCTTTTTATATAAATTATGTCTAAGGATGGCAATGGGTCGGGTTTGGATCGGGTTGAACAATATCAAATCCATATCCATAACCATGAAGACAGTATTTGCCCGCCCATGAAAAATCCATGGGTGAAAAATTGTGTACATATCCAAACCCGTTGGATATCCATTGGGTCCTCTCAAGACATATAAATAAGACATACCACATTGTTAGCATAAGCTCTTCCATTTTTCACCTCGTGGCAAGATAGGCTTCATTTATGGTAAATCAACATCCACTAACAACCAAATATATCATTTAGTATTTTTCTAAAAGATGAGAATGACGAATCATTTAACGAGGAGATAAAAATAAGGGAAGGGGCGCTAGAGTATGTTACGGTGGGGGTTGAATGTCAACTAATAAAAGTTACGACGGGGATTTTGCAATTTTTTTTGCATGTTTTAGATAACAAAGTGTAAAATTGCCGTGGGACATGTTACTGTGGGGTAGGGATAGCAGATTTTTGCCCATTAAGTCATACTATCGGGTCGGGTTTGGGTACCCACAGGTACAAGATTATATTCATGCCCTACCCACAGGTACAAGATTATATCCATGCCCTACCCATGAGCAATCGGGTCGGGTTTGGGCCCCGCCCATGGGCACAAAAGCGTATCCAAACCCTATCCATTCGGGTCGGATATCCATGGGTATCCATGTCCATGGATAAAATTATCATCCTTAATTATGTCCGATTTTTAATGAAATTCGTTGTGTTTGAACGAATTTCGTCCCTTTGGTTCGGATTGTTGTTGAAATGTATGCGGGCAGCGTTGAATGACGGGCTCCCGCGTTAATGTCTGCTGACTGCCCCCCCTGTCCGCGGACGGATGCGGGAGTAAATTTGCGGGTCGTCGTTGGAGATGCCCTTAGTAAATTATTATCCCAAGCACGTCCACGCAAACACACCTAAATTTTTTCGATGGTTTAGAAGATATATCGTGATATTTGAGTTCCATGTTTTCTCTCAATCAATTGTTTTCGTTTCTAGTGCTAGCATTCCTGCCTCCACAGACATCTCGCATCAGCGGCCCCGAAATTCAAATTCGAATTCATCTCGTGATAAGCCGGTCGATCTCGCCCGTCCCTGTCCGATCCAACGGCTGTGGGCTT
Organism: Thinopyrum elongatum; assembly: GCA_011799875.1. NCBI lineage: Eukaryota > Viridiplantae > Streptophyta > Magnoliopsida > Poales > Poaceae > Thinopyrum > Thinopyrum elongatum. The sequence continues at coordinate 74,814,363 of CM022302.1, read as the reverse complement.
CCTCGACCTGACGAATCCACCACCCATTCCCACCAGTTCGAACGCCAACTTGGAACCAACTCGTCGAAGCCTCCGCCGGAGCCGCCGCCCGCGATGTCCAAGGCCGCCGCAGCAGCAGCCGCCGCGGCGTCCCTCCCGCCACCGCCGCCCGAGGTGGCCCACCTGGTGGAGCAGCTCCAGCGCCATCACCTCGCACCGGACGCCTCCCTCCTCTCCAGCTCCGCCCACTCCGACCTCCTTCAGGTACGTCGCGCCCGCGGCATCCACCCTCCCCTCTCTCTCACCGCTGATCCCGTGTTGTGTCCCCCGGCAGGCGCGCGAGGAGGTCGCCGCGGAGCGCGCGCGCTACCTGGAGGCCCTGGTGAGTTTTGCCCCCCGCCCGCTCGTCCGATCTAGAATTCGCGCGGGTTCTGATCAGATCTGAATTTCTGATACTACGATTTGGTAGGCGGTGTACGCGGAGGCGATGGCCATGGTGGAGGAGTACCAGCACGCGACCGCCGCGGGCAGCGCCGGTGCGGCCAAGAAGCTCAACTGCTCCCCGGAGGTAGGTTCAGCTTCTCTCGGTCTCTCAAAATGTTCGCACATGTCCGGTGATTCGTGCAGATAGGCTAGGAAATGTGGATCGAACTGGTTAAAGAAGAAGGAAATGTTTACTGCTTATCTGATCAATTTGGGTGGTGATCCAGAAATTACCTGACGAAAAATGGAACCTGGTGGTTGAGCTTACTTGCTTTGCTGGGAATGTCTCAGGTTTACGAGTCCTTGGAGCACCATTTAGCGGCCGCGGAGGCGGCCCAGAGGTTGAGGCTCCCACTGCTCTCGCAGGACGGGGAGGTGCATGAAGAGGAGATAGAAAAGCTGAGCACCTTGTCAAGGGTTTCATTTGACAGTACCGTAACGAGTGCCACGCCCAGCTCAACATCAATCTCAACTGGCTACAATAACTATGGCAGCACCGGTAGTGCGTTGACTGCTGCCGCTGCCGCTGCTGGTGGTGGTGGTTCGGAGCTGGTTGAGCCCGGGGCAGGTGGTGTTCCTGATCGTTTTCTTGGAATAACATCGGATTATCTCTATCAGGTGCAGCAACAGCAGCCAGCCATGACTGTGGTATGTAAAATGCTTGAAGCCTTCGCAGTCTAATTTATTATCGAGCTAGCACCAAGTTATTTCACAATTTGTTCAAGTTGTTGTGTAATTCACATATGTTCTTCGTGGAAGCGTGAAACTGTTTATTGCTTAGTTCTTTTAGTCAAAGTGAAAAAAAAATACATTGTGGTTTAAAGTTTGAAAGCATCCACCCGTGATCTTACATTGCAGGACATGGTCGAGTATCAGAGATCTGTGGCCAGAGAGATTGAGGCTCGGCTAGAAGCCAAGTGTGACGCTTTAGCTGATCTTTTTGCAATGGATGAAAGGGGTCAGTTACTGAAATACTGAATCTCATGGACGTTCAGATATCGGTTTTTACGATCTATAAGTTTTGATGTTCTCTTATCATTAACATTTGAATATGTTGCAGATTCGTCATCCATCAATCAGATTTCAAGTGCCAGGCTTCCAGAAAGGTGATTATTTTCCCATCTTGTTCTCTCTTATGATTGTTGCTTTTTACACAAAGCCAGGTGTAATTTCTGAAGAAACTATCATCATTTTCCTTGTAACATCTTACGTTGATTTTTAGAGCTTTTTTATAGTACTGATGTCATCTCTTCTCTTTGGACAACCCCATCATTTATATAGTTAATTTCTTGGTGACAATGTCCAATTGTCCACCTTTCTTGTTTGGAGTTAAAGATTAACTGGGAGTTCCTTATAGACACTTATCTTAGTTCCCTTTTCTCCTTGGGCAGGGTGAAATTAATTATTGAAGGAATAGAAAAGGAAGAGTCCCTTCTACTGGAGGATCTTGCTTCGATGGACAGGAAATTTGCTGAGCACTATAATGTGAGTCTTCATAGGCGGACAAATTTCTTAAACATAACTCTGGTGGCTAGTCCAATTTATTTAATGCAAATTCATTCTCTGAAATCTGTCAAAATACTTGTGGCTGTTCAAACTTCAAAGGTCCTGGAGCAAATTCTTGCTGTACTTATACAGTTTGTTAAAGACAAGAAATTGGAACACCAGCACCAATATGTAAGGCTTTTTCATGCTCCTTATATACTGGTACTCCCTCCGTAAAGAAATATAAGAGCGTTTAGATCACTACTTTCTTATTAATGCGGTTAGTACTATTTCTTGACGTCTGTTGGCTTTCTATGTATGGCCTAACAGGATGATGTGAAGAAGACCTGGCTTATTAAAAGATGCCGTACGATGAATGCTAAACTAAGGTTGGCACCTGACTTGTCGGCACCTTAATGTTGGACTAGTGTGTAACTTTTCAGTTTTCACTAAGCCGTCTGTATCGCGTTAAGCATAATTGAACAGCATTATATAAGCTCTTGCTGTAAAAAACCATTGAGCTTTGAACCTCTCTGCCTTTTATGTATTTTTTTTCTAGAATCAGTGATAGGATCAGAAGACTGAATGAACTGTATTTTTTCTTTCCTTTTTGTTCTAGCTACCTGGAGCACCATCTCTTGCGTGACACCTACACGAAGGAAACAGTACCTGCATTGCATAGAATCAGGTACATCCAACTTAATGTATCTTTTAACCGATCTTATCATTGAGGGAAGCAGCACTTATTATTTCCAAACATGAAACATGTGTGGGTGTTTTCTCTGTAGTAAGCAACCGCCTTACCAGATTTACTGTTTATTGCAGGAAATATCTTGTGGAGGCAACGAAAGAAGCATCCAATTCCTATAATGAAGCGGTATGATACGACATCTTCCTTGCTCTGTGTTAGTCTTTCAAATGTTTGGTCACTGGTAGCAAACGTAATTCGTCAGTTAAGGCCCTTTCATATTCACCCAATGTCGTTAGAAACGTTTAACTATGGTTGTTTTCCATTTAGACTTATGGATGGTTAGTTTATCGGTTCTTAAGATAATGGTATAGGGCGGTCGTTGGCACTGATATACCACTGGTCGAAATTAAGCAAGTCCTACGCGCTTTCTGTTATATATGAGTAAACTTGTTTAGTCATGTGAGTGAAACCTTTATCATGGAGCATGGTGTTCACACCTTCAGTAAATTTTGACATAAGCTCACAAAGAGTATGAGTTACCAGAGGCAACATTAGCAGCTGCTTTTGAGTGTGTCAGAGAAGCTAGTGGCCAAGGAACACTGATGAGGGTCCATCCTGCTGAAAATTGAATGTTGTGTGTCGTTGGAAGTTATGTGAAGGTAGTTCTGTAGTAGTAGCAGTCAATTAGTTGATGTTGAGTTTCTTAGGGTGCATTGAGAATCTGGCAAGTTCAGTTCACCTTACCTTTTTTTTTTTGCGGTGTTGAGTTCGCCTTACCTAATATCCAGAGATGTCAAATGCTTAGAAGATGTATAATGTATTGTACAGTCATCAATTTTAACTGCATTTTAAGACTTGAGAGAAATAAAGTATGCCATCTTGTATAATTTAGGTCCCACTTAATCTGATAAGAAGACCATCCAGTGTTCACGTTCATTCGTCTAACGGTCATGTTTGGTGTTCTGATCCCCCATGTCAGGTCTCACGGCTCCGCGAGTACCAAGGTGTAGACCCGCACTTCGATGTGATCGCGAGGCAGTACCATGAGATAGTAAAGGTAATTTAAGCTCATTTTTGTCGCCGTTAACAGCCGTCTATCACACACCCGATGCGCCTTTGTGCCAATCTGATGATCCTGAACCGCAGAAACTGGAGGGCATGCAGTGGACGATCCACCAGGTGGAGATGGATCTGAAGCCGGCCTCATCATGATCACGCGCGCAGGTCTCTGAACCCCGTTTCTCTCGGTGAAGTAGACGTCCGCCCAACTTAAGTTCTGTGGAATGTGTTGTTTGCTGCTCGCGATCGATCGGCGTATATGCGCGTTTTTTTTTTTGGGTCTTCCAGATATTGAGGAACACTGATGCATGAATCAACCACATTGATCTTGATGTATCCTTGGCCTACGCTTGCAGTGCGGTCTGCCGGATTCAGAAGGCATATGTCTTGGCTGCTTCTTTTGTTGCCTGTCGCCTCCGTGCAGCGCGGGTTCGGATACGAAAGCAAAACGCGAAAAGAGTGGAGAGGAGATACGAGAGCACGCGTTACGTTTTTTTGTTGGCTGGAAGTTGCAGCGACGACGGCTGGTCCGTCTGACTGGATGGATGATCAGCGACGGTTCTGCGTGTCCTATTTAAGCTCGCGTGTAGCCGGTCACCTTCTGCGGCGATGGATGGGAATAAGTAGAAAGCGGTAACGTGTTCCTTTTAGAGTTGCGTCTGACAAATGGCCGTGCCATTTCGAGGTCGCTTGTTGTTGCAGCTCTTCCGTTTGAGGCTCTTGGTTCTGTCATCGCTCCTCCGTCGATCCCTGTCACGATGGGGAGCGGGGTCCGCACGGCCCAGCCGTTTTCCGTGCAGATACGCCGTCGGGCTCGGGCTCGACAAGATGACGCTGACGGTGAGCGCGTCGTGCTCGTGCACGGTGCACCCCTCGCGCACGCACGCTCGCTCTGCTCCACTCGATATCAGCGCCGGCGTCAGCGGCAGTATTGTATTCGCCTCGCCCAAGCGGAAAACAACCAAATGGCTGTGGCATTTCGGGGTGGTCGCCTGCTGTTGCAACTCTTGCATTTCAGACTTTTGGTCTGGTCGTCGCTCCGTCGATCCCTGTCACGATGGGCAGCGGGATCCACACGGCCCAGCCGTTTTCCGTGCAGATACGCCGTCGGCCTCGACAAGATGACGCTGACGGTGAGTGCGGCCACACGCACGCACGCACGCTCTGCTCCACTCGATGTGAGCGCCGGCATCAGCGGCAGTATTGTATTCGCCTCACCGAAGCGCAAAACCAAAAACAAACCCACCACGAGCCCCACGAGCCTCCCTCCGTGCTCACGAACCTCGCCGTGTGCTAGCTCGTCGCCGACGGGCCGGGGGATGATGGAGGGCGCCGTGCTCTGCGCCGCCAACCACGCGCCGCTCACGCCTCTCTCCTTCCTCGAGCGGTCGGCTCTCGTCTACCCGGACCGCCCCGCCGTCGTCGCCGCCGCCGGCGACGCGCCGCCCAGGACGTGGCGGGAGACCCGGGGCCGCTGCCTCCGCCTCGCCGCCGCCCTCGCCGGCCTCGGCGTCCAGCGCCACCACGTGGTAAGATCCGGACAGGAGCCCCAACTCTGTTGCTTGCTCGTTTGCTCCTCTTCCATTGCATTAGCTCCTCTACTCTCCATCGTCATCGCAACAGTCAACTGTACTTTGATTTTGCTGAAAAATACTTCTTGCCGGAACCGATTCGTCCCGGATTGGTTCTGATTCAGTGCGATCGAATGGTTCTGACCCGACTGACCGGCTGTGCCTTGTACTGTTCGACAGGTCGCCGTGTTCGCGCAGAACATCCCGGCGATGTGCGAGCTGCACTTCGCCGTGCCCATGGCCGGGGCCGTCATCTGCGCGCTCAACTCGCGCCTCGACGCCTCCATGGCCTCCGTCCTGCTCCGCCACTCGGAGGCCAGGGTCATCTTCGTGGACGCCGCGCTGCTCGGCGTCGCGCGGGAGGCCCTCCGCCTCCTGTCCGACGCCGGCGCCACGGCCCCTGCCGTCGTCCTCATCAGAGAGCTCCTCGACGGCTGCGACGACGGATCAACATCTTTATCCGGTACGACGGGCACTGAGTACGAGTACGAGTCTTTGGTGAGCGGGGGCGGGTCGCCGGAGTTCGCGGTCCGGTGGCCGGCGGACGAGAACGAGCCGATCGCGCTCAACTACACGTCGGGGACGACGTCGCGGCCCAAGGGCGTGATCTACAGCCACCGTGGCGCGTACCTCAACAGCCTCGCCGCCGTGCTCCTCAACGGCATGCCGTCCATGCCGGTGTACCTCTGGACGGTGCCCATGTTCCACTGCAACGGCTGGTGCATGGCGTGGGGCGTGGCGGCGCAGGGCGGCACCAACGTCTGCCTCCGCAAGGTCACCGGCGCGGCCATCTTCGACGCCGTGGCCCGCCACGGGGTCACCCACATGGGCGGCGCGCCGACGGTGCTGGGCATGATCGTGCACGCCGCGCCGGAGGAGAGGCGGCCGCTGCCGGCGGGGAGGAAGGTGGCCGTGATGACCGGCGGCGCGCCCCCGCCGCCGGCCGTGCTGTTCCGGATGGAGGCGCTGGGGTTCCTGGTGATCCACTCGTACGGGCTGACGGAGACGTACGGCCCGGCGACGGTGTGCACGTGGAAGCCCGAGTGGGACGCGCTGCCGGCGGGCGAGCGGGCGGCGATCAAGTCGCGGCAGGGGCTCCACCACCTGGGCCTGGAGGTGGACGTCAAGGACCCGGCGACGATGCGCAGCGTGCCCGCCGACGGGGCCACGATGGGGGAGGTGATGTTCCGCGGAAACACGGTGATGAGCGGGTACTACAAGGACGCGCCCGCCACGGCGGAGGCGCTCGCCGGCGGGTGGTTCCGGTCGGGCGACCTGGCGGTGCGGGTCCCCGGGGACGGGTACGTGAAGATCAGGGACCGGTCCAAGGACATCATCATATCCGGCGGCGAGAACATCAGCACCATCGAGGTGGAGGCGGCGCTGTTCGCGCACCCGGCGGTGGCGGAGGCGGCCGTCGTGGGGCGGCCGGACGAGCACTGGGGCGAGACGCCGTGCGCGTTCGTCGTGGCCAAGAAGGGGGAGAGGGTGGAGCCCGAGGAGGTGGTGGCGTTCTGCCGGGGGAGGCTGCCGCGGTACATGGCGCCGAGGACGGTGGTGGTGGTGGAGGAGCTGCCCAAGACGGCCACCGGCAAGGTGCAGAAGTTCGCGCTCCGGGAGAAGGCCAAGGCCATGGGCAGCCTCTCCACCAGCAAGCTCTGAATTTACTGCTGCTCTGTCATCCCCTGATCTGTTCCATGATGGTTGCAATCCATGTTTGGTTTGAAATAATTGGAGGGAACCACAACAATTTGATTTCGTGATTGCTGACTCTGTAGGTATCGATCGGATGAAAGATCCATGTGCTAGTAACTTTTACACGGACTGCATGTTCATATGTTACATGTGTCTCATTATCTTCATCATTTTTCTAGGCTTTTGGTTCGATATATCCAGCCATGATTTTTCTCATTCTCACTTCCGGTAAAACTCGCAAAATAAAACCAGTCACGTTCTTGGTTCTAACAGAAAACAATATAAAACCATCTAAAAAAACAATATAAAACCAGCGAATTACATACATGATCTGCCGTGGGATCATTTTCGTCCCCAAGGACATTTCTAACCGATCCCTTAATGGAGTAAAAGTTGGAGTAAAGTTAGTGGAGTAAAATTTTACTCCACTAACGATGGCCGCACATAGCCGATCCCCTGTAGTTTAGCGGAGTAAAGTCAAATTTGTGTCCGTTTTGTATACTAGCCGCACAGACACAATCTCTACACAATACATATCTTAAAATCATTCAAATTAAAGCATGGATAGCAATAATCGTCATAACATAAAGTTTCATCACCGTGTTTTTCAAATCTAAACATGCGAAGTTCACCCAAAAGACATCACTTCAAATACAATGTTTGATTCAAAATCACCACAAGCATAGCATGTATATGTTGTGAATCGAGCCAATCTTTGGCATGCACCGCCACTTGCACACCACTCGGTGGAGCATGATTCACTTGGTCGATGCAACCGAACCAGAATGGTGCTCCAACGATGCCCACGAGAACCTTGGGTACGGCTTGATCGCACGTCCACGGAGTTGTTGTAGTGGTCGGTAATCCTCTCCCAAAACATGGTCTTGGTTTGATCCGTTCCGATCGTTGCATCCATGAAAATGGCACACCAAGCGTCGCAAAGCGCAAGGTCCTCCATTTTGGTTGTAGTTTTGGGTGCGGCTCCTTGAGGCCTTGGTGCTTGCTTCGTTCACCTCCACCACCTCCTCCTCGGCCTCCACCTCTTGGACCACCCCCTCGGCCTCCTCCGTGTCTTGGGTGGCCGAATGATCCCAAAACGAATCATAGTTGAGATCATCAAGGCCAACGGTGGTTGAGGACTCCAACGATGCGAGGAATTCGGCCGTGTTCATCTCCGCTCTACAATGTCAAAGCAAGCACTATAAACAATCACTACCGATCATGCACAATCACCATCGAATACCAACGGTACGCGAGAGGGGAGGGGGGGTTGGCTATCCATTCCGGCCGGCTCAGAGGTCATCGGTGGCAGTGGCGGCGGCGGGGTGAAAGAACATGCAGTGCCCCATGTTTGGTTTTAGTAATTGATGACAATCTCTATGGACTAATGGTTGCATTGAGTTATATTTGAAGGGTTTGTCCATAGGCTTTTCTTGGAGTCCATTTGTTGGTTTCAAGGAGAGTTTGTGATGACCAAGGTGCTATTAAGGAATTATCCAAAGATTGGTCATATGAGTGTTGAGCTTATTGCAAGCATGTCTTGAAGAAGAAGAGTGTGTGATCATTCATGTTTACCTTCAAGACATCATCCAAATGAAGAGAGTTGGAAAGATTCAAGTTGATCAACACACAAAGTGTAGAAGATGTACCGATAGGGATCAAGTGATCCCATGGTATGGTAAGCATTGTCCATTACGCTTTGTGTACTAACCCATGGTCTACGTGAGAGTTCTATGTGGGGTTAGGTATGTTTCCATGGACTTGCGTCAAGAGGAAGATATTATACAACCCATGGAGGATGACATCAAGTGGTGATCGTCATCAAGATTGCGGTGTGCAAGTTCAAGTGGAGCATCACGAAAAGATCAAGTGCTTGAAGCTTGTCGTCCATTGTGGTGTCAATGGACTTGTGAAGATGTGCCGAAGAGTGGCTCACCCATAGTGGAGTATGGGGGAGCAATCTACTAGTCTTCACCGAGCCAACGCAATCAAGAAAGGTGGTCCAACTTGAGGAAGTCAAGATCGTCATCATCTAGCTCAAGTGGACTTTGTGCAAGGCAAAGGTTTGCCATTGATAGGTTTTCTATTTTACCGGTCTCATGTTGGTAGTTGGGAGACCGGGTTATAGGATCGATTGCCGTACTATCAAGGGGGGCTCTTGATGAGTAGCTTGATCGCATCGTTCGTAGAGAGCTCAAACCATTGCATCCTTGCATCATCTTTATTGGTTCTTATTTGGTTCTTCCCCTTGTGAGATTTGGAGCTTATGGTCATTTTCATGACAAGCTCGAGTTCATCGAAAACGGAGTTCACATGCATCTTCTATGATGTTTTCGATGTTGGAGGTTATGCCGGTTCTTCTCTGTTGGAGGTTTCATTCCTCTATATCTTAGGCATACCTCCCCTGCCTCTTCTTACTATAACCAGTCGCTATTGGATAGTTTTTGTCGTTATCTATCCAACAAGCTTGAGTACCGCACCCTTCAGCGGTAGTACCGCAACCCTGTGCGGTAGTACCGCGGCCGTGTGCGGTAGTACCGCGTCGCGCGGGCTGAGTGAGGGGATAACGGTTGGATTTTTCCCCTCCTATAAAAAGGGGCCTTCTTCCCCATTGAGCCTTATCCTTTGAGCTCGTGTTCTTCCCCCATAGTTTTTGTCGTTATCTATCCAACAAGCTTGAGTTTGCTCAATTCGGAGCTCATTTGCAGAAGTTTTGGCAGTTCTGGTTTTCATAGTATCCTTCTGTTGTCTGTCTCTGCGATATGAAGGCTGCCAAATGCTAAAGCCTCTGTGGCGTGCGGTAGTACTGCTCAAGGGAGCAGTAGTACCGCAGGGGCCAGCGGTAGTACCGCTCCTGTGAGCGCTAGTACCGCTGCCTCCGGCCCTGATGCTGATGCATGCGGAAGTAGGCGCGGATGTAATTTTTTTACATCCGTCCCTACGCGGTAGTACCGCTCCCTGTGAGCGGTAGTACCATGCCGGATTTTTGCACCGCTCCAACCTCAGCGGAAGTAGTCACGGAAGTAATTTTTTACTTCCGTGCATTTCCAGTGCCAGTTGATACCTGCCTTACGGTAGTACCGTAGGGGCGCGCGGTAGTACCGCTCCGGCGGTTCTACCGCTCGTTGCACTGTGCAAGAGGCCCTCAACTGGTCACTACCACGCAAGCGGTAGTACCGCACCCTTCAGCGGTAGTACCGCGGCCGTGTGCGGTAGTACCGCGTCGCGCGGGCTGAGTGAGGGGATAACGGTTGGATTTTTCCCCTCCTATAAAAGGGGGCCTTCTTCCCCATTGAGCCTTATCCTTTGAGCTCGTGTTCTTCCCCCATTGTTGACCTTCTTCGAGCTTGCTATCTCTCAATCCCTCCATGGATTCTTGCTAGTTTTTGGGGGAAAAAAGAGAGGAGATCTAGATCTACGTTTCCACCAATCACTTTCTCCTCTATGTGAGGGGAACCCTTTGGATCTAGATCTTGGAGTTCTTCGTGTTCTCTTCTTCGTTGTTCCTCTCATTTCCCTCCCTAGCATTAGTTGCTTTGGTGGGATTTGGGAGAGAAGGACTTGGGCACTCCGTGTGCCCTTGCCATTGCATTTGGTGCATAGGTTTGAGTTCTCCACGGTGATACGTGGAAGTTACAAGTTGAGAATCTTATTACTCTTGGGTGCTTGGTACCCTTGAGCTTGTTCATCTTGGGTGCCTTGGTGCCCTAGACAGTTGGTGTTGTTCGGAGCTCAATCATTGTGGTGTAAAGCTCCGGGCGAGCGTCGGGGTCTCCAATTAGGTTGTGGAGACCGCCCCGAGCAATTTGACGGGTTTCGGTGACCGCCCCCAAGGGTTGCCAAAGTGTACGGGTTCGGTGACCGCCCCCAAGGGTTGCCATTTGTACGGGTTCGGTGACCGCCCTCAAGGGTCCCTTAGTGGATTCACGTCATCTTGCATTGTGCGAGGGCGTGAGGAGATTACAGTGGCCCTAGTGGTTTCTTGGGGAGCATTGTGCCTCCACACCGCTCCAAACGGAGATTAGCATCCGCAAGGGTGTGAACTTCGGGATACATCGTCGTCTTCGCGTGCCTCGATTATCTCTTACCCGAGCCCTTTACTTATGCACTTTACTTTGTGATAGCCATATTGTTTCTTGTTATATATCTTGCTATCACTTAGTTGTTTATCTTGCTTAGCATAAGTTGTTGGTGCACATAGGTGAGCCTAGTTGTTGTAGGTTTTGTGCTTGACAAATTAACCGCTAGGTTTATTCCGCATTTGTTCAAGGCTAAATCGTAATTATTTTTAAAGCGCCTATTCACCCCCCCTCTAGGCAACTTCCACGATCTTTCAATTGGTATCAGAGCCTCGTCTCTCTTTGTCAGGCTTAACCGCCTAGAGAGTAAGGATGTCGACTAGGGACTTAGGATTCTCTGACACTCTTAGTTTCGATGGCACAAATTTTGATGTTTTGGTAATTCGCATGCTTAATCTCTTTAGGGTCATGGACGTAAATTTAGAGCGAATTGTAGATATGGGTTTTTCTCCTCCAAAGGATCCCCAAAGATTATCTTTAGAGGATGAGAAAAACTCTTATCTCAATGCTCAAGCTTCTAATGTGCTTTTCGATGCTTTGAGCAATGTAGTTATATTTCAACTCATGCCGTTTCGGGATGCTCATGAGTTGTGGACAAGGCTTCAAGATAAATATGGCGTGTCCAAGTTTTGTGGGGATGATTGTTCTCCCTCCACCTCCGGCCGTGTTGCTTTCTCAACTTCTTCTACTTCACCTACATGTGGATTGCCATAAGGTAATGATATGGTGAGTAGTGGTGTTCATTGCAATGATGATAGTGTGCTTATCGTTGATGATCCCTCATCACTATCTTATTGCAATGCTCCATCTTTGGACTTCAACACTTCGAGCTCTCTAAATGTTTCACATGCTTGTGTTGATAGTCCTTGCATATCATGTAGAAATTGCTTTACTAAATCTCATGATGATATGCTTGCTATGTCTTGTTGCCATGATAAAAATGCATCTATTTCCTCGAATTGTTGTGCTAACAATGTAGAGAAAACCCAACACCCCATGGAACAAGATGTGGTCTTGAATGGTGCCTCAAGGGATCCTACATCATCATCGATTGTGTTTTGCCTTATGGCTAAGGCTTCAAAGGTATCTCCCACTTTGAATCCCAATATATCTTGTGATGATATAGATGATGACAAGAATGATGATGATGATGTTGATAGTGATGAAGAGAATGATAATGTTGCCTCCTTAAAAATTAAGGGGGAAATGATCTTTAAAGCTCTTCATAAGAATAAAATTGCTCATTCCAACTTCATGGAAATCATGTCCATTGCTATTGAGGGCAAGAAATATATTGATGAGTTGGAATCTCGTCTTGAGGAGCATGAGGTCACCATTGAGAAAATGGAAGGTCATGAGCGTGATTACGCTAATGAGATTGCGGACCTCTCTCAAGCTCTTGAACTTGAACAAACCACCAAGGAATCTCTTGAGGAGACTTTTGCTCTAGAATTATCTAGAGTGAGGGAATCTCATGATAGAGCTCTTGAGGTGGCCAATGTTTTTGAAACTAAAAATGAGAAGCTTGAAGTTGCACATGTTAAACTCCTTGAAGACTTTGATCACCTCGAAAATGGCTCAAGGGTCATTAAGAGTGAGCTCATCAAACTCACCGAGTCTCATGCTCAACTTAAAGCTTCATATTCTAAAGAGCTTGCCAAGTTGCCTTCTCCTCTTGCTATTATTGATGATGCTTGTGCTACTAACTCTATTTCTAGTGAAGATTCCATTTTGAAGGAGAATGTTGAGCTACAGGCTCAACTTGAGTTGCTATCTAGCAAATATGAGAAGTTGGAAGAAAATCATGTAAAGCTCACAAGCTCTGATGATGATCTTCTGGTATCCCATAATGTGCTAAAGATAGCTCATGAGGCTATAACTAAGGTAACATCTAGTGAGTCTCATGTGGATACTAGCACTACTTCAAGTCAAAATGCTATCTTGCCATGTGCTAGTCCTTGTAATTCATCTACTCATAACATTAGTACTTCTTGTGATGAATTACTCTCCTTGCCTTGTTGCTCTAACGATGAAGCGTATACTTCCTCTAGTACTTGTGTTGATACTAACCATGTAGAGGAAATTAAAGAGCTCAAGGCTCAAGTCACTTCTTTGAAGAAAGACTTGGAAAAGTGTCATGAAGGGAAGTCCACACTCAACAATATCTTGAGTGTGCAGAAATCCCCCAATGACAAAGGTGGACTTGGATTCAACTCCAATAAGAAGAAGAAGTCCAAGAGAAATAAGAGGAAGGGCCAAGAACAAGTCAACAATTCGGCCAATATTATTTGCTTCAAGTGCAAAATTGAAGGGCATCATGTTAGATCTTGCCCATTGAAGAATAAGCCCATTAATGACAAGCAACAAGGGAAGCGGCCACAAGTTCATTCTCATGCTCAACCTCAAGTTGAAGAAAGGCCTCTTCCCAAGAAGACTCAAACTAATGCTTCTCAAGTTGAGAAATCAAGTGAGAAGAAAGTGAAGAGTAGACGTTGCTACTTATGTCGTGAGAAAGGTCACGTCGCTTCTTCATGCACTAGTGGTAACTTATCCAACCCAATTATTATTGATGATATCTATTCTCTTGGGAAGGATAAGGTTGGCAATGTGTTTGCCAAGTTTGTTGGTACTCAAAGTGGTGTCAAGAAAAGAACCATTTGGGTAGCCAAGCCTATTGTGACTAACCTCTTAGGACCCAACTTGGTTGGGGACCACCAAGCTCAAACTTGATCAATAGGTGTTGTTGGAGGGTATTGGAGACTTGGCTACATTATGAAGAGTTAAGGGGTCTTCATCATTCATATTGTCTCAAACCAAGTCATTCGGATTATCAAGTTTCTATCTTATATCCAATGTTCCTCCTTGCGGTAACTCGTGCTTAAATTGTTTACATTGAAAGTTACTTGCCCCTTTTGCATGTTTTGGTTTTGTACCATGCATGTGTTTGTATGTGTTGTGCCTCCAATTTGCTTATCTTGAGAAATCAAGTATGTGTATGTTGGTCTGCACATCATGTACGTGTGTGTCGTGCGTTGAGCCTTTGTTCATCATGTTTGTATCGTAGTTGGCTCTTGTGAGAGATTAATGGAACGTCCCATTTTGGGGGAGTGATGTGCTTTGTGCACTTCACAGTCCTATAAAATGTGTGTACATGAGGAATACCACCTAGTATTGATATTACAAGATTATCTAGTCTCTATGTGGTATGAATTCTCATGAGAAATTCAAATTCTAAATATTCCATTAATTATCTCGTGCATTTCATTTGCCTCTTGTAAGTTTTATTTGGTATCACATTATGGGGGAGTAATGTGCTATGTGCATATTACAAGCCTAGAAAATGTGTACATTTGAGATATTGTCACCTAGAGTTGATATTGTAAATTATCTTGTTCCTAGGTGGCATGTTAGCTCTACAAGTTGCAAATTTGCTTATGTGTTTGGTGTGAAGATGATGTTGGATATCTTTGCAATCTACCACCGGGAATTATTTCCAAATACTCCTTGTCTGTTGACAATTGGTAATCATTTATGTGGTAGAAATTATTGATCATCTTTACCTTGGTTTTTATTTTTATTTGCCCTTATTTCTTGCCTATATTGTGTCAACTCCCATTGCCTTCTGTGCCACTTGTGGATCTTGTTATTTTCTTGATCTTGTCTAGTGTTTTCTAGATATAGTGAAAGTGGTGATCCCATCTTGTGCATTTTGTATTCAAATGTAAATTCTCTATAATGCACAACTCTTGGGGGAGCTATCATATGTTCTATAGAACACTCATCTTGTGATCCATTTCAAGCGTGTGGTGGTGGAAGGCAAGCCGTTTCTTTTTGGTACGTTTTGCCATCATGAAACTTTATAGAGGGCTTGGTTTGTTTGGAACCATCCTCTCTTTTGGGAGTTCAATATCTTTCATTTTGCGTGTTTCTTTGGATATCTCATTCCTTGATGTATCTTTTAATGATATCTTCCAAGTGATGATTTCTCCATTTAGTATTCTATTTTCACTTGGTATTTCTTTTTCATTTGGTATCGGTCCTTGAAAGTCTTGAGCATGCATAATTACTTCATGTATTTTATTTGGCATGCTTTCTTTCTTTGACCCAATATATAGGGGAAACTCCACCAAGTCTCAAAATTGGATGAGATGTGCATGAAATTCTATTTCATATCTATGTGCACATATTTATGTGGAGTTTGTCCTATGTATTGGTGTTTCTAACTCTTTGGTCCCAATGAGTTTGGGTACCATTTTGTTTGTGTTGTTGTTCTAGGAACAATTGGAGATGCATTGGATGCTCGGCTCACTCACAAGGAAGGTGTTGTCACCATGTGCTTATTGGAGTCAAGCTAGGATGATCAATGAACTACTATCTACCTTCGATTGGTATCTCTGCATCCTTCCAATTCTATCTTGGTAACAAGTATCATCATCTACTTCATGCACACATTTCTTGCATCAACCTTGTGTAGGTTGTATCATGGCATGTAATTCATTCTTTCTTGTAATAATTGTTTCCTTCCTCAAAGCATCTCAATGATGATCTCTCGTTGCTAGTTGTGATGTCTTTGATGGATGTGTGGTAGGAATTCATTTATATACAATAAGACCATATCTAGCCACGTGATATGCTTTCAAGCAAATATCTTATTGGTATATGTATGGATTCCTTGTGGATATCTTGTTCTTTCCTTTTGTAACTATTTCGTGTGTACATCCTTCTTTGTGGATTGATATCATCATGATCTTCATCTACCTAGAATCTTATACACTTGAGACAAGTTGCATATCTAGTTGATATCCCTTTCCTTCACGTCCACCGTTTCATTCTCGTGTTATTTCTTTGGTGGCTCCGTGAAGGTGTGTGTCTTGAGTGCGGGTCTTATATCGTTGCATCTTGATGCACTCTTTGGTGGTGAAGATCATTTTCCTCATGATTGTCTTGACAAGGCTTCGCCATCTAATTGGTATCCCTCGTCTTGATGAGGCTTTCATTTTCTATCTTCACCATGGGTTGTCACAAGCTTGGTTGATATTTCTCTTTTTAGTGAGCTTGTGAATCCATTTGCTAGTTGTGTGTGGGAATGACAGGCCTTGCACCGTGTATCTCATTCATTCAAGACTATATTGATGCTTAATGCTCATCCGTACATTAGTCTTCTCAAGTGCATTGCCTTGACTCACACACATCGGTTTTGGTTGAGCCTATTCCTAAGTTGCCTCTTTTACATGTTGCTCAACCATGTGTTTGGTGCAAGTGCTAGGCTTAGTTTCCTATATGCTCACTTGCTCTTGTTGTGAGTTTCTATTGATTTTGGGGGAGTGATGATCGTATTTTGTGCCCGTTGTATTCAAATACAAATATTTTTATTTGTGCACAAATCATGGGGAGCTTCTCTAGTCTCTTTAGAACACTCCTTTGCTCATATCATAATATCTTTCATGTGGCTCGTAGGAGCATTGGTCTAGTTAGTTCAATTGGTATCTTTTGATAGCTTGTTTCAATTGGTATCTTTTGATTGCCTGATTGCTTGTTTCTCTCTTTGTTATGTCTTTGTGGCATATCATTCTTTAGCAATCTTTGAGCCTCAATATATTTTGTCTTCCTCCAAGTATTTACCTTTGGATATGTGTAGTGCATTCCACTCTCTTATTGAGAAATACACAATTTATGAAGGAACACAATTTATATTGGCCTTCTTAGCTTTTCGCCCATTTTGGCAATCGATGCCAATGGGGGAGAAGTTTCAGAGAGTTTTGTGGAAAAGTTTAGAGAGTCATCTCTTCTTGCTTTGGTTTTGTTCGTAAGCTTTTGCATCTCATACGCATGCATTATTGGTTGGTGCATTGCATGGTGATGCATAATTCCTTGTATAAACTCTCTTGAAAGTGATTGTCATCAATTACCAAAATGGGGGAGATTGAAAGAACATGCAGTGCCCCCATGTTTGGTTTTGGCAATTGATGACAATCTCTATGGACTAATGGTTGCCTTGAGTTATATTTGAAGGGTTTGTCCATAGGCTTTTCTTGGAGTCCATTTGTTGGTTTCAAGGAGAGTTTGTGATGACCAAGGTGCTATTAAGGAATTATCCAAAGATTGGTCATATGAGTGTTGAGCTTATTGCAAGCATGTCTTGAAGAAGAAGAGTGTGTGATCATTCATGTTTACCTTCAAGACATCATCCAAATGAAGAGAGTTGGAAAGATTCAAGTTGATCAACACACAAAGTGTAGAAGATGTACCGATAGGGATCAAGTGATCCCATGGTATGGTAAGCATTGTCCATTACGCTTTGTGTACTAACCCATGGTCTACGTGAGAGTTCTATGTGGGGTTAGGTATGTTTCCATGGACTTGCGTCAAAAGGAAGATATTATACAACCCATGGAGGATGACATCAAGTGGTGATCGTCATCAAGATTGCGGTGTGCAAGTTCAAGTGGAGCATCACGAAGAGATCAAGTGCTTGAAGCTTGTCGTCCATTGTGGTGTCAATGGACTTGTGAAGATGTGCCGAAGAGTGGTTCACCCATAGTGGAGTATGGGGGAGCAATCTGTGACGACCCCGGCTTAATCGTGCACTAACCATACACGCAAATGCACACGATCAAGCCTAAGGACTCACTTGAAGATATCACAACACAACTCTAAAACATAAATAAAGTCATACAAGCTTTATATTACAAGCCAGGGCCTTGAGGGCTCGAATACATAGCTCGATGGCATACAAGAGTCAGCGGAAGCATCAGATATCTGGGTACAGATATAACAGAGTTACAGATAGGCCTTTAAAAAGGCGGGGTAAAATAAAACACTACGATCGAAAGGCGTAGGCCTCCTGCCTAGGACCCTCCGAACCTACTCCTAGTCGTCGGTCGGCACCTCATAGTAGTACTCACCGGGAGGGTAGTAGTAGTATCCGCCGGCGGGGGCTGCTGTCTCAGTGGCTCCGTCATCTGGTTGCATCAAACGGATATGGGGAGAAAAAGAAAGCAAAGCAACCGTGTGTACTCATCCGAAGTACTCAGCAAGCAAGGATCTACACTACATATGCAACATTATCAAAGGAGGCTGTATATGTGGACTGGGCTGCAGAAATGCCAGAATAGAAGGGAAAGCCTAGTCCTATCGAAAACTAGCATCTTCAGCATCTTCATCGGTCTTGCAGCATTAGAAGAGTGCAGATTAGCATAAAGTAAAGTAGTAGTAGTGTCAGCAACCTCGCCCAGAGATCCTTTCTCGACTCCCTGCGAGAAAGCAATCCCAGAGCATACTATCCAGTTCTCATCACCAGTATCCAGTTCTAGTTGTATCGATCGGGATACAACTCTGAGTGTCTGTTACCGTAGGACAGGCTATCGATAGATTGTTTCTTCCCTGCAGGGGTGCACCAACTTACCCACCACGCTCGATTAACTCCGGCCGGACACACTTTACTGGGTCATGCCTGGCCTCGGCCAAACGATACGCCGCAACCCGACTGAAAACTTAACAGAGAGGTCAGCACGTCGGACTAAACCTATGCCCCCAGGGGACTTGGGCCATCGCCCCGGACGCTCCTGCATGTTGCGTACACCGCCGGTGAGTAGACCTAGCAACCCCTTAATACAAGCGCGGTTGCGTTCCCAGTCCAACCCAGCGTGTGCCGCTCAGTTGCTGACGTCTATTAAGCTTTGGATGAAGTATACGACGCAGAACGCCCATACTATGCCCATGTGATGGTTAGTGCTGTCAGGCTAGAGGCCCCTCGGATCAAATATCCAAACCGTTAGTGTGTTGGTAGTGCGGTAACGAGCAGAGACTCATGGAAGATGTAACCCCGTCGCCCCGTCTCGAGGACTTGCGGCAAGGGCTAAGAATGCCCGGCCACGCCTCGTATTCATCTCTCGGGCACCTTCCAGGTCAACCCGTCTCCACATTTCTCGCAATTAAACTCGCGCGGGTACCCCTCAGGGCCGACCCGTCTTTAGTAACATGGTTCAGTGTAAAGTCATAGTAACAATAGTAACCGTGTGTCTAACACCAAGGGGGAACCCTGCGGAATCACCCTCGATGGAATTCCACCTGATGCTATCATCAAGGTGAACGAAGGAGGAATCACCCTCGAGGTCCACTCTTGAGGAGTTGCACGACAGTGTCGTTATCGGGGGTGGTGTAGGAGGAATCACCCTCGCTGACCATGACTGTTTAACTAACCTACTCGGTTATCATCAGAAGTGCTGATGAGGTATCACCCTCGGCACTCGATAGTAACCCAGTAGTGTCGAGCAACTAAGGGGGAAGTGATGTGCGGTGCCGGGGCCTGGTCTTCGATCCCGTTGATCGGGTCTTCCGATAATCCAGCGGGGCAGTCGGGACAAAGCGGGGGTCTCTGATGGGTCTCTACCCAGCCTATACTAAACAGTTTAGGATAAACAGGTAGGTAACAAAAGCAGGTTACAATAAACAGGCTATGCATCAGAATAGGTAAGGCAGTAGCAGCAGCAATTCTAATGCAAGCATAAGAGAGAAGAGAATAGGCGATATAGGCATGTTCAAAAGGGGGGGTGCTTGCCTGGAAGCTTTGCAGACAAAAGTGGATCTTCTACGGTGAGGTAGTCGTCCACCGGATCATCAGCGCTCTCGCAGTCTATCAGAGAGAAGAGGGGGAGGAAACAGATAAATACACAGCCACAATGTAATCACAGAGCACGACAACGCAAATGGCTATGCTAGGGGTTATCTAACGCAGTGTTACGCATGTTAGTCGGAGAGGAAAACATCTGGAGGTGTTTTACCAGCTCCGGGTATCTATCGGTTAGATGAACCGGAGAGAAAAGTTCCATGTTCATCATGTTAGAGGGGGCTGACAGGGGTGTGAGTGGCATATTCGGATTTGTCTCGTTTTTCTGATCGTTTTTCATATATAAATCATTTTCATCCAAGTTACGGTTTATTTTATATGATTTTCTAAAGTTTAAAACATTTTCTAGAATTATTCAGATTAACAGAAATTGTCTAAAATGGATTATGACATCAGCATGAGGTCATCTCTGTGTCAGCCAGTCAACTGACCAGTTGTCTGGTCAAACTGACTGGTGGGGTCCACCTGTCATTGACTCGGTGACTAACAAACTAGTTAATCTAATTAATCTACTGGTGGGGCCTACTGTCAGTGTGAGTAGCTAATTAACAGGACTCTAATTATTTGTTTAACGCTAATTAAGTCAGCGGGACCCACTAGTCAACGGCTAGTGTGAATAGTGACCACAGTTGACCATGGTCAACTTGGTCAAAGTGGGTCCAGGGGCCCACTGGCAGTGACTACGAGCGGGTCCCACGCGACGCCATCTCAGCGGAGCCGCCGGAGCTGCTCCGGCGAGCGCATCTGCGGCGGTTCTTCGCCGGAGACGGTCGGGTTCACGTTACAATGGCTTGTTTTGAGCGCGGTCACCTGCGTTTGATCGGGCATCGAGCGCCGCGTCGTTTGGTGGCTTTGGCCGCAGCAGTTGAGGCCGGAAAGATGCCGGCGACGAGCCGCGGCGGCGGTGACGTTCGGTCGAAAAAGAACTAGCAGCAGCAGCGCACAACAGCTCGAACCAAAGGTGGAGGGGTGATCTACGCATGCGTGCGAGCTCGAGGGACACCGTTGCACGGGTGTACTGTCACCGAAACACAACCGGCGATGAGCTCGGGGGCGCTGAGCTCGGGCGTGTCGGGGAGGCTAGCTACGACGCGGAGACGAAGCAGAGGAAGAGAGAGAAGGAACGGCTGCTCACCGGGCGGGCTCATGGAGGCCCTTCGGGGAATGGGAGCGCAGAGAGAGGCCGAATCGACGGCGGCGGCGACCGGCGATCCGAGGTGGAAGAAGAGGTCGGGGCAGCGTTCGGGGGCGCCCGGCGTCCTGCGGCTTGTCTGGGAGGCGCAGTCGAGGGAGACGGAGCGGGTGGACGCGGCGCGGCGATGGAAGGTGCTTGCTGGCCGCGTAGTCGACGTGGCGACGGCGACGGACGCGCTCGGCAGAGGGGAAGAAGGGGCGAGCGGGCGAGCGCGTGAGAGAGAGAGGGGGAGAAGTGGCGAGGGAGAGTCAGGGGGGATGGACGAGGGGTCCTTATCCCCTCGTCGACGCTGTAGCGTCGGCGTGTCGCCATTTGGCCGGCGCTCGCCGGCTCGGCCAGGCGCGCGTCGACACGGCGATGGAGAGAGAGCGGGAGGAGAGAGGAGTGGTTCGGCTGGACTGGGCTAAGTGCACTGTGCACTTAGGCCTAGCCAGTTAGGCCTTTTACATTTTATTTTTCTGTTTTCTATTTCTTTTGGTACTAATTGACTTTTGTAAAATGTGGGGCTTGGTCCAAATATTACCATGCAACATGATCTAACCTTAGAAACTAGTTTGGGCAAATTATGATTTCATATGAATTTTTAATAAATGAAATGGATTAAAATGGTGTTGGTTTGGTACTGTTTCTTGATGATAGAGTCATTTGCATAATCCAATTAATGTTGATCTTATTTTTATAGTTGCTTTGGGAATATTTGCAATAATATGAACATTTTGTTTTGCTGTTTGGATGATTTTTATTTTGACTTGCATTTTAAATTTGAATTTGAGTTTGGCTTGGGACAAGTGACATTTTAACTTAGTGAAATATGATGACATGGCAATTTAATTAGCTTGATGTCATGGTTAAGATCCGGGGATGTTACACAATCTACTAGTCTTCACCGAGCCAACGCAATCAAGAAAGGTGGTCCAACTTGAGGAAGTCAAGATCGTCATCATCTAGTTCAAGTGGACTTTGTGCAAGGCAAAGATTTGCCCTTGATAGGTTTTCTATTTTACCAGTCTCATGGTGGTAGTTGGGAGACCGGGTTATAGGATCGATTGCCGTACTATCAAGGGGGGCTCTTGATGAGTAGCTTGATCGCATCGTTCGTAGAGAGCTCAAACCATTGCATCCTTGCATCATCTTTATTGGTTCTTATTTGGTTCTTCTCCTTGTGAGATTTGGAGCTGATGGTCATTTTCATGACAAGCTCGAGTTCATCGAAAACGGAGTTCACATGCATCTTCTATGATGTTTTTGATGTTGGAGGTTATGCCGGTTCTTCTCTGTTCGAGGTTTCATTCCTCTATATCTTAGGCATACCTCCCCTGCCTCTTCTTACTATAACCAGTCGCTATTGGATAGTTTTTGTCGTTATCTATCCAACAAGCTTGAGTACCGCACCCTTCAGCGGTAGTACCGCAACCCTGTGCGGTAGTACCGCGGCCGTGTGCGGTAGTACCGCGTCCGTGTGCGGTAGTACCGCGTCGCACGGGCTGAGTGAGGGGATAACGGTTGGATTTTTCCCCTCCTATAAAAGGGGGCCTTCTTCCCCATTGAGCCTTATCCTTTGAGCTCGTCTTCTTCCCCCATTGTTGACCTTCTTCGAGCTTGCTATCTCTCAATCCCTCCATGGATTCTTGCTAGTTTTTGGGGGAAAAGAGAGAGGAGATCTAGATCTACGTTTCCACCAATCACTTTCTCCTCTATGTGAGGGGAACCCTTTGGATCTAGATCTTAGAGTTCTTCGTGTTCTCTTCTTCGTTCTTCCTCTCATTTCCCTCCCTAGCATTAGTTGCTTTGGTGGGATTTGGGAGAGAAGGACTTGGGCACTCCGTGTGCCCTTGCCATTGCATTTGGTGCATAGGTTTGAGTTCTCCATGGTGATACGTGGAAGTTACAAGTTGAGAAGCTTATTACTCTTGGGTGCTTGATACCCTTGAGCTTGTTCATCTTGGGTGCCTTGGTGCCCTAGACGGTTGGTGTTGTTCAGAGCTCAATCATTGTGGTGTAAAGCTCCGGGCGAGCGTCGGGGTCTCCAATTAGGTTGTGGAGACCGCCCCGAGCAATTTGACGGGTTTCGGTGACCGCCCCCAAGGGTTGCCAAAGTGTACGGGTTTGGTGACTGTCGTGGACTTAACACGGCAGATGCCCTAGCAAAAGGACTTAGGTGTGGAGCCATCGCAACTAGGTTAGCTTGAAGGGGTTAAACAGGACAAAGGACACAGAGAGTTTACCCAGGTTCGGCCCCTCTCAACGAGGTAAAAGCCTACTCCTGCTTTAGGTTGTATTGCTTGGGTTTCGATTACCAGGGAGCGAATACGCTTGACCTAGTTCTCGATTGATTGTCCCCTGAGTTAACCCGCCGCCGGGTCACCCCTTTATATACACAGGTTGATGCCCGGCGGCTTACAGAGTCCTGGCCGGCTCATACACTACGTATTCGGCTCGGTAACCAACTAAACTTGCCTTACAATATAAGTTAAACATATGGCGGTTCACACCCATGGGCCTTAAGTCGCCCCCGGGTCTTGGGCCTTCAATAAGCTTGCTCTATGGACCGCCATCTTCATATCTTCCTGGGCTTCTTCATCATGAGCCGCCAGTGGCATGACTCGGCCCCTCCTGGGCGGGTCATACCCATTAGTTATATCCCCAACATTAGGCCCCGAGTTGATTTGAACTTGTTCACATCAATCTTCAGTGCTTGTCTTAACAAACCTTGCATCGTCAACTTTTATAAACTTGCTATAACCCGCCATGTCGTCAGCTCACAGAATCGTGTTAACCCGCCATGACGTCATCTCGCATTAATTTCGCATGAAGCCCAGAACATCTCAACAGATCTTTTATCTTTTAATGGACCTCCCGAAAATCGAGGCGTCCGCATAGCCACATAATGATTTTTTGGCCTCCTCGATTCCCGTGCATGCCTTTATCCATCTCCTTATAAATAGGGACAGGGGTCCTTTTCATTTTTTCCCCTTGCCTCCTCGTCTTCGTCTTCCTCCTCGCAACGCCCACGCGCGCCCGAGCTCCGCCGCCGTCGACCTCGTCAACTGCCTCAACTCTGGCCGCTGCATCACCCTGAACGAACCAGAGCACCGCGACGCACCGCCGCTGTCCAGCAGCATCAGTAAGCACTTCTTTTCCTCGTAGCAGATCTCCATTAGGGTTAGCCCCAGTTCATCAGGGTTCCTCTCTATTCTTCTTCTAGATCGCACGGCTGAATTTGAAGATGACACTGAAAACGCGCAGTAGCAGCGTAGCATCCCTTTTTTCAATTGCAATAGGCACTTTTTTGTATAAGATCCATCCGAACACATGAGTTCTTCCACTGCCTTCACTTTAGGCCTACAATTTATTTTCTTTTCTGAACTGTTGTAGATCCAAAATCGTAGCGTTGATCTGTGGAATCTGTTTGTCCATCACTTAGCAAATCCTCACTTATAGATCTGAAATATGGCAACTGTTTGGGCGGCTTAACTGACAAACCGTAACCCGCCATGTACCATTAGTCCCCTTTTAAGCCGCCAATATGTGTATTATCTTCCGGCTTAATCATGTCAACCTTTATAGCACTTACTTTTCGATCATTGGCCGGCTTAACAGCATAATCTTAAACCGGCAATATTTTCTTTTTAGGCCTTCATCCTCAAAATGACCAAAACTGTCACCTCATGCAACTGAGTCGCTTCCACTGTCACGGAAGAAATCCTTAATGAATTTGTAAACGAAGGCGTCCTGGCTAAAAAGAGTGTGATCCACTGGAGGGCCCCGGGAACCGAGACCACCCCTGAACCAAAAGAGGGTGAAATTGTAGTTTTCACTGATCACATGCTCCGGGGGTTCACTCCACCCGGCTCAAAATTCTTTCGTGATGTGCTGCACTTCTTTCAACTTCATCCGCAAGATATTGGGCCCAACTCTGTTCCAAACATCTGCAACTTCCAAGTTTTCTGTGAAGTATACCTTCAACAGGAACCCACTGTAGAGATGTTCAGGGAATTATATTACTTGAACCGCCAGACTGAGTTCACAGATGGGCCCAGCCTAGAACTAGGTGGCATTTCAATCCAGAGGTGCAAAGAAGCTACTTTCCCAGCCACTGCACTTCCCAGTCATCCCAAGGACTGGAACCAGACTTGGTTTTACTGCCAAGACACATCTCCAGAAGGTGAAAATCCTTTGTCGGGTTATCGTCAGAGCCGGCTTAGCAATAGGCACCCCCTCCCTGACCGGATCAGCACAGCAGAACGAGCCAAATATATGCCCATTTTTGGAAAAATCAGAGCCTTAATGGCTAATGGCTTAACTGGAGTTGACCTAGTTCGATGCTGGGTCGCATGGAGAATTTTACCTTTAAGCCGCCGGACCGGCTTAATGTGCGAGTATACCTGTGACGTCAAAGATCCACAACGCCACAGCCGAGTGCAATTGGACGACGAGAGCCTCAACAAGATGGTCAATACATTGCTGAACGAAAGCTTGGCCACTTGCAGCAAGACGGGGCTGAACCCCTTTTGCACCCTCAACAAGCCGCCAGCTGTGAGTATTTGTGAACAGTTTTCATTAACTAATTATCTGTCAATCTGCCTTTTCATTCTTACTTGAATTTCTGCAGCCTGACTCCCCCTTCTGGAAGAAGAAGCTTCAAGATAAACCGGCCAAGAAGACTAGGACCAAGAACTTGGCTAAGAAACCTGCCAAGAAGAAATCAGAAGTAGTTGATCCGTTTACTCTTGATGAAGAGTCGGAGGTAGAACTTGATTCTCTTGGCTCCTTCTTTGTTCATCTTATTGACATTGATTACTACCAGGATGACGTGGAGGCCAGCCAAGCAGACGGCGAAGAGGTAACTATCCTTTCCTCTGACTCAGAATCTCTGCCAAGACAGAAAGTTCGACAAGCGAGCCGGAAAGTAAGGTTTTCTCACCCTTTAGCTTATCTGGACCCCCACTTTATTTTGAAGAAACAGCAGCATGAAGTTCGCCGCACAACCCGGAACAGCGGAGGAGGGGAACTTTCCTCCGGTTTACCAAACACACCGGCTCCTCGCAAGCGCCGAGCTGAGGTTTCACAGTTCGCTGATTTAGCTTTTCCAAAAGCGGGTCTTATTCGACAACCCCTTAACCCTTCTGATTCAAACTATCAGGGCACTTCTCACTCCTCATCTGGGGACTCCACTGGGACTCAGATCCCCCTTTTCAAAGTTGCCCCAGGGTAAGAATATTGAATTTCCTTACTTTTTAAGCCCTTTATCAATTATCATGCTTACATCTTTATATCTCATTGTCAGTGGTCAAGCCAAACCAAGCAAGAAGGCAAAGACCAGTAAACCGGGCGAAAACATCGATATCACTGAAGATCCCCAGGCTGTTAACCCGGAGAAGCAGACAATATCTGAATCTTTGCATCAAACCTCCGAAGCAGCCATTGATGATCCGCCGCCCGAAGAGCACAATGTCATTATGGACTCCATGGACGTTGACCCGGCTCGTGCTAAGCCGCCAAGTCCCATCAAACCTGCTGAAGAAAAGGCTGACGATGTCATAATCACTGGGACCCGCTAAGTTGAGCCGGACAACCCCACAATCTTAGCCAAACATAGCACCAAGGAGGAATTTTCTGCTGCCGACAAGGGCAAATGGAAACTGGATTTAGAAGGTTATGCCCAGTTCAATGCTCAGGAACTTCGCGCGGGTTATTTAAACCGCCTTCACACTAGCCATGACTTTGAAGCCGGCTTAGTCAATCTGATGAAGGAGCGTTTTGAGGTAAACACTGAAAAAACTCTTCCTATACATATATCTGTCAGCCGCCAAGTCTACTGTATATGAAAAAATTGAATATGTCGTAGACTTAAATACCATATTTGATCTCATAACCATTCCATAGCAATTTAGTAACTGCTGAATCCAAACAAGTAGCCCCCAAGGGCCGGCTTAAACTGAAAAGTTAAGCCGGGACTTCAAATTGTAGCACTAAAATCCACTTATGTAGCCCCCAAGGGCCGGCTTAAGCTGAAAAGTTAAGCCGGGACTTCAAATTGTAGCACTAAAATCCACTTATGTAGCCCCCAAGGGCCGGCTTAAGCTGCATAGCTAAGCAGGGACTTACCACCATATTTATGAACAAATCCAAATATGTAGCCCCCATGAACCGGTTTTAGTTGAAGAAACTTTAACCGGTTCATCAAAGATTTGTCTTCAAAAGAGCAAATGTACATTAGCCCCCAAGTGCCAAGTAAAATACCTGTATTATGCTTGGGACTTTAAATAAGATGATTATCATAACCATATGCTGCCTGTCTTTGTGTATGGCAGGCTGAATTGATCGTGAAGGAAACTCAAGTCAATGATCTGCGGCAAAACATCCAGTCCCAACAATCAGAGACTTCAAAGGCCAAAACAGAGCTGAGAACCTCCTTGGAAGAGATTGAAAAATTAAAAAGGGACTTCAGCGCTGACCAAGAAGACGGCTCTGCTGAAAAGAGCAGAAGATGCTGAAGCTGCTCTTAAGCCGGTAACTGATGAGTTGTCCGGCTTATAACATCAAATCAATAGCCTGTCAGCTGCCATCTTCGGTAAACAATACAATACTTCAATGTTTCACCGTTAACATACCATGGTTATAAACCGGCTTAACAATTTTTGTGTTGATGTAGGCTCCAGAAGTTCCAGGCTGGGCCAAGACATGCGCGTAAGGCTTAAGGCCGTATATACCCTTGTGGAGCAACTGTACACCGGTGTGCAACGGGCTATTGTTGCTGTCTCACATAAGAAGCAACCACCTTCACTCATCAAGGAGATGCTGGAGAAACTGTCTGTGCTGCCGCAAAGAGTTGAAGAACTAAAGCGGTCAGTTGCTAGAGCTGGTGCCATCACCGCGTTGAGCCGGGCGAAGGCCTGGCAGGCCGAACTTGACCCGGAAGAATTAGCCACCGGCTGCCCAAGTTTAAAAGAAGACGGGTCTCCCTTTGAAGCCGTAGACTTTACCAAATGTGTAAAGGAAATGTGCCCACTAGCGAGTAAGCTAGCTGAAGAGACCGACTTGACAAAATATCAGGCGGCTTACTCAAAAGAAAACTCAAAAGTATTAGTGCCGGTTTATGAGGCCATGGATCTCATCTCGCCAACACGTAAGCACACCTTTGCCCCTGATATCAATCCATCAACCCTCATAGATGATGAGGCTGTATTCAGAGCATTGACCGGGATCAAATGGGCCACAACTGACTTCCGGCAAGTGGAGGAAGAAGAAGAACCGGCGCTGGATGACCCGGAAGCTTCAACTCGCCAAGACCAGGACAATTGATTCGGAAGACGGCTCTCAGACTGCATCACCGTGCTTGCTTGAAAAAACACTTAATCATTTGGGCTTTGAAAACCATGTAATCGGCTAGTGAAAACCATGATCTGTCATGCCATCGTGTATGTTCTTAGCCTTTGAAACTGATGATGAACTTTTCATATGCCATGGATGAACTTTGCAAGGAATATCATATTATTCTACAAAGCTCCTGCATAGAGTAAACAATAGATACCCTGGCGGTTTACGCCAGGGCGGGTCATAATGTCCAACATCATTTATTCTGGCGACTTATAGTCCATAACCAGGGCGGGTTATCAAACCTCACATATTCATATAACAAGTAAATACATACCTGTGAGATTGGTTCTGTAGGAGATATGCCCTAGAGGCAATAATAAATGTTATTGATTATCTCCCTGTTCATAATTAGGTTTATGTTCCATGCTATAACTGCTATGGTTCTCGAGTCTACAATAACCACGAGGCTCGGAGGAAGACTCATATGCACGTGTGGAATAATAAACGGTAAAATGTATTCCTAGTCTGGCCTCTGAGACTAGCTCAAGTGTTGCATGATGGTTCTGTTTTCCTGATCATGGGCATGACTATGCCGGCAACTTTGAGGGCATAATGTTAGAAGAACATTTGTGTTGAATCGACCCGAATTGATGTTATGCTATGCGATACTTTCGTCACAAGTTAATGGTTAATAACACAGAGATGCTTAACGTTTGCATGATTCCTCAGACCATGAGAGTATCGAGTTTCTTCATGCTTGATTCATGAACTTTGGGGTTTGTTAAACGTCATCAGTAAATGGATGGCTATTACGGCGGCTTACGGGTTCATGGGAAAGTATGTCAAGTAACTTGATAGCTCAAGATTGGGATTTGCTCCTCCGACGATGGAGAGATATCTCTGGGCCCTCTCGGTGTTACGGTATCCATCATCGTCTGGCCAGACACAATGTGATTTGATCATAGGGATGCCGGAACACAGGAACGAGAAAAGAGAACAATACCGGTAACGAGGTAACTGGCTTAGTGGACAAGTTGTTGATCCACGGGAGTGCCAACATGTCTCACCTTGGGTATTTGTAACATATCACGAAGCAACAGGAATAGCACACGGCAACTGGAGGTTCACTCGAATATTCATTCGTGTGGGTATAGGGGTCAATATGGGTGTCCACGGCTCCGATGTTGATCATTGATCGGAAAGGGTTCCGTGTCATGTCTATACTTCACCGAACCTATAGGGTCACACGCTTAAGGGTCATCTATCTGCTGAATACTAGACAGGGAGTCTGAGAGAAAATCACCGAAAAAGTTTCGGACAGCGGAAAAGTTCCGCAGAGAGAGGTCACCGGATGAGTTCCGGTGAAACTGAAAAGTTGTTTCAGAGGATACCATAAAGTCAAATTAGTTTTGGCACATGCCCGATAATTCTTGGAGGGTGCCAGAATCATTCTGGAAACTTTTGGGAATTTTCTGGAAGAAAAACCGGAAATGTTCCGGAGCTGCCGGAACCACTTCAGATGCTTTTCGCAGATGAAAATCACTAATCTGGAATTGTTCCAGAACGCGTTGAAAATTATTTTAGTGGGTACTGGAAATGTTCTAAGCCCACATAAATATTTTCAGTTCGAATGGACGCTGAAAAATGTCGTCGTGAATAGTGAAAGTGCTTTTTGGGTTACTTTTTGGAAAGCCACCTTTTTGGGCTTTTGCTCCAAAATATCTTGGAGATGACATGGATGGATGTGGCTGAAATTTCAGCCCCTCCACCCCTCCTTCTCCTATAAATAGAGGTGGAGGGGGCTGCCCAAACTCACTCATTCTCACATACATGCCATTGCAATGATCTGGCTTCTTCTCTCCCTCCCCGCGAAATAGTTTCGTAGAGCCGAAAGGCTGTCTGGGTTCCGGCAGGAACTAGTTCTGGACGGCGAAGCCCTGCCGGATAGATGACACCGTATGTGTGCAACTCTGTAGAGAGGTCGTAGTTTCGATCTTAGTGCCCGAGGGGCTGTTCGAGAGTGCCTCCCGAAGGGCTGTCCAAGTGACGGTCCGAGTTCTGTGAGTCCTCCCGAAGGGCTGTCCGCGACACCGTCCGGGGGACTGTCCGACCGCCTCCCGGAGGGCTGTCCGAGTGGCGGATGAGGGTATACATCCTCGCGGTTGGGAGGTTGTAAATCCTAGCTGCGGGGATCTGCACCGCCGATCGTCATCGACTCTACTTCCGCTGCGCTACGAGTCGGTAACGAAAATGATCAAACCTTGTATGCAGTCTCCATAGTGGTCCTGGGCTGGTGCGTAGGTCGGAATTTTTTTGTTTTCTGCTGCGTTACCCTACAGGTTCATACCGCCGGCTTGTAGTGTCGTATGCAGTAAGGGTAACAGCCCAAAACTGGAAGTGCATAACTCCAAACGCACAATCAAAATATGCTGGCGACTTATTGTCCAAAGCCAGTCCGGGTTATCAAAAACCCCAAATAAGCTCAAGTATGAGTCATAAGGATTAAGGCTACATGGCATGAATCGTGTTAAACCATATATCAATATGGTACAAGGGTATAAACCCGAATAATGTTCAAAGAAAATAACAAATGAGAAAAACCAAGGCTTCCATAGGCTGCCAAGCCTCAATATCAAGTGCTATTCACGGGCCGCACAGCCACTGAGTTAATCCTTCATTTAAACCTATAAGCCGGGCCTCACATGACCAACCGCCATTTTAACCTTGACAAGTTCAGGGTCTTTATAAGATTGACTATTAAGAGTTCGGCGGGTCATCCAGATAACCTGGGCGGAGTGGCAGACAAATAGGCAGGATAACTCGGAGTTTTTGGTGTTTTTCACCTGGCATCCAAGCCGATCAAAAGGGTCAATAAAGCTATGTTCACTGAACAATAAGCCCCCAAGTGACCAATAATGAGCCTTTAAGGCAGGATACCTATGTTTGAACTGCTCATTGCAGCAAGTTCTCTTTGGTACCCATTTAGTTTGAGCAATAAGCCTCCAAGCAATTTGCATCAAGGCGTGTAAGCCGGATCAACAGGGTAGTCATAGCTATGCTCAATGAGCAGGAAGCCCCCAAGTAATTTTTTAAACAAGGCGTGCAAGCCGGATCAAGAGGGTAGTCACAGCTATGCTCAATGAGCAGGAAGCCCCCAAGTGATCTTATGAACTGACAATAAAGACTCAGATACTCAAAAATGAAACGACAGAGGCCCTAAATTATCAGGGATGCCGGCTTTATTATACTTGATCATAATATATACAAGGATGAAAATATATACAACACCAGAGCCAGTGGCTTAGGTATAATAAGGCCGAAGATGAGCAATATTCCACGGCCGGCGGGTCTCCTCCTCAGATGTGCGTGAGTCCTTGTGATCTCGAATATCAATGAGGTAGTATGACCCGTTGTTCAAGTTCTTGCTGACCACAAAAGGCCCTTCCCAAGGTGGAGACAACTTGTGCATATCAGTTTGATCCTGGATGAGCCGGAGCACCAAATCGCCTTCTTGAAAGGTTCAAGTTTTAACCCGGCAGCTATGATAGCAACGCAGATCTTGCTGGTATATCGCCGAACGAGCCGCTGCAAGGTCACGCTCCTCATCCAAGAGATCAAGAGCATCCTGACGTCCTTTTTCATTATCAGCTTCAACATAAGCCGCCACACGGGGCGAGTCGTGACGGATGTCACTGGGGAGAACCGCCTCTGCTCCGTAAACCATGAAGAAAGGCGTATAACCTGTGGATCTGTTAGGGGTAGTATTTATACTCCAAAGCACTGAGGGCAACTCCTCAACCCAACAACCCGGTGTCCTCTGCAAAGGGACCATAAGCCGGGGCTTGATACCTCTCAAGATCTCTTGATTGGCCCTTTCAGCTTGACCATTGGACTGGGGGTGAGCCATCGATGAGACTTCAAGACGAATATGCTCTCGTTGACAAAATTCTTTCATAGCACCTTTGGACAGATTAGTGCCATTATCAGTTATGATGCTATGAGGGTAACCGAAGCGAAAAATCGCCTTTTTAATGAATTGAACCGCCGTGGCCGCATCACATTTACAGACCGGCTCTGCCTCAATCCACTTTGTGAATTTGTCAACTGCCACCAACAGGTGGGTCTTTTTATCCTTGGAACACTTAAAAGGCCCAACCATATCCAGCCCCCAGACCGCAAACGGCCACGTAATTGGAATCATCCTTAATTCTTGAGCCGGCACATGAGCTTGTTTGGAAAACTTCTGACAACCATCACACTTGCTAACCAGGTCCTTTGCATCAGCATGAGCCGTCAGCCAATAAAATCCATGACGAAAAGACTTGGCTACAAGAGACTTAGAGCCGGCATGATGACCACAATCTCCTTCATGAATCTCCCTTAGAATTTCACGGCCCTCTTCAGGAGATATGCATCGCTGAAACACCCCTGTGACACTGCATCGGTGTAACTCGCCATTGACAATGGTCATTGACTTAGATCGCCGGGTTATCTGCCTGGCCAAAGTTTCATCCTCAGGTAACTCACCCCGGGTCATATAAGTCAAATATGGCATCGTCCAATCAGGGATAACATGAAGAGCCGCCACCAATTGTGCCTCCGGGTCCGGGATAGCAAGATCCTCTTCCGTGGGCAACCTAACTGAAGGATTATTCAGAATGTCCAGAAAAACATTAGGTGGTACCGGCTTACGCTGAGACCCCAGCCGGCTTAAAGCATCAGCCGCCTCATTTTTCCTGTGATCAACATGCTCCACTTGATAGCCTTTGAAATGACCAGCAATAACATCAACCGCCCGACGGTAAGCCGCCATGAGCGGGTCTTTGGAATCCCAAGTTCCTGAGACTTGCTGAGCCACCAAATCTGAATCGCCAAAGCATCTGACCCGGCTTAAATTCATCTCTTTAGCCATCCGAAGGTCATGGTGCAAGGCCTCATACTCAGCTGCATTGTTAGTACAAGGAAACATCAACCTTAAGACATAACAAAACTTATCACCTCGTGGGGAAGTCAAGATGACTCCAGCTCCCGAGCCTTCCAGCTGCCTGGATCCATCAAAATGAATAGTCCAATATGTATTATCGGGCTTCTCCTCCGGCATCTGTAACTCCGTCCAGTCATTGATGAAATCCACAAGTGCTTGAGACTTGATGGCTGTCCGGGGCATATATTTGAGACCATGAGGTCCAAGCTCAATGGCCCACTTGGCCACCCGGCCTGTGGCTTCTCTATTTTGAATAATATCGCCTAGAGGAGCAGAACTCACCACAGTGATGGGATGACCAAGGAAATATTGTTTCAATTTACGACTAGCCATGAACACTCCATAAACCAGCTTCTGCCAATGTGGGTACCTCTGCTTAGATTCAATTAGCACCTCACTGACATAATAAACCGGCCTATGAACCGGAAACTCCTTGCCTGACTCCTTCCTTTCCACAACAACCGCCACACTGACGGCTCTGTTATTAGCAACCACATATAAAAGCAAGGGCTCCTTGTCAATAGGAGCTGCGAGAACCGGAGGCTCGGCCAACTATTTTTTAAGTGCCTCAAACGCCTAATTAGCAGCATCACTCCAAACGAAGTGGTCCGTTTTCTTCATCATCTGGTAGAGGGGGATAGCCTTTTCTCCCGGGCGGCTTATAAACCGGCTTAAGGCCGCGATACGACCCGCCAAACGCTGGACGTCATTAATACATGCCAGCTTAGCCAAAGAAGTGATAGCCTTGATTTTCTCTGGGTTAGCTTCAATGCCTCTCTCAGAGACCAAAAAACCCAAGAGCTTGCCTGCCGGCATGCCAAATGCACACTTGGCCAGGTTAAGCATCATCTTGTAGACCCGGAGGTTGTCAAAGGTCTCCTTTAAATCATCTAACAAGGTCTCCTTCTTCCTGGATTTCACAACAATATCATCCACATAAGCATGAACATTGCGTCCAATCTGATCATGGAGGCAATTCTGAACACAATGCTGGTAAGTCGCCTGGGCACTCTTGAGCCCAAAAGGCATAGACACATAGCAGAAGGCCCCAAAGGGAGTGATAAAGGCTGTCTTCTCCTGGTCCTTAACTGCCATCTTGATCTGATGATAACCAGAATAAGCATCTAAAAAACTCAGACGCTCACAACCCGCCGTAGCATCAATAATCTGATCAATACGAGGGAGAGCGAAAGGATCAGCCGGATAAGCCTTGTTAAGGTCCGTGTAATCCACACATATAAGCCAAGTGCCATTTTTCTTAAGTACCAGCACCGGGTTAGCCAACCACTCAGGATGAAAAACTTCAACGATCAACCCGGCTGCCAAGAGCCGGGCCACCTCTTCACCAATGGCCTTGCGTCTCTCTTCATTAAAACGATGAAGAAATTGCTTGACCGGTTTAAACTTCGGATCAATATTGAGAGTATGCTCAGCGAGTTCCCTCAGCACACCTGGCATGTCTGAAGGCTTCCATGCGAAGATGTCCCGGTTCTCACGGATGAACTCGATGAGCGCTTTCCTATTTCAGATCCAGATTGGCACTAATAATAAATTGTTGGGATGAATCGCCAGGGACAAAGTCAACCTGTTTGGTGTCATCAGCCGACTTGAACTTCAACAAGGGGTCATGCTCTGTAGTTGGCTTCTTCAAGGGACTCATATCCGCCGGGTCAACATTATCCTCGTAAAACTTCAACTCCTCTGTCGCACAAACAGACTCAGCATAAGCGGCGTCGCCTTCTTCACATTCCAGGGCTATCTTCCTGTTACCATGCACCGTGATGGTGCCCTTATGACCCGGCATTTTGAGCTGCAGATAAACATAACAAGGCCGCGCCATAAACTTGGCATAAGCCGGCCGCCCAAACAAGGCGTGATAAGGGCTCTGAATCTTGACCACCTCAAAAGTCAATGTTTCCACCCGATAATCATGCTAATCGCCAAAAGCCACTTCCAAGGCTATCTTACCCACTGGATATGCTGACTTACCAGGCACCACTCCATGAAATACAGTAGAAGACGGCTTGAGATCTTTGTCAGTCAATTCCATACGGCGAAAAGTATCGTAATACAGAATATTGATACTGCTGCCCCCATCTATAAGTACCTTTGTAAACTTGTATCCACCAACCTGTGGAGCAACCACCAATGCCAGCTGACCCGGGTTGTCAACCCGGGGCGGGTGATCCTCACGGCTCCATACGATAGGCTGCTCTGACCATCGCAAGTATCGAGGGACCGCCGGCTCAACCGTGCTCACTGCTCGTTTATGAACCTTCTGGTCTCGCTTGCATAGGTTTGTTGTGAAAACATGATACTGACCACTATTCAGCTGCTTCGGATTACTTTGATAGCCAGACTGCTGTTGCTGATTACCTTGACCGGACTGCTGATTACCACCACCTTGATTGCCTTGGCCTTGAAAACTAGAGTTTGAACCGCCACCTCCAAAACCGGGCCTGTGAGAGCCGGATCCTGACCCGCCGTTCTGATAAAAACCGGAATTTCTATACTCTCTCATAATGAAGCAATCTTTCCATAAATGAGTGGCCGGCTTATCCTGAGTACCGTGCTTTGGACAAGGCTGATTCATTATTGCCTCAAGGTTAAACTTTGGCCCACCAAACCAGGGCGTTGATGATTTCCCTTTACGGCGCTGGCTGCTATTCTGCGTGCTGGTGTTGGCCACAAAATTTGAACCGCCATCGGTTTGCTTGCGCTTACCGTTGTTACCTTGACCCGCCGTATTGTGATGATGTCCCTTTCCATTGCAGCCCTTCTTCCCCTTGCTAGCCTTCTCTTCGTCAGACGCCGGGTCTTTCGTACTATCTGAGTCGGCATATTTGGTTAGAGCCGCCATGAGTTCTCCCATATCATTGCAGTGGCGCTTAAGCCGCCCCAGCTTCTGTTTGAGGGGAAGGAAACGACAATTTTTCTCTAAAATCAGGACGGCTGAATCGGCATTAATGCTATCTGATGAATGAATGACTTCCGAGACCCGGCGAACCCAGTGATTGGTTGACTCGTCCTCAAGCTGGACGCAAGCATCAAGGTCGATGATTAACATGGGCTGCTTACACGTATCTCTGAAATTCTGAATAAAACGCGCCTTTAACTGCGCCCACGAACTGATGGAGTTGGCAGGTAACCCTTTCAACCAGGTACGAGCCGGCCCATCGAACATCATGGTGAAATACTTGGCGCACACAGTGTCGTTGACATCTAGCATCTCCATGGCCATCTCATAGCTCTCAATCCATGCTTCCGGAGGTTGATCAGCTGTGTAGTTGGGCACTTTGCGAGGGCCCTTAAAATCCTTGGGCAGACGCTCATTACGTAAGGCCGGCACTAGGCACGGCACCCCCATGGTCCTAGAAGTCATCCCAGCTTCTATAGACGAGGACGGGTTATGCTGGGGTTGCTGATAAGCCGCCAACTGAGCCGCCAGCTCCGCCTCCCGATGTGCCCTAGCCTGGTCCACTAAAGCCTGAGCATGGTTATCAGCGCGTGGCGGGTCACGCCCACGGGGCTGGTTATGGTGCTGCTCACTGCTCGAAACCGCCGGCGACTCAATGCGCCGGCTGTAACTCCGGCTTGGGCGTGGGGTTGAATGGATCCGCTCACGGCTATACGAATACGCCGCCTGTTGAACCAACGCGGTTTGAAGAAGCTCCACAGCCTTCCGGGTCTCAACCACCGCGGGAGACTCGCCTTGCATTGGGAGAGCCGCCAGCCGCGACGCCGCAGCAATCATGTTATCCAAAGGGTTAGAAAAATGACCTGGCGGTGTCGTCACCTGCTGAGGCGTGGTTAAATTCAAACGAGGCAGGTCTGCGACTCGCGGCTGAGCCGTCCCTCTAGTCACAGGCGCCTCAATAGCCCGGGTTACTTCAGGTGGATTGCTTGGCCCGGCCCCAGGTGTGTTAAAGAGATTCCTCGCATCGTACTCCAGAGGTAGCCGACTCATGTGCCTCCTTCGTAAAATGGCGTTAGATGCATTCTGGTCCAAAGTTAACTGGAAATTCTCTGCTTGAATTCGTTGCGTCTCCGCGTCCAGGGCGGCTCGTTCTGTCGCCATCCTAGCGTTCTCAGCATTAAGCTCAATTCTGGCTTGAGCTATCTCATCTCGTAGTTTCGCCACATCCACCTTATACTGCGCTTGAGTCTCCGGAGTAACCTCTACCTCTAGCAGAGTTGCCAAAGCATCCAAGAGCTCGAACAAAACTTGAGCCGTCGGGCGCACAGGACCGCTCGCGCCAGCCATTGCTTCGGCCGTTGAACCGGAAGTCATAGCTGCCGCAGTTGACGATTGCAGCACTGGTTGCGTGCCAGCCATGAAGATCGCGACCCTGTTCGGCGGCTCATAGGGGTCCGGAATACTATCGCCATCGGAACAGCCCCCAAGCCCGCCGTCTTGCAGTTGATACATTTGTGACGACCCCGGCTTAATCGTGCACTAACCATACACGCAAATGCACACGATTAAGCCTAAGGACTCACTTGAAGATATCACAACATAACTCTAAAACATAAATAAAGTCATACAAGCTTTATATTACAAGCCAGGGCCTCGAGGGCTCGAATACATAGCTCGATGGCATACAAGTGTCAGCGGAAGCATCAGATATCTGGGTACAGATATATTACAGAAATAGAGATAAGCCTTTTAGAAAGGCGGGGCAAAATAAAATACTACGATCGAAAGGCGTAGGCCTCCTGCCTAGGACCCTCCGAATCCTACTCCTGGTCGTCAGTCGGCTCCTCGTAGTAGTACTCGCCGGGAGGGTAGTAGTAGTAGCCGTAGTCGTCAACGGGGGCAGCTATCTCAGGGGCTCCGTCATCTGGTGGCGACATATGGATATGGGAAAAAAGAAAGTAAAGCAAACGTGAGTACTCATCTGAAGTACTCAGCAAGCAAGGATCTACACTACATATGCAATATTTTCAAAGGAGGGCTGTTTATGTGGACTGGGCTGCAGAAATGCCAGAATAGAAGGGAAGCCTAGTCCTATCGAAGACTAGCATCTTCAAGCATCTTCATCGGTCTTGCAGCATTAGAAGAGTGCAGATTAACATAATGTAAAGTAGTTGTAGTATCATCAACCTCGGCCAGAGATTCTTCCTCGACTCCCTGCGAGAAAGCTATCCCAGAGCCATACTATCCATTTCATCTCAAGTCACCAGTTCTAGTTGTACCGATCGGGATACAACTCCGAGTGTCCGTTACTGTAGGACAGACTATCGATAGATTAGTTCTTCCCTGCAGGGGTGCACCAACTTACCCACCACGCTCGCCTAACTCCGAGCGGACACACTTTTCTGGGTCATGCCCGGCCTCGGCTAAGCAACACGCCGCAACCCGACCGAATACTTAACAGAGAGGTCAGCACGTCGGACTAACCTATGCCCCCAGGGGTCTTGGGCCTTCGCCCTGGGAACTCCTGCGCGTTGCGTGGGCGGCCGGAAGCAGACCTAGCAACCCCTTAATACAAGCGCGGTTGCGTAACCAATCCAATCCAGCGCGCGCCGCTCAGTCGCTGACGTCTATTAAGCTTCGGCTGAAGTATACGACGCAGAACGCCCATACTATGCCCACGTGATGGTTAGTGCTATCAGGCCAGAGGCCCCTCGGATCAAATATCCAAACCGTTAGTGGATTAGGAGCACGCGGTAACGAGCAGAGACTCACAATCGATGTGACCCCGTCGCCCCGTCTCGAGATCTTGCGACAAGGGCTAGGAATGCCCGGCCGCGCCTCGTGTTCAACTCTCGGGCACCATCCAGGTCCACCCGATTCCACATCACTCGCTATTCAGCTCGCGCGGGTACCCCTCAGGGCCGACCTGTCTTTAGTTTCATGTTTCAGTGTAAAGTCATAGTATCAACGGTATTCGTGTGTCTAACACCAAGGGAAACCCTGAGGAATCACCTTCGAGGGAGTCCCACCTGATATTAACGTCAAGGTGAACGAAGGAGGAATCACCCTCGAGGTCCACACTTGAAGTGTTGCACGACGACGTCGTTATCGGGGGTGGTGTGGGAGGAATCACCCTCGCTTACCATGAACGATTAACTAACCTACAAGGTTATCATCAGAAGTGCTGACGAGGTATCACCCTCGGCACTCGATAGTAACCCAGTAGTGTTGGCAACTAAGGGGAAAGTGGCATGCGGTGTCGGGGCCTGGTCTTCAATCCCGTTGCTCGGGTCTTCTGAGAATCCAGCGGGGCAGTCGGGATAAGTGGGGTCTCTGATGGTCTCTACCCAACCTATTCTAAACAGTTTAGGATAACAGATAAGTATCAACGGTAGGTTATAAGTAAACAGGCTATGCAGTAGATATAGGATACAGTAACAGCAGCAGATTCTAACGCAAGCATAAGAGAGAATAGAATGGGCGACATCGGAATGCTCAAAAAGGGGTGCTTGCCTGTCTGCTCGACGGCAAGGGCAAAGTCGTCAACTGCATCGTCGGGCTCCTGAGCAGCGTCGGCCTCGGGAGCTACGTCGATGTCGGGGTCTACCGAGAGAGAAGAGGGGGAAGAAATATATAAATACACATCTAACGATGCAACACAGAACATGTCATGACTAGGATGCCGTGCAGGGTTGCCTGAAGTATGTCTAAGTCATTTTTAGTTATTTTAGGAATTAAGTTGGATTCTTTAACCCGTGACTATGCACTATTCATCTACCGGATACGGCCTCGAAGTTGCGATTTCACCTACGTAGGGGGTTTCGGCATCGAAACAGACGACACAATCAGATTCGTCTCGTCGTTCTGATCAACTTTCATGTTTTAAGTTTTTCGATCTGAGCTACGGTTTAAAAGTCATTAATTTTCAAAGTTTAAATGATTTTCTGGAATTATTTTTATTAACAGAATTGATTTATGACATCAGCATGATGTCACTGTGACGTCAGCAGTCAACAGCGGCTGACCAGAGTCAAACCTGACATGTGGGTCCAGTGGGACCCACATGTCAGTCTCTGTTAAGACTAACAGCGAATTAATCTAACTAACTGGGTTAATTAGAGGAGTGGGCCCAGCCTGTCAATGAGTGATTATATTATTCTAATTAGTTTTTAGTTATTAAAATGTTTTAATTAATCTAATTAGTAGAGGGGCCCACTTGTCATACACTACGGTGAACAGTAATTAGTGTTGACCCAGTCAACGAAGTCAAACACGTCATGGGGCCCATCGGTCAGTGTCTCTGGGCGGGCCCCACCACTTGCCACGTCGGAGTGGCGCCGGAGAGAGCTCCGGCGAGCCTCCCGCGGCGGCGAACTCGCCGGAGGAGCTCGGATTTGCTCTACACTTCACCAAATCACGCGCGGTAACTTGCGTTCGAACGGCCATAACGATCCGCGTCGACTGGCGGCGGCGCCGGACCGAATGGTCGCCAGAAAAGTGGCCGGCGACGAGCTTAGGCGGCAGCGCGATCGGGACCTCGTCGGGAACTAGGTTAGGAGGCACGGGGAGACACGCGCTCGGGCTGGCTGGGCTCCTGGGAGCACCAGGAGCACATCTGTGGCCTCGGACGAGCGTGACAGTGCCCTTAGCGGCGGCCACAAGCTCGACGGTGGCGAGCAGAGCACGGACGTGTCGGCGGCTAACTACGGCGCACGGCGAGGCCAACAGAGAGGAGCAGTAGATGGAGAGGCTCACCGAGCGGCACGCCGATGGCCCTTGGAAGTTTAGGAGCTGCAGAGTCGACGGCGTTCGTCGGAGGGGCGCCGGTGATCCGAGGAAGAAAACGGCCTCGATCCGGGACTGCGGTGGCGCAGAGCCCGAGCTCGAGGTCGGGGCGGCTGCGGCGAAGCTTGACGGAGGTCGCGGACGTCCTGTCGAGGTGCGGGGAGCGCTGCGGCTACGCGGTCGACGGCGGCACAGCCATGGCCTCGTCCGGAGGAGTTCGGAAAGCGAGAGGGAGAGCGACGGAGAGGGAGAGGGAATGACGAGGAGGTCCAGGGGGGAGCACGACCTCACCCTTATCCTCCCGCGCCACTGTAGCGTCGGTGGACGCCGGCGTGTCGCTGTCCGGCTGGCGCGCGCGCACGGCCATGGCGCAGTCGACACGGGGAGGAGGGAGAAAGGCATGGGCCTGGTGGGCTGGTGGTTGGGGCACTGTGCACTTAGGCCCAGTGCACAGT
Organism: Thinopyrum elongatum; assembly: GCA_011799875.1. Classification (NCBI taxonomy): domain Eukaryota; kingdom Viridiplantae; phylum Streptophyta; class Magnoliopsida; order Poales; family Poaceae; genus Thinopyrum; species Thinopyrum elongatum. The sequence goes on along the minus strand of CM022302.1, from coordinate 74,773,036 downwards.
GCCTCGTTTTATTTTTCTGTTTCTGTTTTCTATTTTCTTTTATTTCTTTTCTGTTTTGAAATTGTTAGGCCACTTGTGCTCTTTTATGGAATTTGGGACTTGGCCCAAATATTACATTGTGACATTACCTTTCACCAAAAATTTGTTTGGGCAAATTTGGATTATATTTGAATTTGAAATGAATTTAATTAGATTAAATAAGTCTGTTTTGGTGCTGTTTCATGTGGTTTGAGTCATTTAACCAATCCAAGTATCATTGGTTATATTTTTATGAGTGCCTCTGGAATATTTGCTATTTAGTGAACATTTTTCCAAAGGTGTTTGAGCAAATTTATTTTGCACTTTTGAATTTGAGTTGATTTTCAGAATGGAGTTTGAATTGTTTTGACTAACCACTATGACTAAGCAATGCAAATGATATGACTTGGCATTATTAGCAGTTGATCACAGTGGATATTACACAGGGGTGTTACACATTAAATTAGTCTCATCGGTTGAGGACTCACCATCAGAGTAGATGACCGTCTCTCCACCAGACGCAGATCCTTCCTCCAAACCCGCTCCATGCACAACCCCAACAAAGGTGTGCTTCACGGCGGTTTGAACCTCGGCGGGTCGCGCACGCCGAGCCGTCTCGATGATGTTGGTGCAGATGTCCGGCTTAGGCTCCGACTCGCCGATTTTGCCGATGAAGACGTGGATTCCGCCAAAGGGGACCCGGTACCCGTACTCGATTGAGTCGGCCTCGGGACCCCAGCCTGCGTCATCGATGTAGATCTTGCCGCGGTGACTCTTGGTCATCCGGCCCACGGCATATCCCTTGATCCCTGCGAAGCTGCCCTTCAAGAACTCGAAACCACCGTGCGCTGGCCCCACGGTGGGCGCCAACTGTTGTGGACTTAACACGACAGATGCCCTAGCAAAAGGACTTACGTGTGGAGCCATCGCAACTAGGTTAGCTTGAAGGGGTTAAACAGGACAAAGGACACAGAGAGTTTACCCAAGTTCGGCCCCTCTCAACGAGGTAAAAGCCTACTCCTGCTTTAGGTTGTATTGCTTGGGTTTTGATTACCAGGAAGCGAATACGCTTGACCTAGTTCTCGATTGATTGTCCCCTAAGTTAACCCGCTGCCGGGTCACCCCTTTATATACACAGGTTGATGCCCGGCGGCTTACAGAGTCCCGGCCGGCTCATACACTACGTATTCGGCTCGGAAACCAACTAAACTTGCCTTACAATATAAGTTAAACATATGGCGGTTCACACCCATGGGCCTTAAGTTGCCCTCGGGTCTTGGGCCTTCAATAAGCTTGCTCTATGGACCACCATCTTCATATCTTCCTGGGCTTCTTCATCATGAGCCGCCAGTGGCATGACCCGGCCCCTCCTGGGCGGGTCATACCCAATAGTTATATCCCCAACACTGACCGCCCCCAAGGGTTGCCATTTGTACGGGTTCGGTGACCGCCCTCAAGGGTCCCTTAGTGGATTCACGACATCTTGCATTGTGCGAGGGCGTGAGGAGATTACGGTGGCCCTAGTGGCTTCTTGGGGAGCATTGTGTCTCCACATCGCTCCAAGCGGAGATTAGCATCCGCAAGGATGTGAACTTCGGGATACAACGTCGTCTCCGCGTGCCTCGGTTATCTCTTACCCGAACCCTTTACTTATGCACTTTACTTTGTGATAGCCATATTGTTTCTTGTTATATATCTTGCTATCACTTAGTTGTTTATTTTGCTTAGCATAAGTTGTTGGTGCATATAGGTGAGCCTAGTTGTTGTAGGTTTTGTGCTTGACAAATTAACCGCTAGGTTTATTCCGCATTTGTTCAAGCCTAAACCGTAATTATTTTTAAAGCGCCTATTTACCCCCCCCCCCCCCCTCTCTAGGCGACTTCCACGATCTTTCACGGGGGCGGGAGGCAGTGTGGCGCGGGAGGGCGAGAGGGAGTTTTAGTCGGCCGCCGCACGATGGAGTATATTTAGGGAAATCTTGGGAGGAATAGGGAGTTGGAATAAAAATTATAATCCGTTAACATTTTTAGGGGATCGGCTAGGTCCGCCGTAAGGAAGTAAACCGAAAATTTTACTCCCTTATGGATGTATTGGGGATCGGTTAGAAATGCCCTAAACTCTATAAGTGATTATTTGGGTTAGTTTGGTTCATAAACTCCCCAAATCGTACTAATCTCTTGCTGAGATTGTACAACTTAAAATATTGTACTTTTATGCTTATTAGCGTGCAGATTTGGGTGAATGCGATTTCCGGGGAAATGTTTTTATAAGTCATTAGAGTGACATGTCGGCAGCCAATCTCATTGACCATTACTTCCTCTATAAACTAATATAAGTAGTGCGCTAAAACATCTTATATTAATTTACATAGAGAGTATTATTTAATAAAAGAGACTAGGGTATCTGAATGGTCTAATAACTTAGCTGGAAATTTAATTCGCCTGTCAGGCCTTATACAATGCAAGGTGATTAGGAAAGATGTCTAGAGGAATAAATCAAAATTTCCTTAAGTACCAATGCCTATAATTGGAGGGTACACATTTAGTTAGGCATCCTGCATGTAGATATAAGTATTGATGCTTAAGAAAAGGTCGGTTTATTTGAATAAGCACCTCCTTAATCACCTTGCATTGCACTATGCCTCATAAGTTTCATTCCTACGAAAAAGAAAGATAGAGAGGAGCACTTGATATTTTCAAATGAGTTGGAAATCTTAGATATATATGGACCTTTTGGTCATGTTTTGAATGTTTGTTTCGCGGTTGATCATACAAAGAGCACACTATGATCCGCCCCATCTACTAGAGTCTTCTAGCATCCACTTCTTCTCCGATTGTCATCCACTCCTCAACCTCGTACCCACCATCATTGGTCCGACAACTCGCCAACTATCCTTCTAGTTCTATGCATGGCAGAACGTGGGCATGCCTTCCTGCTATAGCCACCTTGCGAAATGCCACACGTAGGCCCACATTTGTGAGATATCCTCTTGGCTTTCTTCTCTCTTCATTGCTCCCTCCCTTCTCCGGCTATGGTTTTTACTCTCGTATTGGTTTGTACCCAAGGTATCAAAACATTATATCCCATTCCATTTCGCTCCGCCGCCTACCCCTAACAAGTCACTGGACCCTAGGCCCGTCTCGCCAAAAGACCTTGCCGTCATTCCTTCGCCGCCGCCCCACCCCTCGGAGCAGGGTGAGTTCTATCGCGTCTGTCCATCATCGCACCTCCCAACGAATGACCGCTGACTAACCATATTTTTCTGGACCCTGATAAGTGTCACGCGTCAGGTACGAGCACTTGGCAACTCTGAACGTTTTTTTATGACAAATCTAGTTACGCGAGGATGACAACTTTTGTTGGCAAGCATGATAACTTCAGTTTATTTTTTGGCAGAAACTTACCATACCTGCGTGGCTGAAACTGTCATCGAAAAACGCAAAGGCCGGGGTGCCACGCACCTGACGTGCGTGTGGCGCTTATCATTTAGGTACTTTCTTGAGATATGGGTGTGCAATGGGCCACAATACCTAACCATTCCATCCCATTTGACTAAGACCATCATCAAGTTTTATAAAAGATTGCATAATGGCATCAAACCCAACCCAAACACTGCCTATGAACTAACAAGTTTTTTTTTTTAGACAAGGCTATGAACTAACAAGTGTGTGAGTCAGTCAGGAAGTGGTGTGAGCTCTGGTGCGCACGAGCCCAACACGCTATAAGCCGAAAGCCACTGCTAATGACCCCACTAACCCCAATACTATAAATTTAACAAATTAATCACCGCTAATTAATCAAATCACTCGTGTTTTGCTTCCTACCATCCGCAACACAAGCGAGCGAGACAGAGAGAGGGCCAGAGCGGGGAGCGAGTCTGAGCGCGCGCGGGGGCGAATCGGCGGCGAGGGAGAAAGCTCAGCTCCGGCCGGCCGTGCCGTGCCGTGCGGCGGAGATGGCGCCCTCCGAGCCGCCCCCGCTCCTCTCCCGCCGGCTCGTGGCCCTGACCCTCGCCCTCGCCGCCCTCGTTCCCCCCGCCTCGGCCGCCAGGAAGATCCCGGCCTCCGTCACCCCGATCTCGCGGGACCTCTACCGCCCCAGGTACGGCGCGCGTCTCTCGCCTTCCGCCCTGCCCCGTGCGTTCCGGTAGCTCCTCCTCCCGTGTCGGAATGGCGCCAGCCGCCAGGTCTGTCTCAACTGGTAGCCGCTGGAATCGAGCATCTGGCTGTTGCTGCAGTGTGATGCATCGGCTGGTGGTCGCAATGGGCGCTGGGGTTCGCTCTCCAACATCGTATGCTAGTTGATTTAGGGATCGATGCGGTATGGCAAAATTTTGTTTGCGCTGCCATGGTGTCCACCTCCACCAAGACACGTCTGTGACTGTCTGCAGTTGCAACCCCTGTCTGTCATTTTAGCTAGTCGACGGGAGCTATTGGCTATGGCTGTGCACAGCACTATAGGTTACATACTTGAACCTACTATAGCTGTTATATCAGTGCCAAGTTTTGATGCCTGCCTTGCTAGTTTGGGAGTAGCAGTTGTTTAGGGGGGATGGGGGTTCAGGCATGTTGTTTCTGTTTTTCCTGAACCTCAAAGACCTTAGTTCTTGCAGTTCTGATTTCATTAATGGATTCGGGGAAAATGTTCTTTTCCAGAGAAAGAGAAGGCCAGGGGATGTTCTGTTTGCTGCATTGACTTTTGCCAATTTTGTGTGCTTTTATCTTTCTGTGCCATGCTTAGCGTTGGGTTAACTGGGTCTGTTTCTTTTTCTCCCCAGTGATACCCTTCTGAGTGAGATCAAGGCCCTGGTTGCTCGGAATCCGGATAGGTTGACTGTGAGTGGCTTAACTGTCATTGTTCAGCTGTTATTGGCTGGTTTGGTTCGGTATGAAGTGGCGTTTTTACGCCGTCTTTTATTAACTGTTGCAGATGGATACAGTAAGAGCTAGTAACAAAGGGTATTCTGCGGAGATGTTCGTTGTTACTTTTAATCATGTGAAGAAAACCGTACATGATGGCTCGAAGATTAAGATCCTTCTGGTTAGTTCCCAACAGATATCTCTCAGCATTTCCCCCCAAACATAAGCTTCATTCTAGTCTCTTGTATCATCCAACGTCACGAGATCAAGTCTGCTCTGTTCATTCATCTTGTTTGTTCTCAACTCCCTCACCCCGGTGGAGTAGTGGGCTTACAACATAAAGAAAACATAATTTTGTCTATACGTTTTGGCATGCTGTTCCATAAATTAAGTTATTGATGCCTTGTGGTTTTGACAGAAGGTTCATTGTCTTCCAGAGCTTTGGGCAGCATGGCAGAGAACTTATCACCTCTGAACTTGCATTAAGTCTGCTCTACATTTTGACGGAGAAGCGCAAAATTGCGGGTGTGGATCTATCATCCTTTGAGAAAATTCTGGAGCATCTTGTGATCAAAGTTAGTCCTTCTGCAACTTATTTTATATCTTCAGTCCCTGGAATGCATAATTAATAAGAAATTTATAGGAAGCAATTGTGCTTTCTGTTCTGCTGCGCTGCACCGAATTAGTATAGTTTTGGCTTTTGAGGGTGGTCTGGTCTTTAAAGGGCAGCCCGGTGCATGTAGCTCCTGCTTGCGCAGGGTCCGGGGAAGGGTCCGACCACTTTGGATCTATAGTACGCAGCCTTTCCCTACATTCTGGTCTTTGAAAAAGGAATTTTGATATTGAGATATTTGGTTCATTTCTTTTCGGTATTGTTCTTATGCATGCTTTCTGAAATCAAACTTTACTTTGATCTGCTCGCATTTTTCAAATGTTAGTGCGCTAGTTATCTTTTATGTACCTTAACTTATTCCTGCACTATGGCAACTTGGTAAGCATTATTATTCACTCAAAGTTATACCAATAACAAAATTCACAGTAGTTTTTAATATGTTTGTGAAGTATGTTTCTCCCAAGTGTTTTTTGTAAGAATTACAAAATCAAAATCATGTACTTTTAGAAGAAGTAATCATGATTATTTCTCCCAAGTGTTTTTTAGCAGACACGCATGTGCTTACGTGTTATTCTTTACGTTACATTCATATTTGTCTGCCTTCTCCCCTCATCCACCTCTTTCTCGTGTTATTACTTATGTTCGTATTAGTAATGGGTCATTTCTCGAACTCAGGAGGTATAGTGGTTTCTAAAGTTGCCTTTAAACATTTTAGGTGGTGCCAATGGAAAATTTTAATGGCCGCAAGCGTGTTGAAGCAGGGGAGATTTGTGATAGGAGAAATGGTGATTGTCTTTTTCTTAAAAATCCATCACATGAAGCAGCTCATGCGCCGATTATATTATCTCTTCTTTTCTTACGCAGGAAGAGGGGTTGATCTTAACAGAAATTGGAGTGTTGATTGGGGAAAGAAGGAAAAGGTTTGTGTCAAAGTGGTTTATCTATTATCATTGTGCACCAGGAAAACCTGACTCCTTTTGAGTTCAGAAATATGTTGATTCTATAAAATACATCTTAGATGCAAGCTTGAATGATTGAAGTCTTTTATGTTAATTTCCACAGTTTGTGGTTTCTTTTTGTGTGGTATTACTTAGCGAACCTGTGTAATTTACCCCTAGAAGAGCTTGTTTGATTGACATTCAAGAACACTAAAGTTGAATTGAAAGTCAGATTTTTTTGCAGATCTGTAGCGGATAGACCAAGTATAGCTATGGTGCTTTATTGGTACCCTGTATATTCTTTCTTATTGTCATGTTGGATAATCAGAATTTGCTAATTTTGTGTACACTTTGAGCAAGTGCACCTTCATCTTTTTACCATGCATGTTCTTTGTTGGTTGATTGATCTACAGAGTTTACTTATGTGCACAGCATCAATCTTATGCCCTATATTTATACATTTTTCCTGTATTGCAGGATTATAACCCATTTGAGGAACATCCCGGTACTGCTCCTTTCAGCGAACCTGAGGCCCAGATCATGCAAGAACTATCCAAGTCATTTAAACCACATATCTGGGTGAATGTGCATTCTGGAATGGAGGTAATGCAGCTCTTGCGTTCTGCAGCTATAACATAAAGTTTGATCAATTGTTCATCAAGCTGAGGGAGGGGCCTAACATATAACTGTCTTTAGTAGCAATGTCATGTGTAGCTCCACACGGTGGTATTGAAACCTAGAGAAATAAGTTTTGGTCAATACCTATTGCTTTTACACATTCTCTCATTCTTCTGTTCAACTACAGGCATTATTTATGCCATATGACCACAAGAATACTACACCAGATGGAGCCCCTTCTCACTTGATGAGGTCAGTTTTAGAGAATTTGAATCATCGCAATTTCCAAGACAGCTGCCTAGTTGGATCAGGTGGTGGAGCTGTAGGGTATGTAACATCTCACAAGTTGCTCAAGTTATGTGAATCCAAGAGGGTTATTATGCTAAGCCTTCAACGAAGGAAATGTACTAATGCTTTTTTATTCCATCACTTGCTAGGTACCTTGCACATGGGACTACAACTGATTATCTGTATGACATTGCGAAGGTGCCAATGCCTTTCACATTTGAGGTAAGTTAATCTGTTCTCTGTTGCAACTATTATGAACTTGTATTGGCATGACATGACTCATCACTTTGCTGGTATTCAGATATATGGGGATGAGAAAGCATCCACCGAGGACTGCTTCAAAATGTTCAACCCTGTTGACAAGATAACATTTGATGTATGCAAATCTAGGTTCCGCGCATCTAGTCATGTATATAGTTTTTTTTGGCCATATGTCTGACAGCACAGTTCTCCTTTACAGAGAGTCATTAACAAGTGGTGCATGGCGTTTCTCATACTTTTCGAGGAAGGGCTGCGAACCCTACCTGATGGCCAGGTAGTATCCCAAGGAGCACTGGATAACTGGGTCCCTATGGGAGGAGAGATTTTGGAGAGAAATATGGATCAAAAGAGCGGCGGTGAAAACGGGAAGCTTGAAGGCCTTGACCTCGGAATGCAGGAGCTAAAAACCTACTTCAGGTTATTTATGCTATCGACATTCCTGTTGATGTTCATGTTCTGCTCGAGGATATCGAAAAACAGGAGCAGAGACTCAGGTAACATTTGAATCCCACGGGAGAATCGATTGGAGCTAGGCTATTCAGCTCAGTATGGGTTGGCAATGGTGCTCACGGTTTATTGCCGCAGATGAACAAAGTACAGCATGAATCATTCCAACAAAAGTCCATTTTCGGGGGCAACTTTGGAGGCGCAGCGACAGGAGATGACAAGGATGGTAGAATCAGAATGGTGTTTTGCAGCTTCTGTTTAGATGCTACATGTATGTCAAGAGTGATCTGTTTATGTCTTCGACGAGTCATAAATGTAAGTTGTAGAGCTGTCGATATCTGTTCGTCGTGATGGATAGGTAGAATCAGAATGATATGTGCGCCTTTTGAAGGTTGCTGGTTTTTTGACACTATTGAATGCGTTCAGTCGTCGACTTATTGTGATACGACTGAATGTAGCATTTCACTGTGGACTTCCTTTGACACGATTGAATGTAATATTTCATTACCAACATATTATGAGTCTTTTCACTGAAATGTCCAACTGCTGTCTAATTCTTACTCCCTCCGTTCCAAAATATAGCGCGTCCTTGGTTCCCGAGCTTCAACTTTGATCATATATTTAACCAACGAGACCGACTGCGGCAGGAGCAAAATTTATACCAATGAATTCGTATTCAAAAGAACTTTTCAATTATATAATTTTTACTCCCGCCGCAGTCGGTCTCGTTGGTTAAATTTATGGTCAAAGTTGAACCCCGGGAAGCGTGGGCGTACTATATTTTGGAACGGAGGGGGTATTTATTATGAGTTTTCTTGAATTTTTGTTAATATGCACTGAACTATTTAGACTGATCACATGAGAATAGTTTTGTTATGAAATGCCATTTTTATGGTTTTAGTTAATATGTACAGTATTTGATATCACTCAAAATTTCTTAATATGTACAGCATTTGATATCACTCAGAAAAAGCCCGACCCGGCCCGGCCTGACCTTGCCCACGGGCCGGGCCTGGGCCTAAGATCTAGGCCCGATGGCCGGGCCTGGCCCGGGCCCGTCATTTTTGTGATTTGCTGAAGAGGCCCGGCCCGGCCCAAGGCCCGGCGGGCTTTTTTGGTTATGGGCTAGGCTTGGGCCTGGATTCTAGGCCCGACGGCCGGGCCGGGCCCAGGCCTAGCTTTTCTGCGCCAGGCTTGGTCGGGCCCGGCCCGAGTTTTGGCCAGGTATAACAGCGTCTCGTCCAAACGTAACGTGTGTTCCTAAGCAGAGGGTGTACGTTGTTGACTGTAATACAGCACAGCAAAGTATAGGAGAAGAAGTCTGAACTCATATACCGCAGACATACAAAAGTCTGAACTTCACATTTCAACCCGGTAAGGGCACATGTGGCATACATATTTTCCATTTCTCGCCAAAATGATGGCGAAGCGGAAGTAACCATAATATCTTTGAAAGACTGCACAGACGAAACTGCTTTGAGTTGGGCAGAGGTTACAGATACTTAATGAGGAGCCAGACAATAACCACAAGCATCACTATACCGACGGTGGACAGCAGCAGGGACATGCAGGAGCAGCCGCCCTTAGCGCGCTTGTTCAGAACCGCAAGCCTCTTTTGCACACGCTGCATGAGAAAGGGTTTTGAGTCAAAATTCAATTCGTGCAAAGCATGAAATACATTAGTATCAAGCAGCATTGAAAAATCCTTCGAGGTCATCCACATGAAGGGTCTGAAATACAACCTGAAGACGCGAGTTTGTACCATCCACATGGTCGTCTAGGTCATCCTGCAATCATGAAGATAGGCCAGTGAACACACAGTCTAGAGAGCAAAGAAACAAGTGGTGTTGCAGTAAGAAACTAACAATCAGTCTTGCGTGCAGGTCAAGCTCCTCATTGACTGCTAATGCTATATGTTTTGTGCTCAGCACTGTCTGTTCCAGCTTCTCAAGACCCTCATCTTGTTCTGCAAATTGCAAATTGCAAATTGTCGTAGCAGACAGTATCAATGAATTAGGCAACTGTCAATTGTTTGTTACTCTTGTGAATTGCTAGTATTTGTAACCAACTGTAGATATACAAGCAAATAACAAGCTTAGATAAACAACCGCGTGGAATATGTAATGTGTTTTTCCTTCACAAATAGCTCTTCATATATTTTGAGTAAAGTTCATCATGTTCTTTCAAAACAAAGCAACTGAATGGAATACTAATAGAGAAATTGGAATATATGCAAGGGCCACTGGTAACTTCTGAATTTGTATGTTTGACACCAGAAACAGGCTAACTGTGTCATGCCAATGAAATGACGAGGAATGGATTTGGGATGTCCACTGTGAGGCAAAGGAGGAACAGCCATGTCTAGTTTGACTGTTTGACTCTCCTTTATTAGTTTAACAAACTGAACATCGCCCTAAACACCTCTCCACATGCCACAACCACATTGATGTATCTGTCTGAGGGTGCTGGAAATGGAAGGCGACAGGCCAGCCATCACATCCAGTAAACACTCTGACATCGCCACAATACTTCATTGTCACAGCGGCATGAATAGTAAGTCAGACATAAATCAGTACCTTTCATGATTTGCCTCTGGAGGCCAACAATCCCTTGGTTATCCAACCCGGCTACTCTGCTCATGTCATCAGCAGCTTTCTTACTCTGACCAAGCAATTCCTCCCTAAATTGTGAAAAGGCACATATGTGATACATATAAGAAATTTAATTAATATGCACCTGAACAGATTTTTAACAAGATAAATCATTGACGAGCCTTCTTTATAAAAAATATTAATCACGTCGATGGCATCGGTTACCAAAATGCAGAACACACCTGTTGGCAAAGGTCGACATGTTGAAACTTTCTGCCATCTGCTTTGCTCTAGATTTCAAGTTTGAAAGCATGTCTCGGCGCTTATGCAGCTCCTTGTCAGTGCTGCACAACATGGAAGATCACTTAAGAGTGGATTTCTTTTTTACAACATATATACATTTCGAAATGTATCAAGAGAAGTTATTGCGTAGCAGCATATGTATGAAATATATCTCTTGATATCATGCAGAGCTGATTGTGGTAACTGGTAAATTTGTACTAGTGTCTGCACAAGAGTGAACAGAATACACCATGTACCATTCATACCATCGCAGAGAACATACATATTAACAGGGTAAACTACTCCAGACGTTATCTCTTAAGAAGTGAATCACCACACATGCACGGATGTACTAGCACTACCGCGAATGAGGGATACGATGATCCCTTTTCCCACCCCACATGTGCAGCTCTAATTCATTTCCTCTTTCTCTTTGTAACTACTCTCCGATCCCCGCAGGCGAAGCACAACCGGTGAAAAGCGTACACATCCCATTGCCAATTTGTCAAACAGTGCAAAACCTGCAGAATTTTGATTCTAGGGATACGCTGAGCATGGTACCAACAGCATTTATTCGTGCAAGTTCACTCGGGTCCTACACCATCATACTATCATTTCTGGTTTTCTTATACTGAATTCTTGTTCTTCCCAGACAAAATGTTGTATGAATCTGCAGGAGGTTGCTAGCTAGGAACAAACGGCAACGCAATCGACCAGCAATCAATTAAATCATCCCTCTTCCATGCATTTCGGAGCTGGTAAGCAGAGAAAAGGATGATGCGCTAGGGTGAGCGAGCGAGCGAAACGTACATGGATTTGGGGGGAAGCCTGGCCAGCATCCCCTCGATGGTATCCAGCCTGGTGCCGAGGATGGTGATCTTCCGGCGGATGGCGGAGGTGTGGCGCATGACCTCCGGGCCGGACTGCGGGAGCGCCGCCCGGTCGGCGACCATGGAGGCGACGTCGTCCGCCAGCCGCGCCGCCTCGCCGTACTCCCGTACCCACGGATCCGCGGACGACGCCATCGCCGGAAGGGAGATGGACCCTATCGGTTCCTCGGGGGGGCCGAGCAGGGGGGTCGGTCGATGGGACGGCCGGCCGGCGAGACTGCCTGCTCCGATTCGGCCGCGCTTGCTCGATTTGCTCCGCGGCGGCGACGCTTTCTTTCGTCCGCTTCCCCGCTTTTGGCCTTTGGCGTGTGATTTGTGGTTGGTGGTTTCTTCGCCGTGCCTTTGACGGGGCGTAGCTGCGGGGAAGAAGGATTAGACGCAGGATAACATGATTAGTACTATAGTTTAATTTTCATTTTTTTTATTCCTGTGGACGAGGTACTCCGATCTACTCCCTCCGTTTCTAAAACATAAGACCTTCCAAAGATTTCGATATGGACTACATACGGATGTGTAAAGACATATTTTAAAGTGTGAATTGACTCATTTTATTCTGTATGTAGTTTGTAATGAAATCTCGAAAAAAACATTATATTTAGCAACGGATGGAGTGTGTAGCAAATGCCACGATCCCTCTCTCTTTCTTGCGGGGCAAAAGTTGATGGTGGGGAGAGGGTAACCCTCTAAGGGCAACTCTAACCGATTCCCAAAAAATAAAGAAGGATTCGGCGGAGTAAACCCTTAGTGAAGTATTTTTACTTCATTAAGATTAGGTCGGACCTAACCAATCCCCTATATATAACGGAGTAATTTTTTTTTTATTCTAAACGCATGCAATTCTACTATACATTGCAACTACGTATTAGCACATATATGGAAACTAAACGTGGATATGAATGTTCAAGCAAATCACCAATATAGTTTACAAATCGAATTATTTAAATTTGAACACATCAAATGGTCGAAATGTAGCAAATAACATGTGATAGAACAACTGAAGCGCTATGACATTGCCAGTGATGCTCAATAAGTTCATTTTGGAGCTGAGCATGAACTTCTCGGCTCTCGATCTTGCGGGTGCTCTTCAAAGAATGCCAGGATCCTATTTGTATCATGCTTTGGCTCAACCGGAGTCCCGTTGGTGATGTACCGAAAGTTCTCAGGCATATCCCTCCCGTCTTCAATGATCATGTTATGCAATATGATGCAACAAGTCATGATCTGCCATAGAACCTTGAAGCTCCAGTACTCGGCAGCAACGGCGGAGCTTCATGGGGGCGAACAACTAGGTACCCAGTAGTACTCCTACTTCACGGTTCACACTACAGCCTATAAGCACGATTATCATGGGAGCGACTAGCATAGAATCTAAGCATCAGGTGCAAACATAGAAAAAACGAACCTGGGCCGTGGGATTAGAAATGAAGGACGCATCATATCGTTCTCACGCTTGCTAAAACATCCTTCTCGTGCTCATGGGAGACAAACGAACAGCCATTGCATAATGCAACGCGCGCGTCTTCTACTCTTTTGTCTCGCGCGACTTCACGACCGGCGACGCTTGAGTGTGGGGTCAGGGAATTGGGGCTTGCCGCGTTGCGGCGGCGGCCTGCCGGTAAGAGGCTAGAGATTGGTGGTTATGTCTGTCGGACCAATGGACTACGGGGTACCGGAGGACGTCTGACCGTGGGGGTGACGATGGTGCCCGGGAAGAGGCGGGACAAACGTCCATGGTGGCCCTTTCTAACACCCCTATGTAATAAGCAATGTGACACTCTGCTAAATATGCCAAGTCATCCTTATTTGTAGTGCCCAGTCATAGTGGTTATTCAAAACAATTCAAATACTTCTCTAAAAGTCAACTCAAATTCAAAGTGCAAAATGAAGTTGCCCAAAACATGTTGGAAAAATGTTCACCTTATAGAAAATAATCCAAAACTAATTGTTGTTAAGGAACACAACATCATCATCAATTCTAGATGGGCCTAATGCATTTAAAACAGAGCCAAAACATCACTTAAATGCCCTAATCATTTTAGAATGATTTTAAATGGGATCCAAAAATGCCCAAACTTTTTGTGTCAGTGCTGGATATTGCAATACACTAGTGTGAGCTAGTTTCACATTTTTGCAAATTCATTTGGCAGCTCATTTAAATCAAAATCCAACTCTGTAAAAGAAAAAGCAAAACAGCAAATAGAAAAATAGGAAAGAGACACTGTGCACTGGGCCTAAGTGCACAGTGCCACGTAGCCAGCCCAACCGGTCCATCTCCCTCTTCTCTCCCCTACGTGACAGCACCGCCATGGACGAGCGCGCGCGCGCCGGCAGCGCGTCGACAGCGCGACGGCCACCGACGCCGCGGCTCGTCAAGGGGATAAGGCTGAGGCCTCGTGCGCCCCCCCTGGTCTCCTCCGTCACTTTCCCCCTTCTCCCTCGCTCGCTCCTCGCCGTTCCTTCCCCTCAGATCCATCGTCCGAGCGCCATCGCTGCCGCGCTTCGTTATTAGCCGCGGCCACCGGCGCCTGCTCCTCCCTCCGTGGTGTCCAGAAGGTCCGCCAGTGACTGCCTCGTCGATCGGTGCACCCAGCTGGAGCGGGGAGGCCCTGTAGCTGCCGGACGCCACCGCCCCTTTCTTCTCCATCTCCGGTGCTCGCCGACAAACCCGAGCTCCTCTGCTGCTACTAATCCGTCGAGGGTTTTTCGTAACCGCTCGGTGAGCCTCTCATTCGCTCCCCCCCTCTCTCTCTGCGGTGCCTTGTGCCGTCTGTAGCTGCCGCGCCATGGTGGCCCGATCGGAGCTCCACCGCCGTTGGTCTTGCCATCGCTGTGGCCGTTGTCGAGCTCGCCTGAGCTCGCAATCGTGCTCGTCGTAGCCGTAGGATTCGAACGCGTCGCCTGCCGCTGCTCGCTGTGCCCGGAGTCGCTGTTTCCATGCTCGCCCGAACGACGCCGCCGCCTCCACTCGTCGCCGGCGCAGTTTCGTCCACCCCCGAGCTCAACCGACCACACCACGCGACGCGGCGTCGAGTCCGCGTTCGAACGCAACAAACAGCGCGCGAGATGGTGCCCCCTAGCGCGTTTCCGAGCGACTCCGGCGACGCGCCGCCGCGGTTTTGGTCGCCGGAGCTCCTCCGGCGCCACCGCTGAGCTGGCAAGCGTGGGGCCCACCCCTGTGAGGCTGACAGTGGGCCCCAGCGCCTCAGTTGACTTCATTGACTACGGTCAACGCCATTACTGTTCACTCACTGTGGCTGACATGTGGGCCCCTGTGATAATTAAGCTAATTAACGAATTAGTTAATCCTGTTAACTATCTGAGTCACTGACAGGCTGGGCCCACTCCCCTAATAACCATGTTAGTCAGTTTAATTCACTGTTAGTGATAACAGAGGCTGACATGTGGGTCCCACTGGACCCACAGGTCAGGTTTGACCCTAGTCAGCCGATTTGTTGACTGCTGACGTCATCCACATGTCATGCTGATGTCATAATTCCTTTTTTGTTAAATAAATAAATTCCAGAAAAAGCAATAATCTTCAAAAATTCATAATAATTAAACCGTAGCTCAGATCAAAAAACTTTATACATGAAAGTTGCTCAGAACGACGAGACGAATCTGATCGTGTCGTCTGTTTCCATGTCGGAACCCCCTACGTAGGAGAACCCGTAACTTTTTGTCCGTTCCCGGTAGATGAATAGTGCATATACACCGGTTAATAAATTCCACTTAAATCCTAAAATAACTAAAATGACTTAGACATATCTTAGGCAACCCTGCACTGCATCCTAGGCATAGCCTGCTCTGTGTTGCATATGTTTGTTGTATATTTATTTATTTCCTCCCCCTCTTCTCTCTCGTTAGACCCCGATACCGACGCAGTTCCCGAGACCGACGCAGCTCAGGAGCCCGACGACTCAGTTGACGACCTTGCCTTTGCCGCAGAGCAACTAGGCAAGCACCCCCCCTTTTGAGCATACCGATATCGCCTATTCTTCTCTCTCTTATGCTTGCATTAGAAGTTGCTGATGTTACTGTTATCCTATATCTGCTGCATAGCCTGTTTATTGTAACCTGCTGCTGTTACCTACCTGCTTATCCTAAACTATTTAGTATAATCTGGGTAGAGACCCATCAGAGACTCCCACTTTATCTCGACTGCCCCGCTGGATTATCAGAAGACCCGATCAACGGGATCGAAGACCAGGCCCCGGCACCGCACATCTTTTCCCTCTTAGTTGCTCGACACTACTGGGTTACTATCGAGTGCCGAGGGTGATACCTCGTCAGCACTTCTGATGATAACCTTGTAGGTTAGTTAATCGGTCATGGTCAGCGAGGGTGATTCCTCCTACACCACCCCCGATAACGACATCGTCGTGCAACTTCTCAAGTGTGGACCTCGAGGGTGATTCCTCCTTCGTTCACCTTGACGATAACATCAGGTGGAATTCCATCGAGGGTGATTCCTCAGGGTTCCCCTTGGTGTTAGACACACTGTTACTATGGTTACTATGACTTTACACAGAACCATGTTACTAAAGATGGGTCGGCCCTGAGGGATACCCGCGCGAGCTTAATTGCGAAGTGATGTGGAGACGGGTTGACCTGGAAGGTGCCCGAGAGATGAATATGAGGTGTGGCCGGGCATTCTTAGCCCTTGCCGCAAGTCCTCGAGACGGGGCGACGGGGTCACATCGATCGTGAGTCTCTGCTCGTTACCGCGCGCTCCTAATCCACTACGGTTTGGATATTTGATCCGAGGGGCCTCTGGCCTGATAGCACTAACCATCACGTGGGCATAGTATGGGCGTTCTACGTCGTATACATCAGCCGAAACTTAATAGACATCATGCGACTGAGCGGCGCGCGGTGGGTTGGACCGTGTTAAGCACCCTTCGTTGTACTGGAGGCTGCTAGGTCTGCTCACCGGCCGCGTACGCAACATGTAGGAGCACCTTGGGCGATGGCCCAAGACCCCTGGGTGCCTAGGTTTAGTCCGGCGTGCTGACCTCTCTATTAAGCCTAGGTCGGGTTGCGGCGTATCGTTTGGCCGAGGCCGGGCATGACCCAGAAAAGTGTGTCCGGCCGGAGTTAATCAAGCGTGGTGGGTAAGTTGGTGCACCCCTGCAGGGAAGAAACAATCTATCGATAGCCTGTCCTACGGTAACGGACGCTCGGAGTTGTATCCCGATCGGTACAACTAGAACATGACACTTGAGATGATAACTGGATAGTATGGCTCTGGGATTGCTTTCTCGCAGGGAGTCGAGGAAGAATCTCTGGGCGAGGTTGATGATACTACTACTACTTTACATTATGCTAATCTGCACGCTTCTAATGCCGCAAGACCGCTGAAGATGATGAAGATGCTAGTCTTCGATAGGACTAGGCTTTCCCCTCTATTCTGGCATTTCTGCAGCCCAGTCCACATATATAGCCTTCCTTCGATAATGTTGCATATGTAGTGTAGATCCTTGCTTGCTGAGTACTTCGGATGAGTACTCACGTTTGCTTTGCTTTCTTTTTCTTCCCATATCCCTTTTGGTGCATCCAGACGACGGAGCCCCTAAGACCGCTGCCCCTGTTGACGACTACGGCTACTACTACTACCCTCCCGGCGAGTACTACTACAAGGAGCCGTCCGACGACCAGGAGAAGGTTCGGAGGGTCCCAGGCAGGAGGCCTGCGCCTTTCGATCGTAGCATTTTCTTTTGCCCCGCCTCTTTGAAGGCTTGTTCTGTCTTTCTTTCTTTATATCTGTACTCAGATATCTGATGCTTCCGCTGACGCTTGTATGTCATCGAGCCCTCGAGGCCCTGGCTTGTAATATAAAGCTTGTATGACTTTATTTATGTTTTAGAGTTGTGTTGTGATATCTTCAAGTGAGTCCTTAGGCTTGATCGTGTGCATTTGCGAGTATGGTTAGTGCACGATTAAGCCGGGGTCGTCACAGGTTGGTATCTGAGCCGACTGCCTCTAGGAATCCCCCTTTCCAACTCCTTGGCCGAAGTTGAGTCTAGTGGTCGAAAACTGTTTTACTAACTTGGCTGTGTGGGTTACGGGCCCACGCCGCCAACTGGGTGGTATTAGGATGTTTTATTCCTCATCTTTACTCTGGGGCTCTGATCTCTCTTCTATTCGGGTTAAAATTTTACTAACTCCAACTTTAGGTTCTCGTGATCACATCCACCCGGAGTTCTGAAATTACCCCCCTTGCTTCGAGATTGTGGGCCAGGTTCTGCTTATAGGATCCTTTTATCGAGGGCACCCTGTGTTGTCACTTGCAGAATCCTCGCTCCGTCAGTTTTCTCCGACGTGATGTAGCCTTTGCTATGTCTTGTCGTGTACTTCCTTACCGCGTGCCTGCGTGCCGCCTAGCATGTTCAGATTCTGAAATTGCACCGTTATGCTGTCCGATTGTAACCGACTGTGTATGGACCTGTATGTCTTAATTGACTACTGTTAAATGTCTATTACACTACTTAATTCTCGTCGTGTTACATAATGCTTGTTGCTAAACTCCTGCAATAGCTATTGCTAAACTACCCCTGTTGAATTGAGCAGGATGGCTGATAACAATCCACCACCGCCGCCACCGCCTGACTATATGGCAGCTATGATGCAACAATTCGAACTCAACCGTCAGTTCATGACTGGGATTATGGATCAGTTCCCTCGTCCCAATGCCAACCAGCAGCCAGCTTCAATTACGCTACCAGAGTTTGTGCGTCTCAACCCATCGATATTCCGCAACACAGTTAATCCACTGGATGCCGATGATTGGCTGCGTGACATCTTCTATGAGATGGAATCCGCTGATGTTGCCCCTGCCAGCTATGTCACCTTTGCGACATACTTCCTGAAGGGTCCCGCAGCACAATGGTGGGCCACTCACAGACAGACCCTACCTCCTGGAACTGTTGTCACCTGGGTGGAATTCAAGGCTGCTTTCCGTGCCCTGTATATCCCTCAAGGAGTTATAGATCGGAAGAAGGCTGAGTTCCGCAGCCTCGTTCAAGGCAACAAGACCGTAGAAGTTTATCAGCGGGAGTTCCTTGATTTGTCTCACTACGCTGAGGAAGACATCCCCACTAATGCTCGTAGGCAGGAGAAGTTCCGTGATGGGCTACACCATGACATTCAGTTAGCCCTGCTCATCCAAGACTTTCCCGACTTCGCCACCTTGGTGAATAAGGCTATCATGGTCGAGACTGGTCTGAAAAAGCACAAGGAAGCGACCAGACGCACCCGTGAAGCGGGCTCATCTTCGGGCTCGTCTTCTCAGAAGCGTCGCATATGGATTCCACAGAGCATGTATCGTCCAATAGCTCCAGTGTACAGGCCTGCATATGCTGCACCTCGCCTGCCTCCTCCACCACCGAGGCAGCCTCTTCGAGCTGCACCACCTCGAGCTCCTGCACCACATCCTAATAGTGGACTCTGCTACAAGTGTGGCAAGCCAGGTCACCTTGCCAGGGACTGTTACCAGAATCAGAATCAACTGGCTCTACCTGCTAACGCCCGTGGCAACAATCAACCCCGCAACAACAATGCTAGGCCTTCTTATGGTCGTGGGCAGGCTTATCACATCAACATGACTGAAGGTCAAGCTCAACCAGAAATAGTGATGGGTACACTACTTGTTAATTCAGTACCTGCATCTATTTTATTTGATTCAGGAGCATCGCATTCATTCATGTTAGAACATTTTGCACTCATGCATGACGTTAAGTGTGAAACGCTACACCAGTCTTTAGTCGTAAACACTCCCGCGGGTCAATGCCAAGCCTCCATATTCAGCCCCGAAGTCTCTATTTGAGATTGATGGGAGGAATTTTCAGGCCTTCCCCATTATCCTGAATACTTCCGACATTGATCTTATTCTGGGAATGGATTGGTTGAAGGTTCACTACGCCTCAATCAATTGTGCCACTAAAGTTGTACATCTCATGCACCCAACCGTTGGTCTAGTGAATTATCATGCTCACCTCACCCAGAACGCCGAGGCTCAGATTTATGCCTTGAATGCGTTGAACGCTTCTCCGCTTGAGGGGATCGAAAACATTCCAGTCGTCTGTGACTTCCAGGATGTTTTCCCAGAAGAACTTCCAGGAATACCCCCTGCTAGAGCTGTCGAGTTTGTTATCGACTTGAAGCCTGGCACCACTCCTATTGCGAAGCGTCCTTATAAGATGCCTCCGCACCACCTTCTCGAGCTTTAGGAAGAAATCGACAAGTCACTTAAGAAGGGTTTCATCCGCCCCAGTTCCTCTGCCTGGGGACCACCGTCTCTCTTCGTCAAGAAGAAAGATGGTATGAATAGGCTGGTCCAAGATTACCGTTGTCGGGGATATCGTGCGACATATGCCAGGGGGTGGCTTATCGTGGATGGGGACAAAAGTACGTCGCCGGGCTCTAGAAGCGGGAGTGAACGAGACCGCGTACGCTTGCGAATCTTACCCAGGTTCGGGGCTCTCCTAGGAGATAACACCCCTAGTCCTGCTCTGCGGGGTCTCCGCATGGTCACTACTTCACAGGTAGCTACAAGCTTGCTCCTCGAGCTGTTTGGCTGGAGGAGGAAGAAGGGCAAGGCTAGCTCTACTCCACTCTCTCTGCGTGTGTGTGTGTGTGGGTGCTCGACGAGGCGTCTGCCAAGGTGCCAACCGCCAACCGCCAACCGCCAACCCCTTGCATGGGGTGACCTGGGGGGTTTATATAGGCCTACCCCCCAGGGATACAATGGTAATCCGGCCGGGCGTAGGACCCGGCCGTCAGTGTCTCTGGTCGCCGGCTTCTCCGCCGACTGCAGGGGCCCGCCGCCTGGTGGGTCCTCCCGGCGGTCTCGTACTCGGCCGACAAGTTGGGCCCGCCGCTTGCGGGTCCTGTCGGCTGCGTAGCACTGTAGCCGTGTCACTGATGATGCATGCTTGGTCGGGGAGAGCGTGGCTACAGTTCCGCCGCCTGGCGGGCGTTTCACTGTAGCCACTCCCCGTCTCTTCTGGTTAATGGCGCACAAACTTCAAGGATGGGGGAGGGCCACCTGCTAGGAGCCGACCTCCCACTGAGCCGACTGGTCTGGGCTCGCCGCCTTCTGGCTTGTCACGGACAGGTAGGGCCCGCCGCCTGCGGGCCGTACTGGCCGCCCGTCGCGGGAGCATGGCTTCCTCTGCCATGGGTGATGTCATGAGCGGCATGGCAACAGCCCTGCGCTGGGCGCAGGATGCCTGCTTGGTACGTTGTACTGTGGCCACGCTCTGCCCTGGATTCGGGGGTGGCAGGCCTGTACTGTAGCCATGCCCTGTCTCATCATGTTTATGTTGGCGCTGACTTTGAGGGCGCGAGGGGCCGCCTGCTAGGACTCGGCTTCCCAGGAGGCCGCCTGCTAGGAGTTGGCCCACTTCATGGCCATCTTGTGGACCCCGCCGCCTCCTGGCAACCGGCTGCTTGGACCAGCTGGCCTCAAGAAGGCGGCCCTTTGTCCTTGATGTTTGAGGGGCGCAGCCGGCCCCGATGTCTTGAAATACCAAAGGGAGCTGATGGGGCTACCCGTGGTCATTTACTCCGACAGTAGTCCCCGAAGATGATGAGGCGCTGCGGCTGAAGGGGCGAGAAGCCTCAGCAGCTTCTTATTCCGGGTCGCCTGGTGCTCTACTTCGTCCGTCTTCTGAGGTGCCGACTGGTAGGTGTTGGCCATGACCAAGCAGGCCGCCTGGCGATTTCGAAACGTCGTGGTGGGGACCAGGTGGCATGCCAGCCAGACGTCAGGCTTGCCGCCCGCGCATGTCGGCCACGTGGCGTCATCAGGTCAAGCCGGCCTGCCAGCCCACGCGCGTGACGGGACGGCGCCACAGGCCGGGGCCCGCCACTACAGTGCCTCGGCACGCGCGCGGATCCGCTGCGGCCGAGGTGGACGGTTGGGCTCCTGCGGTAGTTAATTCACGCCTTTACTGGCGCCGCAATCGTGGGAACGTGGGGGAGTGGGCGTAGTTAATCCCACGATCCCCCACGCCCCCGCCCCCTCAGCTTCGCCGCCTGGGGCTATAAGTAGGGGGAGGAGGGGGGCGGCAGATGCACGCACGCCCTCCTCTCCCTTCGCCGTTCTTCATCTTCTCCGCTGCCGCCGCGCCCTTTCCTCCCGTCGAAGTGCTGCCACAGCCTGCCGTCGTCGAGCGTCCTCTCGCTGTGGCTTCCTTGCTCCGCCGCAGCCTCGCCCGCTCGCCACCGCGCCGCGCCTGCGACGAGCTCCTTCATCCATGGCGCGCTCACGAGCCGGCGACTGGGACGGCTCCAACGTCCATGATGATCACCTCTCCTTCCTCCGTCAAACACGGTGGCTGCCCCGGGAGGCGAATGTGCAGGTGCGTGTTCCCCCCGAAGCAGAAATCTCGCTGGCGCCGGAGGACGATGAACGCGTCGTCTTCCGGTCCCATTTCCTTCGCGGCTTCGGCCTTCCAGCAAGCGGCTTCCTCCGCTCCTTCCTCGACTTCTACCGAGTCCAGCCGCACCACCTCACGCCAGGGGAGAGTGCCGAGGTACCCTTCGCACATGGTGACGAAGGCGGCCAGCCGCACCACCTCACGCCAAACACGGTGGTGCTGCTGGCCGCCTTCGTCACCATGTGCGAAGGGTACCTCGGCACTCTCCCCACCCTCGAACTCTGGGGGGAGCGCTTCTACCTCAAACTTGGCACCGCCGCCAAGGGCCAGGCGGCTCAATGTGGAGCCTGCATGGCGGTTCGGCGCCCGGGCACCGGGAACCGCTTCCCGCCCATCTCCCTGCTGCAGTCGGCCAAGCTGTGGCAGAAATCCTATTTCTACGTCAAGAGCATCCACCCGACAAGCGATTACGTCAACTTGCCGGCCTACGCAGCCGGCCCGCCAGCCGAGCCGCGCGCCAACTGGCAGTACAAGCCGAGTTCCCTGTCGGCCGCATCCTCCGCCGCCCTTGCCCGACTTCAGGCGATGACGGAGTCGGAGGGCCTGAAGGGCTCGGACTTGCTGGCTACCTTCGTGACGCGCCGGGTGCTCCCCCTCCAAGCTCGGCCTCACATCATCAGCTGCATGAGCGGGCACCGGGACCCATGCCGGATGTGCACACGGGACCTGCCGAACATGGAGGTGGTCCGGCTGGTCAACTATATCTCCAACTGCAAGCTGTCGGAGGCGGACTGGCGGTTCGGCATGCGGCCGTACGACCGTGCACATCCGCCGCCTGCGGTGAGTCTTGTAATTCTTTTCTCTTTGCTGGTCCGAGTTCTTATTTTGCCGCCTGACCAGTCGGCCATGGTGCAGGTCCTCCCGGCCCAGTCGGCCGCCGATGCTCTGGATCCAGGTTAGCAGTATATGCCAGACCGAACAAGGAGCGACGTGGAAGACCCTGACTTGGGGGCGGCCTCCATGGAGGAGGACGACGCCACAGGTGGCGGCGGTGGAGCAGGCGGCTCCGGGGGAGGAGGCGGCCTTGAGGACTGGCCGGATGACGATAAGGAGGAGAACGAGCCGCGCCGCCCGCACGTCACCGACAGGGCGGGCGCGAGCTCCTCAGCCGCGCCGACCGCACTAGGCGGCCCGCAAAAGCGCCGAGCTGGCTCGTTGCTGTTCGGCAGCCGGCCGAAGAAGTCCAAGAACGTGGCCGCCGCGACCAGGCGGCAAGAGGCCGCCGCAAGAGCGGCCCAGTTCCAGAGGGCCCCGAAGCAGCCCCTGATGGTGTCCGCGTATGTGCTTGGTTGTGTTTTCCTTTCTTCTTCTTTGCAAACTTTTTCTGAGTTTTCTCTTGTCTTGCTTGAATCAGGGCCCCACTCACTCTTGAGCGGTCTGCCGCTGCTTCCGTGATCGGGGAGGTGGAAGGCTCCGCCAATACCCGCCGCGTGGACCCACTCGCCGACCTCCGGGCGGCGACGGAGAGGAACACGCGGGAGGCGCGCGAGGAGCGGGAGGAGGCGGAAAGGCAGGAGGCAGAGGCAGTCGAGGCAGCGCGGGCGGACGTGGACGCGGCGGCCAAGGCTTAAGCGGACGCCGCCGCCAAGGCTCAGGCGGCCGTGGCCGCTAGGGCGCAAGCGGAAGAAACCGCGCGCGGCCGGACCTCGCGACTTGTCATTCCGTTGCGCGCGGCACCGCCAGCGCCAGAGATCCCAGTGCCGACTGGAGGAGCCGGCGATGACCAGCCGGTCGTGGAGAGGAGAGGAGGCGACGCCATCGTCTCAGAGGCGGAGGTGCCCCCGCAAGCGCCGACTGCCGGGGCCCGAGGCAATCGGCCTGACGTGCCACCGGCGCCGCCGATCAGTGGCGAGTTGGTGGTGGGGGCGACTCCCGTGGTCCGCCCTTCGGTGCGACGGCGTGCGACGAAGGCGGCCTCGGTGCCGCGGGCGCAGGAGATCAGGGCCGCGAGCTCGTCGGCCCCAGACGCAGAGGCCACCAGTGCCACCCCACCAGGATGGATGCCTGGGGGCGGGACGGGCGTGCTGAACAAGGCCACGCAGGACATTCAGGCCCAGCTCCAGGCCCAAGGTGCCACCCTCCAGCAGTGTACGAAGGCGTTCTTGGCGACGCGGACGGCCGTTCGGGTATGCTTCTTTGCTTTGTTTTTTTATTCTTGCAGTCTTCCGTGGGGGCGCGCCAGTGCACCCACTGGGTGTAGCCCCCGAGTTCCGGGCCGGCTGCTGAGCAGGCGGCTCGGAACTTTAAGGTAGGTTCCGAGTGCTAACTTGTTTTCTCTTCTTTTGTCTTCGTTGCAGGACTACCACAACATCCGCGCAGCCGCCTTCAACTCCCAGGTCCAGGAGTTGGCTAAGCGGACCACCGACCTCACCGAAAGCCGGCGTAAGCATTCTGTCTACTTCCTCGCGGGGGCGTGTCAGCGCACCCGCTGGGTGTAGCCCCCGAGATTCGGGCCGACTGCTGAGCAGTCGGGCCGGATCTTCTGGCAACCACTTTTCTTTTTTGGTCATCTTTGTTGATTGTCCTCTCTTTCTCATTTTTGCAGGAGCCAACGCCACATTGCAGCAGCATCTGGGCGAAGTCCAGACTGAGCTGTGCGTCAAGGAGGAGGAGCGCCGTAAGGCGGCCCTGGAGCGCGACCGTCTGGCCAAGAAGTTGGTGGACCAGGCGGACCAGCACAAGGCAGAGCTCCAGGAGCTCAAGGAGGCGGAAGGCGCCCTTCAGGCCGAGTTTGAGGTCGAACGCTCAAAGTGGGCCGAGAAGGAGGCGATCCTCACCGCTGGCTACGGCGAGATTGAGGACATGATCGACGGTAAACTTCTTTCTTTGGAATAGCTGCCGACTGCATCGGGAGTCGGCTTCTGACCTTTGTTTTTCTTTTGCGTAGACTTCTTTCCTGGCCACGTCGTCGCCATCAGCCAGGCCATCGAGGCGTGGCGCGACCAGCGTAGGAGGGAAGGAGTGGAGATCCCGCCCGACGCGCCTCGGAACATGAACGAGCAGCTCCTGGCCGTCAGGACGCGTTTGCAGCCGATTCACCGTCTGCTCCGCCGCCTTCAGTGTGCCGGGTCTCAGCTGGTTTCCGCCCTCTGGCCAGGCGGCCAAGCTCCACGCACCCCCAGTCGGACCGCCGACTGGTTGGAGGCGGCAATCAGCCGCTTTGAGGCTTGGAAGGGCTCCTCCGCTCGGGCAGGCGCCCGAAGAGCCTTGGAGTTCATCAAGGCATGGTATCCTGGGCTGAACCTAGCCCAGTTGGCCACGTTCCGGCAGGAGGCCATGGAAGAATTGGTGGCAGCGGGGCCTGCGCTCACCCATCGTGCGGTGGCGATCGCCGAGTACACCGACACCAGCGTTTTCTTCCCCGAGCTGGACGAGGAGGGTGCCGAGGTGCCGATGAACTGGTTCGGGCTGAACCCGGATGACGGCGAGGACTCGGCAGAAGAAATCGCCTCAAGCGACAAAGGCGAGGATGAGGAAGATGAGGATGGTGAAGGCGACGCACCGGAGGGCGGAGCAGATGCCCAGCCTCAGCTTGATCGGGCCTCGAGCAACGAGCCGCGTGCGAGTGCACCGACTGCTGCTGAAGGCGACCAAGCCGAGACTCGCCAGACGGCCACTCCATCAGCTGGCGCCGCCGACTCCACCAACCTGCCAGACTCGCCTGTTGCTCCTTTGGCCTAGGCTGCCAACTTATCTTATCTTTTCCTGCTTTAGTAATCTTTAGAACAAACTTTGTTAAATTCGCGCAGTTCCACCCGCTGGGGGTGTATTCAAACTTTGTTGAATGCTGGCCGAGGGCTTCTTGCTATGTGATTTAATTCTCGCACAAGATGTGCTTCGCCGAGCTCTGACTTGTCTTGCTTTCTGTTCTTTTGGCTTTTTCCTTTGCCGCTTTCCCTTGGCTGCCGCCTTGCCGGCCAGACAGCCATTCTTCGGTCTGCTGGCCGGGTCAAGTACTTGGCCATTTTGGGAAGACAAGTACTTTGGCCGCTTAGAACATAGCAATTTAAGTGAGAAGCCGGCCGGCCGGCTGCTCAGCAACCGGACGGCTAGGCGAGGAGCCGACTTGGCCTATGTGGGTGCTTTCGTCCTTAGCCATTTTTCATGTGAGCACCATTTCCTGCCTTTGACTCTTGCCTGCCAGACAGTCGCTCTGCGAGCTGCGGCTTATGGCAAGGGTGGGCTTAGATGCCGGCACACTACTTGTCCGACTACAGGTAGAGCCAACATAGTACAAGGCGGCAAGCCCCCGGGCCAACTGGTCGGACCCGGTGCCGGGCGGAGGAATGAAATAACATACTCACAGGCATGAAACTTATCATATAGATAAGAAAGGTAGCCCCCGAGTGCTCCTCGAGGGACCCGGTGCCTTTGCCCTTAGTACAAAAGGTAGCGTGGTACATACTGCATTTAACTGTAAAATCTTCGGAGGAGATTTGCGTTCCATGGGCGCTTTGTTTCCTTGCCGGAATCGTCCCTTTTGCGCGCCCTGGGCTTCTGCGCGTCGATGAGGTAATAGGAGTCGTTGCCCCAAGGCTTTGCTGATGATGAAGGGGCCTTCCCAAGGGGCCGAGAGCTTGTGCTGGCCGGCTGTTCGCTGGATCAGCCGGAGCACAAGGTCTCCCTCTTGGAAGGATCATGTCTTGACCTTCCGACTGTAGTAGCGGTGCAGGCTCTGCTGGTAGATGGCAGACCGGCTGAGTGCTAACAGCCGGCCTTCTTCCAGCAGATCGATGCCGTCTTCTCGTGCTTCCTTCGCCTCCGCCTCCGTGTACATGGTGACGCAAGGCAAGTCGAACTCGATGTCAGTTGGGATGACGGCCTCGGCCCCGTACACGAGGAAGAAGGGAGTGAAACCGGTTGATCTGTTCGGAGTAGTGCGGAGGCTCCAGAGGACGGCCAGCAACTCATCGATCCAGCAGCCGGCCGAGCACTCCAGTGGCTCGACCAGTCAGGGTTTGATGCCGGATAAGATGAGGCCGTTTGCTCGTTCTACTTGGTCGTTTGACTGCGGATGGGCAACGGACGCTAAGTCCAGTCGGATGCCCTGCGTTGCGCAGAAACGGGCCAAGGCGCCTTTGGCAAAGTTAGTGCCATTGTCGGTGATGATGCTGTGTGGTACACCGTACCGGACGGTGATATCTGCAATGAAGGTCACAACAGTCGGACCATTTAGTTTCTTGATTGGTTTTGCTTCAATCCACTTGGTGAATTTGTCCACGGCGACAAGCAGATGGGTCATGCCACCGCGTGCTGTCTTGAATGGGCCCACCATGTCCAACCCCCAGACGGCAAAGGGCCAGGTAAGGGGGATGGTCTTGAGTGCAGAAGCCGGCAGATGTTGCTTGGAGCTGAATTTTTGGCACCCCTTGCATTTCTTGACCAGATCCTTGGCGTCCTCCAAAGCAGTCGGCCAGAAGAAACCATGGCAGAAAGCTTTGGCGAGAAGGGATCTGGAGGCCGCGTGGTGGCCGCACTCGCCTTGGTGTATGTCTCTGAGGATTGCCTTGCCTTTCTCTGGTTCGACGCAGCGTTGGAAAACGTCGGTCCCGCTGCGCCTGACAAGCTCTCTAATTACTATCGTGTAAGCTCCTGCCCGGCGTTGCACCTGCCGGGCCGAGATCTCATCAACTGGCAGCTCTCCGCTTACCAGAAAGTTGAGGATGGGCTGCGCCCATGATGGTGCTTCGACTTCATCCACTGTAATTACGGCCACTGAAACTAGGGCGGTTGGGTTGGGAGGTGGCGGGGGGGAGTCGGCCGCGTCTTGCTGCGTTGTTGGAGTCCCTGGGACGGCCGCTGCAGCCCCCGGGCCGGGTTGAAGAACCCCTGGGCCGGGTGCGACTGCCGCAGTCCCCGAGCCGCTTGGTGAAGTCCTCGGGCCGGCTGCCGCAGCCCCCGGGCCGGGTGCGACTGCTGCAGTCCTCGTGCTGCTTGCCGAAGTCCCCGGGCCGGCTGCTGCAGCCCCTGAGTCAGATCCGACTGCTTCGGGAGCAGCCGGCACGAAGATGGATTCTGATTCCGGGGAAGGCTTGATAGACGGCTTGCGGAGGCACTGAAGGGACACGCCGGCTGGCATGGCTTGCCTGGTGGAGCCGATCCGTGCCAGGGCATCTGCTTGCTCATTGTCGGCCCGTGGCACATGAAGGAACTCGCACCCATCAAAATATCCGCTGATCTGCTGGACGAGGAAGCGGTAGCTCGCCATATTTGCATCCTTGGCGTCCCAGTCGCCAGACGACTGTTGGACTACCAAGTCCGAATCGCCGTAGCACAGAATCCGGTGGATGCCAATCTCCTTGGCCAGCCGGAGTCCGTGTACTAGCGCCTCGTACTTGGCCACATTGTTGGAGGCGGCAAAGTGGATTTGCAATGTGTATCTGAGCTTGTCACCTTTGGGAGAGGCGAGGACGACGCCGGCTCCCAAACCGGTGCGCATCTTCGAGCCATCAAAGTGCATCCGCCAATGAGTGGAGTCTGGAGCTGGCGGCAGGTACTGGGTCTCGGTCCAGTCGACGAGGAAGTCGGCCAGTGCTTGGGACTTGATGGCGGCACGAGGCTGGTAGAAGATGGTGTAGGGGGCCAGCTCGATGGCCCACTTGGCCACTCGGCCTGATGCGTCTCTGCCGCCTATGATCTCCGCAAGCGGGGCGGTGCAGACGACCGTGATGGGATGCTCTTGAAAGTATGGCTTGAGCTTCTTGGTGGCAAAATGCACGCCATAGCACAACTTTTGGTAGTGGGGGTAGTTCTGCTTGGAAGCTGACAGCACCTCACTCAAGTAGTAGACGGGCCTCTGGACCGGCTGTGCCTTGCCGTCCTCTCGGCGCTCTACCACCATAACTGTACTGACCACCCGGCTGGTGGCGGCGATGTAGAGAAGCATGGGCTCCTTGGCAGCCGGAGCGGCCAGGACGGGCGGCGTGGTCAACATCTTCTTGAGTTAGAGGAAAGCCTCGTCCGCCTTGTCGTTCCACTCAAAATGAGTGGTTTTCTTCATCAAATGGTACAGTGGAAGAGCCTTCTCGCCTAGCCGACTAATGAAGCGGTTGATGGATGCCAAGCAGCCAGTGAACTTCTGAATGTCTCGCAGTCGAGTGGGCCTCTCCATCCTCTCGATGGCCTTGATCTTGACAGGGTTGCACTCTATGCCACGCTCTGAGACAAGGAAGCCGAGGAGCTGGCCGGCTGGTACTCCAAAGGCACACTTTTCTGGGTTGAGCTTGATTTGAAAACGGCGCAGGTTATCAAAGGTTTCCTTGAGATCTTCCAGGAGGGTACCGCGCTTCTCCGTCTTCACCACAATATCGTCCACATAAACATGGGCATTTCTGCCGAGTTGCTTGAGGAGGCACTTCTGCATGCAACGCTGAAACGTGGCGCCGGTGTTTCTCAAGCCGAACGTCATGGTCAGGTAGCAGAAGGCTCCGAATGGTGTGATGAAGGCGGTCTTCAGGCGGTCGGCCGGGCTTAACTTGATCTGGTGGTACCCCGAGTAGGCATCCAAAAAACTCAACAGCTCGCATCCGGCTGTGGAGTCTATCACTTGGTCAATCCGAGGCAAGGCGAACGGATCTTTCGGGCAAGCTTTGTTGAGGCTGGTGTAGTCAATACACATGCGCCATTTGTTGTTCTTCTTTAGTACAAGGACTGGGTTGGCAAGCCACTCTGGGAAGAATACTTCCATAATGAAGCCGGCTGCTAGAAGCCGGGCTATCTCTTCACCAACAATTCCTCTCTTCTCCTCCGACAGGCGGCAGAGGGGTTGCCTGACTGGTTTTGCATCTGCTCTGACATGTAGCTTGTGCTCGG
Organism: Thinopyrum elongatum; assembly: GCA_011799875.1. Lineage (NCBI taxonomy): Eukaryota > Viridiplantae > Streptophyta > Magnoliopsida > Poales > Poaceae > Thinopyrum > Thinopyrum elongatum. The sequence goes on along the minus strand of CM022302.1, from coordinate 74,742,980 downwards.
CGAAATCCGTCGGTACACCCGGCATGTCCTTTGGAGACCACGCAAAGATGTCCCGATTCTCACGGAGAAAATCGACGAGCTCGCTTTCCTATTTGTTGTTGAGGTGAGCTCCTATGACAGCGAACCTCTCCGGGTGCTCCGGGTCCAAGGGTATCTTCTTGGTTTCTTTGGCCGGTTGGAAAGAGCCCTGAGCTTCTGACCCCTTGGGATCTGGCGACAGGTCCGGCTGCTCGCCGGCCATGGCCACAACCCGGTCAAGGAGCCGTTTCTCAGCAGCAATCACAAGGGACTCGGCCAGCCGACTACTGGCAGTGGCACAGGCGGCAGACTTCTGGTATCGCCGGCTATGGTGATAATGCCCTTGGTGCCCGGCATCTTCATCTTGAGGTAGGCGTAGTGGGGGACCACCATGAACTTGGCCAGAGCAGGCCGGCCAAGCAACGCGTGGTAGGGGCTCTCAAGGTCGACCACCTCGAACCAGATTGGCTCTCGGTGGAAGTGATCCTTGTCTCCGAAAAGGACATATATCTTGATCTTGCCGATTGGTGAGCAGGATAGGCCAGGCACAATGCCATGGAAGACAGTCCGGCTGGGCTGGAGCTGTTTCTCTTTGATTCACAACTTCTCCATGGTGTCGCGGTAGAGGATGTTGATGTTGCTACCGCCGTCTATCAGAATTCGGGAGAAACGAGCAGCTCGCCTCTCTGTTGCAAAGGTGGCATCCAGCACCAGGGCATAGGAACCCGGAGAAGGCATCACCTCCGGGTGGTCAGCTCGGCTCCAACTGATCGGCTTCTCCGACCAGTGCATGAACTCTGGGGCTTCAGAAGCGACAGTATTCACTTCTCGGCGCTGTTGACGCCGACTGTGCCTGTCGTCAGTCACGCTGGCGAATACGACATAAGCTCCATGTTCTTTAGGAAACTCATCTTGGATCGCGCCGACTGGTCAGACCGCCGGTTGCTGGGGAGGCGGAGGCGGCGGGCCAGCAGGCAGCGGGGGCAGTCCTTCGCCTCTGGCGATGCGGGTGAGCCAGTGGCACTTCCAGGTGGTGTGGTTGGATGGCTTCGCGCCGCTGTGGAACTTGCAGGGAGCGTCGAGGGTTTGCTCAAACGAGAAGGCGGGCAACCAGGCAAGCTTGCCGCCCTTCTGGCGTTTGGGGCCGAGCTGCTCCTCTGGTTGCTGGTCTTCGACTGTCGCCACCTGCCGGCTGGTAGTAGCTGGCTGCGGGGTCTTGCGCTTATTGTCGTTTGACTATTGGCGCCGACTGGAATCACTAGCCGGTGTCTGAGGGGCCGGAGGGAGCATCTTTCCTGATGCGTCCACTTGGAGCTCCGACTTCATGGAGGAGTCAGCAGTGGCGTACTTGTCTGCTATGATTAGCAGCTCATCGAGGGTGGCCGGCTCGTCGCAGAGGAGTCGGTGCTTGAGTAGGGTGCCCTCCCGGCACCCAGCAGTGAAGTATTCTATGGCTTGCACCTCATGCACCCCTTCGCAGGAGTTGCGCAGCTCGGCCCACCGCGTTAAGTATTCGCGGGTGGACTCGATCGGGCCTTGGATGCATAGGGAGAGCTGGCGAGGCTTGGGCGGCTGCTTGTAGGTGCTGGTGAAGTTGCGGATGAAAACTTCGGTGAAGTCTAGCCAGCTGTTGACGCTGTAGGGCTTGAGGCTGTTCAGCCATGTCCGGGCCGTGCCCTGGAGCATGAGCGGAACATACTTCACGGCGACACGCTTGTTGCCGTTTGCTATGTTGACGGCAGTGGAGTAGTCGACCAGCCAATCTTCCGGCTTCACAGAGCCATTGTACTTAGGAGTGTCCCGAGGGAGCGAGAACCCTTTGGGGAAGGGCTCGTCGCGAATGCGGGGGCCGAAACAAGGCGGGCCGATTGCATCTTCTTCTTCCAACGCCAGGGACCGAGCCAAGCGGTTGATCCGGTTGCGGGCGTCGTTCTCTCTAACTCCTTCGCGGGGGCCCAACCGGCCTTCGAGAGTCGGATGCTCAACAGGCGGCGGGGAGGCGCGCCTCTCCCTGTGCGGGAGAGGTGGACGACCGTCCCACCATTCCACTGCTCGTGGGCGGCCGTCTTGGTCGTGCTCGATGGAGATGCAGGTGCGGCTGCGGCTAGCAACCGGCTCTTGGTCGCGGGCGCCGGCTGTCGGCGTCTGGGAGGTCACGCCGTGCTCTCGGCGAGGGGGAAGGTTCCCAGCCTGTAGGCCGGGTTCCACCATGCGGCGGCCAGCTTCTTGCTGCGCGGCGGCCGCGTCGATGAGCTGCTGGACGCGCTCCGTCATGCAGCGACGCTCGTCGCCCTCCAGGCGGTCCAGCTCGTCTGCCGCTGCCTAGGCGGCGCGCAAGTTCTCCATGGGCGTGACGTAGACCGGGCGGTCGGCCCCCAACATGCTGGCGATGGATGTGCCGCACTGCCGGACCGTGCCCACGCGGCTGGGTTCGCCAGCAGCCGGCGTGCCACAGACGGCGCGGTCGATCTCGCGGTGGTAAGCCTCGGTGAGGCGTCTCATGGCCGCCAACTTGTTGGCGCTGTCGAGAAGTGCGATACGGCATGCTTCCAGCGTTTCACCACTCGCACTGGGCGCTACGAGAGCGGACAGGTCCCGCATTGCCGCCTGCAACGGGTCCCGGCCGGCCTGGTCGGAGGTTCCGTCGTGGCTGACGACCAGCACCTCAGTGACGGTGCTGGTGCTGACGCTGCTGTCTGCAGCGGGAAGTGGGTCATCGAAGATCACCACGTCACCAGGGAAGGCATCAGGAAGCGCGACATCGGCGTCGATGACCATGTCAATGAGTAGGTCGGTGGAGCCAACGGACTCCGGGTCGGAGACCGGCTCGTCGGCGATGTGAAGCTTGCCGAGGAGATCGACGAGGCAGCTCTCGGAGCTAGCTGCGCCCGCGTCGAGTGCGGGCTCGTCGAAGAGGCGGATCCCGCCGATGAGATCAGCGAGGCTGCTTGCGGTGCAAACAACTTCCACGCCGTGCAGCGTGTCGGCGCAAATGCCATCGGGCGTGCCGGGCTGGCTGCGCTCGCCACAGAGGAAGATGGTTCCCGTCCAGAACATGTTTCCGGACGACGGTGCACCTAGCCCCACGGTGGGCGCCAAATGTTGGGGATATCGTGCGACATATGCCAGGGGGTGGCTTATCGTGGATGGGGACAAAAGTACGTCGCCGGGCTCTAGAAGCGGGAGTGAGCGAGACCGCGTATGCTTGCGAATCTTACCCAGGTTCGGGGCTCTCCTAGGAGATAACACCCCTAGTCCTGCTCTGCGGGGTCTCCGCATGGTCACTACTTCACAGGTAGCTACAAGCTTGCTCCTCGAGCTGTTTGGCTGGAGGAGGAAGAAGGGCAAGGCTAGCTCTACTCCACTCTCTGTGTGTGTGTGTGTGTGTGTGGGTGCTCGACGAGGCGTCTGCCAAGGTGCCAACCGCCAACCGCCAACCCCTTGCATGGGGTGACCTGGGGGGTTTATATAGGCCTACCCCCCAGGGATACAATGTTAATCCGGCCGGGCATAGGACCCGGCCGTCAGTGTCTCTGGTCGCCGGCTTCTCCGCCGACTGCAGGGGCCTGCCGCCTGGTGGGTCCCCCCGGCGGTCTCGTACTCGGCCGACAAGCTGGGCCCGTCGCTTGCGGGTCCTGTCGGCTGCGTAGCACTGTAGCCGTGCCACTGATGATGCATGCTTGGTCGGGGAGAGCGTGGCTACAGTTCCGCCGCTTGGCGGGCGTTTCACTGTAGCCACTCCCCGTCTCTTCTGGTTAATGGCGCACAAACTTCAAGGATGGGGGAGGGCCACCTGCTAGGAGCCGACCTCCCACTGAGCCGACTGGTCTGGGCTCGCCGCCTTCTGGCTTGTCACGGACAGGTAGGGCCCGCCGCCTGCGGGCCATACTGGCCGCCCGTCGCGGGAGCATGGCTTCCTCTGCCATGGGTGATGTCATGAGCGGCATGGCAACAGTCATGTGCTGGGCGTAGGATGCCTGCTTGGTACGTTGTACTGTGACCATGCTCTGCCCTGGATTCGGGGGTGGCAGGCCTGTATTGTAGCCATGACCTGTCTCATCATGTTTATGTTGGCGATGACTTTGAGGGCGCGAGGGGCCGCCTGCTAGGACTCGGCTTCCCAGGAGGCCGCCTGCTAGGAGTCGACCCACTTCATGGCCGTCTTGTGGACCCCGCCGCCTCCTGGCAACCGGCTGCTTGGACCAGCCGGCCTCAAGAAGGTGGCCCTTTGTCTTTGATGTTTGAGGGGCGCAGCCGGCCCCGATGTCTTGAAATACCAAAGGGAGCTGATGGGGCTACCCGTGGTCATTTACTCCGACAACCATCCTATCAACCAGGCAACCATTCAGAATAAATATCCGCTTCCTCGGATCAATGACTTGTATGATCAACTTGCTGGATCATCGGTGTTCTCTAAACTCGACTTGAGGTTGGGTTCTCACCAGATTCGTGTCCGCGAAGAGGATATTCCGAAGACCGCCTTTGTTACTCGTTATGGCTCCTATGAATACACCGTCATGTCATTTGGCCTAACAAATGCTCCAGCTATGTTCTCCTGCCTGATGAATTATATTTTCATGGATTACCTCGACAAGTTCATCGTGGTATATCTGGATGATATTCTGGTATATTCGAAGAATAAGGAAGAACATGCTGAACATCTTCGACTTGTTCTGGAAAGGCTTCGAGAACACAAGTTGTATGCCAAGTACTCCAAATGTGAATTCTGGCTTTCTGAAGTAACCTACCTTGGACATGTGATTTCCAAGGACGGTATCGCCGTTAACCCGGAGCGTGTTCAAGCTATCCTTGGCTGGACTCCTCCGAAGAATGCCAAGCAAGTGAGAAGTTTTCTCGGCCTTGCAAGTTATTGCCGCCGATTCGTCGAGAACTTTTCCAAGATTGCCAAGCCCCTGACTAATCTGCTTCACAAAGGCGTTAAGTTTGAGTGGACAGACAAATGTCAGGAAAGTTTCCAGACCCTCAAGGACAAGCTAACCTCTGCTCCAGTGCTTGCTCCTCCGAATTCTCACAAGGACTTTGTGATATATTGTGACGCCTCTCGTCAAGGATTAGGCTGTGTTCTAATGCAAGAACGAAGAGTTATTGCATATGCCTCGCGACAATTGCGTCTGCATGAAGAAAACTATCCAGTGCATGATCTCGAACTTGCTGCTGTGATCTATGCTTTGAAGCAGTGGAGGCATTACCTTCTTGGTAACCGGTGTGAGATTTATACCGATCATCAGAGTCTGAAGTATTTGTTTACTCAACCGGATCTTAATCTCCGTCAGCAGCGATGGTTGGAAATAATTACGGATTATGACTGTGGTATTTCATATACCCCTGGCAAGTTTAATGTGATGGCTGATGCCTTGAGCCGCAAGTCCTACTGCAACAACCTCATGGTTAGGCGAGCTCAGCCTCGTCTTTATGAAGAACTGCGCAAGTTGAATCTGCGTATTGTTCCCCAGGGTTCTCTTAATAACCTTGTGGTACAGCCAAATCTTGAGAAAGCTGTTAAGAATGCGCAAGCCAAAGATGCTGAAATTGATCTGATGAAGAAAGAACTTCACCTTGAGAAGTACAGGGATTTCTCGTTGTCTGAAGATGGAACCTTGTATTTCAGAGACCGCATTGTGGTACCTCGCTTCGAGCTTATGACTGACAAAGTCATGAAGGAGGCACATGATACACCGCTGTCTATCCATCTGGGTAGCACCAAGATGTACCGTGATCTCCGGCAAAGGTACTGGTGGTCTAAAATGAAGTAGGATATTGCTCGATACGTTGCTGAATGTGACATTTGCCGTCGCGTGAAAGCAGAACATCAGAAGCCTGCTGGAATTCTTCAACCACTTCCTATTCCTTTATGGAAATGGGATAAGGTTCAAATGGATTTCATTACTGGTCTTCCCAAGTCTCAGAAGGGTCACGATGCTATTCTTGTTGTCGTCGACCAACTTTCTAAAGTTGCACACTTTCTGCCTATCAAGGAGACTATCACTGCTAGTCAGTTAGCAGAGCTTTATATCTCCAGAATTGTTTCACTCCACGCTATTCCGAAGGAGATTAGTTCGGACCGTGGCGGTCTTTTCACTTCCAAGTTCTGGGAAAGTTTTCAAGAAGCTATGGGAACCCATATTACCTGGAGTTCAGCATATCATCCACAATCCCAAGGCCAAGTCGAGCGAGTAAATCAAGTGCTTGAAGATATGCTTCGGGCTTGTGTTATATCATTCGGTAAGAAATGGGAAGAATCACTCCCGTATGCCGAATTCTCCTATAACAATAGCTATCAAGCCAGTTTGAAGATGGCCCCCTTTGAAGTGCTTTACGGACGTAAGTGTCGAACCCCTCTGAATTGGTCAGAAACTGGGGAACGACCACTCGTGGGACCGGACATTATTCAACACGCCGAAGAACAAGTCCGTATTGTCCGAGAAAATCTCAAGGCGGCTCAGGACCGCCAGAAGAGCAACTATGATCGCAAACGATGGGGTTTGACCTATCAACCAGGTGATCAAGCTTATCTGCGTGTCACTCCTATGAAGGGCACTCGTCGTTTCGGAATCAAGGGCAAGCTAGCTCCACGCTACATCGGCCCCTTTCGCATTGTTGCCAGACGTGGACAAGTGGCATATAAATTGGAGTTGCCGCCGCAATTCTCTCATATCCATGATGTCTTCCATGTGTTGCAACTTCGCCGTTGCTTCAAGGAATCACCGCACCGAGCAGTGGATCATGAAATGCTCGAATTGCAAGATGATCTTTCTTATAAGGAGCATCCCATCCGCATCCTCGACGAAGCTAAACGTCGAACTCGTCAGAAGACGACCAAGTTCCTGAAAGTGCAGTGGCCGAATCACACTGAAGATGAAGCCACTTGGGAACGCGAGGATCATCTTCAGGAAGAATATCCCGACCTCTTTCCTTCTACCTCCTAAATTCTCGGGACAAGAATTTCTTTTAGAGGAGGAGAATTTGTAACACCCTATGTAATAAGCACTATGACACTCTGCTAAATATGCCAAGTCATCCTCATTTGCAGTGCCTAGTCATAGTGGTTATTCAAAACAATTCAAATACTTCTCTAAAAGTCAACTCAAATTCAAAGTGTAAAATGAAGTTGCCCAAAACATGTTGGAAAAATGTTCACCTTATAGAAAATAATCCAAAACTAATTGCTGTTAAGGAACACAACATCATCATCAATTCTAGATAGGCCTAATGCATTTAAAACAGAGCCAAAACAGCACTTAAATGCCCTAATCATTTTAGAATGATTTCAAATGGGATCCAAAAATGCCCAAACTTTTTGTGTCAGTGCTGGATATTGCAATACACTAGTGTGAGCTAGTTTCACATTTTTGTAAATTCATTTCGTAGCTCATTTAAATCAAAATCCAACTCTGTAAAAGAAAAAGCAAAACAACAAATAGAAAAATAGGAAAGAGGCACTGTGCACTGGGCCTAAGTGCACAGTGCCCCGTAGCCAGCCCAACCGGCCCATCTCCCTCTTCTCTCCCCTGTGTGTCAGCACCGCCATGGATGAGCGCGCGCGCGCCGGCTGCGCGTCGATAGCGCGACGGCCACCGACGTCGCGGCTCATCAAGGGGATAAGGCTGAGGCCTCGTTCGCCCCCTGGTCTCCTCCGTCACTTTCCCCCTTCTCCCTCGCTCGCTCCTCGCCGTTCCTTCCCCTCAGATCCATCGTCCGAGCGCCATCGCCGCCGCGCTTCGTTATTAGCCGCGGCCACCGGCGCCTGCTCCTCCCTTCGTGGTGTCCAGAAGGTCCGCCAGTGACTGCCTCGTCGATCGGTGCACCCAGCTGGAGCGGGGAGGCCCTGTAGCTGCCGGACGCCACCGCCCCTTTCTTCTCCATCTCCGGTGCTCGCCGACGAACCCGAGCTCCTCTGCTGCTACTAATCCGTCGAGGGTTTTTCGTAACCGCTTGGTGAGCCTCTCCTTCGCTCCCCTCTCTCTCTGCAGTGCCTTGTGCCGTCTGTAGCCGCCGCGCCATGGTGGCCCGATCGGAGCTCCGCCGCCGTTGGTCTTGCCATCGCTGTGGCCGCTGTCGAGCTCGCCTGAGCTCGCAGTCGTGCTCGTCGTAGCCGTAGGATTCGAACGCGTCGCCAGCCGCTGCTCGCTGTGCCCAGAGTCGCTGTTTCCATGCTCGCTCGAACGACGACGCCACCTCCACTCGTCGCCGGCGCAGTTCCGTCCACCCCCGAGCTCAACCGACCACACCACGCGACGCGGCGTCGAGTCCGCGTTCGAACGCAACAAACAGCGCGCGAGATGGTGCCCCCTAGCGCGTTTCCGAGCGACTCCGGCGACGCGCTGCCACGGTTTTGGTCGCCGGAGCTCCTCAGGCGCCACCGCTGAGCTGGCAAGCGTGGGGCCCACCCCTGTGAGGCTGACAGTGGGCGCCAGCGCCTCGGTTGACTTCGTTGACTACGGTCAACGCCATTACTGTTCACTCACTGTGGCTGACATGTGGGCCCCATGTGATAATTAAGCTAATTAACGAATTAGTTAATCCTGTTAACTATCTCAGTCACTGATAGGCTGGGCCCACTCCCCTAATAACCCTGTTAGTCAGTTTAATTCACTAGTAGTGATAACAGAGGCTGACATGTGGGTCCCACTGGACCTGCAGGTCAGGTTTGACCCTGGTCAGCCGATTTGTTGACTACTGACATCATCCACACGTCATGCTGATGTCATAATTCCTTTTTTGTTAAATAAATAAATTCCAGAAAAAGCAATAATCTTCAAAAATTTATAATAATTAAACCGTAGCTCAGATCGAAAAACTTTATACATGAAAGTTGCTCAGAATGACGAGACGAATCCGATCGTGTCGTCTGTTTCCATGTCGGAACCCCCTACGTAGGAGAACCCGTAACTTTTCGTTCGTTCCCGGTAGATGAATAGTGCATATACACCGGTTAATAAATTCCACTTAAATCCTAAAATAACTAAAATGACTTAGACATATCTTAGGCAACCCTGCACTGCATCCTAGGCATAGCCTGCTCAGTGTTGCATATGTTTGCTGTATATTTATTTGTTTCCTCCTCCTCTTCTCTCTCGTTAGACCCCGATACCGACGCAGTTCCCGAGACCGACGCAACTCAGGAGCCCGACGACTCAGTTGACGACCTTGCCTTTGCCGCAGAGCAACCAGGCAAGCACCCCCCTTTTGAGCATACCGATATCGCCTATTCTTCTCTCTCTTATGCTTGCATTAGAAGTTACTGTTGTTACTGTTATCCTATATCTGCTGCATAGCCTGCTTATTGTAACCTGCTGCTGTTACCTACCTGCTTATCCTAAACTGTTTAGTATAGTCTGGGTAGAGACCCATCAGAGACCCCCACTTTATCCCGACTGCCCCGCTAGATTATCAGAAGACCCAATCAACGGGATCGAAGACCAGGCCCCGGCACCGCACATCACTTCCCCCTTAGTTGCTCGACACTACTGGGTTACTATCGAGTGCCGAGGGTGATACCTCGTCAGCACTTCTGATGATAACCTTGTAGGTTAGTTAATCGGTCGTGGTCAGCGAGGGTGATTCCTCCTACACCACCCCCGATAACGACGTCGTCGTGCAACTTCTCAAGTGTGGACCTCGAGGGTGATTCCTCCTTCGTTCACCTTGACGATAACATCAGGTGGAATTCCATCGAGGGTGATTCCTCAGGGTTCCCCTTGGTGTTAGACACACTGTTACTATGGTTACTATGACTTTACACAGAACCATGTTACTAAAGATGGGTCGGCCCTGAGAGGTACCCGCGCGAGCTTAATTGCGAAGTGATGTGGAGACGGGTTGACCTGGAAGGTGCCCGAGAGATGAATACGAGGCGTGGCCGGGCATTCTTAGCCCTTGCCGCAAGTCCTCGAGACGGGGCGACGGGGTCACATCGATCATGAGTCTCTGCTCATTACCGCGCGCTCCTAATCCACTACGGTTTGGATATTTGATCCGAGGGGCCTCTGGCCTGATAGCACTAACCATCACGTGGGCATAGTATGGGCGTTCTGCGTCGTATACATCACCCGAAGCTTAATAGACGTCATGCGACTGAGCGGCGCGCGCTGGGTTGGACCGCGTTAAGCACCCTCCGTTGTACTGGAGGCTGCTAGGTTTGCTCACCGGCTGCGTACGCAACGTGCAAGAGCGCCCGGGGCGATGGCCCAAGACCCCTGGGTGCCTAGGTTTAGTCCGGCGTGCTGACCTCTCTATTAAGCCTAGGTCAGGTTGCGGCGTATCGTTTGGCCGAGGCCGGGCATGACCCAGAAAAGTGTGTCCGGCCGGAGTTAATCGAGCGTGGTGGGTAAGTTGGTGCACCCCTGCAGGGAAGAAACAATCTATTGATAGCCTGTCTTACGGTAACGGACGCTCGGAGTTGTATCCCGATCGGTACAACTAGAACATGACACTTGAGATGATAACTGGATAGTATGGCTCTGGGATTGCTTTCTCGCAAGGAGTCGAGGAAGAATCTCTGGGCGAGGTTGATGATACTGCTACTACTTTACATTATGCTAATATGCACTCTTCTAATGCTGCAAGACCGCTGAAGATGATGAAGATGCTAGTCTTCGATAGGACTAGGCTTTCCCCTCTATTCTGGCATTTCTGCAGCCCAGTCCACATATACAGCCTTCCTTATAATGTTGCATATGTAGTGTAGATCCTTGCTTGCTGAGTACTTCGGATGAGTACTCATGTTTGCTTTACTTTCTTTTTTCTCCCCATATCCCTTTTGGTGCATCCAGACGACGGAGCCCCTGAGACCACTGCCCCTGTTGACGACTACGGCTACTACTACTACTACCCTCCCGGCGAGTACTACTACGAGGAGCCGTCCGACGACCAGGAGTAGGTTAGGAGGGTCCCAGGCAGAAGGCCTACGCCTTTCGATCGTAGCATTTTCTTTTGCCCCGCCTCTTTGAAGGCTTGTTCTGTCTTTCTTTCTTTATATCTGTACTCAGATATCTGATGCTTCCGCTGACGCTTGTATGCCATCGAGCTATGTATTCGAGCCCTCGAGGCCCTGGCTTGTAATATAAAGCTTGTATGACTTTATTTATGTTTTAGAGTTGTGTTGTGATATCTTCAAGTGAGTCCTTAGGCTTGATCGTGTGCATTTGCGAGTATGGTTAGTGCACGATTAAGCCGGGGTCGTCACACCCTTCTCTCGGGAGGAGACGGTTGAGGAACTGGCCCGGGAAGCGTTGCCCGGGAGTACTATCGAAAGAGGTGTCATGATAGGAGTAGCCAAGGTTTCCCGTATCGGAGGACAAGACGAAATGCTGAGGAGGACAAGGTTTGACTTGGGGGAGGATGCCCGCATCCCCGTGTCAAATGGATTGTCTACAGTACGTGTTGCCAGAGGACTCGCGTGAGCATGCTACAGGAGCACCACGTAGCAACATACCCGGAATGGTCAAAAGGGGCGCCCTCTTTGGACCAACAGAAGGAGAAGGGACACTACTCTTGGCCCGCTAGCTCTCTCCCCTACTCGCCTGCTTTCTTCCTACCAGCAGGGCTCGGCGGTTGGCGATCTGGGAGAAGGAGAGGCGTGGACAGTATAAATAGGAGCAAGCTAGGACCAGAGAAGGGAAGATTCATTCGCAACACAAGTCACACATTGTAGCCAACTATCATATGAAATAAAGATCAATGCAGGAGTAGGGTATTACACCAACATGGTGGCCTGAACCTGGGTATTTCCTGCGTGTTATTCCTTTTGTTCGACCATCTTCATTCAACCATGACCTAGGAAACCAGACGTGTTCAGTGTCTGGCCGAACTCTCAAAGTGTTGGAGCTGACAACATAATGTCCGGTTCTTAGACACCGACAATGTCACCTGGGCTCGTCTCGTCACAACCGCGCTTACGCATAGGAGACGTCGACGCCGCGTGCAAGTGAGTTGTCAGCAGCAAGAGTAGTCTACCCTCCCTCTTCCCACTAGGAATTTAATCCTGCTATACTGAAGTCCAACTCTTTTGGTTATGCCTTTTCAGTGTAGATTCTTACATCTTAATTAGTTGGGGAATTCTAATTAGATCACAGATTTTTTCTAAATAAAAGTTGCTGTTTAGAGACAGTAATGGTTTAGGGCAAAACCATTGATTTTACATTTTCTACCACAGGTGGCGAGCATGCATTTTCTACTTTGAGATTATCATAAGACAAGCTACGTAATACAGTGGAAGGTGATTCTCTATCCAATAGGTTGTAATTAAAGTTAAAAATATATTCCGAAGCTAATGTGTATAGTATCAATATAATTATATATGCCTCCCAATATTCTACAAAACCTAACTTATTATAGTCATATGATTTCGTATTTGAAATACTTTTAGGTTCGCCCCTCCTGAGATTTCTTTCAAGCTCTGCCACTGCTCAGCAGGCCACGAACAATTGCAACAAACAGGTTGGATTTGGAGCAAAGTAGTCTCTCATGATCTTGGCAAGGCCCTCCTCTCTATCATGGTTGATGTGTATACGGCCAAACTGCAATCCTCTCCTAGGATGCCGAACATCACCATTGAAAATCATGTCTAAAATGGTTTCAAAGTCCTCATCGTCTTCTTCCTCTTCGGATGATGACGAGTCCTCGAAGACCATCTCCCTCAACCTCTTGATCTACAATTCCAATGGTTTGGTTCAATCCAAACGCTAGGTTAAAAAAGAAACGAACAAAAAGACTCACCTATGCAATCTGTCGAACACTTGTGGGGATGCACTGGCCAACCGTCATCGTTTCGGCCAAACCGGCGGGCGGCGAAGCGTGGGAGTGACCTGCAGCGCGCGCAAGTAAGGTCAGATGCGGCGACCGCCAAAGAGGAAGAAAATACAAATCGAACCGATGAATCGGTTATGGCGACGGCGGCATCGCTTCACCTCGATTCCGGCGATGGCGACGGGGGACGAACGGGCTCGGCGTCGGGCAGAAGGGTGATGAGGGCCAAGGGAGGCCGTGGGCGGTCGCCGGCGAAGAGGCAGTGGCGTGGGAGTGGCGATAGTTTTTCCTCCGAGCAATAGCGGCGGAGTAAATTTAGGGGTGTGATAGGCGCCGGAGGATAAATTATCCTCCACTATTCGGTCTAAGGGATCGGCTAGGTGCCGGTTAGAGAAGAAAACCGAAATTATCCTCCTCTAACGCCGGACGGGGATCGGTTAGAGTTGCCCTAGCTATTTGAAAAATAAAATAATGTTGTGATTTATGCTCCTCCACTAATTATTACACCAGCGATCAAATACTCTCAAAGGACGAAATTTGATTCTGGATCTCAGGCTCCGGCAAGCCTTTTTTCCCTAAATAAAGTAAAAAACCAAAAAGAAATAGTATTTGAAGTGTTAAAAAATTCTGAAACTGTAATCAGACTGATGCGTGGGGGCCCACTTGGGTTGGACGATTCATTCTCACACCAACCAAAGGGCCGTCGTTCGTTCCTCCTTCCCTCGCCGCCGCCGCCGCCTTCCGGCGCGCCACCGCGCCGCGATGCTCCGCCTCCGGTGCTGCACCCTCGCCCACCTCCGCTCATCCCCCGCCACCTCTCACGGCTCCTATCTCCACCGGCTCATCTCTGCGGCGGCGCCCGTCATCTCCCCAAACCCTAGCTTCGCGGTGGAGGACTACCTCGTCGCCGCCCGCGGCCTCTCCCGAGCGCAGGCACTCAAGGCCTCCGCGAAGCTCTCCCACCTCAAATCCCCCAACAAGCCCGACGCCGTCCTCTCCTTCCTCGCCGCCCACGGCTTCTCCAGCTCCGATGTGGCCGCCGTCGTCGCAGGCGACCCCAAGATTCTCTGCTCCAGCGTGGAGGGATACCTTGGCCCCGTCGTCGCCCAGCTCACCGGCCTCGGCCTCTCGCGTTCTGAGACCGCGCGCCTCATCTCCTGCTGCCGCGGCAACTTGCATCCCACATCCATCGTCTCCAAGCTGCAGTACTACCTGCCCCTCTTCGGTTCCATCGACAACACCATTCGAGCTCTGAAGCGGGGCTTATACCTTATCTCGTGTGACCTTGAGAGGGTGGTCAAGCCCAACGTCGCGACCCTGCGGAACTCGGGGCTGGATGATTGCGACATTGCCGTGCTTCGATAATCCACGGCTGCTCACCAGCAATGTAGAATCCGTCCGGGCAATGGTGGCATCCGCTGACAGTCTTGGTGTGCCCCGTGGATCTCGGATGTTCAGGTATGCAGTGTCTGCTGTTGCGTTCCTCAGCGAGGAGAAGATCGCTGCCAAGGTGGAGTATTTGAAGAAAACCTTTAGGTGGTCAGATGCTCAGGTCGGCATTGCTGTGTCCAAGTTTCCAATCTTGCTGGCGAGGTCCAAGGACTCTCTGCGGAGCAGATCAGAGTTCCTCATCTCTGAGGTGGGGCTGGAACCAGCATACATTGCTCATCATCCGATATTGCTCTCTTACAGCCTGGATGGACGGCTCAGGCCCCGGTACTGCGTTGTAAAGTTTCTCAAGGAAAATGAATTGCTAGATCGTGACCGGGACTACTATTCCGCAGTCGCGCAGACTGAGAAGGTATTCGTGGAGAAGTACATATGCCCTCATATGGAAGCTGCACCGCACCTTGCTGAAGACTATGCGGAAGCTTGCACAGGCGAAGTGCCGGCTAGATTCAGATTTGCATGAACCAAGAATATGGTATTAAAGTTTGAAACTGCTTACTGCTCCCCAAAGATTTTGCTTGTGCGGTAAGCTGGTAGGCCTTTGTTTCAGTATTCGTGCCTAACTAGATGTTGGTTGTCTTTCTAGTATGTCTTTGACATGCTGGTTTGGTCCTTGCTACTTGCTAACACTTGATGAAGCTAGTAATTTATTTCATGAGACCTGGTATGTCCATCTCATCATTCAGCAGAGAAGAGAACATCAAACTGCTATCTTGCCCATTCTTATGTCTTATTGGCACACATATTGGAACTAAGAGAGTGTGAAATCAGGCCATTGTGCAGACGCATTGAAATATCTGTGAGTAGTATATCTGCATTTATATATTTGGAATACTGATATGGAAGGACCAGGGTGTCCTCAAATCCCCCCCTGCCGTTTCCAGTGCAATTCTCGAATATATCTTTCCATGAAAAAGGTCCTCAGTTTGGTCATAGATATGAGAGATTCTGGACCTTTTTCTTGCGGCAAACAATTTTGGACGTCTTGATGACCACAGTATGTTGATCGCTGCCGAGGATGGCATTTGATATAGTTCTTGTTAGCTGACAATTAATCATCTTTCTTTCTGCAGCATCTTTGTTTGAAGAGTTCAATTGTTTTGAAAGTAATTGATGGTTTACTAATTTGTACCAGTTTTTTCCTTTATTTTTCTCTTGCATTTCTGAATTTCTGCATGCAGCCTACCAGTACAGTCTTGGTTTTTGAGAATTTTATAGCCATATGTTACTTGATCCATAAATCCATAAAACACATAAAAGAGCTCGTTGCCTCCTTGAGTTAACGATTTGTATTCAGCAAGTTCGTGTTCTGTTTATGAAGCAGGCGACTTGTGATGACTATTGGATGTCGTTCAATTGCTTTTCAACCATGCCCATCATCTTTTTGTGCTATGAAGCAGGTTGAGGATATTGTCTGTGCAATGATATAGGCTTGCTTGAAGGAACCCATGTCAGGTACTTCATAATCTAAAGACATTGTACTTTCTCCTTTTACATGTCCAGTCACAAACATATGTTCCATTCTCACAAAAAATAGAACCTGCAGCTACCAAAACAAACTGTGAGCTGCATTAGTTTCAGTCGCACCACTGAATTCATTTCGTGCTCTCACTTCCTTTTGTGAATTTTGCGGTCTGGTGAATTGGTGATTAGCTCACATGGCCTAAGCATGTTAGTACAGAACTAAATATCTGTAAAAAAACAAACATGGCCAGTATCTGAAAGAACTTCCTCCAGTTTACAGAATTAAATATCTGTAAAAAAAACATGGCCAGAAGAACTTCCTCAAATGTTATAAGGGTGCAAAAAACCTTCCACATGGAGGATGTGACATGATAATGTGGGGTAAATTGCAACAGGAAATGTCAACTGAAGGACGCGCAGAAGAGTTTCGACGCATCCAAAGGAGTCCTGCAAGCATCCCAAGGAGGTCATCAACGGTAGAGGGACCTTCCACGGCGGTGTAGAAACTCCTGCTTAGCGAGAGGCACGCTCAAAGGGAGTACAAGATGACATTTCCTTATTATTTGTCGCAATAGCAGACGTTGAACGTCGTCCCAGTAGTTCTGAGTACAACAACCGAAGCCAGTGCTAGATGGGAGACGATAATGAAGATGTCTTAGGTGCTTGCACACAAAAATACATTTCTTGTTCTCTTATGCTTGTGCAAAAATACATTTCGGGTTCTCTTAACGCTTGTCAACACTGATGATCGACCACTACTAGACTTTATTCTGTTTCTAAGATGCATACGCACGTGCGCACATGCTTCGAATGTTTTGTTAATGTACTTCTGTTTTAAATGTGCATGATATATTGTGATTCTTGGGGTATAATTTTGATAATCACCCTGATTTTATTAAGGGGGGAATATACTTTCCAATACTTCCTCCGTCCGAAATTACTTGTCACGAAAATGGATGTATTTAGATGTATTTTTAGTTTTAGATATATTTATTTCTATTCATTTATGCCACAAATAATACGGGGCGGAGGGTGTGCTAAATAGAACTATATGCGTGTACAGGTGACCGGACGCTAGTAATAAACCATCCAGCGAACAAGGTGGACAAAAGAAGAATTTAACGCGACTAAAACTATCTTTCACTGATGGCGTCGACGTAGGTCCGACGTCACTACTAGGACTGCCCGTTGCGGCGAGTCCTAAACTCAACGTCGCTGGTGTCCATATTACTACCGGCGTCAGTAACCAGCGCGGCTAAAGTTGTCACGTTAGCGGCGCTGGCAGCCCGTGCTAGCAGTAACACTTATCAGCGACGTGATACTAGCAACGTCCGGGCTCGGCGTCGGTAACGTCGTTTTTCGAACGCCCCTACTAGGCATTAATGATGGTGTTATTTTTTCGCAAAAAAATAAAATGATGGTGTTATTTGTTTCGAGCGATCAGACGGCGGTCCGCGCGGCGGACACGAGCGTTGAAATCAGCCGGCTTATTTCAAAGCTTTTCCAAAACGGGCCTAACTTTTTTCCCAGGCCAAGGAACCGCGCGCATGGCCTTAGCCCTCTCGTGGGCTGAGCACCTGGGTGGAAGCTACCAAAGGCCCACACTTGTACAGAACAAGGCTCTCCCAACGACTGAACCTGTGCCGCTCCAACGCTTTGATTAGTCCCACATCGCCTAGCCACAAAGGAATGGGGCGGCGAGGTCGGCTACATAAGAGGGCTGGGTGCGCGAACAAAGCTCACGCAGCCGCTTCATGAGACCAGCGCGCGCTGTTTATACTCGGTGTATAACCTGACAACAACACACAAAAATTAATTATTCGTCAAAAAAAAGAAAGCTTGGTCTGACGAGTATACGTCCAGATTCGTTCTATTACACTTTACAGGAGCAGCCTACTCACCAATTGTTAACAGAAAAAAAAAACAGCCTACTCATCTAGCTGTTGGGTAACCAACGGGTCGGTTGCGGCCAACCGGCCCGAGTTGGCTAAAGCTCCAGCCTTTGACCGAACGTTTCCTTCCACTTACACTAAACCTTAACTCCGGAACAAGGTCGATGAGTCCGCCGCCACCACCCCATCTCGACCGCCCCTCCTCCTTCTTCTCTCTTTGCCGCCGCCGGCGTAGCCCGGGTGGTAGGGCGGACGTTCCTTCCTCGCGCGCTCGGAGGTGGAGTCAGGGCTTCCTCCTGCCTGGCGGCGGCGGGGTTCCTGCGGGCCTGGAGCGCCCTTGACGCGGCGCCGTGGTTGTTGGCTGTGGGGCGGCGTGGTGTGCTGCTGGCCGGCGGCGCCCACTCGGCCCAAATCTGGGCCCTTTCGGGCCCCATCTGGTCTGGGATGGGCCGGCGGCACGGCTCCATGGTGGCAGCGGCGAGGCATCTGTGACTACAGGTGGTGATGGCTCCGGGCGGACGGCGTGCTGCAGCGTGGCGGCACGGACTGTCCGGACCTTTTGGGCTCTGGCCGGGCCTGAGGCCTGGTAGGTCCCTGTCGCTACGTCTGGTCGGCTCCGCGCGGCGGTGGATCCTGTCGGTTGCGCTACGGTTGCCCCTGAGCCCGGTGTCTTCTCGTTCTCCCTCTATGTCTCGTGTTGGTGGCCTCAGTGAGACGGCGAAGTTGGTGTTGTGACCATGGTGGCACAGCCTGGTGGACGCCTTGTTGGGTGGTGCACTTTCGATTGTCCGGGGTGGTGGTGCTTGTTTCGGGACGTGAGAAATCCCTGACGGCTCGTCCGCCACCGGCGCGGCTACACCCGCGGGCGCCGCCGGACCTTCCTGAGGGGCGTCCGTGATACCCGTTCCCCACTGCCATCCACGTACCGAGGGAAACCCTAGGACTTGTTCGGGCAGCAGCGTCGTCGTCGTCGCATTCCTTCCTGAAGGTGTTGCTTGGTACGCGAGGCTTCGGAGTGCTAGGAGTGCGGTGGAACTTCTCCGAACGGTGCAGCGGGTTGGGGATATAACTGTAGGAGATATGCCCTAGAGGCAATAATAAATGATATTATTTATCTCCATGTTCATAATTATGTTTATGTTCCATGCTATAACTGCTATGGTTCTCAGGTCTGCAATAACACGAGGCTCGAAGGAAGACTCATATGCACGTGTGAAATAATAAACGATAAAATGTATTCCTAGTCTGGCCTCTAAGACTAGCTCAAGTGTTGCATGATGGTTCTGTTTTCCTGATCATGGGCATGGCTATGCCAGCAACTTTGAGGGCACAATGTTAGGAGAACACTTGTGTTGAATCGACCCGAATTGATGTTATGCTATGAGATACCTTCGTCACAAGTTAATGGTTTATAACACAGAGAAGTTAATGTTTGCATAATTCCTTAGACCATGAGAGTATTGAGTTTCTTCATGCTTGCTTCATGAACTTTGGGGTTTGTTAAAGGTCATCCATAAATGGGTGGCTATTACGGCGGCTTACGGGTTCATGGAAAAGTATGTCAAGTAACTTGATAGGTCAAGATTGGGATTTGCTACTCCGACGATGGAGAGATATTCTCGGGCCCTTTTGGTGTTACGGTATCCATCATCGTCTGGCCAGACACAGTGTGATTTGATCACAGGGATGCCGAAACGCGGAAACGAGAAAAGAGAACAAAACCGGTAACGAGGTAACTGGCATAGTGGACAAAATCATTGATCCACGGGGATGCCGATAAATCTCACCTCGGGTATTTGTAACATATCGCGAAGCAATAGGAATAGCACACGACAATTGGAGGTTCACTCGAATATTCATTCGTGTGGGTATAGGGGTCAATATGGGTGTCCACGGCTCCGATGCTGATCATTGATCGGAAAGTGTTCCGGTCATGTCTATACTTCACCGAACCTATAGGGTCACACGCTTAAGGGTCATCTATCTGTTGAATACTAGACAAGGAGTTCGAGAGAAAGTCACCGAAAAAGTTTCGGAGACGACGGAAAAGTTCCGGAGAGAAAACCGGAAGTGTTTCGGAGAAAAACGAAAATGTTTCGGAATAAAACCATTATACCGGAAATGTTCCAGAGAGTGTCTCGAATAATTTTAGAGGGTGTCAGAAATGTTCTGGGACCTTCCAGAATTTTTCAGAAGTAATAGTCGCGGAAAACATCTTGTCCCAGCGTGAGGGGACAAGATCCCACGGTTCATGGGGGCTGTTTTTGGGCTGTTTTGGGGGCGCCCCCCTTGAGGGGGCAGCCCCTTGTGGCTGGACAAAGGTGTTGGGGGCCCCCCATGGTTGGAGGCAGCCCCCAGAAATGGTGGAAAGTGTTGGGAGGTGGTGGGCTCCCATGTGGGAACACCATGGACAAGGGAACATGTTTTCTCCATGTTTGGTGGGAACATGTTTTCCTTGTTTGGTGGCTGCATGTTTAGTGGGCTGAAATTTCAGCCCCCCCTCCACCCCTTCCACCACTATATAAGGAGGAGGAGAGGTGCTCTCCAACACACTCCAACTCTCTCTCACATACAAGTGCCATGCATGATCTGGCTTTCTCTCTCCCTCCCAGCGAAATAGTTTCGTAGAGCCGAAAGGCTGTCTGGGTTCCAGTGAGAACTAGTTCTGGACGGCGAAGCCCTGCCGGATAGATGACACCGTATGTGTGCAACTCTGTAGAGAGATCGTAGTTTCGGTCTTAGTTCGAGAGTGCCTCCCGAAGGGCTGTCCGAGTGACCGTCCGAGTTTCGAAGGTCCTCCCGAAGGGCTGTCCGCGACACCGTCCGAGTGACTGTCCGACCGCCTCCCGGAGGGCTGTCCGAGGGGCAGACGAGGGAATACATCCTCGCGGTTGGGAGGTTGTAAATCCTAGCTGCGGGGATCTGCATCGCCGATCGTCATCGACTCTACTTCCGCTGCGCTACGAGTCGGTAACGAAAAGATCAAAACCTTGTATGGAGTCTTCATAGTGGTCCTGGGCTGGTGCGTAGGTCGGAAATTTTTTGTTTTCTGTTGCGTTACCCTAAAGTGGCATCATGAGCCGTGCTATGCGTAGATGCAGGTTGCGATCTAGAATACATGAAGATGTATGGGTGTTGCACAATATAATTAGGTAGTAGATGAGTTCTATTACTGAAAATTATTTGTGTGGGTAGCAGATGAAATCTATTACCCGATATTCCTGTTGCTTCCCTTGAATTTGGGTAGTCCTGATCTTGACGGCATGGTGGAATCTCACAAAGTTCTGGCAATCCACGATCCTTTCATGCTGCTCCTGAGTATGCTGATTGACAGATCAACGAAGTGCTAACAGTTCTTTGGGTTCCACCATAGTTAAAGAAAGATGGATGTTTCGCAGACGAAAGGGCAATGCAGATATGATCTGCACGGGGGTCATGCGTATGACGAAGTTCAGTATGGGGCTCGAGATTTTATTATCTCGTGTTTCATACACCCCGCAATGTTAATCTAGCGACTTGAATAATCATGCTTGATGATGAACGTTGGTAGCTTCGGTTTGTTTCGAAACCTTAGAAGTCACGTAAAATAAAATTTTGCATGAACCGATTAGAGGCGTCTAACTTGGTTTTGCAGGATGGTTTGCATGTGCATGTGATGTGGTATAGCAGTGCTCATATTAATTTGATTATGTATGAGATGACTATATGATGTAATATTAACATGACATGTGTGTCATGATTCGGCATGATGGCTGGAGCCATATGATTGTCACTTTAAATGACCTGCATGTCAACCTTAAGTAATGCACTTATTTTATTAGCTATAGAGATAGCAATATTATCGGTTGCATCGACAAGGTGGTGTAAAACTTCACGAAGGTGAACACCGACGGGAATGCCGAAGACGAAGAAATACAAGACTTCTCCGTCAGAAAGGGCTATACCATATCATGCTATTATGAATTGCCTGAGATGTTTATCCCTTATGATGCACCCTTTTGATTGCGCGGTAGTCGCTTTTTATTAGGGTGATCTCTCACTTAAAATATCAAGTAGTTAGTGTTCTCCCAAGTGTAGCACCGTCGCGGCACCTATCTCTTCGGGGCATCACATGATCTCCATGGGTGCGAACGATTAGAGAAGTGTGAGGCGGGTGAGTTGAGAACTCGCAGCGAGATCACTTGGTTGTCTTGAAGTTCTGGAAGGATCTCCCTGAGCTCGGAACACGCCCATCGAAAGATGAACAAGAGTCACATAAAGATGTGATCGGCAAGTTTGCCTACCGATTGAAGTTCGCGCCATCAGTGTTCATCTCGTTCAATGGCGTTGAATGGAAATGCGGGTCTTGAATCACTCACAATCAATTATGAGAGATATTGAATTGAATGGGAGTGCGCTGTAGAATTAACTTGTTTAATTCTCAGTGCAATTAATTGTGAACACTGTCTAAGTGTTATATGCATAATAGTTGTAGAATAATGGCTCGCGTTTCCACCTTCCCTGTTAAAATTGAATAGCTGTTAAATATCTGGTTAAAACTTTACGGTTGGTAACATAATGTAAGGATTGTCCTCAAGAGTGCCGAGAAGGACTTTGTCCTATCACATACTTTCGGTATTCTCCCGCTAATGCTATGGATGTTGTGACTCTCATCCTTCGGTCCAAAAGCTAAAATTCCGTTATGGTCAAGTGAAATATGTTTGCTTCCATGAGACCTAAACTTCGAAAGTTTGGATAGTTATGTGATATTCATGGAAACTGGAAATCATTTTCAGAGACGGACAAAGGCTAAAAGATATGTGATATCCAAAGCAATATTTGTTTGCAAAGTATTAGTAAAGTGTTTACTGGGCATTTGACTAATAAGAGAGGGATCCAGAAGAACGCCTGTCATATGATGAAGGTGAATAAAACAACACTTAAATAGAAAGGAAATGTCCAAAGGGTGTTAGTGTGACTTACACACCTAGGAAGTCCGGGGCTGACGCCACTCTTAAGTTGGATGCTTCTTCTGAGAGTAGGAGAAATACTAAAAGTTAAACTGTTAGAAGTATAAAGACAGAAAGAAAGAAGACTGGAATATCCAGCTCATGTATGAATGTCATACAAGTTTTTTATGTATATATAGAAGGCTGGTCAAAGATATAATTCTTGGGTATTGTGAGTTGATCACAAAGATACCCGCTCGATTGCATTCTGTTGCGACTCGATGCAAGAACTACTATGGCCCGAAAAGACTTGCCAGGAATGAGGTTTAGATTGTAACACCCCTGTGTAATAAGCACTGTGATCATCTGCTAATTATGCCAAGTCACCCTGCTTAACAGTGCTAGATCATTATTGCATCAAATCCCATTTCAAATTCCAACTCAAAATTGCAACTCAAATTCAAAGTGAAAACAAAAGTTGTTCCAAAGTAGAAACTAAAATGTCCATTGAATAGCAAATATTCTAGAGGCAATTATAAAATTGAATTCAACATTAAATGTATTAGGTAAGTAACATTAACAACCTCAAACAGTAACAAACAGCTCTTTTAAATGCCATATTCATTTTTGAAAAATTGAAATCAGTTTCAAAAATTCTCAAACTTTTGTGGCAGTGCCTAAAAATACCAAAGTATTTAGTGGGCCAAGCCACACATTTTTCTGAGTTGTTCTGGTAACCCCTCTTTTTCCTTTTCTCTCTCTGCTTGTTAATAAAAAGAAAAACAGAAAAGGGGTATAAAGGAAAAGGCCAGGAGGCCACTTACCCGTCGAGGCCCAGCGCTGGCCCAGCCCACCACCGCGCCCGTCCCCTACCTCTCGCGCTGTCGGCCGCGCGCGCTGACACGCCGACGACGTCGCACGCGTCGGGCATCCGCCGGCGTCTGGGCGTGGATAAGGGCAACCCCTTGCTCTCTCTCTCCCCTGCAAACCCTAGCCATCCTCAGATTCCCCTTCCTTGCTCGTCTTCTCCCTCCCGCGCAGACACCCGACGCCGTCGACATGGCCGAGCCCGCCGGTGTGGCCACGAGCCTCTCCGCCGCCTGAGATCGAGCCCAACCGCTCCACCTTTCTTCTCCACGTCTCCTCTGACCACCAGCGCGAGCTCTGCGTCACCACAGCGCGGGGATCGAGCCCCTCTTCTTCTTCGGTAGCCGGCGCATCTGCGGCCAATGAAGCTGCCCTGCTGCTCCTAAGCTTCCGCCGGGCCTCCGTGTGCCCTCTCGGTGAGCACGCGCGTTTTTCCCCCTCTCTCCCCCACGCTTTTCCGCCACCGTAGCCATAGTTGCCATCGCCGGCCGAACGGAGCTCCGCTGATGAGCTCGCCGCCATCGAGATGGTCCCTGTCATGGCCGTCCGAGCGTGTGGATGTGCTCAGCGCAGTCGTAGGACCCTAGCGCGCTAGCCCAGGCGCCTCGCCGTGCCCGCACACGCCGATTCCGTGAACCACCCGAACGCGCCACCGCCTCCGTCGCTCGCCGTCGCCGCCTCCGGCCGACTCCGGCGAAGCCACTACCGCCAGAAGATGTGCCGCTCGCCGCTCGTTCGAATGGACCAAACCGCGCGCCAAATGGCCGCGTGCAGCGCGATTCCGGCGAGCGCCCGTGCGCCCCGCCGTGTTCTTGGTCGCCGGCGGCTTGACGCCGGCCAGCGATGAGCTGGCTGCCACGTGGGCGCCTCTGGGCCACTGACCAATGGGCCCAGGTGGCCCCGTTGACCCGTTGACTTGGTCAACTGTGCTGAAGAGTCAGCACAGTGACGCTGACATGTGGGCCCCTTCGTTAAATAAACTAATTAGCTTTTAAAATTAATCTGTTAGTTAGCTAAGACACTGACATCTGGGGCCCACCCCTTAATTAAGCTCTGTTTAGTTTTTATTAAACTCTGTTTCGTCACAGAGGCTGACATGTGGGTCCCACTGGACCCACATGTCAGGATTGACTATTCCACCGCCACTGTTGACTGCTGATGTCACACTTACGTCATGCTGATGTCACTCTACACTGTTCTGGATAATGTTAGAATTAAATAAATAAATAAATTACAGAAATTCAATAAAACTTTCATAATTCATAGAAAATAAACCGTAGCTCGGATCGAAAAACTTTGTACATGAAAATTGATCAGAACGACGAGACGAAGTTAACCGTGCCATCTGTTTCCGTGACGGGATCCTCTACGGAGGTGAACCCGTAACTTTTAGCCTATTTCTGGTAGATGAATAGTGCTTAACCACCGGTTAATAATTCCAACTTTAACCCTAAAAATAACTATTATGCCTTAGACATGCTTTTAGGCAGCCCTGCACCGCACGTTAGCGTAGCCTGCTCTGTGTTGCTTTGTCTGCCTTGTATTTATACTGTTTCCTCCCCCTCTTCTCTCTCGATAGAGCCCGGTACCGACGCAGCTCCAGTGATTGGCTACACTTCTGACGACATTGCCTTTGCCGCCGAGCAACCAGGCAAGCCCCCCCTTTGATCATCCCGATATCGCCCATTCTATTTTCTCGTGCTTGCATTAGATTTTGCTAATGTGTTACTGTTATCCTATTTCTGCTGCATAGCCTGTTTAATGTAACCTGCTGTTGATACCTTCCTATTCATCCTAAACTGTTTAGAATAGACTGGGTAGAGGCCCATCAGTGACCCCACTTATCCCGACTGCCCCGCTGGAGTACCAGAAGACCCGATCAACGGGATCGAAGACCAGGACCCGGCACCGCACCTCACTTCCTCCTTAGTCGCTCGACACTACTGGGTTACTATCGAGTGCCGAGGGTGATACCTCGTCAGCACTTCTGATGATAACCTTGTAGGTTAGATAATCGGTCGTGGTCAGCGAGGGTGATTCCTCCTACACCACCCCCGATAACGACGAAGTCGTGCAACACCTCAAGTGTGGACCTCGAGGGTGATGCCTCCTACATCCACCTTGGTATTACATCAGTGGGGTCCAACGAGGGTGATGCCTCGGATTCCCCTTGATATGGTAGCCACACGGATGCCTTACATAACTGATGCTACTGCTACTTGGTAAGGCGGGTCGACCCTGAGGGGTACCCGCGAATGATGGATAGTTACCTGTGAGTTATTTTACGAGGTGCGGCCGGGCATTCTTAGCCCTTGCAGCAAGTCCTCGAGACGGGGCGACGGGGTCACATCGATCGTGAGTCTCTGCTTGTTACCGCAAGCCCTAGTCCTTTAATGATTTGGATATTTGATCCGAGCAGGCCTACGGCCTGATAGCACTAACCATCACGTGGGAATAGTTATGGGCACTCTGCATCGTAGCATCAGCCGAAAGCTCTGTCAGACGTCCAGTTCAGCACTGCGGCTGGGCTGGGCCGGCACCATCCGGTAGTGGTGGAGCCTGGTTCGCCCTGCACGCAACGACCCGGAGGGCGAGGGGCGATGGCCCAAGACTCCCTTGCGCTTAGGAGGTAGACCGGCGGGGACCTCTCTGCTGAGCTGTAGGTAGGGCTGCGGTGTGTCGTTTGGCCGAGGCCGGGCATGACCCAGGAAAGTGTGTCCGGCCGGAGTTAAGCGAGCGTGGTGGGTAAGTTGGTGCACCCCTGCAGGGAAGAAAACATCTATCGATAGCCGGTCCTACGGTAAAGGACACTCGGAGTTGTATCCCGATCTGTACAACTAGAACTTGAGATGGTATCTGGATATGTGGCTCCGGGATCGCTTTCTCGCAGGGAGTCGAGAAAGGATCTCTGGGCGAGACTGTTACTTGATACTACTACTACTTTACATTATGATATACTGTACTCTTCTAATGCTGCAAGATCGTTGAAGATGTTTGAAGTTGCTGAAGATGCTAGTCTTCGATAGGACTAGGCTTTCTCTCTATTCTGGCATTTCTGCAGCCCAGTCCACATATACAACCTTCCTTTGATAATGTTGCATATGTAGTGTAGATCCTTGCTTGCTGAGTACTTCCGAGTACTCACGGTTGCTTTGCTTTCTTTTTCTCCCCATACCAGTTTGTCGTGACCAGATGACGGAGCCCCTGAGAACGCTGCCCCGCCGACGACTACTTCTACCACCCCGAGGATGGCTACTACCTTGAGATGGCTGACAACCAGGAGTAGGTTCGGAGGGTCCTAGGCAGGAGGCCTACGCCTTTCGATCGTAGCATTTTATTTTGCCCCGCCTTTCTAAAGGCCTTTCTGTTTCCCTTTTATATCTGTACTCAGATATATGATGCTTCCGCTGACGCTTGTATGCCATCGAGCTATGTATTCGAGCCCTCGAGGCCCTGGCTTGTAATATAAAGCTTGTATGACTTTATTTATATTTTAGAGTTGTGTTGTGATATCTTCAAGTGAGTCCTTAGGCTTGATCGTGTGCATTTGCGTGTATGATTAGTGCACGATTAAGCCGGGGGCGTCACATAGATACACACAGGGAACATAGTAAATGTTACTATACCTACCGTACGTATTTATTTTCATAATTCATTATATAGTTTTACACACTCTAGCCCATTGCATAAGGTATCTTGCAAGAAGGTTGTTCATAAGAGAACTTTTGAAGTTCGGTGTTATGAATAACATAAGGGCCATACCTTCATTATGAATGAGATGTATGTTATGAATATTGATAATAATACATTACCTCTGGATTTACTTTCATAATTCATTTTGAGTTTTACACACTCTAGCCCATTTGCATAATGTTTTTTGCAAAAGTGTTGTTCATAATAGAACAATTGTTGTTCAGTATTATGAATAACATAAGGGGCCATGCTTCCATCATGGGATGAGATGTATGTTATGAATATTTATGGTAATATGATACATCCATAACACTAAACGCTAAATGTCGCAAGACTAAAAGAATACCACACATGTGTGGCACTGCATTTGGTCACATTGGAGAAACCCGCATGGAAAATTCCATTATGATGGATTTTGAAGTTGTTTGATTTTGAATCATCTGACACTCGCAACTTTCCTCCGAAAAGTGAAGTGACTAAAATACCGCTCACAGGCCATAAGGAACGAACAACAGACTTGTGATCATACATTTTGATGTGTGTAGTCCGAAAAATGTTGTTAGTAGTGGATTTATCTTTCTTCAGAATTGACTCAAGTAGATATATGGATATTTACTTGATGAGACGTAAGTCTAGATCTTTTGAAATCATTCGAAAGGTTTTCAAAATGAAGAAGAAATTATTGTAACAAGAAAATTATGTTTCTGCAATTAGATTGTGGAAAGGAATATTTGAGTTACAAGTTTAGCGAATGTCTGATGAGTTGTGAAAAGAGTTTCATAACTTACACCTCCCGGAACACCACTGTGAGTGAAATGTATGTGAAGATGTATTCAAACCATTTATGACATGGTAAGATCAAAGATGACATAAATCAATTTGCCATTATCCCTTTTAAAAGTAATGCTTTAGATACTGTGGCTTTTACACTGAAAATAGCACCATCAATTATGTTGAAATGACGCCATGGTTTGGTACACCCAACCATGATATATCTTTTCTTAACATTTGGAATATGGGGCTTGTGTAGGATGTTTACAAACCTATTCCAAATCAGACAAGTGCTACTTTGTAGGTTATCCCAAGTAATTGGGTATTCCTCCCTCACTATACTGAGGCAAATAGGTTTGCCACAAAGAACGGTATGCTTTTTGAAGAAAATGGTTCTTTAAAAAAGGTGAGTGGGAGAACAGTGCAACTCGACGAGATAACAGTATCTTCATCATCAGATCAAAGGAAAGAGACCTTGGAAGTGAATCCAGAGTTTCCTACTACGACTAATACAAAAGCCTCTACATGAGATGTATGGACTTCGGTCGAACTTGCAGCTGAACCACGTAGGAAAAACTCGTGCAAACCTCTCAGGTGCGCATACGAGATATTGTTGTTAGACAACAGTATACCTACGATACACAAGGAAGCATTGATGGGCCCTGACTCCGGGATTGGCTAAATGCCAATATAATCCGAGATAGTTTCCATAAAATGATTCAAGATTTAAATCTTGATAAACCCTCTGGAAGACTTAGAGTCTAACGGATTGTATTGGAACTATAAACCGATACGAATAAAAATGTTTTATCCATAAAGCTCGACTTGTTGCAATAACAAATTCAAGGAGTTGACTATGATGAGATGTCTCACCGTAGCGATGCTTAAAGTCAGATCGGGTTAAACTAGGAATTAATACATATTTCAATCCTGAGATATGAAACATGGATGACAAAAGAATTTCCATGAAATGGAAATACAAACTAGGACTTGTATGTGATACAATCCAAAGTATTTTGTCAGTACAGAGGATGCTAGTGAATTTGCAAACTTCAGAGTTCCAGCGATGGACAGAAGAGAGCATAATGAGTTGGAATCTTCGTTTTCGATGAAATAGTCAAAAGAGTTTGATTGCATCAATGGATAGCGAAGATGCTTGTGGTTACAAGAAAGTAAGTGGGAGCATAATAATAGTTCTAAAAACCTTGTGTGCATTACACATTGTTGATTGAAAATAATATAAATTTCTTGACACGAATTAGGACTTCATTGAAAATAGTTTTTCGATGAAGTGCTTGGGCTAAGTAGCCTCGATATTAGGCACAATTATCTACGAGATAGTATTGCCTAATAGGCTAAAGCCATGAATACATATTGACAAGATGCTAAAATATTTTAGCATTTAAAACGCCGAGTGATTCTTGCCGAAGTCACATGGAAAGAGTTTTGCAAGACTCGGTGTCCCAAAAACACTGATGAGCAAACTACATGATGAAGATTCCACACACTTTCGTGTTTGGATTAATCATGTATTCCATGGTATGTAAAACTACCAGATATGTCCGATACTCTCAAGTTGTTGCGAGTATAGATACCAAAGTGATCAAAGTATTGATCATGGGACAACAGTGAAAAAGGGT
Organism: Thinopyrum elongatum; assembly: GCA_011799875.1. Taxonomy (NCBI): domain Eukaryota; kingdom Viridiplantae; phylum Streptophyta; class Magnoliopsida; order Poales; family Poaceae; genus Thinopyrum; species Thinopyrum elongatum. Next base: position 74,713,490 of record CM022302.1, on the reverse strand, counting down.
CATTGAGTGCCACAGTGGCACTGATGACATGTTTTCTCGCAAGCGGAGATCATGAATAGTTCATTGTAAAAGGTTACATCGATACAGTCTTCATCAATGCTCCAAGCGATTTTTGATTTAAGTTAAGGGTTTTGTGTAATACACAATATGGTGGCACGGTAGTTGGAAATTGTTCCAAACAGGTTACTGTGGCAAATTCTATAACAAAGGCTAAGTATGTTGATGCTTTAGAAGCGACAAAGAAGTTGTTCAATCATATAGTTCATTCATGAACTTAGTATGGTTCCAAGAAGGCTTTGGTCAATGGGACACTATTGCAGATAGTTGCTCCATAGCTCAGTTTGAGGAATCAGGTTTCGACCAATGATTCACATATATACAAAGCCAAGTCCACACAAAATATGAATTTTGTGAGAGCGTGAAAACGCGAGGATATGCAAAGATACACACGGCCCTGAAGTTGTCAGGTCCGATAGACGAAGACTATACCACAAACGGAGCATATTTTACACCGGTATGCCATAGGTGCGAAGTGCGGAGAAAAACGAAAATGTTTTGGATTAAAACCATCATACCGGAAATGTTCCGGAGAGTGTCCCAAATAATTTTAGAGGGTGCCAGAAATGTTCTGGGACCTTCTGAATTTTTTTGGAAGTAATAGTCGCGGAAAACATCTTGTCCCAACGTGAGGGGACAAGATCCCACGGTTCATGGGGGCTGTTTTTGGGGCGCCCCCTTAAGGGGGGCAGCCCCTTGTGGCTGGACAAAGGTGTTGGGGGGCTCCCGATGGTGGGGGGCAGCCCCCACAAATGGTGGAAAATGTTGAGAGGTGGTGGGGCCCCTTGTGGGTGATGTCTACTACGCAACTTTATTCTTGTAGACTCGTGTTGGGCCTCCAAGCGCAGAGTTTTATAGGACAGTAGCAATTTTCCCTCAAGTGGATGACCTAAGGTTTATCAATCCGTGGGAGGCGTAGGAGATGGTCTCTCTCAAACAACCCTGCAACCAAATACAAGAAATCTCTTGTGTCCCCAACACACCCAATACAATGGCAAATTGTATAGGTGCACTAGTTCGGCGAAGAGATGGTGATAAAAGTGTTTTATGGATGGTAGAAATATATTTTTATAATCTGAATAAATAAAAACAGCAAGGTAGCAAGTGACAAAAGTGAGCACAAACGGTATTGCAATGCTTGAAAACAAGGCCTAGGGTCCGTACTTTCGCTAGTGCAATCTCTCAACAATGCTAATATAATTAGATCATATAACCATCCCTCAACGTGCGATTAAGAATCACTCCAAAGTTCCCATCTAGCAGAGAACATAAGAATAAATTGTTTGTAGGGTACGAAACCACCTCAAAGCTATTCTTTCTGATCGATCTATCCAAGAGTTCGTACTAAAATAACACCAAAGCAAATTCAGATTCGTAATGCTCAATCCAACACAAAGAACCTCAAAGAGTGCCCCAAGATTTCTACCGGAGAAACAAAGACAAGAACGAGCATCAACCCCTATGCATAGATTAACCCAATGTCACCTCGGGAATCTGCGAGTTGAGTCCCAAAACATATATCAAGTGAATCAATATAATACCCCATTGTCACCACGGGTATTCGTATGCAAGACATATATCAAGTGCTCTCAAATCCATAAAAGTATTCAATCCGATAAAACGAAATCTCAAAGGGAAAACTCAATTCATCACAACAAGATAGAGAGGGGAAAACACCATATGATCCGACTATATTAACAAAGCCCACGGTACATCAAGATTGTGCATCTCAAGAACAGGAGAGAGAGAGAGAAAGATTAAACACATACCTACTGGTAGAAACCCTCAGCCCCGAGGGTGGACTACTCCCTCCTCATCATGGTGGCCGCCGGGATGATGAAGATGGCCACCGGTGATGATTCCCCCCTCTGGCAGGGTGCCGGAATGGGGTCTAGATTGGTTTCTCGTGGCTACAGAGGCTTGCAGTGGCGGAACTTCTGATCTAGGGTCTCTGCGAGGGTTTTTGGAATATTTGGCAATTTATAGGGCGAAGAGGCGGTGCGGGAGGCCACCGAGGTGGGCACAACCCACTAGGGCGCGCCTGGGGGCCCAGGCGTTCCCTGGTGGGTTGTGCCCCCCTCGGGGCACCCCCCAGGTGCTGCTCTGGCCCATTGGATGTCTTCTGGTCCATAAAAAATCCACAAAAAGTTTCGCTGCGTTTGGTATTGATTTTCTGCGATGTAAAAAACAAGCAAAAAACAGCAACTGGCACTAGGCACTATGTCAATAAGTTAGTCCCAAAAAATGATATAAAGTTGCTATAAAATGATTGTAAAACATCCAAGAATGATAATATAGCAGCATGAATACTTCATAAATTATAGATACGTTGGAGACGTATCAGCATCCCCAAGCTTAAATCCTACTCATCCTCGAGTAGGTAAATGATAAAAGAAATAATTTATGAAGTGTGAATGCTAGCAAAGTGCATAAGTTTGATCAATGATAATTTCAATCACTTTTCCTAGCATCATAATAGCAACTCTTTCTCGTAAAACTCATCATGTTAAAGTAGCAACCAATTCACATGTTAAGGTTCAAACAATGAATTCTCTTGAAACTCAACAACCTATATTCTTAGTCACCAAACAATTGCAATTCAACTTATTCAACAGAGTCTAAGTAAGAGCTCCACATACTCAACCATCATATAGTCTTCTATGATTGCTAACACTCACCGCATACACATGAGCAAAACGTTTCAACCGGACACATAGAAAGATAGGGGCTTATAATTTCGCCTCCCAACGTATTCATCTCAAGGGTGATGTCAACAATAATAACTCATGCTACCCATATCCAATTGGATATATGTGCCTAGATCTTTCCTCACCACATGATGCTTGCCAAAAGAGAAAAATAAAAAGGAATAGAGAGAAAAACTTTGACTCTTGCATGAAAGTAAATACATAAAAGTAAAAGGTAGGCCCTTCGTAGAGGGAAGCAGAGGTTGCCATGCGCTTTTTGTTTGTATGCTCAATCCCTTAGTGCAAAAGAACGTCACGTTATATTGCCCCTTATGATAGCAACCTTTATTATGCAGTCTGTCGCTTTTATTCTTTGCCATCACAAGTTCGTACAACGCTCAATTTTCTCTTACACTAAATGATCTAACACTTTTAGAAGCAATTTTTATTGCCTTATTGCACCGATGACAACTTACTTGAAGGATCTTACTCAATCCTTAGGTAGGTATGGTGGACTCTTGAAAATAAGATTTGGGTTTAGGGGTTTTTTGATGCACAAGTAGTATCTCTACTTGGTGCGGAATTTTTGGCTAGCAAAGATGGGGGGCAAGCACCACATGTTGAAGGATCTATGATAATATAACTTCTATGTGAATATGAACAAACATAAATCATTACGTTGTCTTCCTTGTCCAACGTCAACAATTTTGGCATATAATATTTTGATGGGGGCTCACAATCACAAAAGATTTCCAAGATAGTGTATTTGCATGTGAAAGTTCTCTTCCTTATAGTAATCATTCATGAATTGCTTGTATGACCAATATTGTGATTGTCAAGCTTCAAAAGATTTCACTTTCTAAACCCAATGTGAAGCTACCACTAGGCATGATATGAACATATAATTTCAACTTCATGATATTCAATTCTTTCAACAATTTACTCATAGGATATAAGTGAAGCACGAGAGTAAATGACAAACTACTCCAAAAAGATATAAGTGAAGATCAAGCAAGTAGTTAAGTAAAGGGGTAGCTAATTGAGGACTCTCTCTTATTTAAAAACTTTCAGATCTAAGTACTCCCTCCGTCCCAAAATTCTTGTCTTAGATTTGTCTAGATACGGATGCATCTAATACTAAAACGTGACTTGATACATACGTATCTAGACAAATCTAAGACAAGAATTTTGGGATGGAGGGAGTATTTTATTAAAACAGCAAGTAAAACAAAACAAAATGACATTCCAAGAATAGCACAACTCAAGTGAAGAAGCAAAAACTTAGGCTCAACCGATACTAACCGATAATTGTTGATGAAGAAAGGTGGGATGCCTACCGGGGCATCCCCAAGCTTATATGCTTGAGACTTCTTGAAATATTATCTTGGGATGCCTTGGGCATCCACAAGCTTGAGCTTTTGCGTCTCCTTAATTCCTTTTATATCACGGTTTCCCTAAATCTTAAAAACTTCATACACACAAAACTCAACAAGAACTCGTGAGATAAGTTAGTATAAACCAATGCAAAAACCTTATCATTCTCTACTGTAGCAAATCAAAAAAATTATTATGCAACATTGCATACTAAATTCCTCTGCATATTTAATACTCCTATCCTCAAATAGAATCATTAAACAAGCAAACATATGCAAACAATGCAAACATAACAGCAATCTGCCAAAACAGTACAGTCTGTAAAGAATGCAAGAGTATAAATACTTAGTTAACTCCAAAAATTATGAAAATTTACCAAAGTGTAGAAAATTTATCAGATCTTACTGTGCAAAAAATTTCAACATTTTATCACATTCTGACTTTTCTCGGGAATTTTTTCAACATTGATAAACTTTCTGTTTTGAAACAGCAACTCATATACTTGCAAAATGAGCATGGTAAAGGCTATCCTTGACATTTTTATTGAAAAGAAAGATGCAAACATTATTCTAAATAACATAAAACAAATCCTAGCAAAATAAAATGATGCTCCAAGCAAAACACATATCATGTGACGAATGAAAATATAGCTCCAAGTGAGGTTACCGATAATGTTGGAGACGAAAGAGGGGATGCCTTCCGGGGCATCCCCAAGCTTAGTTGCTTGGATCTTCCTTGAATATTACCTTGGGGGTGCCTTGGGCATCCCCAATCTTAGGGTCTTGTCACTCCTTATTCTCCTCATATCGATATCTCACCCAAAACTTGAAAACTTCAATCACATAAAACTTAACGGAACTTCATGAGATGCATTAGTATAATAAAGAGCAAACCATTTCACTTTGGTACTGTCAAAGACAAGATTCATAATTGCTCCCACACAATTCCTACTGTATCATATCATTTCCACAATTTATATTGAGCAATATAAGCCATAGAAACTAGGAAACAAGCAAACTATGCATTGAAAACAGAATCTGTCAAAAACAGAACAGTCTGTAATAATCTGTACTCCAACCATACTTCTGCTACTCCAAAAATTCTGAAAAATTAGGAAAACGTAGGGAATTTGTATATCTATAACCTGTAAAAATTTCAGATCAAAAGCACGTTCCAGTGGATTTTCAAAATTCCTGGACTGAGCGCAAAATTTTCTGTTTTTGCACAGAATCAAGTCAACTATCATCCACACTATCCCAAAGGCTTTACTTGGCACTTTATTGAAACAAAAGCTATAAAACAAGATCACTACAGTAGCCTAACCATGTGAACACACAAAAACAGTAGGTAAAAGTGTTGGGTTGTCTCCCAACAAGCGCTTTTCTTTAATGCCTTTTAGCTAGGCATGATGATTTCAATGATGCTCGCATAAAAGATGAGAATTGAAACACAAAGAGAGCATCATGAAGCATATGACTAGCACATTTAAGTCTAACCCACTTCCTATGCATAGGGATTTTGTGAACAAACAATTCATGGGAGTAAGAATCAACTAGCATAGGAAGGCAAAACAAGTGCAACTTCAAAACTTTCAACATATATAGAGGAAACTTGATATTATTGAAATATGTAAAAGCATATGTTCCTCTCTCATAATAATTTTCAATAGCATAATGAATGAATTCAACAATATAACTATCACATAAATCATTCTTTTCATGATCCACAAGCATAGAAATTTTCTTACTCTCCACATAAGCAAATTTATTCTCATGAATAGTAGTGGGAGCAAACTCAACAAAATAACTATCATGGGACTGAAAATTAAAATCATGATGACAAGTTTCATGGTTATAATTATTCTTTATAGCATACATGTCATCACCATAATCATCCTAGATAGCAACTTTGTTTTCACAATCAATTGAAACCTCTTCCGAAATAGTGGATTCATCACTAAATAAAGTCATGACCTCTCCAAATCCACTTTCATAATTATCACAATAAGATTCAACACCCTCCAAAATAGTGGGATCATTAGTACCTAGAGTTGACACTCTTCCAAACCCACTTTCATCAATATAATCGTCATAAATAGGAGGCATGTTACCATTATAACAAATTTGCACATCAAAACTTGGGGGACTAAAAGTATCATCTTCATCAAACATAGCATCCCCAAGCTTGTAGCTTTGCATATCATTAGCATCATGGATATTCAAAGAATTCATACCAACAACATTGCAATCATGCTCATCATTCAAAGATTTTTTGTCAAACATTTTATAGAATTCTTCTTCTATCAATTGAGCACAATTTTCCTTTCCATCATTTTCACGAAAGACATTATAAAGATGAATAATATGATGCAGCCTCAATTCCATTTTTTTTGTAGTTTTCTTTTTATAAACCAAACTAGTGATAAAATAAGAAAATAAAAGATTCAATTGCAAGATCTAAAGATATACCTTCATGCACTCACCTCCCCGGCAACGGCGCCAGAAAAGAGCTTGATGTCTACTACGCAACTTTATTCTTGTAGACTCGTGTTGGGCCTCCAAGCGCAGAGTTTTGTAGGACAGTAGCAATTTTCCCTCAAGTGGATGACCTAAGGTTTATCAATCCGTGGGAGGCGTAGGATGAAGATGGTCTCTCTCAAACAACCCTGCAACCAAATACAAGAAATCTCTTGTGTCCCCAACACACCCAATACAATGGCAAATTGTATAGGTGCACTAGTTCGGCGAAGAGATGATGATAAAAGTGTAATATGGATGGTAGAAATATATTTTTATAATCTGAATAAATAAAAACAGCAAGGTAACAAGTGACAAAAGTGAGCACAAACGGTATTGCAATGCTTGAAAACAAGGCCTAGGGTCCGTACTTTCGCTAGTGCAATCTCTCAACAATGCTAATAAAATTGGATCATATAACCATCCCTCAACGTGCGATGAAGAATCACTCCAAAGTTCCTATCTAGCGGAGAACATAAAAATAAATTGTTTGTAGGGTACGAAACCACCTCAAAGCTATTCTTTCCGATCGATCTATCCAAGAGTTCATACAAAAATAACACCAAAGCAAATTCAGAATCGTAATGCTCAATCCAACACAAAGAACCTCAAAGAGTGCCCCAAGGTTTCTACCAGAAAAACAAAGACAAGAATGTGCATCAACCCCTATGCATAGATTACCCCAATGTCACCTCGAGAATCTGCGAGTTGAGTGCCAAAACATATATCAAGTGAATCAATATAATACCCCATTGTCACCACGGGTATTCATATGCAAGACATATATCAAGTGCTCTCAAATCCATAAAAGTATTCAATCCGATAAAACGAAATCTCAAAGGGAAAACTCAATTCATCACAACAAGATAGAGAGGGGAAAACACCATATGATCTGACTATATTAACAAAGCCCGCGATACATCAAGATTGTGCATCTCAAGAACACGAGAGAGAGGGATTAAACACATAGCTACTGGTAGAAACCCTCAGCACCGAGGGTGGACTACTCCCTCCTCATCATGGTGGCCGCCGGGATGATGAAGATGGCCACCGGTGATGATTCCCCCCTCCGGCAGGGTACCGTAATGGGGTCTAGATTGGTTTCTCGTGGCTACAGAGGCTTGCGGCGGCGGAACTTCTGATCTAGGGTCTCTGCGAGGGTTTTTGGAATATTTGGCAATTTATAGGGCGAAGAGGCTATGCGGGAGGCCACCGAGGTGGGCACAACCCACCGGGGCGCGCCTGGGGGCCCAGGCGTGCCCTGGTGGGTTGTGCCCCCCTCGGGGCACCCCCCAGGTGCTGCTCTGGCCCATTGGATGTCTTCTGGTCCATAAAAATCCACAAAAAGTTTCGCTGCGTTTGGTATTGATTTTCTGCGATGTAAAAAACAAGCAAAAAACAGCAACTGGCACTGGGCACTATGTCAATAAGTTAGTCCCAAAAAATGATATAAAGTTGCTATAAAATGATTGTAAAACATCCAAGAATGATAATATAGCAGCATGAATACTTCATAAATTATAGATACGTTGGAGACGTATCAGCATCCCCAAGCTTAAATCCTACTCGTCCTCGAGTAGGTAAATGATAAAAGAAATAATTTATGAAGTGTGAATGCTAGCAAAGTGCATAAGTTTGATCAATGATAATTTCAATCACTTTTCCTAGCATCATAACAGCAACTCTTTCTCATAAAACTCATCATGTTAAAGTAGCAACCAATTCACATGTTAAGGTTCAAACAATGAATTCTCTTGAAACTCAACAACCTATATTCTTAGTCACCAAACAATTGCAATTCAACTTATTCAACAGAGTCTAAGTAAGAGCTCCACATACTCAACCATCATATAATCTTCTATGATTGCTAATACTCACCGCATACACATGAGCAAAACGTTTCAACCGGACTCATAGAAAGATAGGGGCTTATAATTTCGCCTCCCAACGTATTCACCTCAAGGGTGATGTCAACAATAATAACTCATGCTACCCATATCCAACTGGATATATGTGCCTAGATCTTTCCTCACCACATGATGCTTGCCAAAAGAGAAAAATAAAAAGGAATAGAGAGAAAAACTTTGACTCTTGCATGAAAATAAATACATAAAAGTAAAAGGTAGGCCCTTCGCAGAGGGAAGCAGAGGTTGCCATGCGCTTTTTGTTTGTATGCTCAATCCCTTAGTGCAAAAGATTGTCATGTTATATTGCCCCTTATGATAGCAACCTTTATTATGCAGTCTGTCGCTTTTATTCTTTGCCATCACAAGTTCGTACAACGCTCAATTTTCTCTTACACTAAATGATCTAACACTTTTAGAAGCAATTTTTATTGCCTTATTGCACCGATGACAACTTACTTGAAGGATCTTACTCAATCCTTAGGTAGGTATGGTGGAATCTTGAAAATAAGATTTGGGTTTAGGGGTTTTTGGATGCACAAGTAGTATCTCTACTTGGTGCGGAATTTTTGGCTAGCAAAGATGGGGGGCAAGCACCACATGTTGAAGGATCTACGACAATATAACTTCTATGTGAATATGAACAAACATAAATCATTACGTTGTCTTCCTTGTCCAACGTCAACAATTTTGGCATATAATATTTTGATGGGGGCTCACAATCACAAAAGATTTCCAAGATAGTGTATTTGCATGTGAAAGTTCTCTTCCTTATAGTAATCATTCATGAATTGCTTGTATGACCAATATTGTGATTGTCAAGCTTCAAAAGATTTCACTTTCTAAACCCAATGTGAAGCTACCACTAGGCATGATATGAACATATAATTTCAACTTCATGATATTCAATTCATTCAACAATTTACTCATAGGATATAAGTGAAGCACGAGAGTAAATGAAAAACTACTCCAAAAAGATATAAGTGAAGATCAAGCAAGTAGTTAAGTAAAGGGGTAGCTAATTGAGGACTCTCTCTTATTTAAAAACTTTCAGATCTAAGTACTCCCTCCATCCCAAAATTCTTGTCTTAGATTTGTCTAGATACAAATGCATCTAATACTAAAACGTGACTTGATACATACATATCTAGACAAATCTAAGGCAAGAATTTTGGGATGGAGGGAGTATTTTATTAAAAAAGCAAGTAAAACTAAACAAAATGACATTCCAAGAATAGCACAACTCAAGTGAAGAAGCAAAAACTTAGGCTCAACCGATACTAACCGATAATTATTGATGAAGAAAGGTGGGATGCCTACCGGGGCATCCCCAAGCTTAGATGCTTGAGACTTCTTGAAATATTATCTTGGGATGCCTTGGGCATCCCCAAGCTTGAGCTTTTGTGTCTCCTTAATTCCTTTTATACCACGGTTTCCCTAAATCTTAAAAACTTCATACACACAAAACTCAACAAGAACTCGTGAGATAAGTTAGTATAAACCAATGCAAAAACCTTATCATTCTCTACTGTAGGAAATCACAAAAATTATTATTCAACATTGCATACTAAATTCCTCTGCATATTTAATACTCCTATCCTCAAATAGAATCATTAAACAAGCAAACATATGCAAACAATGCAAACATAACAGCAATCTGCCAAAACAGTACAGTCTGTAAAGAATGCAAGAGTATCAATACTTCTTTAACTCCAAAAATTATGAAAATTTACCACACTGTAGAAAATTTATCAGATCTTACTGTGAATAAAGTTTCAACATTTTATCACATTCTGACTTTTCTCGGGAATTTTTGCAACATCGATAAACTTTCTGTTTTGAAACAGCAACTCATATACTTGCAAAATGAGCATGATAAAGGCTATCCTTGACATTTTTATTGAAAAGAAAGATGAAAACATTATTCTAAATAACAGAAAACAAATCCTAGCAAAATAAAATTACGCTCCAAGCAAAACACATATCATGTGATGAATGAAAATATAGCTCCAAGTGAGGTTACCGATAATGTTGGAGACGAAAGAGGGGATGCCTTCCGGGGCATCCCCAAGCTTAGTTGCTTGGATCTTCCTTGAATATTACCTTGGGGGTGACTTGGGCATCCCCAAGCTTAGGGTATTGTCACTCCTTATTCTCCTCATATCGATATCTCACCCAAAACTTGAAAACTTCAATCACATAAAACTTAACGGAACTTCATGAGATGCATTAGTATAATAAAGAGCAAACCATTTCACTTTGGTACTGTCAAAGACAAGTTTCATAATTGTTCCCACACAATGCCTACTGTAGCATATCATTTCCACAATTTATATTGAGAAATATAAGCCATAGAAACTAGGAAACAAGCAAACTACGCATTGAAAACAGAATCTGTCAAAAACAGAACAGTCTGTAATAATCTGTACTCCAACCATACTTCTGCTATGAGATAGGGAAAACTCAATTTATCACAACAAGATAGAGAGGGGAAAACACCATATGATCTGACTATACTAACAAAGCCCGCGATACATCAAGATTGTGCATCTCAAGAACACGAGAGAGAGGGATTAAACACATAGCTACTGGTACAAACCCTCAGCCCCGAGGGTGGACTACTCCCTCCTCATGATGGTGGCCGCCGGGATGATGAAGATGGCCACCGGTGTTGATTCCCCCATCCGGCAGGTGCCGGAACATGGTCTAGATTGGTTTGACGTGGCTACAGAGGCTTGCGGTGGCGGAACTTCTGATCTAGGGTCTTTGCGAGGGTTTTTAGAATATTTGTCAATTTATAGGGCGAAGAGGCAGTGCGGGAGGCCACCGAGGTGGGCATAACCCACCGGGGCGCGCCTGGGGGCCCAGGCGTGCCCTGGTGGGTTGTGCCCCCCTCGGGGCACCCCCTAGGTGCCGCTCAGATGGAAAAACTTGGTACATGAAACTTGCTCAGAACGACGAGGCGAATCCGAATACGCCGTCCGTTCGCCCGCCACATGTCCCTAACTAACCGAACATGGAACCTTTCCCCTCCGGTCCGCCTGTCCGAAAATGCAAACTTCGAGAAAACTTTCCCGGATGTTATTACCCCTTCACCTACATTGTGTAGCCCTACGATAGGTCACCCCTAGCACCGCGTATCGTATTGTCATGCATCTGTTTGCTTGTATTTACTGTTTCTTTCCCCTCTTCCCTCTCGATAGAGCCCGGTACCGACATAGCCTCCGAGATCGACGCAGCTCTGGTGATTGGCTACCATCCAAAACCGAGCTCACAAAAGAGGAAAGAAGAGGCGGGAAAGGGACGAAGAGAAAGCAGAAAGCCCACAACCCCAAACAACCCAAAAAAAAAAAAAAAAAAAAAAAAAAAAAAAAAAAAAAAAAAAAAAAAAAAAAAAAAAAAAAAAAATCAAAAAACACCAAAAAAAAACACACCACACACCTGAGCATTTCGATATCGCCCATTCTAATTTCTCCTGCTTGCACTAGATTTTGCTGCTGTTAATGTTATCCTATTTCTGCTGCATAGCCTATTTATTGTAACCTGCTGTTGATACCTTCCTATTCATCCTAAACTATTTAGTATAGGCTAGATAGAGACCGATCAGTGAACCCCACTTGTCCCGACTGCCCCGCTGGAGTATCAGAAGACCCGATCAACGGGATCGAAGACCAGACCCCGGCACCGCACCGCACCTCACTTCCCCCTTAGTTGCTCGACACTACTGGGTTACTATCGAGTGCCGAGGGTGATACCTCGTCAGCACTTCTGATGATAACCTTGTAGGTTAGTTAATCGGTAGTGGTAAGCGAGGGTGATTCCTCCTACACCACCCCCGATAACGACAGAGTCGTGCAACACCTCAAGTGTGGACCTCGAGGGTGATGCCTCCTACGTTCACCTTGATTTTACATCAGGTGGGAGTCCAACGAGGGTGATGCCTCGGATTCCTCCTTGAAATGGTAGCCTCACGAATGCCTTACGTTACTTTTGATACTGATACTTGGAAAGGCGGGTCGACCCTGAGGGGTACCCGCGAGTGATGGATAGTTAACCGTGAGTTATTCTACGAGGCGCGGCCGGGCATTCTTAGCCCTTGCAGCAAGTCCTCGAGATGGGGCGACGGGGTCACATCGATCGTGAGTCTCTGCTCGTTACCGCAAGCCCCTAGTCCACTTACGATTTGGATATTTGATCCGAGCCGGCCTTTGGCCGGATAGCACTAACCATCACGTGGGAAGAGTTATGGGCACTCTGCATTGTAGCATCAGCCGAAAGCTCTGTCAGACGTCCAGTTCAGCATGGCGGCCGGGTCGGATTGTGCCGATGGCGCTGGTATCCACCCTGCTCACAACGACCCGGAGTGCACAGGGCGATGGCCCAAGACCCCTGAGCGCTTAGGATATAGACCGACGGGGACCTCTCTGCTGAGCTCTAGGTAGGGTTGCGATGTATCGTTTGTCCGAGGCCGGGCATGACCCAGGAAAGTGTGTCCGGCCAGAGTTAAGCGAGCGTGGTGGGTAAGTTGGTGCACCCCTACAGGGAAGAACACATCTATCGATAGCCGGTCCTACGGTAAAGGACACTCGGAGTTGTATCCCGATCGATACAGCCAGAACTTGAGATGATACCCGGATATGTGGCCCCGGGATCGCTTTCTCGCAGGGAGTCGAGGAAGGATCTCTGGGCGAGACTGTTACTTGACACTACTGCTACTTTACGTTATGCTAATCTGCACTCTTCTAATGCTGCAAGACCGATGAAGATGATGAAGATGCTAGTCTTCGATAGGACTAGGCTCTCTCTCTATTCTGGCATTTCTGCAGCCCAGTCCACATATACAGCCTTCCTTTGATAATGTTGCATATGTAGTGTAGATCCTTGCTTGCTGAGTACTTCGGAGTACTCACGGTTGCTTTGCTTTCTTTTTCTCCCCATATCAGTTTGTCGTGACCAGATGACGGAGCCCCTGAGAATGCTGCCCCCGCCGACGACTACTTCTACCACCCCGAGGATGGATACTACTTTGAGATGGCTGACGACCAGGAGTAGGTTCGGAGGGTCCCAGGCAGGAGGCCTGCGCCTTTCGATCGTAGTTTTTGTTTTACCCTGCCTTTCTAGAGGCTTCTCTGTTTTGTTTTATATCTGTATTCAGATATCTGATGCTTCCGCTGACGCTTGTATGCGAGCTTATGTATTCGAGCCCTCGAGGCCCCTGGCTTGTAATATAAAGCTTGCATGTCTTTATTTATGTTTTAGAGTTGTGTTGTGATATCTTCAAGTGAGTCCTTAGGCTTGATCATGTGCATTTGCATGTATGATTAGTGCATGATTAAGCCGGGGGCGTCACAGGTTGGTATCAGAGCCGACTACCTCTAGGACTTCCCCTTTCCAACTCCTTGGCCGAAGTTGAGTCTAGTGGTCCAAAACTATTTTACTAACTTGGCTGTGTGGCTTACGGGCCCACATCGCCAAATGGGTGGTATTAGGATCTTTTACTCCTCGACCTTTACTCTGGGACTCTGATCTCTCTTCCTTTCGGGTTCAAGAATTTACTAACTCTGACATTAGGATCTCGTAATCACATCCATCCGGAGTTCTGAAGTTATCCCCCCTTGCTTCAAGATTGTGGGCCAGGTTCTGCTTACAGGATCCTTTTATCGAGGGCACCTTGTGTTGTCACTTGCAGAATTCTTGCTCCAACAGTTTTCTCCGACGTTGATGTAGCCTTTGCTATGTCTCGTTGTGTACTTCCTTACCGCGTGCCTGCGCGCCGCCTAGTTGTCTAGTCTTCCCCTTTCAGCTGTCGTAATGCCGGATTGTAACCGAGACTATGTGTGTGGATTTGAATGTCCGGTGTGGCTATGATGAAGTATCTATTACACTTCCTTCTGTTGTGCGTCTTACTTCATGAATGATTCCTTACATCTGCATTTCTTCTTGCTAAACTGCCCTGTCGATTTGGCAGGATGGCTGATGATCCTCCACCTCCATCTTATGTTGCCGAAATGAGGCAGCAGTTTGAACTCAACCGTCAGTTTATGACCGAAGTATTGGCTCAATTCCAAACTCTGAATGCTCAGCAACAGTCTGCTCCAATAACTCTGCCAGAATTCGTGCGCCTCAACCCGTCTGTTTACCGCAACTCCACCAATCCTATGGATGCTGATGATTGGCTTTGTGACATCCTGTTTGAGATGGAGTCAGCTAACGTTGCCCCTGCCAGTTATGTCCCCTTTGCGACATTTCACTTGAAGGGTCCAGCTGCTCAATGGTGGGAAAGCCACAAGAGTATGTTGCCTGCTGAATCTATACCCACTTGGCAGGAATTTCAGTCCGCTTTTCATGCACGGTATATTCCTCAAGGTCTGATCGACCAGAAGAAGTAGGAATTCCGCAAACTCTCACAGGGCACAATGACTGTGAATGAATATCAGAGGAAATTTCTTGACTTATCCCGCTATGCTAAAGATGATGTCGACACTGACGCCCGCAAGCAGGAGAAATTCTGTGAAGGACTACGTTCCGATATACAGCTCGTGCTTATTGTTCAAGATTACGCAGACTTTGCAATGCTTGTCAGTCAAGCCTACCGAGTTGAAACTGGTCTGGCTAAGTACCAGGAGTCGCTCAAGCGCACTCGTGATGTTGGCTCATCCTCGAGTCAGCCTGTTCAGAAACGTCGAGTCTGGATCCCACATAATGTTCATCACCGCCCTGCTCCAACACCAAGACCGTCTTATGTTGCACCTCGTCTGCCTTCACCGCCGGGACAACTAACAGTTCAGGGTGGACAGCCCAGTGCTATGGCTTTTCATCAGGATGCACCACGTCCTCCTGTTGGTCGCAAGAAGAACTGTCGGAACCGTCGTCTCAGAAGCTGTAATGCCAGGCCGTCTGCTATAGTTCGGGGCCAGGTCACTCATGTCAAAATGGAAGAAGCTCGAGAGTCCCCTAAAATCGTGATGGGTACCCTTCCAGTTAATTCAGTGGCAGCTTCCGTTCTTTTTGATTCAGGTGCATCACATTCCTTTGTGTCCCAGCAATTTGCACAACTGCATGGGTTAGCTATGAGCTCATTACCCACTCCTTTAGAAATCAGCACTCCCCGTTCCAGGTAGCAAACCAAGATGGTAAGTCACAACAATCAGATCAGAATTGAAGGGTTGATGTTCTCTGTTTCCCTTATTGCTCTTGGACCTTCCGACATAGATATCATTCTTGGTATGGACTGGTTGACCGCCCATAATGCTATGATTAACTGTGCC
The DNA here is from genome assembly GCA_011799875.1 of Thinopyrum elongatum. NCBI lineage: Eukaryota > Viridiplantae > Streptophyta > Magnoliopsida > Poales > Poaceae > Thinopyrum > Thinopyrum elongatum. Next base: position 74,697,684 of record CM022302.1, on the reverse strand, counting down.
GCCAAGTCAGTCCAGCTCACACACCCTTCCGGCCAGAGAATCAACTACTCCGCCCGGATAGTCCAGAACGCTGAGAGTCAGATATATGTTCTGAATGCATTGAATGCCTTGCCTCTCGAGGGAATCGAAAACATTCCAGTCGTTCGTGATTTCCAGGATGTCTTTCCGGAAGAACTTCCAGGAATTCCCCCTGCAAGAGCTGTCGAGTTTGTCATCGACTTGAAGCCGGGCACTACCCCTATTGCGAAGCGTCCTTATAAGATGCCTCCGCACCACCTTCTTGAACTTAAGGAAGAAATCGACAAGTCACTCAAGAAAGGTTTCATCCGCCCCAGTCCATCTGCTTGGGGAGCACCTTCCCTCTTTGTCAAGAAGAAGGATGGTACGAATCGGTTGGTTCAAGATTACCAACCTATCAACCAAGCAACGATTCAGAACAAGTATCCGCTTCCCAGAATCAACGATCTATATGATCAACTTGCTGGTTCCTTAGTATTCTCTAAGCTTGATTTGAGATTGGGATACCACCAAATCCGAGTTCGTGAAGAGGATATCCCGAAGACAGCATTCGTTACTCGCTATGGTTCTTACGAGTACACTGTCATGTCTTTCGGCTTGACTAATGCTCCAGCAACCTTCTCCCGGTTAATGAACTACATCTTCATGGATTATCTCGACAAATTCATCGTGGTATATCTGGATGATATTCTAGTGTATTCGAAGAATGAAGAAGAACATGTCGAACATCTTCGCCTTGTTCTGGAAAAGCTTCGAGAACACCAACTGTATGCCAAGTATTCCAAGTGCGAGTTCTGGTTATCTGAAGTGACATATCTCGGCCATGTGATTTCGAAAGATGGCATTGCCATTAACCCAGAACGAGTTCAGGCTATCCTTGAATGGACTCCGCCGAAGAATGTCAAGCAAGTCAGGAGTTTTCTCGGCCTTGCAAGCTATTGCCGGCGGTTTGTCGAGAATTTCTCAAAGATTGCTAAGCCCCTGACTGATCTGCTTCATAAAGGCGTTAAGTTTGAGTGGAAAGAAAAATGTCAGGAAAGTTTTCAAACACTCAAAGACAAGCTGACATCTGCACCAGTACTTGCTCCTCCAGATTCTCACAAGGATTTTGTGATCTATTGTGACGCATCCCGTGAAGGATTAGGCTGTGTACCAATGCAAGAGCGTAAGGTGATTGCCTATGGCTCTCGTCAGTTGCGTCCGCATGAAGAGAATTATCCGGTACATGATCTAGAACTAGCTGCTGTCATCTATGCACTGCAGTTGTGGCGACATTACCTCCTCGGTAACCGTTGCGAGATATACACGGATCATAAAAGTCTGAAGTACTTGTTCACCCAGCCATCTCTAAACCTCCGTCAGCAAAGATGGATGGAGACCATTGCGGACTATGATTTGGGTATTTCTTATACCCCTGGCAAGGCTAATGTAATGGCTGATGCATTGAGACGTAAATCCTATTGCTGTGAACTTGAAGTCCAGCTAGAGCAACCACTTCTGTATGAAGAGCTTCGAAAGCTAAATCTCGAGATAGTTCCTCAAGGATACCTAAAAACCTTGGTTGTTGAACCAGAACTTGAGAAAGCTGTTAAGAGTGCGCAAGCTAAAGATGCTGAAATTGATCTGATGAAGAAAGATCTTCACCTCGAAAAATACAGGGATTTCTCACTGTCTGAAGATGGAACCTTGTACTTCAGAAATCGCATTGTGGTACCTCGCTTTGAGCTTATGACTGATAAGGTCATGAAGGAGGCACATGATACACCACTGTCTATTCATCCGGGTAGCACCAAGATGTATCGTGATCTTCGTCAAAGGTACTGGTGGTCTAGAATGAAGCAGGATATTGCTCGATATGTTGCTGAATGTGATGTGTGTCGTCGCGTTAAAGCAGAACATCACAAGCCTGCTGGAATTCTGCAACCGTTACCTATTCCTTTATGGAAATGGGACAAGGTTCAGATGGATTTCATTACTGGCCTTCCTAAGTCACAGAAGGGTCACGATGCTATTCTTGTCGTCGTTGACCAACTTTCAAAAGTTGCACACTTTCTGCCTGTCAAGGAGACGATCACTGCTAGTCAGTTAGCAGAGTTATATATCTCTAGAATTGTATCACTCCACGGTATTCCGAAGGAGATCAGTTCGGACCGTGGCTGTCTTTTCACTTCAAAGTTCTGGGAAAGTTTCCAAAAAGCTATGGGAACTCATATCACCTGGAGTTCAGCTTATCACCCCCATTCCCAAGGCCAAGTCGAGCGGGTATATCAAGTGCTTGAAGACATGCCTCGGGCTTGTGTTATTTCCTTCGGCAAGAAGTGGGAAGAATCTCTCTCGTATGCCGAGTTCTCTTATAACAACAGCTATCAAGCCAGTTTGAAGATGGCCCCCTTCGAAGTTCTATATGGACGTAAGTGTCGAACCCCTCTGAATTGGTCAGAAACTGGGGAACGACCACTCGTGGGACCGGATATTATCCAACACGCCGAAGAACAAGTCCGTATTGTTCGAGAAAATCTCAAAGCGGCTCAGGACCGCCAGAAGAGCAACTATGATCGCAAACGATGGGGTTTGACTTATCAACCTGGTGATCAGGCTTATCTGCGAGTCACTCCTATGAAGGGCACTCACCGTTTCGGAATCAAGGGCAAGTTAGCTCCCCGCTACATTGGTCCTTTCCGCATTGTTGCTAGACGTGGTCAGGTGGCATATAAATTGGAATTGCCGCCGCAATTCTCTCATATCCACGACGTCTTTCATGTGTCGCAACTTCGTAAATGCTTCAAGGAATCTCCGCACCGTGCAGTGGATCATGAGATGCTCGAATTGCAAGATGACCTATCTTATAAGGAGCATCCGATCCGCATTCTCAATGACGCTGAACGTCGGACCCGTCAGAAGGTTACCAAGTTCCTGAAAGTGCAGTGGTCTAATCATACTGAAGATGAAGCCACTTGGGAACGCGAGGATCATCTTCGCAAGGAATACACTGACCTCCTTCCTTCTTCCTCCTGAATTCTCGGGACGAGAATTTCTTTTAGAGGAGGAGAATTTGTAACACCCCTGTGTAATAGTCACTATGATCAACTGCTAATATGCCAAGTCATCCTCATTTGCAGTGCCTAGTCATAGTGGTTATCCAAAACAATTCAAATTCCATTCTGAAAATCAATTCAAATTTAAAAGTAAAATATGAAGTTACTCAAACACTGGTGGAAAAATGTTCATCATCTTGCAAATATTCCAAAACAATTATATGTTAAGGAACACAACATCACTCTTGAGCAAAGATGAGCATTAGCCATTAAAACAGCACCATTTCAGTATTTTTAAATGCTATTCTATTTTTGGAAAATTCAAGTGAGCTTCAAAAATTCTCAAACTTTTGTGGCACTGTCTAAAAACAACAGGGAATTATTGGGACACTCCCCATATTTTTCCTAAAGTGAAATGGGTGCCCAACTAAGTCTTTTCCCCTCTCTAATAACTAAATAAAAGAAAAACAGAAAAAGAAAAGGCCAGAGCCACTTACCTGGCTGCTGGACCGAGTCGGCCCAGCCCATCTCCACCCACTCCCTCCTCCGTGTCGCCATCTCCATGGTCGTGCTCGCCGCACCGCTCGCTGCGCGCCACCGCGGCCAGGCAGGGGGCTGGAGGGGATAAGGGCGAGTCCCCGTTCCCTCCCCCTGGTCACCGCACCACTTCTCCTCCCCTCTCCCTCGCTCGCTCGTCTCTCCCTCTCCCTCTCCGTCTAGGCCGAGCGCCACCGTCGCCACTCACCGCATCCGACGCGGCCATCGACGGCCTCGTACTCGCTGGTGTTGTCCACGAGCTCCGCCGTGGACGACGACCCCTCCTGGTGCCTCCAGACGGAGCCAGGGAGGCCTGCTGCTGCTGATTCTTCGTCGTCCCCATGTCCGGCCACCGCAAACCCCCGCCGTCGATTCGCCGTCTTCCCTGCGCTCCCGATCACTCAAGGGCCATCTTGTGCCGCTCGGTGAGCATTCCCCTCTCCCCTGGCCTCTCGCTTGCTCGTTCACGCGCTAGGACGACGGCCCCGCTTGAACCCGTAACTGCGCCGTCTGCCATTGCCGGCGAGCTGCTCCATGCAGAGCCGCCCGAGCTTCTCCGCCATGCCTGTCGTGTTCCTGACGCTCGTAGTAGGCCGCCTAGCCGCGTAGCTCGCTCGCTAACGCCCCGTAGCCACGCGACCGAGCCCACACGAAAATCGCCGCCGCCTGCCGTCATCGTAGCGGCGAACTCCGGCCACCACCGTGCCGTATGCGACCACCATCGGACGCAGCGCCTCATGCCCGTCCCGTAGGACCAAACCGTGTGCCAAGCGGGGCTCTATACGCGGTTTCCGGCCGACTCCGGCGTACTGCCGCCGTGATTTTGGTCGTCGGCGCCGTCGCCGGCGCCACCGCTGATGTGGCCGGCCGGGGCCACCTCCGGGTCGCTGCCTGGTGGGCCCCAGGGGCCCGATCGGCTCTGTTGACCGAAGTCAACTGCTGACTGGACTAGGTCCAGCCACTGACATGTGGACCACCACCTCCCCCTAATTAACTAAAATTAATTAAACATGCCTAATCACACACTGACAGTGCGGGCCCACCCGATAATTAGGATTAGATTAATTAAAATAACCCTGTTTAGTTAGTCCAGACACTGACTTGTGGGTCCCACTGGACCCATAGGTCAGATTTGACCCTGGTCAGCCGACCGTTGACTGCTGACGTCACTATTGCATCATGCTGATGTCGCTGCTACTGTTCTGGATAATGTTGATTTAATAAATAAAATAAATTTCAGAAAACAATTAAAATCTTTAGAAAACCATAGAAATTAATCCGTAGCTCGGATGGAAAAACTTTGTACATGAAACTTGCTCAGAACAACGAGGCGAATCCGAATACGCCGTCCGTTCACCCGCCACATGTCCCTAACTAACCGAACATGGAACCTTTCCCCTCCGGTCCGCCTGTCCAAAAATGCAAACTTCGGGAAAACTTTCCCGGATGTTATTCCCCCTTCACCTACGTCGTGTAGCCCTACGATAGGTCACCCCTAGCACCGCGTATCGTATTGTCATGCATATGTTTGCTTGTATTTAATGTTTCTTTCCCCTCTTCTCTCTTGATAGAGCCCGGTACCGACGTAGCCTCCGAGATCGACGCAGCTCCGGTGATTGGCTACAGTACCGACGATTCTGCCCTTGCCGCCGAGCAACCAGGCAAGCCCCCCCCCCCCCTGAGCATTTCGATATCGCCCATTCTAATTTCTCCTGCTTGCACTAGATTTTGCTACTGTTAATGTTATCCTATTTCTGCTGCACAGCCTGTTTATTGTAACCTGCTGTTGATACCTTCCTATTCATCCTAAACTGTTTAGTATAGGCTGGGTAGAGACCGATCAGTGAACCCCACTTGTCCCGACTGCCCCGCTGGAGTATCAGAAGACCCGATCAACGGGATCGAAGACCAGACCCCGGCACCGCACCGCACCTCACTTCCCCCTTAGTTGCTCGACACTACTGGGTTACCATCCAGTGCCGAGGGTGATACCTCGTCAGCACTTCTGATGATAACCTTGTAGGTTAGTTAATCGGTAGTGGTAAGCGAGGGTGATTCCTCCTACACCACCCCCGATAATGACAGAGTCGTGCAACACCTCAAGTGTGGACCTTGAGGGTGATGCCTCCTACGTTCACCTTGATTTTACATCAGGTGGGAGTCCAACGAGGGTGATGCCTCGGATTCCTCCTTGAAATGGTAGCCTCACGGATGCCTTACATTACTTTTGATACTGATACTTGGAAAGGCGGGTCGACCCTGAGGGGTACCCGCGAGTGATGGATAGTTAACCGTGAGTTATTCTACGAGGCGCGGCCGAGCATTCTTAGCCCTTGCAGCAAGTCCTCGAGACGGGGCGACGGGGTCACATCGATCGTGAGTCTCTGCTCGTTACCGCAAGCCCCTAGTCCACTTACGATTTGGATATTTGATCCGAGCCGGCCTTTGGCCGGATAGCACTAACCATCACGTGGGAAGAGTTATGGGCACTCTGCATCGTAGCATCAGCCGAAAGCTCTGTCAGACGTCCAATTCAGCATGGCGGCCGGGTCGGATCGTGCCGATGGCGCTGGTATCCACCCTGCTCACAACGACCCGGAGTGCACAGGGCGATGGCCCAAGACCCCTGAGCACTTAGGATATAGACCGACGGGGACCTCTCTGCTGAGCTCTAGGTAGGGTTGCGATGTATCGTTTGTCTGAGGCCGGGCATGACCCAGGAAAGTGTGTTCGGCCGGAGTTAAGCGAGCGTGGTGGGTAAGTTGGTGCACCCCTGCAGGGAAGAACACATCTATCGATAGCCGGTCCTACGGTAAAGGACACTTGGAGTTGTATCTTGATCGATACAGCCAGAACTTGAGATGATACCCGGATATGTGGCCCCAGGATCGCTTTCTCGTAGGGAGTCGAGGAAGGATCTCTGAGCGAGACTGTTACTTGACACTACTGCTACTTTACATTATGCTAATCTGCACTCTTCTAATGTTGCAAGACCGATGAAGATGATGAAGATTCTAGTCTTCGATAGGACTAGGCTCTCTCTCTATTCTGGCATTTCTGCAACCCAGTCCACATATACAGCCTTCCTTTGATAATGTTGCATATGTAGTGTAGATCCTTGCTTGCTGAGTACTTCGGAGTACTCACGGTTGCTTTGCTTTCTTTTTCTCCCCATATCAGTTTGTCGTGACCAGATGACGGAGCCCCTGAGAACGCTGCCCCCGCCGACGACTACTTCTACCACCCCGAGGATGGATACTACTTTGAGATGGCTGACGACCAGGAGTAGGTTCGGAGGGTCCCAGGCAGGAGGCCTGCGCCTTTCGATCATAGTTTTTGTTTTACCCCGCCTTTCTAGAGGCTTCTCTGTTTTGTTTTATATCTGTATTCAGATATCTGATGCTTCCACTGACGCTTGTATGCGAGCTTATGTATTCGAGCCCTCGAGGCCCCTGGCTTGTAATATAAAGCTTGCATGTCTTTATTTATGTTTTAGAGTTTTGTTGTGATATCTTCAAGTGAGCCCTTAGGCTTGATCGTGTGCATTTGCGTGTATGATTAGTGCATGATTAAGCCGGGGGCGTCACATCACAAACTTTAACGCAAGTATTTCTACCAATCCACAATTACTCACTAGCATGACTCTAATATCACCATCTTTATATCTCAAAACAATATGCAAGGAATCAAACTTCTCATAGTATTTAATGCACTTTATATGAAAGTTTTTATTATATCCCTCTTGGATGCCCATTATATTAGGACTAAATTCATAACCTAAGCAAATTACCATGCTGTTTAGAGACTCTCAAAATAATATAAGTGAAGCAAGAGAGTTCAACAATTTCTATAAAATAAAACCACCACCGTGCTCTAAAAAGATATAAGTGAAGTACTAGAGCATATTGCCCAGCTCAAAAGATATAAGTGAAGCACAAAGAGTATTCTAATAAATTCACGATTTAAGCGTGTCCCTCTCAAAAGATGTGTACAGAAAGGATGATTGTGGAAAACTAAAAAGCAAAACAAAGACTCATATCATACAAGACGCTCCAAGTAAAACACATATCATGTGGTGAATAAAAATATAGCCTCAAGTAAATTTACTGATGGATTGAAGACGAAAGAGGGGATGCCTTCCGGGGCATCCCCAAGCTTAGGCTCTTGGTTGTCCTTGAATATTACCTTGGGCTGACTTGGGCATCCCCAAGCTTAGGTTCTTGCCACTCCTTATTCCATAGTCCATCAAATCTTTACCCAAAACTTGAAAACTTCACAACAAAAAACTCAACAGAAAACTCATGAGATCCGTTAGTATAAGAAAATAAATCACCACTTTTGGTACTGTTGTGAACTCATTATTTATTTATATTGGTGTAATATCTACTGTATTCCAACTTCTCCATGGTTCATACCCCCCGATACTACCCATAGATTCATCAAAATAAGCAAACAACACATAGAAAACAGAATCTGTAAAAAAACAGAACAGTCTGTAGCAATCTGGAAATCTCGAATACTTCTGTAACTCCAAAAATTCTGAAAAATTAAGACAACCTGGGAAATTTGTATATAAATCTTGTGTAAAAAATTCAGATCAAATTCACGCTTCTGTGATTTTCTAAAATTGTTCTACTGGGCGCAAAAGTTTCTGTTTTTCAGCAAGATCAAATCAACTATCACCGTAGGCCATCCCAAAGGTCTTACTTGGCTCAAACACTAATTAAAACACCAAAACACAATTACTACGGAGGTAATAATGTGTATTTTATTCAAGAACAGAAGCAAAACAAAAAACATAAAAATAAAATTGGGTTGCCTCCCAACAAGCGTTATTGTTTAAAGCCATTAAGCTAGGCTTTGATATTTCAATGATGCTCACATGAAAGACAAGAATTGAAGCACAAAGAGAGCATCATAAAAAATGTGACAAACACATCTAAGTCTAACATACCTCCTATGCATAGGAATTTTATAAGCAAATAAATTATCAAGAAAAGCAATATCTAGCATATGCAAAGAAGAAAAAGGAAACGATAGCAATCTCAACATGAAGAGAGGTAATTTAGTAACATGAAAATTTCTATAACAATATTTTCCTCTCTCATAATAATTGCATGTGGGATCATATTCAAATTCAACAATATAGCTATCACATAACATATTCTCTAATTATTCCACATGCATGCAAAGTTGATACTCTTCCAAAATAGTGGGATTATCATAAAATAAAGTCGTGACCTCTCCAAACCCACTTTTACCAAAAAAAAATCACAAGATTGATAATTCTCCAAAGTAGCGGGATCATTATTACCTAAATTTGACACTCTTCCAAACCCACTTTCAATATTATTGCAAACATTGTTATCAATATCAAATTCATCATGAGGCTTAAATAAATTTTCAAGATCGTAAGAAGAATCACCCCAGTCATGATAATTACAATAAGTAGTGGACATAGCAAAACTAGCATCCCCAAGCTTAGGTTTTGCATATTATTAACACAATTGACATTAATAGAATTTATAATAACACCATTGCAATCATGCTTTTCAACCAGGGAGCTATCGTGAATCACTTCATAAATTTCTTCTTTTGACACTTCATCATAATTTTCGGATTCACGAATTTCAAGCAAAACTTCATAAAGATAATCTAGTGCACTCAACTCACTAGCAATTGGTTCATCATAATTGGATCTCTTGAAAAGATTAGCAAGTGGATGAGGATCCATATCAATAGATTTTTAGCAAGCGAAGATGCAAGCATATAGAAGGCACATGGCAACACAAGCAAACAAAAAGACGAACGAAAAGAGGGCGAATAAAAAGGCAAATATTTTTGTGTTTTTCTGAAAATGTTTTAGAAGTGGGGGAGAGGAAAATGAGAGGCAAATGGCAAATAACGTAATGCAAGAGATGAGAGTTTATGATGGGTACTTGGTAGGCTTGATGTAGACCTCCCCGGCAACGGCGCCAGAAATTCTTCCTGCTACTTCTTGAGCTTGCGTTGGTTTTTCCCTTGAAGAGGAAAAGGTGATGTAGCAAAGTTGAGATAAGTATTTCCCTCAGTTTTGAGAACCAAGGTATCAATCCAGTAGGAGGTACAAGCAAGTCTCCAATCTATGCACCTGCACAAACAATCAAACACTTGCACCCAACACGATAAAGGGGTTGTCAATCCCTTCACGGTCACTTGCAAGGATGAGATCTGATAGAGATAGATATAAAAGATTACTATAACGTAAAACAAAGTAAAAGTAAATAAATTGCAGCAAGGTATTTTTGGGTTTTTTGGTTAATAGGTCAGAAAATATATAATGGAAAATAGACCCGGGGGCCATAGGTTTCACTAGAGGCTTCTCTCTTGAAGGAAAATAATACGGTGGGTGAACAAATTACTGTCGAGCAATTGATAGAAAAGTGCAAAGTTATGGATATCCAAGGCAATGATTATGCATATAGGCATCACGTCCATGTCAAGTAGACCGAAATGATTCTGCATCTACTACTATTACTCCACACATCGACCGCTATCCAGCATGCATCTAGAGTATTAAGTTCATAAAGAACAGAGTAACGCCTTAAGTAAGATGACATGATGTAGAGGGATAAACTCAAGCAATATGATGAAAACCCCATCTTTTTATCCTTGATGGCAACAATACAAATACGTGCCTCGCTACCCCTACTTTGTCACTGGGTGAGGACACCGCAAGATTGAACTCAAAACTAAGCACCTCTCCCATTGCAAGAACTACCAATCTAGTTGGCCAAACCAAACCAATAATTTGAAGAGAAATACAAAGATATCAAATCATGCATATAAGAATTCAGAGGAGATTCAAATAATATTCATAGATAATCTGATCATAAATCCACAATTCATCGGATCTCGACAAACACACCGCAAAAGAATATTACATCGGATAGAACTCCAAGAACATCAAGGAGAACATGGTATTGAAGATCATAGAGAGAGAAGAAGCCATCTAGCTACTAGCTATGGACCCGTAGGTCTGAGGTAAACTACTCACGCTTCATCGGAAGGGCAATAGGGTTGATGTAGATGCCCTCCGTGATCGAATCCCCCTCCGGCAGATTGCCGGAAAAGGCCCCAATATGGGATCTCACGGGAACAGAGGCTTGCGATGGCGGAAAAGTATTTTTGTGGACGCTTCTGATGGTTTGGGAATATATGGGAATTTATAGGCCCAGGATTAGGGTTAAAGGAGCTACGAGGGACCCACAAGGCAGGGGGCGTGCCCTGCACCCTTGCCGTCGCCTCGGGACTCCTTTTACTTGGTTTCCAAGTCCTACGTATGTCTTCTGGTCCAAGAAAAATCATCGTAAAGTTATATTCCGTTTGGACTCCGTTTGATATTCCTTTTCTGCGAAACTCAAAAACAAGGAAAAAACAGAAACTGGTACTGGGCTCTGTGTTAATAGGTTAGTCCAAAAATAATATAAAATAGCATATTAATGCATATAAAACATCCAAAATAGATCATATAATAGCATGGAACAATCAAAAATTATAGATACGTTGGAGACGTATCAACGAACCCCGTGCGAGAAGACTGCCAGCGCAGCAATGCATGTTTCACTTGTGGCCAGACTAGATATTATGCAAGAACGGCAAGCCAAGCACCACCCTCAAGCCACAAGTCAACAACATGGGATCTTTCCCAGCTCGGAAGCTCATTCAAGGGCAAGTGCACCATCTCTCCGTCGAAGAAGCCCAGAAAACCTAGAATGGTCATTGGTATGTTTCCTATTAATAACATACCTGCAGCAATTTTATTCGACTCTGGGGCTTCCCATTCTTTTATTTCGCGGAGTTTTGTTGCCCAAAACAAGTTTTCTTGCTCGCTTCTTGAGGAATCCATGGTGATACAATCCCCGGGATCCATGCTCAAAACCAACTTGGTGTGCCGTGGCTTGGAGATAAACATCAACGGAATTATATTTCCCGCCACCTTGGTATCTTTTGAATCTGCAAAGCTGGATGTCATTCTAGGAATGGACTGGCTTACAAGAAATCAAGTCTGCATCAATTGTGCAACCCGGGAAGTTACACTGGTCAATCCGGCAGGACAAGCAGCACAGTTTATAGCTCGCAGAACCATGCCAAGAAAGGATATGATCTATACATCAATCGCCTTAGATATGGAGATGATTCTAGTGGTCAGCGAATTTCCAGATGTATTCCCAGAAGAATTGCCAGGAATGCCACCGGATCGTGAGCTCGAATTCTCCATCGATCTTGTGCCCGGGACAGCACCCCTTTACAAGAAGTATTACCGAATGCCTTCATCCGAGCTAGTGGAGCTGAAAGCACAATTGGATGAAATGATCAAGAAGGGTTACATTCGCCCAAGCTCCTCGCCATGGGGACCCTCGGCCATATTTGTGGGCAAGAAGGATGGTAGTCTTCGTATGTGTGTGTGTTGGGGAACGTTGCATGGGAAACAAAAAATTTCCTACGTTCACCAAGATCAATCTAGGAGATGCACTTCTACGAGAGGAGAGTTGGATCCACATACCCTTGTAGATCGCTAAGCGGAAGCATTAAAGAATGCGGTTGATGTAGTGGTACGTCTTCGCGATCCAATCATGATCCGTCCCGCGAACTCAGATCTAGTGCCGAACGGACGGCACCTCCGCGTTCAACACACGTACGGCTTGATGACGCCTTCACCTCCTCGATCCAGCGAGTGATGGTGAAGTAGTAGCTCGAGTCCTCCAGCAGCACGACGGCGTGGTGGAGGTGGTGGTGGAAGAATCTCGGCAGAGCTTCGCTAAGCACTACGGAGAGGAGAAGGGCTACGAGGGAGAGGAGGAGCAGCGCCGTGGCACGCAATAGTGTAAGGGGGTGCGGCTGCCCTCTCTCTACCTCTCTATATATAGGGGGAAGGGAGGGGTGGAGGTGCCCCTAGGGTTTCCCCATAGGGGGTGGCGGCCACAAGGGAGAGGGGGCGGCTAGGGTTTGGGTGGCCCCCCCTAGGCGCCTTGCCCCCCAAGCGAGAGGGGACCGGCTGCCCTAGGGGCGCCCCCACCCTCCTGGCTGCATGGGAAGGGGTGAGGGGGCGCACAGCCCCTATGTGGGCTGGTGTGCCTCCCCCCTTTGGCCCATGAGACCCGCAACACTTGTCGGGACCACCCGAAACCCATTTCGGACTTCCGACGACTCCCCGGTGCTCCCCGGAACACTTCCGGACTACGATTCTCATCATCCTATATATCAATCTTCACATCCGGACCATTCCGGAGTTCCTCGTCACGTCCGGGATGTCATCCGAGACTCCGAACAACCTTCGGTCACCAACACAATGACTCAACTATAGTTATATCGTCACCAAACGTTAAGTGTGTAGACCCTGCGGGTTCGAGAACTATGCAGACATGACCGAGACACCTCCACGGTCAATAACCTATAGTGGGACCTGGATGCCCATATTGGTTCCTACATATTCTACGAAGATCTTTATCGGTCGAACCTCAATGTCAAGGATTCAGTCAATCCCGTATGTAGTTCCCTTTGTCCATCGGTATGTTACTTGCCCGAGATTCGATCGTCAGTATCTCTATACCTAGTTCAATCTCGTTATCAGCAAGTCTCTTTACTTGTTCCGTAATACAAGATCCCGTGATCAACTCATTGGTCACATTGCTTGCAAGCTCATTGTGATGTTATATTACTGAGTGGGCCCCGAGATACCTTTCTGTTGCACGGAGCGACAAATCCCAGTCTCGATCCATGCCAACTCAACAGACACCCTCAGAGATACCTGTAGAGCATCTTTATAGTCACCCAGTTATGTTGCGATGTTTGATACACACAAGGTACTCCTCCGGTGTCAGTGAGTTGCATGATCTCATGGTCATAGGAACATATACTTGACATGCAGAAAACAATAGCAATAAACTGACACGATCATATGCTACGTTCATAGTTTGGGTTTTGTCCATCACATCATTCTACTAATGATGTGATCCCGTTATCAAATGACAACTCATGTCTATGACCCAGAAACCATGGCCATCTTTGATCAACGAGCTAGTCTAGTAGAGGCTCACTATGGACATGTTGTTTGTCTATGTATCCACACATGCATTTGAGTTTCCAATCAATACAATTATAGCATGGATAATAAACGATTATCATGAACAAGGAAATATAATAATAACCATTTTATTATTGCCTCTAGGGCATATTTCCAACAGTCTCCCACTTGCACTAGAGTCAATAATCTAGCATTACATGGTTATGAATCTAACACCCATAGAGTTCTGGTGTTGATCATGTTTTGCCTGTGGAAGAGGCTTAGTCAACGGATCTGCAACATTCAGGTCCGTGTGCACTTTGCAAATATTTATGTCCTCCTCCTTGATCGCATCGCGGATGGCATTGAAGCGTCGCTTTATGTGTCTGGTCCTCTTGTGAAACCTTGGTTCCTTGGCTAGAGCAATGGCACCAGTGTGGTCACAGAACAGAGCCATTGGGTCCAGTGCACTGGGCACAACCCCAAGATCTGTCATGAACTGCTTCATCCAGACACCTTCCTTCGCCGCCTCCGAAGCAGCTATATACTCCGCTTCGCATGTAGAATCAGCTACCACGCTTTACTTGGAATTGCACCAACTTACCGCTCCCCCATTAAGAATATATACGTATCCGGTTTGAGACTTAGAGTCATCCGGATCAGTGTCAAAGCTTGCATCGACGTAACCCTTTATGACGAGCTCTTGATCACCTCCATAAATGAGAAACATTTCCTTAGTCCTTTTCAGGTACTTAAGGATATTCTTGACCGCCGTCCAGTGTTCCACTCCTGGATCACTTTGAAACCTTCCGGACATACTTATGGCAAGGATGACATCTGGTCTTGTGCACAACATCGCATACATGATAGAGCCTATGGCAGAAGCATAGGGGATGACACTCATCTTTTCTCTATCTTCTGCAGTCACTGGGCATTGAGTCTTACTCAACTTCACACCTTGCAATACAGGCAAGAACCCCTTCTTGGACTGATCCATTTTGAACTTCTTCAAAACTTTATCAAGGTATGTGCTCTGTGAAAGTCCTTTCAAGCGTCTCGATCTATCTCTATAGATCTTGATGCCTAATATGAAAGCAACTTCTCCTAGGTCCTTCATTGAAAAACTCTTGTTCAAATATTCCTTTACACTATCCAAAAGTTCTATATTGTTTCCAATCAGCAATATGCCATCCACATATAATATTAGAAACTCTATAGAGCTCCCACTCACTTTCTTGTAAATACAAGTTTCTCCGTAAACTTGTACAACCCCGAACACTTTGATCACCTCATCAAAGCGAAGATTCCAACTCCGAGACGCTTGCACCAGCCCATAAATGGATCGTTGGAGTTTGCAAACTTTGTCAGCATTCTCTGGATCGACAAAACCTTCCGATTGCATCATATACAACTCTTCCTTAAGGAATCCGTTAAGGAACGCTGTTTTGACATCCATTTGCTAGATTTCATAATAAAAAAATGTAGCTATTGCTAACATGATTCTGACGGACTTAAGCATCGCTACGGGTGAGAAAGTCTCATCGTAGTCAACTCCTTGAACTTGTGAAAAACCCTTTGCCACAAGTCGAGCTTTATAGACGGTGACATTACCGTCCGCGTCCGTCTTCTTCTTGAAGATCCATTTATTCTGAATGGCCTTTCGCCCTTCAGGTAATACTTCCAAAGTCCATACTTTGTTTTCATACATGGATCCCATCTCGGATTTCATGGCCTCTAACCATTTGTCGGAATCCGGGCCCACCATAGCTTCTCCATAGCTCGTAGGTTCATCGTTGTCCAACAACATGACCTCTAAGACAGGGTTACCGTACCACTCAGGGGCAGTACGTATTCTCATCGACCTACGAGGTTCGATAGTAACTTGATCCGAAGCTTCATGATCATCATCATCGGCTTCCTCTTCAACTGACATAGGCTCCACAGAAACATCTTTCTGCGTTGTGCTACTCTCTGGTTGAAGTAAAGGTTCAACAACCTCATCAAGTTCTATCTTCCTCCCACTCAATTCTTTCGAGAGAAACTCTTTCTCGAGAAAGGACCCGTTCTTGGCGACAAATACTTTGCCCTCGGATCTGAGATAGAAGATGTACCCAACTGTTTCCTTTGGGTATCCTATGAAGACGCATTTGTCCGCTTTGGGTTCGAGCTTTTCTGGCTGAAGCCTTTTGACATAAGCATCGCATCCCCAAACTTTAAGAAACGACAACTTTGGTTTCTTGCCAAACCACAGTTCATACGGCGTCGTCTCAACGGACTTAGATGGTGTCCTATTTAAAGTGAATGCAGCTGTCTCTAACGCATAACCCCAAAATGATAGTGGCAAATCGGCAAGAGACATCATAGAATGCACCATATCCAATAAGGTTCGATTACGACGTTCGGACACACCATTACACTGTGGTGTTCCAGGTGGCGTCAACTGTGAAACAATTCCAGATTGTCTTAAGTGATTGCCAAACTCATAACTCAGAAATTCTCCCCCTCGATCGGATCGTAGGAACTTGATCTTCTTGTTACGATGATTCTCAACTTCACTCTGAAATTGCTTGAACTTTTCAAATGTTTCAGACTTGTGCTTCATTAAGTAAATATACCCATATCTACTCAAATCGTCGGTGAAAGTGAGAAAATAACGATATCCACCGCGTGCCTCAATGCTCATCAGACCGCACACATCAGTATGTATGATTTCCAACAAGTCACTTACCCGTTCCATTGTTCCTGAAAACGGGGTCTTAGTCATATTGCCCATGAGGCATGGTTCACATGTGTCAAGTGATTCAAAATCAAGAGACTCCAAATGTCCATCAGCATGGAGTTTCTTCATGCGTTTTACACCAATATGACCTAAGCGGCAGTGCCACAAGAAAGTGGTACTATCATTATCAACTCTACATCTTTTGGCATCAATGTTATGAACATGTGTATCATCACTATCGAGATTCAATAAGAATAAACCCCTCACAATGGGTGCATGACCATAAAAGATATTACCCATATAAATAGAACAACCATTATTCTCTGATTTAAATGAGTAACCGTCTCACATTAAAAAAGATCCAGATATAATGTTCATGCTCAACGCAGGCACTAAATAACAATTATTCAGGTTCATCACTAATTCCGATGGTAATCGAAGAGCGAGCGTGCCGACGGCGATCACATCAACCTTGGAACCATTTCCCACGCGCATCGTCACTTCGTCCTTTGCCAGCCTCTGTCTATTCCGTAGTTCCTGCTTTGAGTTGCAAATGTGAGCAACCGAACCGGTATCAAATACCCAGGCACTACAACAAGAGTTGGTAAGGTACACATCAATAACATGTATATCATATATACCTTGTTTGGTGTTGGCCCCCTTCTTATCAGCCAGATACTTGGGGCAATTCCACTTCCAGTGGCCAGTCCCCTTGCAATAGAAGCACTCAGTCTCTGGCTTGGACCCAGCCTTGGGTTTCTTCACGAGAGGGGTAACTGCTTTGCCACTCTTCTTGGAGTTACCCTTCTTGCCCTTGTCGTTCTTCTTGAAACTAGTGGTTTTATTGACCATCAACACTTGATGCTCCTTCTGGATGTCTGACTCAGTGACTTTCAGCATTGCAAACAGCTCAGAGACTGACTTGTTCATCCCTTGCATGTTATAGTTCAGCACAAAGCTCTTGTAGCTAGGTGGTAGTGATTGAAGAACTCTGTCAGTGATCGCCTCTGGCGGGAGCACAACTCCCAAATCAGCCAGACGGTTGTAATACCCAGACATTCTGAGTATGTGCTCACTTACAGACCCATTCTCCTCCATCTTGCAGGCGAAGAACTTATCAGAGGTCTCATACCTCTCGATCCGGGCATTCTTTTCAAAAATAAACTTCAACTCCTGGAACATCTCATATGCTCCATGACGTTCAAAATGTCTTTGAAGTCCTGGTTCTAAGCCATACAACATAGCACACTGAACTATTGAGTAGTCATCCACACACGTCTGCCAGGCGTTCATAACGTCCACAGACGCTGGAGGGGGTTGCGCACCAAGCGATGCATCAAGGACATAAGCCTTTTGGGCAGCCGTGAGGATAATCCTCGATTACGGACCCAGTCTACAAAATTACTTCCATCATCTTTCAGCTTAGCTTTCTCTAGGAACGCATTAAAATTCAGGGAAGCTACTGCGCGAGCCATTGATCTACAACATAAATTTGCAAAGACAACTTAGACTATTGTTCATGATAAATGAGTCAATTAATCATATTACTTAAAACTCCCACTCAAATAGACATCCCTCCGGTCATCTGAGTGTAACATGATCCAAATTCACCAACCCAAGTCCGATCATCACGTGAGATGAGGTGGTTTCAATGATGAACATCTCCATGTTGATCATATCTACTATATGACTCATGTTCGACCTTTCGGTCTCTTGTGTTCCGAGGCCATGTCTGTACATGCTAGGCTCGTCAAGTTTAACCCGAGTGTTCCGCATGTGCAAAACTGGCTTGCACCCGTTGTATGTGAACGTAGAGTCTATCACACCCGATCATCATGTGGTGCTTCGAAACGACGAACTTTCGCAACGGTGCACACTCGGGGAGAACACAATTTTATCTTGAAATTTTAGTGAGGGATCACCTTATAATGCTACCGTCGTCCTAAGCAAAATAAGATGCATAAAAGGATTAACATCGCATGCAATTCATAAGTGACATGATATGGCCATCAACTCGTGCTTTTGATCTCCATCTCCAAAGCACCGGCATGATCTCCATCGTCACCGGCATGACACCATGATCTCCATCATCGTGTCGCCATCGGGGTTGTCGCGCCAACCATGCTTCTACTACTATTGCTACCGTTTAGCGATAAAGTAAAGCATTACATAGCGCTTAAAGATTGACACGCAGGTCATACAATAAATAAAGACAACCCTATGGCTCCTGCCGGTTGCCGTATGCATCGACATGCAAGTTGATATTAACTATTACAAAACATGATCATCTCATACATCAAATATATTTCATCATGTCATTGGCCATATCACATCACAACATACCCTGCAAAAACAAGTTAGACGTCCTCTAATTTGTTGTTGCATGTTTTACGTGGCTGCTATGGGTATCTAGCAAGAACGATTCTTACCTACGCAAAACCACAACGGTGATATGCAAGTTGCTATTTAACCTTCTACAAGGACCGCCTTTGTCGAATCCGATTCAACTAAGGTGGGAGAGACAGACACCCACCAGCCATCTTATGCAACAAAAGTCACATGTCAGTCGATGGAACCGGTCTCATGTGCGAGGACATGTAAAGTTGGTCCGGGCCGCTTCATCCCACAATACCGCTGAATCAAGAAAAGACCAAGGAAGGAAGCAATCTGAATATCAACGCCCACAAACTCCTTTGTGTTCTACTCGTGATGTCATCTACGCAAGACCTAGCTCATGATTCCACTGTTGGGGAATGTTGCATGGGAAACAAAAAATTTCCTACGTTCACCAAGATCAATCTAGGAGATGCACATCTACGAGAGGAGAGTTGGATCCACATACCCTTGTAGATCGCTAAGCAGAAGTGTTAAAGAACGCGGTTGATGTAGTGGTACGTCTTCGCGATCCAATCACGATCCGTCCCACGAACTCTGATCTAGTGCCGAACGGACGGCACCTCCGCGTTCAACACACGTACGGCTTGATGACTGATACGTCTCCAACGTATCTATAATTTTTTATTGTTCCATGCTATTATATTATCCATCTTGGATGTTTTATACGCATTTATATGCTATTTTATATGATTTTTGGGACTAACCTATTAACCTAGAGCCCAGTGCCAGTTTCTATTTTTTCCTTGTTTTTGAGTTTCGCAGAAAAGGAATATCAAACGGAGTCCAAATGAGCTGAAAATTTACGGTGATTTTTTATGGACCAGAAGAAGCCCCCGAAGCAAAAGATTTGGGCCAGAAGAGCCACGAGTCATCCACAAGGGTGGAGGGCGCACCCCCCCCCCCCAGGGCGCGCCCTCTGGTCTTGTGGGCTCCTCATGGACCCCCCCTGACTTGTTCTCGACGCCAAAAATTTCTATAAATATAGAAACCCCCAGAAATAAACCTAGATCGGGAGTTCTGCCGCCGCAAGCCTCTGTAGCCACCAAAAACCAATCAGGACCCTGTTCCGGCACCCTGCCGGAGGGGCAAATCATCACCGGTGGCCATCTTCATCATCCCGGTGGTCTCCATGACGAGGAGGGAGTAGTTCACCCTCGGGGCTAAGGGTATGTACCAGTAGCTATGTATTTGATCTCTCTCTCTCTCTCGTGTTCTTGATTTGGTACGATCTTGATGTACCGCGAGCTTTGCTATTATAGTTGGATCTTATGATGTTTCTCCCCCTCTACCTTCTTGTAATGAATTGAGGTTTCCCTTTGAAGTTATCTTATCGGATTGAGTCTTTAAGGATTTGAGAACACTTGATGTATGTCTTGCATGTGTTTATCTGTGGTGACAATGGGATATTCACGTGATCCACTTGATGTATGTTTTGGTGATCAACTTGCGGGTTCTGTGACCTGGTGAACTTATGCATAGGGGTTGGCACATGTTTTCGTCTTGACTCTTCGGTAGAAACTTTGGGGCACTCTTTGAAGTTCTTTGTGTTGGTTTGAATAGATGAATCTGAGATTGTGTGATGCATATCGTATAATCAAACCCGCAGATACTTGTGGTGACATTGGAATATCTAGGTGACATTAGGGTTTTGGTTGATATGTGTCTTAAGGTGTTATTTTAGTACGAACACTAGGGCTGTTTGTGACACTTATAGGAATAGCCCAATAGATCGATCAGAAAAAATAACTTTGAGGTGGTTTCGTACCCTACAATAATCTCTTCGTTTATTCTCCGCTATTAGTGACTTTGGAGTGACTCTTTGTTGCATGTTGAGGGATTGTTATATGATCTAATTATGTTATCATTGTTGAGAGAACTTGCACTAGTGAAAGTATGAACCCTAGGCCTTGTTTCCAAGCATTGCAATACCGTTTTTGCTCACTTTTGTTACTAGTTACCTTGCTGTTTTTATATTTTCAGATTACAAAAACCTATATCTACCATCCATATTACGCTTGTATCACCATCTCTTCGCCGAACTAGTGCACCTATACAATTTACCATTGTATTGGGTGTGTTGGGGACACAAGAGACTCTTTGTTATTTGGTTGCAGGGTTGTTTGAGAGAGACCATCTTCATCCTACGCCTCCCACGGATTGATAAACCTTAGGTCATCCACTTGAGGGAAATTTGCTACTGTCCTACAAAACTCTGCGCTTGGAGGCCCAACACGAGTCTACAAGAAGAAGGTTGCCTAGTAGACATCAAGCTCTTTTCTGGGGCCGTTGCCGGGGAGGCTAGGTAAGTGGCACTCACATCCCGTCAACGAAGCTCTTTTCTAGCACCGTTGCCGGGGAGGTGAGTGCTTGAAGGTATATCTTTAGATCTTGCAATCGAATCTTTTTGTTTCTTGTTTTATCACTAGTTTAGTCTATAAAAGAAAACTACAAAAAAATGGAATTGAGGTTGCCACACATAATTCATATTTATCATGTCTTTCTTGAAAATGATGGATCGGAAAATTGTGCTCAAGTGTTAGAAGAAGAAGTCTATAAAATGTTTGGCACTAAATTTTTGAATGATGAGCATGATTGCAATGTTGTTAGTATGAATTCCTTGAATATCCATGATGCTAATGATATGCAAAGCTACAAGCTTGGGGATGCTATGTTTCATGAAGATGATATTTTTAGTCCCCCAAGTTTTGATGAGAATATTTATTATGATGATAGCATGCCTCCTATTTATGATGATTATATTGATGAAAGTGGGTTTGGAAGAGTGTCAACTCTAGGTACTAATGATCCCACTATTTTGGAGGGTGTTGAATCTTTCCACAATATTGATAGAAGTGGATTTGGAGAGGTCATGACTTTATTTAGTGATGAATCCACTATTTTGGAAGAGGTTTCAATTGATTATGAGAACAAAGTTGATATCTATGATAATTATTGTGATGACATGGATGCTATAAAGAATAATGATAACCATGAAACTTGTCATCATGATTTTAATTTTCAATTGGATTATGCCTCACATGATAGTTATTTTGTTGAGTTTGCTCCCACTACTTCTCATGAGAATAAATTTGCTTGTGTGGAGAGTAATAAAATTTCTATGCTTGTGGATCATGAAAATAATGCTTTATGTGATAGTTATATTGTTGAATTCATTCATGATGCCACTGAAAATTACTATGAGGGAGGAACATATGCTTGTAGGTATTGCAATAATATCAAGTTTCCTCTCTATGTGTTGAAAGTTTTCAAGCTATGCTTGTTTTGCCTTCCTATGCTAGTTGATTCTTGTTCCCATAATTTGTTTGCTTACAAAATCCCTATGCATAGGAAGTGGGTTAGACTTAAATGTGCTAGTCATATGCTTCATGATGCTCCCATTGTGTTTCAATCCTTATCTTTTATGTGAGCATCATTGAAATCATCATGACTAGCTAAAAGGGCATTAAGGAAAAGCGCTTGTTGGGAGACAACCCAATATTTACCCCTACTGTTTTTGTGTGTTCACATGATTAATCTACTGTATTAATCATGTTTTATAGCTTTTGTTTGAATAAAGTGCCAAGTAAAGCCTTTGGGATAGTGTGGTTGATAGTTGACTTGATTCTGTGCAAAAACAGAAACTTTTGCGTCCAGTACATAAATTCCTATATTTCACTGGACGTGTAAAAACTCTGAAATTTTTACAGAGGATTTATATACAAATTTTATACGTTTTCCTAATTTTTTAGAATATTTGGAGTTACAGAAGTATGACCTTAATTCAGATCTTTACAGACTGTTCTGTTTTTGACAGATTCTATTTTCAATGCATAGTTTGCTTGTTTCCTAGTTTCTATGGCTTATATTGCTCAATATAAATTGTAGAAATGATAGGGTACAGTAGGTATCAGGTGATAAAATTTTGAATCTTGTCTTGACAGTACCAAAGTGAATGATTTGTTTTATCATACTAACCCATCTCACGAAGTTCCGTTAAGTTTTGTGTGATTGAAGTTTTCAAGTTTTGGGTGAGATATCGATATGAGGAGAATAAGGAGTGGCAAGACACTAAGCTTGGGGATTCCCAAGGCACCCCAAGGTAATATTCAAGGAAGATTCAAGCAACTAAGCTTGGGGATGCCCCGGAAGACATCCCCTCTTTCGTCTTCAATATTATCGGTAACCTCACTTGGAGCTATATTTTTATTCGTCACATGATATGTGTTTTGCTTGGAGCGTCATTTTATTTTATTATTATTTGCTTTCTGTTATTTATATTAATGTTTTTCATATTTTATTTCAATAAAAGTGTCAAGTTTAGCCTTTACCATGCTTATTTTGCAAGCCTATATGTTGCTGTTTTGAAAACATAAAGTTTTCTATCATTGTATGAATTCTTCTAGAAAGTAAGAACGTGGTAAAATCTTGAAATTTTTCTAAAATGAGTAACAACAAATTTTATACAGTGTGGTAATTTTTCAGAATTTTTGGAGTTAGGGAAGTATGAGTACAATTGCACTCTTTACAGACTGTCCTGTTTAGACAGATTGCTGTTATGTTTGCATTGTTTGCATATGTTTACTTGTTTAATGATTATATTTGAGGATAGGAATATTTAATATGCAGAGGCATTTAGTATGCAATGTCAAATAATAATTTTAGTGATTGCTACAGTAGAGAATGATAAGGTTTTGCATTTGATTTATACTAACTTTTCTCACGAGTTCTTGTTGAGTTTTGTGTGGATGAAGTTTTTAAGATTTAGGGAAACCATCATATAAAAGGAATTAAGGAGACACAAAATCTCAAGTTTGGGCATGCCCAAGGCATCCCAATATAATATTTCAAGAAGTCTCAAGCATCTAAGCTTGGGGATGCCCCGGTAGGCATCCCACCTTTCTTCATCAAGAATTATCGGTTAGTATCGGTTGAGCCTAAGTTTTTTTCTTCTTCACACGATGTGTGCTATTTTTAGAATGTCATTTTATTTTGTTTTGCTTGCTGTTTGAATAAAGTACTTAAGATCTAAATTTTCTTTATGAGATAGAGAGTCTTCACATAGCTACTTAATTATTTGACTACTCATTGATCTTCATTTATATCTTTTTGGAGTAGTTTGTCATTTACTCACGTGCTTCACTTATATCCTATGAGTAAATGGTTGAATGAATTGAATATCATAAATCTGAAATTATATATTCTTCATATGCTTATACCATGGGGAGTAATGACTTCACATATAAGAAGTAGAGGTGGTAAATTTATTGAAAGTTAGCAAACATAGTATTGGTCACTTGAACAATGCATGAAAGAATATTAAAGGAAGAGAGATTTCACATATAAATATACTATCTTGGACATCTTCTATGATTGTGAGCCCCATTAATTATTTTCAAACTTGATCAAATTAGTTGAAGTTGGACAAGGAAGACAACATAATGAGTTATGCTTGGGTATATTTGTATAGAAGTTATATTGTTATGGATCCTCCAACATGTGGTGCTTGCTATTTAGAATCTTTTGCTAGCCAAAATTTCTGTACTAAGCGGGATTACTGCTTGTGCATCCAAAATCCTTGAACCAAGTTTCTTCCATGAGTGTCCACCATATCTACCTATATGCGGTATTTACCTGCCGTTCCAAGTAAATTTGCATGTGCCAAACTCTAAACCTTCAAATAATAATCTGTTTTGTATGCCCGAATCGCTCATGTAGCGACTAGGGGCTGTCAGTATCTTCCATGCTAGGTGGGTTATTCTCATGATGACTGTTTATTCACTTATCATTCATGAGAGAGTGGCTGGTAATTGGGATGCCCAGTCCTATGATCAAAAGATCAAAACAAAATCGCAAATAATTAAAAAAAACTCCCCCAAGACTGTTGTTGGTTTGGACGGTACCCGTTGTTTCGGATCAGCCGTGGAGTGTGATTGTTGGTGGATGGGGAGTAAAAACTTTACCTTTCTGTTTGGGAACCGCCTATAATGTATCTAGTATGGAAGATATTGGGAACTCTTGGTTGTTATGTTGACAATGAAAGCATACCTCGCAAAATTATTTTCATCTCTGTTTTAAAAGCTTCGAGCTCTGGCACCTCTGCAAATCCCTGCTTCCCTCTGTGAAGGGCCTATCTTTTACTTTTATTTTCATTCCAACCTACTCTTTAGTTGGCAAGCATCATGTGATGGGGAAAGATCTAAGCATATATGGCCATTCAAATATATTTGATCATGAATTATTATTGTTGACAATTATCTATATGATAAATAAGTTGGGAGGCAAAACATTAAGCCCCTATCTTTCTTTGTGTTCAATGGATGCTATTTGTTCTAAAAATATGCTTTGAGTGGTAGCAATCATGGAAGACTATATGATAGTTGAGTATGTGGGATTTGCTAAATCAAAGCTCTTACATAGACCCTTCCTAAAAATAAGATGAATTGCAATTGTTTGATGACTGAGAACCTAGTTTGTTAGTTTTCAAGAAAAATTATGATCTATGCTTTAACATGTGAATAGTTTGCTACTTGATCATGAGAAGTTTTATGAGATGAGCTACTGTTTATGATATATAATGATGCTAGAAAAAGTGATTGAAATTATCATTGATCAAACTCGTGCACTTGCTAGCATTCCACATCAAAAATTCTGTTTTTATCATTTACCTACTCGAGGACGAGCAGGAATTAAGCTTGGGGATGCTTGATACGTCTCCAACGTATCTATAATTTTTAATTGTTCCATGCTATTATATTATCCATCTTGGATGTTTTATATGCATTTATATGCTATTTTATATGATTTTTGGGACTAACCTATTAACCTAGAGCCTAGTGCCAGTTTCTTTTTTTTCCTTGTTTTTGAGTTTCGCAGAAAAGGAATATCAAACGGAGTCCAAATGAGTTGAAAATTTACGGTGATTTTTTATGGACCAGAAGAAGCCCCGAAGCAAAAGAGTTGGGCCAGAAGAGCCACGAGTCATCCACAAGGGTGGAGGGCGCGGCCCCCCCTAGGGCGCGCCCTCCGGTCTTGTGGGCTCCTCGTGGACCCCCCTGACTTGTTCTCGACGCCAAAAATTCCTATAAATACAGAAACCCCCAGAAATAAACCTAGATCAGGAGTTCCGCCGCCGCAAGCCTCTGTAGCCACCAAAAACCAATCGGGACCCTGTTCCGGCACCCTGCCGGAGGGGCAAATCATCACTGGTGGCCATCTTCATCATCCCGGTGGTCTCCATGACAAGGAGGAAGTAGTTCACCCTCGGGGCTGAGGGTATGTACTAGTAGCTATGTGTTTGATCTCTCTCTCTCGTGTTCTTGATTTGGCACGATCTTGATGTACCGCGAGCTTTGCTATTATAGTTGGATCTTATGATGTTTCTCCCCCTCTACCTTCTTGTAATGAATTGAGTTTTCCCTTTGAAGTTATCTTATCGGATTGAGTCTTTAAGGATTTGAGAACACTTGATGTATGTCTTGCATGTGTTTATCTGTGGTGACAATGGGATATTCACGTGATCCACTTGATGTATATTTTGGTGATCAACTTGCGGGTTCCGTGACCTTGTGAACTTATGCATAGGGGTTGGCACATGTTTTCGTCTTGACTCTCCGGTAGAAACTTTGGGCATTCTTTGAAGTTCTTTGTGTTGGTTTGAATAGATGAATCTGAGATTGTGTGATGCATATCGTATAATCAAACCCGCGGATACTTGTGGTGACATTGGAGTATCTAGGTGATATTTGGGTTTTGGTTGATGTGTGTCTTAAGGTGTTATTTTAGTATGAACTCTAGGGCTGTTTGTGACACTTATAGGAATAGCCCAATAGATCGATCAGAAAGAATAACTTTGAGGTGGTTTCGTACCCTACAATAATCTCTTCATTTATTCTCTGCTATTAGTGACTTTGGAGTGACTCTTTGTTGCATGTTGAGGGATTGTTATATGATCTAATTATGTTATCATTGTTGAGAGAACTTGCACTAGTGAAAGTATGAACCCTAGGCCTTGTTTCCAAGCATTGCAATACCATTTTTGCTCACTTTTGTTACTAGTTACCTTGCTGTTTTTATATTTTCAGATTACAAAAACCTATATCTACCATCCATATTACGCTTGTATCACCATCTCTTCGCCGAACTAGTGCACCTATACAATTTACCATTGTATTGGGTGTGTTGGGGACACAAGAGACTCTTTGTTATTTGGTTGCAGGGTTGTTTGAGAGAGACCATCTTCATCCTACGCCTCCCACGAATTGATAAACCTTAGGTCATCCACTTGAGGGAAATTTGCTACTGTCTTACAAAACTCTGCGCTTGGAGGCCCAACACGAGTCTACAAGAAGAAGGTTGCGTAGTAGACATCAATGACGCCTTCACCTCCTCGATCCAGCGAGCGATGGTGAAGTAGTAGCTCGAGTCCTTCGGCAGCACGACGGCGTGGTGGAGGTGGTGGTGGAAGAATCTCGGCAGAGCTTTGCTAAGCACTACGGAGAGGAGAAGGGCTACGAGGGAGAGGAGGAGCAGCGCCGTGGCACGTAATGGTGTAAGGGGGTGCGACTGCCCTCTCTCTACCTCTATATATATAGGGGGAAGGGAGGGGTGGAGGCGCCCCTAGGGTTTCCCCCTAGGGGGTGGCGGCCACAAGGGAGAGGGGGGCGGCTAGGGTTTGGGTGGCCCCCCCTAGGCGCCTTGCCCCCAAGCCAGAGGGGATCGGCTGCCCTAGGGGTGCCCACACCCTCCTGGCTGC
Source organism: Thinopyrum elongatum (assembly GCA_011799875.1). Lineage (NCBI taxonomy): Eukaryota > Viridiplantae > Streptophyta > Magnoliopsida > Poales > Poaceae > Thinopyrum > Thinopyrum elongatum. The sequence goes on along the minus strand of CM022302.1, from coordinate 74,670,181 downwards.
GTGGGAAGGGGTGAGGGGGGGGGGGCGCACAGCCCCTATGTGGGCTGGTGTGCCTCCCCCCTTTGGCCCATGAGACCCGCAACACTTGCCGGGACCCCCCAAACCCATTTCGGACTTTCGACGACTCCCCGGTGCTCCCCGGAACACTTTCGGACTCCGATTCCCATCATCCTATATATCAATCTTCACCTCCGGACCATTCCGAGTTCCTCGTCACATCCGGGATCTCATCCGGGACTCCGAAAAACCTTCGGTCACCAACACAATGACTCAACTATACTTATATCATCACCAAACGTTAAGTGGGAGACCCTGCGGGTTCGAGAACTATGCAGACATGACCGAGACACCTCCACAGTCAATAACCAATAGCAGGACCTGGATGCCCATATTGGTTCCTACATATTATATGAAGATCTTTATTGGTCGAACCTCAATGTCAAGGATTCAGTGAATCCCGTATGTAGTTCCCTTTGTCCATCGGTATGTTACTTGCCCGAGATTTGATCGTCGGTATCTCTATACCTAGTTCAATCTCGTTACCGGCAAGTCTCTTTACTCGTTCCGTAATACAAGATCCCGTGATCAACTCATTGGTCACATTGCTTGCAAGCTCATTGTGATGTTGTATTACCGAGTGGGCCCCGAGATACCTCTCTGTCGCACGGAGTGACAAATCCCAGTCTCGATCCATGCCAACTCAACAGACACCCTCGGAGATACCTGTAGAGCATCTTTATAGTCACCCAGTTACGTTGCAATGTTTGATACACACAAGGTACTCCTCCGGTGTCAGTGAGTTGCATGATCTCATGGTCATAGGAACATATACTTGACATGCAGAAAACAATAGCAATAAACTGACACGATCATATGCTACGTTCATAGTTTGGGTCTTGTCCATCACATCATTCTACTAATGATGTGATCCCGTTATCAAATGACAACTCATGTCTATGACCCGGAAACCATGGCCATCTTTGATCAACGAGCTAGTCTAGTAGAGGCTCACTAGGGACATGTTGTTTGTCTATGTATCCACACATGCATTTGAGTTTCCAATCAATACAATTATAGCATGGATAATAAATGATTATCATGAACAAGGAAATATAATAATAACCATTTTATTATTGCCTCTAGGGCATATTTCCAACAGTGTGGACTACCGTCAGCTCAATGATGTTACCATCAAGAACAAGTACCCGCTCCCCAGAATTGATGATTTGTTCGATCAACTGAGTGGAGCACAAATATTCTCAAAGATTGATTTAAGAACTGGGTACCATCAACTCAATATCAAGAAGGAAGACATTCCCAAGATAGCCTTCACTACTCGATATGGGCTGTATGAGTATACGGTCATGTCATTTGGCCTGACAAATGCCCCCGCATTCTTCATGCATATGTTGAACAAAGTATTCATGGACTTCTTGGACAAATTTGTGGTGGTATTCATTGATGATATCCTCATATACTCCAAGGGAGAAGAAGAGCACAAGCAACATCTTCAGGTAGTATTGCAAAGGCACCGTGACCATCAACTCTATGCCAAGTTCAGCAAGTGTGAGTTCTGGCTCAAGCAAGTTGGATTCTTGGGGCATATTCTCTCAGCTGAAGGAGTAGCCGTGGACCCAAGCAAGGTCGTGGAAGTGCTGGACTGGCAAGCACCCACAATGGTGATCGAGATTCAGAGTTTCTTGGGGCTCACTGGTTATTACCGCCGATTCATTGAAGGTTTTTCCAAGATTGCGAAGCCCATGACAGAATTGCTCAAGAAGAATCAGAAGTTTGAATGGTCTGAAGACTGTGAGAAGAGCTTCATCGAATTGAAGACTCGGTTGACCACCACACCGGTGTTGACGCTTCCAGATATCTATCGAAGCTTCGACGTATATTGCGACGCATCCAGAAGAGGCATCGGATGTGTACTCATGCAAGATGGCAAGGTTGTGGCTTATGCATCCAGGCAGCTACGACCTCACGAAGAAAATTACCCCACTCATGACTTGGAATTCGCAGCTGTCGTGCATGCTTTGAAGATATGGAGGCATTACCTTATTGGGAAAAGGTGTCAAATCTACACCGACCACAAGAGTCTCAAGTACATATTCACGCAACCAGACTTGAACCTTCGGCAAAGAAGATGGCTGGAATTGGTCAAAGATTATGATGTCAGTATCAACTATCATCCGGGGAAAGCTAATGTGGTTGCGGACGCACTTAGCCGCAAACCAGCCACAATGACTACAATAATGGAATCTTTGCCTCCCAAGCTGCAAGAAGAAATGGCTTAACTCAACCTATTAGTTGTTGAAGCCACCTGTGCAACTACTCTAGAAGTCACTCTGACTCTAGAGGAAGAAGTCTGCAAGGCTCAAGCTGGAGATTCACTACTACAAAGCCATGCCGCTCGAGTACAAGCCGGCAAAACTCAAGAATTTCATATAGACGAGCAAGGCACCTTGAGGTTCCGAGGACGGATTTGCATACCTAACTCTGGAGATCTGAAACAGCAGATACTGAAGGAAGCCCACGAATCATCATACTCAATCCACCCCGGAGGTACCAAAATGTATGAAGATCTCCGGCAGATATTCTGGTGGGACGGGATGAAGAAGGACATTGCATATTTTATCGCCTGCTGCGATATATGCAACAAGGTCAAGGCGGAACACCAGAAGCCCGCCGGCTTACTACAGCCCCTACCCATTCCACAATAGAAGTGGGATGATGTCTGCATGGATTTTATCATGGTACTGCCCAATACGTCTCGAGGAAACAATGCCATATGGGTCGTGGTAGACATGCTAACCAAAGTGGCTCACTTCATTCCTATAAGGACCACATTCCGAGCAGACCAACTGGCACAGCTATACATATCTCGGATCGTCAGTTTACATGGCGTACCCAGAACCATCACGTCTGACCGAGGATCTCTTTTCACCTCGGCATTTTGGTCATGACTTCATCAAGCCTTGGGGACAACATTGAAGTATAGCACCGTGTATCATCCACAGACAGATGGGCAGACTGAAAGAGTAAATCAGATTCTGCAAGATATGCTTCGGACATGTGCACTCGCTCAAGGTTCCAAATGGGAAGACAGTTTGCCTTATGCGGAGTTTTCCTACAACAACAGCTACCAGACCAGTCTCAAGATGTCGCCATATGAAGCTCTCTATGGACGGAAGTGTCGTACCCCTCTTAATTGGTCCTAGACTAGAGACAACAAGATATTTGGGACCGATTTGATGATGGAAGCCGAGAAGCAAGTAAAGGAAATTTGGGACAGACTTCAGGTAGCCAAATCTCGACAGAAGAGCTATTATGATTCCAAACATCGACCAGTCAGTTTTGAACCAGGAGAATATGTGTATCTTCGGGTCACACCCATGAAAGGTGTTAAACAGTTCCAAACCCGAGGAAAGCTCGCACCAAGATTCATTGGACCATTCCCGGTAATGGCCAGAGTGGGAGTCGTGGCATATCAACTGGAGCTTCCACCCGAGTTGTCTGATGTACATGATGTCTGTCACGTATCACAGTTATGAAGATGCATATCACCACCAGAGAAACGGACAGATCTGACAGAATTAGAGCTTGCAAAGGATTTGACTTATGAAGAGAAACCATTACGGATATTGGATGAGATGGAAAGAGTCACCCGCAGCAAGTCAGTTAGGTTTTACAAAGTGCAGTTGGAACGTCATACTGAGGATGAAGCCACCTGGGAAAGAGAGGATTTCTTAAGAGCTGCATACCCTGATTTGTTTCTCGAGCAATCGAATCTCGAGGACGAGATTCATCCTAAGGGGGGGAGGTTTGTGACACCCTGGTTTTTCAACCTTTTCTTTTCTGGATTCTTTTTGAATATTTGATTTGAATTTGGGTTTTCAGTCAACTCTTTTGGACCTACCACTTTGTAATTCCTTTTGATTTTCACCCAAGTGGATCCTTGCTCTCTCAAAACATCTTTTGATCTCAGCCATCTCAAAATCCTGCCATGGCAGCACTTTTTGAATGACAAAATATTCAGTTTCCTTTGAAACTGAATATTTCTCTCCTTGCTCCAAAACAACCCTCATTTTTCTTCCAAGTGGATTCTATCACCCTCAAACCATCTCTTGACTCCATCCCTCCCAAAATAATGCCATTTGGATATTTTCTTAAATGACAAAATATTCATTTTCTCTCTGAAAATGAGTATTTTTCACTTCTGCTCCAAAGCAACCCCTATTTTTATTGCTCCAAAAATTCCAAATAAATTCCCAAATATTCTTTGGGTCATGCCTCACCTTCCCATGCAAAAATATCCCATGGTCATGTATAAAAAATTGTCTCAGGAAAATAAATTGTTTTCGGGACAGCAATGGCACTTTGTGAAGCAAGTGTATTTTTCCTTGCTCCATTTGAGCTCAAATTTTTATGGCATGGCTACCTTCCAACCAGAACCTTGGCCTCCAAGTTTCAGCTCTTAACTCTTCATATTTTTCTCACAATCTTCTGCAACAGTTTCTATCCAGAAACTTGTCACTCATCTCAAGTCTTGTCTGTTGGACCTGGCAGTGAACCAACACATCCAACTGACCTGGTCTCGGAGGGACTTGAGCCTAGACATGGTTTGACAACTCGGGCGCACCGCGTTGCACCAGTGCACGCAGTGACCGCATGTGGCCAAGGTGTTCGACAGGCACTCGGCGCGCTCTGCGCGTCGGCAACCTCTCTGCCTCGCCCGTGCGGCCGCCCCGAGCCAAGCCAACTTGTCCTCGACCCGCCCCTGACTCGACCTCTTCCTCCCAACCTCTCCCTGGCGCTCCCCGACGCCGGCAGCCTGCGCCGCGGATGCGGACATGGTGGCGCAGAGGCAACAGTGCGTCGCGTGAACGTGAAGTCCCTCTCCCTCGCCCTGTGCTTGGCTCTACCTCTCCATTGTGCTTGGATGAACGCCAGTGAGCTCTCCCATCACCCCTGAGCCTCTCTCGTCGCCGCTCGCCGCTCCAGAACCCTCTCCGGCGATCTCGAGCTCTGCCTCGCCCTCCCCTATATATAGACCCCTCCCGAGCCCTTCCAGCCATCTCACCCACCTTCTTTGGCCACAAATTGCTTAGTCTAGCACCGCGGCAATGCCGGGAGGGCCTATGGCCGCCGTTCTTCACCGCAGCTCGCCGCGGATCCCCCTCGGTGTTCCACTCGCTCCTGCGATCTTCGACCTCTCCCACTCCTTCAGGCGTGCTCGTGAGCTTCTCTGGATCGTGACGGTGCTGCTGGACCACCTCAACCTCGCCGAAAACCCGAACTCCAACGAGCTTCGTCGCCCGCTGTCTCTAGAGTAGACCTCCACGACGCCCTCCGTCCATCTCCGCCCATGTTGCTGGTACGTACGTGCTCGCCGTGCCAAGCTGCGTCCATCCCCCACCTCTCCGGCGGTCACCGTGGTCTCCTCGCCGGAGAACCATCACCGGCCGAGCCACCGTCTCTATTTCTCTCTCTCCCCCTTATAAACCTGCCAGAGGGGCCCCACCTGTCATCCTCTCTTCTCTCTCCCCGAATCGGTATAAGTGAAGACGTATTCAGAGAATACGCCTTCGACGTGGCCCTCTCTGGGTTTTTCTGTTTTTAGTTTTTATTCAAATAATTTGACTGAACTTTGACCAGCTCTAAATCCTAAACCATAAGTCCAAATGAGATGATTCTTTTTGCATTATTTTTGTTATGAGATCCTCTTTCGGCATGCCAAAGTTGAGATTTTTATTTGTTGTGGATATTTTCTTGTGCATTTAAATGTCTGATGTGACATTTTCTTTATGGTCTTTTAATTATTTTCAGAAGGATCTTGCTACCTTGAGGAGGACCAGGAGTTTTGTGACTGAAAGGATCGATATGGTTGACTAGAGGGGGGGTGAATAGGCAACTACCAATTTTTAGCTTTTCTTAACAATTTAGGTTTAGCAACAAATAGGTTGTCTAGATATGCAACTAGGTGAGCAACCTATATGATGCTAGCAACAACAACAACACAAGCAAGCAAGGGATACAACACTATTAAAGCTTGAGCAAAGTAAAGGTGAGAAGTAACCACAAGTGGAACCGATGAAGACGAGGATGTGCTACCAAAGTTCCTTCCCTTTGAGAGGAAGTACGTCTCCGTTAGAGCGGTGTGGAGGCACAATGCTCCCCAAGATGCCACTAAGGCCACTGTATTCTCCTCACGCCCTCGCACAATGCAAGGTGTCGTGATTCCACTAGTGGTGCACTTGAAGGCGGCAACCAAACCTTTACAAACAAGGTTGGGGCACACTCCACAACCAAATTGGAGGCTCCCAACAAGACCACGAAGCTTCACCACAATGGATTGTGGCTTCGAGGTGACCTCAAACGTCTAGGGTGCTTAAACACCCAAGAGTAACAAGATCCGCAAGGGATTAGTGGGGGGAATCAAATATCTCTTGGTGGAAGTGTAGATCTAGGCCTTCTCAAGCTATCCCTAACGAATCAACAAGTTTGATTGGCTAGGGAGAGAGATCGGGCAAGAATGAGCTTGAGAGCAACAATGGAGCTTGGGGGCAAAGAGGTGAGTCAACAAGAGGAACAAGACTCCCTTTTATAGTGAATAAAAACCAACCGTTATGCACCCACAACCCGTGCCCAAGCGGTAGTACCGCTCAGGAGAGCGGTACTACCGTCAGGATGGTAGTTCTGCCCCTTGCACACAACTGTGCACGTCAGGGCGGCGGAAGTGCTGCCGGAGCGGTACTTCTGCTTCCACCAGCGGTACTACCGCTTAGGTGTTGCGTACAGGCCAGAGACAGCGGTAGTAGTTAGGGGCAGGGCGGTAGTGCCGCCCCGGGCGGTACTACCGCGGAGAACTGCTGCTCTACTTCTGCACAGGGGACGGAGTAGTCCAGAAACAGTTCTTAGGCGGTACTTCGAGCGGTGGTAAAACGGCGGTAGTTCCGCCGGAGCGGTACTACCGCGCCGCTGAGCGGTACTTCCACTTAGGCGAATCAGACCCAGTTAATGAGCGGAGGCAGAGTGGCACACAGAGCCATAGTACAGCCGGAGCGGTACTACCGCGCTGTACTGCCGCTCTACTTCCGCTTATTAAAAAATGGGCTGAGGCTAAGTGGAGAGAGCACGGATCTTACCAGCAGCAGTACCGCTGGAGCGGTACTACCGCTGGGGAGAGCGGTACTTCCACTTAGAAAAGTTAGGGACACTCAATGCATAAGAATGGACAAGCTCCGTTGCCAGGAAGGAAGGAAGGAGAGAGAGAGAGAGAGGATGTGTACGTGTTGATTCCGACCAAACCTTTCCAATGTGGACCCCCTCTTAATAGTACGGTGTTCCTACGACTCAAGTCCACCGAAAATGAAACACAAGAAAAACACCGTCTTCTACATAGCTCCGAGGGGCATGAATCGCCTTGTGCAAGAATGATAGAGAATCTGAAATGCTTAGTGCACATGATTAGTCCGCAAAAGTATCGTCATCAATCACCAAAACCACTAAGGGAGAAATATGCCCTAACAATCTCCCCCTTTTTGGTGGATTGATGACAACACGGGATTTGCACAAAATATGGTGAAATGAAAGCAAACCCGAAGTCTACAAAATATAGGCGGGCTCCCCCTAGATGTGTGCACAAGGTACGAAGGCATGAAATGCACAAACACACACTAGGATCAACACTCCCCCTAGATTTTATAGACGAGTAATACTTGCACTGAAGGAATGAACGTGATAAGTAAGAGTGCAAGTAAGTAGCATGTGAGCAGATAGAATAGGGCGCAGAGTAAATAATAACTCACAGGCTAAATAAGGTACTGAAGCAATAAGATAGACAGGAGTAGCATATGTCTCACACCATATGAACGGTACTAAAAAGATCCTCACACAAAGATAAAGCAACTCGAACGAAAAGAGTTCACGAGAGAACGAAAACAACAATAAAGAAGACACACTCATGACTCGCAAATCCCTAAACTCCCCCCCTTTGGCATCGAGACACCAAAGGACAGAGGGCACTAAACTGATCCAAGGTGATGTAGATGCTCCAGACACTCAGTAGATCTCGTGCCCATCGGAGTCCTCGTGCTCCTCGGAGTCCTCGTGCTCCTCAGACTCCTCTGCCTCCTCTCGCTAATGCTCTACCTCGGAATCTAACCAAGCACAATGCAGTGAAGTCCATGTCTCCTCATCAGTGACTTTGTCCTCGGACCCACTAAGAATCTCCTGTCCCAAAGCTCTCATCATGGTCTTGTGGCAACTGCGAGCAGCCTTCTCAGCCACATGAGCTCTATACTGACCCTTGGCCTCCATACAGAATAGCTTCTTCATCTTGGTCTTGAGCTTGGCTGCCCAAGATGGTTCCCTCTGAGGAGAAGGAACAAACTCATAGTCAGGCTCTGGCTCATCATCAGAGTCAGTGGGGGCAATCTCCTCACTGGGGGCAGCAGGCACAGTCCCCCAGTTCTCCTTCTGGCGCAAGTTCAGAACCCCATGTGAAATCATCATCTTGGTCTCAAGAGGCTCTCCTGGATAGTTGGCAGCCCATGTCTCCTGAATCAGCTTAAACAGATATGGGCCATATATAGGTACCTTCCGGTCAAACACAGCAGAACGAAGTTCAGTCCACATGATGTGAGAGATGTCCAAAGTAGATGTCTTGCCCTTCTCCTTTATGCAAAGTAGGAGAAGGTCCACAAGGTAGGAGTGCACTTGATCCAAGTTCCCAATGCGAGGACACAGGGTGTTGCGAAAGATGCGATGCATAATGTCCAAGAAAGGAATGAGCTCAGTACGAGTGACCCCCCTGGATGAGGTAACTGCCCTGGAGTAACGGATGAGCTTCGACTTATGTGTAGCAGGCCCTTCCTTGTGAGGATGGAGACTAATAGGATTGGCAATCCCCTCATCAGCAACCCCTACGCAATCCATGAATTGCTTCCAATCAACCCGGAACCTCCTCCCACAGGTCATCCATGACATAGACCGCTCCTCATTGTGGTGAAAGTGAAATGTGGCATAGAAGTGAGCCACAATGTCAGCATCATAGTCTCTATTAAAAGAGATGATAGGAACCAAACCCCACTAGTGACAAAGAGCAAGAGCCTCCCCAAAGTAAGCAGGGTCCCTTTCTATGTGAGTGATGTTAATGGACTTGACTTCAACAAACAAGTTCTTCTTGGCCTTCAGAATGTCCACATAGATGAGGGATTGATCCTTGTTCCAGAAAGGACGATTAACAAACACTTCTTCCTGAGGGTGATGATACGGATTCCGAATGCGGAACCGGTGGAATTCCTTTAGGGTCATCTCATTTGGAGGAGTGTATTTTTCCTTCTCCTTCTGCTTGCTTGCTACCTTCTTCACAGCTTGCTTGGCCTAGCACTGGAGCTGACTGGAGTGCCATCTGAGGTTCGATAGTGCTTGGAACCACCGGCACGATCTGGGTTCGTGCGACGAACAGGTTGAGCAGAGACCATCACCTGGAACCCACAAACACAGAGCGAGGGAAAGCAGGTGTAAGAGTATTGCATAAGCCAAGAAGGAACAGTGAGCATAGATATAATGGCCAAATTTTGAAAATCTAGGTCATGGCGGTAGTAACAGGCCCAAGGAGCATGATGATTTTCTGTAGGGTAAGCGGTAGTACCGCTGGGATGAGCGATAGTACCGCCTGAGCGGTAGTACCATCCGTACCCCAGTGATAGTACCGCGCACCCACCGGAATCACATCTTCTCCATGGGATCGGTAGTACCGGTGACGTAGAGTTGCAAAATAGTGGCAAATACATCCATACTCCTATCTAGCAGTCATCCCGTGGCCTACTCATGCCTAGATTTAGATAAAAATCTACGAACACCACATGCATTGCCCTAGCATCAAGATTCAAAAAATAGAACCATAGGATAGACAAACGAGGGCAATACCGGTATCCGTGGCACGAGGAGATGGTGGGGATCGATCCCACCGGTCGGAAGCGAGGAAGACGGCACGGAATCGGAGAGCCGGGGCCGGCCTCCGGAGCAGTTCTTGGCGGCCTGAGAGAGAAAGAACGAAAGGGGGAGAAGTGAATGGGTATGGGGGAGTTAGAACTCCCCGCACCCAGCACTTAACCCGTCACGCGCCCCTCGAAGCGGTAGTACCGCTGTGGACAGCGGTAGTACCGCGGAAGCGGTAGTACCGCGGAAGCGGTAGTACCGGTGACCGCAGGCGGTAGTACCGCCCTGGTGTGTAGATAGGAGATCAGCACACACCACACTCAGCGGTAGTACCGTAGCCACGCCCGGTAGTACCGCCTAGGCGGTAGTTCCGTGCGTGCGAGCGGTAGTACCGCTTGCTGCACAAAAACTGCTATGAGCAAGTTGAGAGCGGGGCTTATGCAATGTATGAGAGGTTTGAGAGAGAGAGAAGGCTTGGGTTGGAGACAGGAAAACATCAAAAGGAAGGGAGTACTCCAAGGTCAAAGAGCAACTAAAACAAGCACATGGAGTAGTCCAACACCCAGAAAGCCTAAACCACTAAAGCACGACACAAACCAAGGGAAACACGACCTCGCAAGGAGAGGGCGGTGACCAAGGTCACCTATGTTTGAGTCAATTGGTATGGCACCGCGAAGATTTTAACCTTGGGTCCATGACCAAAATCATCTTTGAAGCACAAGTACCATCAAAAATGGTTGATGTGAAAGATTTGATTGATTTATGCATAATGGGGGGAGGGAGAGTTCATTGAGAGAACAACACTCCCCCTATGTCCATGCCTACATCTAGAACAAGATATGGCATGATGAGTGCGGTGGGGTGTGCCTAGATTCAAGCCACATTGCTCAAATCAATGATATTTAGCTCATGCCTTAACTCGCAAAATCTTGCTTCATCCAAAGGCTTCGTGAAAATATCTGCAAGTTGCTCTTGTGTACCTACAAAAATAAGGTCAATATCGCCATGCTTGATGTGATCTCGAATGAAGTGATGGCAAATCTCAATGTGCTTCGTCTTGCTATGTTGCACCGGGTTGAAGGCGATCTTGATAGCACTTTCATTGTCACATAGAAGAGGCACTTTGTCACAAATGACACCGTAATCCTTTAAAGTTTGCCTCATCCATAGCAATTGTGCACAACAACTTGCGGCGGCTACATACTCAGCCTCGGTGGTGGAGAGAGACACACAATTTTGCTTCTTCGAAGACCAACTCACCAAAGAGCGACCAAGCAATTGGCACCCTCCGGAAGTTGACTTCCTATCCACACGATATCCCGCCCAATCCGCATCTGAGTATCCCATGAGATCAAAACTTGCACCCTTGGGGTACCATAAGCCAAAGTTTGGGGTATGAGCCAAATATCGAAAGATTCGCTTGACCGCCACATAGTGACTCTCCTTGGGTGCGGCTTGAAACTGGGCACACATTCCCACACTCAACATGATATCGGGTCTAGATGCACAAAGGTAAAGCAAGGATCCAATCATGGAGCAATATACCTTTTGATCCGTAGCTTTACCATTAGGATCAATGTCAAGTTGGCACTTGGTGGGCATTGGAGTCTTGGCCGGCTTGACATCTTGCAACTTGAATCTCTTGAGCATGTCTTGGGTATATTTGGCTTGGTTGATGAAGGTTCCTTCTCTTCTTTGCTTGACTTCGAACCCTAGAAAGAACTTCAACTCCCCTATCATAGACATCTCAAATTTCTCTGTCATTAGTGCGCCAAACTCATCATTAAAAGCTTTGTTAGGAGAACCAAAGATAATATCATCAACATATAGTTGGCATATGAACAAATCCCCTTTAACCTTCTTAGTAAAAAGAGTGGGGTCAATTTTCCCAATTTCAAACCCACGGTCTTGCAACAACTCGGTAAGGTGCTCATACCATGCACGTGGGGCTTGTTTAAGGCCATAGAGTGCCTTATCGAGCTTGTATACATGATTGGGGAACTTGGGATCCTCGAACCCCGGGGGTTGTTTGACATATACCAACTCATTTAAGGGACCATTAAGAAATGCACTCTTCACATCCATTTGTTGCAATTTAAAATCATGATGAGAAGCATATGCAAGCAACATACGAATAGATTCAAGACGAGCAACGGGTGCAAAGGTTTCACCATAGTCGATACCCTCGACTTGGGAGTAGCCTTGTGCCACCAATCGTGCCTTGTTACGAATGACAACACCATTTGTATCTTGCTTGTTCTTGAAGATCCATTTCGTTCCAATGACGTTGTGATTCTCCTTTGCTCTTGGCACCAATTGCCACACCTTGTTGCGCTCAAAGTTGTTGAGTTCATCATGCATGGCTTCAAGCCAATCCAAGTCCTTGAGTGCCTCATGCACATTTTGGGGTTCAACACAAGAGACAAACGCGTGATGTGCACAAAAGTTTGATAATTGACTATGAGTTGTTACCCCTCTTTTTAAGCTTCCATAGACATTTTCTATGACATGGTCTTGATGCTTGAGTTTGGAGGCGATCTTGGCGGCACGACGCTCCACTATTTCCTCCATGGATTCTTGAGGAGGACCGTCTTGAACGTTTTGAGCATCGTCTTGAGCTTGCTCTTGATCTTGAGCTTGCACGAGATCTTGAGCTTGTGCTTGATCTTGAGCTTGCTTGGTGTTGTGATCTTGATCTTGGGTATCATTTGGTTCATTACCACCATCTTGAGGTTGATCTTGCCCTTGATCTTGATCACTAGGTTGAGGGCCTTCGGTTTGATGGGAAACGTTGCATGGAAAACACAAAAAATTTCTACGCACACGCAATGATCTATCCATGGAGATGCATAGCAGCGAGGGGGAGAGTGTGTCTACATACCCTTGTAGACCGTAAGCAGAAGCGTTTCACAATGCGGTTGATGTAGTCGAACTTCTTCGCGCTTCAACCGATCAAGTACCAAACGCACGGCACCTCCGCGTCCTGCACACGTTCAGTTCGGTGACGTCCCTCGCCTTACTGATCCAGCAAGATGTCGAGGTAGTAGATGAGTTCCGTTAGCATGACGGCGTGGTGACGGTGAAGGTGAAGTGATCTCCGCAGGGCTTCGCCTAAGCACTACGAAAATATGACTGGGGGTGTAAACGGTGGAGGGGGGCGCCGCACACGGCTAGGCAATTGTCTGGTCTGTGCTAGGCGCCCCCCCTCCTCATATATATAGGTGGGAGGGAGAGGGGAGGCTGCCAGGAGGCGCCCCAAGTAGGCCGAATCCTACTTGGGGTCCTCCCAAGTGGCCCCCCCTGCCATATTTATTCGAGGGGGAAGGAAAGAGGAGGGGAGAGGGAAGGAAGGGGGAATCCTATTCCACTCCTTCCTTTCCCTTCCCCTCTTTCCTTCTCCTCCTAGGCCGGCCCATATGGGGGGCGCACCAGCCCCTTGTGGCTGGTGCATTTCCCCTCTTGGCCCATAAGGCCCATATCTTTTGCCGGGGGTGCCCGGAACCCCTTCCGGTGACCCAATAAGTACCCGGTGACCCCCGAAACACTTCCGGTGTACGAATAGCATCGTCCTATATATCAATCTTTACCTCTCGACCATTTTGAGACACCTCGTCATGTCCGTGATCTCATCCGGAACTCCAAACAACATTTGGTCACCAAATCACATAACTCATATAATACTATATCGTCATCGAACATTAAGTGTGCGGACCCTACGGGTTCGAGAACTATGTAGACATAACCGAGACACCTCTTCGGTCAATAACCAATAGAGGAACCTGGATGCCCATATTGGCTCCTACATATTCTACGAATATCTTTATCGGTCGAACCGTTATGACAACATACGTAATTCCCTTTGTCCATCGGTATGTTACTTGCCCGAGATTCGATCGTCGGTATCTTCATACCTAGTTCAATCTCATTACCGGCAAGTCTCTTTACTTGTTCCGTAATACATCACCTCGTGACTAACTCCTTAGTCGTTTGCTTGCAAAATTATGATGTGTATTACCGAGAGGGCCCAGAGATACCTCTCCGATACTCGGAGTGACAAATCCTAATCTCGATCTATGCCAACTCAACAAATACCTTCGGAGATACCTGTAGAGCATCTTTATAATCACCCAGTTACATTGTGACGTTTGATAGCACACAAGGCATTCCTTCGGTATTCGGGAGTTGCATAATCTCATAGTCGAAGGAATATGTATTTGACATGAAGAAAGCAATAGCAATAAAACTGAACGATCATTATGCTAAGCTAATAGATGGGTCTTGTCCATCACATCATTCTCCTAATGATGTGATCCCGTTATCAAATGACAACACATGTCCATGGTTAGGAAACCTTAACCATCTTTGATCAACGAGCTAGTCTAGTAGAGGCTTACTAGGGACACAGTATTTGTTTATGTATTCACACATGTATTTAAGTTTCCGATCGATACAATTCTAGCATGAATAATAAACCTTTATCATGAATAAGGAAATATAAAATAACAACTTTATTATTGCCTCTAGGGCATATTTCCTTCAGTCTCCCACTTGCACTAGAGTCAATAATCTAGTTCACATCGCCATGTGATTAACACCCATAGTTCACATCGTCATGTGACCAATACCCAAAGAGTTTACTAGAGTCAATAATCTAGTTCACATCGCCATGTGATTAACACCCAAAGAGTACTAAGGTGTGATCATGTTTTGCTTGTGTGAGAAGTTTAGTCAACGGGTCTGCCATATTCAGATCCGTATGTATTTTGCAAATTTCTATGTCTACAATGCTCTGCATGGAGCTACTCTAGCTGATTGCTCCCACTTTCAATATGTATCCAGATTGAGACTCAGAGTCATCCGGATCGGTGTTAAAGCTTGCATAGACGTAACCCTTTACGACGAACTCTTTATCACCTCCATAACTGAGAAACATTTCCTTAGTCCTCTTAGGTAACTAAGGATAATTTTGACTGCTGTCCAGTGATCAACTCCTGGATCACTATTGTACCCCCTTGCCATACTCATGGCAAGGTACACAACAGGTCTGGTACACAGCATGGCATACTTTATAGAACCTATGGCTGAGGCATAGGGAATGACTTTCATTCTCTCTCTATCTTCTGCCGTGGTCGTGTTGTGAGTCTTACTCAACTTCACACCTTGCAACACAGGCAAGAACCCTTTCTTTGACTGATCTATTTTGAACTTCTTCAAAACTTTGTCAAGGTATGTGCTTTGTGAAAGTCCTATTAAGCGTCTCAATCTATCCCTATAGATCTTGATGCCCAATATATAAGTAGCTTCACCGAGGTCTTTTATTGAAAACTCTTATTCAAGTATCCTTTTTATGCTATCCAGAAATTCTATATCATTTCCAATCAATAATATGTCATCCACATATAATATCAGAAATGCTACAGAGCTACCACTCACTTTCTTGTAAATACAGGCTTCACCATAAGTCTGTATAAAACCATATGCTTTTATCACCTCATCAAAGCGTGTATTCCAACTCCGAGATGCTTGCACGAGTCCATAGATGGATCGCTGGAGCTTGCACACTTTGTTAGCACCTTTAGGATCGACAAAACCTTTCTGGTTGTATCATATACAACTCTTCTTTAAGAAATCCATTAAGGAATGCAGTTTTGACGTCCATTTGCCAGATTTCATAAAATACGACAATTGCTAACATGATTCAGACAGACTTAAGCATCGCTACGGGTGAGAAAGTCTCATCGTAGTCAACCCTTTGAACTTGTCGAAAACCTTTTGCGACAAGTCATGCTTTGTAGACAGTAACATTACTATCAGCGTCAGTCTTCTTCTTGAAGATCCATTTATTTTCTATGGATTGCCGATCATTGGGCAAGTCCACCAAAGTCCACACTTTGTTCTCATACATGGATCCTATCTCAGATTTCATGGCCTCAAGCCATCTGTCAGAATCTGGGCTCATCATAGCTTCTTCATAGTTCGTAGGTTCGCCTTGGTCTAGTAACATGACTTCCAGAACAGGATTACCATACCACTCTTGTGTGGATCGTGCTCTGGTCGACCTACGAGGTTCAGTAGCAACTTGATCTGAAGTTTCATGATCATCATCATTTGCTTACTCTCTAGTTGGTGTAGGCATCACGGGAACGGATTTCTCTGATGTGCTACTTTCCAATTCGAGAGAAGGTACAATTACCTCATCAAGTTATACTTTCCTCCCACTCACTTCTTTCAAGAGAAACTCCTTCTCTAGAAAGGACCCATTCTTGGCAACAAAGATCTTGCCTTCGGATCTGTGGTAGAAGGTGTACCCAATTGTTTCCTTAGGGTATCCTATGAAGACGCACTTCTTCAATTTGGGTTCGAACTTCTCAGGCTGAAGCCTTTTGACATAAGTGTCGCAACCCCAAACTTTTAAGAAACGGCAACTTAGGTTTCTAGCCAAACCACAGTTCATACAGTGTCATCTCAACGGATTTAGATGGTGCCCTATTTAACGTGAATGCGACTGTCTCTAATGCATAACCCCAAAATGATAAAGGCAAATCGGTAAGAGACATCATATAACGCACCATATCTAATAAAGTACGGTTACGACGTTCGGATACACCATTACGCTATGGTGTTCCAGGTGGCGTGAGTTGTGAAACAATTCCACATTGGTTTAAATGAAGGCCAAACTCGTAACTCAAATATTCGCCTCCGTGATCGGATCGTAGAAACTTTATTTTCTTGTTACGATGATTCTCAACTTCACTCTGAAATTCTTTGAACTTTTCAAATGTTTCAGACTTGTGTTTCATCAAGTAGATATACCCATATCTACTCAAATCATCAGTGAAGGTGAGAAAATAACGATACCCGCCGCGTGCTTCAATACTCATCGGACCGCATACATCGGTATGTATTATTTCCAATAAGTCATTAGCTCGCTCCATTGTTCCGGAGAACGGAGTTTTAGTCATCTTGCCCATGAGGCATGGTTCGCAAGTATCAAATGATTCATAATCAAGTGATTCCAAAAGTCCATCTGTATGGAGTTTCTTCATGCGTTTTACACCAATATGACTGCTACTTCTTGAGCTTGCGTTGGTTTTTTCCTTGAAGAGGAAAGGGTGATGTAGCAAAGTAGAGATAAGTATTTCCCTCAGTTAGAGAACCAAGGTATCAATCCAGTAGGAGACAACTCACAAATCACCTAGCACCTGCACAAACAATCAAACAACTTGCACCCAACGCGATAAAGGGGTTGCCAATCCCTTCACGGTTACTTGCAAAAGTGAGATCTAATGGAGATAGGTAAAACTAAACAAAAGATAAAGTAAATATTTTTGGGTTTTTTGGTTTATAGATCTGAAAATAAAAGATTGCAAAATAGTAGATAGGAAAGTAATATGATGGAAAATAGTAGATCGGAAACTTATATGATGGAAAATAGACCCGGGGGCCATAGGTTTCACTAGAGGCTTCTCTCAAGATAGCAAATAATACGGTGGGTGAACAAATTACTGTCGAGCAATTGATAGAAAAGCGCAAAGTTATGATGATATCCAAGGCAATGATTATGAAATATAGGCATCACGTCCGTGTCAAGTAGACCGAAACGATTCTGCATCTACTACTATTACTCCACACATCGACCGACTCATGCCTGCATCTAGAGTATTAAGTTCATGAATAACAGAGTAACGCATTAAGTAAGATGACATGATGTAGAGGAATAAACTCAAGCAATATGATGTAAACCCCATCTTTTTATCCTCGATGGCAACAATACAATACGTGCCTTGCTGCCCCTACTATCACTGGGAAAGGACACCGCAAGATTAAACCCAAAGCTAAGCACTTCTCCCATTGCAAGAAAAACCAATCTAGTTGGCCAAACCAAACCGATAATTCAAAGAGAATTACAAAGATATCAAATCATGCATATAAGAATTCAGAGAAGATTCAAATAATATTCATAGATAAGCTGATCATAAATCCACAATTCATCGGATCTCGACAAACACACCGCAAAAGAATATTACATCGGATAGATCTCCAAGAACAACGAGGAGAACATGGTATTGAGAATCAAAGAGAGAGAAGAAGCCATCTAGCTACTAGCTATGGACCCGTAGGTCTGAGGTAAACTACTCACGCTTCATTGGAAGGGCAATAGAGTTGATGTAGAAGCCCTCCGTGATCAAATCCTCCTCCGGCAGGGTGCCGGAAAAGGTCCCTAGACGGGATCTCACGGGTACAGAAGGTTGCGGCGGTGGAAAAGTCTTTTCGTGGATGCTTCTGGTGGTTTGGGAACATATGTGAATATATAGGCGAAGGAATTAGGTCAGGGGAGTCACGAGGGGCCCACAAGGCAGGGGGGCTCGCCCTACCCCCTGGGCGCGCCCTCCACCCTTGTGGCCGCCTCGTGGCTCGTCCGACTTCATCTCCAAGTCTCCTGGGAATCTTCTGGTCCAAGAAAAATCATTGCGAAGGTTTTATTCCGTTTGGACTCCGTTTGGTATTCCTTTCCCACAAAGCTAAAAAACAAGGAAAAACAGAAACTGGCACTGGGGTCTAGGTTAATAAGTTAGTCCCAAAAATAATATAAAATAGCATATTAATGCATATAAAACATCCAAAACAGATAATATAATAGCATGGAATAATAAAAAATTATAGATACGTTGGAGACGTATCAATGACCTAAACGACTGTGCCACAAATATGTTGCACTATCATTATCAACTTTGCATCTTTTGGCATCAATATTATGAACATGTGTATCACTACGATCGAGATTCAATAAATCATTTACATTGGGTGTATGACCATAGAAGGTTTTATTCATGTAAATAGAACAACAATTATTCTCTAACTTAAATGAATAACCGTATTGCAATAAACATGATCTAATCATATTCATGCTCAACGCAAACACCAAATAACATTTATTTAGGTCCAACACTAATCCCGAAGGTAGAGGGAGTGTGCGATGGTGATCTTATCAACCTTGGAATCACTTCCAACACACATCGTCACCTCGCCATTAACTAGTCTCTGTTCATTTTGCAACTCCTGTTTCGAGTTACTAATCTTAGCAACTGAACCGGTATCAAATACCCAAGGGCTACTATGAACATAGTAAAGTACACATCAATAACATGTATATCAAATATACCTTTGTTCACTTTTCCATCCTTCTTATCCGCCAAGTATTTGGGGCAGTCCCGCTTCCAATGACCATTTCCTTTGTAGTAGAAGCACTCAGTCTCAGGCTTGGGTTCAGCTTTGGGCTTCTTCACGGGAGCAGCAACTTGCTTGCCATTCTTCTTGAAGTTCCCTTTCTTTCCCTTGCCCTTTTTTCTTGAAACTAGTGGTCTTGTTAACCATCAACACTTGATGCTCTTTCTTGATTTCTACCTTCGCCGATTTCAGCATCGCGAAGAGCTCGGGAATCATTTTTGTCATCCCTTGCATATTATAGTTCATCACGAAGTTCTAGTAGCTTGGTGATAGTGACTAGAGAACTTTGTCAATCACTATCTTATCTGGAAGATTAACTCCCACTTGATTCAAGCGATTGTAGTACCCAGACATTCTGAGGACATGCTCACTGGCTGAGCTATTCTCCTCCATCTTGTAGGCAAAGTACTTGTCAGAGGTTTTATACCTCTCGACATGGGCATGAGTCTGAAATACCAATTTTAGCTATTGGAACATCTCATATGCTCTGTGGCATTCAAAACGTTTTTGAAATCCCGGTTCTAAGCCATAAAACATGGCGCACTAAACTATCAAGTAGTCATCATATCGAGCTTTGCCAAACGTTCATAACGTTTGCATCTGCTCCTGCAATAGGTCTATCACCTAGCGGTGCATCAAGAACATAATTCTTCTATGCAGCAATGAGGATAATCCTCATATCACGGACCCAGTCTGCATCATTGCTACTATCATCTTTCAACTTAGTTTTCTCTAGGAACATATCAAAATAAAACAGGGGAGCTGTACACGAGCTATTGATCTACAATATAGATATGCAAAAACTATCAAGACTAAGTTCATGATAAATTAAGTTCAATTAATCAAATTATTAATGAACTCCCACTTAAATCAACATCCCTCAAGTTGTCTAAGTGATACATGATCCATATCAACTAAACCAAGTCCGATCATCACGTGAGATGGAGTAGTCTTCAATGGTGAACATCTTCATGTTGATCATATCTACTATATGACTCATGTTCGACCTTTCGGTCTCCAGTGTTCCGAGACCATGTTTGTACATGCTAGGCTCGTCAAGTTTAACCCAAGTATTTTGCATGTGCAAAACTGTCTTACACCCGTTGTATGTGAACGTAGAGTCTATCACACCCGATCATCACGTGGTGTCTCGAAACGACGAACTGTAGCAACAGTGCATACTCAGGGAGAACACTTTTACCTTGAAATTTAGTGAAGGGATCATGTTATAATGCTACCACCGTACTAAGCAAAATAAGATGCATAAAAGGTAAACATCACATGCAATCAAAATATGTGACATGATATGGTCATCATCATCTCGTGCTTTTGATCTCCATCTCCAAAGCATCGTCATGATCTCCATCGTCACCGGCTCGACACCTCGATCTCCATCATTGCGTCGTGGTCGTCTCGCCAACTATTGCTTCTACAACTATCGCTAACGCATAGTGATAAAGTAAAGCAATTACATGGCGTATGCATTTCATACAATAAAGAGACAACCATAAGGCTCCTGCCGGTTGCCAGATATCTTACAAAACATGATCATGTCATACAATAATGTATATCACATCATTTCTTGACCATATCACATCACAACATACCCTGCAAAAACAAGTTAGACATCCTCTACTTTGTTGTTGCAAGTTTTACGTGGCTGCTACGGGTTTCCAGCAAGAACCATTCTTACCTACGGCAAAACCCACAATGGTGTTTCGTCAAGTTTGCTGTTTTAACCTTCTTCAAGGACCGGCCGCAGTCAAATTTGATTCAACTAAAGTAGGAGAAACAGACACCCGCCAGCCACCTTTATGCAAAACTAGTTGCATGTCAGTCGGTGGAACCGGCCTCATGTGCGTGGACATGTAAGGTTGGTCCGGGCCGCTTCATCCCACAATACCGCCGAATCAAAATAAGATGTTGGTGGTAAGCAGTATGACTATCACCGCCCACAACTCTTTGTGTTCTACTCGTTCATATCATCTACGCATAGACCTGGCTCGGATGCCACTGATGGGAAACGTTGCATGGAAAACAAAAAAAATTCTACGCACACGCAATGATCTATCCATGTTGATGTAGTCGAACTTCTTCGCGCTTCGACCGATCAAGTACCGAACGCACGGCACCTCCGCGTTCTACACACGTTCAGTTCGGTGACGTCCCTCGCCTTCTTGATCCAGCAAGACGTCGAGGTAGTAGATGAGTTCCGTCAGCACGACGGCATGGTGACGGTGAAGGTGAAGTGATCTCCGCAGGGCTTCGCCTAAGCACTACGAAAATATGACCGGGGGTGTAAACGATGGAGGGGGGCGCCGCACATGGCTAGGCAATTGTCTGGTCTGTGCTAGGCACCCCCCTCCTCATATATATAGGTGGGAGGGAGAGGGGAGGCTACCAGGAGGCACCCCAAGTAGGCCGAATCCTACTTGGGGTCCTCCCAGGTAGCGCCCCCCTGCCATATTTTATCCGAGGGGGAAGGAAAGAGGAGGGGAGAGGGAAGGAAGGGGGAATCCTATTCCACTCCTTCCTTTCCCTTCCCCTCTTTCCTTCTCCTCCTAGGCCGGCCCATATGGGGGGTGCACCATCCCCTTGTGGCTGGTGCGTTTCCCCTCTTGGCCCATAAGGCCCATATCTTTTGCCGGGGGTGTCCGGAACCCCTTCTGGTGACCCGATAAGTACCCGGTGAGCCCCGAAACACTTCCGATGTCCGAATACCATCGTCCTATATATCAATCTTTACCTCTTGACCATTTCAAGACTCCTCGTCATGTCCGTGATCTCATCCGGGACTCCAAACAACAT
Organism: Thinopyrum elongatum; assembly: GCA_011799875.1. NCBI lineage: Eukaryota > Viridiplantae > Streptophyta > Magnoliopsida > Poales > Poaceae > Thinopyrum > Thinopyrum elongatum. Next base: position 74,648,197 of record CM022302.1, on the reverse strand, counting down.
TCGGCCACCAAATCGCATAATTCATATAATACTATATCGTAATCGAACGTTAAGCGTGCGGACCCTACGGGTTCGAGAACTATGTAGACATGACCGAGACACCTCTCCGGTCAATAACCAATAGCGGAACCTGGATGCCCATATTGGCTCCTACATATTCTACGAAGATCTTTATCGGTCGAACCGTTATGACAACATATGTAATTCCCTTTGTCCATCGGTATGTTACTTGCCCGAGATTCGATCGTCGGTATCTTCATACCTAGTTCAATCTCATTACCGGCAAGTCTCTTTACTCGTTCCGTAATACATCACCTCGTGACTAACTCCTTCGTCGTTTGCTTGCAAGCTTATGATGTGTATTACCGAGAGGGCCCAGAGATACCTCTCCGATACTCGGAGTGACAAATCCTAATCTTGATCTATGCCAACTCAACAAATACCTTCGGAGATACCTGTAGAGCACCTTTATAATCACCCAGTTACGTTGTGACGTTTGATAGAACACAAGGCATTCCTCCGGTATTCGGGAGTTGCATAATCTCATAGTCGAAGGAATATGTATTTGACATGAAGAAATCAATAGCAATAAAACTGAACGATCATTATGCTAAGCTAACGGATGGGTCTTGTCCATCACATCATTCTCCTAATGATGTGATCCCATTATCAAATGACAACACATGTCCATGGTTAGAAAACCTTAACCATCTTTGATCAACGAGCTAGTCTAGTAGAGGCTTACTAGGGACACAATATTTGTTTATGTATTCACACATGTATTTAAGTTTTCGATCGATACAATTCTAGCATGAATAATAAACCTTCATCATGAATAAGGAAATATAAAATAACAACTTTATTATTGCCTCTAGGGCATATTTCCTTCACGGTTTGTTCTTCGGAAGCGTGTGGGTCAATGGTTGGTGATGGCTCCACTCGAGTAGGGCATTGTCCTTCTCCTTCGGCCACAAGGGGTTCCTCAATGGGGAGAATTTGACCAATCCCCATTCTTCTTATGGCTTGGGGAGGAATTTCATCACCTACATCACAAAGACCACTTTGCTCCACTTGGGAGCCATTATTTTCATCAAACTCTACATTACACGTCTCCTCAATGAGTCTGTTGGACTTGTTGAGAACACGGTAAGCATGAGAGTTTGTAGCATAACCAACAAATATGCCCTCTTGAGCTCTAGGTTCGAATTTAGACAAACGAGCACCTTTCTTGAGAATGAAACACTTACACCCGAACACCCGGAAGTACTTGAGGTTGGGCTTGTTACCGGTAAGTATCTCATATGGAGTCTTGTTCAAGCCTTTGCGGAGGTAGAGCCGATTGGATGCATGACATGCGGTGTTGATGGCTTCGGCCCAAAAGTTGTATGGAGACTTGAACTCCGCCATCATGGTCCTTGCCGCGTCCATCAACGTCCGGTTCTTCCTCTCCGCTACACCATTTTGTTGAGGGGTATATGGTGCAGAATATTGATGCTTGATCCCCTCATCACTAAGAAACTCATCCAAGGTGTAGTTCTTGAACTCGGTGCCGTTGTCACTTCTAATCATCATAATCTTTGCTTCATGTTGACGTTGAGCTTCATTTGCAAAATCGATGACGGTTTGTTGAGTCTCACTCTTCCTCTTGAAGAAATATACCCAAGTGTATCTTGAGTAGTCATCCACAATCACCAAGCAATATTTTCTACCCCCAAGACTATCGAAGGATGGAGTTCCAAAGAGATCCATGTGAAGGAGCTCTAAGGGCCTCTTCGTGTAGATGATAGTCGTGGGTCGGTGAGCCGTCTCGTGTAACTTCCCTTCGATACAAGCACTACAAGCACGATCTTTGGCAAAGCTAACATTTGTTAGTCCACGAACGTGATCCCCCTTGAGGAGACTTTGCAAAGATCTCATATTGACATGGGCTAGTCGGCGATGCCAAAGCCATCCCACATCAACTTTAACCATTAGGCACGTCGCGGTCTTAGTGGGTCTCTTTGAAAAGTTAACCACATAGAGACCGTTCTCGACGTGCCCAACAAAAGCTACTTTAAGAGTCTTGCTCCACAAGAGGGCCACAGAATCAAGATCAAAGAATGTGGCAAAGCCCATAAGTGCAAGTTAACGAACGGAAAGTAAATTGTATGCAAGGGACTCAACAAGCATGACCTTCTCAATAGATAAGTCTTGTGAGATGACCACCTTGCCAAGACCCAATACCTTTGAAGTTGAAGCATCACCGAATTGGACATGAGTGGGCATAGATGGGATTTCTTGTACGTCCACCACCAAGTCCTTGCTCCCGGTCATATGATTTGTTGCTCCACTATCAAGCAACCATGACACCCCACCGGAAGCAAACTCCTACAATAAATCAATGCTTGGTTTTAGGTACCCATTATTGAATGGGTCCTTTGATGTTAGCAACAAGGGTCTTAGGAACCCAAATAGACCATTCTATGTACTCATAAGAAGAACCAACAAAATTGGCAAATACATGTCCATCACTAGCACGGCATAAGACATAAGAGGGGTTAAAGTCGCCGGCTTTGTTGGAAGAGGTGGTCTTGCCCTTCTTGGCACTACCACCCACTTCTTTGTCCTTCTTCTCATGAGCAACCTCCCCCGCTTTGACAAATATTTCCTTAAGCGGGAGAGATTTCTTGGCCTTGTTGTTGTTCTTCTTGTTTGACTTGGGGGCAAACCCAAGTCCCTCCTTAGCCACAACTTCCTTTTGATTACTCAAAAGTTCATTGAGGTTTTTCTCACCTTGTATGCAACTTACAAGGCCCTTCTTAAGTTGCTCCTTCAACTTGGCATTTTCCTCCACAAGATGCACATGCTCACAACAAGGGGTAGTAGCATGGACATTATCAATTAACATGAAGGGAGGACATGTGGAAATCTCCTTGGTAAGTTTTACTTGGAGTTGATCATGAGACTCCTTGAGAGAGACATGAGCACCCTTCAAGACTTTGTGGGCCTTGTCAAGTGTATCAAACTCTTTCTTGAGTTGGTCATGGCCAACCCCAAGTGCAACCTTCTCGGACTTGAGCACACGAGTAAGAACAATAGCATGATCAAGATCTTTTTGGAGTTTAGCAAGATCAACGTTGTGTGACTCCTCAAGAGCCAAACGATGACCTCGCTCTTCCTCAAGAGCAATGGAGAGATCCGCTATTTCATCGGCATAGTCATGACTATGTCCTTCTAACTTAGAGATGGTATCATCATGAGACTCAATGATATCATGGGCCTCACCAAGTTGTTCTAAGAGAGCAATGAAGTGCTTCTTAGTCTCACCTTTGAGCTTACTCATGAACTTATCAAAATCGTTCTCATCTACCTTAGCTTCAACATGATTATCCACACAATCCAAGAATGAAGGAGTGCTAGATATAGTAGTTTTGATGTTGGAGGTTACCTTGTTAGTACCTTTTGCCATGAGGCACTTGGCAATGAGATTCTCGTTGGGGGCATCGAAGAGAGACACCTTGGTTGGTGAAGAGGTGGCAATAGCCACGGTGGCCGTTGCCATCCCCTCACCACTTGTATCTTCATCATCATCATCGGAGGCGTACTCTTCAAGTGCCACCAAGCCCTTTTGGGGCACTCTCTTGGTGAAGTTGCTCTTGCTTGGAAAAGACTTGGCCTTGTCCTTGCAGATGAGCTTGCCACCATTGTCTTCTCTCTTCTCATAGGGACAGTCCACCACAAAGTGACTCACATTTTCACAATTGTAGCAAGTTCTCACACGTTGCTTGCTCTTTGAGGCACTTGAGTTGTTCTTGGAGAAGTTAGGCCTTGAGTTCCTCTTGTTGCCCCAAAATTTCCTTGACACAAGAGCCATGTGCTCGTGGTAAGCATATTTGGTGTCTTCGGGGCAACCCTCTTCTTCTTCCTCCTCTTCTTCTTCTTCCGAGATGACCTTGGCCTTCAAGGCAAGGTTGGGAGAGGCTTTCTTTGACCGAACACGAGCAAGAGCATTGTCGGCGGTCTTCATGATGTTCATAGCAATGAACTCATCCAACACTTCACTTGACGTCAAGGTGTGAAAGTCCGGCCTTTGGCGTATCACGGAGGACATGGCCTTGTTGAATGGCATGATTGCCTTGAGGAACTTACGCTTGATCCAATTGTCATCCGTATCTTTGCTCCCATGATCTTGAAGAGCAACAGCAAGAGTTGTCAATCTCCGGTAAAGATCACGAGGGTCTTCATCCTCAATCATCACGAACTCATTGGCATCATCAAGGACCACTTCAAAGTTGGACCGTTGAATGCTTGAGCTCCCTTTGTACAAAGATATGATATGCTCCCAACAATCCTTAGCACGAGTGAAGGGGCGCAAGTGTGATAGATCTTCGGGAGGAACCGCGGATTAAAGGATGAACAATGCAGAGTGATTGAATTGATTGTCCGCCTCTTCCCTTGGGGTGAAGCTGTTTGGATCATGAGGGTAGAAGCCTTGCTCAATGATCCTCCAAAGATTTGTTGAGCTGTGATTCAAATGAGACTTGATACGAAAAACCCAATTAGCAAAATCACCCTTAACAAGTTTAGGAGGAGGCCCAAGGTTGTTTATATGAGGGGTAGGGACCGGTCCTCCGTAGACCGGGGGAGGAGGAACCGAGGCCAAGGTTCCCTTCCCATTGTTGTTTTGAGGGGAGGAGGTTTGGTTCCCTTTAGCCACTTCCTTGTCGGAGTTGGCCTCCGATGCCGATGCGGTGGGATCAGCCACAAGCAAGGGATCGGGAGTGGACTTCATCCCCTCAAGTAATTCTTTAAGCATGGCTTTGACCTCGGCCGTCACGGTTGTCTTAAGTGAAGCCATAGCTTCATTTAAGTCACCACGAGTGATCGAGGTCAACTCCACGGCCTCAACCACATCCTCATTTCTGTCAACCATACTCTTTGGGTGGTGAAACCCTTAATAAAGAGACGAGGCTCTGATACCAATTGAAAGGATCGATATGGTTGACTAGAGGGGGGTGAATAGGCAACTACCAATTTTTAGCTTTTCTTAACAATTTAGGTTTAGCAACAAATAGGTTGTCTAGATATGCAACTAGGTGAGCAACCTATATGATGCTAGCAACAACAACAACACAAGCAAGCAAGGGATACAACACTATTAAAGCTTGAGCAAAGTAAAGGTGAGATGTAACCACAAGTGGAACCGATGAAGACGAGGATGTGTTACCAAAGTTCCTTCCCTTTGAGAGGAAGTACATCTCCGTTAGAGCGGTGTGGAGGCACAATGCTCCCCAAGATGCCAATAAGGCCACCGTATTCTCCTCACGCCCTCGCACAATGCAAGGTGTCGTGATTCCACTAGTGGTGCACTTGAAGGCGGCAACCGGACCTTTACAAACAAGGTTGGGGCACACTCCACAACCGAATTGGAGGCTCCCAACAAGACCACGAAGCTTCACCACAATGGATTGTGGCTTTGAGGTGACCTCAACCGTCTAGGGTGCTCAAACACCCAAGAGTAACATGATCCGCAAGGGATTAGTGGGGGGAATCAAATATCTCTTGGTGGAAGTGTAGATCTAGGCCTTCTCAAGCTATCCCTAACAAATCAACAAGTTTGATTGGCTAGGGAGAGAGATCGGGCAAGAATGAGCTTGAGAGCAACAATGGAGCTTGGGGGGAAAGAGGTGTGTCAACAAGAGGAAGAAGACTCCATTTTATAGTGGGGAATAAAAACCAATCGTTATGCACCCATAGCCCGTGCCCAAGCGGTAGTACCGCTCAGGTACTACCGTCAGGACGGTAGTTCTGCCCCTTGCACACAACTGAGAACGTCAGGGCGGCGAAAGTGCCGCCGGAGCGGTACTTCCGCTCCCACCAATGGTACTACCGCTTAGGTGTTGCGTACAGGCCAGAGACAACGGTAGTAGTTAGGGGCAGGGCGGTAGTGCCGCTCCGGGTGGTACTACTGCGGAGAACTGCCGCTCTACTTCCGACAGGGGACGGAGTAGTCCAGAAACAATTCTTAGGCGGTACTTCGAGCGGTGGTAAAACAGCGGTAGTTCCGCCGAAGTGGTACTACCGCGCCGCTGAGCGGTACTCTGCTTAGGCGAATCAGACCCAGTTAACGAGCGGAGGCAGAGTGGCAAACATAGCCGTAGTACCGTCGGAGCGGTACTACCGCGCTGTACTGCCGCTCTACTTCCACTTATTAAAAAATGGGCTGAGGCTAAGTGGAGAGAGCACGGATCTTACCAGCAGCAGTACCGCTGGAGCGGTACTACCGCTGGGGGAGCGGTACTTCCGCTTAGAAAAGTTAGGGACACTCAATGCATAAGAATGGACAAGCTCCGTTGCCAGGAAGGAAGGAGAGAGAGAGGATGTGTACGTGTTGATTCCGACCAAACCTTTCCAATGCGGACCCCCTCTTAATAGTATGGTGTTCCTACGACTCAAGTCCACCGAAAATGAAACGCAAGAAAAACACCGTCTTCTACATAGCTCCGAGGGGCATGAATCGCCTTGTGCAAGAATGATAGAGAATCTGAAATGCTTCGTGCACACAATTAGTCCGCAAAAGTATTGTCATCAATCACCAAAACCACTGAGGGAGAAATATGCCCTAACAGTGACCCTCCTCTGAACTAAGGCAAGCCACAACAACATTTGCAAGGATGGCATTGCAATATCCATGATTTTATTTGAATTCAATTCATTTTCTTGCATGCTTTAAAATTAAATAATTAAATTCATGATATTAGTTTCTTTTCTGTTAAGTTGATCTGATGATATGCTCTTGATATTGATAGCCTAGACATTAGTTTTTACCTTATATGATCTTGGTTACGTTGATAGTATCGGTAGTATGATCATTTTGCATGTGCATTTCATGGCATCATATGCTTCATATTATTTTCATTGAAGTATTTAAACTTGATTAACATCCAACTTAAACATGCTGTTGATCGAGTCATGGTGCCACCAAATCAAGCTTCCCGGTGCAATCACATTTGTCTTTATGGAAGACCCTAGTCCGGTTTATCATCATGCCTCTCGCCGGTGCCTCCAACGAGGGAAGGTTATGCGCTTGCGCTACCCTGGCCCGGTAGGCAGGCATAGCCTTGTGTGCCCGTGAGTTGTTTGGTACCATTGTCCCCGTTTAGGACCGTTTTGTTTTGCCACGACGGTGGCCGTTGGATGTCCGGAGTGGCATCGGGGCCACCCATGACTTAGCCCAAAGGGGAGTTGGTCGGAGTGGCCGGGAGAGTGTCATGCGGTAAGCTGGTTTTGTCGGAACGCCGTTGGTCCAGCCGAATGGGAGTGCGAGGCCAGGGGTTCTGTGGTGTGGGTACAGTGTTTTAACCTCTGCAGAGTGTATAATCTATCGATAGCCGTGCCCGCGGATAAGGGCCAAGTTCATAGTAGGTCACCCCGTGGGTCAACAGAAATAATTAACCTGCACACTAATAATATTATCTTGGCACATGGTCTGACTAATGATCTGGTTATGATCATTGAGTCGTATGTCTTCGTGATCCGATGGTGATCATCCTGGCGGTGACACGGAACTGGTTACGAGGTAACCAAGATGGTAAGCCGGTCTGAGAGACCGAATGGTTCACTGCACATTCTTCACTGCATGATCTTGCATTGTTAACTTGCTAAATAATCATGGTATTGTTTGTCATAATTGTTATGCTTGTCGTGAGCTTGCGAGTACATTCAAAGTACTCACCTGGCGTGTCATGCCAGTTTCAGGAGAAGCTGTACCCGGAGTCGGAGTTGCATCTTGCATCGCAGTCTAGGCCGTGTCCCAGCAGTGTCTCTATGAGATGGAGTCTCTCCATGTCGTTGTTCTGCTGCCGCGTAGTCGTTTCGTCGTCATCGAGGCCCCTTTCATATCTACTAAATAATGTACATAAGTGCAGCCGCACCGTGTGTGCCACTGGGTCTCGCTACCTTATGTATCATCGGACCTATGTTCCTGTCTGAGATCAATAAAGCGGTTGTTTTCTGTACCAAGATGTTGTGTATTGCCAGAAGACTTGATCTATGGGCTGGCAATGCAAGGTAAACCGGTTACTCTGAGCCGGGGTGCCACATATAGTGTGGATTTTTCTCGCGAGATCACCGCGGACTTGATGTCGCCCGCCAATGTGGATCGATCTCGCGTTCACGAGTAATTTGTTGACTACACTGTATGTAGGGAGACGGTGCAAAGTACGTGCTTCCGATGAGCACGACACCGCCACGATTCAAGATGGCAACGGGGACGAAACCCATCGGGTTTTGTTTGCCCAAACCCATCCCGGCAAGAAAATCACAAACCCATCCCCGTCCCCATCACCGTGCGCAGGGCTAGTTTTTTGCCCGTCCCCTAAACCCATCGGATTTTCTAAACCTACGGGGAAATCGGCATATTTAAGCAAACACAATAGTAGTACATAATAGCATTTTAGCTGAAAAAGAGCATATTTCAGTGGCATAACTTACGAAAATTTCAGCACAATACAATAGTACATGGTTCAGCGGCTAGGAGCATATTTCATCAGCATAATTTGAGCAAAAAGAGCAATAACAGCAGCAAAAAGACCACGGTCCTTGGGGATGAGAGGAGGCATGGAGGAGACGTGGACCGTGGAGGCAGGCGGCTCAGTGGCACGCCGACGCAGATGGGATCGAGCAAGAGGGAGGCTTCGGGAGGCGAGATCAGGCGCCGCGCTAGTTTTTCATGAATTTAAAAGAGTGTTCACATTATTATTTTTTTTGTGTGATTTAAAAAAAGTTTGTGAACTTAAAAAAGATCATTTTTTAAAGTAATTTTTAAAAATGTTCATTTTTTAATAAAAGCAACCCAAAAACAAAATAAAACTAGAAAAAAGCCCGAGTGAAAACCGAATTAACAAACACAGAAATAGAACAAAAAGCTCATCTGAAAGCTTCACAAAACCGTTGTAAGGGAATCTTTACATCAACCGGCTTAAAAAAAAAGAATGTTTAATGAAAGCTATCGTCGGCTTGAGCTGTCAACGGGCCCAAAACAATACTACTCCCTCCAGTACATCCCGAGAAAACACACCTCTTCCCGCCCAAGCCCCCGCTCCCCGCCACGTCACCGATCCGCGCCACCCATCTTCCCCACTCCCAGCCGTCCATATCCCATCCGACGGCCCACAGCGCGCATCACGCGGATCGCCCCATCTCCTCCCCGGAAACCTCGCTGCTATAAATCCCCCACACGCCACCACCGTCCACCACACCACACCGCCGCAACATCCACCACCAGCAACACACACAAGCTCGCCGGAGAGAGAAGCGTCGAGGATGTCCGGCCGCGGCAAGGGAGGGAAGGGCCTCGGCAAGGGCGGCGCCAAGCGCCACCGGAAGGTGCTGCGCGACAACATCCAGGGCATCACCAAGCCGGCGATCCGGCGTCTGGCTCGCCGGGGCGGCGTGAAGCGCATCTCGGGGCTCATCTACGAGGAGACCCGGGGCGTGCTCAAGATCTTCCTCGAGAACGTCATCCGCGACGCCGTCACCTACACCGAGCACGCCCGCCGCAAGACCGTCACCGCCATGGACGTTGTCTACGCGCTCAAGCGCCAGGGACGCACCCTCTACGGATTCGGCGGCTAGGCCGCGCCAGTCCACTCGAATCCACCTCGCGCCGCCAGATTTGTAGTAGCTAGCTATGGTTGTTCAGTTTTCATTGTCTTCGGTGTAATGGAATGGCCGCATCTCGCTGCTGTCTGTTGTTTCGTTGTACTGCTAGGATGGAATGGAAATCTCAGCATTTTATCCCTGAATTCGTCTCCAATCTCTTGCTCTGTTGTTAAATCTTATCAGTGCGTTTCCCATTTCCCATTGTTCGTCGCTGTAATTTTCTGCCCCCTAATCGACCGTGTTGGCTTCAGTTTGCAGTACATTCGAACCATCCCTGCATTTCTGCATGTCAACTGTCAAATGCTCACCATCAGCTGATTCAAAACTCAGATGAAAAATCCTCGAATAGCACGTGCTTTCTGCAATTCCATGGCTGTTAATACATTATTAACTTGTGCTCTGCCAATTGAACCAAGTTTCAAATAAGAGATATGCTTATTTCTGTGGCCGAATATAGATTTTTACCAGTCACATCTTTTTTTAAGCACGATAAGAAGAAATTGATTTGTTTGGCTGAATGCAGTTGGAAGTTGGAATACATGAACTGGAGTTGAGCTCAAGATGCAAACATTAGAGACTCACCGTGTCCGGGTTTTTGGTGTGCAGCTTACAAATGTACTCCAAGTAGTCATGTATCCAAGTTTTTCTTTTGTTATTGCCTGAATGCTGAGATTTCAGGCTTCCTGAAATGATTGAACGAGTACGATGATAAGTAAGTTATATAATTTGAAACTGGAGAACAGTATTGAGATTTGGATATCTTTTATTTCACCATGGCACCACCCGTGTACATTTTGCAACTCATGTACCTATAAACATTAGTATTTCGGATTTCACCAAAAAAACATTAATATTTCGGAGCCCAATATGATAAGTTCCAAACCAACCGAGTTTCCAAAACTGAACTGTACCGGAATTTTTATCGTAATGGTATTAGTAACTTTGGTCTGTTTACAATGTGTAGAATAGTACCCTCAAAATCGCTATAAGCTGTTGTTATAATGAGTTTTTTGTTTTCTGCGGGTCGTTGTTATGATGAGTTTAGGAACATGAAAATAGTGCACGAGCTAAAGAATGGCGTTTTCAAAAGATTCGGTTTCAAAAAAAATTGAAAAAAGTTTGAACAAGTAAACAAGGATGTGAGGCGTATGTGTGTAAAATATAAGGATAAAATACGTAATGCGCCCTGTTAAAAAAAGACAAATTCATGGTCTGGGAGAATGAATAGTATCATGTGTAAAAAAAATATACCTAGATTTGTCTTTTTTGCGCAACCTTCATTTCAACATATTTCGTCTTGAAAATTTACAAACTTGTGCACTATGCCTTCATCTATCTCTGTATTTTATCAGAATTTTTTAAAATGTAAAAAATATGAATTTTTATGAATTTTGAATTTTGCATTTGAAGGCCTCCATGGAGCTCGTCCTCCAAAAGCAATTCCTGACGAGCTAAGATATAAATCATACAGAGTTTCTGCTTTTGTGTTAGTGCTTTCACTATCCCAGTGTACGAGAGATACATGCAAATGAAGGCATCAAGTATATGTTAATTAATTACACTTGCATCGTCAATGATAATCGGAAGAATAAAACTAGGGGGAATTGTCCAGCCATACAGGCGGCGGATCAACTCTCGCCTGACTAGCTACAAAAGTTAATAAGTGGGGTTGCGGACCGGCAAATTAGCAAGTTTTTCTCATTGTTTTGTAGGTCGCAACGCTCGGTTTCCGACCAGGAGCGTTTCCCTGATTAAGCAGTTGGTTTCCTTTTAAAAAAGAGAGATTAAGACTAGCCATAATGTTAGAGGATGCTTGGATCCAAGAGACTTATTTTAGTCTGACTAAAAATAGTCTCTTTAAGAGGCTAAAGTTCCAAGCACCCCTGACTAAAGAGGGGCTAAAACTAGTCTTGAGACTAAATTTTTTTAGTCAGGGTACCCCTACTAAAATGTGGATTAGTCCTCTCTCTCCTCATTTAACTCCTTTCCTTTAACACATGCGAGTTTTGGATTGGAGGGTTTGGAGGATAATAAATGCTCATTAACTTGATTTTAGTCTCTTTAGTATTTGGATCCAAGCATGGGTGAGGCTAGCAAGTTTTAGTCCCACTACTTTTAGTCATGAGACTAAAACGTATCTAAGCACCCTCTTAGTATCTCTATAGTGGGAAGTAATATATATGTGGTAACATGCAACACTTCATTTATTAGGCTATAGACTCATCTTGTCTTGATATGTGTGATATTACTCATAGTACTAGTAACTAGCTATGTTATCACATGCCTCTCTTTCTTCATTTATTGCTTGCCACATCATCTATTTTATTTAGATGTGTGATGTTACTAACTATATTACTCCCAATGTGGGTAGTCTAAGGGATAAAACGCTCCCACCCCCACCCCCACCCCGTTGAAATCGGGGGGCCCCGAGAAATTAGGGGAGCTGGTGGGCCCTTGTGCTTGCATGTGTGAGTAAATTCACCGGGGAGGAAGAAGGTGGTGGGTCTAGATGCTTGCATGTACTGCTACGCTCCCTTGCATGCCGGAACCGGATCCTCTAACATTCAGAAGGAAAGTCACGGTGCTACACTGCTAGTCTAGTGTAAAATGAAGAAGGAAAGTTAGGGACTGTTAGTAGGTAGTTAGTATGTTGTTTGCTGTTTGTATTTACTGTAGATATAAATAATTCAAATTTAATTTTATTTCATCATCATTTTGTTTGTATGTAATTACTATAAATGTACACAGTAGATCATCAATTTACAAATTAATTTGAGTCATTTTAGCCTTAATCATATGAATAGAAAAAAGGAAAGTTACGGTAGCTTCCCTAACATTCCTTATCAATGTTAAGAGTATCCGGTTCCTTGCATGCCTCCTCACGCGGGTCACATGGTGGGCCTGTTAATGATTACCATGTCGCTTAGAAAAGGAAACTGGAAGGAGATAGCGGGCTGTCCATTCGCCGGTCGCAACGCGCGCGTGCTAAGGGCATGTACAATGGTTGATAAGATAGTCTTATCTTAAGTCTTGCATGTAATTTAGCGATAACAAAAAAACATGTCTACAATGGGTCATCTCTTAGCCTTATCTTCAATAATTAGTTATTCCTAAAAACATGGTGAGACATATTGTGCTAAGAGATCATCTCTTGCCTTCTCTTAAATAAGATAAGACAAGTCTTTTCTTATGATTTCTCTCTCCTCCATCTCATCATTTATCCTATGTGGCATTGCTAAGATAGAACCATTGTACATGCCCTAAGGAGTAAATCCGTGTTTTGTATATTTGTCAGTTTGGTTTGGGGTCAGTCGTTGCAAGAGGACGGTGCTTCCCTTGGAACCGAAAATATAGCGTCAAGTAGCGGGACATGGAGTTTTGTCTCCCCGCTCGCATGCACCATGTGAACAGTAGTGAGACAAAGATACGACGTTTCCGAAGACTACCCGCGCTGGCGCTCACACTGGTCTCCATTGCCACCGCCCTCTGTGGAACTTTGTTTTCCAAAAGTCCAAGTCGCGGAGGGAGAAAAGACTTGGAAGTTGCAAGTAAAGAAAAAAAGACCACTCCAGTCAACTCATCACTGTCTCGTCAACTCCGATCATGGTCGTACGCGCATAATCACTGTCACTGAAGCTAAGCTGCACATCAGTGCCGTCCATTTGGCACGGACAGTCAGTCTTCAGAGCGTGCCCCTCACGACCCGCCAAAAAGAAAAGTACGCGACGTAATAATTTTACGTATTAGCGGAGATATCTCAGTCATATTTTATACTGTACGTGTATAAGTAATGGAAGTGCACCGACGAAAACCTCACACTGCTCCGGAACGAGCCGCCTGAATCAAAAAGCAGTCATAGTTACAGTACAATCTTTTTTGTTTCGGGTGTGTGCAGCTATACGCTACGCACAACCTACCACGGGCGTCGGCGACCGCCATGGCCCACGCGCCAGCACCAATGGCTCGGCGCCGCTCCCATGCGGCGGCGTTCTAGTCCCCGGGCCCGGGGACATCCTAGGAAAGCCAGTTCACGGGATGCCGTGGCCCGAGGTGCGCACCGAACAGATGGGGGATCAGGCGAGCTACGCCGTAGCCGGCAAGCTCCTGGTCGCCGCGGCCGGGGCGCTAGCGGGCGTCCTCCTGGCCCTCGTCGCGCTGCACGCGTACACCGGCGCCCGGCACCGGCGCTCGCGCGACCGCTTCCGTCTCCGCCACAGCCTGCCGTCCATCTCCGGCGGCGCCGTCCACGGCGGCGTGGAGCCGTCGCCGCGTGGGCTGGACCCTGCGGTGCTCCGCGCGCTCCGCGTGGTCGCCGCGGGCGACGGCGCCGGGGACTGCGCGGTGTGCCTCGCGGGGCTCGAGCGCGGCGAGGAGGCGCGCGCGCTGCCGCGGTGCGGCCACCGGTTCCACGTGGGGTGCATCGACGCGTGGTTCCGCGGGAACTCCACGTGCCCGCTGTGCCGCGCGGACGTCGAGGCGCCGGACAGCGACGCCGAGGTGCGCGTAGACGTGGAGACGGGGGACGCCGAGGTCAAGGGCGGTCCGCCGGCGACGAGGAGGCTGTCGAGCGGCACGGATCTTGACAAGACGAGGCGGGCCTTTGCTTCCACCCGATCTGCTTCCTTCTGACATGCATGCTCCAGCCAATCAGTTTTGGGTTGTTTATTCCATCACACCGTGAATATCTTTTTGTTGGTCACATAGTCCGTGGGGCTGGTCTCTGCGTGTACAAATCTGGCAGATAGATATTCCATTTCTTGACATCTTGAGTTTGCCTGCCAGGGAAATAATTAAGTTGTGCATCTTATTGTTAAAATATGTGTTGTATATATATGTGAAGATTATAGTTAAGACTTGTAACTAGCGGATGATGATGTGTTTAACTGGAATTGTATAACCCGTTCCTATTCTATAAAGACATCGGGGGTAGCTGAACAGGCTAGACATAAGCCGGTAAATAGGTACACACAGAGATCATCAGAAGCTAGATGATGATTTATTTATTTTTGTGGGAAGAAGCTAGATGATGATTTTGGCCATGTTGCTTTTAATCACTGTTATAGAGAAGCAAATGAGGTCGCTAACTGTTTAGCTAGAGCAACTTTTAGTACTAGATCATCTTATAAGCGAGAGTTAGGGGTGGTCGGACCGGCAATGACGGATGGTTGGAGACGATGTGTGATGGCCTCGCCCGCTGTAGTACTATATGATTTAGTACAAAGGGGAGGAGCGTCGTAGTCATGCCCCGAGAATGTAGCTGATGTTCGGTATCACGTTGTGTGATTGCTTGTCCTTGATAGATTGATTCACGCATCAAATTTCCAACACTTGTTATGACACATTACTTTAGTTACATATACCACTAATAAAGTTATAGTATGTGGCAGGGCGGCAACCATGGAAATGCATTGGAAATGTTGAAGACACATTTGAGATTTTTTGTAGAATGTATTATAATAGTACTGAACTGTATTGAAATTAAGTAAAAACACATTTCAAACTAATTGAAATCATTATGTCATGAAACTCAAAATCAAAAGTTTGAAAAAGGTTTTCTAAATTTTCTTCAAAAATTAATTTATGATAATTTGAAACTTTAGTCATTATTTCAAATTGTACACTTGTATGTACTTTGTGCGTATCTGGTATTCTATTCAAATACCAAAAGATACAATATTGTATTCAAATAAATGAGAGTATACCGCATCAATGTCGAAGCAAATGCAAAAGGTTTAGAAAAATCACATCCAGTCGTTGACATCAACTTACTAACTAGATGATATGGAAGTAGGATTGATTTTCCGGGTTTGAAGATTAGATGTTGTTGATCTGAATTTAGCATCACTGATATTTTACTTGCTTGGTGGAAGCTTCTTTATAGGTCTTTGGTTGATCTTGTCATCTTGATTCACACAATTGAGATCACTAACAAAGAATGGCACGCAACAACACAACATCAAACCAATAAAAAGATCACACTAGGTGACATCTATCCTGCACCGCAAACTGGGCAACTCTCTTCTACTTAATTAACGGATGAGGCAAATCTTTTGCCTCCATTTAAAAAATATGCCGCTTGGCTCCAAAGCATCCTCCATGGTCGTATTCATGTTGGTGATTATTGCTAGAATCAATAAAACGATCTTCTTGACCACCACCAACATCCTCCCCTTCCAAAGTTGCATCCATTGCTACAAGTAGATCGAAGTGTTGAAAAAGTAATCAACGCGATGAAAAGAAATTCCATGTCGCGAATTATTTTGTTCCACATCTTCCAAAGGGCCCACAGCTGAGCTGCAAGGGTGATCCATTCCTATCATGCCCAAACCAACCTAGTTTGCAATGCATAGGAAGAACATATTGTCCGCATATGAGGAAGTTCACACGCAAACAATTCCTTGGGCCCTCGTCTTATGCACTTGAAGTCTAGAAGGAAGCTTATCTAACATTTGTTGCCACATGAAGATTCCGATCTTCATGGGAATTTTGACCCACCTCTCCCTAAAAACTCTTCTTGATATCAATGGGTTCCCTTCTCATGATCATATTCTACTTAAAGCCCTAGAATTCACAATACGCTAAATGACGATGCCCTCCCCTAGATTAAGCTGGAAAGCGCTCATTTCTAACAATTGTGCAACCCATCTATGATAATCCTCCTCCTCAAGTTAGTGTGAAGGAACCTTCCAACATCCACTCTGAAAGTCTAATGAAGTCATTAGTCACGGTCAACACACTTACTAAACATGGTAAGGAATTTTTTGGCATGACACTATTAAGGAGATCCTATAAGGGGTTCTGCACTAATGTCAGTTATGATATTTTGCAAAAAGGTCCCTAGCAATATCTTTGGAGGTGTTGCTTGCGAGTCATCCGTCCAATAGAATAACCTTCGTGAGGCATTTCTTCGAACATCTTATGATCACTCCCCTCCCCACGACCCGTAGGTCGGTGTCGGTATCAACCCGCCGCCACCAGGCTCCGTGTGGCCATGTGCCACTAGGACCATACGCCTATGTGCGCGCTGCGTGACTGGTCCAGCTGACAACACGAGAATAAATCTAAGATATTATAATAATTGTGGTTGTTTCTTGATTCTGCATATGCTCACAACTCGGAACATTCTAATAAAGATTTACAAATTAGGAGTAACTTTGTGATATTATAACATATTATATGTAGGTTTATAACACCGTATCAGAAAAGGCCACTATTCATGTTTTTTTTTGCTATGAATGACAAAGAAACTATAATGCTAGTGATTCTAGGACATGCAACTTGTAGGGATCTCAAACCTTCCACAGATTTCTATTTATTTATACCTCAATCAATCAAGCATATACCCTCTAAATATATTTATCAAGATATATGTTAATTATGTTACTTTAGATCTCCTTACATGATATTTAAATATACTAAGGTATATTTGAACACATAAGTGACACAAATTAATCTAGAGAATAATATGATTTTGGAATTATTAGTTTGCTTTGACCTTAGAGAGAAGCATTTGAATAAAAGGGTTTTCTCCATAGGAAACAATGTCTCAAACAAACTCGGTCACAAAATATTTGTTTTTGAATTTAATGCATGTATATTTGTAATTGGGATATTAGAATTGTATTTCGAGTATGATATACCTTGATATTTAACAGCGATATATGTTGACATTTTTGGTAATACAAACAGCTAATAACAAGCAATTTGTGATGAAAAACTAAAAGTGTTTAGTATAAATAAGATAGAATGATTTGTATTAAGTGACTTTAGACATGTTTGGATAGTCGATGTGGTAGTTCATGTTGTTGCCAAGCTAAGTTTTTTTAAATAGTTACTTTGGAACTCTTTACAACATTCTTGTATTCAAATACGCTAAAGTATATGTGAACACATAAATTTCTCTAACACACCCTTAATAAGATCTTGTAGTGTTCTTGGACAATATGAGAGATGGTAATGAGTTGAAAAATCCAAGGTTAAGCACATTCAAATCAGGGTTATTTGCACAACGTTGTATTAGTCTGATGTCCAATCCAGTTCTAGCAACATCTATTATAAATGCAGGGTCATTAAGCAAGATGTGTGGCTTAGCATTGTCTTGTTGTATGTTAATGGTCTGCCTAACATCATTCTCAAACTAAATAACTTGTATTGCTGGCAACACATTCTCTATTAAGAACTTTCGCATCACTTGCATGTTGACTTTGATTGACTTTGTCTCCATTGTCCCTCTAGGCCTATTATCACTTCTCCTTTGAGAAGGAACTTCTTTTACAAATGTCCAAATACATATTTTTTTCCAGAAAAGGTCTCAATTCCTTCACTATCATACATTAGTCTAGAAGTATAGAAATAACAGTTAGAAATATGACCTTTCTAATATAGTTGCTGCTTTGTCTAGGTCCCATAGGGTCTTCCTCAACATTCAACAGAATATGTCTTGTTTTCTTTGTCATGTTAAACCATTTTTCATCAATATGCACAATATTGCGCAGAGCGTTGAATTTAGGCCTTGCAGTTCATGTAGTTCTCGCATCAAGCATTGACATGCAAAATTTTAGCCTATCCTTCTTATTCTTTTCCTTTAGATCTGGTTTCACAGAATTTGTATGCCTCTTTATCAACATCAGCTTGAACTTTCTGCAGAGTGTGGTAGGGCTACATCCCAATTGCCAAGCTAGTGACCTGATGGTAGACCTCTTGTTGAGTGGGATTGTGGGGATTTGTTCTAGATTGATGTCTTTAGTCTTTCTTCCAGATCTTCCTTTTTCTGATTTGAAACATTCACCACCAAACCTTGTGCAATTTGCTTCATTGCCTTTTGCCAAATTCTTTGTCTACTCCTGACATTTGCTTGAAAAAAATCACAATGTGTTTTCTACCATTTCTCTTGAACTTGCCACCTCTCCTCATACACAATGCATGCTGATACTTCCATTTTGCATCATGCTTTTATATCAATATTTATTGCATTATGGGCTGTTATTACACATTATGGCACAATACTTATGCCTTTTCTCTCTTATTTTACAAGGTTTACATGAAGAGGGAGAATGCCGACAGCTGGAATTCTGGGCTGGAAAAGGAGCAAATATTAGAGACCTACTCTGCACAACTCCAAAAGTCCTGAAACTTCACGGAGAGTCATTTTGGATTTAATAAAAAATATTGGGCAAAGAAAGTACCAGAGGGGGCCACCTGCCATCCACAAGGGTGGAGGGCGCGCCCTACCCCCCTGGGCGCGCCCCCCGACCTTGTGGGCCACCTGGAAGGCCCCCGACGCCCATCTTCTGCTATATGGTGTGTTTTGACCTGGAAAAAATCATAAGGAAGCTTTCGAGATGAAGCGCCGCCGCCTCGAGGCGGAACCTGGGCAGAACCAATCTAGGGCTCCGGCGGAGCTGTTCTGCCGGGGAAACATCCCTCCGGGAGGGGGAAATCATCGCCATCGTCATCACCATCGATCCTCTCATCGAGAGAGGGTCAATCTCCATCAACATCTTCACCAGCACCATCTCCTCTCAAACCCTAGTTCATCTCTTGTATCCAATCTTTGTCTCAAAACCTCAGATTGGTACTTGTGGGTTGCTAGTAGTGTTGATTACTCCTTGTAGTTGATGCTAGTAGGTTTATTCAGTGGAAGATCATATGTTCAGATCCTTAATGATAATTAATACTCCTCTGATTATGATCATGAATATGCTTTGTGAGTAGTTACGTTTGTTCCTGAGGACATGGGAGAAGTCTTGTTATAAGTAATCATGTGAAATTGGTATTCGTTCGATATTTTGATAAGATGTATGTTGTCTTTCCTCTAGTGGTGTTATGTGAACGTCGACTACATAACACTTCACCATGATTTGGGCCTAGGGGAAGGCATTGAAGAGTAATAAGTAGATGATGGGTTGCTAGAGTGACAGAAACTTAAACCCTAGTTTATGCGTTGCTTTGTAAGGGGCTGATTTGGATCCATATGTTTCATGCTATGGTTAGATTTATCTTAATTCTTCTTTCGTAGTTGCGGATGCTTGCGAGAGGGGTTAATCATAAGTGGGAGGCTTGTCCAAGGAAGGGCAACACCCAAGCACCGGTCCACCCACATATCAAATTATCAAAGTAACAAACGCGAATCATATGAGCATGATGAAAACTAACTTGACAACAATTCCCATGTGTCCTCGGGAGCGCTTTGCTTTATATAAGAGTATGTCCAGGCTTGTCCTTTGCTATAAAAAGGATTGGGCCACCTTGCTGCACCTTGTTTACTTTTTTTACTTATTACCCGTTACAAATTATCTCATCATACAACTATCTGTCACCGATAATTTCAGTGCTTGCAGAGAATACCTTGCTGAAAACCGCTTGTCATTTCCTTCTGCTCCTCGTTGGGTTCGACACTCTTACTTATCGAAAGGACTACGATATATCCCCTATACTTGTGGGTCATCAAGACTCTTTTCTGGCGCCGTTGCCGGGTAGTGAAGCGCCTTTGGTAAGTGGAATTTGGTAAGGAAACATTTATACAGTGTGCTGAAATTTACTGTCACTTGTTACTATGGAAAATAATCCTTTGAGGGGCTTGTTCGGGTTATCTTCACCTCGACCGGAAGAGAAAAGAGTTGCTCCTCAACCTACTGCACCTACTGAAAATATTTATTATGAAATTCCTTCGGGTATGATAGAGAAACTGCTAGCTCATCCTTATACAGGAGATGGAACATTACATCCTGATATGCATCTAATCTATGTGGATGAAGTTTGTGGATTATTTAAGATTGCAGGTTTGCCCGAGGATGAATTCAAGAAGAAGGTCTTCACTTTATCTTTGAAGGAGAAGGCATTGACATGGTATAGGCTATGTGATGATATTGGATCATGGAACTACAACCGATTGAAATTGGAATTTCATCAGAAGTTTTATCCTATGCATCTGGTTCATCGTGATCGGAATTATATATATAATTTTTGGCCTCGTGAAGGAGAAAGTATCGCTCAAGCTTGGGGGAGGCTTAAGTCAATGTTATATTCATGCCCCAATCATGGGCTCTCGAGAGAACTTATTATTCAAAAAAATTATGCTCGGCTTTCTCATAATGATCAATCCATGCTCGATACTTCTTGTATTGGTTCCTATATGAAGAAGGATATTGAATTCAAATGGGATTTATTGGAAAGAATTAAACGCAACTCTGAAGATTGGGATCTCGACAAAGGTAATGAGTCAGGTATAAACCTTAAGTTTGATTGTGTTAAATCTTTTATGGATACCGATGCTTTTCATGATTTTAGCACTAAATATGGACTTGACTCTGAGATAGTAGCTTCTTTCTGTGAATCCTTTGCTACTCATGTTGATCTCCCTAAGGAGAAGTGGTTTAAATATCATCCTCCCATTGAAGTTAAAGTAGTAGAACCTATTAAAGTTGAAGAAGAAACTATTACTTATAATGTTGATCCTATTGTTCCTACTGCTTATATTGAGAAACCACCTTTCCCTGTTAGAATAAAGGATCATGCTAAAGCTTCAACCGTGGTTCGTAAGAGCTATACTAGAACACCTACACCCCCTGAACAAATTAAAGTTGAACCTAGTATTGCTATGGTTAAAGATCTCTTGGTTGATAATATTGATGGGCATGTTATTTATTTCTGTGATGAAGCTGCTAGAATTGTTAAACCTGATACTAAAGATAAACATAGACCCGTTGTTGGCATGCCTGTTCTTTCAGTTAAAATAGGAGATCATTGTTATCATGGCTTATGTGATATGGGTGCTAGTGTGAGTGCAATTCATTTTTCCTTATATAAAGAAATTATGAATGATATTGCACCTACTGAGATAGAAGATATTGATGTTACTATTAAGCTTGCTAATAGAGATACTATTTCACCAATTGGAATTGTTAGAGATGTTGAAGTCTTGTGTGGGAAAATAAAATATCCTGCTGATTTTCTTGTTCTTGGTTCCTCATAAGATAACTTTTATCCCATTATATTTGGTAGACCCTTCTTGAATACTGTTAATGCTAAGATAGATTGCGAGAAAGATATCATTACTGTTGGTTTAGGGGATATGTCTCATGATTTTAATTTCTCTAAATCTCGTAGACAACCCCATGATAAAGAATTGCCTAGTAAGGATGAAATTATTGGTCTTGCTTCTATTGCCGTTCCTCCTACTGATCCCTTAGAACAATATTTGCTAGACCATGAGAATGATATGTTTATGAATGAAAGAAGGGAAATAGACGAGATATTCTTTAATCAAGGGCCTATTTTGAAACACAATTTGCCTGTTGAAATCCTTGGGGATCCTCCTCCACCTAAGGGAGATCCCGTGTTTGAGCTTAAACAATTATCGGATACTTTGAAATATGCTTATCTCGATGAAAAGAAGATATATCCTATTATTATTAGTGCTAACCTTTCAGAGCATGAAGAAAAGAGATTATTGAAAACTCTGAAGAAGCACCGTGCTGCTATTGGATATACTCTTGATGATCTTAAGGGCATTAGTCCCACTCTATGCCAGCACAAAATTAAATTGGAGAAAGATGCTAAACCAGCTGTTGATCACCAATGACGGTTAAATCCTAAGATGAAAGAGCTGGTAAGAAATGAAATACTAAAGCTTCTGGAAGCAGGTATAATTTATCCTATTGCTGATAGTCAGTGGGTAAGTCCTGTTCATTGTGTCCCTAAGAAGGGAGGTATTACTGTTGTCCCTAATGATAAGAATGAATTGATTCCACAAAGAATTGTTACAGATTATAGAATGGTAATTGATTTTCGCAAATTGAATAAGGCTACTAGAAAAGATCATTACCCTCTACCTTTTATTGATCAAATGCTAGAAAGACTATCCAAACATACACATTTTTGCTTTCTAGATGGTTATTCTGGTTTTTCTCAAATACCTGTGTCAAAGGATGATCAGGAAAAGACCACTTTTACTTGCCCTTTTGGTACCTTTGCTTATAGACGTATGCCTTTTGGTTTATGCAATGCACCTGCTACCTTTCAAAGATGTATGATGGCTATATTCTCTGATTTTTGTGAAAAGATTGTTGAGGTTTTCATGGATGATTTCTCCGTTTACGGAACTTCTTTTGATGATTGCTTGAGCAACCTTGATCGAGTTTTGCAGAGATGTGAAGAAACTAATCTTGTCTTGAATTAGGAGAAGTGCCACTTTATGGTTAATGAAGGTGTTGTCTTGGGGCATAAAATTTCTGAAAGAGGTATTGAAGTTGATAAAGCTAAAGTAGATGCTATTGAAAAGATGCCGTGCCCTAAAGATATCAAAGGTATTAGAAGTTTCCTTGGTCATGCTGGTTTCTATAGGAGGTTTATTAAAGACTTCTCTAAAATTTCTAGGCCTCTCACGAATCTCTTGCAAAAAGATGTTCCTTTTGTTTTTGATGATGATTGTGTAGAAGCATTCGAAATACTTAAGAATGCCTTAATCTCTGCACCTATTGTTCAGCCACTTGATTGGAATTTACCCTTTGAAATTATGTGTGATGCTAGTGATTATGCTGTTGGTGCTGTTCTAGGACAAAGAGTTGATAAGAAATTGAATGTTATTCAGTATGCTAGTAAAACTCTAGACAGTGCCCAGAGAAATTATGCTACTACTGAAAAAGAATTTTTAGCAGTTGTCTTTGCTTGTGATAAGTTCAGACCTTATATTGTTGATTCCAAAGTAACTGTACACACTGATCATGTTGCTATTAAATATCTTATGGAAAAGAAAGATGCTAAACCTAGACTTATTAGATGGGTTCTCTTGCTACAAGAATTTGATTTGCATATTATTGATAGAAAGGGAGCTGAGAACCCCGTTGCAGATAACTTGTCTAAGTTAGAAAATGTTCTTGATGACCCACTACCTATTAATGATAGCTTTCCTGATGAACAATTAAATGTCATAAATGCTTCTCGCAATGCTCCATGGTATTCTGATTATGCTAATTACATTGTTGCTAAATTTATACCACCTAGTTTCACATACCAGCAAAAGAAAAGGTTTTTCTATGATTTAAGACATTACTTTTGGGATGATCCACACCTTTATAAAGAAGGAGTAGATGGTGTTATTAGACGTTGTGTACCTGAGCATGAACAGGAACAGATCCTACGCAAGTGCCACTCCGAGTCTTACGGAGGACACCATGCTGGAGATAGAACTGCACACAAGGTATTGCAACCCGGTTTCTATTGGCCCACTCTCTTCAAGGATGCTCGTAAGTTTGTCTTGTCTTGTGATGAATGCCAGAGAGTTGGCAATATTAGTAGACGTCAGGAAATGCCTATGAATTATTCACTTGTTATTGAACCATTTGATGTTTGGGGCTTTGATTATATGGGACCTTTTCCTTCCTCTAATGAGTATACACATATTTTAGTTGCTGTTGATTACGTTACTAAGTGGGTAGTGTAGGGTAACGTAGCAGAAAATGAAAATTTTCCGACCTACGCACCAGCCCAGGACCACTATGGAGACTGCATACAAGGTTTGATCATTTTCGTTACCGACTCGTAGCGCAGCGGAAGTAGAGTCGATGACGATTGGCGGTGCAGATCCCCGCAGCTAGGATTTACAACCTCCCAACCGCGAGGATGTATACCCTCATCCGCCACTCGGACAGCCCTCCGGGAGGCGGTCGGACAGTCCCCCGGACGGTGTCGCGGACAGCCCTTCGGGAGGACCCACAGAACTCGGACCGTCACTTGGACAGCCCTTCGGGAGGCACTCTCGAACAGCCCCTCGGGCACTAAGATCGAAACTACGACCTCTCTACAGAGTTGCACACATACGGTGTCATCTATCCGGCAGGGCTTCGCCGTCCAGAACTAGTTCCCACCGGAACCAAGACAGCCTTTCGGCTCTACGAAACTATTTTGCAGGGAGGGAGAGAGAAGCCAGATCATTGCATGGCATGTGTATGTGAGAATGGATTGAGTGTGGAGGGCTGCCCCTCCACCTCTATTTATAGGAAAAAACCCAAGGGGTAGAGCAAACTTTGAAATACCAAAATGTCCTCACAAAAATGACCTTCTCAAGGGCATAAAAGGGAGGGAAGAGGATAAGTGGGGCTGCTAGGAGCAGCCCCAAAACCTGGACGGCCACACCATGTGGGGCCCCCAAAAAGGGGTTCCCTCCTTCCCAAGTCTTCTCCTAGATCTTTTAAGCAAAGCCCCAAAAGGTGGCTTTCCAAAAAGTAACCCAAAAAGCACTTTCACTATTCACGACAACATTTTTCAGCGTCCGTTCAAACTGAAAATATTTATGTGGGCTTAGAACATTTCTAGTACCCACTAAAATAATTTTCAACGCATTCCAGAACAATTCCGGATTACTGATTTTCATCTGCGAAAAGCATCTGAAGCGGTTCTGGCAGCTCCAGAACATTTCCCGGTTTTCTTCCGGAAAATTCCCAGAAGTTTCCAGAATGATTCTGGCACCCTCCAACAATTATAAGGCATGTGCCGAAACCAATTTGACTTTATGGTATCCTCTGAAACAACTTTTCAGTTTCATCGAAACTCATCCGGTGTTCTCTCTGCGGAACTTTTCCGGTGTCCGAAACTTTTCCGGTGATTTTCTCTCAGACTCCCTGTCTAGTATTCAACAGATAGATGACCCTTAAGCATGTGACCCTATAGGTTCGGTGAAGTATAGACATGACATGGAACCCCTTCCGATCAATGATCAACATCGGAGCCGTGGACACCCATATTGACCCCTATACCCACACGAATGAATATTCGAGT
The DNA here is from genome assembly GCA_011799875.1 of Thinopyrum elongatum. Classification (NCBI taxonomy): domain Eukaryota; kingdom Viridiplantae; phylum Streptophyta; class Magnoliopsida; order Poales; family Poaceae; genus Thinopyrum; species Thinopyrum elongatum. The sequence goes on along the minus strand of CM022302.1, from coordinate 74,622,778 downwards.
GAACCTCCAGTTCCCGTGTGCTATTCCTGTTGCTCCACGATATGTTACAAATACCCGAGGTTAGACATGTTGGCATCCCCGTGGATCAACGACTTGTCCACTATGCCAGTTACCTCGTTACCGGTATTGTTCTCTTTTCTCGTTATCGTGTTCCGGCATTCCCGTGATCAAATCACAAAGTGTCTGGCCAGACGATGATGGATACCGTAACACCGAGAGGGCCCAGAGATATCTCTCCATCGTCGGAGGAGCAAATCCCAATCTTGAGCTATCAAGTTACTTGACACACTTTTCCATGAACCCGTAAGCCGCCGTAATAGCCACCCATTTACGGATGACGTTTAACAAACCCCAAAGTTCATGAAGCAAGCATGAAGAAACTCGATACTCTCATGGTCTAAGGAATCATGCAAACGTTAACCATCTCTGTGTTATTAACCATTTAACTTGTGACGAATGAATCTCATAGCATAACATCAATTCGGGTCGATTCAACAAAAATGTTCTACCAACATTGTGCCCTCAAAATTGCCGGCATAGTCATGCCCATGATCAGGAAAATAGGATCATCATGCAATACTTGAGCCAGTCATAGAGGCTTGACTAGGAATACATTTTACCGTTTATTATCCCACACGTGCATATGAGTCTTCCTCCAAGCCTCGTTTTATTTGTAGACTCGAGAACCATAGCAGTTATAGCATGGAACATAAACCTAATTATGAACAGGGAGATAATCAATAACATTTATTATTGCCTCTAGAGCATATCTACTACAGACTCCCACTTGCACTAGAGTCAATAATCTAGTTAATGCTAATGCACTTCACACCTGTGGCACACCGGTGTAAATATGCTTCGCTTGTGGTATAGCCTGATGTCCAACGGATCTGACGACTTCAGCTCCGTGTGTATCTTTGCATATCCTCGTGTTTTCATGCTTTCACAAAATTCATATTTTGTGTGGACTTGGCTTTGCATGTATGTGAATCACAGGTCGAACCTGGATTCCTCAGACTGAGTTTATGGAGCAACTACCTGTAGTAGTGTCCCATTGACAAAAGCCATCTTGGAACCATACTAAGTTCATGAATGAACTATATGATTCAACATCTTGTTTGTCGCTGTAAAAGCGGCAACATACTCCGCCTCTGTTATAGAATTCGCCACAGTAACTTGTTTGGAACATTTTCCAACTAACTGTGCCACCACATTTTGTGTTACACAAAACCCTCAATTTAAATCAAAAATCGCATGGAGAAAAGATGAAGACTGTATCGATGTAGCATTTTACAACGAACTCTTCATGATATCCGCTTGCGAGAAAACATGTCATCAGTGCTACTCTAGCACTCAATGACACTTTTCACTGTTGTCCTATGATCAGTACTTTTGATCACTTTGGTATCTATACTCGCAACAACTTTGGAGTATTGGACATATCTGGTTGTTATTACATACCATGGAATACATGATTAATCCAAACACAAGAGTGTGTGGAATCTCCATCATGTATTTTGATCATCAGTGTTTTGGGACACTGAGTCTTGCAAAAACTCTTTCCATGTGACTTCGGCAAGAATCACTCCTTGACGTTTTTAATGCTAAAAGGTTTTAGCATTTTGTCAATATGTATCTTTGCTCAGCCCCATTAGGTAAATCTATCTCCATAGATCATCATGCCTAATATAAAGGCTATTTAGCCTAAGCACTTCATCGAAAAACTATTTTCAAATGAAGTCCTAATTCGTGTCAAGAAATTTATTTCCAATTAACAATGTGTCAAGCACACAACGTTTTTAGAAATTTTATTATGCACCCACTTACTTTCTTGAATCAGAAGCATTTTCGTTACCCATTGATGAAGTCAAAACCCTTTTTGACCCTTTCATCAAAACACGAAGATTCCAACTCCATTTTGCTCTCTTCTGTCCATTGCTGGAACTCTGAAGTTTGCATACTTACTAGCATCCTCTGGACTGACAAAATACCTTGGACTGTAACACATGCAAGTCCTTGGTTTTATTTCCATCAGATGGAAATCCTTTTGTCATCCTTTGTTTCATATCTCATGATTTGAAATATGTATTAATTGCTAGTTCAACCCGAACCGACTTTAAGCATCGCTACGGTGAAACAACCTCATCGTAGTCAACTCCTTGAACTTGTATATTGCAACAAGTTGAGCTTTATGGATAAAACATTTTTATCCGTATCAGTTTTTAGTTCCATAAAATTCGTTAGACTCTAAGTCTTCCGAAAGGTGTATCAAGATTTTAATCTTGAAACATTTATATGGAAACTATCTCGGATTGTATTGGCATTTAGCCAATTCCGGAGTCAGGGCCCATCAATGCTTCCTTGTGTATCGTAGGTATACTGTTGTCTAACAACAATATCTCGTTTGCGCACCTGAGAGGTTTGCACGAGCCTTGCCTACGTGGTTCAGCTGCAAGTTCGACCGAAGTCCATACATTTTATTGTAGAGACTTCCGTATCAGTCGCAGTAGGAAACTCTGGAATTACTTCCAAGGTCTCTTTCCTTTGATCTGATGACGAAGATACTGTTTATCTCGTCGAGTTGCACTATTCTCCCACTCACCTTTTTGAAAGAACCATTTTCTTCAAAAAGCATACCGTTCTTTGTGGCAAACCTATTTGCCTCGGTATAGTGAGGGAGGAATACCCAATGACTTGGGATAACCTACAAAGTTGCACTTGTCTGATTTGGAATAGGTTTGTAACCTTTTACACAAGCCCCATATTCCAAATGTTAAGAAAAGATATAACATGGTTGAGCGTACCATACCATGGCGTCATTTCAACAGACCCGATGGAGCTCTTTTCAGTGTAAAAGCCGCAGTCTCTAAAACATCACTCTTTAAAAGGGATAATGCAAATTTATTTATGTCATCTTTGATCTTACCATGTCATAAATGGTTCAATTACATCTTCACGGACTTTCCACTTGCAGTGGTGTTCCGGGAGGTGCAAGTTATGAAACCCCTTTCACAACTCATCAGACATTCGCTAAACTTGTAACTCAAATATTCCTTTCTGCAATCGAATTGTAGAAACATAATTTTCTTGTTACAATAACTTCTACTTCATTTTTGAAAACCTTTCAAACGATTTCAAAAGATCCAGACTTACGTCTCATCAAGTAAATATCCATATATCTACTTGAGTCATTTCTGAAGATAGATAAATCCACTACTAACAAAATTTACCAGACTACACACATCAAAATGTATGACCACCAATAAGTTTGTTGCTCGTTCCTTATGGCCTGTGAACGGTATTTCAGTCACTTCACTTTTTGGAGGAAGGTTGCAAGTGTCAGATGATTCAAAATCAAACGACTTCAAAATCCATCATAATGGAATTTTCCATGCGGGTTTCTCCAATGTGACCAAATGCAGTGCCACACTTGTGTGGTATTCTTTTAGTCTTGCGACATTTAGCATCAGTGTCACGGATGTATCATATTACTATCAATATTCATAACATACATCCCATCTTGGATGGAAGCATGGCCCTTCATGTTATTCATAACACTGAACAACAATTGTCATTTTTATGAATAACTCTTTTGCAACAAACATTGTGCAATGGGCTAGAGTGTATGAAACTCTAAAATGAATTATGAAAGTAAACCCAGAGGTAATGTATTATTATCAATATTCATAACATACGTCTCATTCATAATGAAAGTATGGCCCTTATGTTATTCATAACATCGAACATCAAAAGTTCTCTTATGAACAACCTTTCTTGCAATATACCTTATGCAATGGGCTAGAGTTTGTAAAACTCTAAATGAATTATGAAAATAAATACAGACGGTAATACACCGATGGAAGGTATAGTAACATTTTACTATGTTCCCTATGTATACCTAAACCTCATTCCTGGCTAGTCTTTCAGGCCATAGTAGATCTTATATCGAGTTGCAACAGAATGCAATCGAGCCGGTATCTTTGTGATTTACTCACAATACGCAAGAATCAATGATTAACAGTTTAATCATAATTCCCAAGAACTATATCTTTGACCAGCCTTCTATACATCAAAAACTTGTATGACATTCATACATGAGCTGGATATTCCAGTCTTCTTTCTTTTTGCCTTTATACTTCTAACAGTTTAACTTTTAGTATTTCTCCTACTCTCAGAAGAAGCATTCAACTTAAGAGTGGTGTTAGCCCCGGACTTCCTAGGCGTGAAAGTTTTACTAACACCCTTCGGACACTTCCTTTCTCTTTAAGTTGTTGTTTTATTCACCTTTCATCATATGACAGGCGTTCTCCTGGATCCCTCTCTTATCAGTCTAATGTATAGTAAACTCCTTTACTAATAGTTTGAAAACAAACATTGCTTTGGATATCTCATACCTTTTAGCTTTTGTCTGTCTCTGAAAATGATTTTCAGATTCCATGAATATCACATAACTATCCAAACTTTCGAAGTTCGGGTCTCATGGAAGCAAACATATTGCACTTGACTGAAACGGAATTCTAGCTTTTGGATCGAAGGACGAGAGTCACATGATACATAGCATTAGCGGGAGAATACCAAAAGTATGCAATAGGACAAAGTCCTTCTCAGCACTCTTGAGGACAATCCTCACATTACGATACCAACCGTAAAGTTTTAACCAGATATTTAACAGCTGTTCAATTTTAATAGGGAAGGTGGAAATGCGAGCCATTATTCTACAACTATTATGCAAATCACACTTAGACAGTGTTCAAAATTAATTGCACTGAGAATTAAACAAGTTAATTCTACAGTGCGCTCCTACTCAAATCAATATCTCTCATAATCGATTGTGAGCGATTCAAGATCCATATTACAATTCAACGCCAAGGATGTATCCATCTCAAGTGACGAGAATTGCAATCGGTAGGCCAACTTGCCGATCACATCTCTATGTGATTCTTGTTCATCTTTTGATGCGTGTGTTCCGAGCTCAGGACACTCCTCCAGAACATCAAGACAACCAAGTTATCTCGCTGCGAGGTCTCAACTCATCCGCCTCACACTTCCCTAATCGTTCGCACCCATGTATCCATGTGATGCCCCGAAAAGTAGGTGCCGTGACGGTGCTACACTTGGGAGAACACTAACTACTTGATATTTTGTGAGAGATCACCCTAATAAAAGCGACTACCGCGCAATCAAGAAGGGTGCATCATAAGGGATAAACATCTCAGGCAATTCATAATAGCATGATATGGTATAGCCCTTTCTGACGGAGAAGTCTATCATTTCTTCGTCTCCGGCATTCACGTCGGTGTTCACCTTCACGAAGATTGCCACCACCTAGTCGATGCACCAGATAATATTGCTATCTCTATAGCTAATAAAATAATGCATTACAACAAGGTTGACACGCAGGTCATTAAAGTGCAATCATATGGCTCCAGCCATCATGCCGAATCATGACACGCAGGTCATCTTAATAAATTTACATTATATAGTCATCTCATACATAATCAAATTATTATGAGCACTGCTATACCACATCACATGCACATGCAAACCCTCCTGCAAAACCAAGTTAGACACCTCTAATCGGTTCATGCAAAAACTTGTTTTTCGTGGCTTCTAAGGTTTCGAAACAAACCGAAGCTACCAACGTCCATCATCAAGTATGATAATTCAAGTCGCTAGATTAACTTTGCGGGGTGTATGAAGCACGAGATAACAAAATCTCAAACCCCATACTAAACTTCGTCATACGCATGACCCCCGTGCAGATCATATCTGCATTGCCCTTTCGTATGCGAAATATCCATCTTTCTTTAACTATGGTGGAACCCAAAGAACTGTTAGCACTTCGTTGATCTGTCAATCAGCATACTCAGGAGCAGCATGAAAGGATCGCGGATTGACAGAACTTTGTGAGATTCCACCATGCCGTCAAGATCAGGATTATGCAAATTCAAGGGAAGCAACAGGAACATCGGGTAACAGATTTCATCTGCTACCCGCACAAATAATTTTCAGTAATAGAACTCATCTACTACCTAATTATATTGTGCAACACCCATACATCTCTATGTATTCTAGATCGCAACCCGCATCTACGCATAGCACGGCTCATGATGCCACTGTAGGGTAACGCAGCAGAAAACGAAAATTTTTCGACCTACGCACCAGCCCAGGGCCACTATGGAGACTGCATACAAGGTTTGATCATTTTCGTTACCGACTCGTAGCGCAGCGGAAGTAGAGTCGATGATGATTGGCGGTGCAGATCCCCGCAGCTAGGATTTACAACCTCCCAACCGCGAGGATGTATACCCTCATCCGCCACTTGGACAGCCCTCCGGGAGGCGGTCGGACAGTCCCCCGGACGGTGTCGCGGACAGCCCTTCGGGAGGACCCACAGAACTCGGACCGTCACTTGGACAGCCCTTCGGGAGGCACTCTCGAACAGCCCCTCGGGCACTAAGATCGAAACTACGACCTCTCTACAGAGTTGCACACATACGGTGTCATCTATCCGGCAGGGCTTCGCCGTCCAGAACTAGTTCCCACCGGAACCAAGACAGCCTTTCGGCTCTACGAAACTATTTTGCGGGGAGGGAGAGAGAAGGCAGATCATTGCATGGCATGTGTATGTGAGAATGGATTGAGTGTGGAGGGCTGCCCCTCCACCTCTATTTATAGGAAAAAACCCAAGGGGTAGAGCACACTTTGAAATACCAAAATGTCCTCACAAAAATGACCTTCTCAAGGGCATAAAAGGGAGGGAAGAGGATAAGTGGGGCTGCTAGGAGCAGCCCCAAAACCTGGCCGGCCACACCATGTGGGGCCCCCAAAAAGGGGTTCCCTCCTTCCCAAGTCTTCTCCTAGATCTTTTAAGCAAAGCCCCAAAAGGTGGCTTTCCAAAAAGTAACCCAAAAAACACTTTCACTATTCATGACGACATTTTTCAGCGTCCGTTCGAACTGAAAATATTTATGTGGGCTTAGAACATTTCTAGTACCCACTAAAATAATTTTCAACGCATTCCATAACAATTCCGGATTAGTGATTTTCATCTGCGAAAAGCATCTGAAGCGGTTCCGGCAGCTCCGGAACATTTCCCGGTTTTCTTCCGGAAAATTCCCAGAAGTTTCCAGAATGATTCTGGCACCCTTCAAGAATTATCAGGCATGTGCCGAAACCAATTTGACTTTATGGTATCCTCTGAAACAACTTTTCAGTTTCACCGAAACTCATCCGGTGTTCTCTCTGCGGAACTTTTCCGCTGTCTGAAACTTTTCCGGTGTCCGAAACTTTTTCGGTGATTTTCTCTCAGACTCCCTGTCTAGTATTCAGCAGATAGATGACCCTTAAGCGTGTGACCCTATAGGTTCAGTGAAGTATAGACATGACACGGAACCCCTTCCGATCAATGATCAACATCGAAGCCGTGGACACCCATATTGACCCCTATACCCACACGAATGAATATTCGAGTGAACCTCCAGTTCCCGTGTGCTATTCCTGTTGCTCCACGATATGTTACAAATACCCGAGGTTAGACATGTTGGCATCCCCGTGGATCAACGACTTGTCCACTATGCCAGTTACCTCGTTACCGGTATTGTTCTCTTTTCTCGTTACCGTGTTCCGGCATCCCCGTGATCAAATCACAAAGTGTCTGGCCAGACGATGATGGATACCGTACCACCGAGAGGGCCCAGAGATATCTCTCCATCGTCGGAGGAGCAAATCCCAATCTTGAGCTATCAAGTTACTTGACACACTTTTCCATGAACCCGTAAGCCGCCGTAATAGCCACCCATTTACGGATGACGTTTAACAAACCCCAAAGTTCATGAAGCAAGCATGAAGAAACTCGATACTCTCATGGTCTAAGGAATCATGCAAACGGTAACCATCTCTGTGTTATTAACCATTTAACTTGTGACGAATGAATCTCATAGCATAACATCAATTCGGGTCGATTCAACACAAATGTTCTACCAACATTGTGCCCTCAAAATTGCCGGCATAGTCATGCCCATGATCAGGAAAACAGGATCATCATGCAATACTTGAGCCAGTCATAGAGGCTTGACTAGGAATACATTTTACCGTTTATTATCCCACACGTTCATATGAGTCTTCCTCCAAGCCTCGTTTTATTTGTAGACTCGAGAACCATAGCAGTTATACCATGGAACATAAACCTAATTATGAACAGGGAGATAATCAATAACATTTATTATTGCCTCTAGGGCATATCTCCTACAGGTAGAAGCTATTCCAACTAGTAGTGCTGATCATAACACTTCTATTAAGATGCTTAAAGAAGTTATTTTTTCGAGGTTTGGAGTCCTTAGATACTTGATGACTGATGGTGGTTCACATTTTATTCATGGTGCTTTCCGTAAAATGCTTTATAAATATGATGTCAACCATAAAATTGCATCTCCTTATCATCCTCAGTCTAGTGGTCAAGTAGAATTGAGCAATAGAGAAATTAAATTGATTTTGCAAAAGACTGTTAATAGATCTAGAAAGAATTGGTCTAAGAAACTCGATGATGCATTATGGGCTTATAGAACGGCTTATAAAAACCCTATGGGTATGTCTCCGTATAAAATGGTTTATGGAAAGGCTTGTCACTTACCTCTTGAATTAGAACATAAAGCTTATTGGGCTATTAAAGAGCTCAATTATGATTTCAAACTTGCCGGTGAGAAGAGGTTATTTGACATAAGCTTGCTTGATGAATGGAGAACCCAAGCCTATGAGAATGCCAAGTTGTTTAAAGAAAAAGTTAAAAGATGGCATGACAAAAGGATACAAAAGCGTGAGTTTAATATAGGTGATCATGTTTTGCTATACAACTCTCGTTTAAGATTTTTTGCAGGAAAGCTTCTCTCTAAATGGGAAGGTCCTTACATTATCGAGGAGGTCTATCATTCCAGTGCCATAAAAATCAACAACGTCGAAGGCACAAATCCAAAGGTGGTAAACGGTCAAAGAATCAAACATTATATCTCAGGTACTCCCATAAATGTTGAGACCAATATTATTGACACCGTAACACCGGAGGAGTACATAAGGGACACTTTCCAGAACATTTCAGACTCCGAAAAGGAATAGGTATGTGGTACGGTAAGTAAACCGACTCCAAAACGTTTCCAATGATAATTTTTCTCTATTTTGGAATATTTAAAAAATTAGGAAAATTAGAAGTAGTCCGAAAGAGACACGAGGCATCCACAAGGGTGGAGGGCGCGCCCTACCCCCCTGGGCGTGCCCCCCGACCTTGTGGCCACCTCGTGTGCCCTCCGGACTCCATTTTCTTGCATAATAATTCTTTTGGTTGGTAAAAATTCATTATATAATCTCCCGAAGGTTTTGACCACTGTACCATGATAAAATCTTCTGTTTTTGTTTTGAGCTGTTTCAGCAGCAGATTTAGAGCAAGATGTCTTCGCAAGAGTCGGTCGGGGAGAGTCGTGTATCTCACCCGACACCGGGCCCAAGAGCATACATCGAAGCTGACCACTTTGGGCAATCAACGGAGGAAGAGAATCACATCCTAAGGGGCATCATCGCCAAGAATATCACATCACCACCCCCGAAGAAAGAGACATAAATACATGGGTATGGGCACTCCCCTTGGCAACTGCCAAGCTTGGGGGAGGTGCCCCGGTATCGTATCACCATCACATCTTTTTCTTTATCGTTTTTCTTAGTTCGATCCTTTTGGTTATATCTTGATCTAGTAGAATAAAGTTTAGTATGATCTAGCTTTGAGTTTTGCTTTATGTTCCCTCTATGTAATCAAGTCCGTGAGCTATATATAATAAAAAGTAGTTTGGAGTTGAGGGCTTTGCTTTGTTGCTATGATCTTGAGGGAATAAAAATAAGAGAAATAATAAAAAGAAATAAAAAGATCATATATTGACCTTATGGTGAGTAATGACTTCACATATAAAGAGTATGATGAATAAAATTTGTTGAGAGTTGACAAACAAAGTTTTGGTCATTGTTGCAATTAATAGGAAGTAATAAAGAAAGAGAGGCTTCACATATAAATATACTATCTTGGACATCTTTTGTAATTGTGAGCACTCATTAAAATATGACATGCTAAAAAGTTGATATTGGACAAGGAAGGCAACATAATGGGTTATGTTTTCTTATATCCAAATAGAAGTTATATTGTCATGGATCCTCCAACATGTTGAGCTTGCCTTTCCCTCTCATGCTAGCCAAATTCTTTGCACCAAGTAGAGATACTACTTGTGCTTCCAAACATCCTTGAACCCAGTTTTGCCATGAGAGTCCACCATACCTACCTATGGATTGAGTAAGATCCTTCAAGTAAGTTGTCATCGGTGCAAGCAATAAAAATTGCTCTCTAAATATGTATGATCTATTAGTGTGAAGAAAATAAGCTTTATACGAACTTGTGATATGAAAGAAATAAAAGTGACGGACTGCATAATAAAGGTCCTTATCACAAGGGGCAATATAAAGTGACGTTCTTTTGCATTAAGATTTTGTGCATCCAACCATAAAAGCGCATGACAACCTCTGCTTCCCTCTGCGAAGGGCCTATCTTTTACTTTTATCTTCTACCCTCATACTAGAGTCATGGTGATCTTCACCTTTCCTTTTTACACTTTTTCCTTTTGGCAAGCACTATGTGTTGAAGAAAGATCCAGATACATATATCCACTCGGATGTAGGTTATCATAAAGTATTATTGTTGACATTACCCGTGAGGTAAAAGGTTGGGAGGCGAAACTATAAGCCCCTATCTTTCTCTGTGTCCGATGGAAACTTTGAACCCATAAGTATCGCGTGAGTGTTAGCAATTGGAAAAGACTAAATGATAGTCGAGTATGTGGACTTGCTGAAAAGCTCTTATATTGAGTCTTTCCGATGTTATGATAAATTGCAATTGCTTCAATGACTGAGATCATAGTTTGTTAGTTTTCAATGAAGTTTCTGATTCATACTTTACCTTGTAAACGAATTGTTACTTTAGCATAAGGAATTATATGACAATATATGTTGCTGCTCTAAAGATGATCATGATGCCCTCATGTCCGTATTTTATTTTATCGACACCTCTATCTCTAAACAAGTGGATATATTTTTCGATATCGGCTTTCGCTTGAGGACAAGCGAGGTCTAAGCTTGGGGGAGTTGATACGTCCATTTTGCATCATGCTTTTATATCAATATTTATTGCATTATGGGCTGTTATTACACATTATGGCACAATACTTATGCCTTTTCTCTCTTATTTTACAAGGTTTACATGAAGAGGGAGAATGCCGGCAGCTGGAATTCTGGGCTGGAAAAGGAGCAAATATTAGAGACCTATTCTGCACAACTCCAAAAGTCCTGAAACTTCACGGAGAGTCATTTTGGATTTAATAAAAAATATTGGGCGAAGAAAGCACCAGAGGGGGGCCACCTGCCATCCACAAGGGTGGAGGGCAGCCCTACCCCCTGGGCGCGCCCCCCGACCTTGTGGGCCACCTGGCAGGCCCCCGACGCCCATCTTCTGCTATATTGTGTGTTTTGACCTGGAAAAAATCATAAGGAAGCTTTCGAGACGAAGCGCTGCCGTCTTGAGGCGGAACCTGGGCAGAACCAATCTAGGGCTCCGGCGGAGCTGTTCTGCCGGGGAAACATCCCTCCGGGAGGGGGAAATCATCACCATCGATCCTCTCATCGAGAGGGGGTCAATCTCCATCAACATCTTCACCAGCACCATCTCCTCTCAAACCCTAGTTCATCTTTTATATCCGATCTTTGTCTCAAAACCTCAGATTGATACTTGTGGGTTGCTAGTAGTGTTGATTACTCCTTGTAGTTGATGCTAGTTGGTTTATTTGGTGGAAGATCATATGTTCAGATCCTTAATGATAATTAATACTCCTCTGATTATGAACATAAATATGCTTTGTGAGTAGTTACGTTTGTTCCTGAGGACATGGGAGAAGTCTTGTTATAAGTAATCATGTGAAATTGGTATTCGTTCGATATTTTGATAAGATGTATGTTGTCTTTCCTCTAGTGGTGTTATGTGAACGTCGACTACATAACACTTCACCATGATTTGGGCCTAGGGGAAGGCATTGGGGAGTAATAAGTAGATGATGGGTTGCTAGAGTGACAGAAGCTTAAACCCTAGTTTATGCGTTGCTTCGTAAGGGGCTGATTTGGATCCATATGTTTCATGCTATGGTTAGATTTATCTTAATTCTTCTTTCATAGTTGTGGATGCTTGCGAGAGGGGTTAATCATAAGTGGGAGGCTTGTCCAAGGAAGGGCAGCACCCAAGCACCGGTCCACCCACATATCAAATTATCAAAGTAACGAACGCGAATCATATGAGCATGATGAAAACTAACTTGACAACAATTCCCATGTATCCTCGGGAGCGCTTTGCTTTATATAAGAGTTCGTCCAGGCTTGTCCTTTGCTACAAAAAGGGTTGGGCCACCTTGCTGCACCTTGTTTACTTTTGTTACTTATTACCCGTTACAAATTATCTCATCATACAACTATCTGTCACCGATAATTTCAGTGCTTGCAGAGAATACCTTGCTGAAAACCGCTTGTCATTTCCTTCTACTCCTCGTTGGGTTCGACACTCTTACTTATCGAAAGGACTACGATAGATCCCCTATACTTGTGGGTCATCACATGCAATGCCACATAAGCAGCATATTTTTGCTGGTCATTGAGGGTTTTTCTTTTTCTAAATGCTTGCTCAACACCTGCAACAAGAAATACAACAAAGAAAAATATTACTCCTTGCATGCAAAATTTACTGCAAATATTGTAAACTTGCAAAATACTGCACCAAGAAATATTGTACTCCACTCCAAATGGAGTAAACTTGCAAGAGGAGTACTCTATTTTGCAATATTTGCAAAATTTACTCCAACTATTGTAAATTTGCAAGTATTTTAAACTTGCATAATACTCTGAATACTCCAAAATGGAGTATTGCGGAGTATTTGTTTCTTGCATATTAAATTTACACTGTTTCAGTTACTCCTGAAATGCATATGCAATACTATTCCAGTTTACATTGTTCCAGTATTATTTTCAGTTAATGCACGTGCAATACTGTTCCAGTTTACACTTGTTTAGACAGTAACTAATCCTGCAACTTGTTTAGATAGTAACTACTCCTGAAATATTGTTTAGACAGTTAACTTGTTTAGACATGACTAATATTTTCAGTTAATACTCAATGCTAACATGTTCTTAAACTTATTTAGATAGTTAATACTCCTCTCTTTAGATAGTTCTCAATGCTAACTTGTTCTATAACTTGTTATCAATGCTAACATGTTTAGACAGTTAATATTCTTGAAACTTGTTTAGACAGTTAATATTTTCAGTTTACTGTTACTATTTCGAGTACTCAACTAAAATACTCCTCTGTTTGATCATGGAGTAAACTGAAATTCTCCATGACGCTCATGGAGTACTCCTGAAACTTGTTTGCTCCTGGAGTACCCCTGAAACTTGTTTGATCATGGCGTACCCCTGAAACTTTGAACAAGGAGTACTCGTGACACTTGTTTGGTCATGGAATAAATTGAAGCTTATGTTGCTTAAATTAAAACAGGGATAAGTAATGTTGCTTATGTTGCTTACTCCTGAATGTTGCTTACTCCAAGACTTTTGCGATATGTTCCTCAATGCTAACTTGTTCCTGAATGCTAAGACTTGTGATAGTTTAGACAATTTTAAGTTCTTGAATGCTAACGGGTTCACATGATCATACTCATGGAGTACTCTCTATTTGAATGCATGTTCTTGGAGTAATTGAAGGCATGTTCCTGGAGTGCTCACCAGGATCTACTTCCATGTCGAAAGCACCAGGATCTTGACCGAGATAAACATGGCCACCTCTAGGTACGTCCTCTTCTTCGGCTGGAGTATAATTCAGATCAAATTCCATGGAATACACCCATGTAGCACTGCTTCTACAGCATGCTGCTGGCTGGAGCTGGAGCATGGAGCCTGCTGTTGGCTGGAGTTGATGCATTGTTGTTGGCTACCTGATGTTGCTGCCTGAAGCACGTCGTTGCTTCCTGGAGCACCTGTTGCACATGTTGCTTCTTGGAGCCTGCTGCCTGTACCTGGAGCACCTGCTGCTGCTGGCTGGAGCACCTGCCTCTGCTGGGAGCTGGCTAGACCATGTGCCTCTGCCTAGAGCTGGATCTGCTGGAGTTGCAGAGGGCGGAGGAGCGGGCGGAGGTGTTGTTAACTGGCGGCGAAGGCAGAAGGCGGAGCTACTGGCTGGCTGGATCTGGGCAGAGGGCGGAGGGAGGGGTGGAGGCGGAGGTGGGAGGTAGGAGACAAGGGGCGGAATTCAAATTCTGGACGAGGGGTAACCTAGTCTTTTTTCTCATTTTTCACCTAGTCGGAGAATTTCTTAGACGTCATATACTTCGAAGCGGAGGGAGTATGTTATAAGAAAGTGCAGGTTTGCAACGAAAGAATGAAGAGAAAAATAAACCGGTGGATAAGAAAATCGGCATGAAGGGGTGGTGGTGGAATGTGGAGGCGAAAATAAACCGTGCATAACGGCCTACCAACTCCCTTTAGGAGTTAGAGACTATAGAGGGAGTAATTTATATGTTTGGGCCCAACGAGATGGATGGCGTGTGTCACTATGTCGGATCGTAATGATTCTAAAAAAATATGGGAAACGTTTGTAAATGGCACGTCGGCCGAACCGTTGCGCCGGATGTGCGCGACGCGTTCGATGAGGAGCGATCCTGCGGCCCAGTGCGCTCGCTCCCCCTGTAGGCCCACCTTATCCCCTCCTGGATGCCTTCCTCCTCAATTTGTCCCCTTCTTCTTCGCACTATCCGCCAGCGCATTTCCACGGCCTGCTCGGCGCCAACCTCGCGCGCTCCGGCGTTGCCGGCGAGCCTCTCAGCCATGGACGCGGCACCCTCGAGCTTCACGTCTTCCCCTCCTCTATCTCTACCACCCCACCAAAACCAATGTTTTCACGCCCCTCACCGCCGTGCTGAAACGACCCATCCCCGCTACTACTCCAAACTTCCATGTCGGGCTTCTGCAGCCGACAACAGCTGTGCGAGCGACGACCTTTTTTTTTGCTTCAACCGAACGGACGCTGTGAAACGAGATGATGGCAGTGCTACAACCAGCAACGTCAGAAGCTACAACCGGCTTTGGTGAAAGCTACAACCGAAGAGTAGAAAGCTGCAACCGACCACAGTGCACGGGGCAAAAGCAGGAACAAGAGACAAAAAAAATCTACAACCACCGATACGAGTGTTACAACCATTGACAAAAAACCTTCAACACTATATAGAAAAAGCTTCAACCATCAACAGGGGATGCTTCAACCAGCCACTGTCAAACCAAAAAAACTGCAACTGTTACGAAAAAAGCTTCAATCTTAGGTGAAAAAATGATTCAACCGGAAGACATACAAAGTTTCAACGGGGCACTGCAAGACAAAAAAAGTTGCAACCGTTTACAAAATAAGCTTCGACCGTACATAAAAAAAGGTTCAATCGGCACAGTGGAAAGCTTCAATCTGCGAAAAAAGCTTCAACCGGCATGGGAAAAGATTCAACCGACGCGCCAATGGTGCGAGCGGCGACGTTGAGAGGTGCGGTCGGCGGCATGATAGTGCAGCGACGGATGTGCTAAGACAGCGGCTGCTAGGTGCCGCAACGACAGAGGGCGTCGAGATGCTTCAAGACGGCGTCGTTTTTGCTACAAGGGGGGTGACGGCGGTGACGGCTTCCTGCTAGACCAGCAAGGACGGGATGCTGTGACGGCGACCGACAGCGATGAGGACGGCGAGCGCATACAGTAGCATGGGGCGGCGGAAGGAGGAGGTCCAGGTGAGGGGGTGGTGGCCGGCAGTCGGGAGGACGTCCATGCGACAGGGGCAGGTGCCTGCGCTGCGTGCGAAGAGGAAGGAGATGGGGGAAGACGGCCGAGGCTCGCTGCGTCGAGTGGCTGGGGCGCGACCGGACGAACTGTTGGGCCAGCACGCGCCGGCGGCTAGCTCTCGGCAAAATAGATACTCCCTTCGTCCGCGAATAAGTGTACATCTAGTTTTTGTTCTAACTCAAAGTTTTAAATTTTCGACCAACTTTGTAGAAAATAATAGTAACATATATGACATCAAATTGGTATTATCAAAGTACATTTCAAAGTGGATCTAGTGATACTAATTTAGTGCCTTAAATGTTGCTACTTCTCTCTAAAAAATTAATCAAAAATTTAAAACTTTTACTTATAATAAAGCTAAATGTAAAAAATTAATCAAAAATTTAAAACTTTTACTTATAATAAAGCTAAATGTACACTAATTCGCGGATGGAAGGAGTACATAGCATCGTAATAAGTTTGGGATTTCTTTACTTCAACTGCTCACACCACGCACGCAAACCGTCCGTCCCTATCCACTTCTTCTCCTCGTTTGCTCTGCTCTGCTCTGCTTCGTTCCCAAGCGAAGCGAGGCATCAACCTCCCCTTCGATCGCTTCTCTCGTCGGCGACACTGCAGGTGCGACCTCAAATTCCTTCCTCCCTCCCTTGTTCTCCTAGCCGTTGTTTCGTCTGCTCACACGATCCATTCATCTGACAGCGAGCGCCTCTGTACTCTCATCTTCCCACTGACAGGAGAAAGCAAGAAGAAAATGGCCGACGCCGAAAACGGCGGCAACGACTGGGAGCTCGTGTCGCTCACCGCGTCCGCCTACGCCGCCGCTCCAGGCCCAATCTCGCCGCCGCTGCTGCTTCAGGTTGACCCGGCTGCCACGAGTGAACAGTCCCAGCCGTCACTTCCACCTCCTCATCCTGCAACCTTCATGTCCCAGCACTTCAATCTGCCGGCGCCTGCCGATCTTCTCAACTGTGGGCGCCAGGAGTTAGAATCCGCCCCTGCCATGCCGCCGCTGGATGGTGGTCTCGGCATCCCCTGCCCAGAGAAGAACAAGAATAGCTGCTGCGAGACGGAGACGCTGGGCTGTAACCAGCCGACACGTTCTTCAGATTCAGTCATCCTCTGGGACGACAAGGAGCGCAAGATTAGTCCGTCAGACACCTTGGATGACGCAGGTTCAGTCGCACCCGCGGCGCATCTCCTCCTCTCAGCCATGTTTCAGTTGCTGCTGCTGCCATGGATGATGGCATTGCTGTCTGCTGCGCTGCAGCTTGCCTGCCTACTCCGGTGGCCGCGCCGCCTAGGGCCCCTTGCGAAGCGTGGTGGAAGAAGACCTTCTCGTTTATGCGCAGCAACGCGACAGAGTCTCTCACCTTCCGTTTCGTCTTCGACGCCGACAAGCTGCAGCTCAGGCTTGAATTCGGTGTCAACACCCAGGTACTACTCTGTTTTCTGCATATGCTTTCTTGTACAGCCTTTGCTTGTTGCGAGTTGCAAATACCATGCACGTTATGAATTCAGGACCTAAAACATCAATGTTTGCCATGGCTAATTATTTCAGAAGATAAGCTGCGCGGCGAGTGAGACACTTGGTAAGGTGAAATTCAGCATGCTTGGTGGAAGCCATGTTGGTAAATAACTGCATATGCTGATGATGACGACAACTACGAAAAACTAAGTATGGCAGCTAAGTTGATTTGTCTCCAAAAAAAAAAAGCTAAGAAGTTGACGACAACAAAAAGGGTGTGGTAATTCTTTCTTTTTTGTTGTCGTCAACAAGAAAAAGCGAAGAAGTTGACGACAACAAAAAGGATAGAGTATGTTGCCACTTACCCTGATATGTAAGTGGAGTAGTACTTAATTAGTGGCTAGGCAATGTAATGACCATGTATGGTATGGGTGAGCAGTAGTAAGTACTCTGACTTCAGATTTCAATCTTCTGAAGTACTGGCTTCAAACTGGCAGCATGCAACTATCATCTGGCCAGGCCAGGTGGTTAATTCCATCTTGCTAGTACTCTGACTTCAGATTTCAATCTTCTAGGGCTCTAGTCCTATGTGATTTAAGAAAACTGAAGTGGAGGCTCCATTGGTGCCTCCAATTAGTAGATATATATAAGAAATTACAGTATGGTTCAATTTTTTAAACTCGGTTGGTTTGAAACTTATCAAATTCAACTCTGACATATTGATTTTAAACTCTGGTGCCAATATGATAGTCAGATAGTGAACCATATCTATTGATGTTCAAATGTCCATGAGCTGCAAAATGTACAAGAGTGGTGCTACTGTGCATCGCAAAATAAAACATAGCCTTATCTCAATACAGATTCCAGACTACTCTTCAGATGCAAGTTCTAAGTAGCGGTTTATATATCATCGGGCTCCTTTGATCATTTCAGGAAGCCTGAAATCTCAGCATTCGGGCAATAATAAAGATCCTTGGATGCATGAAAACATGGGAAACTGTAAACCAAGCCCACTAGCCATGAGCCTAATGCCTGCACCTTGAGCTCCACTCCGGTTCATCTTTTCCATCTGCAGCCAAAGAAATCAACTGCTAATCAAGATTCAAAAACTCGGGTCAGGTAGTCAGAAATCCATGCTGGGCCAAAGAAATCAGATGCCTCTTATCACAATTAAAAATTGCATCAGATAGGAAGCATCTTTGTTCGAAAACTCGCAAAACAAAAAATCAGCTGCTTCCCGTGCACTTGCTCAATTGCAGAGCACTAAACATTCAAAAGTTCAGGTCAGATAGCTTGGTTCAATTGGCAGAGCACAAGATGAAGTGATAGCAGCCATGGAATTGGGGAAAGTTCTATCTGAGTTTTGAATCAGCTCACAGCTGACACAGGAATGCAGGTATGGTTTGAATCAACAGCACACTGACGCCAACACGATCGATTTGGGGGCAGAAAAGTACAGCGACAACAATGGGAAATGGGACACGAACTGCTAAGATTTAACAAAGCACACTGCAAGGATTTAACAACAGAGCAAGAGATTGCGGATGAATTCAGGGGTAAAATGCTGAGATTTCCATTCCACGCTAGTAGTACTACATCGAAACAACAGACAGCAGCGAGATGCGGCCATTACACCAAAGCCCATGAACACACACAACCATAGCTAGCTACTGGTACCAATCTGGCGATGGGGGATTGATTCGCGCGGCCTAGCCGCCGAACCCGTAGAGGGTGCGTCCCTGGCGCTTGAGGGCGTAGACGACGTCCATGGCGGTGACGGTCTTGCGGCGGGCGTGCTCGGTGTAGGTGACGGCGTCGCGGATGACGTTCTCGAGGAAGATCTTGAGCACGCCGCGGGTCTCCTCGTAGATGAGCCCCGAGATGCGCTTCACGCCGCCACGCCGAGCCAGACGGCGGATCGCCGGCTTGGTGATGCCCTGGATGTTGTCGCGCAGCACCTTCCGGTGGCGCTTGGCGCCGCCCTTGCCCAGCCCCTTCCCTCCCTTGCCGCGGCCGGACATCGTCACTTCTGTGTCTCCGGCGAGCTTCGCTTGGCTGCTGTGTTGGTGGTTGTCGCGGCGGTGTGGTGTGGTGGATGGTGGTGGTGTGTGGGGAATTTATAGCAGCGAGGTTTCCGGGGAGGAGATGGGAGCGATCCGCGTGATGCGGGGTCTGGGCCGTCAGATGGGAGATGGATGGCTGGCCATGGGGGAGGAGGGGTGGCGCGGATCGGTGACGTGGCCGGGAGCTGGGGCGTGGGCGGGAGGAGGTGTGTTTTCTCACGAATTGCCCCGCGCTGTGTCACTATTGTTTTGGGCCTTGGGAGCAGCTTCGAGCCTGTTGACAGCTTTAGCCCGTTGGCCCAGGCAGATTGGGAACATGTTTTGTGAAGCTTCCGGATGTTTTCTTTTCTGTGTTTGTTTATTCGGTTTTCACTCGGGTTTTGTCTGGTTTTTTGGTTCAATTTCATAAATAAAAATATGGACATTTTTTTTATTTTTCAAAATTTGTGAACTTGTTTTAATTTGCTAACCTTTTTCAAAATCATGGCCATTTTTTTAAATTTCGAACATTTTCCAAATTCAGGAACACTTTTCAAATTAATGAATTTTTAAAAATTCTTGAATTTTTTTATTTCACCAATTTTTTCAACAACTAACACAAGAACTGATATCTACTTTTTCCCACGGAGGAAGCATGCAGCAGAGGAACACGCACACAAAAAGACGAGCTGAGCGAGCGGTTAGGATAGCGATGGAGCGTGTGCTTATAAAGGCATCTTGGTACCTTAAGCGCTAGATAGGAGCTCCCAAGTTTTGGTAGTCAAAAAAATAAATAATCTTGAGAGCTGTTGCCAAGGTTCTTCACGAGGCATGAGTGAAAAGCGAGACCCCCATTTGTTTGAGCTAGAAACACTATGGTTGTGAATTATTGAGAATGACTTGTGGTTGTGGATTTCCGAGGATCAAAAACAAGTTGTTTGTTTACCTTGTTGTTCGGGTTGTAGGAATTTTTTGGGTTGTGAAGTGTTAATACTTTCCCTGAATGATGACTATGTTGTTTATATGATGATTAAGCGCAATTAGTTGTTTGGACTCTATAAGGTGATAATGGCCTATTTTTTAATCATATACAACATACTTTTTTAGAAATTTCATTACAGTGGAAACATATCATCCAAAATATGCATATGAAACATAACATTCAAATTATGCACCAACCACTATAGTCTTACATATGAAACATATCATCCAAAATGCGCACCAAACATCATTTTTATTTATGAAACATATCATCCAAAATCTTCACCAACCATCATAGTTTCATCAACCAATATGTAAAAATATACTTGATCCGCCTACAAACAATTAGAATTGCCTCACAAATTCCTTGCATGGTCGCATCATCACCAAGCACAATGTCAAAAACATGGCCTATGAGTTGATGTTGCAAATCCCTTGGCATGTTGTTCTGGTCATGATCACATCTATCAAACTCCAAGTCTCTCAAATGATTTTCTCTAATGTAGTTATGCAATGATGATCCAAGCTTGCTTTCACAAGGGTAATTTGGCAAGACATTTCATCTTAGACACACCAAATGTCCACTCAATGACATTGCGTAGGGATGAATGTGTGTTGGAGCTGGATCCGATAGGTCCCATGGTAGGGTATACTAGTTGGCGACTTGGCTAGATAGTAGCAGAAGAAAGGGTTTACCCAGGTCCGGGCTCTCACGAAAGAGATGATACCCTACTCCTGCTCTCGTATCTTATGTTCAGGTGGGTACAAAGTATAGGTTAATACTAAGGGATTGTATTTTATCATATCGACGAGCCCGGCCCCGGCTTATATAGCATACCGGGGGTCCTAGGGCTACAAATCCTAGTCGGCTATGTCGGTAGAGGTAGAGTCCTCCACAGCTCCTGTATCTTCGGCTTGTACGCAAGTCTTGCAGAGTCTTCGTATAATCCGCCAAGGGCCGCCCAATGTGGCCCAAGATGGAATCGGCCTAGGGGTCCTCAGCCCAGCCCACCAAGTCGGGAACCGACATGGTGAGGAACCCCTGGGCCGGGACACCGTGTGTAGCCCCTGGACCAATATTCAAGCTTGGCCGCACCTAGGTCTCTCGAGTTGCATGTCGCCTTCGGTGGTCGGGCTTGGACCAGATTGAATGAAGCGCCCCCTCCCCAACAGCGCCTTCACGCAGCCAGCCTCGAACCGGCAGGCTGCCTCCGAGGTGACGTGACCTAGCTCCTTCTCAGGTGTAGGTTTGCTGGATTTTTGTGGAGTTGCATTTGCTCTTGGCTTAATTTTTCTTGGAGTCCAGATCGCTTTGATCATCTTTACATTTCACTAGCTCCTATTTTCGCCTCTTTTAGACACATTTTGGATTGCTCTCGCGGTTCTCAATTGGACTCTCTAAACTACCATAATAAATTTACTATTGAACACATTTTCCCTAAACGTCCCACCGACTGTTTGTTCTGCTCTCATCCAACGGTGAAATCCGCTTGCTAAGGCAAGAGCGATGAGGCTCTGAACTTGACCATTTATACAATGCGCTCTACTGCCGCCTCGCTGCTACCGTCGGTGCCCTTTGCTTCAAAATTTTTGAACCGTTTGCTTAGTTTCTGTCTGTCCTTGTATCGTGTGGCCAATGAGCCCTATTTTGGCCTTAGAGCCATGTGTTGTCTTTTGGCCTACATGCCATTATTTGTGATGCTCCTTTGGCTTGTTGTTTAATTGCTCGGTTGAACCTTTTGTACTTGGATGTCCATGTATGGCTCTCTTTGTCATGTTTGGCTTTATTTGTTAAGTCGGGCCTTGAGCCTTTTTTCTCTGAAAAAAGTCTCGGTGGCAAAATATGAACTTCAAGTACTCACATGATTACCACAAGGCAGTTCTATAATAAAATATCCAACATTAGTAGATGAAACTTAGAAACCTTAGGAAATGTTAAGGTACTAGTGAGTGCAACACAATCTAGACGATCATAACAAGCAAACTAGGCGCTGCAGCCCAAAAGTAGGATTGGGCATTCGGTTCCCCCAAACTGGACGGTTCAGTACTTCGGGTAATTCAGAAAATCAGTTTACTGAAGTTGTTCGTCGATCAGTTTTCTCCAAAAGCAATAACCGAGACTTCGGTCCACTTGAACATCGGTTCGGTCTTCTGTTAAGCTCGACTAGAACCAACCATAGATCAAAGCCATCGCTTGGAGAGAAAGAGAGAGGGGATAGCACCAAAAAGGAGGCAAAGCACGCCCATCCTGCGCACTTGTAACATCACAAAGCACCTCTCCCATTGCAAAAAAAATCAATGTAGTTGGCCAAACCAAATCAATAGATCGGAGAGAAATACAAAGCTATAATAATCATGCATAAAAGAGTTCAGAGAAGACTCAAATAATATTCATAGATAATCTGATCATAAACTCACAATTCATCGGATCCCAACAAACACACCGCAAAAAGTGATTACATCGAGTAGATCTCCAAGAACATCAAGGAGAACATTGTATTGAAGATCAAAGAGAGAGAAGAAGCCATCTAGCTACTAACTATGGACCCGTAGGCCTGTGGTAAACTACTCACACATCGTCGGAAGGGCGACAAGGTTGACGTAGATCCCCTTCGTGATCGATCCCCCCTCTGGCAGAGTGCTGGGGAGGCCTCAAGATGGGATCTCGCGAGAACAGAAACTTGCGGCGGTAGAAAAATTATTTTGGATGGCTCTCTGACGTAGGAGGAATATTTGAGAATTTATAATGTTGGAATTAGGTCAAGAGGTGCCACGAGGGGCCCACAAGCCTACCCCACCCCCCCGGGGCACGCCCCCCGAGCTTCTCGCTCCCTCATGGCTCGTCAGGTCTTCTCCCGAAGCTTCTAGGGTCCCCTCTGGTCCAGAAAAAATTAATCCAAAGTTTTTCTCCGTTTGGACTCTTTTTGATATTGATTTCCTGAAAAGCCAAAAACATGCAAAAAAAAATAGCAACTGCCACTAGGCACTAGGTTAATAGGTTAGTCCCCAAAAATGATATATGATTGCATAATAAACATCCAAGATTGATAGTATAATAGCATGGAACAATCAAAAATTATAGATACGTTGGAGACGTATCAGTTACATCTAGGGATAAACATGTCGAAGATTCAAATATGTCGTGAAAGCTAGAGGTGACCGCTACATCATCCATGTTGCAATGAGTGACCACAACATGATCCGTGTTCTGATGATCCGACGACTACATGGGACAGATTTAACAACTTGCGAGCTCATTTTTTGCCAAAGATCAGTTAGTTGACACGTAGCTCAATCCAGATAATTTCTTCCTAGTGATGAGAAATAAGACTAGGTTCTCTTTGGATTGTAGGACTTTCTCAAAACTTGTAAATAGGAAAGCAACACACATGATTTGAATGACAAGCCATGTTAAATTCTACCTAACAAAACACAAAACAAGTCGTTGATATAAACATTTGGATGCTAGATAGAAATAAAAAAGGGTGAATCCATTAGTATGATTTCTGCAAGTGTTCAATTTGGATGCTAGATAGAAAGTTGAGGCATTCATTGTCTACGGAAAACTCTTAAAAGATAAAGCTAGAGGATGTGGTTAATACCATGGGTCTGCCTTCAGAAGGGAGGCCCTGGTATTAAACGAAGGCATGCAAACAAAACGATTGGGTCCAGCAGAAAAAAGAAACATGCCAAACTGTTCGCAGCATACAAAGACCCCAAAAAGCCAACAATTACTTACAAAGGCCTAGTGCAACAAATCAAACAAAACAAAGGATCTACACTTGAACACTTCGTGAGAAGGTTCGCATTGTGCGTACTATGTCCAACTATAAAATCAGAAGTCAGTTTAGATTATCTAAACCTTATGTTGGACGAGAATGATATAAATGATATAGACTAGGCAACCCTGACACTTGATCACCTCATTGAGAGATTAAATCGGTACAAGAGTAATAACACAAAGAAATCTAGTTGGTAACATCGCTCTCTTACAGGTAATATATAATGAAAAGTTATTTTTGTTGTGTTCCAATTTAGTAATGCTATGGTTTTCGGCTTAATTATTTTGACTGTTGCAATGCAGGTGTGGCACTGGAAGAAATTCTATGTGGACAAAGTTAAGCACAATGTAGACATAGATTACTCTACTCGTCAGAAGCCTTTGATTCAGTTTTGGGACATGGAAAAGGTGACAAAGAGGGAGCCCGCTATGCAGAGGAAGATGTATATAAATGATTTGCAACATGTCCATTGCCACATAATTGAATTTTACTTTCTTTACTATCACATACTAACAATTCATCTTGTATTCTTCAAAATAGATTATTGGGCACCTCATGAGAGATGTGGAGTATGTATTACACAGACATGTCCATGCCGGTAATGAAGTACGCACAATCAGAACCCTATTTGTTGCATTTTCATACTACAGAACGTATTCTAACTATATTCATCCTTCTATATGCACGAACTCATATTGCAACAAATTCATACAACTATGCAAGTAATAGAACATAAAATCACCAAAAGAATACATAGACAAACATAAGTACTTCAAGCCACTTGTTGATGGTTTAACTGACATTCAACTCAATACAAACCTGAGCAAAAAAACACTACTCCGTGTTGTGAATAGAGGTAAAGTCCTATTCACAAATGCACAACTTTATCTTCAAATTGTTGTGTCAAAGAAAGCGCCTGTTATTTCCCATGCAGGATAATAGGTGTGTTCTCCCTGACATGCCATATGAAGAAATCCAGGTTATTTAAAAGATATTCTACTTATCTATTAGTGTGGCTTAGTGCATATTAAACACTCAATTCTTTTTTATGCGCAAGATTTTTTGTAAGAAGGGTGACAAGTGTGCATGGCAAGGGAGCACACGAAAGACACGATGAAGAGGAAGGGGAATCTACTAAACACATGATAGTGACACACCTGACAAGCGGCAGCGAGGGTCTTCACCCACTAAATTGTATTTGCAGAAGAAGATACAACATATCTAGGTGATGAGGATGACACAAAAAGTAATGCCAATGGAACGTTGCGCCAGTCAACCAGGAAATCAACCTCTGTTGTCATTAAGGAAGATGAGTATTCCTACTATGGCCATGAAAAGAGACAACTTCCTGGTATGCCGCACACACCGTTGCCTATTACCCAGTTATATAACATTGCTCTTTCTATAGTTTATAAAATGGATAAATCCACATACTAAGTGTGGGTCTAATTTACACTAAGGCATATTTTATCATCTTGTCTGTTTACCCACCTAGTTTACACAAAGGCATTTTATCATCTTGTCTGTTCACCCATTCTAGTGTTTCTTTTAGACCCGCACTTAGTATGTAGATTTATCCATGTTATAAACTATAAATAAAACAATGCTATATAATCGGATGATGGCCAACGGTGTGTGCAACATACCACAAAAGTTGCCTCTTTTCGTGGTCATAGCAGGATTACTCATCTTCCTTCCTTATCGACAACAGAGGTTGATTTCCTGGCTGACCGGCGCAACGTCCCATTAGGATTACTGTTTGTGTCATCCTCGTCACCTAGATGTGTTGTATCTTCCTCTGTAGATGGCGATTTAGTGTCTGAAGGCCTTCGCTACCGCTTGGCAGGTGCCGTTGTCATCTTCAATAGATTCCCTTCCTCTTCATCATGTCTTCCGTGTGACCCCTTGCGCTATGAGCACTTGTTACCCTTAAAGAAGAACTGTATATAAAAAAGAGTGAGTATTTAATATGCATTGAGCCACACTAATAGATAAGTAAACTATATTTTAAATCACCAAAATTTCTTATGTTCGGAAGAATGAAACCTATTATCCTGCATCGAAAATAAGGGGTGTTCTCTTTCACGCAATAATTTACAAGATAAAATTGGGCATTTGTGAATATGACTTTACCTCTAAAAACTTAACAACACGAGTAGAGTTCTGTTAGTTTTTTGGGTGGTTTTTTGTTCTAGTACTTGCATAGTTGTATGAATTTGTTGCAATATGCGGCTCTGCATTTAGAAGGATGAATATAGTTAAAATACGTTATATGGTATGAAAATGCAATAAATAGGTTTTAGATTGTGCGTACTTCATTGTTGGCATGAACAGGTCTGTGTAATACATACTCCAGATCACTCATGAGGTGCTCAATAATCTATTTTGAAAAATACATGATGAATGGTCAGTATGTGCTAATAGAGAAAGAAAAACTGTACATGTAGCAAATCTTCTGACGAGAAGAGTAATCTATGCCTATATTGTGCTTAACTTTGTTCACATAGAATTTCTCCCAGTAACACATCTGCATTGCAACACAGTCAAAATAACTGAGTCACAAAACCATGGCACAACTAGATTGGAATGCAGTAGAAATAACTAGTCATTATGTATTACCTGGAAAAAAAGCAAAGTTACCAACAAGATTTCTTGATTATTGCTCTTGTACTGCTTTAAGCTCTCAGCGAGGTGATAAGTGTCAAGTTTGCCCAATTTATATTATTTATATCATCCCTTTCCAACATAAGATTCATGTAATCTGAACTGACTTGTGACTTTGTAGTTGGACATGGCGACTGATTGTGCACAATGTGAACCTTCTCATGAAGTATTCATCTGTAGATCTTTTTTTTTCTTTGATTCGTTGCACCAGGCCTTCGTAAGTAATTGCTCGCTCTTTTGGATCTTTGTATGCCGCCAACAATTTGACATGTTTTTTTTTTACTCTATTGTCTTGACTGGATGCCTTTGTTTAATTTGAGGGACCTCTCCTTCTCAAGGCAGGCCCAATGATATTAACTACATCCTCTAACTTTATCTCTAACTGTTTTCTGTTGACAACCAATGCCTCAACTCCCGTATTGAAAGCATCAGCTAGTGTCCTTACTGTCTGGCGACGAATTTGAGTATCGCATAGATGTAGTAACCCCTTAAGAGTAGAGTTTGCAATCATTTCCCTCTGATTGCCACCCAATACTTTCCAAATAATGTCATAAGAGCATCTCAATAAACGGTCCATATATAAAAATAATCAACTTTTGAATCTTCTGAGGCAAAAATAACTCTCCAACAGATGGTCCATATGCAAAAAAAAAAAAACATCTCCGCCTCCCGGTGATGAAAAATTCAACACCTCGCGGTGCAAATTTACATCTCCGGAGGCAGGAGATGTAAAAACCGCGGCCGCGCGCCAACGCCCAACCGCTCTTCATTTCCTTTCCCCCTCTTCTTCCTCCCGCCCGCCGCCGCCTCGCCGCAGCTCCCGTCACGGCCGCCGCCCCGCCGCCGATTCCACCCCGCCTGGGCCGCCGCCTGCCGCCGCGCCGCCCCATTGCGTCCACCTCTGTCCCGTCCCGACCGCGTCCGCCTCCTCTCCGGCTGCCTCCACCTCCGGTCCGGCCTCCGCCCGGCCCCACCCGCACCGCACGCCGCCGCCTGCCCTCGCCCGCACCGCACGCCGCCGCCCCGCTCCGTCCGCCTCCGTCCCGCGCCGCACGCCGCCGCCTCGCTCCCCGCTCGGCCACCGCCCCGCTCCCCGCTCGGCCGCCGCCCGCTCCCCTATGGCGCCGAAGAAGACACCGAAGGGCAAGTCTGGTTTCTTCGGCGTTAAGGCGAAGCCCTCCGGGAACTTTGGAGTGGAGTTCTCTGACGCCGGGCGGCGTTGGTGGCTCGGCACGTATCCCACCGCCGATGAGGCCGCGCGTGCCTACGACGTGGCGGTGTGGCGTGCCGGATGGCCGAAGACGGACCTCAACTTCCCGGAGGTCGAGACCCGGGCTGTGGCGGAGTGGCTCGTGCCGCAGGGCATCCGGATGGAGGAGATGCCGGCGAAGAAGAGACCTGCGGTTGTCGTCGCTCCCGGCGAGAGCAACGAGGCGGCGATGGCTCGGTTTGCGCAAGAGCATCCACAGTACGACCAAGCCGAGCTGGAGCACTACTGGAAGCGCGACGTCGAGGCGAAAAAGAAGGGGGTGAAGAAGGAGGATGAGGCCGGCCCCTCGAGTGTGATCCCTATCGAGTCGTCGGATGAGGACTGGGGTGACTCCGACGAGGAGGACGAGGGGTGCGATGACCCGACCAAGGACGAGTTTTGGGAGCAGTTCCGCAACTCCGACCACGATGAGTAGTCTCATCTAGTAGTTCGAATAAGTAGTAGTTGAATTTATGTATGAAACAATGTTGAATTTCATGTTTGAACTATGTTGAGATGAAGTAGTAGTTGGTCGTTTTAATCTTCGTTTTGGACCATCTGTTGGAGTTGCTCATCTCCGTTTTGGACCATCTGTTGGAGTTGAGATGCTCTAAATAGCACCTTGATAGCAGACCATTGCTTCTTGTACGTAAATATCATAATAATTACGTACAGGAAAAATGCAAAAGAGTAAGAGGAGGTAATGTAGTGTGACAAGTTGTTATTACGTATGTGTGTTGTTTCAGTAAAATAATATAACATACCTTCTGTCTAGCCGCTGTCGCTTTATTCACAAAAGCCATGACGGGTGATGCATCCTAGCATTAGGAGATGACATTTTTTTTAGAAATTCCATATATATATATATATATATATATATATATTATTTTGCAACGAAATTCCATATCGTACTAGACTTTTGCTTAGGCTTATATATGTACCTGTGCTTTTTGCGGCTTCGGTGTGGTAGGAGTGAGTGAATCAGTAATCCCACTTCTCTTCCTGGAAGAATTCGTGGCAGGTGATGCTTGCTGACAAGAGGCACACCACAACAGATACATGTCAATCATATGGGAAAATGTGAAGGAAAAAGAAGTCAAATCTATGTTCTTATATATTCCACCCTACAGGGACTAGCTTTAATTAACAAAAGTTTGGTTAATGACGATTACTGGAGGCCAAAAAAAGGAGTTGCATTGTTCCCTATACATGATAGATCTACATGTCCTGGCTTAAATTAAGAAGAGTTTTGCAAACAACAGTAAGGGCCGGCTCTATGTCTTTTAGGGCCCTTGGGCGAAGTCAAGGCATGGGCCCTTAAGACTATATATAATGTATATATCTAATTTCATACGAAAAACTTCCAATGCTTCAAAAATTAAGTTTCATTGGGCATTTCTTGATGCAAAATCATGTGTGGTCACGATGGCCGTGCCAGTGCCATTGTGCCGGCGTCCTCGAGTGCGAACAGAGGCCTATGGGCGAAACATGAATACTAATTACATAATGCTTTTAGCAATCAGAGCAAATGCGATGTGCTAGGTGTAACATGCCAGTTTAAAAAACTGAAACTAGCTTTACTTCAAACTGATACGGCAATAGAGTTTAGCTAGAAATAATCCTTTCAGCAAATAAAACAACGACTTGACCAATTGGATGAGTTTTAAGTGTTTAACACTAGATCAATTACCACACAGCAGCGCTGCAATGAACAGAACTAGTCTTTTCAAATAATGAGGACTAATTAGCAGCTACTATAAACTTAAAACCAACCACCACGTACGAATCCATATCTGCTAGCCAAACGTGATTAGTGATGAGTCAGCCAGCAGTACAATCGATTCAGCAAATCCTAGTACTGAGTGGCAAAAGCATCCCATAAATCGGAGGTCTGACCTTGTCCCCCAGAGCTGAGCGGCAGGTTTCCTACCATGGCTGTGCTCGTGGTATGTGTAGCGGGATTGAAACGATGCCAACCGGCAAGGGCGATGCAAGGGTAGCAAATACGCCAGGGCTGCAACCGGCAGCGATCCTAGGAAGCGGCGGCGACGGGGAAGTATAGGGCTTGAACTTTAGGCAGCGGCGGCGATTCGTGAGCGGCGTCTCATATTTATCGCTTAGGTCGAGAATTGTCGACCAAACGCGCACCTCTCTCCCTCGCTACCTGAATTTGGGCCGGCCCAAGTAGTGGTTATGGGAAAGTTGTAGAACATTCCCACAGAGGTTTTTTTTTCGTTTCCTCTTTTAGTTTTTTTTGTTCATTTTTTATTTACGATTTTTTTCTATTTTTTTTATATTCGTTTTGTCTTTTTTTACCTTTTTATATATTTATCATTTTGCAAACAACTTTTAAATTCATGAACATTTTTTGAATCATGAAGATTTCCTGAATTCATGAATGTTTTTGAATTGTCAACATTTTTTAAAATCATTATTATTTTTTGAAATGTGGCCATTTTTTCTACAAATTTGTAACATTTTTTGAAGTCATGAACTGTTTTAAAATTGAATCATGAATTGTTTTTAGAAATCATTGACGTTTCCTGAATTTATGAATATTTTTAAATTGTGTATGTTTTTTAAAATCGTTTGAAATGGAGACATTTCTTACAATTTTTTTTTTGAACTCATGAACGTTTTTAAAATATAGTTTTTGAAATAATGAACATTTCCACAAATTCGCTAATTTTTTTTAAATTCACGATCATTTTTCCGAAACACATGACCATTTTTTTAATTTGGTAAAAAAATTGAATTCACAAACATTTTTTAATTCTTGAGCATGTTCTGAGATTCATGAATATTTTTTGAAATCCAAAAACATTTTTCAAATATGTCAATTTAAATCCAGGAAAAAAAAATCAAATTCGTGAATCATTCTTGAAATTCAGAACTTTTTTATCCTAAACATTTTTTGAAGAATAAAAAAAAGATAAACAAATAAGGAAAAAATGAAAAAGAATGTCAGGGCGCCCATCCCTTCAATGGGCCAGCCCAAAGCGCACTGGGCAAGGGGTTGGTCCACCCAAAAACCCTTATCCAACATACACCTCCTTTGATCATTTCAGATTGATATCTCATCATTAAGGCAATAATGAAAATCCTTAGATACATGACTACAGGGGTAGCTTTAAAGTAAACCCACACACCATGAGCCTAATGTTTGCATCTTGAGATCCCTCGAGTTCATGTCTTTTTTCCATCTGATTTTGGCTCATATGTATGTTGTGATAAAGAAACGAGTTGCTTCTTCCCACAATAAGAAAAGAGAAGAAATCAATTGCTTCTTATCATGATTCAATTTTTAAATAGTTGGGTTAGGTAGTCGAGAATAACCCACTCCCCCCCCCCCCCCCACCCCCCCCCCCCCCCCCCCTTATAGATAAAGGCACAAACAGTCGACCCAGTACATGGTGATGAGATGAGAAAACCCTCATACAAGCAGGTTGGAAAGAAAAATGAAAAGACACCGGGCGAGTGGCACAAGTCCCACTAACCCAACACCAAACATGAAAAGCAGGAGAGACCACCCCTAACACACTACAACCAAGACTATTGAAGAGCACCGGAGCCATGTCACCAAGAGAAACCACCGTGCCCCGAGGACCTGAACACACCGAGCCATCTCCGGAGGGGGCTATCTCATCGTCGAGACGACCCCTTTTCTCCAGGCTATGGAGCGCCGCTCCTGCCAAGAGAAGGTAAGGATCGAGAATGGAGACCACGAGGACACGTCTACAAGATAGGCAATCATCGGAACCGAATGTCCGATGGGATTGTCGGACATCCAACAGCTGGAACTTGAAGGGGAATAAGTGAAGTGTAAAATGGCTCGGATGATGTTTTGTCGGACGTCTCGTACTCCCTGGATGTCCGATGCCTTGAGAGGTACGGGATATCCAGTGAGTACCGAAAATCCGACAATTTGGTTCCGGTGAGATCCCACCGGATTTCCAGAGAGAATCGGTCGTCCGACGACATAGGAAGGACCGGATGTCCGAGGAGGACCGGACTTCCGATTGTTTGGCTCAGCATAAGAAGAATCAGATTAAAGGTGGAGATCGGTCGTCCGATGACTTAGGAAGGACCAGACGTCCGAGAAGGACCCGTCTTCCGACATTTTGGCTCTGTATAGGATAGGACAGATTTCCGGTGGGGACCGGAAATCCGACGGTTTTGTTCTGTTGAGAGGCACTGGATTTCCGGTACCTACCAGACGTCCGGTGGGCAGTGTGACGACCCCGGCTTAATCGTGCACTAACCAAACACGCAAATGCACACGATCAAGCCTACGGACTCACTTGAAGATATCACAACACAACTCTAAAACATAAGTAAAGTCATACAAGCTTTATATTACAAGCCAGGGCCTCGAGGGCTCGAATACATAGCTCGATGGCATACAAGTGTCAGCGGAAGCATCAGATATCTGAGTACAGATATATTACAGAAATAGAGATAAGCCTTTATGAAGGCGGGGCAAAATAAAATACTACGATCGAAAGGCGTAGGCCTCCTGCCTAGGACCCTCCGAATCCTACTCCTGGTCGTCTATCGGCTCCTCGTAGTAGTACTCGTCGGGAGGGTAGTAGTAGTAGCCGTAGTCGTCGACAGGGGCAGCTAACTCAGGGGCTCCGTCATCTGGCGGCGTCAATTGGATATGGGGAGAAAAAGAAAATAAAGCAAACGTGAGTACTCATCCGAAGTACTCAGCAAGCAAGGATCTACACTACATATGCAACATTTTCAAAGGAGGTTGTATATGTGGACTGGGCTGCAGAAATGCCAGAATAGAGGGGAAAGCCTAGTCCTATCGAAGACTAGCATCTTCAAGCATCTTCATCGGTCTTGCAGCATTAGAAGAGTGCAGAATAACATAATGTAAAGTAGTAGTAGTGTCATCAACCTCGGCCAGAGATTCTTCCTCGACTCCCTGCGAGAAAGCAATCCCAGAGCCATACTATCCATTTCATCTCAAGTCACCAGTTCTAGTTGTACCGATCGGGATACAACTCCGAGTGTCCGTTACCGTAGGACAGGCTATCGATAGATTGTTTCTTCCCTGCAGGGGTGCACCAACTTACCCACCACGCTCGCTTAACTCTGTCCGGACACACTTTTCTGGGTCATGCCCGGCCTCGGCCAAACGATACGTCGCAACCCGACCAAATACTTAACAGAGAGGTCAGCACGCCGGACTAAACCTATGCCCCCAGGGGTCTTGGGCCATCGCCCCGGGAACTCCTGCACGTTGCGTCAGGCGGCCGAGAGCAGACCTAGCAACCCCTTAATATAAGCGCAGTTGCGTAACCAGTCCAACTCGGCGCGCACCGCTCAGTTGCTGACGTCCATTAAGCTTCGGCTGAAGTTTACGACGCAGAACGCCCATACTATGCCCACGTGATGGTTAGTGCTATCAGGCCAGAGGCCCCTCGGATCAAATATCCAAACCGTTAGTGTGTTGGTAGTGCGGAAATGAGCAGAGACTCACGAAAGATGTGACCCCGTCGCCCCGTCTCAAGGACTTGTGGCAAGGGCTAAGAATGCCCGGCCACGCCTCGTGTTCAACTTTCGGGCACCATCCAGGTCCACCCGATTCCACATCACTCGCTATTAAGCTCGCGCGGGTACCCCTCAGGGCCGACCCATCTTTATCCATAATAAGCAGTGTCAACCATAATGTATAGGCATCCGTGTGGCTACCATATCAAGAAGGAATCCGAGGCATCACCCTCGTTGAATTCCCACCTGACGTATACGTCAAGGTGAACTAAAGAGGCATCACCCTCGAGGTTCACACTTGAACAGTTGCACGACAATGTCGTTTTCGGGGGTGGTGTAGGAGGAATCACCCTCGCTTACCACGACCGAATAACTAACCTACAAGGTTATCATCAGAAGTGCTGACGAGGTATCACCCTCGGCACTCGATATTAACCCAGTAGTGTCGAGCAGTTAAGGGGGAAGTGATGTGCAATGTCGGGGCCTGGTCTTCGATCCCGTTGCTCGGGTCTTCTGATGATCCAGCGGGGCAGTCGGGATATAGTGGGGTCTCTGCTGGGTCTCTACCCAAACTATACTAAATAGTTTAGGATAACAGGTAAGTATCAACAGCAGGTTACAATTAAACAGGCTATGCAGCAGATTTAGGACAGCAGTAGCAGCAGCAACTTCTAATGCAAGCATAAGAGAGAGAAGAGTAGGCGATATCGGAATGCTCAAAAAGGGGGTGCTTGCCTGATTGCTTTGCAAACACCAACTGGTCTTCAACGAGGTAGACGATCTTCGGGTCATCGTCGGTCTCGGGGTCTATCAAGAGAAAGGGGGAGAAGAAACAAATAAATACACGGCAACGAAAGTAATCACAAAACAAGACATAGCACTACGCGGTGTTAGGGGTGACCTAACGCAGCGATACACGTCGTAGGTGAAGCGGGAAAATATCTGGGATATTTTCCCAGCTCTGGTCATCTGTCAGACAGATGAACCGGAGGGGAAGGTTACATGTTCAGGTAGTTAGGGCATGGGACAGATAAACAGAGAGCATATTCTGATTCGTCTCGTCGTTCTGAGCAACTTTCATGTATTAAG
Organism: Thinopyrum elongatum; assembly: GCA_011799875.1. NCBI lineage: Eukaryota > Viridiplantae > Streptophyta > Magnoliopsida > Poales > Poaceae > Thinopyrum > Thinopyrum elongatum. The sequence goes on along the minus strand of CM022302.1, from coordinate 74,588,065 downwards.
TTTTTCGATCCGAGCTACGGATTATTTTCTACGATTTTCTAAAGATTTTAGACATTTTCTGGAATATCTGAAATTAAATTAATTCGGAAAATGCACAGTGCAGGAAAGGCTAGGTGCACCCGGTGCACTGCACCCAGTGTGCACCAGAGACTGACCAGTGGGGCCAGTCAACTGCCCAGTCAGCAGTTGACTGGTCCACGGTTGACTAGTCAAAGGGCCCAGGGGTCCCACATGTCATAGACTAGCTAGGCACTGCCCAGTCAGCATAGTGACTAGTCAACTGGGTCCGGTGGGGCCCAGTTGTCAGTGTCTGTTTAGTTTAAATGCATTTTAATTAACCTAACCAGTTAATTAGTGAGGTGGGGCCCGGTTGTCATTGACTGTAGTTAGTGGGTAATTAGCAGCGTTAGTTAGTATAATCTAACAGCTACAGTACGCGGGCCCACACGTCAGTCTAACAGAGGGAGTACTTAACGCCTAATCACGCAGCCACGTCAGCACGCCGGCGGCTAGACGCCGGTGACCATTTCCGCGGCGGCGCGACTCGGGTTCCACCGGAAATCGGCTACAGAGGACAGTTTCGAGCGCGGCCTAGCGCGTTCGAAAGCGGGAGAGGTGCCACGTCCATTCGCGCCGGTGTGGATGGCCGGGGAGGACCGTAGCGTCGACGGCGAGCTTGCCCGCGGCGGCCGGAGTTCGGGCGTCCACGGGATCGGCGAATTAGGCCTCGAAAAAAGGTGTGCGTGTGTGCATTGGGATCGCACGGTCGTGCTGAACTCAGCTATGAGCTCGTTCGAGCTCGCCGGCGTGTGTAGCGACGTCGACGAGAACGGCGGCGGTGCTGGGTGCGGGCCTGGCGGACGCGGTGGCTACGGAGGCGCAGGAGGGCAGGAGAGCGCGGGGAGGGAATGAGGGGCTCACCGCGCGGCACATGAAAGGCCCTCGAAGGATTCGGAGCGCAGGTGGAGCTCGGGGACGTCGGCGAACGGCGGCGATGCAAAAGAGGAAGAAGAGGTCGCAGCGGTTGGTTCGGCGGCTCCCGTCTTGATCCAATCGATGCAGAGGAAGGAGTCGAGGTCGGCGCGTCGATCGGGCACGGTGGGACGGCGAGCAGGCGACGGTGGCCGCGGGATCGAGCGGCGGTCGACAGCGAGCTATCGGGCGAGATGGGGAACGGATGAGGGAGAGCGAACGGGGACGAGTGGAGGCGGCTAGGGTTCACGGGGGAGCGAGGGCAGCTCGGGACATACTTAACGGCGTCGGGGATGGCTCGGATGGCCGACAGCGCGACGGCCATCGTCGTGTCCACGCGTGCGGGCGACAGCGCGAGGAGGACGATGAGCGCGGTGGGCTGGGCCGCGCTGGGCTTCGATAGGTAAGTGGCCTCTGGCCTTTTCTTTTTCTCTGTTTTTCTTTTTTTCTTTTTATTAATAAACAGAGAGAGAGAATGACTTATCTAGGCATCCTAATCACTTAGGAAAAATATGGGAAAGGTCCCAATAATTCCCTGGTGATTTTAGACACTGCCACAAAAAGTTTGGTTATTTTTAAAACTCATTTGATTATTCCAAAAATGATTATGACATTTAAAAAGTGATGTTTGGCACTGTTTGAGGTTGTAGAGTCTCTTAACTAACTCAATTAATATTGATCATAGTTTTATATTTGCTCCTGAAATATTTGCAACGTTTTGAACATTTTTTTGGTTCGCTGTTTGAGGAAATAATTATTTGATTTGCAATTTAGATTTGAATTTGAATTTGGCTTGGGACATGTGGCATCTTGACTTAAAGAAAGATGATGACATGGCAATTTAATTAGCTTGATGACAAGGTTAACATCTGGGGATGTTACAGGCAGGGACAGATCGGACATCCGGTGAAACAAAGGCCAAAGATGACATAGCCTAGGGCAACAAAAATGGACAATATGGTGGAGTACCTAGGATTATATTGTGGTTGTAAGAGTGAAAGAACGAAGTATCCATGGGTTTTGAGCAAGTCTTTCATGATTACCGATGATCCCCTCTTAATAGTGTGAGATCCCTATACTCAAGAACAAACCAAAAAAGCCTAAGCTATTTGTCTTGTTTCTCCGTTCTTGAGCATTGTACACTTAGGAAGTCGAGATCCACACATCATTCTTCGAGGACTAAAACCTGAGATATACTCCTCCGTTTCTAAATGTAAGACTTTTAAAGATTTCAGTATAGACTACATACAGATGTATATAAACGCATTTTAAAGTGTAGATTCACTCATTTTGCTTAGTATATAGTCTGTACTTGAATCACTAAAAAGCTTATATTTTAGGAACAGAGGGACTACTTGACAAACATGATTAGTCCCTATATGTATATTGTCATCAACATCAAAATATGATTAAGGGTTTTCATGTCATCAATATTTCAATATCAAAATATGATTAATGGTTTCCATGCCATCAACATCGAAGCACCACTAGCCGTCGCCGGCCATGCCCTGAGGAGCGCCCCCCCCCCCCCCCCCCCCCCCCCCCCCCCCCCCCCCCCCCCCCCCCCCCCCAGCCGCGGACGATGCTTCGGTGCCTTAAGGCACCTGCCTCGCTTTGGTGCTTTAAGGTACCTGCCTTTGTGTCTATGACATGTAGACCCAATAGATGGCTGGCCCACATGTCAGTGACCCAAAGGCAGGTTCCTTTTAACGCACCGAAGCTGCCTCCCCCAGCCGCACGTCGGTGAGGAGGGTGCCTCACTTCACCCGAAGAAGCCAGCACGCCGGAGCGCCGAAGAAATCTGCTGCGTGTTATCACAAATCAGAAACACGCATGAGATGTTCATCCATTTTCAAAATGCCCAAAATAAAAAAATCAGCAGCTAGCCATCATCACAATTTGTAAGAGTCCCAATTAGTAGCTCATGGCGAGTACTAATTTGGTTCGAATCCAGGGTACACTGAAGCAAACAAGATCGTACTTGGGAGCAGAGAATTACAGAGAAACTGACTGCAGAGCTGAAACATCAACGGGGAATTAAAGAACGCACTGGTAGATCTGCATTCAGCTCATATATATTTTCAGCAAAAGAAATCAACTGCTTCTTATCATGACTCGAAAAGTTGGGTTGCTTAATAAAAAATCTTTATTCGGCCAAATAAATCAGCTGCCTCTTATCACAATTACTAAAAGAAGCATCAGATCAGTTGGTCAACATCTATTTTCGAAACAGACACACAAAAATCAGCCGCTTCACATGCTAGTAGTTCAAATGTTCAGGCCAGACACTCATATCTGAAATTGGCAGCACGTCTCTTATCTGAAACTTTCAATTGGTGGACCACAAGTTAAATGAACAGCCATGGATTTGGAGAAAACGCAAACTACAAAAACTGCAGGGATGGTTCGAATCAATCGTACACTGAAGCCAACACGATTCATTTGGGGAGGCAGCTAATTACAGTGTGAGAGACCGGTGGGAAATTAGCAAATTCTAATTGCGCACACAAATCAGCATCAACAGAGTGAGAGATTGCAGAAGAATTCAAGGGTAAACCACTTCAATTTCAGTTCCATCTCAGGACTAGATCCAAACAACAGTCAAGGCCAGGACATACAGCAGCGAGATGCGGCCATTACACCAAAGCCCATGAACACACACAACCATAGCTAGCTACTGGTACCAATCTGGCGATGGGGGATTGATTCGCGCGGCCTAGCCGCCGAACCCGTAGAGGGTGCGTCCCTGGCGCTTGAGGGCGTAGACGACGTCCATGGCGGTGACGGTCTTGCGGCGGGCGTGCTCGGTGTAGGTGACGGCGTCGCGGATGACGTTCTCGAGGAAGATCTTGAGCACGCCGCGGGTCTCCTCGTAGATGAGCCCCGAGATGCGCTTCACGCCGCCACGCCGAGCCAGACGGCGGATCGCCGGCTTGGTGATGCCCTGGATGTTGTCGCGCAGCACCTTCCGGTGGCGCTTGGCGCCGCCCTTGCCCAGCCCCTTCCCTCCCTTGCCGCGGCCGGACATCGTCGACGCTTCTCCCTTCGGCGAGCTTGGTTTGGTGTGTGTTTTTGCTAGTGGTGGTCGTTGCGGCGGTGTGGTGAGATGAGATTGGCGGAGCTGGGGCGTGGGGGATTTATAGCTGCGGGGTTTCCGGGGAAGAGATGGGGCGATCCGCGTGATGCGGGGTGTGACCCGTCGGATGGGAGATGGATGGCTGGGAGTGGGGGAAGATGGTGGCGAGGATCGGTGACGTGGCGGGGAGCGCGGGCGCGGGCGGGACGAGGCGTGTTTTCTCTATTTTTTGTCGAAAGAGACCCTCTGCCTACTGAAATTGTCAAAAGAAACCCCCTACGGACGAAATTAACAAAAGAGACCCCCTCACTAGTGGTGGCAGGCGTGGCAGGCGACACGTGTCACCTGCCGCCACGCCTGGAGGCGGCGGGCCCTGCTGCCACCGCAGGAGGCGGCCGTGCCAGGGAAAACGGATTTCGCACAGTGGCGCAGCTGGGACGGAACGGGCTGGGCCAGGTGGGCCCTGCCGCCACCGGGCGAGGCGGCCAGCGCTGCCGCTGTCGCTCCCCGGCCGACACGGCCTGCTGCGCGCGGGCCCAGCAGGTGGGCCACGCCGCCACCAGCCGAGGCGGCCTGTGCTGGCGCTGCCGCACGCCCGACAGCTGCCTGGCACTGATTCCCACGCGCGCGAATTTTCACGCAGACGTCGCTGACTCCGAGGCAAGACAGCGACGCTGTTGCAAACGGCGCTGATTCCGCGCCATTTCCTTTATTCACGCGCCCTGATTCATATGCTGCTGCCCGGGAATCACTCTGGCTTTAGCTTCAGCGGATGCGACGGCACTGCGAGAATCACTCACTCGCTGAGACTGTGAGAACCTGTTGTGCCGACACTACAGGGATCCTCTCCTTTTATATGCTATGCTTCGTTCCTCTCCTCTGCTCTTCCTGCTCTCTAAGTTTCTCTCCTCTGCTCTTCCTGCTCTGTGGCCTCGTTCCTCTCCTCTGCTCTTCCTGCTCTCTAAGTTTCTAAGAACACAGAGAAAGAAAAACTCAGTAGGCACTTTCACTCTTGATTTAGGGCGATTTAGAGTTGGATTTTGAAGTTGCTGAAGTTGAAGAAAAGATAGATGAAGGTAAGATCTATCCATTTTTGTTTGTTTCATTCGCATGCATGATGTTTTTACTCTTTTTGATTAGTTCATAACTATGTATTCTCTGTTGTGTTAGGCATTATTTCATTACTTTTTGGAGTCATTTAGAGCTTCAGGACTAGGATTTGCCTAGCAAAGTGAACTACGAAGTTGAGGATCAAGGTATGAGCTTTGCAATACCTTTATTTTTGTGTGCATGCACGGTGGTAATTAGTTAGTCTTTTAGCTCATCATTAGCTATGCGATGTTAGTGCTTAGAAGTTAGAAATAATTTCAAACGACAGATGTTGCATTTATGCTATTTTTTTTTAGAAGAGTAGGTTGAAGATGTTGTATCAATGTTAGCTGCGTCCATTAGTATTGACATGCGAGAAGATCTTAATACGGTAATTAAGAAAAAAAATTACTGTAATTGTTCATTCCATGTGGTATGTTATTTCATGTGGTATGTTTATTAATAAGTCTATAGTTAGGAAACTATAGGTGTACTTTGTTATGTCGCAATAATCTAAATTTTGTATGTTAAGATTACGTGCTAATGTACTTAATGATGTATGTAATTAGGTAAAATAATTCATCTTAGTAGCAAACAAGGAGGAGATGACGTGATTGAAGAAATTATGTTTCCATCTTCGCTGTCCCTTTTGAGGTGATGACCACATACATGCAAGTGCTATTTTCATACTTTTGATAGCAGAAAGAAAAATCCGTGTGTAATATTGATGTTCATGTGATAATAGGTTGACTCCGTTCATATAATACTGGTGACGGATATTTATTCGAACTATTTTGACGCTTAATTGCATTCGCAAGCACATCCATATTGGAGCTGAGGTATAAATGACGCCGTAATTTTGTTAATATTTTTTTATATTGATGTAATGTTATGAATAATATGCATGCCGCTGTGAATATTAATATTTGTAAATAAATGATTATTATTGTATGATATGAAAAAATTATATAAAACCGGAAGATATTAAATGTTTTACTCATATGATATTAAAATGTTATTATCGTACTATTATATTGAGTGGTTGTTTGGATAACGAGTAATTACGTTCGGCTTTTACCAATAGTCCTTTTTCCAAAAGCTCTGTTTTTGCATGTTACGAGAACCAGTTTAGGATATTTTTGGGGTAGTTAGAGAAAAGCAAACAGTCTAAGCAAATGATTATAAAAACAAATCGAATATTTGTAACGAAAATACGGTTATTATTTTAGTCGTACTACTACTGAATGTTGTCATCGTACTACTACTAAATGTTCGGTTACTAATTATTTGATATGTAAATATGGATGTTGGTTAGGTACTATAGAAAATTTGTTAGTGTACTATGGGGACGTCTTACGCGACGGTCCTTTCGGGGTGGATGTGTCCTTGTGCGAGTCGACTACAGTTGTAGTGAGAGACATGGTGAACGTGGGTTACGCAGCAGTCAGAAGGTGCATCCGAGTGGTGTTTGGCCCAGGGATGCAGGGGAAAAAAATGACAATGGAGGCCTTCGTCGTTGACGGAGGAAATGATGAGACAGTTGCCCGTTGGGGTTTGCGGCCAGTCACAGGTGATCAGTCGTGGGGGTCATACATGAGATTTGCAAGCAATCCCAATAACTCAATGTTTGGTCAGCCGATGGTGTATGTGGAGTTTATTTCAGTCACTGATGCTGCCGGATGCAGTAGCAGGGGTGGTGAGGTCGAGTTGGCCATCACATCAGCCCCTAGCGCCGGCCCATCGGAACCGACGGGCGGCCAGCCTGTGTATGACACAGGATATTGGTCTGCGGCCGTTGACATGAGTGAACACGTGGAGGGATTGCCGGAGGCGCTAGATGATGACGATCATTCTTCCGCGTCTTCGGAGTCAAACGAAGAACAAGATGTTCCTCCTCAGAGGGCGGTGGCGGCGTCACTGCAACCTGGGTTTTTACAGGATATGAGCATCACCAATGAATTTCACTCTGTTTCTGGCCTAGAAGCGGGGAACCTGAAGGTTGGGCAGGTTTTCCCAGATAAGAAGTCTGCTTACCAGGCAATGTCTAGCTATGCAATCGCCATCCACCGCCAGAATAGAGTGAAGCAGTCTGATAAAAAAGAGTTGAAGGTCATATGCATCCACACCGCGAAAGGTTGCCGCGGAAGAGTTCTCGCTAGACTGAAGCCTGGGGTATGTCAGTCATGGCATATCACAAAAAAAGTGGAGCATAGCTGTGAGCAAACTGGGACCCTTTCAAATCACTGCAATGTGACAGCAAGATATGTGGCACAGGTGATGGAAACGATTGTGCAGGCAAGTCTCAACATTAGTGTTAGGGCTTTGCAAAAAGATGCAGAAGATCAAATTGGCTTCCCTGTCAGCTATAGCAAGGCTAGGCGTGCGAAGGAAAATATATTCCAGAACTTGTATGGAACCTATGAGGAGGCCTATTCTTATGCCCCCAGAATGCTTCATCAGATAGCAAGTGCTAATAGGGGGACTCAAGTTTGGCGGAGAGAACGTCGAAACCCAATGAACCCGGGTGAGCTAATCCTGGACCGCTTATTCTGGGCATTCGCCCAGACTATACAAGCCTTCAGTCACTGTCGCCCGGTTTTATCAGTTGATGGTACCTTTCTCACTGGAAAGTACAAGGGCACACTATTGGTGGCGATTGCAGCAGATGCAAATAATCAGCTTCTTCCTATTGCATATGCACTGGTCGAGAGCGAGAACAAAGACAGCTGGTTGTGGTTCCTGAGCTGCGTGAAGATGGGTGTCGTGAAAGAGCGTGAAGGTGTTTGCATCATCTCTGATCGCAACACTGGATTATTAAGCGCTCTTGACATAATTAAGGCGTCGGAAGAAGAGTGGGGCTGGCCCGATCTAGAGGGAAGGTGGTGCATGAGGCATTTGGCAGCAAACTTTTACTCCAAATTCAAAAACAAGGATTGGTTCAAGTTATTCAAGAGGATGTGCATGCAGAAAACTGAAGCCAAAATGAATGCGATCTGGGCAGGTATCAATGGTGAGATCGACCGCGCGGCCTTGCCGCAGAGAGAAGACCGGAGGGGTCGTAGGACGCCCATAAATTTGAGCCAGTGGATCGGCGAGAATTGCCCTCATTTGTACAAGTGGGCGCAGGCTCACGACACCGGGGCTCGGTACGGAATAATGACCAGCAACATGTCAGAGGTGTACAATGGTGTTCTTAAAGGGGTGCGAGCACTGCCTATCACAGCCCTAATTGAAGAAACTTGGAACCGGACCCTGTCATACTTTGCAGACAGGGTCACCGTCGCCAAAGCACAAGTTGAATTGAACAAGCCATGGTCCGAGAAGATGCAGAGACATCTGGACGAGAAAGCAAAGAAGTCCCAAAGCCATGGCTGCAGGAAAGTGGACGCACTCAGGAATAAGTGGGAGGTCAATGTGCGGGCCAAGTACGTTAAGGGTCACCACAGAGGATCAAAAAGGCAAGCTATCACTCTCGGCCCAACGTCCTGTGAGTGCAGTTGTAACAAGCCCAAACTTGAGGGCTCCCCTTGCAGTCATGTGCTCCGGGCGGCTGCAGATCAAAAAATCAGTGTCGAGCCATACATATCGCCGTACTTCAACATGTACAATCTGTACAACACTTGGAACGGTGAGTTCTGGGCCTGGGGCATTGATATGAACTACAAAATGCTATGGCCAGATGGGCCGAAATGGGTTCCCAACGCCAACTTGATGAGAACCGCCAAGGGACGACGTCAGTCTAGGCGTCATCGTAATGACATGGACCATAGTCAGATGGGAGAACCAAGGCGATGCCGCGTTTGCAGGTGTCCTGGACATTCACGTAGGGAATGCCCGTATCGAGCCAACAACACCGCATGATGTTGATATATCTGTACTCGCTATGTCTATTTATATTAAATTTAAATTGAATCTCTTTGTATTATTGTACTCGTGATGTTAACTTCAGATAATTAATGTAAATTGTATGTCTTTGTATTTTTTAAGTTAATTTTGATTTGCATTTGTATTTGCGTCTTCCTCATAATTTATATTTGTATGTTTGTGTGCAGGTTATGACTGAAGTGCCAGTACTTTTGCAGGGGCCCCATGACGCCGGCCACCGTTGCCACCTATTTTTGAACCCAAATACTAAGCATGATTATCGGAGTTTCAGACTTCGAACCATAAAGAAAACATGGCCAATACACAATTATTTCCTTGCTCACCTTGACGCTTATGGACTACATGGTTTTGCTATGCTCACATCATGCGAAGACCAATTACGTTCGGACCCATCCCTTTTGACATCCCTCGTTGACCGGTGGAGACCTAAAACCCACACATTTCACTTTCGTTTTGGCGAGCTTGCACCTACACTGAAAGATGTTTCTATGCTCACTGCTCTACCAATTAGAGGTGAGCCGTTAGTGTCTCGACGAGTGTCTCCATCTTGGGCATTACATATAGCAGCCCGTCTTGGGATGGCAATGCCAGAATCACAACGTTCTGGTGGCCCTCAGGGCATCCCACTCGCCTGGCTTCGTGATAACTTTCGTATTTTATCTAGCTTCGTCGATTTTGAGACGAGAAAAAGACATCTGTTTGCGTATTTGTTGTGGCTCCTCGGGACTCTGTTTCCAAATTCACACGGGGACGTAGTTCTCCCTGGTCTCATCTACATTGCAGAGAATATGGTAGATGAACCTTTACCCGAGCAGCCAAAATACAGCTTCGGTTCTGCCATGCTATGTCATACATATAGAGGCTTGTGTGATGCCACACAAAAAACTTCTTTCGCACAAAAAGCTCCGTTACTTTGTGTCGCCTATGAGTTTCTACAGTTGTGGTCCTGGGAATACCTCCCTGTAGGACGACCTCGTATACTAAATCCCGTACACCCATACGACTTTAGCGAGGGCAGCAGTGCAACTATGGCCACCAGGTGGACAAAGGCACGGAAACGTTGGTCTCCAGATATTGCGAAAAATTGTTACCCTATATACCACCAGAAGTTTGAGATACTTAATGGGTCAGAAGTCACATGGAACCCGTGGACTCAGGACCAGATACAAATGGTCTTTGATATTCGACCCATCACAGCAGGCATGTTGAGCGATAGTGCATTCTGGCTGACTCGCTGCAACTTATTGTTCATGTGGTGTGTTGAGCCTTACAATCCAGAGCGTGTAATGAGACAGTTCGGTCTCTATCAAGAGATTCCACCACCTTTTCCAAGACGTATCGATGAGGAAACCCATAAGTAAGATGTGACCTCCCTAAATAGTTAGTGTATTTTTTAATTTACTAAACTCACACTTTGTTACATAATTTGCAGGCTAACCAATATGGGAAGGGGTTGGAGTTTATACGATTGGAGGGAACAGAACATTCAATGGGTATACAAGTGGGAAAATGAAGCGCTAATAGATATAGTGGATCAACTCAGGTACATTTTATTTACATTATTTTATTACGATGACTATACGATGCGTGAAGATGCTTTGCTTTCATCACAACGGTTTATGTAATTATTTAATTTTGCAGACCGTACGATGAAAGTACAGATCAAGCATACAAGCAGTGGTACTGCATCAACACACGTACTAGCCTGGCCAGTCAACCAGCTACTATACCAACACATCTCACACAGGAGGAGCAGGCGCAGACATATTGAGCTGCATGCAACTTACTATCGTGACCAGATGGTAATCACTTGTAACTTTTTTAGGTCCATCATTTCATAATTATTTCAACCAAATAACATCCAAATTTTATTCAGCTTGAAGCTTGCAACGAAGTAGGGCAGATGGCTGCGGAAAGCATGCCGGCCCTGGGCCCAGCTCGCAAGTCATTCCAGAAACATTTTCAAGACTACGTGGCAAAAAAGTTCAGATGCGGTAGAGACGACGACGTTGCCACTGGAGCGTACAACATGCCGGTAGCGAGGTCAGCCAGACCGAGTGTGGCGCCGTCGTCCAGACCGAGCGAGGCGCGTACAAGCCATGGGCAGTGGGGGGAGGGTCCGAGTACTACAACGACATTGCCACGACATGACTCATCTCTGCCACTGCATTGCTCTTCTTCGGTGCAGCTTCGTCAGGGGCAGACATCTCAGGACCATGGCACGGGCTTGGATTCGATGCCCGAGCAGTATCTTTCCCCAAACCCATATGCGTACACAGGATATGGCGCATACACCCAACGTGAGGGATCTCAGTCGTATCTCTCCACGCGAGGGATCTCCATGTCCGAGGAGACTCGTGTCCCAGATTTAAACTAGTACCACGTACAATGGCCAGACAGGCGATGGATCTGATCAGGTAGTCATGTTTACATTTTAATGCATTTACAATGATATCATATATTATCCTCTAACAATTTGTTTACAATGTTTCTATGTGCAGGACATACCTGATGTTAATTGGGACGATGAGGACAACCAACGTGGCCTCAACACACGCATACGGGGAGCATCACATGATCATGGCGACACGGTTACAACAGTAGTTACAGAATTCTTCGGATGGGACGTTATTGGCCCATCTTTTATCCCCGAGGAGTCACAACCATACGCCTACAATTACGCATCAGGTTCGCAACAAGGATTCCATACTCCACCACCTACGCAGGAATCGCAGACACATGAAGCCGGACTGGAGTACGGCCGCGGTCTTCGTGTAACTCGACCACCTAATCGCTTGTCGCTTTCCGGTCCTAAGGAAAGGCTAGGTGGTCGTCGTCGACCAGGGTGATTCATCTATCCACATGTGCGACTCATTGTATCTACATATGTCAGTATCAGACTTTCCGATTTAAACATCTATGTATGCTGAAATAAAAATGCACCAGTCGGCAACAATGTTTCCCGCCTATATCTCCCGCCATACTATCCCGCTTCACTCTTCGGCTTATGTTAGGCCGAAATGATTTTTTTTTAATTTTGGCTGATGAATACTGTGCAACCATTGCCCATCTTAGACATTGAAAAAATATATTTTCGCGCAACCCTTTCCCGCCATACCGCAGTCGTTCTTTCCCGCCATCTTAGACATTGAAAATATATATTTTCGTGCAACCATTTTCCATTATGTTCTATCTTAATTTCATGTTGTAGTTATTGCACGACGTTCGATAATTAGTGGAGGGAAAGAAAATGTCACATTTTATTGTAAAACTATATTTTTTCCATTAAGACACGGTACAACTGAAATTAAGATACATCATACAATTGAAATAAAGCTACATTTAACTACTGAAATAAAACTACATTAAACTGCTGAAATTAAGGTACAAACGATTGCGAAATTTAAAATACTACCACAGGAATCTACTGAGTCCAGCGTGGATATTTTCCTTTTCCATCGCCAGCTTCTTCTGCTGCCTTGGCCTCACGAGCCCTTTCTTTCTTTCTCTGTCTTTCCGCCTCACGAGCCTCTTTTCGCTGTCGTTCCTTCTCCTCCATGCGACGAGCCTCTTCCCTGTTTTTCTTTCCCCACTCCTCCAAAAAACGGCGTTGCTCCGCATAGTATTCTTTTAACTCTCTCTCTTGCTCTGCTTTCTCCTCAGCTTCCGTCTTCTCGCGTCGCTCTTCCGCATAGAAACTATTCCATGCACGACGACTTCTTTCACGAATCTCAGTCACTGCCCAAGCCGGCATCTCCGTGTCAATCCAACGATAGTACATACACAGAGGCGGAGGAGACTACAAAAGAAACAAGAATGTTATTAAAGAATCAATCAAAATACCAACAATATCTATTCGTGATGGTTAAAGCATACCGGAGGCTTGTCGTACTCTGAAATAGCTACGGGTGGATCTTCCTCATAATTGGCGCACGTGAAAAACTTCATGCCCAACCAATCTGAAAAATCCGTCACCTCCTTCACCTTGCAAAGATCGCCACACCAACACCGCAGGACTGCCACCCCTGGAGGCAAACTTGCATTCTTCATTTTCCTCGGCCTAATGCTTTGATCCGAGCAAGGCAAACTCATACCGACTGAAAAAATGTGTTACACACTTTGCGCAGTGGCGATTTCGAGGATGGCTGGAGTCCTCGGTGTCTCCTTTTATAGGCTCAGACGATAAATAATGGCGACAAAATAATGACGAAATTAGGCGGGAAATTTTAGGATCCCTGTAGTGTCGGCACAACAGTAAAGGAAATGGCGCGGAATCAGCACCGTTTGCAACAGCGTCGCTGTCTTGCCTCGAAGTCAGCGCCGTCTGCGTGAAAATTCGCGCGCGTGGGAATCAGTGCCAGGCAGCTGTCGGGCGTGCGGCAGCGCCAGCACAGGCCGCCTCGGCTGGTGGCGGCGTGGCCCACCTGCTGGGCCCGCGCGCAGCAGGCCGTGTCGGCCGGGGAGCGACAGCGGCAGCGCCGGCCGCCTCGCCCGGTGGCGGCAGGGCCCACCTGGCCCGGCCCGTTCCGTCCCAGCTGCGCCACTGTGCAAAATCCGTTTTCCCCGGCGCGGCCGCCTCCTGCGGTGGCGGCAGGGCCCGCCGCCTCCAGGCGTGGCGACAGGTGACACGTGTCGCCTGCCGCGCCTGCCGCCACTAGTGAGGGGGTCTCTTTTGTCAATTTCGTCCGCAGGGGGTCTCTTTTGGCAATTCCAGTGGGCAGAGGGTCTCTTTCGACAAAAAATCGTGTTTTCTCACGAGTTGCCCCGCAGACACACACTGGTGTTGACAGCTCTAGCCTGTTGGCCTAGGCAGCTTGGAAATAAACCTAAAAAAAAAGGCACCTTGGAAACAGTTCTGTTAAATGACTGCCTCATCTAAAGATTCTATTGTTTCTCAAAAAGTAATGCAAAGATTATGTTTCAACAGGTTTTAAAAATGTAAAGATTTTATTTCGACGGGTTTTGTGAAGCTTCTGGATTTTTTTTCTGTGTTTGTTTATTCGGTTTTCGCTCGCATTTTTCTGGTTCATTTTCATAAATAAATGTTTCTAAACAATTTTAATTTGTATTTTTCAAATTTTGTGAATTTTTTAAATTTGCGGAAATTTTTCAAAATAGCGAACATATTTTTAAAATTCATGAACTATTTTTACTTCACCAATTTTTTCAAAAACTAACACAAAAACTGATATTTGCTTCCTCCGTAAACTTTTAGAAAACGTTTTAGGTCAGTAAGTAGAGGTGGTATTTTCTTTCCTCAGGAAGGAACGAGCGCAAAAAAGACAAGCCGAGCGAGCGGTTCGGGTAGCGGTCGAGCGGTTTGCGCGCACGGTACAAGCAGAAGCACTCATACCATGCGCCATCTTGCGCTCTGGTTGCTCTGTTAGATTTTCGCCAAAAGAGAAAGGTGCTCCAAATATGTGCATTTGCCAAGATATTGATTGGTTTCCTTCCATGTATACTTATTTTTGCACATCAACAGTAAAAACAAATTTTCTTATTTCTCGAAGGATTAGCATTAGAAAGGCGTGAGAAATATCAAAAACCCCTGTGAAGACCACATCAAAACCCTCTTATATAATTCTTGCTCGTCCTCGAGCAACTGAGAAATAAAAAGAGCGAAAGGGAGTTTGACAAATGAGTATAGTGGATTTACCGGCTCATGAAGACATAATCTATTGATTCTCACAAATCTTGCAGTCTTGATTAAGAAAAGATTTGCATTTGAATGATTGCACCTAAGCTCGCTGCACAACCACAAATGGTTTAGTAGTAGTTCAAGTTCACAATTTAAACCTTGGTAGTTATCTAGGTGCGGAGCAAACGAAAATTTATTCTCTCAAGAGAATGGATTTGCATTTTGGAGCTTTTCAAAACATAAACATGGCCATGGGTTTTAGGTAGAACAAAACATGTTACTCAAGTATCACATTAACATCCACTTGTACTGCCTAATCATACCTCTCCAATGCTTCCTTCAATCATTGTCCGTTGGAACTTCTATTTTTGGTGACGGGATTATGCCAAACAAATGATACATGCAAACGGTGGGTTTTCGTTGCCACTTCGAACGTTAACAGACTCTCATAGCCGAAATCCAAGCTGAAACTCTAGTGGATCATTCATTTGCGAGCGGAGACCTCAACATAACTCAAGAGAGATGATGAAGTAACCGTTACGTGCGTAAAGCAACATATAGCGACAAGGCCATGGAACCGACAATAGGCTGAAGTGCCTTGTATTGTAAAACAGTTTTTTGGCATAATCACAATCACCTCAAATTTTCATTCCTCTAGATAACTCTATCAGTAAGTATCATCAAGTCAACCAAATTAAGTTGTATGGAGTTGAGTGTCTTATGTGCTAGTTCTCTTCAAAATTTGAGCCCCTAATTTTCTTTAAAACTTTTTCATTCTTTCTCTAGATTTTTCTTTCCATCAAAGTTTTACTAGCAAGACATGGAACGGGAACCGGAACTAAATGATATGTGACTTACGCGGGGAATGAAGCTTAGGTGCAACCAACCAGATAAAAGTATTAACTTAATTAAACTTACGAGAAAAGTGAATATACGTATATTATACCTTCTTGCTTGCTCTTTTCTCAAGTCATGTCTCCTCTCGTTCTTCTCATTTCCAAACTTATAGCAGCGTTCAAATCTGTAATAAGCTCATAAAAAACCAAGAGATAAAACCAAAAGTTTTCTCTAAAATTTATTATGCAAAACTGGGATTAAACATGACAACATAAAAAGTAAATAATAAGAAAAAACAAAAATATGCATGCAAAGGTAACTAGGGGAATGAGCTTCCCCCAAGCTTAGGCTCTTGCCTATAAAGGTCTACTCGTCGCCACCACTGTGGTCGTGTTGTAAGTGGGGCCTCTAAAAAGCTGGTGGTGGTCCACTAGAGGAGGAAGGTGCAGCGCTGGGCTGCCCGACGGATGGACAAAGAGTGGTGAAGGCCTGGAGGTTGTGCAGAATCAAGTATATATTGTTATTTGCTTGGTAGAGTGTCATCTCGACACTCTCAACATGCTGCACCAGTTGCTAATACTTCGGTCTAGGTACACACTCGTCACCATAGCCATAATGCTACTGCTACTTCTTGAGCTTGCGTTAGTTTTCCCTTGAAGAGGAAAGGGTGATGCAGCAAAGTAGAGATAAGTATTTCCCTCAGTTAGAGAACCAAGGTATCAATCCAGTAGGAGGTACAAGTAAGTCTCCAATCTATGCACCTGCACAAACAATCAAACACTTGCACCCAACACGATAAAGGGGTTGTCAATCCCTTCACGGTTAATTGCAATGGTGAGATCTAATAGAGATGGATATAAAAGATTACTAAAACGTAAAACAAAATAAAAGTAAATAAATTGCAGCAAGGTATTTTTGTGTTTTTTGGTTTACAGATCTGAAAATATATGATGGAAAATAGACCCGGGGGCCATAGGTTTCACTAGAGGCTTCTCTCTTGAAAGAAAACATACGGTGGGTGAACAAATCACTATCGAGCAATTGATAGAAAAGCGCAAAGTTATGACGATATCCAAGGCAATGATTATGAATATAGGCATCACGTCTGTGTCAAGTAGACCGACTCCTGCCTGCATCTACTACTATTACTCCACACATCGACCGCTATCCGGCATGCATCTAGAGTATTAAGTTCATAAGAACAGAGTAACGCTTTAAGTAAGATGACATGATGTAGAGGGATAAACTCAAACAATATGATGAAAACCCCATCTTTTTATCCTTGATGGCAACAATACAATACGTGCCTCGCTACCCCTACTATGTCACTGGGTGAGGACACCGCAAGATTGAACCCAAAACTAAGCACCTCTCCCATTGCAAGAAATACCAATCTAGTTGGCCAAACCAAACCGATAATTCGAAGAGAAATACAAAGATATCAAATCATGCATATAAGAATTCAGAGAAGATTCAAATAATATTCATAGATAATCTGATCATAAATCCACAATTCATAGGATCTCGACAAACACATCGCAAAAGAATATTACATCGGATAGAACTCCAAGAACATCGAGGAGAACATTGTATTGAAGATCAAAGGGAGAGAAGAAGCCATCTAGCTACTAGCTATGGACCCGTAGGTCTGAGATAAACTACTCACGCTTCATCGAAAGGGCAATAGGGTTGATGTAGATGCCCTCCATGATCGAATCCCCCTCCGGCAGATTGCCGGAAAAGGCCCCAAGGTGGGATCTCACGGGAATAGAGGATTGCGGCGGCGGAAAAGTATTTTCGTGGATGCCTCTGATGGTTTGGGAATATTTCTGAATTTATAGGCCGAAGATTAGGGTTGGAGGACCTCCAGGGGGGCCACAAGCCAGGGCCCCCCCCCCTAGGGCGCGCCCCTACGGCTTGTCGTCTCCTCATAGGTCTTCTGACCTCCTCTCCAAGTCTCGTAGGTGTCTTCTGGTCCAAGAAAAATCATCACGAAAGTTTTATTCCGTTTGATATTCCTTTTCTGTAAAACTCAAAAACAAGGAAAAAACAAAAACTGGCATTGGGCTCTAGGTTAATAGGTTAGTCCCAAAAATAATATAAAATAGCATATTAATGCATATAAAACATCCAAAACAGATAATATAATAGCATGGAACAATAAAAAATTATAGATACGTTGGAGACGTATCAAGCATCCCTAGGCTTAATTCCTGCTCGTCCTCGAGTAGGTAAATGATACCAACAGAATTTTTGATGTGGAATGCTACCTAACATATTTGTCCATGTAGTTTTCTTTATTGTGGCATAAATATTCAGATCCATAAGATTCAAAACAAAAGTTTAATATTGACATAAAAACAATAATATTTCAAGCATACCAATAAAGCAATCATGTCTTCTCAAAATAACATGGCCAAAGAAAGTTATCCCTATAAAATCATATAGTCTGGCTATGCCCCATCTTCATCACACAAAGTATTAAATCATGCACAACCCCGATGACAAGCCAAGCAATTGTTTCATACTTTTGATGTTCTCAAACTTTTTCAACTTTCACGCAATACATGAGCGTGAGCCATGGATATAGCACTATAAGTGGAATAGAATATGGTGGTTGTGGAGAAGACAAAAAGAAGGAGATAGTCTCACATCAACTAGGCGTATCAACGGGCTATGGAGATGCCCATCAATAGATATCAATGTGAGTGAGTAGGGATTGCCATGCAACGGATGCACTAGAGCTATAAGTGTATGAAAGCTCAAAAAAGAAACTAAGTGGGTGTGCATCCAACTCGCTTGCTCACGAAGACCTAGGGCAATTTGAGGAAGCCCATCATTGGAATATACAAGCCAAGTTCTATAATGAAAAATTCCCGCTTATATGAAAGTGACAAAATAGGAGACTCTCTATCATGAAGATCATGGTGCTACTTTGAAGCACAAGTGTGGAAAAGGGATAGTAGCATTGCCCCTTCGCTCTTTTCTCTCATTTTTTTTATTTTGGGCTCTTTGGCCTCTTTTTTTTTCGCCCGGAGTCTTATCCCGACTTATGGGGGGATCATAGTCTCCATCATCCTTTCCTCACATGGGACAATGCTCTAATAATGATGATCATCACACTTTTATTTACTTTACAACTCAAGAATTACAACTCGATACTAGAACATATATGACTCTATATGAATGCCTCCGGTGGTGTACCGGGATGTGCAATGACTCAAGAGTGACATGTATAAAAAAAATATGAACGGTGGCTTTGCCACAAATACGATGTCAACTACATGATCATGCAAAGCAATATGATAATGATGAAGCGTGTCATAATAAACGGAACGGCGGAAGTTGCATGGCAATATATCTCGGAATGGCTATGGAAATGCCATAATAGGTAGGTATGGTGGCTGTTTTGAGGAAGGTATATGGTGGGTTTAATGCACCGGCGAGAATTGCGCAGTACTAGAGAGGCTAGCAAAGGTGGAAGGGTGAGAGTGCGTATAATCCATGGACTCAACATTAGTCATAAAGAACACACATACTTATTGCAAAAGTCTATTAGCTATCGAAACAAAGTACTACACGCATGCTCCTAGGGGGATAGATTGGTAGGAAAAGACCATCGCTCGTCCCTGACCATCACTCATAAGGAAGACAATCAATAAATAAATCATGCTCCGACTTCATCACAGAACGGTTCACCATACGTGCATGCTATGGGAATCACAAACTTTAACACAAGTATTTCTACCAATCCACAATTACTCACTAGCATGTCTCTAATATCATCATCTTTATATCTTAAAACAATATGCAAGGAATCAAACTTCTCATAGTATTCAATGCACTTAATATGAAAGTTTTTATTATATCCCTCTTGGATGCCCATCATATTAGGACTAAATTCATAACCTAAGCAAATTACCAAGCTGTTAAGAGACTCTCAAAATAATATAAGTGAAGCATGATAGTTCAACAATTTCTATAAAATAAAGCCACTGCCGTGCTCTAAAAAGATATAAGTGAAGCACTAGAGCATATTGCCTAGCTCAAAAGATATAAGTGAAGCACATAGAGTATTCTCATAAATTCACGATTCATGTGTGTCCCTCTCAAAAGGTGTGTACAGCAAGGATGATTGTGGCAAAATAAAAGGCAAAGACTCAAATCATACAAGACACTCCAAGCAAAACACATATCATGTGGTGAATAAAAATATAGTCTCAAGTAAATTTACCGATGGATTGAAGATGAAAGAGGGGATGCCTTCCGGGGCATCCCCAAGCTTAGGTTCTTGGTTGTCCTTGAATATTACCTTGGGGTGCCTTGGGAATCCCCAAGCTTAGGCTCTTGCCACTCCTTATTCCATAGTCCATCAAATCTTTACCCAAAACTTGAAAACTTCACAACACAAAACTCAACAGAAAACTCATGAGATCCGTTAGTATAAGAAAAATAAATCACCACTTTGGTACTGTTGTGAACTTATTCTTTATTTATATTGATGTAATATCTACTGTATTCCAACTTCTCTATGGTTCATACCCCCGATACTACCCATAGATTCATCAAAATAAGCAAACAACACATAGAAAACAGAATCTGTCAAAAACAGAACAGTCTGTAGCAATCTGGAAATTTTGAATAGTTCTGTAACTCCAAAAATTCTGAAAAATTAGTACAACCTGGGAAATTTGTATATCAATCTTGTGTAAAAAATTCAAAACAAAAGAACGCTTATGTGATTTTCTAAAATTGTTTTACTGGGCGCAAAAGTTTCTGTTTTTCAGCAAGATCGAATCAACTATCACCGTAAGCCATCCCAAAGGTCTTACTTGGCTCAAACACTAATTAAAACACCAAACACAATTACTACAGAGGTAATAATGTGTATTTTATTCAAGAACATAAGCAAAACAAAAAACATAAAAATAGAATTGGGTTGCCTCCCAACAAGCGCTATTGTTTAACGCCCCTAGCTAGGCATTGAGATTTCAATGATGCTCACATGAAAGATAGCAATTGAAACGAAGAGAACATCATGTGGCATGTAAAAAATAAGTTTAAGTCTAACATAATTCCTATGAATAGGCATTTTATAAGCAAATAAATTATCAAGACAAGCAAAAACTAGCATATGCAAGGAAGAAGAAAGAAACAATAGCAACCTCAACATAACAAGAGGTAATTTAGTGACATGAAAATTTCTACAACCATATTTTCCTCTCTCATAATAATTACATGTAGGATCATAATCAAATTCAACAATATAGCTATCACATAAAATATTCTCTAATTGTTCCACATGCATGCAAAGTTGACACTCTTCCAAAATAGTGGGATTATCATAAAATAAAGTCATGACTTCTCCAAGCCCACTTTTATCAGAAATTTCATAAGATTGATCATTATCCAAAGTAGTGGGATCATTATTACCTAGAGTTAACACTCTTCAAAACCCACTTTCAATATTATTGCAAACATACTCATCATGAGGCTTAAATAAATTTTCAAGATCATAAGAAGAATCACCCCAATCATGATCATTGCAATATGTAGTGGACATATCAAAATTAGCATCCCCAAGCTTAGGGTTTGGCATATTATTAGCACAATTGATATTAATAGGATTTATAATAACATCATTGCAATCATGCTTTTTATTCAAGGAGCTATGGTGAATCACTTCAAAAATTTCTTCGTCACAATTTTCAGATTCACGAATTTCAAGCAAAACTTCATAAAGATAATCTAGTGCACGCAACTCACTAGCAATTGGTTCATCATAATTGGATCTCTTAAAAAGATTGGCAAGTGGATGAGGATCCATAAACTTTTTGCTTTCTGATTTTCAATAAATACACAATTATTCCAAGCAAACAAGCAAACAAACCAAGTAAGACATAGAGACAAACGGAAAGAAGGCAAATAAAAAGGTAAATATTTTTGTGTTTTTTCTGAAAACATTTTAGAAGTGGGGGAGAGGAAAACGAGAGGCAAATGGCGAATAATGTAATGCAAGAGATGAGAGTTTATGATGGGTACTTGGTAGGCTTGATGTAGACCCCCCCGGCAACGGTGCCAGAAATTCTTCCTGCTACTTCTTGAGCTTGCGTTGGTTTTTCCCTTGAAGAGGAAAGGGTGATGCAGCAAAGTAGAGATAAGTATTTCCCCCAGTTATAGAACCAAGGTATCAATCCAGTAGGAGGTACAAGCAAGTCTCCAATCTATGCACCTGCACAAACAATCAAACACTTGCACCCAACGCGATAAAGGGGTTGTCAATCCCTTCACGGTCAATTGCAATGGTGAGATCTAATAGAGATGGATATAAAAGATTACTAAAATGTAAAACAAAATAAAAGTAAATAAATTGCAGCAAGTTATTTTTGTGCTTTTTGGTTTATAGATCTGAAAATATACGATGGAAAATAGACCCGGAGGCCATAGGTTTCACTAGAGGCTTCTCTCTTGAAAGAAAACATACAGTGGGTGAACAAATTACTGTCGAGCAATTGATAGAAAAGTGCAAAGTTATGACGATATCCAAGGCAATGATTATGAATATAGGCATCACGACCGTGTCAAGTAGACCGACTCCTGCCTGCATCTACTACTATTACTCCACACATCGACCGCTATCCAGCATGCATCTAGAGTATTAAGTTCATAAGAATAGAGTAACACTTTAAGTAAGATGACATGATGTAGAGGGATAAACTCAAGCAATATGAAGAAAACCCCATCTTTTTATCCTTGATGGCAACAATACAATACGTGCCTCACTACCCCTACTATGTCACTGGGTGAGGACACCGCAAGATTGAACCCAAAACTAAGCACCTCTCCCATTGCAAGAAATACCAATCTAGTTGGCCAAACCAAACCGAAAATTCGAAGAGAAATACAAAGATATCAAATCATGCATATAAGAATTCAGAGAAGATTCAAATAATATTCATAGATAATCTGATCATAAATCCACAATTCATCGGATCTCGACAAACGCACCACAAAAGAATATTACATCAGATAGAACTCCAAGAACATCAAGGAGAACATTGTATTGAAGATCAAAGAGAGAGAAGAGGCCATCTAGCTACTAGCTATGGACCCGTAGGTCTGAGGTAAACTACTCACGCTTCATCGGAAGGGTAATAGGGTTGATGTAGATGCCCTCCGTGATCGAATCCCCCTCCGGCAGATTGCCGAAAAAGGCCCCAAGATGGAATCTCACGGGAACAGAGGCTTGCGGCGGCGAAAAAGTATTTTCGTGGATGCCTCTGATGGTTTGGGAATATTTCTGAATTTATAGGCCGAAGATTAGGGTTGGAGGACCTCCAGAGGGGCCACAAGCCAAGAGGGCACGCCCCCCTAGGGCGCGCCCCTACGGCTTGTCGTCTCCTCGTAGGTCTTCTGACCTCCTCTCCAAGTCTCGTAGGTGTCTTCTGGTCCAAGAAAAATCATCGCGAAAGTTTTATTCCGTTTGGACTCCGTTTGATATTCCTTTTCTGTAAAACTCAAAAACAAGGAAAAAACAAAAACTGACACTAGGCTCTAGGTTAATAGGTTAGTCCCAAAAATAATATAAAATAGCATATTAATGCATATAAAACATCCAAAACAGATAATATAATATCATGGAACAATCAAAAATTATAGATACGTTGGAGACGTATCAGCTACCATGGAGCCTCCCAATCATGCTCTCCACCACTGCCCCAACCGTGCCCATCGTCGAAATCGGCACTAGCACCGGTGGCGATGTCCCACTAGGGATCACCCATGGGCTCAACAAACTGCCAGTAGCCTGGTCCTAGCCTGGTTAATCTGATCCATGGTGAGCACCCACTCCTGGCATGTACTCACGTCCCCTGTTATCAGGGGACACTTATAAGAGTTAAGGGTGGGACCAAACCAAAGCCGAAACAAAAAACACTAAATTTTCAGTTTTTAGTACTAGTAATGAAGAATCCGTTTTTTACTTTTGTTAACCGAACTAACTTTGATCAGTTCGGGTTTTCCATTGGTAAACAAACAAAAAACTCGAACATGCAAGCACTACAACACCAAGAGTGTTTCTCCCGTGCACACGTCGCTAAAAGGACAAGCCAGGTAGCAACCATCAGGTGCTCATTTGGTTGTTGGGGTGGAAAAAACCAGGGCAATAAACCCTAGGGAGAGATTATCCTGTGCAAATGGGATACCCACCACGGGGGAGATGTTCCCATTACCCCAGGTGCCCAAATGGCAATGACAGGGGAAGGAAGAACTCACGTGCAACATACAAACATAATACAACAGATCATGGATATAAAATTCAAAAAAAATCTACGAGAAAATTAGACGCATACAGAAAGTTTAGAATTTAAGTAAACTAGAATTAACATACAAAAAGTTCAAAATTCATGTGAACTAGAATTCAAAAATATTACAACTGATATCCATCACTAAACCAAGGTTCAAATATCATCCCGTGCGCACTTCATTGTGATCGAGTGTTGGCCTAAACCATTTTCGTGCGTCGACATAAAAACAATAATTACAACTGGCGTTGATGCATCATTGTTCACTAAAAATGTTTTGAATTATCAAGTCGATCGCCATGTCTGAGACAGAGACGATGTCTTTTGAATTATCAGTAGTCCTACCCAAGTCTTTTCTCCACTCTGCATTGACCTCAAAGTGCCACATCTCGATGTTGTCTGAACTATGAAAAAAGTAAGTTAGCACTAGTTCATAATTTCAGTGCACTATTTTGAAGTATAAGAAGATTAATATGAAATAGTATCAACCAAATATGATATGTGCATAAAAAATCAAGACTACATTGCTTGCCAAAAGAATATTTCAAAACATATAGTTTCTTCAAGCTTCATTGAACAACTACGAAGTGTACTCGTATTCAAAATGTCCTAAAGAACAAAAATACTACTACCAGTCACTACAAAGTACTCAGATTGTATATTCACTTGTCAAGGGATAAAGCAGATTCTTTTTTGTACATATTTGTTATTTGATGAGCAGTGTGCAGTGTGCAGTGCGTTTTGCGTCTACTGGATTTGGATAAATCAGAGAGAAGAATTGTCCACATGAGGTGTCTCCGTGTCTTCGTGCGTGTGCGCGCGCGCGTGTTATGTTGTGTTGTGTGTGTGTGTGCGCGCGCGCGTGTCAGCCAACAACATGTAAAAACACCAGACAAGATTGTTCAAGTAAATTCTCTGATGAGTAAGTGTAATTTCATGAGACCTTTTCTTAATGAATATACAAACTACTAGTAGGTAATAAAGGACAACACAAAGTTTCAAGGGGACTCTAATCAGGTTCAAAGCACTGTTGAACCTTATATAACTGCAGCTAGGATGAAGCGGCAGCAATATACATTCAAAGAGCCAATAGCTAGGAGGCTCAGGAATAAAACACAAAGATGGTAATATTCTAACCAGGCTCCCTTCAAATGATACTAATGGACATGCTCCCTTCTCTGAAGTATTGATGTGAGATGGAAACCATAGACTGAAAAAAAAGCATTTGAGTTAAAAGCACTATCAATCCATATACAATTGCAACTAGCAAAAACCAGCAGCAAAAGATTCAGGCCATTGCCAATAGATCATGTAAACTGTAGGGGAACTAATGGTAATCTAGTTACTAAGTTTTTCATTGTTTCATGACGCATTTTTGCTGACAAGGCTTAAAAAACTGATGTTAAATCACACACAATTGCTCAAACAGAGAAGTGGTAAATCACACACAATCACTCGTAGTTCGCCTTGAAAATTTGAACCTTCTATTAGTCAGGGCAGCGTCGCAGTACGAGCCAGGGTACGAGCGCGAGCAACCATACCTTGGTCCATCTCAAAAAGTTAGACTTTCTGTAACTCTGGGCGATGAAGCGGTACGAGCAGGAGTATGAGTGTGAGCGCTCGTACTCTACTCCGTCGTTCGCTCTGGAAGTTTGCAGCTTCTCCTTGATGCCTTGGTATGACCGATAGTACGAGCGGCTGACTCGTACCATCAGCCGTCTTCCGCCATGTTTACTCATAATATCGGACTTTTTATTTTCTCTTCTCCTCTTCCAAATTCTTCTTCCCTGGTACCTTTCCTCTACAAAGCATAGCTCAATGGTCCTTTCCATTAGGTTATCAAGACGAACACTTGGTAGAGAGTTTCTATGCTAACAAAACTAAACGTTTTCCTCCTCCCTCTCCTGCAGCCACCGATGATACATTTGCAACATGCGACATGTTGCAAAAGGCTTTGCAATATGATCCATGTTGCAATTGGTGACCAAAGGCCCACATTTTTGCAACATCATGCAAGCTGGAGGTGACTGCAACATCGTCCATGTTGCAATGGGTGAGCACAACATGGTCCATATTGCAATGGGTGATCAAAGGCCCAGGTGTTTGCAATGTTATGCAAGTTGGAGGAGACCGCAACATGATCCATGTTGCAATGAGTGACCACAACATGGTCCATGTTGTGATGATCCAACGGCTACATGAGATAGATTCAACGACTCACGACCCAGGCAATTTTTGCCAAAGATCAGTCGGCCGTCGGTCAAATAATTTCTTCCCAGTAATGTGAAATAATACTAGGTCCTCTTTGGATTGTAGGACTTTGTCAAAACTTATAAATAAGAAAGCAAAACACATTATTGGAATGACAAGACGTGCTGAATTCTACATGACAAAACACAAGTCACTGAGATAAAGCATTTGGACGCTACATAGAAAGAAAAAAAGGGGAAAATCTATCAGTATGATTTTTTGCAAGTGTTAAATTTGTATGCTAGATAGAAAGCTAAGGCTGTCAAAGAAAACAGTTAAAGATAAAGGTAGAGGATATAGTTAGGGCATGTTCTTAGACTCTTCAGCTTCAAACTCCACCAACTTCACAGTTGAAATTGACCCGAGTGTTTTGGCTTTGAGAAGCTAACTTCTCGAAGCTGAGCCGGCTAGTAGTGCAAAAATCTGGAGCGACCAAGGCCCAACTCCACCAAAAAGAAAATCTGGAGTTTGACCAAATTACATCCATAGTGCCACCACCAAACATAACTTGCCCACTTGCCCAGTACTTCCCCAACATAAAAACTATCACTGGCTCATGCAGTTTCCCTACCCGCCGCTGCGAGCCCCATCGCCACGACCTTGCCACTCCGTCGTCGTCCAGTGCTCCTCCCCGACGGCAGATCTGGCCGTTCTAGGCCCATCCTCGCCGGATCCCCTCGACGCAGCCCCCAGGAGCAGGACCGACACATCTTCTCGACCGGCAGTACGCGCCCCCAACCCCCATTAACGCCAGTGCTCATCTCATCAGATCCTCGAACTGGGTTGCTTCCCGGCCCATACATGCGGCTAACAGGCCAGCAGTCTCCCCAGCCGGGCTGCTTCGCTACAAGAAGCGAACGCCCCGAACACTTCTAGTTCGCTGGGTGGAGTTGCAAGCTGGCTTGAGAAGCTAGATTTGAGGATTTGGAGAAGTTCAGGGAGGTTCCAAACATGCCCTTAATATCATAGACATGCCTTCGGAAGGGGAGGTCCCTGATATTAAACGAAGGCATGCAAACAATACGACCGAGTTTGAAAGAAAAAAGAAACAAGCCAAATTGTTCGCGGCATACAAAGACCCAAAAGAGCGAGCAATTACTTACAAAGGCCTAGTGTAACAAATCAAAGAAAACAAAGAACCTCCAAATGAGCACTTCATGAGAAGGTTCACACTGTGCGCAATTAGTCGCCTACCATGTCTAACTATAAAGTCTCAGAAGTCAGTTGAGATTACCTGAACCTTATGTTGGACAATAATGATATAAATAATATAATATGGGCAACCATGATACTTGATCCCTCGTCGAGAGTTTAAAGCAGTACAAGATCAATAAACAAAGAAATTTTGTTGGTAACCTCGCTCTCTTAGAGGTAATACATACTGACTAGTTATTTCTACTGCGTTCCAAACTTCCAATGTAGTTGTGCTATGGCTTTCCAACTCAATCATTTTGACTGTGTTGGAATGCAAGTGTGGTACTATGAGAAATTCTATGTGGACAAAGTTAAACATAGTATAGACTATAGACATATATTACTCTCCTCGTCAAAAGCCTTTGATTCGGTTCTGGGACAAGGAGAAGGTGGCAAAGAGGGAGAAGTCCCACTTTGCGGAGGGAGATGTATGTAAATGATTTGCTACATGTCCACGGCCACAGAATTGAGTTTTTACTTTCTTTACTACAACATACTAACCATTCATCTTGTATTCTTCAAAATAGAATATTGAGCACCTCATGAGTGATGTGGAGTATGTAGTACACAGACCTGTCCATGCCAACAATGAAGTACGCACAATCTGAACCCTATTTATTGCATTTTCATTACTACAAACGTATTCTAACTATATCCATCCTTCTATATGCACAGTTGCATATTGCAAAAAGTTTATACAACTATGCAGGTAATAGAACATAAAATCACTCAAATACACGGACAAATATAAGTACTTCAAGCCACTTGTTGATGGTTTAACTGACATTGAACTCAATACCAACAGGACACTACTGCGTGTTGTCAAGTGAATAGAGGTAAAGTCATATTCACAAATGCATAGTTTTATCTTGCACATTTTCGTGTGAATTAAAATACCCCTTATTTCCAATGCAGGATAATAGATTCGTTTTGCCCGACATACCAGATTAAGAAATTCAAGTTATTTAAAAGATATTCTACTTATCTATTAGTGTAGCTCGACGCATGTTAACCACTAATTCTCCTTAATGTACAAGCTTTTGTAAGAAGGGTGACAAGTGCACATGGCACAAGGGAGCACACAAAAGACATGATGATGAGGAAGGGGAATCTACTGAACATGACAGTGACACACCTGCCAAACGACAGTGAGGTCTTCAAGCACTAAATTGTCATCTACGAAACAAGATACAACACATACAGGTGATGAGTATGCCACATTAATGCCAATGGGACACTGCGCCAGTCAACCACCAAATCAACCTTTGTTTTCATGAAGGAAGATGGGCATTCCTATTATGACTATGAAAAGAGGCAACTTCGTGGTATGTCGCACACATCTTTCCAATTATCCATTATATAACATTGTTCTATCTATAGTTTGTAACATGGATAAGTCCACATACTAAGTGCGGGTCTGAAAGAAACACTAGAATGGGTAAACAACCAAGATGATAAAATGCCTTAGGTTAATTTTTCAAACCTGCATTTAGTATGTGGATTTATCCATGTTTAAATTATAAAAAGAGCAATGCTATATAATAGGATGTTAGACAACGATGTATGCAACATTGCAACATACCACAAAGTTGCTTGTTTTCATGGTCATAGCAGGAATACTCATCTTTCTTCTTGACAAGAGAGGTTGATTTCCTGTCTGAGCGGCGCAACGTCCCATTGGGATTAATGTTTGTGGTATCATCATCAGCTAGATGTATTGTATCTTCTTCTACAGATGGCGAATTAATTTCTGAAGGCCCTCGTTGCCGCTTGGCAGGTGTTGTTGTCATGTTCGCTAGATTCTCTTCGTCTTCATCCCGTCTTCTGTCTGGTCCTTGTGACATGTACACTTGTCACGCTTCCTAGAAAAAGGCTTGTACATAAAAGAGAACGAGTGTTTAACATGCAGTAAGCCACACTAATAGATAAGTAAAGTATCTTTTAAGGGTTTTTTACATCTGTGCCCCTGGTTCCTTAGCTCTACTCATTTATCCCCGCGCTCTTAACTTTTGCTCAGTTTTCCCACTCCCTTGCCCGAAACCCTCAGAACAGGTCACAACAGACGTTGCCATCGGGTCAATGGCTTGACCGTTAACTCTGACGAGTGGGGCCGCGTTGGGCGGTGTCACTGTTCGACCGTTGGGCCGTCCCTTGTATTAAACGCCTGCGCGCGCCGCCACGACAGAAGCCTACTATGCATGCACCCAGCAAGCCTGCCTGCATGCGTCGATGCGTGCCGCCACGATGCGCCGACTGAGCCTGCATGCGCCGACTGAGCCTGCATGCGCCGATGTGTGCCGCCACGATGCACTGACCGAGCCGCTTTCGTGCACGCCAGCCGCCACGGATGCAGCGACGGTCGCTGCCGCTGGTTCCTCTCTTCTCGCACGCTTGTCTCCTCGATTTAGAGCATCATTTTTTTACGATCAGTTTCAGCCTTTTCGATCCACTCGCATCTGTACCCGTTTTGCTATGACAAATAAATTGAACAATATGTTTTATATTTTTGTGGCTGCATGCACTAGCTAGGTGGCTACATATTTGTGGCTTGTGTAAAAAAAAGGAAAAAAAGAGAAGGGTTCGTTGTGGCTGCATGCACTAGGTGGTTACTAACAAAGCAAGCTCTCTAAGAAAACAATCAACAAATATGTAGATAGGGCCAACAAGCCCATAGCACGATCACATAGTTCAAACTAGGAAGAACTTAATAATAGAATAGATAGAAAACTTAATAATAGAGCTTAATAAAAGGGCCAACAAGCCCATAGCATCTCCAACATAGTTCAATTACAACTTAACATAACATAGACTCAAAAAAAATAATAGATAGAGGGTTTAGAACCCTAGCCGCCGCCTTCTCCACCTCGCTCCTCCTCCGGGCGCCCTTCACTGCTCCTCCGGGGAGTTGTCGATGGGGTATGGAAGAGTGTGCGTGCGCGACGCGGTGGGGAAGATGTTGGTGTACTGCGTGAACATGTTGTGGGTGGTGAAAGCGATGAACTCGCAGCCACACCAAAACACCCGGCCGAGGAGGTTGAAGGCGTCGAATGTGTTGGTGAAGTGGGCAAGGAGAGCAACCACCACCCCATTTTGGATGACCTCCTCGACGCGAAACATCGTTGGAGATCCCCGCGGGAGGTGGCGGTAGCCGGCCGCGAGGAAGAACTCGGTGAAGTTCCTTGCGGTCCTCCACCTTGATATCGCCCACACACGTAGTGTGCGCTCAACGTACACGCCGGTAGGGTAGAGCCTCTCCGGCACGGTGGGTGGGAAGCGGTAGGTTGGTCCGGTGTACTGCATGGCTGAGGGATGTGCAGAAGAAGGAGAAGGGGTCGAAGAGCAAGAAGGGCAGATGGCAGAGGATGTGAGATGGATGAGGGATGGCAAAGGCAGACGGTGGCTTAAATAGCCGTAGTGCTACGTGTTATTTCGCCGTGGCAATAACGGGGTCAAATGTGAAGTAGCCCGTTTTCACACCCACCGCGGCATCGGGAGTGTACACGCGTGGGAAACCGTGGTTTGAAAAGAAGAAGAAAAAGAAGCTAATTACACACGTGGGAATCCGTGGTCATATATATTATATGAATAAAAAGAGACAATTTTTGAATAGTTTGCGGCCATTTTGCATGATAAAAATAAATTTGGCCCTTATAAATTTGGTCATTTTGCATTTGTATTGAACAAAAATAACTAAATTTTCTAGGCAATGTCAATTGTTGTGTAATTTCAAACGATGCAAAAAAAAACAGAGCCAGCACGTTCACAAAAAATAGAGCAAACGATGCAAAAAAATGACGCAATTCGACGGCCCAACCAGAGCTTGGTTTCCTTTTGGGCCCAATAACTACGTTTTTTTCGTGGAGTCAGTGGTGGGCGAGCAGCCGAGCACAACCAACAGGGTCGCCTCTCGCGGATCGCCCCACGATCCAACGATGCGGAGCCGTCCATGTGATCCAACGGCGCGGAGCCTGCACGCAGCCTGCCCACCGAATTCCTTCTAGAAGACCACATCTGATGGCTGTCACTTGGCGCCAGGGTATGATCGGACGGCTGACGTTCGGAGCTAGGGTTAGGCGAAACCCCGCAGGGTTTAGAGGGGTTTTGAGCTGGTCAACGGGGTTTCCAAGACTTTGACTGAGCATAACTAATTTAAAAAAAAATAAAAAAATATGAAACATTCGCCGTTCGCCGTTTTATAAGACACACTAACGAGGAAAAATACTAAACTTGGTATACGGACATTTAAAAAAAACGTAACTGGCACGATCGAGGTCAAATGAGCACCATTAATTTAAAAAAAAAATCAAAAAAAATATAAAACCTGCGCACAATGTTGTCTTATGTGACATGTTACCAACCAAAAATCATAAACTTGGTCTATGGTCATTTTCATAAAAAACCTTCACACATATGAGCTATCACGTACAACATTTCATAGAGTTCAAGGAGAGGAGGTAGGGTTACCTTCTATTTTTGAAAAAAAAAATCACCAAAGCTTTATTTCAAAGTGAATAAGAAGGATCTGAACTTAGTTTTTCATTTTCATATTTTAAATATGTTTTTAATAGTTTTTATATTAAAGCATATTTTTTCAAAAGAAAATGTAAAAATATAATGATTAATTCAAAAAATAGTGAGACTTTGAATCTACACTATATAGATTGAATATGTGTTAATAAAAATATTTGGCTTATTTAGAGTAGGTCCAAAAAAATTTGATTACAAATGGGGCTGTTTACCCTAGCTTGGGAGCTCATTTGGAGCACATTTCTCAAATTTAAATTTCTTTGACCTACTCTAAATCACCTCAAATTTTACACACATGATCTCCTACACAAACATAGATAGGTTGCCAATGTTTTATTTTATTTTTTGCATTTTTTTGAATTTATACTGTCCTGTCGAATGTCAGTTCAAAACATCGGATAATGAAACATGCTGGTGGAAAAAAGCATGCATTTGATTAATAAACATGAGACAAATAATTAGGATAATACTCGTTTATTACAAAAATCATTACATCTTCATTCAAATGTTGTTTTTTGCTCTGTTATTGGAATATTTGATAAAATGATGGACTATTTGCTTTTTTTTCTTATTCTTTGCAGCATGTCTGATCAGTGAAGTAACACTGAAACAACATGTGTGATCATTGCAGCACCTAAACTTTGAAAATAAACACTGAAACAAATCATAGCAGACAAATTTAAAAACACATAAATACCCAATATAGACAGCCACATGCATATATAGAACACATCATAGTACCATACCATCCATAGAACACATCCAGTTCACACACAAGTTCACCAAACAACCAAAAGTAATTAAAACACATCATCATATCATCACATCAGTTGGGAAGGGTAGTCAGGACTTTCGCGAGGGCAGCATGCTGCCCCCTGATCTTGTAGTCCTCGTCGTGGATGGCTACATCTTCTGCATGAGCTAGAAGGTGAACGAAGCGGCCGGACTTTGGCTTTGGCTTGGTGGTGTAGTAGGGGCAGCGCTAAATTTTGGTCTCGCTCTTGTAGTAGTAATCATCTCCCTTGGCCCTGATCTTTGATACGTCCATTTTGCATCATGCTTTTATGTTGATATTTATTGCATTATGGGCTGTTATTACACATTATGGCACAATACTTATGCCTTTTCTCTCTTATTTTACAAGATTTACATGAAGAGGAAGAATGCCGGCAGCTGAAATTCTGGGCTGGAAAAGGAGCAAATATTAGAGACCTATTCTGCACAACTCCAAAAGTCCTGAAACTTCACGGAGAGTCATTTTGGAATTAATAAAAAATATTGGGCGAAAAAAGCACCAGAGGGGGGCCACCTGCCATCCACAAGGGTGGAGGGCGCGCCCTACCCCCCTGGGCGCGCCCCTGCCTTGTGGGCCACCTGGCAGGCCCCCGATGCCCATCTTCTGCTATATGGTGTCTTTTGCCCTGGAAAAAATCAAGAAGAAGCTTTCGGGACGAAGCGCCGCCGTCTCGAGGCGGAACCTGGGCAGAACCAATCTAGGGCTCCGGCGGAGCCGTTCTGCAGGGGAAACTTCCCTCTGGGAGGGGGAAATCGAAGCCATCGCCATCACCATCGATCCTCTCATCGAGAGGGGGTCAATCTCCATCAACATCTTCACCAGCACCATCTCCTCTCAAACCTTAGTTCATCTCTTGTATCCGATCTTTGTCTCAAAACCTCAGATTGGTACTTGTGGGTTGCTAGTAGTGTTGATTACTCCTTGTAGTTGATGCTAGTTGGTTTATTCGGTGGAAGATCATATGTTCAGATCCTTAATGATAATTAATACTCCTCTGATTTTGATTATGAATATGCTTTGTGAGTAGTTACGTTTGTTCCTGAGGACATGGGAGAAGTCTTGTTATAAGTAATCATGTGAATTTGGTATTCGTTCAATATTTTGATGAGATGTATGTTGTCTTTCCTCTAGTGGTGTTATGTGAACGTCGACTACATGACACTTCACCATGATTTGGGCCTAGGGGAAGGCATTGGGAAGTAATAAGTAGATGATGGGTTGCTAGAGTGACAGAAGCTTAAACCCTAGTTTATGCGTTGCTTCATAAGGGACTGATTTGGATCCATATGTTTCATGCTATGGTTAGATTTATCTTAATTCTTCTTTCGTAGTTGCGGATGCTTGCGAGAGGGGTTAATCATAAGTGGGAGGCTTGTCCAAGGAAGGGCAGCACCCAAGCACCGGTCCACCCACATATCAAATTATCAAAGTAACGAACGCGAATCATATGAGCATGATGAAAAATAACTTGACAACAATTCCCATGTGTCCTCGGGAGCGCTTTGCTTTATATAAGAGTTCGTCCAGGCTTGTCCTTTGCTACAAAAAGGATTGGGCCACCTTGCTGCACCTTAGTTACTTTTGTTACTTGTTACCCGTTACGAATTATCTTATCACACAACTATCTGTTACCGATAATTTCAGTGCTTGCAGAGAATACCTTGCTGAAAACCGCTTGTCATTTCCTTCTGCTCCGCGTTGGGTTCGACACTCTTACTTATCGAAAGGACTACGATAGATCCGCTATACTTGTGGGTCATCAATTGTGACACCCTGGTTTTGACAACTTTTTCTTTTCAAAATCTTTTTGGCTTTATTTGAATTTTGGATGGTTTTTGAATCCTTTCAAGTGACTTTGGACTTATAAATCCTTGAACCTCTTGATCCAAAACCATCACCACCTTGCCAAAAGCCTGTCACATCCCTCTTGGACCAAATTTCAATATGTAATCTTTTCCAAGTAATTAATTTCTTCCTTGGGAAAGTTATGACATCACTATGGGTTGTGAAGCAACTTATAGTTCTGATGACCAGAAAGGTCCCAAACTCATGCCACACCTTCTCATCATCATATAGCCTCATAATCTTAAAAAATATTCCATTTCCCAATATTAAATAATGGCCAGAATAATTATTTTCTTTCTGGTCGGAATTGTTCATTTGTGAAGCAAATCTTATTTTCCTAACTCAGAAACTCCCCAAATAAATTCTCTGAGGTACTAGAGAACCTATCTAGACACAATACCCAAAAATATCATCTTGGCCAATACAACTTTTCAGCAGCAAAATTCTGCCAAGTTTCTGCTCATTTTGAACCTCTGTGAAGGAAGTACCATCTAGAGGTTTCCCCTTGAGCTGAAATTTTTATGGCCTCTCCTACTCACCAAATTAATCCCACACACCAAAATTCAGCTTCACCAGATCAACCATATGAGTGAACCAAGCTGATCAAGTTTCTGGACCAGTATGGCAGGTTGCACATGAACCCTACTCAAAACTTTTCCAAACAATCTCGAATTTGGCCAGTTTGGAGTCCTTCCAACATAGATCCTCCCAGACATCTCCACTGGCTACTACTCCAGCTCACCACCTCTCCGGATCTCTCTTAAGTTTGCTGTCAGAATCTGTAGCTGAGGCTACCCTTCACTTCAGACTGAATCCAGCCAAACCAGAGGTGTAGGTGAGCTGAGAGATCGAAGGTCGACGCTTTGGACAAAGTTTGCCAGGCATGCGTGGCCTCCTGGTGCCAAACCCCGTGGTGAGCACGGCGGTGGCATGTCTGTGCTCGCGCACTAGACGCCGCCAGGCTCGGGTCTCGCCGGAGTGAGACGCCCGCGTCGCCGTACTTTGTCCAAGCGTGCCGACATCGTCCCCGCATGCCACCTAGACCCTCCAGACCCTTCCCCCTCGCCGGAGAAGCCCTTGCCGGTCGCCACCACAGCGCCGCACTGTGGCACCCGTGCGGGCACAGTGGCAACCCCGTCGTCGTCTTCCTCGCGAGCCGTCTCTTCGTGCATTAAATGCCCCTGCCTTCTCTCGTCTCTTCGCCCCGCGCCGCGACGGCCAGCTCGACGTCCTTGCTCCAGTGGCATGGCCACGTCGCCGCCGATCCAGAGAGCTCGCCGAGCTTCGCCTCCCGCCTATAAAAGGGCACCGCCAGGCCTCCCGAGCTCCTCAACCCACTCCACCATCGCCTAATCTTCCTCCCGAGCAGCGAGCCACGGCCGAGAGGCCCTCTGGTCTCGAATCTCGCCGGAATTCCGCCGCCAGTAGAGCTCCGCCACCAGCCCTCTCCACCCCACCCCAGCCTCGTCCGACTGCGCCCTCGAGCTCAATGCACTCCACTGGTACTCCTCGACCTCCTGCCCGAGCGAATCATCGTCGGAATCGCCACCGCCGACGAGTCCCGAAAGCTGTCGCCGCCGGAGAAGAAGGGGGCGACACCGTCTGGCCGTCTCCGGCTAAGCTGCGGGTACAGGGAGGCTCGTCTCCTCACGCCCGACCCATCCCTGTCAACTCCCAGCTCTGCCGCCGTCTCTAACGCCGGCGAGCGTCGCCGGTGAGCCCCCCCCTCTGTTTCCCTCTCTCTTCTTTGTTTTAAATCGAGCCGACCCCACCTGTCAGCGGCTCAGCCACATGCCGAAGCGTTTTAAGTGGAGGCACACTCTCACTTTATGCTTTCGACGTGGCGCTCTGTCCGATTTTCTAATTTCTGTTTTAATTTCCAGTTTGATCAGTACCTTTGACTGCCTATAACTTTTTACTCCTAAGTCCAAATCCACTGATTCTTTTTGCATTTGGTTTTTATTGTTATCCTCTAATTGCTGGTAAAGTTTGGTGTTTTTCTCACACTCACAGAATTTCTGGTGATTAAAACAGTGTTATGTGTCATTTCCAATTGTTGTTTAAAAATATTTTCAGAGGGAAACTTTGGTGAATTTGAAGACCAGGAGTTCTTGGGCAACCCAACAGAGCAAGGCAAGCCATGACTTCCATTTCATGAGCATTTCAATATCATTGCATATTTAAAGTAATTATTTTCATTTACTTGCTATATAACAATTCATGGTGAAATGATTTAAAATGCTTAGTGGATGCCAACTCAAGTTATTGTGATGAACCACTATGCCTGCCAAATGAACTTAGTCGGTGGATCTTGAGTCACCTGTCTGGGCTTATTCGTGCAACCACATTTGCTGGTATGGGACGGCCTTGACTTGGTCTGGCTCCGTGCTCTTTCACCGGTACCTCCATCTAGGGAGGGTTATGCGTGCGTGCTGCCCTGATCAGGTAGACGACGATAACCCTGTGAGCCCAGTTGAGTATTGTGCCGGCGTCCCCGTTTGGGACAGTTTAGTTTGGCCACGATGGTGGCAGGTGTCACGAGGTGACACAGGGGCCACCCAGGGCTTGACTTCGGGGGAGGATGATTGTCGGTGGTACGATGGGAGGGTCAGGCGGGTTTCGTTGGAGCAACGCTGGTCCACCCAAATGGGATCACGAGGTCAGGTGCTCCATGGTGTGGGTAAAGTGTACAACCTCTGCAGAGTGTCAAATCTATTCGAATAGCCGCGTCCACAGTATTGGACAGCCCGTCCAGACCTCACTACGTGGTCAACCGTAACAGTGATAATAATGATGGAAGAACTCATCTTATGACTGGAAGTACTTGGTGACATATGAGTATTCCGAGGGTTGCGGGACAACCCGAAAAAGAGTAAGTTGATAATCGGAGACAGTAAGTGAATCACCTAATAACTTAACATGTTACTTGCCATGCTATTGTTTGCTGCATTATTTGGTTGTCGTGAGCTTGCGAGTACATTCAAAGTACTCACCTGGCGTATCATGCCAGATGCAGGAGAAGCCGAGGACGGAGGTCCCGATGGCTCAGGCTACGCTAACTAGGCTGTGTCCATGGCAGTGTCCCCGTGGTTGGAGTTCCGCTATGTTCCGCTACGCCATAGAAGTATCCAGTAGTACCGAGGCCCTGTTGTGTTTCATAAATAATGTAGATACTGTCATAGCACCGAGTGTGCCTTCGGCCTCGCTTTCGATGTAAAATATGAGCTTGTACCCCAAGATTATCAATAAAGTTCAGTTTTGTTCTGTTCCAAGTTGTTGAGTGTTTCCAGAAGACATGATCTCTCGGTTGGAAACACTGGTAAACCGGTTCTTTGAGCCGGGGTGCCACATCAATCTTCTCCTCTTCCTTCGCTTTGAAGGACGCGAAGTTGCCGTCGTCCACATCCACATCTTCTTCAGAGACATACTGCACACACAAATGAATTACATTAATACATTATAGATTCATATACACCATGTCAAAGGAGCTAAATGAACAATCTAAATTTCAAGTAGGCTTACCTCATACTCTTCGTCGTCACTATACCCTGGATCGTACGGGTCCTTGAACCCAGTAAGGTCCAGCTTCCTCTTTTTCCCCCAACCACCATCCTCCTGAATATACAATTACATCCATCACTAGTAAATACAGAAGCCAATTGAAAATTTAGATATGCACACATGACACATTGATCATAGGGCTAATAATACTATGATCCTATTTGCATTTTCCATTGTCATGCACACACGTTGAACAACAGAGCTAATATAACTACATATTGTGGACAAATTTATATACTAATGAATTAAATAACTTCTTAATCAATGGATTCCATTTGGGCATATGACATTCAAAACCCCAATCTGCGTAGCATTCAAAAATAAATCTAATAGGGACCCAATTTAATAAGCATACATGCCTGTAGCATTAAAAACCCCAATCTCTGTAGCATTAAAAATAAATCTAATAAGCATACATCTGTGTAGCATTGAAGCACAGAGATCCCTATCTCTCATACAGATCTATCTATCATTTTTGCAACGAATGTAATCCAAAAAACCCTAGTACAAAAACCCCCATCCCCCCCCCCCATACAGAAAACCCCGGCCCATCCGTCAAACCAACTACTCTAACCATCTGTACTACCGTACGAATCACAATCTAACCAATGCAACTAACTCTACAAGCTAATATCCTAAGGGACCCATATCCTAAATATTGAAACTAACAAGCAAGTGCAAATACCTCCTGCTCCTCGCCAGGCTGCGCATCGGGATGGACTGCGCCGCTCGACGCCGTCACCTTCTGCTCCGGCAGCGCTGAGGCGGAGCCCGCCACCTCCTTCTCCACATCCATAGCGGTTGCGAGTTTCCCCGCACCGCCATGGACGCCGCCAACGTCCTTCACTTCATCCGCGGTCACCGCGCCCTGCAGCTCCACTACATCTCCGGCCGCTGCGCCGGCGTCGCCACGAGCGTCTGCCATCGGACAGATGGAGGCGATGAAGGTGAGGAAGAGGATATGGTGGGGGGAGAGCGAGACGGTGCGGTGGAGGCAGTGGAGGAGAGCGAGACGACGCGGTGGGGGAGAGGAAGATGATGCGGCAGGGAGGGGATTTGGGGGAAATGGTAGGGGCGATGCGCCGGGAGGTGGTTCCCCCTCTTTATACGATGGGACGTTTCGGGCATGTTCCATGGACACGTGCTACCCCACGACTGCGGTCAGTTGCATGCGCCCACGTATACGAATACCACTGTACGGTCAGCATATGAAACCACTATACGGGTTCGTCCAGGGCGGCGCGGGAGCGGCCCCACTCGTCAGAGTTAACGGTCAAAGGTGGACTCGGCCCTACGCGGCCCCACTCATCAGAGTGAACGGTCAAAGGCATTGACCCGACGGCAACGTCCGTTGTAACCTGTTCTGAGGGTTTCGGGCAAGGGAGTGGGGAAAAGTGAGCAAAAGTTAAGAGCGTGGGGATGAATGAGTACAACTAACAAACCAGGGGCACAGAAATAAAAATCCCATCTTTTAAATAACCTAAATTTCTTCCTCTGGTATGTTGGATCTATTATCATGCATGGGAAATAAGGGTGTTCTCTTTCACACAACAATTTGCAAGATAAAATTGTGCATTTGTAAATATGGCTTTACCTCTAAACAGAGTAGAGTTCTTTGGTCAGATTTGTATTGAGTTTAATGTCAGTTAAACCATCAACAAGTGGCTTGAAGTACTTATGGTTGTCCGCGTATTCTTTTTGGGTGATTTTATGTTCTATTACTTGCATAGTTGTATGAATTTATTGCAATATGCGGCCCTACATTTAGAAGAATGAATACAGTTAATACGTGCAATAGCTAGGGTTCAGATTGTGCATACTTCATTGCTGGCACGCAAAGATCTGTGTAGTACATTCTCCACATCACTCATTAGCTGCTCAATAATCTACTTCGAAAAATACAAGATGAATGGTTAGTATGTCGTAGTAAAGAAATTAAATCTCAATTTTGTGGCAGTGGACATGTAGCAAATCATTTATATACATCTCCCTCCACAAAGCGGTCCTTCTCCGTCTTTGCCACCTTCTCCTTGTCCTAGAACTAAATCAAAGGCTTCTAAAGAGGAGAGTAGCCTATGTCTATATTGTGCAGAGCGAGGTTAGCTACAAGATTTCTTATTTATTGCTCCTGTACTGCTTTATGCTCTCAACAAGGTTATAAGGGTCAGGTTTACCCAATTTATACAATTTATGGTTCATGTAATCTGAACTGACTTCTGAATTAGCAGTTGGACATATTAGGCGACTGATTGCGCACAACGTAACCTTCTCTTGAAGTGCCCATCTGTAGATCTTTTGTTTTTTTTATGTGTTGCACCAGTGCTTTCTAAGTAATTGCTCGCCCTTTTGGGTCTTTATATGCCGCGAACAGTTTGGCTTCTTTCTGTTTTCTTTAGGACTCGATCGTCTTGTGTGCATGCCTTCATTTAATTTCAGGTGCCTCACCTTCTGAAGGCAGGCCCATGATATTTACT
Organism: Thinopyrum elongatum; assembly: GCA_011799875.1. NCBI lineage: Eukaryota > Viridiplantae > Streptophyta > Magnoliopsida > Poales > Poaceae > Thinopyrum > Thinopyrum elongatum. The sequence goes on along the minus strand of CM022302.1, from coordinate 74,547,618 downwards.
ACATACTCTACCTTTATCATTAACTGTTTTCTGTTTTCCTAACAAAATTTGTTTTCTGTTGACAACAAATACCTCAACTTCTGTATTGAAAGCTAGTTTCTTTACTGGACGAATTTGAATATTGCATAGATGTAGTAATAAACCCTTAAGATTAGGTTTGCAAACTTTCCCTGTGATTGCCATCCAAGACTTCCCAAATAAGGTCATACATAGCACCTTGATGGCAGACCATGTAGTGTGACAAGTTGTTAATAGCAAAATATATATCATAATAATTAGATAAATTGCAAAAAAGTAAGCAAAGGCAAAATGTAGTGTGACAAGTTGTTATTACGTACATGTGCTGTTTTTCAATAAAATAATATATACACAAGCCATGACGGGTGATGCACCCTAACATTAGCGGATGACAAAAAAAATCAGAAAGGTCGGAAATTTTTTCTTTGGTAACGAAATTCCATATCGTACTAAAAGAAAATTGGGCTTATATGTACATGTGCTTTCTGCGGCTTCGGTGTGATAGGAGTGTGTGAATCAGTAATCCCACTTTTCTTCCTTGAAGAATTCATGGCAGGTGATGCTTGCTGATAAGAGGCACACCACAACAGATACATGTCAATCATATGGGAAAATTTGAAGAAGAAGAAAAAAAGTCAAATCTATGTTCTTATTTCACCCTACATGGCCTAGCTTTAATTAACAAAAGTTTGATTAATGACGATTATTGGAGACCAAAAAAAAGGAGTTGCATCGTTCCCTATACATGATACTCCCTCCTTTGCAGTTTAAATTAAGAAGAGTTCTGTAAAGAATCAGGGCTGGCTCTCGTCTTTTAGGGCCCCAAGGCGAAGTTGCGATATGGGCCTTTAAGACTTATCTATAATGCATATAGATGTATACATACATGTATCTAATTTCATATGAAAAACTTCCGATGCTTAAAAAATAAGTTTCATCGCGCATTTCCTCATGCAAAATCACGCGTATTCACGCTGCCATGCCACTGTGTCGTCTTCCTCAAGTGCAAACAGAGGCTGATGCGTGAAACATGAATACCAATTACATAATGCTTTCTGCAATCAGAGCAAAAGAGATGTGCTAGCATGCTAGTTAAAAAAAACTGAAACTACAGTTACGCGGCTTTACTTCAAACTGATACCGTGATACGGCAATAGAGTTTAGCTAGACATAATTCTGTCAGCAAATAAAACAGGGACTTGACCAATTGGACGAGTTCAAGTGTTTAGCACTAGATAGATCAATTACCACACAGCAGTGCTACAATGAACAGAGCTAGTCATCTACCCCTAATATTAAAGCAAGGTGATATTTTTGGTTTCGTCCCGCATCTGATCCTACGTTACGTGAAATACATGAGGTGATACTAATTTGTAGAGCCAAGTTTTGTATGGGCTATTAAAGTTCGTATCGGCTCAGTCGGGCCTGCGTTCCTCCACTTGGGCCTTCACTTGTACGTTGCGATCGAGCCCCCTCAGGTTGTTTCAGTTTTTTTATATTAAGAATCCTACCTTGTCCCGCGCCGGATCGAGCAGGCGATCGAGCTCCTCCCGTTTCCTATGTCCTCCCTTGAGCTGTTTCTGTTTTTTTTTCTAAAAAAAAATCAGTCGTCCGCCTGGGCCTTATGGGCCAGCAAGCACGTCTCAACTTCCAATGGAATCAAAAACCTGCTCTGCTAGCGTAGGCCTGTATATGGTGCGTCTTTTTTTATCAATAATCCCACCTTGCTCAGTTAAATCGATTGCCATCAGTTTATATACATTCTCAAACAATTTTTTTAAACGGGATTAGCATACGCTGCATACGCAAAAGCACAACAATGACCTTAGACACGCCTACATTGAGGCGGATGGGTTGCACACAAACCCGGTGCACAGGCAAAACGTAGGCGCATGATGCCTCAAATATGTAACGAAATCTTTGAGAACGTAGGAGTGTCCCATCATGTTCAAATAAATGACGTGGACCTTTGACAGTTTTGAGCCATACTTATTGGACCGGGAGCATGAATTTTTTTCTCCGCTGCAACGCACGGGCATGATTGCTAGTTTCAAATAATGAGGACTAATTAGCAGCTATTAGTACAAACTTTAAACCACCACGTACTAATCCATGGATGCTAGCTAGACGTGATTAGTGATTAGTGATTAGTCAGCTAGCAGTTCTACCGATTCAGCAAATCCTAACACCTGCTACTGGAGTGCCAAAAGCATCGCATAAATCGTAGGTCTGATCTTTTGTCCCCTAGAGCTGAGCGGCAGGTTTCCTACGATGCCAACCGGCAAAGGCGATGCAACGTCATACAAGATGAAGGTGACCGCAACATGATCCATGTTGTAATGAGTGACCACAACATGGTCCGTGTTGTGATGATCCGACGGCTAGGGGTAGATTCAACGTCTCACGACCCAGCCGAATTTTGCCAAAGATCAATAAGTCGACTCGTAGCTCGAGCCAAATAATTTTTTCCTAGTGATGAGAAATAAGACTAAGTCATCGGTGGATTGTAAGACTTTCTCAAAATTATAAATAGGAAAGCAAAAGATATGATTGGAATGACAAGCCATGCTGAATTCTACATGACAAAACACAAGCCGCTGAGATAAAGCATTTCGGCGCTACATAGAAAGTCGAGGCATTCATTATGTAACACCCCTGTGTAATAGCCACTGTGATCAACTGCTAATAATGCCAAGTCACTCCTATTTGCAGTGTTTAATCACTTTGGTTAATTATTCAATTCAAATTCTATTCTGAAAGTCAACTCAAATTCAAAAGTGCAAAATAAATTTGCTCAAACACTATAGGAAAAATGTTCACTAAATAGAAAATATTCCAGAAGCACTCATAAAAATATAAACAATGATGATGGAGTTAGCTAAATGACTCAAACCACATGAAACAGCACCAAAACAACATTATTTAAATCATTTATAATCATATCAAATCCAAAAGAAATTCAAATTTGCCCAAACCAATTTCTGGTGAAAGGTAATATTGCAATGTAATATTTGAGCCAAGTCCCAAATTTTATAAAAGAGCACAAGTGGCCTAACTATTTCAAAACAGAAAAGAAATAAAGAAAAAGCAAAACAGGAAACAGAAAAATAAAACGAGGCACTGTGCACTGGGCCTAAGTGCACAGTGCCCCGACCACGGCCCATCCGGCCCAACCTCTCTCTCACCCTCACGCTGTCGCTCTCTCCATGGCCGAGCGCGCGCGCGCCGCTCGCGCGTCGACACGCCGGCGTCCACCGACGCTGCAGGGGCAGCGGAGGGGATAAGGAAGCCCCGTCCAGCTCCCCTGGTCCTTCTCGCCCACTCGTCGCTTCCCCTCGCCTCTCTCTCGCTCGCGCTCGCCTCTCCCCTCTCCGGTCCGAGCATCGTCGCCGCTGTCCTCGCTCATCCCCGCGGCCACCGAGCTCCGCTCGCCGCTCCGCCGTGTCTAGCGCCATCGCCATGGACCGCCACGACCTCGGGCGCCGTTGATTGGGGCCGGGAAGCTCCACATCGCGCGGATCGAGCCGCGCCCGTCTGCGGCATCTCCGGCGATCTCCGTCGTCCCCAACCCCTCTGCTGCTCCTAAGCTGTCACCGGACCACCGTGCGCCTCCGCTGTGAGCTTCCCCCCTCCTTCCTCATCCCTCTGTTCGCTCTGCACGCGCGCGCAAGTTGCTTCCCCACGGTGCCCGAACGCGCCGCCGCCCATACGCGTCGCCGACGAGCCTCCGACGACCAAATGGTCATGGGCATGTGCCCACCGTGCTTGAGACGTCGCGTAGATGCTGTAGGAGTAGATCACCGCTCGTTTTAGCCCTCGTTTTAACGCGCGCGAGTTCGCCGGGGTTCGGCCTCCGCCAAACCTCGCCGTCCGTCCAGTTCCGGCCATCCCCTGGTCCGGCCAGTGGCACCACTCGACGAGCGAGGTCTCCAGCGTTCGAACGCAACTGACCGCAGCTCGAACGATGCACCGTAGCGCGAATCCGAGCTGCTCCGGCGATCGGCCGCCGCGCAAATGGTCGCCGGAGCAACTCCGGCGATGCTGCCGATGTGGCGCAGGTGGGACCCACCCCTGGGTCACTGACCGTGGGCCCTTTAACCCAGTCAACTGTGCTGACTGGGCAGCCCAGCCACTGACACGCGGGCCCCACCACATTTAGATTAAATAAAATGTTTTAATAAATAAAAACTAATTAGTTAGACTAATGTCTCACCGACAGATGGGGCCCACCCCTTAATTAACCATGTTAATTAGATTAACTCACTGTTAGTCTCAACAGAGGCTCACATGTGGGTCCTGACTCTGGTCAGCCGCTGTTGACTGCTGACGTCACAGTGACATCATGATGTCGTCATATATCATTTTTTGTAAATAAAAATAATTTCAGAAAATCGATTAAATCTTCGGAAATTAATAACTTTTAAACCGTAGCTCAGATCGAAAAACTTAAAACATGAAAGTTGCTCGAAACGATGAGACGAATTTAATCGTGTCGTCTGTTTCGATGCCGGAACCCCCCTACGTAGGTGAAACCACAACTTCGAGGACGTATCTGGTAGATGAATAGTGCTTATACACTGGTTAATAAATCCAACCTTAATCCTAAAATGACTTAGGTGCATATTTAGGCAACCCTGCACTGCATCTTAGCATAGCATGCCCTGTATCGCATTGTTTGCTGTGCATTTATATGTTTCTTCCCCCTCTTCTCTCTCGATAGACCCCGACGTCGACGTAGCTCCCGAGACTGACGTAGCTCCGGAGGTCGACTACGCTCCTGACGATCAAACCCTTGCCACGGAGCTTCCAAGCAAGCACCCCTATTTTGAGCATTCCGATATCGCCTACTCTTCTCTCTCTTATGCTTGCATTAGAAGTTGCTGCTGCTACTGTTATCCTATATCTGCTGCATAGCCTGTTTATTGTAACCTGCTATTGTTACCTGCCTGCTTATCCTAAACTGTGTAGTATAGTCTGGGTAGAGACCCATCCGAGACCCCCACTTTACCCCGACTGTCTCGCTGGATTATCAGAAGACCCGATCAACGGGATCGAAGACAAGGCTCCGGCACCGCACATCACTTCCCTTTAGTGGCTCGACACTACTGGGTTACTATCGAGTGCCGAGGGTGATACCTCGTCAGCACTTCTGATGATAATCTTGTAGGTTAGTTAATCGGTCGTGGTCAGCGAGGGTGATTCCTCCTACACCACCCCCGATAACGACATCGTCGTGCAACGACTCAAGTGTGGACCTCGAGGGTGATTCCTCTCACGTTCACCTTGACGATTATGTCAGGTGGCGATCCAACGAGGGTGATGCCTCGGATTCCTTCTTGATGTGGTAGCCACACGGATGACTTTACATTACTGATGATACTGTTCATACTGGATAAAGACGGGTCGGCCCTGAGGGGTACCCGCGCGAGCTTAAGTGCGAGAGATGTGGAATCGGGTGGACCTGGATGGTGCCCGAGTAATGAATACGAGGCGTGGCCGGGCATCCCTAGCCCTTGCCGCAAGTCCTCGAGACGGGGCGACGGGGTCACATCTTTCGTGAGTCTCTGCTCGTTCCGCACTACCAACACACTAACGGTTTGGATATTTGATCCGAGGGGCCTCTGGCCTGATAGCACTAACCATCACATGGGCATAGTATGGGCGTTCTGCGTCGTATACTTCAACCAAAGCTTAATAGACGTCAGCAACTAAGCGGCACACGCTGGGTTGGACTGGTAACGCAACTGCGCTTGTATTAAGGGGTTGCTAGGTCTGCTCACCGGCGGTGTACGCAACGTGCAGGAGCGTCCGGGGCGATGGACCAAGACCTCTGGGGGCATAGGTTAGTCCGGCGTGCTGACCTCTCTGTTAAGTATTTGGTCGGGTTGCGGCGTATCGTTTGGCCGAGGCCGGGCATGACCCAGTAAAGTGTGTCCGGCCGGAGTTAATCGAGCGTGGTGGGTAAGTTGGTGCACCCCTGCAGGGAAGAACTAATCTATCGATAGCCTGTCCTACGGTAACGGACACTCGGAGTTGTATCCCGATCGGTACAACTAGAACTGATGACTTGATATGAAATGGATAGTATGGCTCTGGGATTGCTTTCTCGCAGGGAGTCGAGGAAGGATCTCTGGGCGAGGTTGGTAACATTACTACTACTTTACTTTATGTTAATCTGCACTCTTCTAATGCTGAAAGATCGATGAAGATGCTTGAAGATGCTAGTCTTCGATAGGACTAGGCTCTCCCCTCTATTCTGGCATTTCTGCAGCCCAGTCCACATATACAACCCTCCTTTGAAAATGTTGCATATGTAGTGTAGATCCTTGCTTGCTGAGTACTTCGGATGAGTACTCACGTTTGCTTTATTTTCTTTTTCTCCCCATATCCATATGTCGCCGCCAGATGACGGAGCCCCTGAGATAGCTGCCCCCGTCGACGACTACGGCTACTACTACTACCCTCCCGGCGAGTACTACTACGAGGAGTCGACCGACGATCAGGAGTAGGATTCGGAGGGTCCTAGGCAGGAGGCCTACGCCTTTCGATCATAGTGTTTTATTTTGCCCCGCCTTCCTAAAGGCTTATCTCTATTTCTGTAATATATCTGTACCCAGATATCTGATGCTTCCGCTGACACTTGTATGCCATCGAACTATGTATTTGAGCCCTCGAGGCCCCGGCTTGTAATATAAAGCTTGTATGACTTCATTTATGTTTTAGAGTTGTGTTGTGATATCTTCAAGTGAGTCCTTAGGCTTGATCGTGTGCATTTGCGTGTATGATTAGTGCACGATTAAGCCGGGGTCGTCACACATTAGTTGTCAACAAAAACAGTTAAAGATAAAGCTAGAGGATGTAGTTAATATCCTGGGCATGCCTTTAAACGAAGACATGCAAACAAGACAATTGAGTCTTAAAAAAAAACATGCCAAACTGATGGCAACATATAAGGGCCCAAAAGAGTGAGCAATTACTTCCAAAAGCCTAGTGCAACAAATCAAAGAAAATAAAGGATCTACAGATGAGCACTTCATGACAAGGTTCGCATTGTGTTCAATTAGTCGCCTACTATGTCAAACTATAAAGTCAAAAGTCATGCTTTAATCTCTCAATGAGGTGACAAGTGTCATGTTTGCCAATTTATATCATCCTCATTCAACATAAGGTCCAGGTAATCTGAACTGACTTGTGACTTTGTAGTTGGACATAGTACGCGACTCGTTGCGCATAATGTGGACCTTCTCATGAAGTGTTCATAGGTAGATCCTTTATTTTCTTTGATTTGTTGCACCGGGCCTTTTTAAGTAATTGCTCGCTCTCTTGGGTATTTGTATGCCGCGAACAGTTTGGCATGTTTCTGTTTTCTTTTCATTTAATCTCAGGTCCTCCCCTTCTAAAGGCAGACCCATGATATTAACTACATCCTCTACATTTATTTTCCAACTGTTTTCTCTTGACAACGAATGACTCAACTTCCGTGCTGTCTGGCGACCAATTTGATAATCACAAAAAAGAGAGTAGAGTTTGCAATCTTTTCCCTCTAGCCATCCAAGACTTTCCAAATAAGGCCATAAATAACACCTTGATAGCAGATCATTGTTTTCTCTACGTAAATATCATGATAATTAGATAAATTGCAAATGAGAAAAGGAGGCAATGTAGCGTGACAAGTTATTATTAGGCTAGTCACAATGGGAAGTATCATATACCATCTTCACAATGCATAGTGTCATAAGAGCAAGTACAATAAGTTTATGTAAGCAAGCTATAAGAGTTGAAGTATTATTTTTCTGCTGGCATGAAGGGGAGAGAACAGGAGAGAGAAGAGGAGCCGACTACAGAATAAAAGCCAGCTGTAGCACGTGCTCCTAGGCACTATGCGAGGGTGGGAGGTGGGTCATGTATTAATAAAGTAACACATCTTTAGAGCAAGTACAATAGTGGGCTATAAGCCTGCTTACATGTCATTTTTGCCTATGTAGAGGAGAGAGACGTGAAAAAAGTGAAGGAGTGTGCTCTTATGCAAGAGTCCACCTCTACGTGTGCCCTAGGTAAAAACATTTAATGAGAGAAAAGAGATAGAGAGAAAGTGAGAAAAAGTTGTAACATTATAGTCAACACTATTGTATGAGTAATTAATAATGCTAACTCTTGATGACATGGCATGTTCATATAGCCAGCAGCTGGCTATACTATTAACCATGCTCTTATATCTAACTATTATACTTGTCGGCTATAAGGTTGACTATAGATGACATGGCAATATCATATAGCCATCAGCTGATTGTACTATTAAGCATGCTCTAACATGGGACCATAGAGTCCTCATTTATTGACATGCATGACCCAAACTAGTACATTATTTAATATGATACGGTATCATATCATTATACTCAACCTCATCTTTCCTCATTTAATTGTGTGACACCTCAACAAAAATGCCTAGGTGGCATGCATAATACTAACTATGATATTCCCGTTATGACCAGCCTTATGTACGTGTGTTGTTTCAATCAATAAAATAATATATACATACCTTCTCTCTAGCCGTTGTCGCTTTATTTAAAGAAGCCACGACGGTGACGGGTGATGCATCCTAACAATAGCAGATGACAATTTCTTTTAGAATTTTTTATCTTTTTTTATTTGGCAACGAAATTCCATATCATACTAGACTTTTTTTTGGGGATTATATGTACCTGTGCTTTTCACGGCTTCGGCGTGGTAGGAGTGTGTGAATCAGTAATCCCACTTTCCTTCCTCGAAGAATTCGTGGCAGGTGATGCTTGCTGATAAGAGGCACACTACAACAGATACATGTCAATCATATGGGAAAATTTGTACTCTATGTTCTTATTCCACCCTACATGGCCTAGCTTTAATTAACAAAAGCTTGGTTAATGACGATCATTGGAGACCAAAAAAAAAGAAAAACTTCCAATGCTTAAAAAATAGTAGTAAGTTTTATTGGGCACTTCTTAATGCAAAATCATGCGTATTCACGATGCCATGCCACGGTGCAGCCGACCTCGAGTGCGAACAGAGGCCGATGGGCGAAACATGAATACTAGTAATTACATAATGCTTTTAGCAATCAGAGCAAATGAGATGTGCTAGGTGTAACATGCCAGTTTAAAAAACTGAAACTACAGGTACACAGCTTTACTTCAAACTGATACAGCAATAGAGTTTAGCTAGACATAATTCTTTCAGCAAATAAAACAGTGACTTGACCAATTGGATGAGTTCAAGTGTTTAGCACTTGATCGATTATTACCACACAGCAGCGCTGCAATGAACAGAACTAATCTTTTCAAATAATGAGGACTAATTAGCAGCTACTACAAACTTAAAACCACCACGTACTAATCCATACTAGATGCTAGCCAAACGTGATTGGTGATTAGTCAGCTAGCAGTACAACCGACTCAGCAAATCCTAATACTGAGTGGCAAAAGCATGGCATAAATCGTAGGTCTGACCTTGTCCCCTAGAGCTGAGCGGCAGGTTTACTACGATGCCAACCGGCAAGGGCGATGCAAGGGTAGCAAAGACGCCAGGACGGCAACCGGCAGCGGCGGCGACGGGGAAGCATAGGGCTTGAACCTAAGCAGCGGCGGCGATTGGATATTCGTCAGATGCGTCTCCTATTTATCGCCTAGGTCGACAATTGTCGACCAAACGTGCACCTCTCCCTCGCTCCCTGAATTTGGGCCGGCCCAATTAGGGCAGGCTCCCTCTTCTTGTTTTGGGAAGGATCTAGAACATTCCAAGACAGTTTTTTTTTCGTTTTCTCTTTTCTGTTCCTTTTTCATTTTCTTTTTTCATGTTCGCTTTATCTTTTCTTTTTAGTTTTTTTTTCCTTTTCATTTTGCAAACATCGTTCAAATTCGTGAACATTTTTTGAATCATGATATTTTTTTTAATCATGCTCATTTTATGAATTCATGAACATTTTTTAATTGTGCAGATTTTAACAAATCTTGATTTGTTTGAAATGGAGAACATTGTTTTTACAAATTTGGGACATTTTTTTAAATCGTGAATATTTTTTGAACTCATGAACATTTTTACAAATTTCTAAAAGTTGCAAGTTGTGAACATTTTTTCAAAGTCGGGAGCATTTTTTGAGTTCATGAACTTTTCTAAATTCATGAATATATTTTTAAAATTCGGGATTAATTTTCAATTTTTTTAACAATTTTTTAAATCCAGTAAGATTTTTTTAATTCGTTAATCATTCTTCAAATTTGGAACTTTTTTATCCTGAAGATTAAAAAAAAGATAAACAAATAAGGAAAAAATGAAAAAGAAAACTAGGGCTCCCAGCCCCACAGTGGGCGGGACCAAAGCGTGCGTGGGGGGTGCGAGGGTAGCGATTGCTCGCTATCCGCCGACCATCGAATAGGAGCTCCCTTCTTTTGCTCAAAACAAAAAAAAAGCTTCCTTCTTTTTTTTTTGAGCAATAGGAGCTCCCTTCTTGAGCGTTCCTACGAGGTATCAGCCTATGGGCCTTCTATGCAGAAATAAGAGCTCACGGGCCCCCTCCAGGCTTGGGCCATAGATTGTCACCCCTCCCACCTAGGCCCTGAGCCGGCCCATGTCATTAAAGTTTTTTAATGTAGGGAAATAGCAGGGTTGTTCCTCCATCAAAGTCCAAGTAACATGGTGACGGCGGCGGATGAATATGGAGCGTTGTTGCTAGGGTTTGCTATCGGATGAATAGTGTGCAACTCTCAGTTTCGTGGTGCATGTATATATAGACATTGTGTGGATGTTTTTTCTTTTTCTTAACGTTTAATGCCATCTACAACGTATAAAACCATCTATTTATTTTTGCGAATGGTACAAAACCATCCGTGTTTCTAAAACAAAAGTCCCTGTAAATATAAAACAACAGAAAAAACAGATAAATTAATTGGTACGGTATGATTTGACCACAAATACCACTGGAGTCATTCACACCGACAAGTATAAGTGTGAGTCTTTTAGGTCCACTCCGAGTAGGCACGACCGACATGTACAAATATGGGTCTTGGGGGTATTGTATTGTTAAATCGTACATTATGATTTTCCTTAGACATGAACTCTTTAATTATGCTATGTAGTATTATGCTAAGGTGGTACCGTCGTCGAATTATGCAATTAACTAGTTCAAAATAGTTTTAAAATAAATTTCTGTACAAAAAATTGTGTTTGATTTTTTTAATTAAGTTTTAGGTGATTTGCTACATAGAAGAAAAGTTTAATCTTTTAAAAAATATAAAGAAATGAGAGAAGTGATACATCTTGGACTTTTAGGATAGAGGAGCTGTTAGAGATGCCCTAACTACATGTTTATGCACATCCTTTGATCATTTCAGGCTCATACCTCAGCATTAAGGCAATTATAACAGTCGTTGGATACATGACTACATGGGTACTCCATGAGCCTAACGTTTGCAACTTGAGGTCCCCCAGTTCATGTCTTTTCTCCATCTGAATTTGGCTCATATGTATGTTGTGACAAAGAAATCAGTTGCTTCTTCCCGCATAAAGAAAAAGAGAATAAATCAGTTGCTTCTTATCATGACTCGAATTTTAAATAGTTGGGTTAGGTAGTCGAGAATCCATGTTCAGCCGAAGGAATCTGCTGTGTGTTATCACAAATCAGAAAGACGCATCAGATGGTCAGTACTCCCTATTTTCAGAAAGCCGAAAATAAAAAATCAGCAGCTCGCCATCATCACATTTCGAATGTTCAGGTCAGCAAGTTAGGTGTCAAGAGTCCCAATTAGTAGCACATCGTGAGTATTTGATTTGGTTCAAATCCAGGGTACACTGAAGCAAACACGATTGTGTTTGGGGGCAGAGCATTACAGAGCAACTGACTGCAGAGCTGAAACATCAACGGGGAATTGGAGAACGCACAAAGCACAGAGGCATTCAGCTCATATCTATTCTCAACAAAAGAAATCAACTGCTGCTTATCATGATTCAGAAAGTTGGGTTAGGTAATAAAAAATCTATGTTCGGCCAAATAAATCGGTTGCCTCTTATCACAATTACTAAAAGATAAATCAGATGGCCAACATCTATTTTCGAAACAAGCACACACAAAATTCATCCACTTCCCATGATAGTAGTTCAAATGTTCAGGTCAGACACTGAGGTCTGAAATTGGCAGCACATCTATTATCTGAAACTTGGTTCAATTTGGCGGAGCAAAGGTTAATGTGGTAACAGCCATCGATTTGGAGAAAACGCATAGTACAAAAATGCACGGATGGCTAGAATGAACCGACTGATTTGGGGAGGCAGAGAATCACAGAGCGAGAGACAAATTGGAAATTCGTAACATCTGACAACAAACACAAATCAACATAAACAGAGTGAGATTGCAGAAGAATTCAAAGATAAACCACTTCAATTTCAATTCCATCCCAGAACTACATCCAAACAACAATCATGGCCAGGCCATACAGCAGCGAGATGCGGCCATTACACCGAAGCTCATGAACACTCATCCAAACAACAATAGCTAGCTACTAATCTGGCAGCGCGAGACGGATTCGACTGGACCGGCACGGCCTAGCCGCCGAATCCGTAGAGGGTGCGTCCCTGTCGCTTGAGCGCGTAGACGACGTCCATGGCGGTGACGGTCTTGCGTCGGGCGTGCTCGGTGTAGGTGACGGCGTCGCGGATGACGTTCTCCAAGAAGATCTTGAGCACGCCGCGGGTCTCCTCGTAGATGAGCCCCGAGATGCGCTTCACGCCGCCACGGCGAGCCAGACGGCGTATCGCCGGCTTGGTGATGCCCTGGATGTTGTCGCGGAGCACCTTCCGGTGGCGCTTGGCGCCGCCCTTGCCCAGCCCCTTCCCTCCCTTGCCGCGGCCGGACATCCTCGACGCTTCTCTCTCCGGCGAGTTTGGTTTCGCTGTGTGGCTGTTGCGGCGGTGGTGGTGTGGTGGATTGATGTGGCGTGTGGGGGATTTATAGCTGCGAGGTTTCCGGGGAGGAGATGGGAGCGATCCGCGTGACGCGGGGTGTGGGCCGTCAGATGCGAGATGGATGGCTGGGAGTGGGGGAGGAGGGGTCGCGCGGATCGGTGACGTGGCCGGGAGCTGGGGCGTGGGTGGGAGGAGGTGTGTTTTCTCACGAGTTGCCCCGCAGACAGCTCTAGCCGGTTGTTTTGGGCCTTGGAAGCAGTTCGAACCCGTTGACAGCTCCAGCCCGTTGGCCTAGCCAGCTTGGAAATAAACCTAAAAAAAGGCAGCTTGGAAACAGTTCTGTTAAATGACTGGCTCATGAAGATTCTATTGTTTCTCAAAAAAAATGTAAACATTCTATTTCAACAGGTTTTTAAAAGTTTAAAGATTTTATTTTGACGGGTTTTGTGAAGCTTCCGGATTTATTTTTTCTGTGTTTGTTTATTCGGTTTTCGCTCGCGTTATGTCTGGATTTTTTGGTTCATTTTCATAAATAAATGTTTCTAAACAATTTTTATTTCTATTTTTCAAATTTTATGAACTTTTTTTAATTTGCAGGAATTTTTTAAAAATTGTAAACGTTTTAAAACATTTGGACCAATTTTAAATTCATGAGAACATTTCGAATTTATGAATATTTTTAAAATTCATGATACTCACCAATTTTTCCAAAAACTAACACAAAAACTAATATCTACTCTCTCCGTAAACTTTTAGAAAACGTTTTAGGTCACTAAGTAGAGGTGGTTTTTTTTCCTCGGGAAGAAACGAGCACAAAAAAGACAAGCCGAGCGAGCGGTTCGAGTAGCGGTTTGGGCACCGCACGGTACCGGGAGCACTCGTACCATGCGCCCATCTTGCGCTCTGCTTGCTCTGTTAGATTTTCGCCAAAAGAGAAAGGTGCTCAAAATATGTTCATTTGCCATAATATTGATTGATTTCCTCCCATACATATTTATTTTTGCACATCAACAGTGAAATCAAATTTTCTTATTTCTCGAAGGATTAGCATTAGAAAGGCGTGAGAAATATCAAAAAACCCTGTAAAGACCACATCAAAACCCTCTTATACAAGTCTTGCTCGTCCTCGAGCAACTGAGAAATAAAAAAGAGCGAAAGGGAGTTTGACAAATGAGTACAAGGGGTCTACCGGCTCATGAAGATATAATATATCGATTCTCACAAATCTTGTTGTCTTAATTAAGAAAAGATTTGCATTTGAATGATCGCGCCTAAGCTCGCTGCATAGCCACAGATGGTTTAGTAGTAGTTCAAGTTCACAAGTTAAACCTTGGTAGTTAACTAGGTGCAGAGCAAACGAAAAATTATACTCTCAAGAGAATGGATTTGCATTTTGGAACTTTTCGAAACATAAGCATGACCATGGGTTTTGGGTAGAACAAAACATATTACTCAAGTATCATATTAACATCCACTTGTACTGCCTAATCATGCCTCTCAAATACTTCCTTCAATCATTGTCCGTTGGAACTTCTATTTTTGGTGACGGGATTATGCCAAACAAATAATACATGCAAACGCTGCGTTTTCAGTGCCGCTTCCCACGTTAACAGACTCTCATAGACGAAATCCGAGCTGAAACTCTAGTGGATCGTTCGAGCGGAGACCTCAACATAACTCAAGAGAGATGATGAATTAACAGTTACGTGTGTAAAGCAACATATAGTGACAAGGCTATGTAACCGACAAGAAGCTGAAGTGCCTTGTACTGTAAAACAGTTTTTTTTGGCATAATCACAATCACCTTAAATTTTCATTCCTCTAGGCAACTCTATGAGTAAGTATCATCAAGTCAATCAAATTAAGTTTTATGGAGTTGAGTGTCTTATGTGCTAGTTCTCTTCAAATGCTGAGCCCCTAATTTTCTTTAAAACTTTTTCATTCTTTCTCACTAGACTTTTTCTTTCAAAGTCATGCTTGACATCAAAGTTTTACTAGCAAGACATGAAATGGGAACTAGAACTGAATGATATTTGACTAACGCGGGGAATTAAGCTTAGGTGCAATCAACCAGATAAAAGTATTAACTTAATTAAACTTACAAGAAAAGTGGATATATGTTTATTATACATTGTTGCTTGCTCTTTTATCAATTCATGTCTCCTCTTGTTCTTCTCGTTTCCAAACTGCTAGCAGCATTCAAAACTGTAATAAGCTCATAAAAAACTAAGAGATAAAACCAAAAGTTTTCTCTAAATTTTATTATGCAAAACTGGAATTAAACATGACAACATAAAAAGTAAATAATAAGAAAAAACAAAAATATGCATGCAAAGGTAACTAGGGGAATGAGCTTCCCCCAAGCTTAGGCTCTTGCCTAGAAAGGTCTACTCGTCGCCACCACTGTCGTCGTGCTGTGAGTGGGGCCACTGAAAAGCTGGCGGTGGTCAACTAGAGGAGGAAGGTGCAGCGCCGGGCTACCCAGCGGATGGACAAAGAGTGGTGAAGGCCTGGAGGTTGTGCGGAATCAAGTATATGTTATTATTGGCTTGGTAGAGTGCCATCTCGACACTCTCAACATGCTGCACCAGTTGTCGATACTTCGGTCTAGGTACACACTCGTCACCGTAGCAATAATGCTACCATGGCACCTCCCAACCGTGCTCTCCACCACTTGCCCAACCGCGCCCATCGTTGAAATCGGCACCAGCACCGGTGGCGGCCTCCCACTAGGGATCACTCGCGGGCTCAACAAACCGCCAGTAGCCTGCGTCGGTCCTAGCCTGGTTAATCTGATCCAGGGTGGGCACCCACTCCTGGCGTGTACTCACATCAAAAGCTCGTGTAAGGGGCGAACAAGTATTTGCCCCCTGTTAATCAGGGGACACTTATAATAGTTAAGGGTGGGACCAAACCGAAGCTGAAACAAAAAACACTGAATTTTTCAGTTTTTAGTACTAGTAATGAAAAATTCGGTTTTTACTCTTGTTAACCGAACTAACTTTGATCAGTTCGGTTTTCCATTGGTAACCGAACAAAAAGACGAACATGCAAGCACTACAACACCAAGAGTGTTTCTCCCGTGCGCACATTGCTAAAAGGACACCAGGTAGCGACCATCAGGGCTCATTTGGTTTGTTGGGGTGGGAAAAACCAGGGCAATAAACCCTAGGGAGAGATTATCATGTGCAGATGGGATCCCCGCCACGGGGGAGATGTTCCCACCCCCCCAGGTGCCCAAATGGCAACGAGAGTGGAGGGAAGACCTCACGTGCAACATACAAACATAATACAACAGATCATGGATAAAATTTAAAAAAAAAATCTATAAGAAAATTAGACGCATACATAAAGTTTTAGAATTTAAGTAAACTAGAATTAACATACAAAAAGTTCAAAATTCATGTGAACTAGAATTTGAAAAATATTACAACTGATATGCATCACTAAACCAAGGTTCAAATATCGTCCGGTCAGCACTTCATTGCGATCGAGTGTTGGCCTAAACTGTTTTTGTGTGTCGACATAAAAAAAAATTACAACTGGCGTTGATGCATCACTGTTCAAGTTTGCTCACTGAAAAAGTTTTGAATTATCAAGTCGATCGTCATGTCTGAGGCAGAGACACTGTCAAATAGGATGAGTTGCAAGGTGATGATCAGTAGTCCTACTCAAGTCTTTTCTCCGCTATGCATTGACCTCAAAGTACCACATCTCGATGTTGTCTGAACTACGAAAAAAGTATGAGTTGCAAGGTGATAATTTCAGTGCACTATTTTGAAGTATAAGAAGATTAATACTCCCTCCGTCCGAAAATAAGTGTCTCAACTTTGTACTAGCTTTAGTACAAAGTTGTATTAAGCTTAAGACACTTATTTTGAGACAGAGGAAGTATGAAATAGCATCGACCAACATATGATCTGTGCATTGTGCATAAAAAAAAATCAAGACTACATTGCTTGCCAAATTTCAAAAGATTAGTTTCTTCAAGCTTCATTGAACAACTACGAAGTACTCATATTGAGAATGTCCTAAAGAACCAAAATACTACTTCTAGTCGCTACAAAGTACTCAGATTGTATATTCACTTGTCAAGGGATAAAGCAGATTTTTTTTTTACATATTTGTTATTTGATGAGCAGTGTGCAGTGTGGAGCGCGCTTTGCATCTGCTGGATTTGGATAAATCAGAGAAGAATTGTCCACATCAGGTGTCTCCGTGTCTGCGTGCGTGTGTCTGTGTGCGCGTGCGCGCGCGTGTGTTGTGTTGTGTTGCGTGCGTGCGTGCGTGCGTGCATGTGTGTGTCATCCAACAACACGTAAAAACACTAGACAAGATTGTCACCGAAGCAATCAAGAAATATAATTACAAGCTGCTATTGAAAAGCACGACCAGAGTATGGGGATACCAAATTACTAATATATATGTGGTAGCGTGACCACACTCCACTGTTGTTCAAGTAAATTCTCTGATGAGTAGGTTAGTAATTTCATGAGATTTTTTCTTAATGAATATACAAACATCAGGTAATAAAGGACAACACAAAGTTTCAAGGGGACTCTAATCAGGTTCAAAGCACTGCTAAACCTTATATAACTGCAGCTAGGATGAAGCAGCAGCAATATACATTCAAAAAGCAAATAGCTAGGAGGCTCAGGAATAAAACACAAAGATAGTAATATTCTAACCTCTCAGGCTCCCTTCAAATGATACTAATGGACATGCTCTTTTCTCTGAAGTATTGATGTGAGATGGAAACCATAAACTGAAAAAAAAAACATTTGGGTTAAAAGCACTGTCAATCCATATACAATTGGAACTAGCAAAAACTAGCAGCAAAAGACTCAGGCCATTACCAATAGATCATGTAAACTGTAGGAGAACTAATGGTAATCTAAAGTTACTAAGTTTTTCATTGTTTCATGACGCATTTGTTGACAAGGCTTAGAAAACAGATGTTAAATCGCACACAATTGCTCAAACAGAGAAATGGTAAATCACACACAATCGCTCATAGTCCGCCTTAAAAAATTGAACCTTCTATTAGTCAGGGCAGCTTCGCAGGACGAACCACGGTACGAGCGCGAGCAACCATACCTTGGTCCATCTCAGAAAGCTAGATTTTTTGTAACTCTGGGCGATGAAGCGGTATGAGCAGGAGTACGAGTGTGAGCGCTCGTACTTTACTCCGTCGTTCGCTCTGGAAGTTTGCTGCTTCTCCTCCATGCCTTGCCTTGGTACGACCGGTAGTACGAGTGGTTGACTCGTACCGTCAGTCGTCTTCTGCCATGTTTACTCATAATACCGGACTTTTTATTTTCTCTTCTCTTCTTCCAAATTCTTCTTCCCTGGTACTTTTCTTCTACAAAGCATAGCTCAATGGTCCTTTCCATTAGGTTATCAAGACGAACACTTGGTAGAGAGTTTCTACGCTAACAAAACTAAACATTTTCCTCCTCCCTCCCTTGCAGCCACTGATGATGCATTTGCAACATGCGGCATGTTGCAAAATGCTTTGTAATATGATCCATGTTGCAATTGGCGACCAAAGGCCCATGTTTTTGCAACGTCGTGCAAGCTGGAGGCGACTGCAACATGGTCCATGTTGCAATGGGTGAGCACAACATGGTCCATATTGCAACGAGTGATCAAAGGCCCAGGTGTTTGCAACATTATGCAATTTGGAGGAGACCGCAACATGATCCATGTTGCAATGAGTGACCACAACATGGTCCGTGTTGTGATGATCCAACAGCTACATGAGACAGATTCAACGACTCACGACCCATGCGATTTTTCCAAAGATCAGTCGGCCGTCGGTCAAATAATTTCTTCCTGTGTAACGTGAAATAATATTAGGTCCTCTTTGGATTGTAGGACTTTGTCAAAACTTATAAATAGGAAAGCAAAACACGTGATTGGAATGACAAGACGTGCTGAATTCTACATGACAAAACACAAGTCGCTGAGATGAAGCATTTGGACGCTACATAGAAAGAAAAAAGGGGGAAGTATATCAGTATGATTTTCTGCAAGTGTTAAATTTGTACGCTAGATAGAAAGCTGAGGCATTCTTTGTCAACGAAAACAGGTAAAGATAAAGGTAGAGGATGTAGTTAGGGGGTGTTCCGAGACTCTCCAGCTTCACCAACTTCACGGTTGAAATTGACCCGAACGTTTTGGCTATGAGAAGCTAAGTTCTCGAAGCTGAGCGGCTAGCAGTGCAAAAAATCTAGAGCAACCAAGGCCCAGCTCCACCAAAAAGAAAATCTAGAATTTGCCCAAATTACAGCCATTGTGCCACCGCTAAACATAACGATTCGTTGCCCACTTGCCCAGTCCTTCGTCGATAAAAAAACTATCACTGGCTCATGCGTTGTGGCACCCCGGCTCAGAGCGACCGGTTACCTTGCATTGCCAGCCCAGAGATCAAGTATTTTGGCAACACACAACAACTTCGTACAGAAATACAACCGCTTTATTGAAGCATAGAGTCCATATTACATCAAGTAGCGAGGCCAAGCGGCACACACGGTGCTGCTGAACATATGTATAATATTTAGTAGACATGAGCAGGGGCCTCGACATCACGACAAAGCTACGCGGCAGCGGAAAGACGACGTAGAAGGACTCCATCTCACAGGGACACTGATGTGGACACGGTCTAGACTGCGATGCACGATGCAACTCCAACTCCGGTATGACTTCTCCTGAAACTGGCATGACACGCCAGGTGAGTACTTTGAATGTACTCGCAAGCTCACACAAATAAAGCAACAATGACAAACAACAACATGATATTAAGCAGGTTAAATGCAAGAACTAGCATGCTTCTCATGGAGTGATAGTGCACATAACAGGGCCTTTCAGACCCGCTTACCATCTCGGTTACCTTGTAACCACAAACATCATCATGCCAAGGTGATCACCTCCGGATCACAAACGAAACCATCTCGATGGTCTCAACAACTTCACCAACATAGCGAGAGCCACAAGTATACATTTAGTGTGCAATTTTAATATTTCTGTTGATCCACGGTGTGACCTACTACGAACTTGTGTCCATGACCGAGGATGCGGCTATCGATAGGTTAAACACACTCTGCAGAGGTTAGTACACTGTACCCACACCATGGAACCCATGGCCTCAGACTCCCATTCGGGTGGACCAACGGCGTTCTGACAGAACCAATCTATTGCCATGACACTCTCCCGGCCACTCCGACCAACTCCCCTTTGGGCTAAGTCATGGGTGGCCCCGATGCCACTCTGGATATCCAACGGCCACCGTCGTGGCAAAACAAACGGTCCCAAATGGGGACATGGTACCAAAACAACTACGGGCACACAAGGCTATGCCTGCCTACCGGGCCAGGGTAGCGCAAGCGCATAACCTTTCCTAGTTGGAGGCACCGGCGAGAGGCATAACAATAGACCGAGAAATGGCCTCCCCATAAAGGCAAATGTGGTTGCACTTGGGAAGCTCGATTCGGTGGTACCATGACTCGATCAACAGCATGTTCAAGTTGGTTTATTATCAGGTTTCAACTTGCAAATAAATTTTACCGAGTCATAGTATGCCATGAAAATGCAATGAACTATATGTGCACCATTTCAACATAATACCGATATGAACTAGCTCATGCATAACCTCAAGTTACTCTACTGCATATCCTTAACCATTCAACTAAAACATCACTGATAACATAACAAGCATAGCATGAACATGAAACTAGCATCAAATGGTATTAGGTGAATTTCTATATGCATTATAAAAGACCATATTCAAGTGAAAATCATAGTTATTGAAATGACATTCTTGCAAATATTTGTGATGGCTTGCCTTAGTGCAGAGGAGGTCACACTCCTCCTGGTTATCCTCAAGGCAGCAAGTTCCTTCTGAAAACATTTAAAAATGTCAAAAGAAAATGTCACATAACACATTTAAATACAACAGAAAAGATTTACAGCAAGCAAAAATCTCATCTTTTGAATGCTGATAGAGGAGATCAATACAAAACTAGTGCAAAAAGAATCAATTCATTTGGACTTACAGAATAGAAACTAGGACTGGTCAAAGTTTGGTCAAATTTATGAATTTAAATTGATTTTTAGAAAATCTGGGGAGGGGGTGACGTCGAAGGTGTAAACCAGCGGGGCACCTCCACTCATACCGCTTCGGGAGGCGGCTGCGTGGCTGACCAGCGGGCCCCCGCGGCCAGGTCCAGAGAGAGATAGAGGGAAACAGAGAGAGGGCGGCTCGTCGCCGGTGGTTCTCCGGCGAGGAGGGCTCGGCTGCTGCCGGGGCGAGCATGCACGTACCCGCAGGGTGGCTAGAGGTGGACGGAGGAGGTCGCCGTGGCTTTCTCCAGTGGTGGCTGCGGACAGAGGTCGCCGGAGACGAAGATGCCGGCGAGCTGGGACAGCTCCAGGGGCTCCAACCACGTCGACTAGGACCAGTGAAGCTCCATGGACGCGCCTAGCTGGTCAGAGGAGGTCGAAGATCGCCGGAGGAAGCAAGGCACCGAGGAGGGGTCTGCGGCGATCTCCGATGCGGGACGGCAGCCAGAGGCCCGCCTGGCCTGACCGCGGTCTTCTAGGAGGAGTAGTTGGATCAGTGGAGGGGTCTGAGGTGCTCGGAGAAGAGAAGGAGGGCCTCTATTTATAGGCGGGTAGAGAGGGGATCGAGAGCTCCGGCGAGTTCTCTGGAGACGGCGGGCGGCGACGAAACGCGTCAGAGAGAGAGGGAGAAGCGGCCAGGGGTCACGCGGCCACTGTGGGAGCTCGCAGCCGAGCACAGGGCGCGCGGGAAGGCGACGACAGGGAGCACGGGCTCACTGTGCGCTCGGGCACGACGTGCTCGTGATCGCTGCGGTGAGCTCCGGCGTCGGCGAGCGGCAGGGAGGAGTCAAGGAGGACTAGACAAGGCAGACGGCGCGGTGCGACAGGCTAGCTTGGCCTCAGGCGCGAGCACGGGGGCGGCAGTGGCGCTGGCGCGGCCCAGAGCACGCCAAATGCATGCCAGGGCTCCTGTCCACACGCGGTCACCGCGTGAACTGTGGCTACGCGGTGCGCCGAGGAGTAAAATCATGCCAGACGTGTAGTCCTTGCAGTGTTGAGTCGTGCTGTGGTGATGGATCACTGCCAGGCCGACCAGAAATGACTTGAGGTACTCAGCAAGTTTCTAGACAGAAACTTGTGAGCTAAGTAGAGAGAGTTCTAGAGGGAATTAGGAGCTGATCTTTGGGGGTTAAGCTTATCTTAGGAAGGTAATGATGCCCTAAAAATTTTAACTCCAGAGGATCAAGCAAAAATGCACTTCCTTCACAACATGCATTTTCTGACCAGAATGGAAAATATTTTCTGTAGCAAAAATACTCCAAATACCCATGAAATATTTTTACACAGGAAGTTGGGCCAAGGTCCAAAGAATATTTGGGAATTTTCTCAGATTTTTGTGGGCAAGAAAAATGAGGGTTGCTTTGGAGCAGAAGTGAAAATATGGCCTCTTCAGAGAGAAAATGAATATTTTTCATTTAAGAAAAATATTCCCAAAGTAATAGTAAGATATAACAGAGGGCAAGAGACGGGTTTGAGGGTAAGATGAGTCACTTGGGTGAAAATCAAAGAAATGCCCAAGTGATTAAGTCCAAATGAGTTGATTCAAAACTCAAATTCAATTCAAAATGCAATAAAATCCAGAAAAAGAAAAAGGGCAAAAACCAGGGTGTCACAAACCTCCCCCCTTAGGATGAATCTCGTCCTCGAGATTCGGTTGCTCAGGAAACAATTCAGGATATGTTGTCCTAAAAAAGTCTTCCCTTTCCCAGGTAGCTTCACTCTCGGTATGGTGTTCCCACTTCACCTTGTAAAACTTAACTGACTTGCTGTGGGTGACTTTTTCCATCTCATCCAATATTCGAAAAGGTTTCTCTTCATAGGTCAGATCCTTAGCAAGCTCTATTTCTGCCATATCAGTCCGTTTCTCAGGTGGTGAGATACACCTTCGCAACTGTGATACGTGGAAGACGTCATGTATTTCTGACAATTCGGGAGGAAGTTCCAACTGATATGCCACTGTGCCCACTTTGGTCATAACTGGAAATGGACCAATATATCTTGGTGCAAGCTTTCCCCGAGTCTGAAATCTCTTGACTCCTTTCATGGGTGTGACTCGGAGGTAGACATATTCACCAGGTTCAAAACTGATTTGTCGGTGCTTGGAATCATAATAACTCTTCTGTCGAGACTTGGCCAACTGCAGTCTGTCCCGGGTTTCCCTGACTTGCTTCTCGGCTTCCATCATCAAGTCGGTCCCGAAAATACGACTGTCTCCGGTCTGGGACCAGTTTAATGGGGTACGGCACTTGCGTCCATACAAGGCTTCATATGGTGACATCTTGAGGCTGGTTTGATAGCTATTGTTGTAGGAAAACTCGGCGTAGGGTAAACTATCTTCCCATTTGGGTCCTTGAGCAAGAGCACATGCCCTAAGCATGTCTTCGAGTATTTGATTTACTCGCTCCGTCTGGCAATCTGTCTAAGGGTGATAAGCTGTGCTATACTTCAATGATGTCCCCAAAGCTTGGTGAAGACGTGACCAGAATGCCAAGGTAAAAAGAGATCCACGGTCTGATGTGATAGTTCTTGGCACGCCATGCAGACTGACGATTCTGGACACATAGAGTTGAGCCAGTTGATCCGCATGATATGTGGTCCGGATAGGAATGAAATGGGCCACCTTGGTTAGCATGTCCACCACGACCCATACGGCATTGTTTCCACGAGGAGTTTTGGGAAGATCGGTGATGAAGTCCATGCAGACATCGTCCCATTTCCATTGTGGAATGGGCAAAGGTTGAAGTAGCCCGGTGGATTTTTAATGTTCCGCCTTCACCTTATTGCATATATCACAGCAGGCGACAAAATATGCGATATCCTTCTTCATTCCATCCCACCAAAATATTTGCCTGAGGTCTTCGTACATTTTGGTACCTACAGGATGGATCGAGTATGAGGACTCATGTGCTTCTGTTAATATCTTCTTCCTCAGATCTTCTACTTCGGGTACACATATTCGTCCTCGAAACCGTAGAGTACCTTGCTCATCCACCAGGAAGTCTTGAGTCTTTCCGTCTTTCATTCGTGTGACCTGGTGTTGCAAGAACGGATCTTCTGACTGAGCTTTGCGAATTTCCTCCTCAAGAGTGGTAGTGACTTCCAACATATTGGTGCAGTCAGCCTCAACAATGATCAGATTGAGCTGGGCCATTTCTTCTTGTAGCTCGGGAGGCAAAGATGTCATTAATGCATTTACTGTGGCTGGCTTGCGACTGAGAGCATCCGCAACCACATTAGCTTTACCCGGGTGATAGTTTATTCCGAGGTCATAATCCTTGACCAACTCAAGCCATCTTCTTTGTCGAAGATTCAAATCAGGTTGAGTGAATATGTACTTGAGACTTTTGTGGTCGGTGAATATTTGGCACCGCTTGCCAATGAGATAATGCCTCCAAATTTTTAATGCATGAACAACGGTTGCTAGCTCCAAGTCATGAGTAGGATAATTTCCTTCATGTGGTCATAGCTGTCGGGATGCATAGGCCACAACCTTGTCATCTTGCATGAGCACGCATCCTAAGCCCCTTCGAGATGCGTCGCAGTATACGTCAAAACTTCGATAAATGTCTGGAAGCGTCAACACGGGTGCTGAAGTTAAACGAGTCTTTAATTCATTATATGTGCACCATTTCAACATAATACCGATATGAACTAGCTCATGCATAACCTCAAGTTACTTGATACGTCTCCAACGTATCTATAATTTTTGTTGTTCCATGCTGTTATATTATCATTCTTGGATGTTTTACAATCGTTTTATAGCAACTTTATATCATTTTTTGGGACTAGCCTATTGACATAGTGCCCAGTGTCGGTTGCTGTTTTTTGCTTGTTTTTTACTTCGCAGAAAATCAATACCAAACGGAGTCCAAACACAGCGAAACTTTTTGGAGATTTTTTCTGGACCAGAAGACACCTGGTGGGCCAAAGAAGTACCAGAAGGGAGCTCCGAGGGGAGCACAACCCACCAGGGCGCGCCTGGGGGCCCAAGCGTGCCCAGGTGGGTTGTGCCCACCTCGGTGGCCTCCCGCACCGCTTCTTCGCCCTATAAATTCCCAAATATTCCAAAAACTCCGGGGGCAACCCTAGATCAGAAGTTCCGCCGCCGCAAGCCTCTGTAGCCACGAAAAACCAATCTAGACCCCGTTCCGGCACCGGGCTGGAGGGGGAGGTCATCACCGGAGGCCATCTTCATCATCCCTATGGCCACCATGATGAGGAGGGAGTAGTCCACCCTCGGGGCTGAGAGTTTGTACCAGTAGCTATGTGTTTAATCTCTCTCTCTCGTGTTCTTGAGATGGCACGATCTTGATGTATCGCGGGCTTTGTTAATATAGTTGGATCATATGGTGTTTTTCCCTCTCTATCTTGTTGTGATGAATTGAGTTTTCCCTTTGAGATTTCGTTTTTATCGGATTGAATACTTTTATGGATTTAAGAGCACTTGATATATGTCTTGCATATGAATACCCGTGGTGACAATGGGGTATTATATTGATTCACTTGAGATATGTTTTGGCACTCAACTCGCGGATTCCCGAGGTAACATTCGGGTAATTTATGCATAGGGGTTGATGCATGTTCTCGTCTTTTGTTTCTCCGGTAGAAATCTTGGGGCACTCTTTGAGATTCTTTGTGTTGGATTGAGTATTATGAATTTGAATTTGCTTTGGTGTTATTTTAGTACGAACTCTTGATAGATCGATTGGAAAGAATAACTTGGTGTTATTTTAGTACGAACTCTTGATAGATCGATCGGAAAGAATAACTTGGTGTTATTTTAGTATGAACTCTTGGATAGATCGATCGGAAAGAATAG
Source organism: Thinopyrum elongatum (assembly GCA_011799875.1). NCBI lineage: Eukaryota > Viridiplantae > Streptophyta > Magnoliopsida > Poales > Poaceae > Thinopyrum > Thinopyrum elongatum. The sequence goes on along the minus strand of CM022302.1, from coordinate 74,521,727 downwards.
CTACAAACAATTTCTTCTTATGTTCTCCGCTAGATAAGAACTTTGGAGTGATTCTTCATCGCACTTTGAGGTATGGTTATATGATCCAATTAGATTAGCATTGTTGAGAGATTGCACTAGCGAAAGTACGGACCCTAGGCCTCATTTTCAAGCATTGCAATACCGTTTGTGCTCCGTTTTATCAATTGCTTACCTTGCTGTTTTTTATTGTTCCTATTACAAAAATCAATATCTACTATCATTACTACGCTTGTATCACCATCTCTTCGCCGAACTAGTGCACCTATACAAATTACCATTGTATTTGGTGTGTTGGGGACACAAGAGACTTTTTATTATTTGGTTGCAGGGTTGTTTGAGAGAGACCATCTTCATCCTACGCCTCCCACGGATTGATAAACCTTAGGTCATCCAATTGAGGGAAATTTGCTACTGTCCTACAAAACTCTGCGCTTGAAGGCCCAACACGAGTCTACAAGAACAAGTTGTATAGTAGACATCATTACTCTACTGCATATCCTTAGCCATTCAACTAAAATATCACTGATAACATAACAAGCATAGCATGAACATGAAACTAGCATCAAATGATATTAGGTGAATTTCTATATGCATTATAAAATACCATATTCAAGTGAAAATCATAGTTATTGAAATGACATTCTTGCAAATATTTGTGATGGCTTGCCTTAGTGCAGAGGAGGGTCACACTCCTCCTGGTTATCCTCAAGGCAGCAAGTTCCTTCTGAAAACATTTAAAAATGGCAAAAGAAAATGTCACATAACACATTTAAATACAACAAAAAAGATTTACAGCAAGCAAAAATCTCATCGTTTGCATGCTGATAGAGGAGATCAATACAAAACTAGTGCAAAAAGAATCAATTCATTTGGACTTACAGAATAGAAACTAGGACTGGTCAAAGTTTGGTCAAATTTATGAATTTAAATTGATTTTTAGAAAATCTGGGGAGGGGGTGACGTCGAAGGCGTAAACCAGCGGGGTGCCTCCACTCATACCGCTCCGGGAGGCGGCTGAGTGGCTGACCAGCGGGCCCCCGCGGCCAGGTCCAGAGAGAGAGAGAGAGGGAAACAGAGAGAGGGCGACTCGTCGCCGGTGGTTCTCCGGCGAGGAGGGCTCGGCTGCCGCCGGCGAGAGGGGGGATGGAAGCGCCAGTCCACGGCGAGCATGCACGTACCCGCAAGGTGGCTAGAGGTGGACGGAGGAGGTCGCCGTGGCCTTCTCCAGTGGCGGCTGCGGACAGAGGTCGCCGGAGACGAAGATACCGGCGAACTGGGACGGCTCCAGGGGCTCCAACCACGTCGACTAGGACCAGTGAAGCTCCTTGGATGCGCCTAGCTGGTCGGAGGAGGTCGAAGATCGCTGGAGGAAGCAAGGCACCGAGGAAGGGTCGGCGGCGATCTCCGGTGCGGGACGGCGGTCAGAGGCCCGCCGGCCTGACCGCGGTCTTCTAGGAGGAGTAGTTGGATCAGTGGAGGGGTCTAAGGTGCTCGGAGAAGAGAGGGAGGGCCTCTATTTATAGGCGGGTAGAGAGGGGATCGAGAGCTCCGGCGAGTTCTCTGGAGATGGCGGGCGATGATGAAACGCGTCAGAGAGAGAGGGAGAAGCGTCCAGGGGTCACGCGGCCACTGTGGGAGCTCGTAGCCGAGCACAGGGCGCGCGGGAAGGTGACGACAGGGAGCACGAGCTCACTGTGCGCTCGGGCACGACATGCTCATGATCGCTGCGGCGAGCTCCGGCATCGGCGAGCGGCAGGGAGGAGTCAAGGAGGACTAGACAAGGCAGTCGGCGCGGTGCGGCAGGCTAGCTTGGCCTCAGGCGCGAGCACGGGGGCGGCAGTGGCGCTGGCGCGGCCCAGAGCGCGCCAAATGCATGCCAGGGCTCCTGTCCACACGCGGTCACCGCGTGAAATGTGGCTACGCGGTGCGCCGAGGAGTAAAATCATGCCAGACGTGTAGTCCTTGCAGTGTTGAGTCGTGTTGTGGTGATGGATCACTGCCAGGCCGACCAGAAATGACTTGAGCTACTCAGCAAGTTTTTGGACAGAAACTTGTGAGCTAAGTAGAGAGAGTTCTAGAGGGAATTAGGAGCTGATCTTTGGGGGTTAAGCTTATCTTAGGAAGGTAATGATGCCCTAAAAATTTCAGCTCCAGAGGATCAAGCAAAAATGCACTTCCTTCATAACATGCATTTTCTGACCAGAATGGAAAAGATTTTCTGTAGCAAAAATACTCCAAATACACATGAAATATTTTTGCATAGGAAGTTGGGCCAAGGTACAAAGAATATTTGGGAATTTTCTCAGATTTTTGTGGGCAAGAAAAATGAGGGTTGCTTTGGAGCAGAAGTGAAAATATGGCCTCTTCAGAGAGAAAATGAATATTTTTCATTTAAGAAAAATATTCCCAAAGTAATATTAAGATATGACAGAGGGCAAGAGATGGGTTTGAGGGTGAGATGAGTCACTTGGGTGAAAATCAAAGAAATGCCCAAGTGATTAAGTCCAAATGAGTTGATTCAAAACTCAAATTCAATTCAAAATGCAATAAAATCCAGAAAAAGAAAAATGGCAAAATCCAGGGTGTCACATGCGTTTCCCCTCCCACTATCGACATCTCCCCTGTCATCTCGAGCGCTAATCCTACCCGCCGCCGTGAACCCCGCCGCCGCGACCCTGCCACTCCGTCGCCGGCCAGCGCTCCTCCTTGATGGTAGATCCGGCCGTTCCAGGCCCATCCCCACCGGGTCCCCTCGACGCGGCCCCCAGGAGCAGGACCGACACAGCTTCCAGACTGGCGGTACGCGCCCCCAGCCCCCATTAACGCCAGTGCTCATCTCGTCGAATCCCCGAACTGGGCTGCTTCCCGGCCCATACAGGCGGCCAGCAGGCCAGCAGTCTCCCTAGCTGGGCTGCTTCGCTACGAGAAGCAACGAACATCCCGAACACTTCTAGTTCGCTGGGTGGAGTTGGAAGCTGGCTTGAGAAGCTGGATTTTGAGGATTTGGAGAAGTTCATAGAGGTTCCGAACACGCCCTTAATATGGTAGACATGCCTTTGGAAGGGGAGGTCCCTGATATTAAACGAAGGCTTGCAAACAATAGGACTGAGTCTGAAAGAAACAAAAACAAGCCAAAATGTTCGCAGCATACAAAGACCCAAAAGAGTGAGCAATTACTTACAAAGGCCTAGTGCAACAAATCAAAGAAAACAAAGGATCTCCAAATGAGCACTTCATGTGAAGGTTCACATTGTGCGCAATTAGTCGCCTACTATGTCTAAATATAAAGTCAGAAGTCAGTTGAGATTACCTGAACCTTATGTTGGATGATAATGATATAAATAATATAATTTACGCAACCGTGATACTTGATCCCTCATTGAGAGTTTAAAGCAGTACAAGATCAATAAACAAAGAAATTTTGTTGGTAACCTCGCTCTCTTAGAGGTAATACATAATGACTAGTTATTTCTACTGCGTTCCAATGTAGTTGTGCTACGGTTTTCCAACTCAATCATTTTGACCGTGTTGGAATGCAGGTGTGGTACTAGGAGAAATTCTATGTGGACAAAGTTAAATACAATATAGACATAGATTACTCTCCTCGTCAGAAGCCTTTGATTCGGTTCTGGGACAAGGAAACGGTGGCAAAGAGGAGAAGGCCCACTTTGCGGAGGGAGATGCATGTAAATGATTTGCTACATGTCCATTGCCACATAATTGAGTTTTACTTTCTTTACTACAACATACTAACCATTCATCTTGTATTCTTCAAAATAGATTATTGAGCACCTCATGAGTGATGTGGAGTATGTACTACACAGACCCGTATATGCTAGCAATGAAGTACGCACAATCTGAACCCTATTTATTGCATTTTCATACTACAAAACATATTCTAACTACATTCATCCTTCTATATGCACAGTCGCATATTGCAAAAGGAATTATACAACTATGCAGGTAATAGAAGATAAAATCACTTAAAAATACACGGACGAACATAAGTACTTCAAGCCACTTGTTGATGGTTTAACTGACATTGAACTCAATACAAACCTGACCAACAGAACACTACTCCGTGTTGTAAGTGAACAGAGGTAAAGTCATATTCACAAATGCACAGTTTTATCTTGCACATTTTCGTGTGAAATAAAGCACCCCTTATTTCCAATGCATGATAATAGGTTCGTTCCACCCGACATACCAGATTAAGAAATTCAAGTTATTTAAAAGATATTCTACTTATCTATTCATGTGGCTCAATGCATGTTAACCACTCATTCTCCTTTATGTACAAGCTTTTGTAAGAAGGATGACAAGTGCGCATGGCACAAGGGAGCACACGAAAGACATGATGAAGAGGAAGGGGAATCTATCGAACATGACAGTTACACACCTGCCAAGCAACAATGAGGTCTTCAAGACCTAAATCGTCATCTGCAGAAGAAGATACAACTCATATAGGTGATGAGGATGACACATTAATGCCACTGGGACACTGCGCCTGTCAACCACCAAATCAACCTCTGTTTTCATTAAGGAAGATGGGTATTCCTACTATGACCATGAAAAGAGTCAACTTCGTGGTATGTCGCACACATCTTTCCGATCATCCATTATATAACATTGTTCTATCTATAGTTTGTAACATGGATAAATCCACATACTAAGTGCAGGTCTGAAAGAAATACCAGAATGGGTAAACAACCAAGATGGTAAAAGGCCTTAGGTTAATTTTTCAAACCTGCACTTTGTATGTGGATTTATCAGATTGTGCGTACTTCATTGCTGGCACGCAAAGATCTGTGTAGTACATTCTCCACATCACTCATTAGCTGCTCAATAATCTACTTCGAAAAATACAAGATGAATGGTTGGTATGTCGTAGTAAAGAAATTAATTCTCAATTTTGTGGTAGTGGACATGTAGCAAATCATTTACGTACATCTCCCTCCGCAAAGCGGGCCTTCTCCCTTTTGCCACCTTCTCCTTGTCCTAGAACTAAATCAAAGGCTTCTAAAGAGGAGAGTAATCTATGTCTATATTGTGCAGAGCGAGGTTGCAACAAGATTTCTTATTTATTGCTCTTGTACTGCTTTATACTCTCAACGAGGATATAAGGCTCAGGTTTACCCAATTTATACAATTTATGGTTCATGTAATCTGAACTGACTTCTGACTTTGTAGTTGGACATAGTAGGCGACTGATTGCGCACAATGTAACCTTCTCATGAAGTGCCTATCTGTAGATCTTTTGTTTTTTATGTGTTGCACCAGTGCTTTCTAAGTATTTGCTCGCTCTTTCGGGTCTTTGTATGCCGCGAACAGTTTGGCTTCTTTCTGTTTTCTTTAGGACTCGATCGTCTTATGTGCATGCCTTCATTTAATTTCAGGTGCCTCACCTTCTGGAGGCAGGCCCATGAAATTTACTACATACTCTACCTTTATCATTAATTGTTTTCTGTTTTCCTAACAAAATTTGTTTTCTGTTGACAACAAATACCTCAACTTCTGTATTGCAAGCTAGTTTCTTTACTGGACGAATTTGAATATTGCATAGATGTAGTAATAACCCCTTAAGATTAGGTTTGCAAACTTTTCCCTGTGATTGCCATCCAAGACTTCCCAAATAAGGTCATACATAGCACCTTGATGGCAGACCATGTAGTGTGACAAGTTGTTAATAGCAAAATATATATCATAATTAGATAAATTGCAAAAAAGTAAGCAAAGGCAAAATGTAGTGTGACAAGTTGTTATTACGTACATGTGTTGTTTAAAAAAAAAATATACAGAAGCCATGACGGGTGATGCACCCTAACAATAGCGGATGACAAAACAATTAGAAAGGTCAGAACTTTTTTTCTTTGGTAACGAAATTCCATATCGTACTAAAAGAAAATTGGGCTTATATGTACCTGTGCTTTCTGTGGCTTAGGTGTGGTAGGAGTGTGTGAATCAGTAATGCCACTTTTCTTCCTCGAAGAATTCATGGCAGGTGATGCTTGCTGATAAGAGGCACACCACAACAGATACATGTCAATCATATGGGAAAATTTGAAGAAGAAAAAAAGTCAAATCTATGTTCTTATTTCACCCTACATGGCCTAGCTTTAATTAACAAAAGTTTCATTAATGACGATTATTGGAGACCAAAAAAAGGAGTTGCATTGTTCCCTATACATCATACTCCCTCCGTTCCTAAATATTTATCTTTTTAGAGATTTTAAATGGACTACCACATACAGATGTATATAGACATATTTTAGAACATAGATTCACTCATTTTGCTTCGTATGCAGTCACTTGTTGAAATCTCTAGAAAGACAAATATTTAGGAACGGAGGGAGTACATGATACTCCCTCCTTTCCGGTTTAAATTACTAAGAAGAGTTCTGTAAACAACAATCAGGGCCGGCTCTATGTCTTTTAGGGCCCTGAGGCGAAGTCGCGATATGGGTCTTTAAGACTATCTATAATGTATATATATGTATATACACAAATGTATCTAATTTCATATGGAAAACTTCCGGTGCTTAAAAATAAGTTTCATTGCGCATTTCCTGATGCAAAAATCAGGCGTATTCACGCTGCCATGCCACTGTGCCGTCTTCCTCAAGTGCAAACAGAGGCCGATGCGTGAAACATGAATACTAATCACATAATGCTTTCAGATGTGCTAACATGCTAGTTAAAGAAACTGAAACTACAGGTGCGCAGCTTTACTTCAAGTGCAAATAGAGTTTAGCTAGACTAGACATAATTCTTTCAGCAAATAAAACAGACTTGAACAATTGGATGAGTTCGAGTGTTTAGCACTAGATAGATCAATTACCACAAAGCAGTGCTACAATGAACAGAACTAGTCTTTTCAAATAATGAGGACTAATTAGCAGCTACTGCAAACTTAAAACAACCACGTACTAATTCATAGTAGATGCTAGCCAGACGTGATTAGTGATTAGTCAGCCAAGCAGTACTACCGATTCGGCAAATCCTAAAACCCTGCTACTAAGTGACAAAAGCATCGCATAAATCGTAGATCTGACCTTTTCCCGTAGAGCTGAGCGGCAGGTTTCCAACGATGGCTGCACACGTGGTATGTGTAGCGGGATTGAAACGATGCCAACCGACAAGGGCGATGCAAGGGTAGCAGAGACGCCAGGACGGCAACCGGCAGCGATCCTTGGCAGCGGCGGCGACGGGGAAGCATAGGGCTTGAACCAAGGCAGCGCCTCCTATTTATCGCGTGTCCACAAAACGCGCACCTCTCTCCTGCGCTACCTGAATTTGTGCCGGCCCAAGTAGTGGTTATGGGAAGTTCAAGAACATTACCAGAGAGGGTTTCCTGTTTTAGTATTTTTTCTGCTCCTTTTTTATTTTCGTATTTTTTCTCTTTTTTCATGTTCGTTTGATCTTTTTTTTGTTATTTTACTTTTTTATATATTTATCAATTTGCGAACATCTTTTAAATTCGTGAGTTTTTTTAAATCATAAAGATTTCCTGAATTCACGAATATTTTTGAATTGTGAACATTAAAAAAATAATTATTATCTTTTTAAATGGAGACCACTTTTCTTACAAATTTGTAACATCTTTTGAAGTCGTGAACCGTTTTAAAATTCCCAAAAAAATTGAATCACGAATTGTTTTCGAAATAATTAACATTTCCAGAATTCATGAATATTTTTGCATTGTGTATGTTTTTAGAATCATTTCAAAAGGAGATTTTTTTTACAAATTTTCTTTTTTTTAAATTATGAACATTTCTTCGAAACAGATGACCATTTTTAAAATTCGGTAACATTTTTTGAATTCACAAACATTTTTTTTAATTCTTGAGCATTTTCTCAAATTCATGAACATTTTTCGAAATCCAAAAACTTTCTTTTTTAAATTTGTGAATTTAAATCCAGGGAAAAAATAAAATTCATGAATCATTCTTGAAATTCGGAACTTTTTTTATCCTGAATATTTTTAAAGAATAAAAAAATAAAAGATAAACAAATAAGGAAAAAAGAAAAAGAAAGCCAGGGCGCCCATTCCCTCGATGGGCCAGCCCAAAGCGCGCGGAGGGGGGTGGGTCCACCCCAAAACCGCTACCTCCTTTTATCATTTCAGACTGATATCTATTAAGGCAATAGTAAAAAAAATCCTTGGATACATGATTACATGGGTAGCTTTAAAGCAAACCCACACACCATGAGCCTAATGTTTGCAACTTGAGATCCCGCAAGTTCATATGTTCATTTTTCATCTGACTTTGGTCATATGTATGTTGTGAGAAAGAAACTAGTTGCTTCTCTCCGCGTTAAGAAAAAGAGAAGAAATCAATTGCTTCTTATCATGACTCGAATTTTAAATAGTTGGGTTAGGTAGTCAAGATCCATGTTCGGCCGAAGAAATCACAAAACACACTTTCACCCCCTTTATAGATAAAGGCACAAACGGTCGAACCAATACATGGTGATGAGAAAACCCTCATACAAGCAGGTTGGAAAGAAAAATAAAAAGACACCGGGCGAGTGGCACAAGTGCCACTAACCCAACACCAAACATGAAAAGTAGGAGAGACCACCCCTAACACACTACAAACAAGACTATTGAAGAGGACCGAAGCCATGCCGCCAAGAGAAACCACCGTGCCCTGAGGACCTGGACACACCGATTGAGACGACCCCTTTTCTTCGGGCCATGAAGCATTGCTCCTGCCAAGAGACAACAAGGATCAAGAACAGAAACCACGAGGACACGTCTACAAGATAGGCGATCATCGGAACCACCCCTCACTAGAGGCGAGGATGCACTATGCGAGCGAGAAGGCAAACCCAACGCCATAAGCCATATGCAACCGAGAGATACCCTGGGTCCACAACGACACCCTCAAGACAGGCCGGTCCTGAGATTTTGGAGGCCCGGGGCGAAACTAAAACTCAGGGCCCTTAATATAGACATCATCCACCATTTTAGCCTCATCCTCAATTCATTCCACTTGTTCATGTTATTAATATGCTTGGCACCATTTTCATGCTCTTTAAGCTTCTCACTAATATGCCTCCAATGTCCTAATCCATCATGTGCCAAGGAACTCTGACTCCTCCTAGTGCTAGACTTGAAGATCTTACAAGAGAAGAAAAAAAAACTTTGTCGACATCTTTTGAATAAACTAGCCACTTCATATCATGTTGCTCTCAACTGCTTAATTATCTATGACAATGAGCCATAGGAAAAATGTTTGCCTGCTTCCTCTACGTATGCTATTCCTTTTTTCCCTCTCTCATAGGCCCTTTCTCAATTAAGATGTCCCTTACTTTATTATCAAGATTATTCTAATTTCTTGGATCATAAAAATCAGGAGTATGAACAAGATGTTCATCAACACTGGCAGATTGTGCATGTGCATCCAATGAATTGGCAACATACCTACATTCTCAGAGCCACTTACATTGTTATCGCCGATGTTGGTGTCGACATTTTCTTCTCGCTGATCATATTCCGAATTCCCAATAGTTTGCTCCTCTTCCTCTATGGCAACATCGACCACTCATCATCTTGGTTTATCGAAGCAGTGGAAGCACCATTATTATTCTTGAGAAATTTGTGCATATCTCCATTTTGTGATTGTACCAATTTATCCCCGACCTTTTTCCTTTTCCTTTTATCGCTACCCGATGCATACGTCGGACGACATGATAACACACAATAATGAAAACAAACAAAATTGTTGTATCAATTGTTGAACGGTACCGGCTATGCATCAAGGAATGGCAATAGGATATACATGATCGCGTGATAAGCGTCACTCCGTGTTCCTATACAGAATTACATATGGGGCCGCTGGAATTGAAATCAGCTGTGAACTAGATTAGACTTGTTCCTAACTGCGTATACAGACTTACAGATGGGGCCCCTAGGAACTGAAATCAAAGGCGAACTAGATTAGACGCGTTCCTTGCCTATACAGAATTACAGATGGAGGCTCTAAAAACTGAAATTAGGGGCGAATTAAGAAGGAAATCACCAGTACAATCAGGAGGGAGGCGGCGGCACCGGCAGTACCAGTAGGAACGTCGGGCATCGGCGGCCTAGGGCTCGAATAGCTGCGCCTGCGGCCTGCGTGATGTGACGGAATAGGAAGGGGCGAAGGGCTCGCGTTGATTGCTCCTTTTTTTCACGTGAAAGACTGGGTCACGGCTCGCTCCGTTGCCTCAAGAGGGTGATGACATCAGGCGCCACCGTCGTCAAGTCCAAGAGATGGACTAGGATTTTCATCCTTGATGGCTCGCACTTTGAGGGGACCCATAGCAACGCCACCTAGAGGGAAGCGTCAACCATAGGTGCCGTCGTTGCCGGCCCGATGGAAGGATTGAGATGGACCTACAGGAGGGGGGGGGGGGAGGGTGAATAGGTACAATTACAAATTTTAATTGTTACTTAGCAAGCAATATTGCGGAATATGAAAGTGAGCCTATCAACTTCAAAGGTGAGTCTAGTGCTAGGCAATACAAGCAATAATAGCAAGTAGTAGACTAAGCAAACACAAGGCAAGTTAAGTAAAAAGTAAGAGACAAATAACCATAAGTAAGGAGTTCGGGTTAGGGATAACTGCAACTCCAGGAGACAAGGATGTATGCCGATGTTGTTCACTTCCTTTAAGCTAGTCACCGTTAGAGAGGTGGATGTTACCACGAAGGTACACCAACGCCACGAAGGCTCACCCCGTTATCCCCTTGAGACAACACCACAAAGGTGTTTCCCAACCACTAGTGGTAGACCTTGAGGTGGTCTCCAAACCTTCACAAACTTTTCGCGGTAATCACAATGCTTGATTCCTCATCGAAGAACTCCTACTGCCTAGAAGTCTACAACCTCCAAGAGTAACAAGATCAAGGGGAAAAGCTCAAGACTTGCTCAAATCTCAAATTCCTTTGGTCACAACAAGGGGAGCGAGTAGATCTATCACTTGATTGGAACAACTCTCAAGAACTCACACAAATGCTTCCCGGATCTAAGATTTGGTGTGAGAAAGAGAGAGGGCTTCTAGGGTTCTTGTGATGTTTTGAGTAGAGTGGTTCAACCCTCTACTGGATTGGTAGAGGTGTATATAGTAGGAGCACTAATGTGTTCTTTGGAGCCACTTAAGCTGAGAATTTACCGGACGTCCTGTGGCTAAGCTAGCACCAGAGTCCGATAGGATTGTCCGACATCTGACAGTTGGAACTTGCAGGGGAATAGTGTGAAATGGCTCAAATGATGCTTTGTCGGACGTCTTGTACTCGCCGGACGTCCCACGGGACATCCCCATACTCAAGAACAAACCCAAAAAGCCTAAGCTATTTGTCTTGTTTCTCCGTTCTTGAGCATTGTACAATTAAGAAGTCAAGATCCACACATCATTCTTCGAGGACTAAAACCTAAGATATACTCCCTCCGTTTCTAAATATAAGACCTTTTAGCAATTTCAGTACGGACTACATACATATGTATATAGATGCATTTTAAAGTGTAGATTCACTCATTTTGCTCCTTATGTAGTCTGTATTGAAATCCCCAAAAGACTTATATTTTAGGAACAGAGGGAGTACTTGACAAATATGATTAGTCCATATATGTATATTGTCATCAATATCAAAATGTTATTAAGGGCATGATTACACTTCCAGTCGGAGTGCGGAGCTTTCACTCTGACCGACACAAGTGCCACATGCGGACTCAAGGTTGTTGACCCAACCCACGAGGGGAGCCATGACCGTTCGCACTAGGCCTCCAGATCCAAAAAGGGGATCACCATTGCCAAAGCCACGACGACACCAAGGACACCCACCACCCCTCCCCTTGCTACCCACATAGCCAATAGAAGGCGCCACCACCACTACCATGTTGTCCGCCGCAAAGCCACCCGTGCAGCCTCACCATCCAAGGCCGCTACCCCGGCATCCACGACGAACCCACCACAACCATCGAAGCAACAGGACGATACAGAACCAGGTAGCCAGACACGAACAACGTCAGAGCGGGACCGCCGTCGGTCAGGACCACAAGGAGCCCCACCTCGGCCGGCGAGGCGGGTCATTAGGGTCAGTCAGGATCGTCACCAGGGCAGCCCAATCAGACGGGCCGCCAAATGGGTGGGCCTCCATGGGTTGGATCTGGTCTAGCCTTTGAGGCCCGCCGCACCTAACACTAGATCCACCTATCACCGGATGCCGGAAACTCTGTGTACCACTATAGCCACCACCGGCCATGGCCTGACCTGAGCCCCCTAGCCGCATGTCAGTGAGGAGGGCGCCTCGCGTCACCCGAAGAAGCGAGCACGCCGAAGTGCCGAAGAAATCTGCTCCGTGTTATCACAAATGAGAAAGACGCATGAGATGGTCAATATCAATTTTCAAAATGCCCAAAATAATAAATCGGCAGCTCGCCATCATCACAATTTGTCAAGAGTCCAAATTAGTAGGACATGGTGAGTACTAATTTGGTTCGAATACAGGGTACACTGAAGCAAACACGATTGTATTTGGGGGCAGAGAATTACACGACAACTGGCTGCAGAGCTGAAACATCAACGGGGAATCAGAGGACAGGACGCACTGGTAGACCTGCAGAGTACTTCTTAGCCCACATCCTCGACGGTTCTCTCTCCGGCTTCTCTGTGTTTGTGTGTTGCTGGTGGTGGTCGTTGCGGCGGTGTGGTGAGGTGAATTGGATGGGGTTGGGGCGTGGGGTGGTGGGGGATTTATAGTTGCGAGGTTTCCGGGGAGGAGAAGGGCACGATCCGCGTGATGCGGTTGTGGGCCGTCGCATGGGGGACGGATGGCTGGGAGTGGGGGAGGAGGGGCGGAGCAGATCAGTGATTTGGCGTGCAGCGAGGGCGTGGGCGGGCGGAAGGAGATGTGTTTTCTCACGAATTGCCCGCCCTTGGAGCAGCTTCGAGCCCGTTGACCCAGGCAGCTTGGGAACAGTTCTTAAGTGAGCTGGCGCATGTAAAGATTATATTTCAACAGGTTTTGTGAACGCAAAGTCATTTTGCGCGGTTGGGTCACGTACCGGTAGATCTGAGGCCGTCCGTTTTTTCTGAGATACATGAAACGGTATGGCCCACCTAGATGTATAGCACTAGTATATTTCTTGTATCTTTATTTTTAGTCAAATCAGTGGCATAATGGACCCCAAAATACACCTTTGTCAGGGCAAGACTCTCCTCTCACTCTACCCGCGGAACAAATCCATAGACTTTATTTTCTCTTAGACAATTTTAATCAACCATATCTTTTGAACTATAGACTCGTTTTTTAATTTTTTTATATATTTGGACTCCTGGGGTCAAGAACTTTAAAACTAGACCAATTTTGAATATATTTCAAACACATTTAATTTTCAACGTTTCACATTTCATATGTGAAATAAACCCATTTCACTAGAAAAATGTGAAACTAACATATTTTCACTAGAAATATGTGAATAACATTTTTCACATAAACATATTAAACCCAAATATGAAAGTCAAATGTCAACTTGTGAAACTAATTATTTGGAAGTGTGTAGCATTTTTATTTCAAAAGAGTGAAATAAGTTATTTCATAAATGTGCAATTGAAATAGATGTGATTTTTGTGAAAGAAGCCAGTGAAAAGTAAAATGCACCTACTGAAAGTGAAAAAAAATGTGAAACTAAAATCTCAACCTGTGAAATTGAAAATTATGAAACGTGTAACGATTTACTTCAAAAGAGCGAAATTTGCTTTTTCAATATTGTGAAATTGAAATAGGTGTAATTTTTGTGAAACAAGCTAGTGCAAAGTGAAATGTAGGTTCTGAAAGTGAAAAAAATGTTATTTAAAAATTGTGGGACTGAAATATGTGTGATGTTTGTTAAATGCGGCCTTTGAAAATGATAATAATATGAAACTGAAATGTCAACTTGTGAGACTGGTTAGTTGGAAATGTGTAACTGTTTATTTCAAATGAATGTAACATATTATTTTAAAAATATGAAATTGAAATAGATGTTATTTTTGTGAAACAAGCCAGTGAAAAGTGAAATGTGGGATCTGAAAATAAAAATAATATGTAACTGAAATGTGTAACAATTTATTTGAGAAGAGTGAAATATTTTTTTCAAAAATGTGATATTGAAATAGATATGATTTTGTGCGAAATATGTTTCATGAATTTCAAACCGATTTAAAATGTATCTAAAATCGGTCTTGTTTTAAAGATCTTTGCGTCGGGAGTTCAAATATATAAAAAGTTTTGGAATCGAAATTTTGGTTTATGAGATATGAATGATTTAAGTTACTAAAGGTGAAATAAATGGATGAATTAGTTTGGAAGAGAGAAAAGAGAGAATGGTAGCAGATGCATGCAAAACCTGTACCATCTCACTAAAAGCTGACTCTGACGGAACCTCGCGTACCGTATTGATATATTTGATAGTTGTGTATTCTCAAAGCAAAATGACTAGCTTTTTATATTGCACAGTGTTGCACTAATCTTTAGACTGGACGAGCGGCTAGCGAATTGCCGGTACATCACGGAAACCGTAGATTTTCCGCTTCGGTTTTGTGAAGCTTCCGGATGATTTTCTTAGTGTTTTTAATTCGGTTTTCACTCAGGTTTTGTCTGCGCTTTTTTGGTTCATTTTTATAAACAAGATGTTTATGAACATTTTTAAATTTTACTTTATAAAAATTCATAAACTATTTTTAATCTGCGGACCTTTTTCAAAATCATGACTATTTTTTAAAATTCCAAACATTTTCCAAATTCAGGAACAATTTTAAATTCAGCAACACTTTTCGAATTTATGAATATTTTTAAAATTCATGAACTTTTTTATTTCACCATTTTTTTTCAACAAGTAACACAAGAACTGATATCTACTTTTTTCCCTCAGGAATCATGCAGCAGAGGAACGGGCACAAAAAAAAAGATGAGCCGAGCAAGCGGTTTTGGGTATCGATGGAGCGTGTGCTTATAGAGGCATCTTGGTGCCTTAAGCGCCAAATATGAGCTCCCAAGTTATGGTGTCAACCAAAATAAACTTGAGAGCGGTTGGCAAGGTTCTCCACGAGGCCCGAGTGAAATTGAGACCCCCTTTTGTTTAAGCTACTAATTCCCTAGAAACGCTATGACTGTGAATTATTCATAATGAGTTGTGGTTGTGGATTTCCGAGGATCAAAAACAGGTTATTTGTTACCTTATTGTTCGGGTTGTAGGAGTTGTTTGGATTGTGAAGTGTTAGTAACTTTCTTGAATGATGAGTATGATGATTATATGATGATTAAGCACAATTAGTTGTTTGGAATCGATAAAGTGATAATGGCCTATCTTTGACCATATACAACATACTTTTTTTAGAAATGCCATTATACTGAAAACATATCATCCAAAATATGCATACAAAACATAACATCCAAATTATGCACCAACCACTATAGTCTTACATACGAAACATATCATCGAAAATGCGCACCAAACTTCATTCTTACGTATGGAGCATATCATCCAAAGTATTCACTAACCATCATAGTTCCTCGAGCAATATGTAAAACAGTAAACCTATACTTGATCCGCCTACAAACAATTAACAATTCCCTCACAGGTTGCTTTCATGGTTGCATCATCACCAACCACAATGTTGGAAACATGACCTATGAGTTGATGCTGCAAATCCCTTGGCATGTTGTTCTCGTCATGATCACATCTTTCTTTTTTTTTCTCGAATATGCACGAGTGTGCATATCATATATTAAAGAAGAAAGGCAAAGAAAGCCTCCACCACAATTACAAGGTACTTATTACATTTTACTCCTCACTAGCCTCCCACCTCTCCACCCTACTAAAGAAGGGAGCTACATTCCCTTTAATTAGCCCGGCAGATGCCCACACTTGGCCCTCTTGCCGCACCCTTCCTAGCAGATACTCAATTGAAGGCCGCGCTCCGTCGAAGATAATGGCATTTCTATGCTTCCACAACTCCCACCATGCTAGCGTGACAATGGTACGTAGATCTTTCGTACTCATGCCATACGGACCACGTTTGTCAACTGCCCATTCCGCAAGTGTGTCTTGTTGAGATGGAGTCCACTCCGGCTTGCCCAAGGCCTCGCAGATCCTCGCCCAAGCAGTCCTAGCAAAAACGCATGTGAGTAGAATGTGGTTTATTGTTTCCTCTTCCTGATTGCAGAATAGGCACGCGTCCTGGTGCGGCAGCCCTCTCCGCGCAAGTCGGTCCGACGTCCAACACCTATCCCTTAGGGCCAACCAAGTGAAGAATCTGCACCATGAGGGTGCACGTGACTTCCATGTCAGGTCCGCCGTTGCGATGACCTCTCTACCCCAAAAACCAGCCGCATAAGCAGATTTCACCGAGAACTGCCCACTGGCCTCCCACGACCATGATATCTCATCAGGCACATCCACCATGGGCTCCCAAGCTGACACCATTTGCCATAGTAAGAGAAACTCATGCAGCACATCAGAACCAATGTCCGGGCCAAAATCTAGTGCCCAACTTCCATTTTCCACCGCCGGTCCAACTAGTCGGGAGGCCCTAATGCGTGATGGAACCAAGCCGTACAGGAGCGGCGCAACCTCCTGAATTCTCCTTCCTTCGAGCCACCGGTCCTCCCAAAAGAGCGTCGTGAAGCCAGAATTGGCCACACTCCTCATGGCCGCCTGACAAAGCATCTTCGACTCATCCGGGACTTTGATCTTGAACTCACTCCATGGCCTCGTCACATCTGTCCTTGCTAGCCACGGCCATCTCGCTTGCATTGCAACATTCATCCAGCGCAGATTTGGCAAACCAAGACCACCTGCCCACTTTGGTGTGCATACTGCATCCCAAGCAACCGCACAATTTCCACCATTAGCTTCTGCACGTCTGCACCACAAGAATCCTCTGCAGATCTTGTTCATTGCAGCAATGGTTTTCATCGGAAGATCCAACGCCATCATTGCGTGGATAGGCATGGCGCAAAGCACAGATTGGACCAACGTTAACCTGCCACTCTTTGGCATAAGCGCTGCCTTCCATTTCGGTAACCTATTAGCCATTTGGTCCACCAAGTACTTCAACTGCGTCGCCGATTGCTTCCTTAACGAGAGTGGCAGCCCCAGGTACTTGATCGGGAAGGATCCCAGAGGGCATTGAAGCTCGGCACTTGCCATGGTAATCTGTTCATCAGAGCATCTAATAGGTAGAGCTGCAGATTTTTGCATGTTGATCCTCAGGCCTGAAGCTTCCCCAAAGAGTTCAAAAATACACTTGCAAGCCGCGAGATCCACCTTGTTGGGCTTGGCAAACAGTACAACGTCGTCCGCAAAGATTGATAGTCGCTTCTCCATGCCCACTCGCGCCAAGGGTGCCAGCACCCCTCGGGTCGCGGCTAACTGCACCATCTTCTGCATTGGCTCCATAGTTAGAATGAAAAGCATTGGGGAGATAGGATCCCCTTGCCGTAGCCCTTTGCAGTTATAGATTGTGTCACCCGGTTCACCATTAACCATAACTTTTGTGGTGGATGTTGAAAGGATCCCACAAATCCACGATCTCCACCTTGGCCCGAAGCCCATATGCTGCAACACCTCAATCAAGAAGGGCCATTGCACCGAGTCGAAAGCTTTTGAAATGTCCAGCTTCAGTAGGACCGCGGAGTTCCTCAAAGCATGCAGCCGTCTTGCCGTGCTTTGCACAAGCATGAAATTATCGTGCAATGATCTGCCCTTGACAAAAGCACTTTGGTGATTACCCACGAGCTTAGGTAGATCCTCCACCAGTCTACATGCAAGCACCTTCTCGAAGATCTTCACCGCCCCATGCACAAGATTTATGGGTCTGAAGTCACTCACTTCCAGGGCTCCTTCTTTCTTGGGCAGAAGAGAGACTAAGGACTTGTTTATGGCCGACAGGCCCCTCATGTCACCCCTGTAGAAGCAGTCCATGGCTCTCATGAAATCCTCCTTGATTATACTCCAACAAGCTGCGTAAAACCTGCCAGTAAAACCATCCGGACCCGGCGCTTTATCCCGGGGCATCGACTTGATCACCCCTTCTACTTCCTCCTCAGTAAACGGCCGGTCAAGGTGTGACAGCTCAAGGCGCGGAAGGCCCAGCTCCTCCAAGTTCAGCGCGTGCCTTCTAGAGCTTGCGGCACCAAAGGCCGCACCAAAGTACGCATCCACAGCTGAAGCAACTTCTTCCTGCCCAGAGTATAGTTGATCATTATACCTCACTGTTCGCAAGACATTCTTTCTTTGCCTATGACTTGCTTGCTGGTGGAAAAGCCTCGTGTTCCCGTCGCCCTCACGTAGCTGCAGCATTCTCGATCGCTGCCTCGTGATTGTTCTCTCCAACGAGCTCAAGCCTAGAAGCTTCCTCTTTAAACACTTGCGCAGCTCCCGCTCCGCCTCCGAAAGCGGCCTTGCCTCCATAGCAATATCCAATTGCTTGATAACCTCAAGAGCAATGGCAATTTGAAGCTTCACGTTACCAATCCAGCGATCACTCCACTTTTGGAGACTCCGCGCTGTGGCCCTTAGCTTGTTTTGCAATGTAAGGTAATCATTAGATGCCGCAAGTGTTGTAGTCCAAGCCAACTTGACCACATCGAAAAACCCTTCCGCACAAGTCCAGAACGACTCAAATTTGAACCTCTTCTTAGAACAGATGGAAATATTCATGTCCAACATTAGCGGGCAATGATCCGAGACTGCGGTGCCCAATGCCGAGAGGAAGCATGTCGGATACGCCTCATCCCACTCATTTGACACAAACACATGATCAATCTTTTCCATAGTGGCCACCTGCCTCTCATTGGACCACGTATAACGTCTGCCATTTAGATAGAGCTCCTTTAGCTGAAGCCTGTTTAACTTCGCTCGGAACCTGCCCATCATCCTGCGATTGATCAAAGCATTGCTTTTGTCTTCCTCCTTAGCAATTAGATTAAAATCTCCCGCCACCAACCAGGGTCCAACGTGCAAGTCATGGATGTCGACTAGATCTTGCAAGAATTCCACCTTGTCGGCCTCATCATGCGGCCCGTACACACAGGTGAGCCACCATGGCCGCTCGTCCTCCGGACACATCACAAGTGCTGTCAGCGTATGGTCACATGGGATGCCACGATTACGCAACTCTCGAATCCACCATACGATGATCACATCTTTCAAACTCCAAGTCTCTCAAATGGCTTTCTCTATTGCAGATATGAAGTGCCATACATGCAATGATGATCAGAGCTTGCTTTCACAAGGGTAAATTGGCAAGCCATTTCATCTTAGACACACCAAATGTCCGCTCAATGACATTGTGTAGGGATGAATGTGTGTCGGAGTGGATCCGAAAAATCCCTCGGTTGGGTATCCTAGCTAGGCGACTTGGCTGGATGGTAACAGAAACTAGGATTTACCCAGGTTCGGGCTTTCGCGTAGGAAATAATACCCTACTCCTGCTCTCGTATATTGAGTTTGGGTGTGTACAAAGTACATATCAATACCAAGGGTTTGTATGTTATCCTATCGACGAGGCCAGACCTCGTTTTTTATATAGCATATCGGGGGTCCTACGGGTACAGATCCTAGTCGCTTCATTTGTTTTAACTGTTTGCTTATGTTTTGTCTATCCTTGTTATGTGTGGCCTATGAGCCCTATGTTGTCCTGTGAGCCATGTGCTGTCTTTTGGCCTGCATACCATTATTTGTGTTACTCCTTTGGTTTGTTGTTTCTCGGTTGAACTTTAGTACTTGAATGCCGGTGTATGGCTCTCTTTGTCATGCTTGGCTATATTTCATTAAGTCGGGCTTCGAGCCTTTTTCTCTAATAAAGGTCTCGGTGGCAAAAATGTGAACTTCAAGCACTCACAGGATTACCACAAGACAATTCTACAATACAATATCCAACATCAGTAGATGGAACTTATAAACCATAGGAAATGTTAAGGTACTAGTGTAATTTGCTGCAACACAATTTAGACGATCATAACAAGCAAACTAGGCGATGCAGTCCAAAAGGAGGGCTTGCCATTCGGTTCCCCCAAACTAAACTGTTCGGTGCTTCCGGTAATTAAGAAAATCAGTTTACTAAAGTTGATGATCGATCTGTTTTCTCCAAAAGCAATAACCGAGACTTCGATCCACCTGAACATTGGTTCTGTCTTTTGTTAAGGTCGAGCAGAACCAACTATAGATGAAAGCCCTCGGTTGGAGAGAAGGAGAGAGGAGATAGCACTAGAAAGGAGGGAAAGCATGCCCGTCCTATGCACCTGTAACCTCGCGCCCCCCACTTCGTTGCGCTCCTTGACGAGCTTCGCTCGGTAGGGATGGGTGCTCGGGCATCCTCCATTATGACTTCTTCCAGGCTCCAGACATGGGTGCCACTCGAAGCCGCAGTTGGAGGTAATTTGCATGGACATGCGATCCGGTGACATGGGGCTACGACCTACGAGCTGGCGAGGGTTACATCAAGAGATAAAGGACAAACGGGATGGTTGTTGGGTGCGGCAGGAATCAGATTGTTTTATCGTATTGGACTACTCGGGGTCAAAACAATATAGCAAACTGAGTTGTGGTCTGTAAAGTTTTAACCGTAGTTGGGCCTATCTCAAAACAACAGTATACTTTGGTGTATTCGAGAGTTCAGGTACCTGACACATATAGCTGAAATCACCGAACATACTCCCTTCGTTCATAAACATAAGATGTTCTAGTTTTTTTTTCTGAATTGGATGTATATAGACATGTTTTAGTGTGTGCTTCACTCATTTTAGTCTGTATGTAGTCCATATTGAAATATCCAAAACATCTTTTTTTGTGAACGGAGGGAGTACTCCGGGTTCATAGGAGTACCAACCGACGTTTTGACCGAACTATTTGGTTTCAGCGAATTCCGTTTTAGTACTAGTTTATTTGGTACGGTTTTTTGTGCTAGGTTTTTATTGCCCACCCCTGCCTCCTTCCACGATTGGCTGAGAGAGGAACAAGACATCCTTCCACTTTTCCATTGACGTCACCTAAAATTCACCAGTGCTAGCTCCCCCTCCTTTGTAGCTCTCTCTCTCCCTCCATCTTCCATCCACCTCTGCTGCAAGCCACCATCGTCCACCACCACGATCTCATCCCCGTCAGCCTTGTCTCACTCTCATGCATCTCCTCTTCTGATCCAGGCCAGGGCCACTGCAGCCCCTCGATGCCACCGTAGCAAGCTTGTCCCCGCACCTTTTATCCTCCTCTCTCCACTACAGCCATCGATGATGTATTTGCAACATGTGTCACGTTGCAAAAGGCTTTGGAATATGATCCATGTTGCAATTGGTGACCAAAGGCCCACGTGTTTGCAAGGTCATGCAAGATAGGTGACCGTAACATGGTCCATGTTGCAATGGGTGGCCACAACATGGTCCATATTGCTATGAGTGACCAAAGGCCCAGGTGTTTGCAACATCATGCAAGCTGGAGGTGACCGCAACATGATCCATGTTGTAATGAGTGACCACAACATGGTCCATGTTGTGATGATCCGAGGGCTACATCGGACAGATTCAATGACTCGCGACCCAGCCGATTTTTGCCAAATATCAGTCGGTCGACACGTAGCTCGAGCCAAATAATTTCCTTCTAGTGATGAGAAATAAGACTAGATCCTCTCTGGATTGTAGGAATTTCTCAAAACTTACAAATAGGAAAGCAAAACACATTGGAATGACAAGTCGTGTTGAATTCTACATGACAAAACACAAGTCGCGGAGATAAAGCATTTGGACGCTATATAGAAAAAAGGGGGAAATATATTAGTATGATTTTCTGCAAGTGTAAAACTTGGACGCTAGACAGAAAGTCGAGGCATAAGTTGTCAACGAAAACAATTAAAGATGAAGCTAGAGGATGTAGTTAATATCATGTATTAATGGGCCTGCCTTCCGAAGGGGAGGTCCCGGATATTAAACGAAGGCACGCAAACAAGACAATTGAGTCTAAAAAAAACAGACCAAACTGTTCACAACATACAAAGACCCAAATGAGTGAGCAATTACTTAGAAAGGCCTATTGCAACAAATCAGAGAAAACAAAGGATCTACAAATGATCACTTCATGAGAAGGTTCGCATTGTGTGCAATCAGTCGTCTACTATGTCCAACTATAAAGTCAGAAGTCATTTTAGATTACCTGAACCTTATGTTGGACGAGGATGATATAAATAATATAAACTGGGCAACCCTAACACTTGATCACCTCGTTGAGAGCCTAAAGCGATACAAGAGCAATAAACAAAGAAATATTGTTTGTAACCTCATTCTGTTACATGTAATAAATAGTGACTAGTTATTTCTACTGCTTTCCAATGCAGGTGTGCTATGGTTTTGCGACTCATTATTTGAATATGTTGCAACACACATGTGGTACTGGGAGAAATTCTATGTGGATGAAGTTAAGCATAATATAGACATAGATTACTCTCCTCATCAGAAGCCTTTGATACAGCTCTAGGACAGGGAGAAGGTGACAAAGAGGGAGAAGGCCCACTTTGCAGAGGGAGATGTATGTAAATGATTTGCTACATGTCCACTGCCACATAATTGAGTTTTATTTTCTTTACTACCACATACTAACCATTCATCTTGCATTCATGAAAATATATTATTGAGAACCTCATGAGTGATGTGGAGTATGTACTACACAGACCTGTCCATGTCAGCAATGAAGTGTTCATCCTTCTATATGCACAGACGCATATTCCAACAAATTCATACAACTATGCAAGTAATAGAACATAAATCACCCAAAAAGAATACATCAATGAACATAAGAAGTACTTCAATCCGCTTGTTGATGGTTTAACTGACATTGAACTCAGTACAAACCTAGCTAATAGAACACTACTTGGTGATGTAAGTGAATAGAGGAGTAAGTCCTATTTGCAATTGCACAATTTTATTTTGCAAATTGTCGTGTGAAAGAAATCTCCCATCCAGTATAATAGGTCTGTTCTCCTCGACATACTAGATTAAAAAAGTTAGGTTGTTAAAAGATAGTCTATTAGTATGGCTTAGTGCATGTTAAACACCCATTCTCTTTTATTTACAAGCTTTTTTGTAAGAAGGGAGACAATTGCACATGGTACAAGGTAGCATACAAAGGACATGATGAAGAGGAATCTACCGAGCATTACAGTGACACACCTGCCAAGCATCAGCGAGGGCCTTCAAGCACTAACTCGCCATCTGCAGAAGAAGATACAACACATCTAGGCGACGAGGATGGTACAAACTGTAATTCCAATGGGATGCCGGGCCGTTCAGCTAGGAAATAAACCTCTGTTGTCATTAAGGACGTTGAGTATTCCTGCTATGACCATGAAAAAAGGCAACTTCGTGATATGTCGCACACATAGTTGCATATCATCTAGTTATATACTAAGTGCGGGTTTGAAAGAAACACTAGAGTGGGTAAACAGACAAGATGATAAAATGCCTTAGGAGGATTTACCCATGTTAAAAACTACAGATAGAATAATGTTACATAACTGGATGATAGGCAACGATGTCTGCAACATACTACGAAGTTGCCTCTTTTCATGGTCATAGGAGAAATACTCATCTTCTTTGTTGACAATAGGATTGATTTTTTGACTGAGCGGCGCAGCATCCCATTGGCATTACTGTTTGTGTCATCTCACCTAGATTTGGTGAATCTTCTACTGCAGATGGCGATTTAGTGTCTGAAGGCCCTCGCTACCGCTTGGCAGGTGTCACTATCATATTCGGTAGATTCATTTCCTCTTCATCATGTCTTATGTGTGGTCCCTTATGCCATGCACACTTGTCACCCTTCCTAGAAAAGGCTTGTACATAAAAGAGAATGAGTATTTAACATGCAATAAGCCACACTAATAGATAAGTAAACTAACGTTTAAATAACCTGATTTTCTTCCCAGGTATGTTGGCAAGAACGAACCTATTATCCTGCATGGGAAATAAGCAGTGCTGGGAAATAAGGGGTGCTTTTTTCACACAACAATTTACAAGATAAATTTGCATTCATGAACATGACTTAATCTCTAAACACTTGACAACACGGAGTAGAGTTCTGTTGGTCGGGTTTGTATTGAGTTTAATGCCAATTAAACCACTAACAAGTGGCTTGAAGTACTTATTTTTGTCAGTGTATTCTTTTTTGGTGTTTTATTCTTTATTAGTTGCATATTGTATGAATATTTTTTTTTGCATTATGTGACCCTACATTTAAAATGATGAATATAGTTACAATACATTATGTAGTATGAAAATGCAATAAATAGGGTTCAAATTGTCCGTACTTCATTGTTGGCATGGACAGGTCTGTGTAGTACATACTATATACACTCATGAGGTGCTCAATAATCTATTTTGGAAAATAGAGGATGAATGGTCAGTATGTGGTAGTAGAAAAGTAAAACTCAACTCTGTGGCAGTGGACATGTCTCAAATCATGTACATACACTAGTAGAAAACAGGGCTTTGATCTAGGCCGGGTAAAGGCATTAATCCCGGTTCACTCACGAACCGGGACCAATGAGGGCATCAGTCCCGGTTCGTGAGGCCAGGGGGCCGGCCGGGCCTCGGGGGCCATTGGTCCCGGTTCGTCTGGCCCCATTGGTCCCGGTTCCAGACACGAACCGGGACCAATGGGCCACTCTCCTGGCCCACAACCATTGGTCCCGGTTGGTGGCTGGAACCGGGACCAAATGGGGTCCTTTAGTCCCGGTTCTAGCCACAAACCGGGACCAAAGAGATGCCTATATATATACCCCCTTGCCCGCGAGCAGAGCAGTGGAGTGCTCTGTTTTTTTGGCCGGCCGTGGGAGAGCTTTGTGGTGCTCTAGCTCACCTCCTATGCACATGAGTTGTTCGATGAAATGCCCGAGCCACACTTAAGCTTTCTCCTCTTGAAGCTCCTTGTCCAAGCTCCATTTTCCTCAAGATTTGTCTAGGTTTGGCGGTCCGTCCTCGTCCAAACCGCCGTCGATCGCCCGCGCCGATCTCGTCGCCGGCACCACCGTGGTGAGCCTCTTGTTCTTATCTTCTTTCTAAAAGAAAAAAGTTCTTACTTGTATGATTTAGATAGATACTTGTGTAATTTTCTTACTTTTATTATTGTTTGTTATTATATAGTGCGATGGTTTTGGTATCCGCCTCCGTCAGCCCTCGTCCTGTCTATGATTCGGATGTGGTATATATATTATCTTTTATAACTATTAGTTTCATTTAGTGTTTATGACAATTATGCCGACCAACGTGACATAGATTTTTTTATCTAGGAGGTATATGAACCGGAAATTCCAACCGACCCTATTGTCGAGAGGTTAAATTTAGTTGAAAAAGAAAACAATTACTTGAAGGAAAAATTGAAAAAAATTGAGGAGGAGAAGATGATATTGGAGTTGCATGTTGCGGATGTCATCGATGATCACAAGATCAAGATGGATGCAATGCGCTTGAAGATTAGAAAGATTAGAAAATATGCTATTCATACTGAGGCTTGGTATCATTATGCCGTTGGATCAATTGTTACCTTAGTTGCGATTATGATCGCATTTGTTGTTGCATTGAAATGTTTTAGATAGTTTCAATGTATGGTTTAATTAGATGCTCTGGAGAGCTATATGTTGTTCAATGAGAACTATGTATGTACTTTGGTTTTAATGTGATGATGAACTATTAATTTGGTCACTTATCTATTCATGATGTTCTGTAATGGTTTTTGACACACTTAATTATATATAATGCACGCAGATGAACCGGCAATGGATGTACGGTGACAGACGCACCTCCGAGTACATTAAGGACGTGCATAATTTTCTCGAAGTGGCTGAGGCAAACAAGCAGAATGGTTTTATGTGTTGTCCATGCCCTATATGTGGGAATACGAAGTCTTACTCTGACTCGAAAACCCTTCACACCCACCTGCTTTATAAGGGTTTCATACCACACTATAATGTTTGGACCAAGCATGGAGAAAGAGGGGTTATGATGGAAGACAGCGAAGAAGAAGAGGATGATGACAACTATGTGCCCCCTGAATACGGTGATGCTGCAACGGGGGAAGCTGAAGATCAAGAGGAACCAGACGATGTGCCCGATGATGATCTTCGCCGGGTCATTGTTGATGCAAAGAGACAATGCGAAAGTGAAAAGGAGAAGTTGAAGTTCGATCGCATGTTAGAGGATCACAAAAAAGGGTTGTACCCCAATTGCGAAGATGGCAACACAAAACTCGGTACCACACTGGAATTGCTGTAGTGGAAGGCAAAGAATGGTGTACCTGACAAAGGATTTGAGAAGCTACTGAAAATATTGAAGAAGAAGCTTCCAAAGGATAGCGAATTGCCCGACAGTACGTACGCAGCAAAGAAGGTTGTATGCCCTCTAGGATTGGAGGTGCAGAAGATACATGCATGCCTTAATGACTGCATCCTCTACCGCGGTGCGTACGAGGATTTGAACGAATGCCCGGTATGCGGTGCATTGCGGTATAAGATCAGACGAGATGACCCTGGTGATGTTGACGGCGAGCGCCCCAGGAAGAGGGTTCCTGCCAAGGTGATGTGGTATGCTCCTATAATACCACGGTTGAAACGTCTGTTCAGAAACAAAGAGCATGCCAAGTTGATGCGATGGCACAAAGAGGACCGTAAGAAAGACGAGAAGTTGAGAGCGCCCGCTGACGGGTCGCAGTGGAGAAAAATTGAGAGAAAATGGGGGGACTTTGCAGGTGACGCAAGGAACGTATGGTTTGGTTTAAGCGCGGATGGCATTAATCCTTTTGGGGAGCAGAGCAGCAATCATAGCACCTGGCCCGTGACTCTATGTATCTATAACCTTCCTCCTTGGATGTGCATGAAGCGGAAGTTCATTATGATGCCAGTTCTCATCCAAGGCCCTAAGCAACCCGGCAACGACATTGATGTGTACCTAAGGCCATTAGTTCAAGAACTTTTACAGCTATGGAATGGAAACGGTGTACTTGTGTGGGATGAGCACAAACAGAAGGATTTTGACCTACATGCGTTGCTGTTTGTAACCATCAATGATTGGCCTACTCTCAGTAACCTTTCAGGACAGACAAACAAGGGATACCACACATGCACACACTGTTTAGATGACACCGAAAGCATATATTTGGATAAATGCAGAAAGAATGTGTACCTGGGGCATCGTCGATTTCTTCCGACCAACCATCAATGTCAAAAGAAAGGCAAGCATTTCAAAGGCGAGGTAGATCACCGAAAGAAGCCCGTCGTCCGTACTGGTGATCACATACTTGCTATGGTCAATGATTTACAAGTAATCTTTGGAAAGGGTCCCGGCAGACTATCTGTTCCGAATGACGCTGAGGGACGCGCACCCATGTGGAAGAAGAAATCTATATTTTGGGACCTACCCTATTGGAAAGACCTAGAGGTCCGCTCTGCAATCGACGTGATGCACGTGATGAAGAATATTTGCGTGAACCTGCTAGGTTTCTTGGGCGTGTATGGAAAGACAAAAGATACACCGGAGGCACGGGAGGACCAACAATGTGTGCATGAAAAAGACGGCATGCCTCCAAAGCAGTATGAAGGTCCTGCCAGCTACGCTCTTACCAAAGATGAGAAGGAAATCTTCTTTGAATGCCTGCTCAGTATGAAGGTCCCGTCTGGCTTCTCGTCCAATATAAAGGGAATAATAAATATCCCAGAGAAAAAGTTTCAGAACCTAAAGTTTCATGACTGCCACGTGATTATGACGCAACTGCTTCCGGTTGCATTGAGGGGGCTTCTACCGGAAAACGTTCGATTAGCCATTGTGAAGCTATTTGCATTCCTTAATGCAATCTCTCAGAAGGTGATCGATCCAGAAATCCTACCAAGGTTAAGGAGTGATGTGGCGCAATGTCTTGTTAGTTTCGAGCTGGTGTTCCCACCTGTAGGAGATATGCCCTAGAGGCAATAATAAATGTTATTATTTATCTCCGTGTTCATAATTAGGTTTATGTTCCATGCTATAACTGCTGTGGTTCCCGAGCCCGTATATCCATAAAGGCTCTGGGGAAAACCCATGTGCACGTGTGGAATAATAAACGGTAAAATGTATTCCTAGTCATGCCTCTAAGACTAGCTCAAGTGTTGCATGATGATTATGTTTTCCCAATCATAGGCATGTCTATGCCAGCAACTTTGAGGGCACAAATGTTAGAAGAACATTTGTGTTGAATCGACCCGATTGATGTTATGCTATGAGATACATTCGTCACAAGTTAATGGTTAATAACGCAGAGATGGTTAATGTTTGCATAATTCCTTAGACCATGAGAGTATCGAGTTTCTTCATGCTTGCTTCATGAACTTTGGGGTTTGTTAAACGTCATCCGTAAATGGGTGGCTATTACGGTGGCTTACGGGTTCATGGAAAAGTATGTCAAGTAATTTGATAGCTCAAGATTGAGATTTGCTCCTCCGGCGATGGAGAGATATCTCTGGGCCCTCTCGGTGTTACGGTATCCATCATCGTCTGGCCAGACACTTTGTGATTTGATCACGGGGATGCCGGAACACGGTAACGAGAAAAGAGAACAATACCGGTAACGAGGTAACTAGCATAGTGGACAAGTTGTTGATCCACGGGAATGCCAACATGTCTCACCTTGGGTGTTTGTAACATATCGCGAAGCAACAGGAATAGCACACGGCAACTGGAGGTTCACTCGAATATTCATTCGTGTGGGTATAGGGGTCAATATGGGTGTCCACGGCTCCGATGCTGATCATTGATCGGAAAGTGTTCCGGTCATGTCTATACTTCACCGAACCTATAGGGTCACACGCTTAAGGGTCATCTATCTGTTGAACGCTAGACAGGGAGTCTGAGAGAAAGTCACCGAAAATGTTTCGGAGACAACGGAAGAGTTCCGAGAGAGAGAACACCGAAAGAGTTTCGGTAAAACTGAAAAGTTGTTTCGGAATATATTATTTGGTCAAAAAGGGTTTCGGCACCGCCTGGAAATTTTCAGAGGATGCCAGAATTGGTCTGGGAACTTCTGGGAATTTTCGGAGAGAAAAACCGGAAATGTTCCGAAACTGCCGTAACCGCTGTTAATGCTTTCCGCTGATGAAAACCACCGCACCGAAAATGTTTCGGATCATGCCCAGAATAATTTTAGAGGGTGCCGAAAATGTTCTGGGACCTTCTGGAATTTTTCAGAAAAAGTTTCGCGGAAAACATCTTGTCTCAGCGCGAGGGGACAAGATCCCACGAATCGGGGGTTGCATGTTTGGTGGCTTTTTGTCTAGGGAGCATGCATGTTTCATGGAGACATGTTGGTGGCTTGTTGGGGGGCCCCCCCCATGGGGAGACAAGGTGTGGGCCGGCCCAAGGGCTGCCATGGTGGTGTCCCCTTGGTGCCCCCCTTGTGTTACCATTATGCCCTTTCATGTGTGACATGAAGCTTGGGTATTTTGGTATTTCAACATCCCACCCCACCCCTTGCCTTGGCCTATAAAAGGAGGAGAAGGGGCTGCCATTCTCCCCATCCCTTGCTCTCATACACATGCCAAGATGTTATCTGGCTTCTCTCTCCCTCCCACGAAAAGAGTTTCGTAGAGCCGAAAGGCTGTCTGGGTTCTGGCAGGAACTAGTTCTGGACGGCGAAGCCCTGCCGGATAGGTGACACCGTATGTGTGCAACTCTGTAGAGAGGTCGTAGTTTCGATCTTAGTGCCCGAGGGGCTGTTCGAGAGTGCCTCCCGAAGGGCTGTCCAAGTGACGGTCCGAGTTCTGTGAGTCCTCCCGAAGGGCTGTCCGAGTGACCATTCGAGTTTCGAAGGTCCTCCCGAAGGGCTGTCCGCGACATCGTCCGGGGGACTGTTCGACCGCCTCCCGGAGGGCTGTCCGAAGGGAAGACGAGGGTATACATCCTCGTGGTTGGGAGGTTGTAAATCCTAGCTGCGGGGATCTGCACCGCCGATCGTCATCGACTCTACTTCCGCTGCGCTACGAGTCGGTAACGAACATGATCAAACCTTGTATGCAGTCTCCATAGTGGTCCTGGGCTGGTGCGTAGGGCGGAAAATTTTTGTTTTCTGCTGCGTTACCCTACACCACCATCCTTCTTCAATATCATGACGCACGTCCTAGTTCATCTAGTCGACGAGATTGTCGTTCTGGGCCCTGTATTTCTACACAATATGTTCCCCTTTGAGAGGTTCATGGGAGTCCTAAAGAAATATATTCGTAACCGCGCTAGGCCAAAAGGAAGCATCTCCATGGGCCATCAAACAGAGGATGTCATTGGGTTTTGTGTTGACTTCATTCCTGACCTTAAGAAGATTGGTCTCCCTCAATCGCGGTATGAGGGGAGACTGACTGGAAAAGGCACGCTAGGAGCGGACTCAATAATATGTAGGGACAGGCATTCTTGGTCTCAAGCACACTACACAGTTCTACAGAATTCTACCTTGGTGACCCCGTATGTCGATGAACACAAGAATATTCTGCGTTCCAAACACCCGGAGCAGTGTGACGACTAGATTACATGTGAACACATCAGGACTTTCGGCAGTTGGTTGCAAACACATCTCATGTGTGACAACACTGTTTCTGATGAGCTGTACTCGTTGGCCAGGGGACCATCTTCGACTGTATTGACATACAAAGGGAACGAGATAAATGGGAATACATTTTACACGATCGCCCAAGATCAAAATAGCACCAACCAAAACAGCGGTGTCCGCTTTGATGCAGCAACCAAGAGGGGAAAGGACAAATATTATGGTTACATAGTAGACATATGGGAACTTGACTATGGACATGATTTTAAGGTCCCTTTGTTTCAGTGCAAATGGGTCAATCTGTCAGGAGGCGGGGTACAGGTAGACCCACAGTACGGAATGACAACAGTGGATCTGAACAATCTTGGGTACACAGACGAACCATTCGTCCTAGCCAATGATGTGGCGCAGGTTTTCTATGTGAAGGACATGTCTACCAAACCGAGAAAAAGAAAAGATAAGGAAGCGAATACATCATACGATGAGTCAAAGCGCCACATAGTTCTTTCAGGAAAAAGAGACATCATGGGATTGGAGGGCAAGACAGACATGTCTGAAGATTATGAAAAGTTTCATGAAATTCCTCCCTTCAAAGTCAAGGCTGACCCAAACACCCTGTTAAACGATGAAGATTATCCATGGTTACGGCGCAATAAGCAAAGGACACAAGCGAAGAAAAAGTGAAGACTTTATCTCCACAACTATTATGATGATGCCTTTGATCTAGAATATCACTGCAGTTACATGTGAAGAAATGAAATGCCTTTTGTAACAGATGAGTTTTCGTATGAAACCCTGACACTTCGAAAGAGATTGTCCGTTTTGTACACGAAGTGCATCCAGTTTTTGCCGTAACCCTCTCAACTTTTTATAACATGCTATGTGGGTGAAATGATGATACCATGCCAACTTTCAACCTTTTCAGAGTTCATTTGTAGTGCTTTTCAATTTCAGGGTCATTTAGCTTAAAAAAAAATCAGTAAATGCATGAAAAATACCAGGTGAAGTCAGAAAGGGTTGAAAATTGATGATGTGGCTTTGAATGGTTCATTTTGAACACACAAAAAGTCTGGAGTTCAAATAAGTTCAACAAAAATGAAATACCTTTGTAACAGATGAGTTTTCGTCCGAAACCCTGATACGTAGAAAGAGATTGTCCGTTTTGTACACGAAGTGCATCCAGTTTTTGCCGTAACCCTCTCAACTTTTTATAACATGCTATGTGGATGAAATGATGATACCATGCCAACTTTCAACCTTTTCAGAGTTCATTTGTAGTGCTTTTCAATTTCAGGGTCATTTAGCTTAAAAAATCAGTAAATGCATGAAAAATACCAGATGAAGTCAGAAAGGGTTGAAAATTGATGATGTGGCTTTGAATGGTTCATTTTGAACACACAAAAAGTCTGGAGTTCAAATAAATTTTCAAAAAAATGAAATACCTTTGTAACAGATGAGTTTTCGTCCGAAACCCTGATACTTTGAAAGAGATTGTCCGTTTTGTACATGAAGTGCATCCAGTTTTTGCCGTAACCCTCTCAACTTTTTATAACATGCTATGTGGGTGAAATGATGATACCATGCCAACTTTCAACCTTTTCAGAGTTCATTTGTAGTGCTTTTGAATTTCAGGGTCATTTAGCTCAAAAAAATCAGTAAATGCATGAAAAATACCAAATGAAGTCAGAAAAGGTTGAAAATTGATGATGCCGCTTTAAATGGTGCATTTTGAACACACAAAAAAGTCTGGAGTTCAAATAAGTTCAAAAAAATGAAATCCTTTTGTAACAGATGAGTTTTCGTCCGAAACCCTGATACTTCGAAAGAGATTGTCCATTTTGTACACGAAGTGCATCCAGTTTTTGCCATAACCCTCTCAACTTTTTAGCACATGCTATGTGGGTGAAATGATGATACCATGCCAACTTTCAACCTTTTCAGAGTTCATTTGCAGTGCTTTTCAATTTCAGGGTCATTTAGCTCAAAGAATGAACTAAAAATAATCAATTAAAATATTCTGTTATGATCAACTAAAACAAAACTATAATATTCTTCAATAGCAAAAAGAATCAACTAAAAAGCTTTTATAAAACTTTAATAGCAAAAGGAATCAACTAAAAAGCTTTTATAAACCTCTACTATTTTTTAAACTAAAATTTTATGCAACTAAAATATCAAAGTATTTTCTGTTCAAAACATTAATAGCAAAAAGAATTTTCATAAAGAAATTTTTCTTCTTAGAAACTTTAATAGCAAACTAAAATAACAAAATCTGTTTTTGATTAAAACAGACATTTAAAATAACCTAAAAATTACCAAATTGAATATAATGATAAAACACAGTAATATTAAATAGCAGGAAAAAGAATCACTCAAAAATCTATTTTTATAGTAAAGTTAGTCACAAACTAGTGATTCACATAAATTTAAAAGAATTCAAATTTAAACTATTCAAATTTAAAAACTAATGGCACTAACAGAAAGTTTATAATTTTTGTGACCTAAAAGCAAAAAGAATCACTGAAAACTGTAAGTATTTAGCTGTAAGTAGAAACAAAAAAAAAGCAAAAAAGAAAACAAAAAAACAGGAAAAAAATGCCGCCTACTAGGCCAGCACGGCCTGAATACGACTAGAAACCCAGCTAGTTGGGCCAGGATTCAGGCCCGCAGCAGGCCCAGTAGGCTCACAGGCATAGCAGTGTGAGATTAGGCCCATAGGCCTGCAGTTCAGAGGAGTTCGAGAGAGAGGGCGGGGCAGAGCTTATAAACAACACTCGACGCTTCTCAGCTAGCGAGGTGGGACTAAACATCCCACCGCACCGCGCCAATTACAGCACAAGGCCATTGGTCCCGGTTCGTGCCATGAACCGGGACCAATGCACCCCTTTGGTCCCGGTTCGTGGCACCAACCGGGACCAATGCCCACCTTTGGTCCCGGTTCGTGCCACCAACCGGGACCAAAGATCTCTGCTTTCCGCCCTTTGGGCTGCTGAAAAGAGACATTTGGTCCCTGTTGGTGGCACGAACCGGGACCAAAGGGGGGCATTGGTCCCGGTTTGAGCCACCAACCGGGACCAAAGGGTTGGGTATATAACCAACACTTGTGAAAATTTTCATTTTCATCTCGCAGTTGCCCCCGACGACGCCGACCTCCTCGACGTCGCCAGGCTGCCCCGACACCGTCGCCATCGCCCGTGCCCCTGCCCCGCCCCCGAACCCACGCCGACGCCATCCGCCGCCCTCGCCCTCGCCGTCCGCCGCCCCCGAGCGCGCCCGGCCGCCTCGGCCCGCCCCCACCATCGTCGTCGTCGCCGGCTCCGTCACGCGGCGCCCCCGCCGTCGCCCTCGCCAGCCGACGCCGTCCGCCGCCCCCGAGCGCCCGGCCACGCCCCTGCCCTGGCCCGCCCCCACCGTCGCCGTCGCCGTCGCCGTCGCCGACGCCCTCGCCACCCCCGCCGTCGCCCTCGCCGGCCACCCCCGCTGTGAGCCGCCGCCGCCCCGGCTCTGTTTTTTTGTTCATTTTTTATATGATGAATTTTTTGTTCATATATATATAATGTATATATGTATGTATGTGGCTATATGTATGTAGATGTTCATATATATATGTATTAATTTTTTTGTTCAGAGTATTTTTTTGTTCATAGCATTTTTTTTTGTTCATATATGTATGTGGCTATATGTATGTAGATGTTCGTTGTCGATATACCCCCTCCCCGATAACTTCGACATGAGGGGGGGGTCGATATACCCCCTCCCCGATAACATTTTTTTCCATGTATGTATGTCGTTGTCGATAATAACCGCCCTCCCCGTTACTTCGACATGAGGGGGGGGGTCGATAAACCCCCTCCCCGATAACATTTTTTTTCCATGTATGTATGTCGTTGTCGATATACCACCTCCCCGATAACTTCGACATGAGGGGGGGGGTCGATATACCCCCTCCCCGATAACATTTTTTTCTAAGTTACTAAGGTAAAATGTTCACCCCCCCCTCTCGATATACCGGGCGACCAACTCTCGAGGCCACCCAAACCCTAGAAAAAAAGCGTTGTCGATCTCCTACCCCCTCCCGCCCCTACCCGACAAACTCTCGAGGCCACCCAAACCACTAGAAGAAAACTCCGGTAACTTCGACATGAGGGGGACGTCGATCAACCCCCTCTCGCCCGAACAAGTCTATGTATCATTTTATATCGCGGTGGACATATATCAAAGTTTGATCATATGTCAAAGTTTGAATTTTGACATATGCAACATTTGATCATATATCAAAGTTTGATCATATGTCAAAGTTTGATCATATGTCAAAGTTTGAATTTCGACATATGCAACATTTGACATAGATTTATCAAGAATGCCCCCATTATGGATGTGCACAAGTTGATCCAATTTTTTTTCTGATCTCATATATATATATATATATATATATATATATATTCTTCTATATGTCATGTTGTCTGTCAAAGTATTGAAGAAATTCATGGCTTCATCATTAGCCGGAAGTAACAGGCGTATGATGCTACGAAGCTCTTCAAAGTTGTTTTGAAATGGAGTTCCGGATAGAATAATTCGCTTTTTGGTACGAATTTCAGCAAAGGCCTTCCAAATAGCGATATTCGGAAGGCTCTTGCTGAACTTCGTACCAAAAAACTAATTATCATATCCGGGACTCCGTTCCAAAACAATTTTGTAGAGCTTCGTACCATTATGCGCCTGTTACTTCCGGCTAATGATGAAACCATGGTTTTCTTGAATCCTTTGACACTAGACAACGTGACATATAGAAGGGTAGATGAGATCAAGAAAAATATGGACCATTTTCTGCACATCCAGAATGGCGCCATTTTGTTAAACCCCTTAAAGGTTAAGAGAATCCCTTGTTTGACATTCATGAGAGAGGTGATCCGGACGTCGGACATTCATGAGAGAACTCCGGTACGTAACTCTTCAACATGAGGGGGGACGTCGATCAACCCCCTCTCGCCCGACCAAACCCTAGAAGCGTCGAGGCCACCCCAAACCCTAGAAGCGTTGCCGAGGCCACCCCAAACCCTAGAAGCATCGAGGCCACCCAAATTTACCAAGTTAAAAGAGCGTTGTCGAGGCCACCCCAAACCCTAGAAGCGTTGTCGAGGCCACCCCAAACCGTAGAAGCGTCGAGGCCACTAATATGATTCCTTGTTGTGATTAGCTAGCTAGGTCTATGTTTGTCACTAATATATCCATCTCTCATGTTTGTATATTAATTGCCATGTTGTAATATTTGCAGAAACTATGGAGCAAAGAGACTTGGAACAAGAACAGTTGTTGGGGGACATAATCCTCAGCGGAGGTGATGTCTTGTCATTTCTCAACGACACCGATGGTCAGGAAGGAGAGGATGACGGCTCCGGTGATCGAACAATGGAGGAGGAAGGACATGATCATGATGGCTCCGGTGACCGAATGCCGGAGGAAGAAGGAGACCATGATGACGGCTCCGGTGATCGAACGGAGGAGGGAGCTGTTGCAAAGTCCGGCGAGGTATATATATTAATTAAGCCTGTGCTGACTAGCTAATTGATGCATTAATTGTTTTGGTATGTACATATATTAACTCTTCTTTCTTCTTTTATAGCCCTCCGGATCGAGCCAAACTTCGGTAACGAGACGAGGCCCAAAGAAAAGGTTGCGCCAGAATGAAAGGTTCACAATCACAGCACTCGTGGACGATGGCCTACTGATTGAACCCAAGCGGACCAAGGACGCATATCTGCTCAGTGCGAAGCTATTGTTAGGGACAGCATCCCGACAAGCATCAAGCAATGGAATAAGCCTAAGGACGACGACCCTCAAGTTTCTTATGTCACCGATAGACAGAAAGATGATCTTTGGACCTCGCTGAAAGAAAATTTTACCCTACCGCCAGAGGAGGATCCGAATACGCCTGTTATAGAGCCAAAGGTCAAGGCGTGTGCTCTGAAGAAGATGGCAGATCTATTCAGGAGGTGGAAGAATGAGTTGAAATCAAAGTTTGTCGACAAAGGGAAGACTCCATAATTCACCGGCCGATATGAGAAGATAAGAGATCACTGGCCCGCATTTGTGGAATACAAGACATCGGACAAGAGTAAGAAAATGTCAGAGAGAAATAAGATAAATGCTGCAAAGAAACAGTTTCACGATCACACGGGGTCAGGTGGCTACCTCAAAGCCCGGCCATTGTGGGACAAAGCTGAGAATGACCTGATTGCTAAAGGGGTCGAACCAGAGACATTGAACTGGCCAGACCGTTCAAGGACTTGGTTCTTCGGGGTTGGGGGAACTTTGGACCCTGAAACAGGGAAGTGCCGTTGGACGGACGAGCAACTTGCAATACCCGTCAAGAAGCTTCAGAAGTGTATCATCGCAGCGCAGGAAGGAACGTTCATTCCCGACAGAGAGAAGGACGAGCTGACTAAGGCCCTCGGGAATCCTGAGCACCCTGGATGAACACGAGGCACACCAGGCTCCGTTCCGTGGGTGGTTGGGTTTGCCGGCACAGGCGGTTATAGAAGCCGAGAGAGAAAGAGGAAAGCGGAGCTGAGCAAAATGCAGAAGCTCAATGCAAGACTAGTAAAGCTAGAGGAACTTGCAGCTGCCGGCCAACCATCTCAACGGCACGAAGATCTTGCCCAAGAAGCTACCCCACCATCTCAGCGGAGAAGCAGCGTGGCTTCCACGGAGCTCGTTCAGCCTGATTTCACGGCTCCTAGCTACCCCGTGGATACTATCACGGAGGCTCAACATTGCCAGCTTATGACGAAATGGCAGAACCTCACTTTGAAGGCGGCTATCAGCTCTGTTGCGCCTCCTCAACCTAACGGAACTTTTCACTGCCGTCCGATTCCACATGGCTATGCTGTTGTGACAGTGGATGAAGTAATGGAGGGATTTGATGAGCTCGAGCTTGACCACCCTACAGGTGAAGGGGAGAATCAGCAGGGTTATGCTCTAAGGACTACATGTCTATGGCGGAAGGAGTACATCAAGCTTCCAAACTGGACGCCTCCTCCTTCGGCGAGTCAGGCCACTCCGCCTCCTCCTCCTCCTCCTTCTCCGGCTAGTCAGGCCACTCCGCCTCCTCCTCCTCCTCCTCCTCCAGCGAGTGATCAGGGCACTCCGCCTCCTTCTCCGGCTCCTCCGGCATGTGAGGCCACTCCGCCTCCTCCGGCGCGTCGGAGCACGCCGCCTCCTCCTCCTCCTCGTCAGCAACGGCGGAAGACAGACGCCGCCGCTCCGGCTCCTCCGGCGTGTCGGAGCACTCCGCCTCCTTCTCCGCCTCGTAAGCAACGATGGAAGAGAGACGCCGCCGCTCCGGCGGCTAGCAGTACAGCCAGAGGCGGGAGGCAATTCATATATGGTTCATCTCTCAAGCCTCTGGAAAAGTTACCATACGAGAGGACCGAGAAGGAAAACGAGGACATCTCTCGTGCCGAAGTGAGGGACTTTTTTGCAAAGAAACCTCCACCTCCAAAGGAGACGATAGATCCGGTGAAAGCGAAGCGCACTATCGATGCCCTGAAGCGACCACCACCGTCTCCGCTGGATTCCAACTATGTCCGCTGTATTAAAAAGGCATATGGAGATGCGCGACGGTCTGGAAGTACTTCAAGTGATGTAAGGTTAGCAGAACGAAGAAGTGGGAAAAAAATCCCCAGCTCGGCGAACAGGCGAACCAATCGTGCCCCCCGCTCAAGGTGTCTAGCGATCTCGTTGCTCATCATCCGGGGATGGTGCCCGGTACCAATCCTGCAGATTACCTGGGCGATGATGTAGTGTTTGATATGTTAGAGGTGGAAGAATTCAGATACCAGTACGGGCAGCCGCTCGTCAAACCTGATCATCCTCCTCTAACAACGATGATGCGAAGATTTCATGAATGGTACATGAAAACCTACAGCGAGTCTGGGAAGGATACTTTGACGATGAGAATTAAAGTGGAGCACGACCTCGTTGGAATGGATCAGTTGTCTATTGAATTTGACGAGTTATTCCAGTTATACAATCAAAAGGCCCTCGACAAAACACTCGTGACTTGCTACTGTCTGTAAGTACTACTTCTGTAATTAAGTCTCTATATCTAGCTCAGATCTTTCATTGCATGTATATATAATTATCCTCACTATATTATGCAGATTGAAGATCGTCGAATGCAGAAAAGCACAAATCTATGACATTGGGTTCATTAACCCAAATGTCATACATGAATGGACGGTTGACAAGA
The DNA here is from genome assembly GCA_011799875.1 of Thinopyrum elongatum. Taxonomy (NCBI): domain Eukaryota; kingdom Viridiplantae; phylum Streptophyta; class Magnoliopsida; order Poales; family Poaceae; genus Thinopyrum; species Thinopyrum elongatum. The sequence goes on along the minus strand of CM022302.1, from coordinate 74,482,884 downwards.
ATGTCGCAGAAACCGAGGACAACTTGCTACAATCGTTGCTTAAAAATCAAAACAAAGAGAAAATACTCTTTCCTTACAACTTCAAGTGAGTGTTACTGTCTTGTGCATATTCGGTTTCCCTTATTACTCGAGGTTATAGTAATGTAATTGATGAGTTATGCATGCGTGCGCAGGTTCCACTTTATTCTGCTGGAGATTAAGCTTGAGCGGGGAATAGTAACCATCTTAGACTCGAGACGAAAAGATCCCCAGGAGTATGCGGACATGACTGAAATGCTCCAGAAGTAAGTTCAATCGATCATTATCGCACCATATCGGTAACTTTGTTCATTTCCTGATATCAAGTAATTATTTTCTTTGTCTGGCAGGGTTTGGAAAGAGTTCACCGGAATTGTTCTGGCACTGCCGAGGGAGCTGCGATTTACACACCCGAAAGTAAGTACTACTAGCTAGTTCCGCGCATCTCCCACTGATTCTAGTTTCATCAATACCATTTATAATGCTTGATTATCAGTTTGATTGAACTCTATTTCTCGTAAAGTGCTTGTGGCAGGAAGCCGAGAATGATTATTGTGGATACTACGTTTGCGAGTTCATCTATAACGCCACGACCTCTAAGCGGGGCTACTCTGAAAAACTATATGAAGTGCGTAAGCAATAATATTCACAATTTTATTTTATTACCATCATTTGTGTTGAGTTTCATTCATATATATGTATTGACCCCCTTCTTCAAATTAGATGTGGTAGATGCGGGATGAACTCCTACCACATGATCGCATACGAGCAATTCAAGAAGAATTGGCGGGATTCTTTCTTAACCACGTCATAAATCCAACCGGAGAATACCATGTGGAACTTGACATTAGATGTTAGGGATTGTAAGAGATCTTATATTGTATATATGTAGCTAGTAGCGTCGGATAGATATACGAAAACTTGTTGTTCGACCAATCTCTCGGAGAAAAAGAGGTCGATCACTTCTCTCTGTATATGTTCATGACGATCTTGTGTACTTAATGGTTCCTTCATTTGCTTACTAGCTAGCGTGTCGAGTTCTCTCTATACGTATAGTAGCTAGCGTCGACCAAGCATGGAGAAAGAGAGGACACTTCTCTCTATTAGCTAGCTAACACAATATGAAACCCCTAAATTAACCCTCCAAAACCCCCTAAACCCCCCCCCCCTTTAAAAAAAACAAAAACCCTAGCTCCTGCCAAATGCTGACGTGTGGATGCCTTTTGGTCCCGTTTGAAGGGGCTCCACGGCCGCTGCGGGGAGCCCAGCAGGAGGACCTTTAGTCCCGGTTGGTGTCAACCGGGACTAAAGGTCCTCCTGCCTGGGCTCCCCGCAGCGGCCACGTGGAGCCCCTTCTGTCCCGGTTCGTAAGCGAACCAGGACTAAAGGTTTTGGGCTTTAGTCCCGACCCTTTAGTCCCGGTTCCAGAACCGGGGCTAATGGGCCTCTGGAACCGGGACAAATGGACCGTTTTCCACTAGTGATGCATCTTGCTCCGCAAAGCGGGCCTTCTCCCTCTTTTCCACCTTCTCCTAGACCCAGAACTGAATCAAGGCTTCTGACGAGGAGAGTAATCTAAGTATATATTCTACTTAACTTTGTTCACATAGAATTTCTTCCAGTATCACACCCGCATTGCAACACAGTCAAAATCATTGAGTCCCAAAACCATAGCACAACTACATTGGAAAGCAGTAGAAATAACTAGTCATTATGTATTACCTATAAGAGAGGGAGGTTACCAACAAGATTTCTTGTTTATTGCTCTTGTACTATTTTAATCTCTAAATGATGTGATAAGTGTCAGGTTTGCCTAATTTATATCATCCTCGTCCAACATAAGGTTCAGGTAATCTAAACTGTCTTGTGACTTTGTACTTGGACATAGTAGGCGACTGACTGCGCACAATGTGAACCTTCTCATGAAGTGTTCTGTAGATCCTTTGATTTATTTGATTTGTTGCACCAAGCCTTGTAAGTAATTGCTGCACTTTTGGGTCTTTGTATGCCGCAAACAGTTTGACCTGTTTCTATTTTTTTTGGGACTCGATCGTCTTGTCTGCATGGCTTCGTTTAATTTTAGGTACCTCTCCTTCTGAAGACAGACCCATGATATCAACTACATTCTCTACCTTTATTTTAACTGTTTTATGTTTGCCTAAAAAATGTTTTCTGTTGACAATGAATGCCTCATCTCCCGTATTGTAAGCATTTAAATATCACATAGATGTAGTAACCCCTTAAGAGTAGAGTTTGCAATCTTTTCCCTCTGATTGCCATACAAGACTTTCCAAATAGTATAAATAGCACCATGGTAGCAGCCCATTGTTTCATGTACGTAAATATCATAATAATTAGGTAAATTGCAAAAGAGTAAGAGGATGCAATGTATTGTGACAAGTTGTTATTACGTACATGTGATGTTTCAATAATCTAACAGTAGTATATACATACCTTCTCTCTAGCCGTTGTCGCTTTATTTACAGAAGCCATGACCGGCGATGCATCTAACATTAGCATATGAAAAAAAAGTATAATTTTTTTACAAGTTTAGGGTAGTTGGCATTTTTATAAGCCGTTCATTGGTCTTGATCTAACGATAGATAAATGGGTAGTACTAGGTAGTACTGGCAAGAAAGTACTCAAAAGTACTAAATAACACGGGGTAAGTACTCAAGATGTGGGTTCGTTTCTTAAGTGAGGGATAAATTAGTCATTAGGAGGGATCATGATTTATCCTCTCCCAGCGCGCCGTCGCTTCTCTTCGTCTCTTCAAATCCAAAACGGCCGCCGCTCCTCTTCAAATCCAAAACCACCACCACCGACTAGTTCTAGTGTTGTGGAGAAGTAGATCAATGGAGGACTACAACCAATACGCGACAATTGCAGGCGGCGACGATGTGAGGTTAGCTAGGATGATGGAGATCAAGTTGTGGTTTCACAACCAGTGGGAATTAGCAAAGCGGGCGATGGCGGTGGCCTCAAGTATGAAACCGAGCGAAAAGGTGAGGATCCTCCCGGAGGGATTCAAGCGGGGTCATATAGAGGTGCTCCTCTAGGCCATGGAGCAGACAGATTCTTCGGATTTGGACGTGAGGCGAAGGTGGCGGGAGTATCAATCCAAGATTGAGCATCCAGAGGGTCCAGGATCAAGCATCCAGTTGCCGGCGCCGCTAATGTTCTGCACGGTGCAGTTTTCGATGGTGCCGTTCTAGAGCGCCGAGCCGGTGGCGTCTTCCTCGACCATACCCAAATGCAAGAGGAGCAAAGCAGTTGGTGCAACGACGCTTCCCAGTCGTTCTCCAAGGTTCCCTCATTGTTCTCCTTGTCTCACGGGGCGGCAGTTTGTGGCTGAGGAATAGGAGGGGAGTGCTCCAACGAATAATCAGAGGAGGAGCTTAGGGTCATCAGTAAGCTTCACACTCGATCTAATTTTCCTTCTAATCATGCTTACAATTATGGTGTGAGTGTTGAGAATGTGCATTGAGTAAAGTATGCATCTGCGTCTAAAAAGAAAAAGAGAGCTAATGTCTTCTTCAAAAATTAGGAGGGATAATTTTGCTAGGGTTGATAATAGTTTAGAGGGGAATTGCCGCATCTTATGATTTCTTGAGGTCATTGAAAGGGGAATGAGATGTTAACGAGACATTTGCAATAGTTGCCCCTGAGTAGGTGGAATATTTTAAAATGTGCTTTTAACCTAAATAATTTGCCTGGTGATTTGACTACATGATTTGGGGCTGGATTAATAGATTTCCAAAAGAAGATAAGAAACTTGTGTGGATGGGTATGTCTGCTATGTTTTCGGTTGTGTGGAGGAGTAGGAATGATATCATTTTTGAAAGAAAAGAGAATTTTAATCCAATGTCTGTTATTAAACGAATGACAACATGGATTTTTGATTGGTCCATTGTACAGATAAAGAAAGAGTCAGGATGCTAAAGGGTGGGAGCAAGGCTACTAGAGCGGTTATCAAGTGGGATCTAGAAAGCTTTCCAGGGTTGTTGAATTGTTGTTATCTCTCTGTAGTTTGTATTAGGGTATGCTGCATATAAGCTAGCATATAAGTTAGTAATTTGGTCTGTTAGGTATGTTGTATAGATCAGCATATAAGCTAGTAGTTTTGTGATGCATACTAAGAACTCAAGTATGGAGATCTATGGTAAAAGTTTCTCTTGAACTGAAGATGTTCAGGTTATATCATAAACTGAACATGTTATGTCTTTAACTGAAGACACTCAAGCTATATCTTAAACTGAATATGATCAAGTTACATATATGAGCATTTATAGCAAAAGAACAGAGCATGCATTACTTATTACCAAAAGTAGAGCATGCATTACTTATTACCAAAAGTAGAGCATGCATATTGCCAAAAGTACATATTGCCTGTTATAGCAAAAGAAGTGTCATATGCTAGTTATGGCAACAAAGTACAATGATCACAAAATGTAATAAGAACAATGTCACAAAAAAATTGTCGCCTACTTGGAGTAATTTTCCTAGATTTGCCACTGCTTGATGTATAGCAAGAAAATGTAAATTTTCCAAGATATGGCAGTTCAGTTTGCTAGATTTGGCACTGGTTGCATAAATGCTTGATGGATAGCAAAATTAATTAATTTATGCTAGATTTGGCACTACTTGCATAACTGACATATATAGCATAACTGACAATTCCAATGCATAACTGACAGTTCCATAACACAACTGTTCCACAACTGCTTACATTAACTTATATGCATCACATATGCATACCAAAACTAGCAAACTTCACTACTAAGTTATATGCATACCTAAACTACCATCTACATTACTTGAATGGGCTCAACAAAACTGCTGATGGTTTGACTGATCTGCGTGATCGTGATAATAACAAATCCACACGTGCAGCAATAGTGTTGGTGTCAAATTTAAGTTTGAGTTCTTCAAGACTTTTTGTTTTTGCTACTTTTGCTTCATCGACAATCTTCCTCGGGCATCCACGTGGTCTCTGCCTTTTGGAAGAGCTGGGTGTGTCGGGATCCTTTTGGGAGCTGGATGTGTCGGTTTTGCTGGCAACAATAGGATCGTTAATTTCTTGTACGTCGTCTTATGCATTCTTAGGTTTCGCTGCAAACTAGGCTTCATACATCTCCTCCTGTAGAGAAGACAGCGGTGCGTTAAATGCAATCATGAGACATAGGAAATAAATGTATTTTCAATGGTGTAGCACTAACCGCTATGGGGTACTTGTATGATTCGAGGCGAAGCGCGTTGCAATTTAAACGCGGAAGGCTTGAACATATTTTCCAGCTGAAAATATCTATGTGTGCCTAAATTAGATAAGCGACACATATGTTAGCACACCATTGAAGTCAAAGAAACTTGAAATGAAATTTAGTGTTTCATTGACCTGGTCAAATTTATCGATAAATTCTACCCCGTTCCATGACAACATGTACTTCATTGTGGACGCCCCACATGAATGCTTGCAATGTTTAATTGAAGCTTAGTAATCTTGGACGTGAAGGCGAGAAATAATTTAGGAGGCCATACGTACCCGTCCTTCTGTTGTGGTATGCTGTCATAGCGTACTTTCTTCCACTCGGCAAATTTGATGGGCTTAGCTGGTGTTACCAAGCCATCATTGACCACTTCGTTGATGCACACCTGAATGGACTCCACCTAGTGTACAACGAGTTATACAAAGGGTTACATTGGTACTTTGGAGTTCATGTGCCATGCCATGGTAAAAAGGCAGTAAGAGAACACTTACAAGAGTAGTGTTCTTCGTCTTGTCACAATATTCATTTTTGGAGTTTAGGACCCGAATCTTTTTGCTGTCAGAATTAAACATCATTAGCATCCAGTGGCTTTCGTGTACATTCAATGGGACGTGCACCTGCCGTAAGATGAGAGCAGACTCATTACACGCAAGAATTTGGATATGCAGTGCAATTAAGGTTCGGTGGACCGTTGAAATGTTTCATCTAGATTATGTCTGGAAATATGAAAGTGGAAGAAATGTGTACCTTTCGGCATCCTACAAATTTATTTGCTATACAAGCAAGCCACGAGCCTCAACGTCCCCTTGGAATAGCCCAATTTAATCCTAACAACTTTTTGGTTTCAACTGGGGATATGACTGGGGCAGTATCAGTCTGAACATTGCTACTGTGAGCATATGCCATAATAACATGCAAAATTTGCAATTATATAACAATAAGAGAGTATTTACAATACTTGATGTAGACTGGAGTATAAGGGGCTTACATCATCATAATGTATACTTTGTTCACATTTCGCTTGAGTTTTTCAGTTGTTAGGGGAATGTCTCTAATTAGAGCTACTTCAACAGGGTCTTGTGTTCCGCGGATGTAAATAGCCGCCTCTACATCCTCATTGGTCAACTTGTAATCATTATCAATGATAGGCTTTGGTAGTGTGATTCGTGGTTCCTACTTGTTCTGCACCACATGTTTTGCACTTGGTGTTTGAGTCGAAGTCCATGTCGTGGACGCGTCAAACTTAGGAGTTGTTGTGAAGGATTCACTGCGTATATTGACTTGTTCCTACAATAAAAAAATGGTCGTTGATCAGAAGTTTGTTAATGTTAGCTAGGTGTTGGGCCATAATTATCACCTAGACGCATGTTTTTTGTGACACTGATTATGGGTTGCTTTATTTTTGGTATCTTATTTCCTGTACCAATAAAAACATATGATGAATATGGAGGAAGATATTCATTCAAAAAATATGGAGGAACATATGCATAAAAACAATGTTGCAATATGAGATACCTGGAGTTCCTAAGTCTTTAATTTCGTCCTCGGACTTTAACAACCTAGGTTGACTTGAGGATTTACTCCTTATGTCGATCAAGTCTTCGCTCATGGTGAGGAATTTGGTTTCAAATTTGTGCTCTAGTTCCACTAATTGTCTACCTGCTATCTTATTTTCATGTTCAGAAAAACATCCATTGATGACTCCAAGTAGCATTTCCATTTGTGTAAACAAAACAGCAACCCGTTGTGAACAAAGCAAAATGAATAAGGTACGATGTGACCTTTCTGTGGTATTGAAAAAAGTGTCTTCGAAGGGCTTACTTGTTGGGTACTCATATGTTCACCTTATGATTGTGCTCAATAAAAATGTTCATCCACGTGTACATAATTGTTGTTTGGATAATTATTTGTATTGTTGGACGGTCATTGTGGAGCACAAATTTCCATCACAATCTTTGAATAAGATAGAATGAATCAATAGTAGCAAATAAATAACCAATTATACAAAGGTAAAGTCTAGAAAGGTAAGTCCGTTGTCAAGTCCTTCATTCTCATAAGCATCGCTTCTTATTTTTGCTGAGCACTCGTCCCATCATGCGATCAATGGAGGGGGTATACTAGGATACATCAATCTGCCAGTACGCAAATGCTCCCAGTACCAAAACTACACAACACATTATTTCATCAATATAGTGAAATATACAACGAAACAATCATTGTACAATGTTAGTGATGTAGCACTAACCTGAAGCAAAGGTAGATTTCTTTGTAGACTTACTTGATCTAGATTGTTAAATTTGTAAAGGGGCATGAACAAGTGATTCAGTGTGAAACATCCCTGGTTCAATTTTCAAATGTTTGCAATATATTTAACAAGGTTAGATATTTTGCGGCCACATAATCTTGTGCTATTTGTGCTAAAACAGTACCAATTGCGTACAGAACGAACCATCTCAGGAAATCTTCGTCAGGAGTTCTGAAGGATCTGAACGCCTTCTCAAGGCCACTCACAGAAATTACCCCCAATTTTTTATAAGTGTTATCAAAATTCCAAAACTCCTAAAGAAGATTTACTGAGGCGGTCCGTTCTGTACACAATTGGTACTGTTTTAGCACCAACAGCACAACATTACGTCGACACGAAATATCTCAACCTTGTTAAGGATATTGCAAACATTCGAAAATTTAACTGGGGATGTTTCACACTGAATCACTTGTTGAGGTCCCTTTACAAATTTAACAATCTAGATCAAGTAAGTCTACAAGGAAATCTACCTTTGCTTCAGGTTAGTGCCACATCACTAGTTAAGTACAATTATTGTTTCGTTGCATATTTCACTATACTGATGAAATAATGTGTTGTATAGTTTTGGTACTGGGAGCACGTGCGTACTGGCAGATTGATGTATCCTAGTATACCCCCTCCATTAATTGCACGATGGGACGAATGCTAAGCAAAAATAAGAAGCGATGCTTATGAGAAATGAGGACTTGATAAAGGACTGGTATCTTTCTAGACTTTAGCTTTGTATAACCGGTTATTTATTTTCTACTGCTGATTCATTCAACTTTATTCAAAGGATGTGATAAAATTTGTGCTCAACAACGACCGTGCAACAATACAAATAATCATCCAAGCAACAATTATGTGCATGTGGATGAACACGATTTTTATCAAGCGCAATCACAAGGTCAACATATGAGTAGCCAACAAGTAAGCCCTTCAGAGACACTTTTTTTCAATACCACAGAAAGGTCGCATCAAACCTTATTCATTTTGTTTTGTTCACAACGGGTTGCTATTTTGTTTACACATATGGAAGTGCTACTTAGAGTCATCAATGAACGTTTTTCTGAACATAAAAAGAAGATAGGCAGACTGTTAATGGAACTAGAGCACATATTTGATACCAAATTCCTCACCATGAGCGAAGACTTGATCAACATAAGGAGTAAATCTGCCAGTCAACCTAGGTTGTCAAAGACCAAGGGCAAAATTAAAGACTTAAGAGGGAACTCCAGGTATCTCATATTGCAGCATTTATTTTATGCATATGTTCCTACATATTTTTTTTTGAATGAATATCTTCCTCCATATTCATTATATGATTTTATAGGTACAGGAAATGAGATAGCAAACTAAAAGCAGCCCACAATCAGTGTCATAGAAAGCATGCGTCCATGTGATAATTATGGCCCACCACCTAGCTAACATTAACAAACTTCTTATCAACGATCATTTTTTTTATTGTAGGAACAAGTCAATGTATGTAATGAATCCTTCGCAGCAACTCCTAAGTTTGACGTATCCACGGCAGGGACTTCGACTCAAACACCAAGTACAAAACACGTGGTGCAAAACAAGGAGAAACCATGAATCACACCGCCGAAGCCTATCTCTGATAATGATTACAAGTTGACCGATGAGGATGTAGAGCCGGCCATTTTCATCCGCGGAACACATGACCCTGTTGAAGTAGCTCTAATCGGAGACATTCCGCTGACAACTTTAAAACTCAAGCAAAATTTGAACAAAGGATACATTTATGATGATGTAAGCCCCCTATACTCCAGCCTACATCAAGTATTGCAACAACTCTATTATTATTACATTCCAAATTTTGCAGGTCATTATGGCATATGCTCACATTAGCAATGTTGAGACTGATACTACCTCAGTCATATCCCCCATTGAAACCAGAAAGTTGTTAGGATTAAATTGGGCTATTCCAAGGGGACGTGGAGGCTCATGGCTTGCTTGTATAGCAAATAAATTTGTAGAACGCCGAAAGGTACACATTTCTCCCACTTTCATATTTCCCAGACATAATCTAGATGAAACATTTCAGCGGTCCACCGAACCTTAATTGCACTGCATATCCAAATTCTTGCGTGTAATGAGTCTGCTCTCATTTTACGGCAGGTGCACATCCCATTGAATGTACACGAAAGCCACTGGATGCTAATGATGTTTAATTTTGACAACAAAAAGATTCGAGTCCTAAACTCCAAAAATGAATATTGTGACAAGACGAAGAACACTACTCTTGTAAGTGTTCTTTTACTGCCTTTTTACCATGGCATGGCACATGAACTCCCAAAATACCAATGTAACCCTTTGTATAACTCGTCGTACACTAGGTGGAGTCCATTCAATTGTGCATCGACAAAGCGGTCAAGGATGGCTTGGTAACACCAGCTAAGTCCATCAAATTTGCCAAGTGGAAGAAAGTATGCTATGACAACATACCGCAACAGAGGGACGGGTACATATGACCTCCTAAATTATTCCTCGCCTTCACGTCCAAGATTACGGAACTTTAACTAAACATTGCAGGCATTCATGTGGGGCGTTCACATTGAAGTGCATGTTGTCGTGGAACGAGGTAGAATTTCGACCAGGTCATTTGAACACTAAATTTCATTTTAACTTTCTTTGCCTTCAATGTTATGCTAACATATGTGTCGATCTAATTTAGGCACACATTGATATTTTCAGTTGGAAAATATGTTCAAGCCTGTTGCGTTGAAATTGCAACGCTCTTCGCCTCGAATCATACAAGTACCCCATAACGGTTAGTGCTACACCACGAAAATTTCATTTATTTTCTATGTCTCATGATTGCATTTAACACACCGCTATCCTCTCTACAGGAGGAGATGTACGAAGCCCACGTTGCAGCGCAACCTAACGATGCAGAAGCCGACATACAAGAAATCAACGATCCTATTGTTGCCAGCAAAACCGACACATCCAGCTCCCAAAAGGATCCCGACACACCCAGCTCTTCCAAAGGCAGAGACCGCGTGGACGGCCGAGGAAGATTGTCGATGAAGCAAAAGCAGCAAAAACAAAAAGTCTTGAAGAACTCAAACTTAAATTTGGCACAACACTATTGCTGCACGTGTGGATTTGTTATTGTCACGATCATGCAGATCAGTCAAACCATGAGCAGTTTTGTTGAGGTCATTCAAGTAATGCAGATGGTAGTTTAGGTATGCATATATGATGTATATAACTTAGTAGTGGCATGCATATATGATGCATATAAGTTAATGTAAGCAGTTGTGTTATGGAACTGTCAGTTATGCATTGGAATTGTCAGTTATGCTATGCAATTCTTAGTTATGCAAGCAGTGCTATATTTGGATTTCATTTTGATGTTGCTATCCATCAAGCAACAATTAGTTCTGTTGCTATCCAATTTTTGTTTCTATCCGGTTATCAGTTATGCAAGGAGTGCCAAATCTAGCATAAATTAATTATTTTTGCTATCCATCAAGGAGTTATGCAACCAGTGTCAAATCTAGCTAACTGAACTGCCAAATCTTAGAAAATTTACCTATACATCAAGCAGTGCCAAGTCTAGGAAAAATTACTCCAAGTAGGCGACAAATTTTTTGTGACATTGTTTTTATTCCATTTTGTGATCATTGTACTGTGTTGCCATAACTGTCATATGTCACTTCTTTTGCTATAACAGGCAATAGGTACTTTTGGCAATCATTTGCATGCTCTACTTTTGGCAATAAGTAATACATGCTCTGTTCTTTTGTTATAATTGATCATATATACAACATGACCATCTTTAGTTAAAAAGAGAACATATTCAGTTTAAGATATAGCTTGAGCATCTTCAATTAAAGACATAACATGTTCAGTTTAAGATATAACGTGAACATCTTCAGTTTAAGAGAAACTTTTACCATAGATCACCATACTTGAGTTCTTAACATACATCACCAAACTACTAGCTTATATGCTGATCTATACAACATACCTAACAGACCAAATTACTAACTTATATACAACATACCCTAATACAAACTATAGAGAGACAGCAGCAGATTCAGCAACCCTGGAAAGCTTTGTAGATCCCACTTGCTAAGCGCTCTAGTAGCCTTGCTCCCACCTTTAGCATCCTTACTCTTTCTTCCTTTATTTGTACAATGGACCAATCTAAAATCCATGTTGTCATTCATCTAATAACAAACATTGGATTAAAATTCTCTTTCCTCTCAGAAATGATATCATTCCTACTCCTCCACACAGCCCAAAACATAGCAGATATGCCCGCACACACAAGTTTCTTATCTTCTTTTGGAAATCTATTAATCTAGCCCCCAAAGCATGTAGTCAAATCATTAGGCAAATTATTCAGATTAAAACCGCATTTTAAAATATTCCACCTACTCAGGGGCAACTGTTACAAATATCTCATTAAACATCTCCTTCCCCATTCATTGACCTCAACAAATCAGAAAAAGCAGCAATTGCGCCCTCTAAACTATTATCATCCCCAGCAAAATTATCCCTCCTAATTTTTGGAGAAGACATTAGCTCTATTTTTCTTTTTAGACACAGACTTTACGCAATGCACATTCTCAACACTCACATCGTGATTGTAAGCATGAGTAGAAGAAAAATTAGATCGAGTGCGAAGCTTACTGATAAGCGTAAGCTCCTGCTCTGATTATACGCCGGATCACTCCCTTCCTATTTCTCTGCCGCAAACCGCCGCCCCGTGAGACAAGGAGAACGGGGAGGGAACCTTGGAGAATGACGGGGAAGCATCGTCGCGCCAACTGCTTTGCTCCTCTTGCATTTGGGTACGGTCGAGGAAGACGCCACCGGCTCATCGCTCTCGAATGGCATCATCGCAAATGGCACCATGCGGAACATTAACGGCATCGATAACTGGATGCTCGATCCTGGACCCTCTAGATGCTCGATCTTGGATCGATACTCCCATCATCTTTGCCTCACGTCCGGATCCGGCGAATCTGTCTGCTCCATGGCCCAGAGGAGCACCTCTATATGATCCCGCTTGACTCCCTCCAGGAGGATCCTCGCCTTTTCGCTCGGTTTCAGACTTGAGGCCACCGCCACCGCCCCCTTCGCTAAGTCCCACTGGTTGTGAAACCACGACTAGATCTTCATCATCCTGGCTAACTTCACATCATCGCCGTCTGCAATCGTCATGTATCGGTTGTACTCCTCCATCGATCTACTTCTCCACAGCACTAAAACTAGTCAGCGGTGGTTTTGGATTTGAAGAGGAGGGGCAGTCGTTTTGCATTGAAAGAGACGAAAGGAGCGGCGGCGCGCTGGGAGAGGATAAGACGAAGAGGAGCGGCAATGCGCTAGGACAGGATAAATCATGATCCGTCATAATGACTAATTTACCCCTCACTTAAGAAATGACCCCACATAAACTTGACTACTGACCCCACGCTATTTAGTACTTTCTTGTCAGTACTACTACCCATTTATCTACCGTTAGATCGAGACCGACAGACGGCTTATAAAAATGCCAACTACCTTAAAACTTGTACTCCCTCCTTCCATCTATATAGGGCCTAATGCGTTTTTCGAGGCTAACTTTGACCAAAAGTTAGAGCAATAATATATGACATGCAACTTACACAAAGCATACCATCAAATTCGTATGTGAAAGGAGCTTCCAATGATATAATTTTCACATTATAGATCTCATGTACTATTAATCTTGTCAACAGTCAAAGACGGTCTTGAAAAACGCATTAGGCCCTATATAGATGTATAGATGGAAGGAGGGAGTACGCCCTATGTCTCATAATGTAAGATATTTTTTGACATCTTACATTATGAGACAGATGGAGTAGTTAAATAAACTGAAACTACAGTTACGCATCTTTACTTCAAATTGATACTGCAATAGAGTTTAGCTAGACGTAAATCTTTTAGCAAATAAAACAACGACTTGACCAATTGGATGAAGTGTTTAACACTAGATCAATTACCACACCAGCAGCGCTACAATGAACAGAACTAGTCTTTGCAAATAACGAGGACTAAAACTACCACGTACTAATCCATAGATGCTAGCCAAACGTGATTATTAGTGATTAGTCAGCTAGCGGTACTACCAATTCAGCAAAGTGGCACATCTTTGCGTCAAGGCACATAGGCGACGAGTAAAGCAGCAGATGGCCAACGCGCCGGTGGAAGCCAAATCGAGTTCATGCAAGAGCTTATCGACATTAGAGATCTTCATGCAGGCCCGTGGATCGTTGTAGGTGATTTCAACCTACTTGTTTCTCCCGAGGACAAGAGCCGGAATAGAGCCAACCGTAGAATGATCTCACGCTTCAGATCGTGCCTTAACACTTTGGAGCTCAAGGAAATGTATCTCAACGGCGGCGCTACACGTGGTCTAACGAGAGAGAAGTCGCCACCGTTGAAAAGATTGATCACATCTTCACCACGGTCTCATGGGAAGAGGCGCACCCGGCCGCTTTCCTCTCGGCTTTGGGCACGTCGATCTCCGACCGTTGCCCGCTTCTGCTCGATCTCAACGCGGAATTCCGAATGGGCAAGAGGTTCAAATTCGAGGCGTTTTGGACAAAAAAGGAGGACTTTGCAGATACGGTGGCACGTGCTTGGGACTCTGTACCAGCCGTGCGAAACCCTTTCAAGGTGCTGGATAGCAAGCTTCGCGCAACGGCGAAGCATTTACAGAGATGGAGCGATCGATGGATTGGTAACATAAAGCTCCAAATCCGCGTGGCTATGGAAATTATCCTATGGCTAGATGTGGCGTCGGAGGCGAGGGATCTTTCGCAGGAAGAGTTGCACTTACGGCGGATGCTCAAGATGAAGCTTCTTGGGCTCTCTTCTCTTGAGCGCGCCATTTCAAGACAGCAGTCGAGGCTCATGTGGTTGCGAGAGGGCGACACAAACACTGATTTCTTCCATCTACACGCCTCCCACAGGAGACGGGGGAACACCATCTCCGGCATGCGGGTCGGAGACAGTTTTCACACGGGCCATGATGAGATCGCCGAGGCGGTGGACGGGTATTATGCGCAGGTGTTGGGCACGGCGCCGGCGAGGGTGTTCACTCTGTATCTTGACTGCTTGGGGCTGACCACGCGAGATCTATCCCATCTAGACTCGCCCTTCTCTGCGGACGAGGTGCTTGCGGTGATCAAGACAATGCCCATGGACAAAGCGCCCGGACCAGACGGGTTCACAGATTGATTCTACTACACCTGTTGGCATATCATTCAAGAGGATTTCATGAGGGCGCTCGACTACTTCCATCGCATGGATGACCGTGGCCTACGGTCCATCAATAAGGCTCTCATCACTCTTCTTCTTAAGGTGGACGGGGCCGTGGACATAGGGGAGTTCCGCCCTAGCCTGGTACACGGACCGATCAAGATCTTTGCGAAGATTCTTTCCTCTGGGCGCTCCTTGCCTCTGTTCTCTTGACCTCATGGTGCTGTTCGCAGCGGGGCGACATGGATGAGTCCAAGACCGTGGTGGCGCGTGCTTTTGGGTGGCAAGATGGTTGGATGGCTCCGGTTCGAGTGGGTGGCGGTGCTTGGGGGGAGAAATCCCTGCCGGTTCATCCGGCTCCAATCGCGGTGACGCCTGAGGGTGCCGCCATTCCTTCCTGAAGGGCGTCCGTGCTACCTATCCCCCGCTCCCCTCCGCGTGCCGGGGGAAACCCTAGGACATGTCCAGGCAGCAGCGTCGTTGGCGTCGCATTCCTTCTTGGAGGTGTTGCTTGGTACGCGGTGGTCCGGTGCCATGACACGTGGTGGGACGCAGATGGAGGGCGTAGCGGTGGCGGATCATCCATGCTTGTCGAGTTGCCGTTGTTGGCATTTATTTCTTCTTCTTTTTCCTTTTGGGCTTGATGTGCTGTTCGCCCTAGCAGTTACCTTGTGATCAGTGTTCGTTGCTTTATAATATAAAGCGGGGAAAACTCTATTTCGTCAATTTATGCATGAGCAAATATTCATTGTTAAGTCTTTACATTAACAAGAAGCAATTTGTTCCTGTTGAATTTTAGTTCAATGTGCCACCGTATGTAAGTAGTCTCTCTCAATCTATTTTTTCTTAAAATCTTAATGTATACACAAGGCATCATAAATTCTCTTGCTGCTTTCCGGAAAACGTACTGCAACTCACTGTCTTCTATTGTCTTTCTGATGGACTGATTATAAGCATTGCGTGCTAGCTGATAAACAAAACAACTCAACCAATTTCAAAGTGACGTGTTACTTGGTGCAGAGCGTTTTTCTACTTTTTCTTTTCTTACTGAAGATTACTTCCCACCCACGCTACAGTCTGAAGGTATATGCGATTTTTATTTTTCTGAGTTGAGTCATATACATATTTTACTTTAAATCATGATGGCTCGCTTATTTTTCGTTCAAATTCCAAAATATTCCTCTATACTTCCCTCTGTGTAAGTGTTCCATGTATATTTTATGTAAAACATCATATGCTATAATGTTCTAGAAATTATGAACCTTTTTTGCAGGGACTGAAATTATGAACACTATACTCCCTTAAGACAAGGATTTAACTTTGTTGAACATTCACGTGCTACTTTTTTCCCATTTTATTTGCTTACCCACACTAAAGAGTTCCCAGCGTCACAAGCCTCTCAAAATATCACGAGGATAGGAGTGTGTACAGACTATCTAGGTACACACCAGAGATCCCAAAATATGCGAGATAAATGTATCTTCTCTAAACAACAGAAGTATCGTGGTATCTACAGGTTGCTTTTGTCTTGATTTTGAGTTTCCTTTCGACGATTTTTATGTGTTAATATTCGGAGTTACTTCAACATGTATGCATACCGCTACGGACTTTCCTCGGTGTTGCCTACTACGAGGAAAATGAAGCAAGGTAAACATATTTTTTTACTACCACACCTATATACATGGTATCGAATTATATTTTCTTATATCCCTATTTCTCTAACTGATTTAGCTTGGCACCTTTTGATGCCATTTTTGTATATGTAATGCATCCATCAGTCGACTAGTTTCTTATATGTTTTTTGTAGAATTATTTTATCCAATCCATAATGTTAGACATATTTAGAAGGTGAATCATTATTATTCTATCAGACTAATGACATTTGTTTACCATCACTAATGACATTTGTTTACCTCCTACTGTGGGATGGATCAAAGTAAATGTACACGGGAATTCTGATGGAGATTACACATAGTCAAGGCTTGAGTTATAGCTTTTGTGGTGATGTTTTAGCTGTAGCTTGGAAGTTTTCTTCTCTTGCACAAGAAGCGGAGGTGGTAGCCTATATATTATTGTTGCCAAATAAAAATCATTTATTCATTGTTTCGCTAATACTTTTAAAGGGTAAATTTGTGGAGTAAAACACTAATTTTAGGCAATATTTCCTGCAGCAATGCGCAGGGAATCATCTAGTTTCATATAATGCTAGACTTTTGGGGGGCTTATATGTACCTGTGCTTTCCACGGCATCGGTGTGGTAGGAGTGTGTGAATCAGTAATCCCACTTTTCTTCCTCGAAGAATTCGTCGCAGGTGATGCCTGCTGATAAGAGGCACGCCACAACAGATACATGTCAATCATATGGGAAAATTTGAAGAAAAAAGAAAGTCAAATCTATGCTCTTATTTCACCCTACATGGCCTAGCTTTAATTAACAAAAGTTTGGTTAATGACGATTATTGAAGACCAAAAAAAGGAGTTGCATTGTTCCCTATACATGATACATCTACACGTCCTAGCTTAAATTAAGAAGAGTTTTGTAAACAACAAAAAGGCCGGCTCTATGTCTTTTAGGGCCCTAGGGTGAAGTCGCGACGGGCCCTTAAGACTATATATAATGTATATACATGTATGTATCTAATTTCATATGAAAAACTTTCAATGCTTAAAAAAAAGTTTCCTTAGTCATATCTTGATGCAAAATCATGCGTATTCACGCTGACATGCCACTGTGCCGTTCTCGAATTCGAACAGAGGCCGATGGGCGAAACATGAATACTAATTACATAATGCTTTTAGCAATCGGAGCAAACGAGATGTGCTAGGTCTAACATGCTATGTTATGACCGGCACAACTTATAGTCGGAAGAGGCCCAATGGGCGCATTTATTTAGGGGTTTAGCCCAAGTTATCTTATTTTTTAGCATTGAGATTATATAAACAGCTGTAAGACCCTCTTTGAAAAATTAAGCAATAAGACAATTCTATTGCCCGGCTCCCCGAGGAGCCGGAAACCCTAAACCCTAGCCGCCTCCTCTCATCGCCGCCGCCTCCTCTTCCGCGCAGGACGGCGCCCAGCCGCCGGCCGCCGCGTGCTCGCCCTCGCCCTCCTCCATCCTTCCCGTACAACCTCCGGCCTAGACCCGGTAGAACCCTAGTTCCTACCACTTTGGTATCAGCTAGCTCGGTTGCGATCATGTCTTCGCCGCCGCCCACCCCAACCCTCCCGCTGCCCACCGCCACCACCGCCCCGCTGTCCTCCGCACCGCTGTCCACCAAGGCCAGCGCGCCTCCACCGCCGGTGCCAGTCACCGCCGCCGCGCCGGCCCCCACAGTCTTCACTCCGGAGGAGGTCACGGGAGCACTCCGCGATCTCGCCACCGCGGTCCAGGGGATCCGCCTCTACCTGGCCGGTCCCTACGGGCCGCCGCCGGCCGCGCCACCAGCCGCCGCCACCGGGCCGCTGCTCCTGCGGTGGCAACCGCCGCACCCGGCGGCCTCCGCGGCGCTCGACGGGCCGCTGCAGCCCCAGCTGCAGCTGCAGACGCCCTCCCGCCACCACCCCGCTCTGGCCGCAGTGGCCGTTGCCGGCCATCGCGGCTTCCGTCGCGCCTGTCGCTCCCATGCAGTAGCCGCTGCAGCTGCAGGCGCCCCCGCCGCTCAGCTCCGGGCCGGCTCCGACCACGCCGGCGGGCGTTCCGATCCAACAGGTCCGGTTTTCGCCCTCACCGTCACCACTTCCGGCCTGGTTGGCCGGGTCATCGCCGCAGCCGGTCTACACGATGGCCTCGGAACAGCCGGCGCCCTCCCTGCAGTACGGCGGGACCTCCGGCTCCGTGGGCCCCTACGCTGGCCTCGACGGGCCGCCATTCCACGGGGGACCCCCGGTGTCCCCCGACCCGGCGCCGCCCCCCTCGCTGCTCCGCACCGCCGAGCCGTACGGCCACGGCGGTCCGACCCAGACGCCGTCACGGTTCGCCAAACTCGACTTCGCCACCTACGACGGCACCGAGGACCCCCTCAACTGGCTCAACCAATGTGAGCAGTTCTTCCGGGGGCAACGCACGCTCGCGTCGGACCGCACCTGGCTCGCCTCTTATCATCTCCGGGGCACCGCACAGACATGGTATTACGCCCTCGAGCAGGACGAGGGCGGCATGCCCCCATGGGAGCGCTTTCGCGAGCTATGCCTCCTTCGCTTCGGGTCGCCGATACGTGGGAGCCGGCTGGCGGAGCTCGGCCGCCTCCCCTTCACCTCCACGGTGCAGGACTTCGCCGACCGTTTCCAGGCCCTGGCGTGCCACGCGCCGGGCGTGACGGCTCGGCAGCGGGCCGAGCTCTTCGTCGGCGGTCTGCCGGATCACATCCGCGTGGACGTGGAGCTTCGGGGACCCCAGGACCTCCAGACGGCCATGTACTACGCCCGCGCCTTCGAGTGTCACGCGCAGGCCTTACAGCAAGCGGCACCGGCGCGGGGTGGCCGACAGCCAGCCAGGCCGCCCCCGGCCGCTCTAGCGACTACCACTCCGACCACGACGCGGCCCTTCCGCCGGCTCTCTCCGGCCGAGCAGCTCGAGCGTCGTCGCCAGGGGCTTTGCTTTAACTGCGATGAGCCCTACGTGCTGGGCCATGTCTGCCCGCGCCTCTTCTACTTGGAAGCGGCCGACTACGTCGAGGAGGACACACCCGCCGACGGGCTCGGCGAGTTGCCCCCACCAGTTGCTGCGGAGCCCGCGGCGACGGCTCTCGTGGTCTCGCTCCACGCGCTCACAGGCATCCGCGACGAGCGGACTATGCTCTTGCCGGTGATGATTCACGGCGAGCGCCTGGTGGCCCTCCTGGATACAGGCTCCACGCATAACTTCCTGCCCGAGGCGACCATGCGCCGTTTAGCGCTTCAGCCGACGGGCGGGGAGCA
Source organism: Thinopyrum elongatum (assembly GCA_011799875.1). Classification (NCBI taxonomy): domain Eukaryota; kingdom Viridiplantae; phylum Streptophyta; class Magnoliopsida; order Poales; family Poaceae; genus Thinopyrum; species Thinopyrum elongatum. Next base: position 74,463,137 of record CM022302.1, on the reverse strand, counting down.
ACTCAGGGTCACTGTGGCTAACGCGACCGCCTTCGGTGCCATGGGCTGGCGCGGAACATGCCCATCACCATTTGCGACGAGCACTTCACCATCACGTGCGCCGGCATCGACTTGGGCTGCTTCGACTTCATCCTCGGCGTCGACTTCTTGCGGACCCTCGGTCCCATCCTTTGGGACTTCGACGCCTTGACGATGACCTTCTGGCGCCTGGGTCGCCGCATCCGGTGGGAGGGCGTGGGTGGCGCCCCACCCGCGACGCCGCAGCTGCAGCTGGCCGCGACTGCTGCTGAGCCCGAGCACCCACTGTTGGATCATCTACTGCAGCAGCACAGCGACCTCTTCGACGAGCCTCAGGGCCTTCCGCCAGCCCGGGTGTATGATCACCGCATTCATCTCCTGCCGGGCACGACGCCGGTTGCAGTGCGCCCCTACCGCTATCCCCAGCTGCAGAAGGACGAGTTGGAGTGGCAGTGCGCGCTCATGCTCGCCTTGGGCATCATCCGGATCTCTACTTCGCCGTTTTCGGCGCCGGTCCTCCTCGTCCGCAAGTCAGACGGCACGTGGCGCTTCTGCATCGACTACCGTGCCCTTAATGCCCAGACGCTCAAGGACAAGTTTCCTATTCCGGTCGTCGATGAGCTCCTGGACGAGTTACATGGGGCGCGCTTCTTCACCAAGCTCGACCTTCGTTCGGGCTACCACCATGTGCGGATGCACCCGGACGATATCGCGAAGACGGTGTTTCGGACTCATCACGGCCACTTCGAGTTCTTGGTGATGCCTTTTGGCCTCTCCAACGCCCCGGTGACCTTCCAGGCCTTGATGAACGACGTCCTCCGCCCCTACTTGTGTCGGTTTGTGCTCGTTTTCTTTGATGACATTCTTATCTACAGCGCCTCGTGGGCGGAGCACCTTCAGCACGTCGCCATCGTCTTCAACGAGCTTCGAGCGCACCATCTTCATCTTAAGCGCTCGAAGTGCTTGTTCGGGACGCCTTCAGTCGCCTACCTCAGCCATGTCATCTCGGCCGAGGGTGTTGCTATGGACGCCAACAAGGTGGTGGCTGTCGCGGCTTGGCCGACGCCGCACTCACCGCGAGCTCTCCGCGGCTTCCTGGGCCTCGCGGGGTACTACCGGAAATTTATCCGGGAGTTCGGCCTCATCGCGTCCCAGCTCACGCGCTTGCTGCGACGCGACGCCTTCGCCTGGGATGCGGAGGCAACGGAGGCGTTCGAGGCCCTCAAGCGGGCCCTCACGACGGGTCCCGTCCTCCAGATGCCCGACTTCGACCGGCCGTTCATGGTGGACTGCGACGCCTCTGGTGTGGGGTTCGGCGCCATACTTCATCAGGGCGACGGGCCGCTCGCGTTCTTCAGCAGGCCTTTCGCCGCGCGCCATCATAAGCTCACGGCCTATGAGCGGGAGCTCATTGGCTTGGTGCAGGCCGTGCGCCACTGGCGGCCATATCTTTGGGGACGGTCGTTCCGGATTCGCACGGATCACTATAGCCTCAAGTTCTTATTGGACCAGAGGCTGTCTACCGTGCCGCAACATCAGTGGATCAGCAAGCTCTTTGGCTTCGACTTCACCGTCGAGTATCGTCCGGGCCGCCTTAACACCGTGGCCGACGCCCTGTCCCGCAGCGACGCCGACCACGACGCAGACGTCGGCGACTCCGTCGGGGCGGCTCTCTGCATCCGCTCGGGGCCCTCCTTCGCCCTCTTTGACGACATCCGCAGGGCCACCGCGGACGCGCCGGACGCTCAGCTCCTTCGGCAGCGCCTGGATGCCGGTGACCTGGAGGAGCCGTGGCGTTTGGCGGATGGCTTGCTTCTGCATGGGCGCCGCCTCTTCGTGCCGGATCACGGCGACCTTCGTCATCAGGTTCTGCTACTGGCACGCTCGGCCGGCCATGAGGGTGTGCAGAAGACCCTCCACCGTCTTCGCGCCGACTTCTACATCCCCGGTGATCGGGCCCTGGTCCGGGACTGGGTGCGGTCTTGTGTGACGTGCCAGCGTAACAAGACGGAGACATTGAGGCCGGCTGGTCTGCAACAGCCCTTGGAGGTGCCCTCTCAGGTCTGGGCTGATATCTCCATGGACTTCATCGAGGGCCTCCCCAAGGTGGGCGGCAAGTCCATCATCCTCACGGTGGTTGACCGCTTCTCCAAGTACGCGCACTTCATCGCGCTCGGCCATCCCTACACTGCCGCGTCCGTGGCCCGTGCCTTCTTCGACGGCATCGTCCGCCTCCATGGGTTTCCCTCTTCGATCGTCAGCGCCCGGGACCCTATGTTCACGGGGCATGTTTGGCGCGATCTCTTCCGGATGGCGGGCGTGAAGCTCCGCCTGAGCACGGCCTTCCATCCTCAGACGGACGGCCAGTCCGAGGTGGTTAACAAGGTGATTGCCATGTATTTGCGTTGTGTCACAGGTGATCGTCCTCACGCTTGGGTGGACTGGCTCGCATGGGCGGAGTACTGCTACAACACCTCTTATCACTCCGCCCTGCGCGCCATGCCGTTCGAGGTGGTCTATGGCCGACCGCCCCCGCCCATCCTGCCGGTTGACCCGGAGACGGCTCGGACGGAGGCGGCGGGCGACCTTCTTCGCAGCCGGGACAAGACGCTTGCGGAGGTGCGGCAACGCCTCATTCAGGCCTAGCAGCTGGTCAAGCACTACTACGACGGCCACCACCGTGAGGCGGAGTTCGCGGTGGGCGACTGGGTGTGGCTGCGCCTTCTTCACCGCTCTACACAGTCCCTCGACCCGCGCGCGAAGCGCAAGCTGGGCCCTCGCTACGCCGGGCCATTTTCTGTGCTGGAGCGCATCGGAAAGGTGGCCTACCGCCTTCAGCTTCCGGCCGGTGCTCGCATCCACGACGTCTTCCATGTGGGGCTGCTGAAGCCCTTCCGTGGGGAGCCACCGGCGGCCACGCCAGCGCTTCCTCCGACCTCCGATGGGCGCCTCCTTCCCGGGCCAGCGAAGGTGTTGCAGGCCCAGCTACGTCGCGGGGTGTGGTACTTGTTGATCCAGTGGGAAGGCCTTCCGGAGGAGGACGCCACTTGGAAGCAGCGTGACGAGTTCCGCCAACACTATCCAGACTTCCAGCTCGAGGACGAGCTGTTTGCGCAGGCGGGGAGAGATGTTATGACCGGCACAACTTATAGCCGGAGGAGGCCCAATGGGCGCGTTTAGTTAGGGGCTTAGCCCAAGTTATCATATTTTTTAGCATCGATATTATATAAACAGCTGTAAGACCCTCTTTGGAAAATTAAGCAATAAGACAATTCTATTGCCCGGCTCCCCGAGGAGCCGGAAACCCTAAACCCTAGCCGCCTCCTCTCATCGCCGCCGCCTCCTCTTCCACGCAGGACGGCGCCCAGCCGCCGGCCGCCGCGTGCTCGCCCTCGCCCTCCTCCCTCCTTCCCGTACAACCTCCGGCCTAGACCCGGTAGAACCCTAGTTCCTACCATGCTAGTTAAAAAAAACTGAAACTACAGGTACGCAGCTTTACTTCAAAATTGATACGGCAATAGAGTTCAGCTAGACACAGTTCTTTTAGCAAAGAAAAGAACGACTTGACCAATTGGATGAGTTCAAGCGTTTAACACTAGATCAATTACCACACAGCAGTGCTACAATGAACAGAACTAGTCTTTGGAAATAATGAGGACTAATTAGCAGCTACTACAAACTTAAAACCACCACTTACTACTACATAGATGCTAGCCAAACGTGATGAGTGATTAGTCAGCTAAGCAGTACTACCGATTCGGCAAATCCTAAAACCCTGCTACCGAGTGACAAAAGCATCGCATAAATCGTAGATCTGACCTTGTCCCCTAGAGCTGAGCGGCAGGTTTCCTACGATGGATGCGGAACCGGCAAGGGCGATGCAAGGGTAGCAACGACGCCAGGACGGCAACCGGCAGCGGTTCTAGGCAGCGGCGGCGACGGGGAAGCATAGGGCATGAACCTAGGCAGTGGCGGCGATTGGATATTCGTGAGCAGCCGTCTCCTATTTATCGCGTAGGTCAACAATTATCGACCAAACGCGCACCTCTCTCTCCCTCTCTACCTAAATTTTGGGCCGGCCCAAGTAGGACAGCCTCGCTTTTTCGGTTTTGGGAATTTCTAGAACATATTCCTAGACAGGTTATTTTTTCCTTTCGTTGTTTAAGCTTTTCTCTTTTCTTTTTCTGTTCTTTTTCATTTTCGTTTTTTTCTTCTCTTTTTTTTTCATGTTCTTTCTATCTTTTCTTTTTAGTTTTCATTTTTTTCCTTTTTTTATTTTCTGAAAATCTCTCAAATTCGAGAACATTCTTTGAATTGAGATTTTCTTGAAATCGTTCACATTTTATGAATTCGTTAATATTTTTAAATTGTGCATATTTTTAAAAATTATGTATTATTTTTTCAATGGAGAACTTTTTTTTAACAATTTCGTAACATTTCATTAAATTATGAATATTTTTTCAAGTCATGAAATTTTTTGAATTCGAGAATACTTTTTGAAATTGTAAACATTTTTACAACTTTGCTAGAAAAACTAAAATTAATGAACATTTTTCCTAAACACATGAACATTTTTAGAATTCTCCAACATTTTTCAAAGTCGGGAACATTTTTTCAATTCACGAATGTTTTTCTAAAATATCATGAGCATTTTTCAGGAACATTTGTTTAAAATTCATGAATATTTTTAAAAATTAGAGAACATTTTAAATTTTGTGAACACTTTTTTAAATCAAGGAACATTTTTCAAATTCATGAATCATTCTTGAAATTGGAAACTCTTTTTTATCTTGAACATTTTTTAAAGAAACAAAAACAAAAAAGATAAATGAATAAGGAAAAAATGAAAAAAAAAACAGGGTGCCCAGCCCCTTAGTGGGCGGGCCGAAAGCGCGCGCGGGGGGAAGGGGGATGTATCTGGTGCACCGAGGCAATTGGTGCTACCGGTGCACCCGTCGCCTGTTGCACATTCAAAAATGTTCGAAAAAATCAGGAAAATTTTAGTGCATTGACACAATATCAATGTACGCTGTCACAAAAGTTCAAATCAAAATTCAAAACATTGCTTGAGATACAAAAATGACAAATTTGACACTGAATAGTACATAACACAAGTTGGGCTTCAGTTTTGGCCCATTAGCACATTGACGTCAAATTTGTCATTTATGTATCTTGAGCATTCAAATTCGAGGTTAGTCGATTTTTGAACGAAGGAAGGAGAAGGAAGGGCCTCGCCGGAGTGAAGGAAGGGGCTCGCCGTCACCACCCCATTATCTAACTTAGGGTTCAGGGTGGGAGTGGTGGTAGACGGTGGTGGTGTGGGGCGGTGGTGGGTGTTAGATAGGTGACTCGGTCACCTTGGTCTCTCCACGATCTACGCACGATCTCGTGCACGTACTGGTTTCGGTTGGGCCTCCCCCCCCCCCCCCTATATGTAATCCTCTTTGTACTCTGTTTCGCATTAAGGAAACCACTCTGCCAATTATCATGGTATCAGATTTTCTGTCGATCCTTTCCTAACTCCCAGCGCCCTGCCGCACCATGGCCAACCCCGGTGACGGCAACCCCTCCCAGCCCGCCGCCGGCAGCCAAACCATCCCGGCAACCTCCTCCACCACCAACCTCACCATCCCTTCTCTTTCTTTCAATGACACTATTACTGATGTCACTCCATTCATCCCCATAGTTCTTGATCTCCATAGCCGAAATTATTACCACTGGCGTCACTTGTTTGAGATTCACCTCGGCCGCTGCTCGCTGCTCCACCACATCTCTGACGCCTCTCCTCCCGAGCCGCGCAACCCCCGCTGGCTCAAGGACGATCTTGCCATTATCCAGTGGCTCTACGCGCGCATCTCCACCGAGCTCTTCAATCTCGTCGTCAAGGACGGCGCCACCGCGCGTGACATCTGGACGGAGCTCCGGCATCTCTTCTAGGACAATCGCGATGCCCGCATCTCCGCCCTCAACACCGAGCTCCGCACGATCACCCAGGGCGATCGCCCCGTCAGCGTCTTCTGTCAGCAGATCAAGGCGATTGGCGACGAACTCCGCGAACTCGGAGAAACTGTCGCCGATCGTTCTCTTCTTCACGCGCTCATGGGTGGGCTCGACGAGCGGTTTGCTCAGCAGGCGTCGCTGATCCCGCTTCTCCGCCCCCTGCCGTCCCTCTTCGAGGCAAGATCCATGCTGCAGCTCGAGGAGCAGACGCAGGCGCACAATACCGATGCTCCCCGCCTCTTCCACGCCACGACGCGCTCCTCTCCAACACCGGTTGCCTCCTCGCCGGCGCCGCCCGCCGCGCAGCCGCCTCCCGGCTGGCGTCCCAGCCCCAACTACAAGGGCAAGAACCCAGTTTACCATCCACCGAAGCAAGGCTCCTCGGCGTCCTTGTCGTCCTCTGCGCCTCCACCTCCGGCTCCCGCGGCGCCCCCTGCACCGACTTCAGCGCCTCCATCACCGGCTGATTCAGCGTGGCGCCCCTGTCCTGACCCATGGACCGGGCTTGTTCAAGCCTGGCCCATGCCTTGGACTGTGCCCTCACCATACGGCGCTCCGTCCTCTTACAGTGGGGCTTGGTCGCCTGGCATGCGTCCGTCCGTCGGCGCCCCTGGACTGCTCGGATCACGGCCGCTGCCGCACGCCTACATGGCTTACGCGCCCCTGTACCAATCCACTCCGGCTCCAACAGCATCATCTATGTACCCCTACGGCGCTCCTCCGGTCGCAAGCTGGGACGTGGGTGCTCCCTCGGCGCAGCCTTCTTCATCAACCTACCAGCCTACTGCTTCGACTTCGACTTCAGCACCACCCACCTGGGATCAAGCTGCTCTTATTGCTGCCATGAATTCACTTACCACGCAAGACACAGGTACCGAATGGATCATCGACTCTGGTGCATCTTCTCATATGTCTGCATCTAGTTGTACGCTTTCTTCCATCCATCCCTCTATTCATTTTCCATCTATCACAATTGGCGATGGCTCCACGGTTCCTGTTTCATGTGTTGGTTCATCCACCATTCCATCTTCCAGGTCACCTCTTCTTCTCCGTGAAGTATTAGTTGCTCCTGCTCTTATTAAAAACTTAATTTCTGTCTGTCGTTTTACAATTGATAACCAAGTTTCTGTCGAGTTTGATCCGTTTGGGTTGTCTGTGAAGGATCTCCACAGCAAGGCGGTGATAGCTCGGTTCAATAGTTTCGGCGATCTTTACACCATCCACGGCACATCCTCCCCGACTCCCCAAGCCATGCTCGCCTCCGTCAACCTCTGGCATCATCGCTTCGGCCATCCCAACTCCACCATCACATCCAAGCTTCTTCAAGACTTCCAGCTTCCGCATGTTCGAGACAAGCATGACTCCACGTTGTGTCAAGCATGTCAATTGGGCAAACATGTTCGGTTGCCCTTTGGCACATCTACCAGTAGTAGTACTTTTCCTTTTGAATTGTTGCATTGTGACCTCTGGACCTCACCTGTACCTAGTGTGTCCGGATTTAAGTATTATCTTGTACTCATGGATGATTTCTCTCATTACATATGGACCTTTCCCATTCGCAACAAATCTGACGTTCATAGCCTCTTCGTCAATTTTCAGCGCTATGTATACACCCACTTCTCCCTTCCTATTCGGTTCTTACAATGTGATAACGAACGAGAATTTGACAACGCTCGCAATCGTGATTTTTTTCTTCACCACGGCATCCTCCTTCGCTGTTCATGCCCTTACACTTCCTCCCAAAACGGGAAGGCAGAGCGCTCTCTTCGCACAATCAACGACATCCTACGTACTCTCCTAATCTAAGCATCCATGCCGCCCAAATTTTGGGTTGAAGCCCTACGTCATGCCACCTATCTTCTTAACATCCGTCCCACGAACAAATCACCTAAAATTACTCCCTACGAATCATTATTCCTTGCTACATATGCCTATGATAGCCTACGTGTTTTTGGCTGTCTTTGCTTTCCAAATCTCAGTGCACCAACCCCTCACAAACTCTCTCCTCGCTCATTGCCATGTGTCTTTCTTGGCTATTCTCACTCTCACAAAGGATGCCGTTGTTTTGACCTGCAAACCGGACGCGTTCTCATCTCTCGCCATGTCACATTTGATGAAGCAGTTTTTCCCTTCGCTTCTCACTCAACCCCAAACCTTTATGCTCCTTTCTCTGCTCCACAAAACTCCACAGCCGCCTCACCCTTGATCGACGTGCATGGCGTTCATGGGCCTGTTCACGTGGTCTTGTCACCCTCGTCTTCTGCGCCAACCTAAGCCGCTGTCCCCGACCCGCTCATGCACACAGCCTCTTTGGCCCCACGTGCACTTCCTCCTACCCAGCCAGCCCCCACTCCCCTGCTGCCCCATCAGACTCCCATGCAGCCAATGGCTCACCAGATTCTCCCGGCCCCGCCACCACACCATCACCTCCCATGCATGCCTCTCCCCATGCAACATCCGCTGCCTCATTACGTACCTCGTCAGCTTCTTTTGCTTCTCCCTCCCTCTCACTTCCACCGCCCACTGCCTCCCACAGCTATTCCTATCCCTCCTCCTACTAATGATCACAGTATGCGGACCCGGAGTAAGACAGGTTTTTGTCTCCCTGCCAAACGCCTAAACCTCACCGCCTCGTCTACTCCTCTCTCCCCCATTACCTCTTCTTATAAAGCAGCCCTACTCGACCCCAACTGGTTCCATGCCATGAAAGAGGAGTACGATGCTCTTCTCCTCAACAACACCTGGTCTCTTGTTCCCCGTCCACACGGTGCAAATGTTGTTTCTGGTAAGTGGGTTTTTCGGCACAAATTCAACTCTGATAGTTCTCTGGCTCGTTATAAAGCCAGGTGGGTTTGCCGTGGTGATTCTCAGCAAGCGGGCCTTGACTTTGATGAAACATTCTCTCCCGTGGTCAAACCGAGTACAATCCGTGTCGTGCTCAGCCTTGCCGTCTCTTCTTCCTGGCCCATCCACCAGTTAGATGTCAAGAACGCCTTCCTTCATAGTTCTCTCAACGAGACTGTTTTCTGTCGCCAGCCTCTCAGATTCGTCAACTCTTCCCTTCCTGATCACGTCTGCCAGCTGCACAAATCATCGTATGGTCTCAAGCAGGCGCCATGCGTGTGGTTTCATCACTTTGCCACTTTCATTCACACACTCGGTTTTCTCCCTTCGCGTTCCGATTCCTCTCTTTTCATTCTCAAGTCCGACGACCAAATTGCCTACCTCCTTCTCTACGTTGACGATATTGTGCTCACAACCTCTTCCGATTCTTTTCTCAACCACATCATTTTCTCCCTCCGCAATGAGTTTTCCATGACTGACCTCGGTCCTCTACACCATTTCCTTGGGATTGCCGTGTCGCGTTCTTCTTCTGGCCTCTTTCTTTCTCAACGCCAATATGTGCTTGATCTTCTCTCTAAGGCCGGTATGACCGATTGCCATCCATGTGAACACCAGCTAAAACAGGTGCCAGGCTTTCTTCCGATGGCGAGCCATTATCCAATCCTACCCTATACCGCAGCATTACCGGCGCCCTCCAATACATGACTCTCACTCGTCCTGAAATCACCTATGTCGTCCAACAAGCGTGCTTGTACATGCATGATCCCCGTCTCCCTCATTACAACCATTTCAAATGCATCCTACGTTATCTTAAAGGCACTCTCGACCATGGCCTTTCCATCACATCTTCCGCACCCACTTCCCTCACCGCGTACTCTGATGCAGACTAGGCTGGATGTCCAGATACTCGTCGATCTACTTCTGGTTATTGTGTGTTCTTGGGTGATAACTTGATTTCTTGGTCGTCAAAAAGACAGCTAATTGTTTCCAGGTCCTCTGCCAAAGCTGAGTACATGTCTGTTGCGCATGCGGTCGCCGAAACCATTTGGCTACGACAACTCCTCACAGAGCTGCACCGGCCTCTTCACCAAGCTACCGTCATCTATTGTGATAATATCTCTACTGTTTACATGTCATGTAACCCTGTACAACATCGGTGTACCAAACACATAGAGATAGACATACACTTTGTTAGGGAGAAGGTAGCTCTAGGTGATGTATGTATTCTGCATGTCCCCACCAGCGCGCAATTCGCCGACATCTTCACCAAGGGACTGCCCACTACTGCATTCATCGACATCCGAGCCAGTCTCAACGTCGTCGAGCCCGCCGTTGACACTACGGAGGGGTGTTAGACAGGTAACTCGGTCACCTTGGTCTCTCCACGATCTACGCATGATCTCGTGCACGTACTGGTTTCGGTTGGGCATCGCCCCCCCCCCCCCCCCCCCATATGTAATCCTCTCTATACTCTGTATCGCATTAAGGAAACCACTCTACCAATTATCAGTGGGGCTTTACTGGAGAAAAAACTCGATGCGGGGGGGGGGGGGGGGAGGGGGGGCTAGGGGGCTAGAGGGGTGGCCAGGGCAACAGAAGACCGGCGGTGGGGGTGGTTTAGGGGAGGGTGGGGTAGCGAGGCGGTCGCGGGCGGTTAGGCCGGTGGTAGCTTATTTCTCATCAGCAGAAAGTATTTTTTTTCTACTAGAAAAAAGAAGAAAGATAATAGGAAGCTGGTGCTCCCACATGAGGACGTTGTGCAAATGAACGTTTCCTCGGAAAGGCTCAAGCAAGCGACCGGCGTTTTCCTCACCGCTCACTCAAAAACCTCTCCCATGGAGCATTTTAGGAATTGTCATGCCATAACAGAGAGATTGATCATCATACAACAGATAGATTTCCCATGCTAAAAAGAAATAATTGCCATGCAATAGAAGAAAAATTCATACTACATCAGAGAAAATTGCCATGCATTTTAGAGATTTGCTATGTTGTAGTAGAGAGAATTGTAATCCTAAAAGGGAATAGGATGTTGGCCACGTGTTTAAAAATTGACATGTTAAAGCAGAAGATAGTTGCCATGTTAGCAGAAGAGGATTGTCATGTTACAACAACAAAATTGCTATGGTACAAACAGAGACAGTTGCCATGCATGTCCTGAAATTTGTCATGCTACAGCAGGACGATTTGCCATGCTATGCAGAAGAATTTCCATACATAATTTTAGTAATTTGCCATGCTACATCATAGGTGGATTTCATGCTACACACATGATCGTTTCCCAGGAGGGTGTATGGGAGCAAACATTTTGAGTAGTTTAAGTCGCTCCCCCAGGAAGGTGCATGGGAGCGAACGATACACCCACCCTTGATTTCCATGTGTCACCTATTTAAGATTCACGCGTGAAATCAGACGCATCAAACAGTGTTCACTAAAAAACACTGCCGGTGAATGTCAGCTCTATAACATCTTCACAAAATAATTGGGTCGCATTAAACAGCGAGGATTCTCTCAAAATCAATTGCGAGGAAAGAGCAAATAAGTCGGCTTTTGACAAGTGTCTATCTAATATAATTGTCATAAGTCACTAGAAACTTGATAAACCAACGAACTATGTTGGGACCTTTTTCTGGACAATGAGGAAGATGCATTACTATTCTCCAGCCTATGCATCTTGAATGATGCATCCAACCAAATTTACAACAAGCAGAGTGCATAAAGAGGCCCAGAAAAGGCAACTGACTGCAACAAAGAAAATGCCTAAGAACATCAATGGTATCATATAATGCGTTGAGGTCCTCAGTTGGAAGTCAAGGTCGTTCGCTGAAGTTGGGGGTGGCGGAAAAAGTTGTGGTGACGATAGATCAGAGCATTGGAGAAAGTAACTATGGCGATAACGATAAGCAACGACGGTTGGTGGTGGAAACCCTAGAGGAGCAAGACGGGAGAACAAGGAGGGGGTCTTTTGGGAGAGTTCTCGATGTTTCGGGCCTTTGGGGGTCACATGTTGTCACTGCACTGTAAAACTTCATGCCCAACCAATCAGAAAAATCCGTCACCTCATTGAGCTTGCAAAGATCGCCACACCAACACCGCAAGGCTTCCACCCCCGGAGGCAAACTCGCACTCTTCATTTTCCTCAGCCTAATGCTTTGATCCGAGCAAGGCAAACTCATAGCGACTAAAAAAAGTGTGACACACTATGCGCAGTGGCGATTTCAAGGGTGCTTGGCGAAGAATGAAGAGAGGATCAATGCCCCGTTTTATAGGCTCATATGACAAATGTGATGGCGGAAAAATAGGGGCGAACGGACAAAATTTTAGGCGGGAAATTCACAGATCAAAACACAACAATCAGTATCGGCACAAATAGACGAAAGCCAACAACAGACAGCCTACAAAGCCATCGCATCGAGCGCAACAACTACAGTGCTGCTACCTCGCGGTGAGGCGGCAGGGCCCACCAGGCCAGCCCTGTTCCGTCACGCCTCGCCCGCGATCGCCCTGTTACCGGCTACCTGCCACATGGCCCTGTGGTAGCAGGGTCTGTCGCCTTCGCGCGCGGCGGTAGGTGCCACGTATCGGCTGGTGATAACCCACAAGTATAGGGGATCACAACAGTTTTCGAGGGTAGAGTATTCAACCCAAATTTATTGATTCGACACAAGGGGAGCCAAAGAATATTCTCAGGTATTAGCAGCTGAGTTGTCAATTCAACCACACCTGAAAGACTTAATATCTGCAGCAAAGTTTTAGTAGCAAAGTAGTATGGAAGTAACGGTAATGGTGGCAAAAGTAACAGTAGCAGTTTTGTAGCAATTGTAATAGTGGCAACGGCAAAGTAACTTAGCAAAGATCAATATGTGAAAAAGCTCGTAGGCATTGGATCAGTGATGGATAATTATGTCGGATGGCATTCATCATACAACAGTTATAACATAGGGTGACACAGAACTAGCTCCAATTCATCAATATAATGTAGGCATGTATTCCGTATATAGTCATACGTGCTTATGGAAAAGAACTTGCATGACATCTTTTGTCCTACCCTCCCGTGGTAGCGGGGTCCTAATGGAAACTAATGGAAACTAAGGGATATTAAGGCCTCCTTTTAATAGAGAACCGGACCAAAGCATTAGCACTTAGTGAATACATGAACTCCTCAAACTACGGTAATCACCGGAAAGAATCCCAATTATTGTCACCTTGGGGTATGCGGATCATAACACATAATAGGTGTCTACAACTTGCAAGATAAGATCAAGAACACAAATATATTCATGAAAACATAATAGGTTCAGATCTTAAATCATGGCACTCGGGTCCTAGTGACAAGCATTAACCATAGCAAAGTCATAACAACATCAATCTCAGAACATAGTGGATACTATGGATCAAACCTTAACAAAACTAACTCAATTACATGATAAATCTCATCCAACCCATCACCGTCCAGCAAGCCTACGATGAAATTACTCATGCACGGCGGTAAGCATCATGAAATTGGTGATGGAGGATGGTTGATGATGACGACGGCGTCGATTTCCCCTCTCCGGAGCCCAAAACAGACTCCAGATCTGCCCTCCTGAGGAAGAACAGGAGGTGGCGGCAGCTCCATATCGTAAAACGCGATGATCTCTTCTCCTTGATTTTTTTCTCCACGGATGTGAATATATAGCGTTGGAATTAGGGTCGGAGGAGGTCCAGGGGGCCCACAAGCCACCTAGGCACGCCCCTGGGGGGCGCGCCCCCTAGGCTTGTGGCCAATGGGTGGACCCCCTCTGGTTGATTCTTGCGCCAGTATTTTTTATATATTCCAAAAATATTCTCCGTAAATTTTCAGGTCAATCCGAGAACTTTTATTTTTGCACAAAAATAACACCATAGCAATTCTGCTGAAAACAGCGTCAGTCCGGGTTAGTTCCATTCAAATCATGCAAATTAGAGTCCAAAACAAGGGCAAAAGAGTTTAGAAAAGTAGATACGATGGAGACGTATCAACTCCCCCAAGCTTAACCCATTGCTTGTCCTCAAGAAATTCAGTTGACAAACTGAAAGTGATAAAGAAAAACTTTTACAAACTCTGTTTGATCTTGTTGTTGTAAATATGTCTAACTGATGTTCAGGTTTTCAGCAAAGATTATGAACTAACCATATTCACAATAACATTTATGTAATGACCCGAGACCGATGCTCCAGACGCCTTCCATGTTTTTCGTTGTCGCCGTGTGTTTTATTTGTTTGCCGCATTCATCATTGCATCATGCGCATTACATCCGCATGTTTTCATAAAACTTGCATCCGTTCGTAGTTGCCGCTTCTCTCTTGTCTTCTCTGTGGCCTTTTGTCAGACCCTGTTGCCTTCGATTTCCCCTCTCGTCTATTGTCTAGCCTCTCTGCACATTTCCTCGACCCCTCGCCCGCGTCCGAAAACTTACTCGAACCAAACCGGGTTGTCGTTACCAATGGATCAGGATCATCTCCAAACATCCCTAAAATATCTTCAGTTTCTTATTTGGACTTCCCTAGCATTTTATTCTCGATCGTCCGATTACGATCGGAGGGACCCGATAGCCCCTACCCAATCCCTACCTGCTATAAATAGCAGATGAACCCTAACCGGATTAGTCCAAACCCTAGAACCTAGTCCCACCTAGGGATCCAGCCGCCGCCACCCTGGTCTCCTGCTCGTTTTCAGCTCCACCCCAACCGGCAGCCTCCACCCCTCCCTCCAGATCCAGCCAGTCAATCCTCCTCTGGACCGTCAGATCTATGTTCCAACGGATCCCACGCGCCTCCCGCAACCCGCAGCTCCACCCATCGCCCGCAGCCTCCTCGATCCAATCTGGATCGGGAGAGGAGCTCCCATGGCGCCCGATCCAGGAGGCCTGACCTCCCATCGCTCACCGGCACCTCTACCGGACCAGGACCCCGTCGCCCCTCCCTTCCTCCTTCCCGTTTCCTTCTCCTCCTCTCTCTCTCTCAACTCCCTCTCCGTCTCTGTACCAGGAACGAACAGGAGAATAACTGACGCCTTGGTCCTCATCGCTGCGCCAAGTCCTCTCTGCATTGGCAGTTCCATCCCCTGCCTCACCGTCGCTGCGCATGCCTCCTGCCGCAAGACCCCGCCACCAAGTCACCGCCGTTCCCCTGCTTCGCCCGCTCGATCCCGCTGCTGCCTGCTTCGCTCGATCGAGCAGCGCCATCGCCGGAGTTCCTCGCCGCCCGACGACCAGATCCAGCGCCGCCTGGACCCAACCGCCCTCGCCCTCAAGTCCCCTCGCCGCCAGCCATGGCAGCGCCTCCACTGCACCGGGCGTGCTCGTCTCTGTCGAGCGAGACGCGCCCGCGTTGACCGCCCGCTCGCAGCACACGCGCCTCGCCCTGCCGCGTGGGCCACCGCATCCCCAGCTGGCCTGTTGGCCCAACGTGAGCAGCCGCCCGAAGTCTCCCCTGTGCACTTTTGGGCCTGCCAGTTTCGGCCCGTTGCATTTTTTTTTCCTGCCTCTGCGAATTTGCTAATTAACCGGATAGCTGCAATTTTTACAGAAAAACCCTTCATGTTCATGCATTTAATAACTCCAGAACCGTGCATCATATGTAAATACTTTATGTATGTAAAATGCTTAGAATTTCATCTAGTTTCACAATTTGCAACTTTCATCCATGATAAAAATGTTTAAATTGCTGTTTGCATTTAATTTGCACAATGACTTGTTAAAATGGTTTATTTCATAACTAAATAACCATAGCTCCGAATTAAATAAACTTTATATGTAAATGGGGTAGAAAAATGCATAGATTAATATGGTGCACTTTATTTTCCTGTTTAACAACTCTAAAATATGGTTTAGGGCAGAACAGTAGCAAATTCGAAATATGCATATGAGGATTTTTCGGAATTGTTGTTTGTTGTTTCCGGCCTCATTTAAACTTGCCTAAATAGTTAGTTTACTTATGGTTCACCTCTTGCCATGTTTAACAACATTTAATATTGTTGGGTAGCATAAACAAAAGTGAACTAAATAATTGTTGTGAAGTTTCGTCAATATGCAACTCGTTGCATATTGAGCTCCACTTAATTTCTAGTATTGTTTGTTGCACTTTGCCATGCCATGCCTCATTAAACCGGACAAGCATCATATTTGATTGCGCATCATGCCATGTTTATGTGATGTTTGTTTACCATGTTGTTTGCTTTTTTCCGGTTGTGTTTCTTCTCGATAGCTCTCGGTTACGTTGCGATTGTGAGGACTCGTTCGATTACGCTCGTTCGTCTACTTCATGGACTCGATCTTCTTCCTAGCGGGATTTCAGGCAAGATGATCATTACCCTGGATACCACTACTATCTTTGCTTTGCTAGTTGTCTCGATGCTATCGCTATGTCGCGCTACCTACCACTTGTTTATCAAGCCTCCCAAATTGCCATGATAGCCTCTAACCTTTTCCACCATCCTAGCAAACTGTTGTTTGGCTATGTTACTGCGTTGCTCAGCCCCTCTTAGAGCGTTGCTAGTTGCAGGTTGTTCCATGTTGGGACATGGATATCATGGGATATCACAATATCTCTTATTTAATTAATGCATCTATACACTTGGTAAAGGGTGGAAGGCTCGGCCTTTTGCCTGGTGTTTTGTTCCACTCTTGCCGCCCTAGTTTTCGTCATACCAGTGTTATGTTCCTTGATTTTGCGTTCCTAACACGGTCGGGGTTTATGGGCCCCCCTTGACAGTTCGCTTTGAATAAAACTCTTCCAGCAAGGCCCAACTTTGGTTTTACCATTTGCCTAATAACAACTAAAACTTGCATAGGGCTTTCCTCACCCCGAGGATAATTAATCAACAACCCGAGCCAGTGCTCCTCATGAGTGTTGGTCCAAAACAGAGCACCTTGCGGCGCCCCCCTGGCAACTTGGGTCTCAGCCAATCGTAAGCTTCGCTCATCCGTCGTGGCCTGAGACGAGATACGCGCGGCTACTATCAAGGTGTCGGCACGTCGGGAGGTCTTGCTGGTTTTGTTTTACCATTGTCGAAATGTCTTGTGAACCGGGATTACGAGCTTGATCGGGTTGTTCCGGGAGGAGGATTTTCCTCCGTTGATCATGAGAGTTTGTGATGGACTAAGTTGAGACACCCCTGCAGGGTTTGATCTTTCGAAAGCCGTGCCCGCAGTTATGTGGCAGATGGGAATTTTTAATATCCGGTTGTAGAGAACTTGACACCAGATCCGAATTAAAATACACCAACCGTGTGTGTAACCGTGACCGTCTCTTTTCGAGTGAGTTCGAGAAGAGAACACGATGGGGTTATGTATGACTCGTAAGTAGTTCAGGATCACTTCTTGATCATTACTAGTTTGCGACCGTTATGCGTAGTTTATCTTCTTATTCTTGTACTCGTAAGTTAGCCACCATACAATGCTTAGTCGCTTGCTGCAACCTCACCACTTATCCATTCCATACCCATTAAGCTTTGCTAGTCTTGATACCCATGGTAATGGGATTGCTGAGTCCTCGTGGCTCACAGATTACTACAATAACAGTTGCAGGTACAGGTAATGCGATGATCTGATGTGAGAGCGATGCTTGCTTGTTTTGGAGTTCTTCTGCTTCTTCTTCCTCGATCAAGGGATAGGTTCCGGGTCGAGAGCCTGGGATTAGCATGGTGGATGTCGTTCTTCTTTTTCGTTTGGTTTCATCCGTAGTCGGATCCTGCTCTTCTGTATGATGATTGCTATGTATTAATGAACTGTTGTATTCATGTTGTAGCTTGTGGCGAGTGTAAGCCTTTATCTTGTATTCTCATCTATTCAGTACATGGTATGTTGTAATGATATCCACCTTGCTATGCGCTCGAAATGCGATTGTGCCCCAGTCATGAACTCATCACGTGATTGGGATAGAATCGCATATTGGGCGCTACAATTTAGGTCTCACATTTACTCATATCAATGGCATAATCAACTAGCGAGCAATAATAATAAATCTCGGAGGACAACACTTTTTTCAAAACAATCATGATATGATATGACAAAATGGTATCTCGCTAGCCCTTTCTGAGACCGCAAAACATAAATGCAGAGCACCTCTGAAGACCCACTACAAGAAATATGTCAACTTTTGACCATCAATATTGGTCACTGAATGGTCATTGTTTTCCATTTGTGACCTTTTTGTGATCAAAATGAGTTGGTCAAAAGCTGACCGTCTTTAATGAAACTTAACGACCTTTTTTCTGAAATGGGAAAGGTCGTTGGCTCAACGACCAAGTTTTTGGTCATTGGTTGTCTGCCCAGGCCACATCGGATCCGACGTGGCAATCTGACGTGGCAAAATTACGACCAATTGAATTGGTCGTTGATAAGAATCAGCCCAGTCCAATTTGGTGTCTATATGGGCCGAGCCCAACAAATTCAGCTTTTTTATATTTTTTCCTATTAATTTTGGTCAGCTACATGGGCCAGGCCCAACATTTTAGCCTTTTTATTTTTGGGTCGTGGCCTTTTTGTCTAAACAATTTCATTTTCCTTTCTTTTATTTAATGGGTCCAGTAGTCAGATGGGTCCCAGTTGTCAGGTTCTGGAGGTTCTGGTAACTGGGTCCCATTTGTCATGTTCTGGTAACTTGGTCCCATCTATCAGGCTCATATTCTTCATATTTCAACCAGTATTTAAATTGGCAGAGATAAAAAACACACATGATACTTCAAATAAGAGCAAGCAGATCACGTAATACAATGACAATCACAGTAACAAGCTCTATTCGTGCCAATACATATGACCATGTTTAATACAATACTCCCTAGGCGTTGCTGCTTCTCCTTAGCACCCAGGCCTTCTCCTTGTCGCCCAGGCACTGCTGCAGCTTCTCCCAGGCGATGCTGATCAAACCCAGCCCCAGCCCCAAGCGGTGCTGATCCAGCACCAGCCCCAGCCCAAGGTGCACCAGCCCCAGCCCCAGGCAGTCGCATATTTTTGCTTGTCTGGGCATGGCCCTTCTCCTGCAAATCCAATTCAGAAGCACACTCGTAGTAAGTTTGACATAGAAGTAGCAATTTGAATGAGAAGCAGCAACAACAATTTGATTTGCAAGAGAAACAGCAATAACAATTTCACAGGAACAACGGCAAGTACTTTCTGCTCATTAGGATAGCAACAACATCAGTTTGACATAGTAGTAGCAGCAACAGTTTGATGACAGCAGCAGTACCTGACATCAGCAAAAGCAGATTGACAGGAGCAAGAGCAGTTTGACTGCAGCAGCTGCTGCAGCAGAGGCATGGTCATCGGGAGTTCTAGGCAGCTCCAGCCAGCAGCAAGTCTAGGCAGAGACAGGAATAGAAACTCCAACTCCAGATCGTCCAGCACGGCACCTACAAGAGGAAAATACAGTGAGGAAAGAGTGATCCTTGGAGTTTGATCTATATTGTACTCCACCTGGCGAAGAGGACATAGGCATACCCGGTGAAGATCCTGGTGACTTAAACATGGAAGATCCTGGAGAATTGAACATGGCTCGTGGTGAACATCTTGGTGAGCATAATCTTGTCCTGGTGAATTCAACAGAGCACTACTTTTAGTAACTGGACATTGTTTTCTGAAAATAAGCAGTTAATTGAAAATAGCAGTAAAATACAGTAGCAGTAAACATGATCAATTCATTACAATCTCAGCAGGAGCAAAACATTAAGAATTTGCACTAGTATTTTACTCCTAAAGTTAACTGGTTATTGTTGAGCAACACTGAATTGTTAATCATGTCACTCCCTCTTTAAAAATGGAGTACTAAAATTAAAGGAACACTGACAGTAAACATAGTTTTTAACAAACACTTGCTATACTCTAGGAGTATAAACATGATTTTCATTAACTGAAAAAGTTCCAGTTAATTAAATTTAACAGGAAAGGTTAGTTAATTTTGCTGTATAGCAAATCAAGGTTAATTAATTTTTGAGTATGCTCCCAGGATCAAGCACTTTTACTCCAGGAGTACTTCTGCATAGCCAATTAGTTAAGCATATAATAGCTATTAAAGGGAGGCTACTCAACTTAAGCTAAGATTTAATTTAATTTCAATTAACAGAAAAGTTTTAGTTAATGGAAATTTTTTATTTAATTTTAATTAAAGTAATAGTTTCATTTAGTTTTAATTAAAGGAAAGGTTTTAGTTTTTTAAAGGGGGTAATTATCTTGAAAATTTTCATTTAGTGTGTTTGCTCAGACAAGAAGTGAGCAAACAAACAGTAAGAGTACATGTGCAGAACAAACCAGTGTGTGTGTGGGCGCGCTAAAGGAAATACTCCAAGAAGACAGGGCAAGAACTACTCGATGAACAGCAAATGTTCAAACAAACAGCAGTAAATATCAAGAACATGAAAATAATAAGAAGGAAAAAATGATATTTGGTTCCAACAGTAGGAATTATTCCTAACAGAGCACTACTCACATTTCTCCTTACTACTCACATTCCTCACTTGCAAAATTATTCCTAGCAGAGCACTAGTCACATTAACAGTACTAATCCGTCAATGTAAAATTAACAGTGGCAACTCAAGATCTTGTCATAGTAGCAATTCAAGATGAGTTCTCTTGCTTTTTCGGCTGGCCTGAATATCACAGCTCACCATGTGGGATTGGGAAGAAGTAGCCATGGCCATGGACTAGGATTGCTCTCAGAAGAGGGCACATCAGACCTGGGATTCCTCTGATCCCAGTACAGCCTATGCAGGTCCTCGACCTACAAACACCACACCACAAGCAGATGCAACCACATGATAAATATATTTAACATTACAACCAATTACTCCCATCTGTGGAACAAATTGCAAAAATAATTGACTCTGTTCGTGGCTATTTAACCAAGAAGTTGTTTGAACATGCTTGTTACAAGTAATCCAAAATTCAAGATTTTATTATTAAATAAAGGCTAGACAGTTTACATAAATTTCAGCAAGCACAAATGTTCAGTTAACCGATGTAATACATAAAACATAAGGACAAGCAAGTTACGCCAAGGAAAACAACAAGAACAACAACAAGCTACCGAATTTGGTACAGAAAACACAAGAACATCTAACATTTGGTACAACTCATAAGTTTCGGCTTCAAGCTACAAGACTAGAGTGCCCAAGTCAGGCTAGGTAGCAGTCTATGAAACTGCACTTCTTAGCACATTCAGTTATCCGCCAACTACAGTATTGCCTGAGTAAGGTCCTTGGTAGGATCACATACAGTTCATAACAAACAGACCTATATATGTAACTATTGCTTGATTTGGTTCAGACTTTTGCTTATTCATTGTGTTTAGAAACCCGCTTTTACTTACTTTCATGTGTATGGCCTCACACCTGTCTAAATAAACCGAATAAGCCTTCAATGAACACTAAAAGGAGGTGCCGCCAACCTATCCTCTACAACAGCAACAGTAGGAGTTGTACTCCAAATCAAAGTGAAGCACATCAGGAGCTGCAAGACAGAGAAAGATAGTAGAAGAGGGGAGAGAGAACCTCCACGGCGTCGGCTGCAAGCAGTGCAGGGTTGCCCGAGCAGAACCTCCATGACATGGCATTGGTTGGTGCTTCCCCTCCCGCTCCTCTACTGCTACAAAAGAAGATAATTCAAGACAGGAGATTAGAGAGGGAAGGGAGAGATAGGAGGAAGGAGGGGGAGGGGGATGAACTCACCGGACATGGCGGATCCAGCCGGAGTAGAGGACGCAGCGGAACGAGGCGAGCTCAGCGCGGTGCTGCGCGGTGGCGGGAGACGTCGGGGCTCGACGGAATCAGACGGCATACGTGGAGCAGTCACGAAGAGCGAGGAGGTCGTGCGCACGCGAGAGAGGGAGAGGGCTGGGTGGGGGGCTTGGTTGTGGCGGATCTGGGCGGCGCCGGAGCAGTGGATGGTGGCCGGCGGCGTGGTACGAGGTGGTGGATGGCGACGGCGAGAGTAGATGGCGGCAGCAGGTGGGTGGGGATGCGGATGGGGCGATGCGGATCCAGGTAGTGGAGGGCAGGAGCCACTTGAGGGCGGGGAGGTGTGGGGACTCGGGCTCCTCGCCGTCGATGCAGGGGCCGGCCATGGTGCGAGGGGCGGCGGTGACGGCGGCTATGGTTTGGTGAGTTGTGCGGGCGTTGGAGATGCCCCCGACGCCGGCGGCGGTGCCCAGGAGGGAGGCCGCGAAGGAGGTGGAGGAGGAGCGGTGGTGGAAGGGGGAGACACCGCCCGGGGAGGTGAAGCCCGTGCTGCTCCCGCTGCGCTGCCGCCCGTAGACTGGGCTCCCCGCCCGCAGACGGTTCATGGCGGGCTCACCGGAGCGGGGAGGGATCTGGGTAGAGGACGGCGGCGGATTGGGTTGGGCTACGTGGGGGTAGGGATAGGGGCGGCGGCGGATTGAGATCTGAGGGAGGGAGAGGGTTAGGGTGAGAGGGTGAGGCCGTGAGGGGGGTGAGGGCTGCCGTCAGATCCGGAAATATCCGACGGTGTTTGATGCGTGATCCGTGTGAGATGTCTATGGACCAATCAAAACGCGCTAAACGCTTTGACAATCTTATGACCATCTAAATTGGTCTTAATTGATTGAAATAAGTATTTTTTGCATGAAAAAAGCATCTTTCATTTCGATTTTATTGTGAAGAACCTCCCAACTCTTTGTTGCAAAATTGAACCGCCTCAATTTTCAAAAATATTAGACCATATTTAATGTCCATTTGACCAAACGGTTGGTCCTCAAAAGCTTTTCTTCCACCTCTCGTCAAATTGACAAATTTCTACTGGGTCAGTTGGAAGCAGGTCGAATTTGAACTAGAGCTACATCATAGTTTGCTCTTTATTTTTTTGCAAAAATCATTTTTAGGTACACAAGTATCTATTTTATCACTGAAACACCAAAAGTTTCACAAGATTCAACACCTAGATAAGAACGGTCATACCGGTAAATTTGACCGCATTTTGAAATCAGCATAAGAAATTTAAAAAAATAGAAAAATGGAAAACTTTCGCATTGTGTCATTATATGTGACCTAGAATCCAGGGGAAATAAAAAACTTGAAATACAACAATTATTTTTAAAAAAGTGCTCTCATAAATGAGTTATCATCTATGAAGATTCATGGTTTTCAAGCCAAATGACCGGTGTTATGGCCACTTTCATGGCATAGTTTGTTAAAATAATCTCATACTATGCAAAAGTGTGCATATTGGAATGTCAAACAATGCTTCCGAAGGGAGTTTCCATTTTCTTTGCATGATCAATCTTATGGCCATATTCATGGCATAGTTTGTTCAAATGATCTAATATTGTGCACAAGGGTGCATCTTGGAATGGTAGACAATGTTGCCTAAGGAAGTTTTCGTTTTCTTTGCACGGAAATTTTATTTTCCATTTTTTGAGTGTCCAAAATGAGTATTTTTGTGAAGAACCTACCATATATTTGTTGCAAAATTGTACCAAATTAATTTTCTAAAATACTATAACATATTTAAAGCACAATTGACCAAATGGTTGGGTGTCAAAAGTTTTGATACACCTTTGGTGAAAAAGACAAATTTCCGCCGATTCAGTAGGAAGCGGGTCAAAATTGAACTGCAACTGCCTCATATTTTGCTCTTCATTTTTTCCAAAAATCATTTCTAGGTACATAGGTATCTATTTAATCAGAGAAACATCATAATTTTTCCAAGATTCAACCACTAGCTAGGAACGGTCATGCCCGCCGTTTTGACCGCATTTTGAAACGGGCATTAAAAATTCAAAAAAATCAAAAAATTAGAAAACCTTCGCATTGTGTCATTATATGTGACCAAGTTACCAGCAAAAATAATAAACTTGTAATACGGCAATTCTTTAAAAAAGTGTTCTTAGAAATGAGCTATCATGTGTGAAGATTCATGACTTTCAAGCCAAATAATCAATCTTATGGCCATATTCATGGCATGGTTTGTTTAAATGATCTAATATTGTGCACAAGGGTGCATCTTGGAATGGCAAACAATGTTGCATAAGGAAGTGTTCGTTTTCTTTGGACGAAAAATCAATTTTCCATTTTTTGAGTGCCCAAAATGAGTATTTTTGTGAAGAACCTACCATATATTTGTTACAAAATTGTACCAAATTATTTTTATAAAATACTAGGACATATTTAATGCACAATTAACCAAATGGTTAGGTTTCAAAAGCTTTGATCCACCTCTGGTGAAAAAGACAGATTTTTGGCGATTTAGTAGGAAGCGGGTCAAATTTGAACTGCAGCTGCATCATAGTTTGCTCTTTATTTTTTCCAAAAATCATTTATAGTTAGATAAGTATCTATTTAATCAGAGAAACACTAAAAATTTTCCAAGATTCAACCACTAGCTAGGAACAGTCATGCCCGTCGTTTTGACCGCATTTTGAAAAGGGCATTAAAAATTCAAAAAAAATCAAAAATTTCAAAAACCTTCGCATTGTGTCATTATACGTGACCAAGTTACCAGGAAAAATAATAAACTTGTAATACAGTAATTATTTTTGAAAAGTGTTCTCAGAAACGAGCTATCATGTGTGAAGATCAATGACTTTCAAGCCAAATGACCAATGTTATGGTAGCATTCATGGCATAGTTTGTTCAAATGACCTCATATTGTGCACAAAGTTGCATCTTGGAATGGCAAACAATGTTGCCTAAGGAAGTTTTCATGTTCTTTTGACGAAAACATCATTTTCCATTTTTCGAGTGCCCAAAATGAGTTTTTTTGTGAATGACCTACCATATATTTGTTGCAAAATTGGACCAAATCATTTTTATAAAATATTAGGCAATATTTAATGTACAATTGACCAAATGGTTGTGGATCAAAAGCTTTCGATTCACCTCTCGTGAAAAAGACAAATTTCCGCCGATTCAGTTGGAAGCGGGTTAAATTTGAACTGCAGGTGCCTCATAGTTTGCTCTTTATTTTTTCCAAAAATCATTTTTAGGTACATAAGTATCTATTTTATCATAGAAACACCAAAAGTTTTTTCAGGATTCAACCACTAGTTAGGAACGGTCATGCCCGCCGTTTTGACCGCATTTTCAAACTGGCATGAAAATTTCAAAAAAAATGAAAAAATTGGAAAACCTTCGCATTGTGTCATTATATGTGGCCAAGTTTTGGACGAAAATTTCATTTTTCCATTTTTTGAGTGCCCAAAATGAATTTGTTTGTGAAGGATCTACCATATATTTGTTGCAAAATTGGACCAAACCGAATTTTCTAAAATATTAGGCCATATTTAATGTACAATTGACCAAATTGTTGGGTGTAAAAAGTTTTTGATACACCTATCGTGAAAAAAAAACAAATTTTCGCAGATTCATTTTTCATTTTTTGAGTCCCAAAATGAGTTTTTTTGTGAAGGACCTAACAAATATTTGTTGTAAAAAAAACTTCTTCATTTTTCAAGAATATTAGACCATATTTTAATAAATATTTTGAGGTCTAATATTTTGAACACATGTCTACATTTTTTAAGACACATGGTACATATTGTTTATATATGTTTAATTTTTTTCAAATACACGATTAACATCTTTTCATATATTCCCAACAAAAAAACATCTTTTCATACATATGTTTTGATGTCTATATTTGTTTTTACACATTGTATATTTTTTGTATACATATAACATTGTTTATATATGTTAAAAAATTTAATACTTGATTAACATTTTAGAAAAAATCTTGTTTTTGTATCTAATTTTCCATATTATATATATATATATAGTAAATTTACTATAATACGTACGGATGACTTTTTTTTCATACACATGAAACTTTTTTTATACATATCTATATTATTTATGATTATTATTTTTTATATACATCAAACTTTTCAAAACACCCATTTAGTTTTTTAAAACACATGATTAACATTTTTTGAAATACGTATTAACATTAACATTTTTTAATTACACATTTTATTTTCTAATTGCTAAACCATATAGCAAGATTCACAAAGGAGTTCATTATTTTCCTATTCTTATAATTTTATATTGTTTAATTGGTTTCGAGATTTTTCTATAAGGAAAAACCTTTTTAGAGTTATACAATGAAAAACCTGTTTTTTAGACAATAATGAAAACTTGTTTTTTTCCAGATAACTGACCATCCTTACCAAATGGTAATAATGAAAAACTTGTTATTTTTCCATTTTTTCGTTGGGCCGAATATTTTTTTTTTTTTTGAGAAATATGAGGGCATCCCACATTTCTTCCTGGATGGGCCGAGGCCTACATGGCACACGGAAATTTTAAAAGAAAAAAAGGAGCTGGCCTCGTTCCACCGAGGCCCAAGCCCACATGGATCGACACCTTAAGTACCAATGCATCCACGTTCACAACCCCATGACCATTTATATTGGTCGTAATTAGGTAGAAATAAGGCCGTCGACCACTCTTATCTGCTTTATGACCATTTGGTGTAAAGCAATTTTAGGGTTTGAGCCCTTCCAAGAGAAATGGCTATGGATTTGTGACCAATTCAGCTGAGGTCACTGGGAGAAGGTCACAAGTTGACATATTTCTTGTAGTGACCAAGGACTGACTAGACATTGTAATTCATGGCAAAAGAGATCCAGTCACAGTCAAAGTCAATATCAATTAATAACAATGCATACAAATGACAGTGATGCTCTCTAGCTTGTGCTTTTTATAAGAGGATGATGACTCAACAATAAAAGTAAATAGATAGGCCCTTCGTAGAGGGAAGCAGGGATTTGCAGAGGTGCCAGAGCTCGGACTTTTAAAACAGAGATGAATATAATTTTGAGCGATATGCTTTCATTGTCAACATAACAACCAAGAGATCTCACTATCTTCCATGCTAGATACATTATAGGCGGTTCCCAAACAGAATGGTAAAGTTTTTACTCCCCCTCCACTAACAATCACACTCCATGGCTAGCCGAATTCACGGGTGCCGTCCATACCAACAACAGTCCTGGGTAGTTTTGTTTTATGATTATATTTTGATTTGATTTCGAGCATGGAACTGGGCATCCCGATTACCAGCCAATTTCTCGTGAATGACAAGTGATAAACACTTATCGTGAGAATAACCCACCTAGCATGGAAGATACTGACAGCCCCAGCCACTACATGAGCGATTCGGGCATACAAAACAGATTATTATTTGAAGGTTTAGAGTTTGGCACATGCAAATTTACTTGGAACAGCAGGTATATAGGAAGGTATGGTGGACTCGTATGGAACAACTTTTTGTTTAAGGAAGTGGATGCACAAGCAGTATTCCCGCTTAGTACAAGTGAAGGCTAGCAAAAGATTGAGGAGCGACCAACTAGAGAGCGACAACGGTCATAAACATGCATTGAGATTAACCAACAATGAGTGCAAGCATGAGTAGGATATAAATCACCATGAACATAAATATCGTGGAGGCTATGTTGATTTTGTTTCAACTACATGCGTGAACATGTGCCAAGTCAAGCCACTTGAATCATTCAAAGGAGGATACCATCCTATCATACTACATCATAACCATTTTAAAATGCATGTTGACACTCAAGACAACCCATTATACACTCCTAGCTAGTTAAGCATGGCATGAGTAACTATAATCTCTAATTGTCATTGCAAACATGTTTCATTCATAACAAGTTGAATCAAGAACGATGAGCTAATCATATTTACAGAAACAAAATAGGGCGAGTTCGTACCAGCTTTTCTCCATCTCAATCAATTCATCATATATCATCATTATTGCCTTTCACTTGCACGACCGAACGATGTGAATAATAATAAGAGTGCATGTGCATTGGACTAAGCTGGAATCTGCAAGCATTCATTCAGAGGAGAAGACAAGGTAATATGGGCTCTCTGTT
This sequence comes from Thinopyrum elongatum, assembly GCA_011799875.1. Lineage (NCBI taxonomy): Eukaryota > Viridiplantae > Streptophyta > Magnoliopsida > Poales > Poaceae > Thinopyrum > Thinopyrum elongatum. The sequence continues at coordinate 74,435,417 of CM022302.1, read as the reverse complement.
AGATCATCAATAATGCATATGAGAGCCACTCAACATTTTCATCGTGGTCTTCTCCTTACGACCCAAATAAAAGAAAAGAATTTCAAAGAAACACACGGAAATGTTTTTGGAATTTTTTGATTTTTCTAGAAGGAAGCAAATAACAGAAAACAAAAACGAGAAAAACTATTTACGCGGGAAACCTCCCAACAAGCAAAAGAAGAACAAGAAATCTTTTTGGGTTTTCTTTTAATACTACAACTAATTAAACTAGAACTATTTTTTTGGATTTTCTCAAAGTTTTTCAAACACACAAGAAGAAAGCGAGAAAAATAAAGTAACATGGATAATACAATGAAAAAGTATGAAAACCGACAACTGGAATGAGTGTGTGAACATGAATGTAATGTCGGTGAGGAATGCGTACTCCCCCAAGCTTAGGCTTTTGGCCTAAGTTGGTCTAGGGCCACGGCTGGCCTGACGGATATCCAAAGTGGTAATTGGGGTTGTACTGTGATGCGGCAGCTACTGCCTGGAGGGCTGCCTCGTGAAGGCGAGCAGTCTCCCTCTCTCTCTCATACTCAGCTGCCTCCTCCCTGGTTATAAAGTATCTTCGTTTTACCTGAGAGTCAAAGAAAGTAGAAACAGGAAGGGTAATATGGACAGCGCGCTGCCTGTCAAAGATTAGTCAGTATAGGAGGGACTGTTCGTTTCTCTCAAGAAACTAGTAGCGTACCATAACATTATAATCAAGGAAAGTAGGTGGCAAAGGAAAATCATTTTCTCTTATGGGGACACCAAGATAAGTAGCTAAGCGAGTGGCATAAACTCGACCAAAGAAATCTCCATTCTTAGCATTATTATGTAGTCTACGTGCAATGATTGCCCCCAAATTAAAACTTTTATCATTCATTACTGTGCTCTTAAGAACAATGAGATCAGAGGCACAAAGGTGACTGTGCTCATGTTTTCCATTAATGCATCTACCTATGAAGAGAGCAAAGTAATGTATAGCAGGAAAGTGAATGCTCCCTATAGTGGCTTGTGTTATGGTCCTGGTTTCTCCTACAGTAATGCTAGCAAGGAACTCATAACAATTAGATTTACGAGGTTCAATACAACTACCCCAATGTGGAATTTTGCATGCTTCATTAAAATTTTCTAGGTCCATGGTAAATGATTTTATCATAAAGATCAAACAAAACAGAATGCGTGTTGCGCTGAACAGAATATTCAAATCTCCTCACAAAGGAATCGGTAAGGTTGTAGTATTGAGGACACTTATCTGACACGAAGTTTGTCAGCTCGGCGTTATGCACATACGGATAGAACTCATCTTTGAAACCGGCACTGGTCATGAAATCATCCGACGGCCATTCGCAAGGTTGCACTTGAGCATACCTTGGTAGTTCAAGGTCCGGCTCACATATCGCAAGCCTTGGAGATTTCTTCTTTGAGGAACCACCTTGGAACACTTTTCTCAACATTTTCTTCCTCTGAAAAATTTCTGAAATTTTTAGTGACTCAAAATAAAAGTGAACAAAACTCAACAAAACTAATAGCGACTACTCCCACAAGTGTCTAGAGGCCATATCATGCAACAAAACTACTTTGGACCATCTAAATTTGACATGCAAGCTCAAGAACAAGGTCACCACAACAGCAAAAATTTGCAATATATAAAGCACTAGAACAAAAACTATTTGGACCATTGGAGGAGTCACATACCGAAGAACAATCCCCCGAAACAGTTTCGGAAACGGAGTTCCGAGCAAGGAGATAAAAAATGGCAGCAAAATGAGCAAGAATACGGTTTTGAGCAATGGTGGGATTTTTTCTGGAGCAAGACGAAGTGAATGGGTGCTGGCATAAGTGAGGGGGACCCACAAGCCCTGTAGGCGCGCCCTGTGGGCTTGTGGCCCACTGGTGCACCCCCTGAGGTGTTTTCAGTGCCTAAAATTCTTAAATATTCTGGAAAAAAAATCATACTAAATTTTCAGGGCATTTGGAGAACTTTTATTTTCTGGACATTTTTTTTATTGCACGGATAATTCAGAAAATAGAAAAATAAAAGCAATTCTACTTTATTTATTCTAAATAACAGAGAGTAAAAGTTGGGTACAGAAGGTTGTGCCTTCTAAATTCATCCATCTCATGCCCATCAAAAGGAATCCATTAACAAGGTTGATCAAGTCTTATTAACAAACTTCTTTCGAATGACATGAAACCGGAGAATTTTCGAATAACACTAAGTTACCTCAACGGGGATATGCATGTCCCCAACAATAAGAATGTCATTTTTCTTTTTGACAATAGGAATAGGGAATTTAAAACCTCCAATAGCAATTGTTGGAATTTCTCCAATAGAGTTAATACTATTCACTTGAGGTTGTTTCTTCGGAAAGTGTACCGTATGCTCATTACCATTAACATGAAAAGTGACATTGCCCTTGTTGCAATCAATAACAGCCCCTGTAGTATTCAAAAAGGGTCTACCAAGGATGATCGACATACTGTCGTCCTCGGGAATATCAAGAATAACAAAGTCCGTTAAGATAGTAACATTTGCAACTACGACAGGTACATCCTCACAAACACCGATGGGTATAGCAGTTGATTTATCGGCCATTTGCAAAGAGATTTCAATTGGTGTCAACTTATTCAAATCAAGTCTACGATATAAAGAGAAATGCATAACACTAACACCGGCTCCAAGATCACATAAAGCAGTTTTAACATAGTTTCTTTTAATGGAGCATGGTATAGTTGGTATTCCTGGATCTCCTAGTTTCTTTGGTATTCCACCCTTAAATGTATAATTAGCAAGCATGGTGGAAATTTCAGCTTTCGGTATCTTTCTTTTATTTATAACAATATCTTTCATATACTTAGCATAAGGAGACATTTTCAGAATATCAGTCAAACGCATACGCAAAAAGACAGGTCTAAGCATTTCAACAAAGCGCTCAAAATCCTCATCATCCTTTTTCTTGGATGGTTTAGGAGGAAAGGGCATGGGTTTCTGAACCCATGATTCTCTTTCTTTACCATGTTTCCTAGCAACAAAGTCTCTTTTATCATATCTTTTATTCTTAGGTTGTGGATTATCAAGATCAACAGCAGGTTCTATCTCCACATCATTATCATTACTAGGTTGAGCATCAACATGAACATCATCATTAACATTATCACTAGGTTCATGTTCATCACCAGATTGTGTTTCAGCATCAGAAATAGAAATATCATTTGGATTCTCAGGTGTGTCTGCAACAGGTTCACTAGAAGCATGCAAAGTCCTATCAGTTTTCTTTTTCTTCTTAGATGAACTAGGTGCTTCAGTATCAATTCTCTGAGAATCTTGCTCAATTCTCTTAGGGTGGCCTTTAGGATACAAAGGTTCCTGAGTCATTCTACCACCTCTAGTCACAACTTTAACAGCAGGATCATTCATTTTATTATTCATCTCATTAAGCAAATCATTTTGTGCCTTGAGTACTTGTTCTGCTTGAGTTTTTACCATGGAAGCATGTTTACTAATAAGCTTAAGATCATTAACAGTTCTACACATATAATCACCCAAGCGTTCAAGCATATAAGCATTACGTTTCAATTGTCTACTGACATATGCATTGAAGTTTTCTTGTTTAACAATAAAGTTATCAAATTCATCCAAGCATTGACTAGCAGACTTATTATGAGGAATATCACCTTCATCAAATCTATAGAGAGAATTTACCTCTACTACCTGTGTCGGAGCATTAAGACCATGTATTACTTCAATAGGTGGTAAATTCTTAACGTCAGCTTTAATACATTTTTCTTTCATAGATTTCTTTGCCTCTTGCATATCTTCAGGACTGAGAAATAGAATACCTCTCTTCTTCAGAGTTGGCTTAGGAGGTGGTTCGGGAAGAGTCCAATCATTGTCATTGCTCAATATATTATTCAATAGTATTTCAGCTTGTTCAACAGTTCGTTCTCTGAAAACACAACCAACACAACTATCTAGGTGGTCCCGAGATTCATCGGTTAGTCCATTATAAAAGATATCAAGTATTTTTTTTTCTTGAGAGAATGATCAGGCAAAGCATTAAGTAATTGGAGAAGCCTCCCCTAAGCTTGTCGGAGACTCTCTTCTTCAATTTGCACAAAGTTAAATATTTCCTATAAAGCAGCTTGTTTCTTATGAGCAGAAAAATATTTTTCAGAGAAGTAATATATCATATCCTGGGGACTACGCACACAACTAGGAGCAAGAGAATTAAACCATATGTTAGCATCACCCTTTAATGAGAAAGGAAACAACTTAAGAATATAATAATAGCGAATTTTTCCTCATGAGCAAATAGGGTGGTTATATCATTCAGTTTAGTAAGATGTGCCACAACAGTTTCAGATTCATAACCATGAAAAGGATCAGATTCAACCAAAGTAATTAACTCAGGATCGACAGAGAATTCATAATCCTTATTAGTAACAAAGATAGGTGAAGTAGCAAACTTAGGGTCATATTGCATTCTAGCATTCAAAGATTTTTCTTTCAGCTTGACTAGTAATCTCTTAAGATCATCTCTAATTGCAAGCAAAAAAGTCTCTAGCAGTTTCTTCATCCACAATATAACCCTCAGTTACCTTAGGCAATCCATATCTAGGGGGAGAATCATAATCTTCAGTTTCAATAATATCATCAGCTTCAGTGATCTCATTCTCTCTAACCCTAGCAAGTTGTTCATCAAGAAATTCACCTAGTGGCACAGTGTTATCAAGCAAAGTACTAGCATCATCATAAGTATCACTCATAGTAGAAGTGGCATCATCAATTACTTGCGACATATTAAGATTAATAGCAGGTGGTGATGTCGCAAGCTTACTCAAAACAGAAGGTGAATCAAGTGCAGAGCTAGATGGCAGTTCCTTACCTCCCCTCATAGTAGAGGGATAAATCTTGGTTCTTGGATCTTTCGGATTCTTCATAGTGATCAACAGATATAAATCCCAAGTGGCTCAGAGAATAGAGCTATGCTCCCCAGCAACGGCGCCAGAAAAAGGTCTTGATAATCCACAAGTATAGGGGATCGTAACAGTTTTCGAGGGTAGAGTATTCAACCCAAATTTATTGATTCGACACAAGGGGAGCAAAAGAATATTCTCAAGTATTAGCAGCTGAGTTGTCAATTCAACCACACCTGAAAGACTTAATATCTGCAGCAAAGTTTTAGTAGCAAAGTAGTATGGAAGTAACGGTAACTGTGGCAAAAGTAACAGTAGCAGTTTTGTAGCAATTGTAATAGTGGCAACGACAAAGTAACTTAGCAAAGATCAATATGTGAAAAGTTCGTAGGCATTGGATCAGTGATGGATAATTATGTCGGATGACATTCATCATGCAATAGTTATAACATAGGGTGACACAGAACTAGTTCCAATTCATCAATATAATGTAGGCATGTATTCCGTATATAATGACATGTGCTTATGAAAAAGAACTTGCATGACATCTTTGAAGGAAATATGCCCTAGAGGCAATAATAAAGTTATTATTTTATATTTCCTTATTCATGATAAAGGTTTGTTATTCATGCTAGAATTGTATTGATCGGAAACCTAAATACATGTGTGAATACATAAACAAACACCGTATCCCTAGTGAGCCTCTACTTGACTAGCTCGTTGATCAAAGATGGTTATGGTTTCCTAACCATGGACATGAGTTGTCATTTGATAACGGGATCACATCATTAGGAGAATGATGTGATGGACAAGACCCATCCGTTAGCTTAGCATAATGATCGTTCAGTTTTATTGCTATTGCTTTCTTCATGTCAAATACATATTCCTTTGACTATGAGATTATGCAACTCCCGGATACCGGAGGAATGCCCTGTGTGCTATGAAACGTCAAAACATAACTAGGTGATTATAAAGATGCTATACAGGTATCTCCGAAGGTATTTATTGAGTTGGCATAGATCGAGATTAGGATTTGTCACTCCGAGTATCGGAGAGGTATCTCTGGGCCCTCTCGGTAATACACATCATAAGTTTGCAAGCAAACGACTAAGGAGTTAGTCACGAGGTGATTTATTACGGAACGAGTAAAGAGACTTAGCGGTAACGAGATTGAACTAGGTATGAAGATACCGACGATCGAATCTAGAGGTGGTCCTTTCTATCAATTCCGCTTGGCAGGTGGTCCTTTCGGACGAAAAATCGCTACTCAGCACCTTCGTCGAGCCGGTTGGCTCTAAAGCGGTCAGATCCTTGTACTTTGGCTGTCAAGCTCCCTACGCCGCTCGAGGTCTCCCAGCACCACACCAGAGGTCCACCTTCGCTGCCCCAAGCGTGACCTGTGCGCACATCAGGACGAGGTAAGAGTTTTGACCCTCCCCAAATATGTATTCTTGTAGAGCGGTGCATTCAACTTTTGATATTTGTGTTTATGGACATTCAGAATATTTTTTTGTGGGATAGAATATATATTGATTTGTTCACTTAAAATTCAGATGCATATATGTTGTATTTGCTTTATCTACTTGATTCTGGTATTCATGAATTTAAAAAATATTTGTGATTTTGGAAAAATGTTTGCGAACACAAATTTTGAAAAAGTTCATGCATATTTCTTATAAAATCAACAAAAAGAAAAAAAACCCAGAAAAAACCCGAGTGAAAACCAAACATACAAACAAAGAAACACACACACACACACACACACACACGAGAAGCTTCACAAAACTTATTGAAAGGGAATGTTTACATGAGCCGGCTCACAAAGAGCGTTGGCTGGAAGGGGTCAATACACGTGAAAGCTATCGGTTCTTCAGCTGTCGACGGGCTCGAAACTGCTCCAAAGGCCAAACTAATAGCGACACAATTCGGGTGGTCTGCGAAAACACACCCGTACAGCCTGAGAAAACACACCTCTCCCGCCCACGCTCCCGCTCCCGGCCACGTCACCGATCCGCGCCATCCTCCTCATCCACTCTCAGCCATCCATCTCCATCCGACGGCCCGCACCCCGCATCACGCGGATCGCTCCCATCTCCTCCCCGGAGACCTCGCAGCTATAAATCCCCCAAACGCCACCACCGTCCACCACACCACCGCCGCCGCAACAGCCATCGACAGCAACACACACAGCAGCCAAGCGACGATGTCCGGCCGCGGCAAGGGAGGGAAGGGGCTGGGCAAGGGCGGCGCCAAGCGCCACCGGAAGGTTCTCCGCGACAACATCCAGGGCATCACCAAGCCGGCGATCCGCCGTCTGGCTCGCCGTGGCGGCGTGAAGCGCATCTCTGGGCTCATCTACGAGGAGACCCGCGGCGTGCTCAAGATCTTCCTCGAGAACGTCATCCGTGACGCCGTCACTTACACCGAGCACGCCCGCCGCAAGACCGTCACCGCCATGGACGTCGTCTACGCGCTCAAGCGCCAGGGACGCACCCTCTACGGATTCGGCGGCTAGGCCAGGCGAATCGACCCCCCACCACCAGATTAGTGCAATGCTAGCTAGCTGTTGTTGTGTAGTGTTCATTGGCTTTGGTGTAATGGCCGCATCTCGCTGCTGTATGTCCTAGCCTTGATTGTTGTTTGGATCTATTTCTGGGATGGAAATTGAAATTGAAGTGGCTTACCTTTGAATTCTTCTGCAATCCCTCACTCTGTTGATGTTGATTTGTATGGGTTGTCAGATGTTACTAATTTTCCATTTGTTTCTCGCTCTGTAATTGTCTTCTTCCCCAAATCAGTCGTATTGGCTTCAGGGTACCTTTGATTCCAACCATCCCTGCATTTTTGTAGTTTGTGTTTCTCCAAATCCATGGTTGTTAACACATTTCACTTGTGCTTGTGCCAATTGAACCAAGTTTCAGAGTGTCTGAGATGCGGTGCCAATTTCAGACTTGAGTGTCTGACCTTAACATTTGAACAATCATGGGAAGCAGCTGATTTTCGAAAATAGATGTTGACCGTCTGATGCTTCTTTTAATAATTGTGATAAGATGCAACCGATTTCTTTGGCCGAACATAGATTTTTGACTACCTAACCCGACTTTCTGAATCATGATAAGAAGCAGCCGATTTCTTTCGCTGACGATAGATATGAGCTGAGTGCAGATTGAATTCGTCTGCAATCAGTTGCTCTGTCAATGTGCAGTAGTCACAATTCCCCATTGTTGTCTCGCTCGGTAATTCCCTGCCCCCAAATCTAATGGTGCTCGCTTCAGTGTGCCATGGATTCGAACCAAATCAAATACTCACCATGTGCTACTAATTGGGACTCTTGACACCAAAAACTTGCTGACTTAACATTTGAATTGTGTTGACGGCGAGCTGCTGATTTTTAATTTTCGGCCTTTTGAAAATAGGGAGTATTTTGAAAATAGGGAATATTGACCATCTGATGCGTCTTTCTGATTTGTGATGACACGCAGCAGATTTCTTCGGCTGAACATGGATTCTCGACTACCTAACTTAACTATTTAAAATTTGAGTCATGATAAAAAGCAAATGATTTATTCTCTTTTTCTTTATGCGGTACGAAGCAACTGATTTCTTTGTCACAACATACATATGAGCCAAATTCAGATGGAAAGAAGACATGAACTGGCTCATGGTGTCTGGGTTTGCTTTACAGCTACCCATGTACAAGTAGTCATGTATCCAGGGATTCATATAATTGCCTTAATGCTGAGGTATCAGCCTGAAATGGTGAAAGGAGGTGCATAAACATGTAGTTAGGGCATCTCTAACAGATCCTCTATCTTAAAAGTCCAAAATGTATGTCTTATCTCATTTCTTTATATTTTTAAAAGATTTAACTTTTCTTCTATCTAGCAAACCACTTAAAACTTAATAAAAAATCAAACACAACTTTTTGACACAATTTTTTTTTTGAACTAGTTAATTGCATAATTCGACGATGGTACCACGTTAGCATAATACTACTACATAGCATAACTAAAGAGCCCATGTGTAGGGAAAATCATGTTGTACGATTTAACAATACAATATCGCCAAGACTCATATTTGTACATGTGGGTCGTGATTACTCGAAGTGGACCCGAAAGACTCACACTTATAATTGTCGGTCCGAATGACTCGAGTGGTATTTCTGGTCAAATCATACGGTACCAATGAAGATGTCTGTTTCTTTTTTTGCATTTTTAGATTTATAGGGACATTTGTTTTAGAAATAGAGATGGTTTTATCCCATTCACAAAAAAAGAGACAAGGTTTTATACGTTGTACATGGCATTAAACGTTAAGGAAAAGAAAAAACATCGGCACAATGTCTATTATATATACATGGACGACAAAAATGATATTTGCACATTATTCATCCGATAGCAAACCCTAGCTAAAATGCTCCATATTCATCTGGCGCCGCCATATTACTTGGACTTTGATGGAGGAATAACTCTGCAATTTCCATACATAAAAAAATTCAACGACACAATGCCGACTCAGGGCCTAGGCGGGAGGGGTGAGAACCTATGCCCCAGGCCTGGAGGGGGCCCAAGAGCTCTTATTTCTAAATAGAAGGCACATAGGCTGGTCAGTGTTTGACCTCGGAGGAACGCTCACGAAGAGAGCTCCTATTCCCAGCATGGGTTGGCGGATAGCGAGCAATCGCATACCCTCACCGCAGCCCCCCGGGGAACGTATCTGGTGCACCGGGGCAATTAGTGCTACCGATGCACCAGACCCCGCTGCACATTCAGAAATGTTCGAAAAATCCGAAAAAAAATAGTGCATCGACACAACATCAATGTATGTTGTCACAAAAATTCAAAACAAGAATTTTTTATCTCGGTTACGCACCGAGCCTAGTCCTCAATAAATGCGTGAGTACCAGGAAATTCGTCTTCGTGAGGATTTGAACCTAAGTGTTGGATTTGTATATCCATTCCCCCAACCAGTTGAGCTAGACTCATTTGCACGGTCAAAACAATCGTCTCCCTCAAGGATAAGGAAGACGACGCCGTCGATGAAGACGTGCCGCTGTAATTTTCTTATCTTTTGAGGACTGTTCTGTAAGGGTACTGGATTAATATCACTTGGTCTTTCCTGAAAAAAAAAAAACAATCGTCTCCCTCTCCCGCTTTGGTTGCGTGCCGGCGCAAAGTCATTGGAACCGAAGCAAGCGGCTGGTTCGCTTCTTCGTTCCGACGCATAGAATCTGCTCGGGGTAATTCAACCGGCTCGAAGAGAACTTCGAATCGCTTTTTCCCTACGCCAGAGAATTAGAGATGGTCTTATATATGCGGCAAGGATCCGTCCACGACAAGCTTCATTGCAGCAAGAGGTCGACCCCGTTCGCTCCGGCAGCAGCGCATGCACGGCGATGTCGACGTGGGCGGTCATGGCGTTCCTGCTCTCTGTCATTGCGGCGGCGTCGCAGCTGCAGCCTGTGGCGTGCGCGGCGGCGCTAGGGACCCTCGGCGCCGGCGTTACGCTGCACGAAGATCAGCACCAGGTGCGCGCGCTACCTGCTGGTTGGTTTTCTTAACGGTTTCTCCTTCTCTCTTGCGACTTACTGCCAAAAAATAATAATCTTACTTGCAACTGTTTCTGAATGTGCGTTTTCTAGAGGAGTTTGTTAATGTACATAGTATGTCTGTAAAGTACTCCCTCCGTCCCAAATTTTTTGTCTTAGATTTGTCTAGATACGGATGTATCTAATACTAAAACGTGACTTGTCACAGTTCTTTGCGGTCATCGGAAATGTGATATAATTTTCTCATATATGCAGATAATGTAGATATAATGTAATGGTTTGCATGATACAACAGGTGGTGGTGGACAACGGCATGGTGCAGGTGGCAGTGTCCAAGCCGCAGGGCCAGATCATCGGCGTCCGTTATGTCGACGACACTAACCTCCTCTACTTCAACAACGATGAGATATCAGGCGGGTACGTTCTACTATCTATGAATGTCCGGGTTTGATTTACTACTTGGATGATGCTGATCCGAGTGCCTGACTGACGAATGATGGATCATACGCTTTCACTAGGAGAAGGGATACGCATGCTCATCCTTGACTCTGTCAATACCATTATTCACGGAAATCATATTCTTCGCTTATGGTGAAGGATAATTTTTTTTGAGGGGGTAGTGAAGGATAGTTGACAGACTGTACAAATAATAAAGGGCCGACTCAACTTGGGTCTTGGGGGGTTCGGGGCACAGAGGGCCTGCTGGTCCTACCGATCTTTATTGGGATTTTTAATGTTTCTTTTCCTTTATTTTTTATTTTATTAAATACATGAACATTTTTTAAAATATCCACAAATATTTTTGTAAAACTAATGGAGCACTTTTTAAAATTTGTTGAACATTTGTTTTAAAATATCCACAAACTTTTTTTGTGAAATTAATGAAAACCTTTTAAAATGCATGATTTTTTTATAAATCCGTAAACATTTTTTAATATTCTCTAACACTTTTTACTTTTTTTCAAAATTAGTCATTTTTAAAAGGCTTATGGCTTACATTCACACATTTTTTTAAAAATCACAGAAATTTTGTTACACTGACCATTTAAAAAAATTAATGAGTATTTTAAAAAAGTTGTGAACTTTTTCTTGATAACCTGTGAATATTTTTTATATTTGTGAACGCTTTTTTTTTGGTGTGGTAATATCATTTTAGATGTGTCAAAATATATAGTAGACATTTCTTAAAGCTCCATATGGTGGAGATCCCACCGATGTCGTCGTCTGGTCTACCACAGGGACTGGGAAGGCGTCTTCGCGGCTAGGGTATACACTATAATTCGTACTCCCTCCTTTCGAAAATAACTGACGTGGTTTTAGTTCAAAGCAGAGGTAGTAGTAATTTGAATCTTGATTTTGTATCTGAAAATTTGCAGGTACTGGGATGTAGTTTGGAACTTTCCAGGATCGGGATATCACACGGGCATGAACGACATGTACATATCCTCAGTGCCTCGCTGCTAATAATTTTGTAGGCAAAATTTACACCTTGTCTCTTGCTGAGATAAAATTTACGCCTTGCTTAATGGAAGGGAGGAACTATCTGAATTTGCGCTTTCAGGTTGGATGGTACCGAGTTCAGGGTGGTATCTGCCAGCGAGGAGCAAGTGGAGCTCTCCTTCATGAGAACCTACGACCCATCACGCCTCAACAGCGTGCCGCTCAACGTCGACAAGAGGTGCGCGCACCACTCCATCATACATCCTAGTTTCTCCATGGACATCTGTTTGCGACTTCGAACCCGATCTTGATGTTCATCAATCATCATGCATGATCAGGCTGGTGATGCTGAGAGGCGGCTCCGGGTTCTACTGCTACGCCATCTTCGAGCAGGCCGGCGACTGGCCGGCCATCGGCGTCTCGGAGGCCCGACTCGTCTTCAAGCTCGACCCCACGACGTTCAACTACATGGCCGTCTCGGACGGCATCCAGAGGTACATGCCAGGGGCGGCGGACCGGGACGCGCCCCGGGCCGTGCCGCTGGCGTACAAGGAGGCCGTGCTGCTCGTGCACCCATCGGAGCCGCAGTTCGCGGGCGAGGTTGACGACAAGTACCAGTACTCGATGGACAACAAGGACAACCGTGTCCACGGCTGGATCGCCGGCGGCGGCGGCCCGGTGCCGGTGGGGTTCTGGGTGGTCACCCCCAGCAACGAGTTCAAGAGCGGCGGCCCCCTCAAGCGCGAGCTCACCTCCCACATCGGCCCCACCTCGTTGACCGTGAGTGTTCGATCTTTCTTTCTTGTGTTCCGGGAAGGGCCAAACCAAACTGTTTGCTGTGAAATGGCAGATGTTCATGGGGACTCATTACATCGGGAACGACATGACGGCGAAGATCGAGGCCAGTGAGCACTGGAAGAAGGTCATGGGGCCGGTGTTCATCTACCTCAACTCCAACCCAGAGCGGGGAGGTTTCCAAGCGCTGTGGGAGGACGCCAAGGCGCAGGCGGAGGTGGAGGCGAGCAAATGGCCGTACAGCTTCCCGGAGTCGCCGGACTTCCACAAGGCAGCCGAGAGGGGCTCAGTCTCCGGTAGGTTGCTGGTCAGAGACAGGTACACGAGCGGCGGCGAGGACGTGCCCGCCCGGCTGGCCTACGTCGGCCTCGCGGCTCCGGGGCAGCCCGGCTCCTGGGCGACGGAGAGCAAGGTACGTCGGCACTCACACAATCCAGGAGACATTTGGATCTGCTTGTCCTGGACTCCTTGTTGCCAACTTGTCATCTGCATTCTCAGGGCTACCAGTTCTGGACGAGGGCGTCGGCGACGAGCGGCAGCTTCGCCATCGGCAACGTCCGGGAAGGGGAGTACAACCTCTACGCCTGGGTCCCCGGGGTCCTCGGCGACTACATGCGCACGGCTCCCGTAACGGTGCTGCCCGGTGGCGTCGTTGCCCTCGGGGACCTCGTGTTCGAGCCGCCGCGATCGGGGCCGACGGTGTGGGAGATCGGCGTGCCAGACCGGAGCGCCGCCGAGTTCTTCGTCCCTGATCCCAACTCCAGGTACCTCAGCAAGCTCTTCGTCGACAGAGAGAAGTACAGGCAGTACGGGCTGTGGGAGCGGTACGCCGACCTGTACCCCGCCGGCGACCCCGCCTTCACCGTCGGCGTGAGCAACCACTCCAAGGACTGGTTCTTCGCGCATGTCACAAGGTAACATTCATGCTTAGCTGCTACGTTACCTACGTGTCAGCATGTCACAAGGACTCAGTAACTTTTTACGGCGTGCAGGAAGACGGGCAACGGCGAGAACGTGCTGACGACGCGGCGGATCCGGTTCAACCTGCCCGGGGTCGCCGGCGGCGGCACCTACACGCTGCGCATCGCGCTCGCGGCGGCGCACATGTCCAAGCTGAAGGTGCAGGTGAACGGGGCGACGGGGAAGGGGGCGGCCTGGGGAGTGCTCGTGACGCCCGAGTTCGGCGACGACAACGCGATCGCGCGGCACGGCGAGCACGGCAGGTGGTGGAGCTTCGAGTTCCCGATCGACGGGCGGCTGCTCGTGCAAGGGGAGAACACCATCGGCATCACGCAGGCGAGGGCGTTCAGCGTGTTCGTGGGGGTCATGTACGATTACGTCCGGCTGGAAGGGCCCTCTGGCTGGGATTCTGGCGTCACAAGTAGTGGTGATCTAGGCAAAATCTTGCCTCTCGGTTTGCTAAATTATTGGCTTCTCGTGCTACCAACATTGATATTTCTGCTAATAAGCAAGTGATACAGTCCAAGTCCATGGATATTTCCTTTTCCTTTTTTTTCTTCTTTTTTTTGTCGTGCAATAGTACGAAGGAAAAGGAAATCAAAATGTTTAGACCAGCGCTAGCGGTCGGCCGGCCGATCTGAGACAGTAGTCCGGTGGGAGGAACATGAGCCATTGGATTGATCCGTAGCTCATCCCTCCTCCCTCGCATACCCCACCGAGAATACAATAGGGAGTTCGCCTTGCCCTACACTTGCGCCCTACAACTCCCCCGCCTCTCACCCCGCTCGTGCAAGGAAACCATGAGCCACCGGCAATGTTCCACCCCGGCGGCTATCTTGCAGCACCAGCGTCGAGCTTTGCGGCAGCGTTGCTGTCTCTTACAGCTCAGCGCGCCTCGCTCCCAGCACCACGCCCCTCTCGCAGCAGTGTCGACCATCGTCGCAGCAGCTTGCCTCACTGCTTACAGCAGCAGGCGTCCTGCCAACCTCGTACGATATCTTTGCAACACCTCGTCCCGCCCATTGTAGCATGGACACGTGGAGTGCAAGCCATTGCCCTTGCAACATCGTCGTCCACCTTTGCAGCATCCGCGCTCAACGCGTGTAGCATTGATTCGTGGGCGGCCATCTTTGCAGCCCGCCGACTGCTTGCAACACTGTTTCATGGGTGCCGACTGTCTTGCAACTTGCAACACTGCCCAGTGTGGTGGCTTGTCTCCCGAGTTTGCAGCAGACATCGTCTCCTCATGTGGACTTGCAATAGCTTCGAGAGACCGCAGGGCATGCAAGATGGCACTAGCCGGCTTGTCGCAACGGGGCAGGAGACTATAGGAGTTGGCAACAGCGGTCGGCGCCTAGTGTGGGGAAAAAGTTTGGAAATAATAGTCATGGCTGATGACGAAAAAGACAAAGCGAATGAGTGGTTGCGGTAGAGGATAAGGGTAACTACGGGTCGGGCGAGTATTATATCGGGCGGTGGACGGTGTGATTTGGTGGGCCCAACTTGCGTGCTCTAATTGTTCAAAGCTTCTGTTACCCTTACTTTGGGGGTGCAATGTGTGGCTATTAGACCCCCCCTGATTTTATTTGTACAACACTAGGTAATTGCCCATGTGCTGCAATGGAAGAAAAAAAATCATAATGTCCCTAGCCCAATAAGCATGGCACAAGACCCCATAGGTCCACACCCTCTATTTCAACATGGCGGGGAAGCGGTAATTTCGTAAACAATGAATATGCAATATTATGAAGGCATAAGTTCTCAATTCAACTTGCATGCCATGGAGCCTACAGTCTAAACGAGTTAGTAGTTCAATAGTGCCAAAAACAGTTACAAAGACCGGCAGACCACACACTAAAATACCAAATTTTAATACTCCGCTTGAGAAGTGACTAATATATTTTCTATCACCAAGATAATTAAAAGCACATTTGCAGACTCCTTCCAGCTAAACATCAATGACATCACAAGACCAAAGGAAAAAAAATTCAAAAGAAGATACGTTTGGAAAATGACCTAATGGAAATGTCAACATAAAAAAAAATGTCAACATAGATGAATCAATGCTGCTATCTGAAAATGTGCCAGGCAAGTTACTATCGCTCCAATGCATACTTCATATGAACACTTGTTAACAACAATGTGATGAAAAAAGAATAATTATTTGATAAGGCAAAGCTACTTCACTACACCTACCTTAACTAAACCTTTCGTATGTGAGAAGGTTAGGGCAAAAAGTTGAGAGAGAACCATTTCTTCTTATGACCCAAAAAATAGCTCTAGAAGAAAGAGAACGACTCCGCTGGGGATCGAACCCAGAATCTCTGGTTTCGTAGACCAGCGCCTTATCCATTGGGCCACGGAGTCCTAGTGAATGCTATAAAACGTTAACCTCTCTCCATTAGACACCAGTGACTGAGTCACCATGCGAATTAGTGGGTGCATCTGTGTGGTCACTTGGCAATCAGACCTGACATTACAACGAACCAACTGTAACCTCAGAATGCAGCTGCTCCTGTTGGTACACGGCTGATGCCATGGCCGCGGCAAGGCCACGTCAAAGATGGACCTGACCAGGCATGCCAAAACTAAACGTTTCACTTCACAGTGTACAAACAAACTGAAAGTTTGTTTCTCCGATGTTTCGATTTCACATCTTTATCCGTCTGCAGCATGTGCACATACTATGAACGTGTGGCCATAGTAGTCAAGCATCTGGTATTCACGGAAACAAGATACCGAATTTTAGCATATTAGCGCTCTTATGTAAAGAAATATAAGAGATCTAAACACTCTTATTTCTTTACGAAGTTTTTTTTAAAGAATCTTAGCATTATATTTTTCAGATGAATTTCAGCATTCTTTTTCCAGAAGTGTCAAGCTTTATTATTACTGAAAATTAACATAGTTTTGGATACATAAAGACTCATGGGGTAAACCAACCGGTGGTGGATGGTTAGAAGGACAGTTGTATTCCCATCGCACCAGAGTTCAAGTCTTAGACTTGACATTGGTGCTCGCATTTTCCTGAATTTATTTCAGGCCTTTCGGCAATGTGTGCTTAGTGGGAGGAGACATTCCGGTAGACTACGAAGGCGTCTGTGGCGACTTTGGCAATCCCAAGACAATGTGTCAGCCCAGTCTTTCAGAGGTGATCATAGAAATAGGGTGTGTGTGCATGCTTTCATAGGGATAAGTGTATGTGCATATGTATGAGTGTGTGCGTCCGTACTGTGTTAAAAGAAGAATCGTGGGGTTGCCCCAACCACCTATGGCGTCCTTGATCTAACGAATGAGAAAAGTTGGCTAGCAAATGGGCTTCACGATTTGATGCGGACCTTCAAAATGAAAAGTACAACTAAATTCATGTGCTCTTAACCTAATCTCGACTATTGTTTGTCCATGATTCCTGCCGCTTCCATTGAGAATATCACTTGCAACTCTTTGAATCTGTGGGTACCATAACATTGTGAAAAAGATCATCTTCCAAAGCTAGTGCTTCCCTAAATGCAATAGCCTCGAGAGTTGCATCAACATGAATCTTTGAAAAGCCCGTTGGAGATGCTAACATGCACTGTCCTCATCATCCCGGTTGGCTGCTCATTGTTGGGTTTCTTAGATATTTCTCCCAACTCCTATATGAACCTTCGACGAACAAGTTGGTAGAAAGTGGGCTCTGGAAGACCCCGTCATGAATAGCTTCCTCCCACCGGCGGAGCTACGCTGTAGCAAAAAGGGCCATGGCCCGCCCAAATTTTGCTGCAACAGGCTGGGCTAAGAGTAAATATGAGTCATAAGTATTAAAAAAACTGGGCCTCTCTCTAGACTGGCCCGCCCATGCTTTTGAGTGTAGCTCCGCCACTGCTTCCTCCTCACCCACCAGATGGTCCATAAGACCACCGCCAATTAAGGATGGCAATTTTACTCATGGGTACGGGTACCCGCGGATACCGTACCCGCATGGGTAGGATATGGGCATAATTCTATACCCACGGGTAGTACCCATACCCTACCCGTTAAGTCATGGGTAGGGCACGGGTATAGTATTCTACCCATGGATATACCCATGCCCTATCCGTTTATACTGACATGTGAAGCTTACCCGTGATTAACAAGTGTTCCTATGTTAAAGTTGTGTCGTGAGCTTGTGAACCCATGTTAAAGTTGTCACCAATTCTCAATTTGAATTGAGATAATTGGCATGTACTCATCTATATGTTATTGAGTCGAGATCAATGTTTTTTTGTCAAATGTGCTATAGATGAATGTAAAATTGTGAATAACTTGTGTATTATTTGATCTACCCGTTGGGTACCCAATGGGTATGGGTAACTGCCGGGTATGGATACGGGTAAGGTTTCATACCCGTGGGTACGGGTATGGGTAGAATTTTGTACCCATTGACTACACGGGTATGGGTATGGTATTGCTCTACCCGCCCCATACCCTACCCATTGCCATCTTACAAACTCTTCATGGGATAGTGAGTCCATCATCGTAAACATAGGAGCTCTTTTTTTTGTTGATCAGCCCAACCACCGCTTCTTGGGCCTTGAGCGTTTCAATTTTCTGTAATGTGAGAACTGAGAAGGGAAAGCAACAAGGCACATAACCTTGCACGCTCAACAATTTACGACACACCTAGGTGTCATTTGTGGCTTGGCCAGCAGCCACGGGCGTTTGTAACTTCTTAAACATGACATGACTGTATGTGAGCTCTAAAAGAAAAGTAACACTTTTGGTCAGAGAACGTGTGGAGCAAGCTATGAAAAACCAAGGTTCTGTCCAAGGTGGAGATCTTCTGATCGGAGACACACGCACACGCACACGCACACACACTCAAACGTACTCGATGACGATCTACTGGAAAAAAGCAATGAAAGATCCTATAGTCTTAGTCTTCGCGGACCATCTTCATTCGTTGGCTCTTCGAGGCACCAACCTTTCGTGTCTCCATTACTAGGTGGATTGGCGCGCTCCGCTGCGCCTGGTGAATCACCACAAGTAGGGGAGAAGTAAGGGAGCTCGTTGAAGATGCCCTTAGTGAGGAGGAATTCAGGACATTATGTGATGCGTAATTTTATGATTTGAACCGTGTTTGTAAAATGTTGTTTGGCGACCGACCAGTAGTTGCTAGCATAGATGTTGGCATGGGAGCTGGTGGAGAATTGTCCTATTCCGTGCTAGTTGCGGGAATAGTCATGCAAATACCTAAAGCAACATTACATGGGCTGGTCGCGGGCATGGCCCATTAAGACCGTGTTTTTTAATTTTGAATTATTTTGTTTATAAAACTCTTTTAAAATGTTGTTAAAATCAATTTTTTTTAAAATGGAAAAGTATGCCGAGGAAAATGAAAATTTGTTCATGTGAATACATTTGTTTTTGGTATATATGAAATGAAATTTGCACGCGTACTTGAGAAATGTTCATCTGTACAAAATTTATATTTCCGTCCTAAAATTTCCGTCGACGTGGAGAACCGGGTCTGAGCATCGTACCTAGGTGGATGAAAACCGGTCGTCTGCGGTGTTATGGAGGAGCTGGGCGACGAGCACCGTGGAGGGCGAACGACCGATGAGCCTATGCTAGTCGCAGCCATGGCAGCGACCGAGAGAATGGCCGACGAGGGTCGGCACAACCCTAGCATGAGGAGGGCGTGTGCGTTGGCGACGATGGCCTCCTTGTCCTCGACGGAGGCCTTGTGCTGCGCGGCGGCCTCGGCGGCGTAGTCGGCGGCGGCTTTCTTCTCCGCCGCAACTGTTCGCCTGTCCCTCCTCTTGACCGATTCATGGTCGAGCCGCGCGGGCTCCGCCGGCGTGAGCTCCGACCGCGGCTTCTTTGGGCCCTTCTTCTTTGCCGTGGGGCGCGCGGTGGCGGCCGGGTCGCCAGGTTTCTTCGGGGAGCCGGACATGAAGGAGGGATCGGAGGGAAATCACAGAAGGATTTTGGGGAAAGGAAGGGAAAGTGGGCGCGTTGTGTCCCCGACGAGTGGGCTAGGGGAGGACAAGGACGCACGTCCCTCCCGTCCGCGCGCTGTCCGCTTCGACGCATACACGACTACAATTTAAACCAAAAATGCGTTGGCGGCGAACGAAAAACGAACATTTATCCGTTTACTTCTACGTGTTGGGCCACATTTTGTGTCCGACTAGGAGATGCGTTCGCCGGGAGCCCACAACACAATGCACTGCGGCCCGCTCGACACGTTTGGTTTCCCATCACCCAACAGATAAGGTCGATAAGGTCGCTGTCTCTCTCACTCGTCCTCTCTGTCAATCGCTCCCCTGAAGAAAACAAAGACGAGCTCCCCGAGACCTAGATCCTCTCCTCCCTTCCCACTCTCTCTCTCCCCTCTAGCTCCTCCAATGGCGGCTACGCCTCACTCGGTGACCACCCTCGACGACGTGGAGGACCTGCTGCGGTCCTCTGGGGAGAAGGGGGAGGAGGTCCCCTGCTGCCAACTCGAGGCGGACGCGGCCATCAACGCCGCCGTCAAGCTCAAGGCCATGGTCGACTCCGGCGCCGTCCGCCTTGTGTCGGCGTACGACACCTATGGGATCCGAGGGACCCCTTTACGGTTCGGCAGGGAGAGAGGGACGCACAAAGAGCAGAACTGAGGATCAACGCGAGGGGATTTTTACCCAGGTTCAGGCCGCTGATCAGCGTAAAACCCTACTCCTGATTTAGTTTATTATCAGCGATTCGTCCCAGTTCTTGGAGCGCTTGCGATGAACAGTAAGTTCAAGCAGCAGCTACGCATGCAGAATGGGCTGAGAGTCGTCCCCCTGTAGCAGTTGCCTTGGGCCTCCTTCTATATGATCAAAGGGGTCACCACAGTGGCGAACTGCTTATTTGCGAGGTGTAAAGTAGCTACATGGTTATCATACCTAACCACTGACGGTTTTGGACAGATGCATTTAATGCACCGTGAGGTGTCCGTTTATGTGTCTCTACTTTCTTGAGGATGGAAAAAGGAGCCATCCCATCAGCACCGCTTAAACTCGCCCCCACTAGTGCCTTGCCACGCATCCAGAAGTGGGGCCAGAATGCCAGGCCGGTCGCTGTACTGGAGCGGTGGCACAGTGGCGGAACCTTGTCGGGTGCGAATCTTGCCGGGCTTGGCGGGCTACCCCGGCAAGATCTTGCCGGGAGCCAAGCCCTTGGTCTTCAGTCCTCCTTATCTTCCGATCCTTGGTGTGGATGTCTCTTGATAACCTTAGATCAATCTTCAGCTGTTCCCCCGACAAGCCTTGTCGCAGGTATGGCTACAACCGCCCGTGCACAAGTATGGGGGTACTAAAGGCCCAATATTTAGTACACCGACAGGAGCCCCCGGGCCTAGGCCACACACGGGTGCGAGGCGTTATTGGGCTAGGCCCAAACAGTGCACGGGCACGCGTGGCAGGGATTAACTGCGCTTCCCCACTACGCACGTTGAATGCGCGACGTGGGAAGCGTGCGCTGAACGGCCACGGCCGCAGCGTGCTCGTATAGGCGTGTCCACATTGGGTAGTAAAAGAAACGGCCTCGCTCCTTCCCCATAAAAAGGAATCCGCAAAGGCGCTGCCCTTTCACCCCCTCTTCTTTCCAATCTGAAATCTGCCATTGCCCTCTCTCTCCCGAGCCCAGAGCAGAACTTCTCCTCATCCGCTCATCGCCTCCACACCCGCTCCATCCTCAGTACCCGCCTTCGCAACCACCATGCTGCCCAAGGCTAGCAAGAGCAAGGGCAAGGAGACGAAGGCCGATGTTCCGGAGTGCGAGTTGGTGAAGAAGCGGAAGAAGTACGTCGTCTTCGCTCCGACGCTCGACGCGGAAGCTTTGAGGAACCGGTACCAGTGCATGTGGGCGAGGGAAACGAAAGCTCACCCTGCGACTCGTGTGGCCCCAGGTTCTTCTTCCAAAAGCGGCCCTGATAGATATCCCTTCTTCGCCGCTTACTTTTACTGCGGGCTCTGCCCTCCATTCTCTGATTTCTTCAACGATATCATGTATACATACGGCTTCCATCTCTTAGACTTCACGCCGAATGCCGTAACTTGCATGGCTATCTTCACCCATCTTTGCGAAAACTTTGTCGGAGTAGTTCCCAACACCGCCCTCTTCCGCCATTATTTCATTCCTCGCGTCAAAAAAGGGGATGCCCTTGCTGGTTCTATCGCCTGGATCCCAAGGGCATGGAACAAGGAGATATATCTGGACGGGTTTTACAGCGAAAAGTGGGAAGAATGGCGGTCTGAGTGGTGCTAGATCAAGGAAGCAGACCCCCATCCCTTCTGTTCGCCCTGACGACAAAAGGCGGTTCGCGGTGAGGACCGGAGCGATCTTGACGCTCAAGATGGCAAGCTCACAATCGCCACGACCAGGATTCTCCGCTTGAAAGCCGCCGGGCTCACAATCGAGATGATAGGCTCTGATTTTCTTCGCCGGCGCATCGCCCCTCTGCAGAACAAGGGGAGACCGGCCTAGGAGTTCCGGAACGCGGCAGATATCATGAGGCTGCGCCCCGGACTGAACAACAACCTGACGATCATGCAGCTTGGCGCTCTCCGCCACCGGCTATTCCAGCGTGA
Organism: Thinopyrum elongatum; assembly: GCA_011799875.1. NCBI lineage: Eukaryota > Viridiplantae > Streptophyta > Magnoliopsida > Poales > Poaceae > Thinopyrum > Thinopyrum elongatum. The sequence continues at coordinate 74,413,169 of CM022302.1, read as the reverse complement.
AGACAAGCACAAATTGCCGGCAAGAATTGTTCCCTTGTGCAACAACTCCGCCCTGGGGTGGATCATTGCCGCAATGCCAGTGTTTAACGCCCACGGCCTTGACGCGACCTGGGTCGAGCCATCTGCGGAGGAGGCACAAGAGTTCTTCGACAACTTGTCGGAGAGGGCCGTCCGGGAGGAGACAAACCTCATCCGCGCCACCACTGACGAGGAAGTGGTGTACATTGCCACTAGAGTGGAAGAGGCAAATCTTGCCGCGGAGGCCGGCAACGTCAGCTTCATAGAATGGGAAACCAGCGACGCAGAAGTCGTGCTGGAGGAAAAACCTGCCGGGGAGGATGAGGTTGCCGGGGAACAGAGCGGCGCAGCCGCTGAGAGCTCATCAGGCGAGGAGGCAGCCGAAGAGCAGCTGCAGGAGGAGCCCCCAACTCCAAAGAAGGCAAAACGCGTCCTTCGGAAAGCTGCCTCTGGCGTCCCGGCAAGTCGGGCTTCGTCGAGCAGCGAAGCTCCCGGTGAGGGGGCGGCCGGCAAGGATGCACCGCGGCAAGGGGTTCGACAGCAACCCGCGCGGCGCACGAGACACACACCTGCGGCAACCACGGGGGCGGCAGGGGCGTCCCATACAGCAGCACCGGAAGCTGAGGCGGCAGAGCCGCACCAACCCCCTGCACCTGCCACAGCCAAACGATCCAGGACTCCTCCGCCTCCCCATACGGACATTGCAACGGAGGTCGACTTCGACATCTCCGGTTTCAGCCCGGAACGAGAAGAGGAAGAGTAAGTGTCCCATCACAATCTTTATTTCCCAAATTCTAAATTCAATCGACCTCATCGCCTTGCTTTGTCTTGTCTCTGCAGGGAAGTAGAAACTTTGGCGGAAAGGATGGCGAAGAGGGCAAAAACCTCTACGGGCGACGAGCCACCGACAAGCTCTACGAGCGTGCCAGAGACTATCTTCATCAGCCCGGAGCTTAGCCCTCGACGCAGCCCCCAGCACAGCTCCCAGCGTAAGTTCATTACTTGTTTCCCGCTGGCGGGTGCTAAGGTTTCTACCTTTGCCGCTTACATCTTTTGGGCTTGTAGGAGAAGAACGGCAACAAGAGGAGGCATTGGAAGACGCCCCCGTCGTGCCGCCCTCACCAACCGTGCAGCCTGCAAGCGCATCTCCGGCAAGAGCGCCCACTGACGAGCCCACCTTGGAGGAAGAGGAACTGGCGAACCAAGGCACCGGCAACCTTTCCCCGGCAAGCAATGTTGCCGGGAGGAGTGAAGCTACTCCTCATCGGCTCGACACAGGTGACTGCTTGCCTCAGAGCATTTGTGATTCTTTCTTTATCTTTCTGAACTTTGATCTTGAGTACCCATGGACGTCGACGTCGTCATCGAGGAGACCGCCAGAGATGCTGCCGCCGAAGCTGACAGGATTGCCGCTAGCGAGGCCACCGAAGATGCCACCGTCAACGTCAGCGAGGCTGCTGCCGAGGAGGCCGCCAAGAAACCTGCCGAGAGGGCCGGCGAGGAGGTCGATGACCGTACTGACGTCATTCCTGCTGCAGGAGCGCCAGGCGCTACACCGGCCACAGAGCCCCCAGCCACCGGTGAGACGCTTGCCGAAGATCAACCATCGACATCTGAGGCCCCTTCATCGAGCAAGTATCTCAAGGTTGGCGACAACTTGTTTATCAACCTACCGGGGACGGCAAGCGTTGAGGCGCCGATCGAAGGAGAAACTTTTGATGAAGAAGTCATCACCGCTGCCGGGCTCAAGATTGTCGATGAACCAAGCGCCAGCAGCGGCAAATCCGAAGAAGATCGACTCCTCCAGGCCATGGGCGATAACTTCCGCAAGCTCCAGGCGCTCCATCGTGCTCGAAAGGAGAAGGTAGACGCCAGAGCTGCAGTTGTCGAAGCAGCCGAGGCGGATTTCCAGAAACGCGTCGAACAAATGCAGATCTGGTACGCCGAGGCCTTCCAAGAATTGACTGCCAGCCGGGAACAAGTGAGCCAAAGCTGGACGGAGCTCCAATTGAAGTAATCTGATATGGAAAGGGCGCAAGAGGAAGCCGCGCAAAAGGTTGCCACTGAAGAAGCTCTCTTGACGCAGCGCCGCATTGGGCTTGACGCTCATGAAGAAGACCTTGCCGCGCGCGAGCAGGCACTTGCCGCCAAACTCCGTGGCAAAGATGAAGAGATTGAGAAACTTGTCGCGCAGCGGACCCAGGAGCTGGAGCAGAAGCACAAAGAGGCGCTCGAAGCTGCAACTGCAGATCACGCCAGCAAGCTCAAGGAAGCCGTCGATGCCGCCAAGGCCGCTGAAGCCGCCAAGAACGAGCTGAGCGACAAGGTGAAGAAGCTGGAAGTCGACCTTGAGGAACACAGCAAGGAGCTCTCGACGCTCAAAGCCGAAAGGGAGAAAACTCTCCACAGCCTGGCGGAGATGCAAGTTGCTATGTCCGACAAGACCAAGCAGCTCTCTTCATCCAACGATGCCATTGCCGATCTGAGGCTGAAGCTGACCATGTTGGAGAAGTCTCTCAAGGACGGCAGGGCCCGCGAGAAGGCCCTGAGCAAAGATCTCCAGGAAGAGAGGAACCTGCTCAAGAGCGCTGCCGCCGCCCAAGTTGACTACGAGAAGGGCGTGCAAATCTGGACTGAACGCCTTGTTGACACTGCGGAGAAGCTCACAGCGCAGCTATCAACCATGGGCCGGGAGGGCCTGCAAAACTTCAGGTATTCTTCTGAAGAAAGAATATCCCCGAGCGCCAGGTTAACCATGTTCTTCGAAAGCATCATTGATGCTCTAAAGCTGCCCCAGTCCAACCGAGCGACCCAGCTGGCCAACGAATCCCGCAAACTTTGCCGGGCCGTCCTCCACAAAGTGCTCATCAAGGTGGTGCATAAGAACCCCGGCATCGATCTCACCAACGTGCTCGATCGCTTGCCGAAGGATGCATATCTCCAGGCCCTTGAAAAGCTTGTTGCGCCCATCCTTGATAAGGTGGATTCTATCAAGAGGGTCGAAGGCCAGCGCAGGGACTAGCTGTCTCGCTTTTTCTTGCCGCCACCATTCCATGTCAAAGACAATTTAGCCTTAGATTAGAACCGCGGCAACTACTGATGTAATATAACTTGCTATAATTGAATATATGCATGCCATTCCCCTTGTTCGATTTCTTTCCGTATGATTACGCCCTACGCTTGCCGGAAACTTGTCAGCGCGCAACCTGCCGCGAGCGCTGGGTGCGGGACTTCAACAGCCTGCTGGAGGTGCAGCAGCCGGTAAGACACCTTGGCGCTCTTGGCGCAGCCACTTATACTATTGAGCGGACTCAAAACAGGACAAGGGCGCAGCCAATCATGACAAGGGTTCCTTCGCGTGCAGTTTTTCCATACAAGGGCCGAAATCGTCCAAATGAAATAGCCTAGTAGTAAAAATTAAAAAACTTGCTCAAAGTTTCGAACTTAGCTTTCTGTCGCTGTATTCCTTCCGGCAAGAAACCAATTTTGAACATCATCCATTGGTATCCATACCTTCCTCCCCCCCGGAAAACTTGCACGCGAGGGAACCTTCTATCCTTTGAGAAAAAGAAAGAAGAGAAAATAAAGATATGGAACCTTGGTGGTTCGTTAATCTTACCGGGGATCAAGTGCCATACAATATCTCAGATAAACATGCATATATATAAACATGGAAATCAACAAGAAATGCACAACACTTAAGCTCATTCAACTGCGCACAGGGTCTGCGCCTGGCTTTGTACAAAGGATTATATGCCTTGCCGGCAAGACTTGTACAAAAGGAGGTTGCCGGGGGCCCCCGGCAACCGCGCCTTATGGGTAAAACTTGCGAAGATGTTTGATATTCCAGGAGTTGCTCACTGGAACGCCATCCTCGGTCTCCAGGCGGACAGCGCCGGGCCTGGTGACTCGTACTACCCGATAAGGGCCTTCCCACTTCGGCGTCAACTTGTTTGAATTCTTGGCGGACTGAATCCACCGAAGAACAAGGTCGCCTTCCTCAAGGCTTCGGGCGTGAACTTTGCGGCTATGGTAGCGGCGCAAAGCTTGCTGGTAGCGTGCAGCTCGCACAGCAGCCTGAAGACGATCCTCCTCAAGGAGCACAGCGTCATCTTGTCGCAGTTGCTCTTGCTCAAGCTCATCATAAGCGAGCACTCGAGGTGACCCATATATGAGTTCCGTGGGGAGAACTGCTTCCGCTTCGTAAACCGGAGCGAAGGGTGTCTGGCCAGTGGCTCGATTTGGTGTCGTTCTGATTGACCAAAGAACCACCGGCAACTCATCAATCCAGCGTCTTCCGCACTTTCTCAGCTTGTCAAAAGTTCTGGTCCTGAGACCACGCAGCACTTCAGCATTAGCCCTCTCTGCTTGGCCGTTGCTTCTCGGGTGAGCAACAGAGGCAAAACAAACTTTGCTACCAAGGTCTTGGACGTATTGCATGAAGGTGCGACTTGTGAACTGTGTGCTGTTATCGGTGATGATCCTGTTGGGCACACCGAAACGGCAAACTATCCCCTTAAAGAACTTGATGGCTGATTGCGCTGTCACCTTCCTCACTGCTTCCACCTCTGGCCACTTTGTGAACTTGTCGATTGCAATGTACAAGTACTCAAAGCCCCCGGTAGCACGGGGAAAAGGGCCCAGTATGTCGAGCCCCCAGACCAAAAATGGCCAGGAGAGAGGGATTGTTTGAAGAGCTTGAGCTGGCTGATGCGATTTCTTTGAATGAAACTGGCATGCTTCACACTTGGTTACTAGTGCAGTTGCATCCTGGAGAGCGGTGGGCCAAAAGAAACCTTGTCGGAATGCCTTTCTGACAAGCGCTCTTGACCCTATGTGGGAGCCACATATGCCTCCATGTATCTCTGCCAACAGCTCCAGTCCATCTTCTCAAGGAATACACTTCAATTTCACACCGTTCAACCTTTTTCTATACAGAACACCATCGACGAACTGGTACATGCTGGACTGACGGGCTACTTTTTCCGCTTCTTCCTGCTCCTCAGGGAGTTCTCCTGTCTGAAGGAAATGGACAATGGGCTGTGCCCAAGCTGGAGCCTGGGGCTCGACAACTAGGACTAAAGGCATCTCTTCTGCCGGGGGAATGTTTGTCTCGACGGCAAGGGCCTGAGCCCCTGCTGGAGCCTGTTGTTCCCCGGCAGGCTTGCCGCTGACTCTGGCAACCTTCTTGCCGGTGGCTCCCGGGAGCTCTGCCGGAAAGTACTGACCAGAATTCAACTTCCTTCTCTTTGCTTGTCCTATTGATGGCACTACAGATGGCTGAGTCAAATGGAGCACAAAAGTTCTTGGTTCCACAGGCAACTTAAGGGCAGCGCGTTTTGACAGGTCATCGACAATACTGTTCTCAGCACGAGGAATATGCTTTGTATGCAGATCGTCAAAGCGCTCTTCCATTTTTCTCACTTCATCCACATAAGCTTGCATCAATGGACTCTGATAATCTTTGTTAACTTGCCTGACAACAAGCTGCGAATCACCTCTGATGATGAGTTTCTTGATACCAAGGTCCGCCGCGATCCCGAGACCGGCAAGCAGGCACTCGTACTCCGCAGTGTTGTTTGTCGAGCTCTCTCGGGGCAAATGCATCTGAATTACATACTTAAGGTGCTCTCCGGTGGGTGCGACAAGCAGCACACCAGCCCCGGCGCCTTGCAGCGTAAAAGCACCATCAAAGTACATAATCCATTCTTGATCTGTTTCCTTGCCGGGAAGAGTTGTCTCTTGAATCTCCTCGTCTGGCGTTGGGGTCCATTCCGCAATGAACTCTGCCAAGGCTCTGCTTTGAATTGTTGAAGTACTTTCAAACTTGAGGCCAAAGCTCGACAACTCCAACGCCCACTCTACAATCCTGCCGGTTGCCTCTGGATTTTGTAAAATCCGCTGCAACGGGAAGCGAGTGACGACGGTAATCTCATGCGCTTGGAAATAATGGCGCAGCTTCCTCGAGGCCATGAGAAGGCCGAAGAGCAATTTCTGCACACCAGAGTATCTTGACCTAGCTCCCTGTAAAAGGGAGCTAACAAAATAAACTGGGCGCTGCACCATCTTCTTCTTCTGTATTGATTCCTTTGACTGCGCAGATCTTGTCTTGTCGGCACCAGACCTTGCCGGGAAAGATCCCAGCGCGTCAATTGACAGTCCTGCCACTGCCGTTGCCTCCTCGTCAACTTCTCTCTGCGCCACCAATGCAGCACTAACCACTTGATTTGTTGCCGCTAGATACAGCAGCAACGACTCTTGTGGCTTAGGTGCGACTAGTGTCGGCGGAGAGGAGAGGTACCTCTTCAAATCTTGCAGTGCTGCCTCCGCTTCCGGAGTCCATCTCATTGGACCTGCCTTCTTCAAATTTTTGAAAAAGGGCAGGGCGCGCTCAGCAGATTTGGAGATAAACCTGCTCAAGGCAGCAATGCAGCCGGCAAGGCGATGTACATCCTTGACGCGTCTTGGCGCTTGAATCTGCTCGATAGCTTTGATCTTGTCGGGGTTCGCTTCGATCCCACGCTGAGATACAAAGAACTCGAGAAGCTTGCCGGAAGGGACGCCAAACACACATTTCTCGGGATTGAGCTTTAAATTGATCTTGCGCAGATTTGCAAATGTTTCTTCTAAGTCTTGTATGAGCGTCGCTTTATCCTTAGTTTTGACCACTATATCATCCATGTATGCTTCCATATTTCTATGTAGCTGAGGCTCAAAACCGATTTGGACCGCTCTCGCAAATGTAGAACCAGCACTTTTCAACCCAAAAGGCATTCATATAAAACAATACGTACCACATGGGGTGATAAATGTGGTCTTTTCTTCATCTTCTTTTGCCATGAAGATCTGATGATACCCCGAATAGCATCAAGGAACGACAGTAGGTCACAACCGGCAGTGGAGTCCACAATCTGGTCGATGCGCGGCAAGGGGAAAGGATCTTTTGGACAGGCTTTATTGATATCTGTATAATCAATACACAGCCTCCATTTCCCATTCGCCTTGCGCACTACGGCCGGATTGGCCAACCAGGTTGGGTGAAGCGCCCCTCTGACCAAACCTGCCGCTTCTAACTTCCTGATTTCTTCGGCAATAAATTCTTGCCGCTCCAAGGCCTGCTTTCTCACCCTCTGCTTGACAGGCCGCGCGTGAGGACAGACAACAAGGTGGTGCTCAATTACTTTCCTGGGAACACCGGGGATGTCAGATGGTTGCCATGCAAACACATCGACATTCGCCCGTAGGAAAGCAACGGGCGCGCTTTCCTATTTGTCATCTAGGGTGGAACTTATAGTGAAAGTTCCTCCCGTTCCGTCCTCTCTGACAGGCACCTTCTTGGACTCTGGCGGAGCAGCCTTGGACTTCTTGTTCTTGCCGGTGGAACTCTCCGGTGCGTCCTCGACAGAAGCGCAGCACTCCGAAGAGGTGCGCTTGCCGGAGTTTGTGCCAGAGATCTTGCCGGTCTTCTTCTCCTTCCCTCCGGGAGTTCCAACGACAGGAACAGATGCCTTGGCGGTAGGTGCTGCGGCTGCCTCCCGGTAGAGTTGGTCGATGCAGATCAGTGCATCCTTTTTGTCGGAGTGAACAGTGATGACGCCAATCGGTCCAGGCATCTTCAACACATTATACGCATAGTGTGATGCCGCCATAAACTTGGCGAGTGCTGGGCGGCCAAGGATCCCATTATATGTCATGGGGATCTTGGCGACATCGAACACTACCTTCTCTGTCCTGAAATTGAGCTCGCTACCAAATGTCACCGATAGCGTAATCTTGCCCTTTGGCTGGGTCCTTCCTGGATTGATCCCTTGAAACGTGCCCGTTTCCTCGAGATCTTCATCAGGAATTTGCAGCTTCTTGAGCACATCCAGCGAGATTAAGTTCAGGCCGGCCCCACCATCAACTAGCATTTTCGTCACCTTGAGGTTGCGGATTGTTGGTGAGACCAACAAAGGCAAGCACCCGACCGCAGTTGTGCGATCAGGGTGATCCTCGGCATAAAAAATGATAGGCGTGTGGGACCATTTCAAAGGTTTCCGTGCTTCAGGTGACGGCTCCGCTGCATTAACCTCACGCACCCACTGTTTAAGCCGGCGGTGAAAAAAATGCAACGATGCGCCCCCGTCGATACACATGGCCTCTGTGGCTTTCTAAAACTCGTGCTCGCTAGATTCGTCGTCTTCATCATCATCATCGCCTCCCCCATCTCTGTCGCGGCCTCGGGCGGGCCTCTCCTTCTATTGCTTAGCCTTGCCGCGGCGGCCTCCTCGGCCACCATGCTTCTTGCCGGATCCCTCAGCACCGTCCTGGGCCTTCTCCTTATCTCGTCTTTCATACTCAACTCTCTGCTTCTCGACAAGTTGCTCAACTTGCCGACAGTTTTGGAGATCGTGGCCCTTGGTGCGATGGATCTTGCAATACTGGTTGCCGGAGCCTTCTGGCTTGTCGGCAGCCGCCAAGGCCTGACAGGAAGCGCACCCGACAATTTCCTTGCCGGGGTCATCAACCTTGGCCTTCTTGGCGGTGCCGGGGTTGCCGGATCCCTCGACAGCAAGCACGGCCTTGCCCTTGCGCTTCTTGTTCCGCCGCCGGCCTTTCTTCGACGGGGTGGCAACATCTTCATCTTCAGATTCGCCCCCCGCGCCAACATTCTCGCCGGGGAGTTTCCTCCCTTCTTTAGCTCGAGCGCATTTATCTGCCAAAGCATAAAGCTCGGCAATACTCCTGACCTTGTTCATCACCAGCTCTTCGCGCATCTTGCGGTTACGCACGTTCTGATGAAACGTGCTAACAACAGTGGCAGGATGAACGTCTGGAATATTGTATTGCACTCGGCTAAACCTCTGGATAAACTTGCGCAGGGGCTCGCCTTCCTTTTGAGGGAGGAGATGCAAATCACTTTCTTGGCCAGGAGCTTGGTGGCCTCCAACAAAGGAGCCAACAAACTGATGGCACAGATCTGACCAGGAAGAAATGGAATTCTCCGGCAGATGCATCAACCACGACCTGATGTTGGGTTTGAGCACCAACGGGAAGTAGTTGGCAAGTATCTTGTCGTCTCGGCCTCTGGCAGCCTGCACAGCAATGGTGTAGATGCTCAGGAACTCCGAGGGATGAGTCTTGCCGTCATATTTCTTCGGAACCTCTGGTTTGAATGTTCGGGAGTTGGGCCACTGGACTCGCCGCAGCTCACGGGTAAACGCCGGGCAACCTACCTCATAAGGCAAGTCGCCTGCGTCCCCTGGCGCAGGCTTGTCGACAGTAGGCCCTGCACGTTTATCAGACTGATGACGCCCCTCCCGTCGGCGCTCGATGGTAGTTTGAGTGTCTTCTTTACTCCGTTCCCGAAGAACTTGACGCTGATCGCGTCGCATCTGCGGATCGGACGACGCCGTGGAATCATCATCACAGCCTTCGGTCCGTCGGGGTGACGGCCGCCGTTGTTCTCGTGGAGGGGACTGCACCGTAGTAGCACCGCCTCCGGTCTTCTCACCACCGGCTCGCACCGGAACGATAGACCGCTGCCGCGAGGGCCCCGCTTGCTGCGGTCTATCCTTGTTGGCGAAGCCGACAAGGCTCTGGATAGTAGATCGCCACTCCTCCATCTTCTCCGGAGCAAGAGGAAAATCGAGGAGCAGCTGCGCACGTGCCAAAGCTTCTGCTGGCGTAGGCGGCGGCAATAGGTGTGAGGTGCGTGAGGTGCTTTGACTCCTAATAGTGTTAGAAGGAGCATCGTCATGACCACGCGACCGCGCGCCACCTCCACCGGCAATTTGGTGTGCACGCTGGGCCTGCGCACCTTGGGATCGGTGCGCAGAAGTCTCTGCATGGGGACGTTCAGAACCACCGACGTCACGGCGCTGCTCGCCGCGTGCGGCCTGGGAAGGCCGCGACGCCTGCGCCGGCGCGGGAACCCTGGACGGCGTCCCCCGATCTCTGGAGTTCGTTGCGCCGCCTGTAGGCAGCACGGCTCCATCTCTGGATCTAGCTGCGTGCGGGTTGCCGTCGCCGCTGCGAACGACGCCGCTCGCCTGGCTTGGATCACCAGAACGTCGTGGAGGCTCTAAACCTCCACCTCCTGCATCCACGCCGTCACCCGTCCGAGTAGGCACGGGCAAGACGGACATAGACGGAACAGCCGCTGCTGCACCCTTCTTCTTGGGTGGCATGGTAACAAAGATGGTGAAGAAACTGACGCGCTGATCACCAGATCAGGTTCGTGCAACCTCGTTCCCCCTACCTGGCGCGCCAAAGATGTCGGCGTACGACACCTATGGGATCCGAGGGACCCCTTTATGGTTCGGCAGGGAGAGAGGGACGCACAAAGAGCAGAACTGAGGATCAACGCGAGGGGATTTTTACCCAGGTTCGGGCCGCTGATCAGCGTAAAACCCTACTCCTGCTTTAGTTTATTATCAGCGATTCGTCCCAGTTCTTGGAGCGCTTGCAATGAACAGTAAGTTCAAGCAGCAGCTACGCATGCAGAATGGGCTGAGAGTCGCCCCCCCTTTAGCAGTTGCCTTGGGCCTCCTTTTATATGATCAAAGGGGTCACCACAGTGGCGAACTGCTTATTTGCGAGGTGTAAAGTAGCTACATGGTTATCATACCTAACCACTGATGGTTTTGGACAAGTGCATTTAATGCACCGTGAGGTGTCCGTTTAGGTGTCTCTACTTTCTTGGGGATGGAAAAAGGAGCCATCCCATCAGCACCGCTTAAACTCGCCCCCACTAGTGCCTTGCCACGCATCCAGAAGTGGGGCCAGAATGCCAGGCCGGTCGCTGTACTGGAGCGGTGGCACAATGGCGGAACCCTGTCGGGTGCGAATCTTGCCGGGCTTGGCGGGCTACCCCGGCAAGATCTTGCCGGGAGCCAAGCCCTTGGTCTTCAGTCCTCCTTATCTTCCGATCCTTGGCGAGGATGTCTCTTGATAACCTTAGATCGATCTTCAGCTGTTCCCCCGACAAGCCTTGCCGCAGGTATGGCTACAACCGCCTGTGCACAAGTATGGGGTACTAAAGGCCCAATATTTAGTACACCGACACCTTGTCAACCCGCGGATGCTGGCCAACAAGCTGCAGGCCAAGGCCTCCGTGGAAGAAGGGATCTAGGACATGATCGACCGGACGCCCTTCTCGCCCCGGGAGATGCAGGCCCTAGACGAGAGCATCGCCATGCTCAGGAACAGGCTCCAGACCCCCTACGAGGTTGCCTACCCGGAGTCCATGGTGAGCCACTTCCCCGTTTCCCCCCATTTTTTGCTGCTTCTAATTCTCCATCGATATTCTCTGTTGGTTGCAAACTGTTTTACGTAGATGATAGCTGTACACTGTTATATCTGTTCTTTTGTTATTAACTTAAGTCAAGTGCTAAACTTCTGTATCTGCACACTGTGTTCTTGTGCTGAAATTTGAATGGACCCAAGAATAGCAATTTGTTCCAAACCTGCAACTGCCGCTTCACTGAAATTTCATTGGCATCAAACTACACTACCCAGTTTGCTTCTTTGTTCTGCATTCCCCTGTTAGCACTGCTGAGAAATCAGTTCTGGATTAAGAAAGCATGTTCATTTTCCACACAAGTCTAGATGTTAGAAAAAAAAAGTCACCCTTTCATATCTGACTACTGTGCTTTGTTGTGCGAGATGATAGAGCAACATCTTAATAAGCTTGTAAATGGAGAGTTGTGTTGTGTTGTAGAATCTGCTAGTGAGGTCACAGTGGTTCTGATATTCTTTGACCAGCTCATGCTTTGAGCATCAGCAGCGGCAACTCTTGCAAAGCTATCATCCAAACAGCATAAAGATTACATTTTATGGTGCTATCTTGTGCTTCCAGTAGTAGTAGGTTTCAGGCAGCAGCTTGGAAATTTTGAGCTGGTCTTTCATTATTTCATTTACCTCAAATCCAAGGTCATTCAGTTCTCATTTTACCATACTTTTATTGGTACTTCTTTATTATATTATCTGTAACTAGCATTTTTTGTGGCTAGAATTTGCTTGCTTGCCAAGAGTACCTGGTATCAGATTACAAGTATGCGGTAGCATCCGTATCCAATTGTAGCTGCGCTTTCATTTATCCACTGCAATTATTGGTTATCGTTTGTAATGATGTGCTCTTACGGATACGGGACCTCCGTCTTGGTTGTTTTGCATTGGTTATGTGTTTCTTTCCTCACTTCCCCCAAATTGTCACTTGTGTGTAGACTAGTTTATTATGGCTTCACTTTTGACTTAACTTGCAAGATTATGCTATGGAGAGCTCCTGTCTAGAGGTGCTCGTATGTTGCTTCTTCTGAAGGAAATCTGTTCCATTTTTTATGTTCTGGTTCTTGTTTCTTCCCTTCTACTATTCCTTGGGTAAACGAATTTGGTCGGCACTTCCACATGAATTTTTAGATGATAGATGTACACTGTTATATCTCTTGTTTTGTTATTAACTTAAGTCAAGTGCTAATTTTTGCATGTGCATGCTGTTATATCTCTTCTTATGATGAAATTTAAATGGGACCCAAAAATAGCAATTTGTTTCGAAACTTTAATTGTCGCTTCACTGCACTAGTAGAAAACAGGGAACTAGTCCCGGTTCCAGAGGGCCTTTAGACCCGGTTCTGGAACCGGGACAAAAGGGTCAGGACTAAAGCCCAAAACTTTTAGTCCCGGTTCGCTTACGAACCGGGACAAAAGGGGCTCCACGTGGCCGCTGCGGGGCGCCCAGGCAGGAGGACCTTTAGTCCTGGTTGGTAATACCAACCGGGACCAAAAGGAAGCCACGCGTCAGCAACTCGCAGGCGTTGGGTTTTTGTTTTTTGTTTTGAAGGGGGGGTTAGGGGTTTTGGAGGGTTAATTTAGGGGTTTCATATAGTGTTAGCTATCTAAGAGCTTCTCCAGCCGCGCCCCCAACAGGCCCCCCAGGGCGCCTTTTTACGCGCTGGCGCCGAAAAAACCCCCCAGTCGCGCCCCCAAGACGCCGAAATCCGCCGGCTCGGCCCGTTTTTGGGCCCGGCAATCGCAGGCCGAACCCAGCGCACCGGGAGGCGCTCGGGGGCTCCGGCGGAAGGGGAAAACACGCCTGGGCCACACTGTCAGGCGAAAAGTCAAGGCAATCGTCCAGATTCGCACCCCACCCCCGCGCGCTTGGCCACCACCCTGCCGATCCCGGCGCCGCCCACCGCCCAGCACGGCTAGATAGGCCATTCCCCGCTGGAAAAGAGAGAAGGTTTCGCCGCGGCAGCTTCTCCACCACCGTCCGGGCGAGTTTTCCGATGCTCCGGCCGCGCAGGGTGGTATACCGGCGGGTGTGCGCCCATCATGCCCGCCAGGTGTTCGACGTTTTGTCTGCTCGGCGATGGACTCCGACGAGGAGGAGGCGCTCGCGGCGCTGCTGGAGGAGGAAGCCGATGCCAACGTCCAAGACGAGGAACATCTCATGGTCCTGGTCGCCCTCGCCGGCCTGCTCGCAAGCAAAGAAAAGCCGCGGTGAGGTGGCTCGGCGCCGGGGCGGCTGAAAGCAAAGAACCGGCATCGTCTGGAAGGCTACTGCATGCTCTACTCCGACTACTTCGCCGACGCTCCACTGCATGGCGACAAAGTATTTCGGCGGCGTTATCGGATGAGCCGAAAGCTTTTCCTCAGGATTGTGAATTCCATCTGGGAGTTCGACAGCTACTTCAAGTGCAAGAAGTATTGCACCAACAAACTTGGATTCACCTCAATCCAGAAGTGCACGACAGCTATGAGGATGCTTGCATACGGATCTCCCGGTGATTCACTCGACGACTATGGGCGCATGGCCGAGTCCACGACCATTGAGTGTTTCTACAAGTTCTGCAGGGCAGTGGTGGCAGTGTTTGGACCGCAATACTTGCGATCACCCAATGCTGAAGACACTGCTCGGATCCTAGCACAGAATGCAGCAAGAGGATTTCCTGTGATGCTTGGAAGCATCGACTGCATGCATTGGAAATGGAAGAACTGTCCATTTGCTTGGCAGGGGATGTACAAAGGCGCCAAAGGTGGTTGCAGTGTGGTACTTGAGGCAGTGGCCACACAGGACCTCTGGATTTGGCACTCCTTCTTTGGTATGCCAGGAACTCACAATGACATCAACGTGCTGCAGTGCTCCCCTATCTTTGCCAAGCTTGTTGAAGGTCATTCTCCTTCGGTGAACTTCGAGGTCAATGGACGGCACTACAACAAGGGGTACTACCTAGCTGATGGCATCTATCCGAGATGGTCTACATTTGTGAAGACTATCTCAAACGCTGTGCCGGGAGGCAAGAAGTCCCACTTTGCAAAGGTTCAGGAGGCTTGCAGGAAGGATGTCGAGCGGGCATTTGGTGTGCTCCAATCTCGATTTGCTGTTGTTCGGTATCCTGCTCAGACCTGGTCGAAAGATCAAATATGGGAGATCATGACTTGCTGTGTCATCTTGCACAACATGATCATTGAGAGCGAGCAGGAAGAGCCAGTGTTTGACACTGAACCATACTACAGGCAGGGTCCTCTTGCCCAAGTTGATCACCAGCTACCGGCAACCTGGACTGCCTTCCTCAATATGCGCCAGGAGATCCGAGACCCATAGGTGCATCAACAACTGCATGACTATCTGGTCGAGCACCTATGGAGGCTCAAGGGCAATGCCTAGCTCGACGTGTGATGAAATATGAGTTTTTATTTGTTGAACTATATAATTTGTATTGAACTATTTGTCGTTGAACTATTTGATTTCTATTGATTTTCTGTGATGAACTGTGTGATAAAAAAATTACTTTTGTTGAATTCGCGCCGAACCACGGCGAATATGGGCCGATTTTTTGCCGATATCTGGCCAATTTTTCGTCGAAAGTGGGCCAAAAAGCGGGCACATTTGTGCCAAAAATGGGCCTATATCGGCGCCTGGGGCGACTTGGGGGCGACGGCTGGGTACCCAATCGCCCCCAGAGCCGATTTTATCGCCGGCTCGCCCCCAGGCGGTGATTTTTGTGCCTCCTGGGGGGGCCAACGGCTGGAGATGCTCTAATAGAGAGAAGTGACCTCTCTTTCTCCGTGCTTGGTCGACGCGCTAGCTAGTAAGCAAATGAAGGAACCATTAATTATACAAGATCGTCATGAACATATACAGAGAGAAGTGACCTCTCTTTCTCCGAGAGATTGGTCGAACAACAAGTTTTCGTAGATCTATCCGACGCTACTACATATATACAATATAACATCTCTTACAATCTGTTGGGAATATGACTACTGGGTATGACCTGCCCAGGAGGGGCCGGGTCATGCAACTGGCGGCTTAAGATGAAGAGGCCCAAGAAGATATGAAGATGGCGGTTCATAGAGCAAGATTATTGAAGGCCCAAGACCCGGGGACGACTTGAGGCCCACGGGTATGAGCCGCCATATGTTTAACTTGTATTATAAGGCAAGCTTAGTTAGATACCGAGCCGGACACATTTTGTATGAGCCGGCCGGGACTCTGTGAGCCGCTGGGCATCAGCCTGTATATAAAGGGGTGACCCGGCGGCGGGTTAACTCAAGAAACAACTCATCGAGAACTAGGTCAAGTGTATTCGCTCCCTGGTAATCGAAACCCAAGCAATACAACCTAAAGCAGGAGTAGGCTTTTACCTCGTTGAGAGGGGCCGAACCTGGGTAAACTCTCTGTGTCCTTTGTCCCGTTTAACCCCTTCAAGCTAACCTAGCTGCGATGGCTCCACACCTAAGTCCTTTTGCTAGGGCATCTACCGTGTTAAGTCCAGGACAGTTGGCGCCCATCGTGGGGCCAGCGCATGGTGGTTTCGAATTCTTGAAGGGCAGCTTCGCAGGGATCAAGGGATATGCCGTGGGCCGGATGACCAAGAGTCGTTGCGGCAAGATCTACATCGACGACGCAGGCTGGGGTCCCGAGGCCGATTCAATCGAGTACGGGTACCGGGTCCCCTTCGGCGGAAACCACGTCTTCATCGGCAAGATCGGCGAGTCAGAGCCTGAGCCGGACATCTGCACCAACATCATCGAGACGGCTCGGCGTGCGTGACCCGCCGAGGTTCAAGCCGCCGTGAAGCACACCTTTGTTGGGTTTGTGCATGGAGCGGGTTTGGAGGAAGGATCTGCATCTGGTGGAGAGACGGTCATCTACTCTGATGGTGAGTCCTCGACCGGTGAGACTAATTCAATGTATCAACTGCAAGACGACGGGCTTGGGGGCTGTTCCGATGGCGATAGTATTCCGGACCCCTATGAGCCGCTGAACAGGGTTGCGATCTTCATGGCTGGCACGCAACCAGTGCTGCAATCGTCAACTGCGGCAGCCATGACTTCCGGTTCAATGGCTGAAGCAACGGCTAGCGCGAGCGGTCCTATGCGCCCACCGGCTCAAGTTTTTTCCGAGCTCTTGGACGCTTTGGCAACTCTGCTAGAGGTAGAGGTTACTCCGGAGACTCAAGCGCCGCATAAGGTGGATGTGGCGAAACTACGAGATGAGATAGCTCAAGCCAGAGTTGAGCTTAATGCTGAGAACGCTAGGATGGCGACAGAACGAGCCGCCCTGGACGCGGAGACGCAACGAATTCAAGCAGAGAATTTCCGGTTGACCTTAGACCAGAATGCATCTAATGCCGTTTTACGAAGGAGGCACATGAGTCGGCTACCTCCAGAGTACGATGCGAGGAATCTCTTTAACACACCTGGGGCCGGGCCAAGCAATCCACCTGAGGTAACCCGGGCTATTGACGTGCCCGTGACTGGAGGGACGGCTCAGCCATGAGTCGCAGACCCGCCTCGTTTGAATTTAACCCCGCCTCAGCAGGTGCCGACACCGCCGGGTCATTTTTCTAACCCTTTGGACAACATGATTGCTGCGGCGTCACGGCTGGCGGCTCTCCCGATGCAGGGCGAGTCTCCCATGGTAGTTGAGACCTGGAAGGCTGTGGAGCTTCTTCAAACCGCGTTGGTTCAACATGCGGCGTATTCATATAGCCGTGAGCGGATCCATTCAGCCCCACGCCCAAGCCGGAGTTACAGCCGGCGCATAGAGTCGCCGGCAGTTTCGAGCAGTGAGCAGCACCATAACCAGCCCCGTGGGCGTGACCCGCCACGCGCTGATAACCATGCTCAGGCTTTAGTGGACCAGGCCAGGGCACGTCGGGAGGCGAAGCTGGCGGCTCAGTTGGCGGCTTATCAGCAACCCCAGCATAACCCGTCCTCGTCTATCGAAGCTGGGATGACTTCTAGGACCGTGGGGGTGCTGTGCCTAGTGCCGGCCTTACGTAATGAGCATCTGCCCAAGGATTTTAAGGGCCCTCACAAAGTGCCCAACTACACAGCTGAACAACCTCCGGAAGCATGTATTGAGAGCTATGAGATGGCCATGGAGATGCTAGATGTCAACGACGCTGTGTGCGCCAAGTATTTCACCATGATGTTGGATGGGCCGGCTCGTACCTGGCTGAAAGGGTTACCTGCCAACTCCATCAGTTCGTGGGCATAGTTAAAAGCGCGTTTTATTCAGAATTTCATAGATACGTGTAAGCAACCCATGTCGATCATCGACCTTGATGCTTGCGTCCAGCTTGAGGATGAGTCAACCAATCACTGGGTTCGCCGGGTCTCGAAAGTCATTCATTCATCAGATAGCATTAATGCCGGTTCAGCCGTCCTGATTTTAGAGAAAAAATGCCGTTTCCTTCCCCTCAAACAGAAGCTGGGGTGGCTTAAGCGCCACTGCAATGATATGGGAGAACTCATGGCGGCTCTAACCAAATATGTCGACTCAGATAGTACGAAAGACCCGGCGTCTGACGAAGAGAAGGCTAGCAAGGGGAAGAAGGGCGGCAATGGAAAGGGACAACATCACAATACGGCGGGTCAAGGTAACAACGGTAAGCGCAAGCAAACCGATGGCGGTTCAGATTTTGTAGCTAACACCAGCACGTAGAATAGCAGCCAGCGCCGTAAAGGGAAATCATCAACGCCCCGGTTTGGTGGGCCAAAGTTTAACCTTGAGGCAATAATGAACCAGCCTTGTTCAAAACACGGTACTTCGGATAAGCCGGCCACTCATTTATGGAAAGATTGCTTCATTATGAGGGAGTATAGAAATTCCGATTTTTATCAGAATGGCCCGAACGACGGGTCAGGATCCGGCTCTCACGGGCCTGGTTTTGGAGGTGGCGGTTCAAACTCTGGTTTTCAAGGCCAAGGCAATCAAGGTGGTGGTAATCAGCAGTCCGGTCAAGGTAATCAGCAGCAGCAGTCTGGCTATCAGAGTAATCCGAAGCAACTGAATAGTGGTCAGTATCATGTTTTCACAACAAACCTATGCAAGCGAGACCAGAAGGTTCATAAATGAACAGTGAGCACGGTTGAGCCGACGGTCCCTCGATACTTGTGATGGTCAGAGTAGCCTATCGTATGGAGACGTGAGGATCACCCGCCCCGGGTTGACAACCCGGGTCAGCTGGCGTTGGTGGTTGCTCCACAGGTTGGTGGATACAAGTTTACAAAGGTACTTATGGACGGGGGCAGCAGTATCAATATTCTTTATTATGATACTTTTCGCCGTATGGAATTGACTGACAAAGATCTCAAGTCGTATTCTACTGTGTTTCACGGAGTGGTGCCTGGTAAGTCGGCATATCCAGTGGGTAAGATAGCCTTGGAAGTGGCTTTTGGCGATGAGCATGATTATCGGGTCGAAACATTGACTTTTGAGGTGGTCAAGATTCAGAGCCCTTATCACGCCTTGTTTGGACGGCCGGCTTATGCCAAGTTTATGGCACGGCCTTGTTATGTTTATCTGTAGCTCAACATGCCGGGTCATAAGGGTACCATCACGGTGCATGGTAACAGGAAGATAGCCCTGGAATGTGAAGAAGGCGATGCCGCTTATGCTGAGTCTGTTTGTGCAATAGAGGAGTTGAAGTTTTACAAGGATAATGTTGACCCGGCGGATATGAGTCCCTTGAAGAAGCCAACTACAGAGCATGACCCCTTGTTGAAGTTCAAGTCGGCTGATGACACCAAGCAGGTTGACTTTGTCCCTGGCGATTCATCCCAACAGTTTATTATCAGTGCCAATCTAGATCCGAAATAGGAAAGCGCGCTCATCGAGTTTATCCATGAGAACCGGGACATCTTCGCATGGAAGCCTTCAGACATGCCAGGTGTACCGAGGGAACTTGCTGAGCACACTCTCAATATTGATCCGAAATTTAAACCGGTCAAGCAATTTCTTTGATGTTTTAATGAAGAGAGACGCAAGGCCATTGGTGAAGAGGTGGCCCGGCTCTTGGCAGCCGGGTTTATCGTTGAAGTTTTTCATCCTGAGTGGTTGGCTAACCCGGTGCTGGTGCTTAAGAAAAATGGCACTTGGCGTATGTGTGTGGATTACACGGACCTTAATAAGGCTTGTCCGGCTGATCCTTTCGCTCTCCCTCGTATTGATCAGATTATTGATGCTACGGCGGGTTGTGAGCGCCTGAGTTTTTTAGATGCTTATTCTGGTTATCATTAGATCAAGATGGCAGTTAAGGACCAGGAGAAGACAACTTTTATCACTCCCTTTGGGGCCTTCTGCTATGTGTCTTGTAACACCCCTGTGTAATAGCCACTGTGATCAACCGCTAATAATGCCAAGTCATATCATTTGCAATGCCTAGTCATAGTGGTTAACCAAATCAATTCAAATTCTATTCTGGAAATCACCTCAAATTCAAAAGTGTAAAATAAATTTGCTCAAACACTGTTGGAAAAATGTTCAGTTAATAGCAAATATTCCAGAAGCACTTATAAAATAATAAGTGATGATGCTGGGATTATCTAAATGACTCCAACAACTTGAAACAGCACCAAAACAGGATTATTTAATCTAATTAAATTCATTTCAAATTCAAATGAAATTCAAATTCACCCAAACCAGTTTTTGGTGACAAGGATTATTGCATTGTAATATTTGGGCCAAGTCCCACATTTAAAAAAAGAGCTAAAGTGGCCTAATTATCTCAAAACAGTAAAGAAATAAAGGAAAAACACAAAATAGAAACAGAAAAATAAGACGAGGCACTGTGCACCGGGCCTTAGTGCACAGTGCCCCGTCAGCAGCCCACCTGGCCCGCTTACCCCTCTCCATCGTCGTGTCGCCGCGCCCGAGGCTGAGCGCGCGCGCGCCGGCGACAGGGCGACACCGCGGCGTCCACCGACGCTACAGGGGCGCGAAAGGATAAGGCCGAGGCCTCGTCCATTCCCCCTAGATGCCTCGCCATTCTCCCCTCTACCTCCATCGCTCTCCCTCTTTCGATCCCGTCGACGCCCGAACGGATCCGCCGCCGTGCGCCGTCGCCACCGTGGCCACCGTCATCCCCGTGCCTCGCCAAGCTGTCCATCGTCTCCGCCGTCCTCGACTACCCCTTCCCCGTCCACGCGCGCGAGCAGGCGAGCTCTTCTCCGCCTGGATCGAGCCGCCCCCTTTGCTGCTGCCGCCGATTATCCCCGATGTCTCCGGCGACGCCCGCTGCTGCTACTAACCTGTCGTGGGTCTTTCTTGACCGCACGGTGAGCCACAGCTCCTCCCCACTCTCCTTCCTCGCTCCGGCTTGCCGTAGCCGCCGATCCGCGAGAGCCCGAGCCCGTCGCCGCGGGGCTCGTCGCCGGCGAGCCTCCGGTGACCCAACGAGCTAGGGGTCGAGTCGAACACACTCACCGCATCACGTAGAACACGCCTAGGCCTCGCGCTCGAGCTGCTGCGCGCCGTTGCTTCTTTTCCGTCGTAGGCCCGTACGCGCCGCCGCTTTTGCTCGTCGCCGGCGAAGTTTCCGGCCGAGTCCAGCTGCGCCACCGCCACCGTTCGACGCGGCATCTTCTGCCCGTTCGAACGAGACCAACCGCGGCTGTTTTGACGGCCTATAGGCGAAATCCGACGAGCGCCCGCGTCTCCGCCGCATCTGGAGGTCGCCGGCGTTGAGCCGCCGGCCGCCGCCGATGTGGCTGGGCGGGCCCCGCCCCTGTGCCGCTGACAGTGGGCCCCACGGGCCCCGTTGACTGGTTTGACCAGTCAACGCGCTGATGTGGCGTCCCTGTGACGCTGACATGCGGGCCCCACTGTGTTTTAATTAACTAAAATGTTTTTATAAATAAAATTAATTATTCACTGACATGTGGGACCCAGAAGCTAATAATCTCTGTTTAGTTTTAATTAAACTCTGTTAATTAACAGAGGCTGACAGGTGGGCCCCACTGGTCAGGTTTGACCTGGTCAGCCGTCCGTTGACTGCCGATGTCAGCATTCCGTCATGCTGACATCACTCCACACTGTTCTGGATAATGTTGATTTAATAAATAAAAATAATTCCAGAAAAATACTAAAATCTTTAGAAAATCGTAGAAAATAAACCGTAGCTCAGATCGAAAAAGTTAAAACACGAATCTGACCATGCTGTCTGTTTCCATGTCGGAACCTCCTACGTAGGAGAACCCGTAACTTTTAGTCCGATTCCGGTAGATGAATAGTGCATAATCACCGGTAAATAAGTCCAACTTAACTCCTTAAATAATTAAAATGACCTAGATGCTTCTTTAGGCAACCCTGCACTGCATACTAGGTGTAGCATGCATGATGTTGCATTTGATTGCATTATGTTTACCTGTTTCCTCCCCCTTTTCTCTCTCGATTAGACCCCGACATTGACGTAGCTCCTGAGGCAGACGCCGCTCCGGAGAACGATTACGTCCCCGACGACCAGCCACTTGCCCCAGAGCTTGTAGGCAAGCACCCCCATTTTGAGCATTCCGATATCGCCCACTCTCTTCTCTCTTATGCTTGCATTAGAAGTTACTGCTGCTACTGTTGTCCTATATCTGCTGCATAGCCTGTTTACTTGTAACCCGCTGTTGATACTCATATGTTATCCTAAACTCTTTAGAATAGGTTGGGTATAGACCATCAGAGACCCCATTTATTCCGACTGCCCCGCTGGATGATCAGAAGACCCGAGCAACGGGATTGAAGACCAGGCCCCGACACCGCACGTCACTTCCCCTTAGTTGCCGACACTACTGGGTTAATATCGAGTGCCGAGGGTGATACCTCGTCAGCACTTCTGATGATAACCTTGTGGGTTAGTTAATCGGTCGTGGTAAGCGAGGGTGATTCCTCCTACACCACACCCGATAACGACGTCGTCGTGCAACGCTTCAAGTGTGGACCTCGAGGGTGATTCCTCCTTCGTTCACCTTGACGAAAACATCAAGTGGGATTCCATCGAGGGTGATTCCTCAGGGTTCCCCCTTGGTGTCAGACACACGGAGACTTTGGTTATTATGACTGAACACTAAACCATGATACTAAAGACGGGTCAGCCCTGAGGGGTACCCGCGCGAGCATGAATGCGAAGTGATGTGGAGTTGGGTTGACCTGAGAGGTGCCCGCGAGATAACTACGAGGCGTGGCCGGGCATTCTTAGCCCTTGCCGCAAGTCCTCGAGACGGGGCGACGGGGTCACATCGATCGTGAGTCTCTGCTCATTACCGCGCGCTCCTAAAACACTAAACGGTTTGGATATTTGATCCGAGGGGCCTCTGGCCTGTTAGCACTAACCATCACATGGGCATAGTATGGGCGTTCTGCGTCGTATACATCAGCCGAAGCTCTATTGTCGTCAGCGAGGAGCGGCCCGCTTTGGATTGGACTGGTTAAGCCTGCACTTGTATTAAGGGGGCTAGGTCTGCTTCCAGAGCGTCCTCGCAACATGCAGGGTTCCCAGGGCGAAGGCCCAAGACCCCTGGGGGCATAGGTTAGTCCGGCGTGCTGACCTCTCTTTAGAGCCTAGGTCGGGTTGCGGCGTGTTGCTTAGCCGAGGCCGGGCATGACCCAGTAAAGTGTGTCCGGCCGGAGTTAAGCGAGCATGGTGGGTAAGTTGGTGCACCCCTGCAGGGAAGAAATAATCTATCGATAGCCTGTCCTACGGTAACGGACACTCGGAGTTGTATCCCGATCGGTACAACTAGAACTGAGCTGAGAACTGGATAGTATGACTCTGGGATTGCTTTCTCGCAGGGAGTCGAGGAAGGATCTCTGGCCGAGGTTGATGATACTACAACTACTTTACATTATGTTATTCTGCACTCTTCTAATGCTGCAAGACCGATGGAGATGCTTGAAGATGCTAGTCTTCGATAGGACTAGGCTTTCCCCTCTATTCTGGCATTTCTGCAGCCCAGTCCACATATACAGCCCCCTTTGAAAATGTTGCATATGTAGTGTAGATCCTCGCTTGCTGAGTACTTCGGATGAGTACTCACGTTTGCTTTATTTTCTTTTTCTCCCCATATCCAATTGACGCCGCCAGATGACGGAGCCCCTGAGATAGCTGCCCCTGTCGATGACTACGGCTACTACTACTACCCTCCGGGCGAGTACTACTACGAGGAGCCGACTGACGACCAGGAGTAGGATTCAGAGGGTCCTAGGCAGGAGGCCTACGCCTTTCGATCGTAGTATTTTGCTTTGCCCCGCCTTTGTGAAGGCTTATCTCTGTTCTATAATATATCTGTACCCAGATATCTGATGCTTCCGCTAACACTTGTATGCCATCGAGCTATGTATTCGAGCCCTCGAGGCCCTGGCTTGTAATATAAAGCTTGTATGACTTTATTTATGTTTTAGAGTTGTGTTGTGATATCTTCAAGTGAGTCCTTAGGCTTGATCGTGTGCATTTGCGTGTATGGTTAGTGCACGATTAAGCCGGGGTCGTCACATGTCTATGCCTTTTGGGCTCAAGAGTGCCCAGGCGACTTACCAGCGTTGTGTTCAGAATTGCCTCCATGATCAGATTGGACGCAATGTTCATGCTTATGTGGATGATATTGTTGTGAAATCCAGGAAGAAGGAGACCTTGTTAGATGATTTAAAGGAGACCTTTGACAACCTCCGGGTCTACAAGATGATGCTTAACCCGGCCAAGTGTGTATTTGGCGTGCCGGCAGGCAAGCTCTTGGGTTTTTTGGTCTGTGAGAGAGGCATTGAAGCTAACCCGGAGAAAATCAAGGCTATCACTTCTTTGGCTAAGCCAGCATGTATTAATGATGTCCAGCGTTTGGCGGGTCGTATCGCGGCCTTAAGCCGGTTTATAAGCCGCCTGGGAGAAAAGGCTATCCCCCTCTACCAGATGATGAAGAAAACGGACCACTTCGTTTGGCGTGATGCTGCTAATCAGGCGTTGGAGGCACTTAAAAAACAGTTGGCCGAGCCTCCGGTTCTCGCAGCTCCTATTGGCAAGGAGCCCTTGCTTTTATATGTGGCTGCTAATAACAGAGCCGTCAGTGTGGCGGTTGTTGTGGAAAGAAGGGAGTCAGGGAAGGAGTTTCCGGTTCAGAGGCCGGTTTATTATGTCAGTGAGGTGCTAATTGAATCTAAGCAGAGGTACCCACATTGGCAGAAGCTGGTTTATGGAGTGTTCATGGCTAGTCATAAGTTGAAACAATATTTCCTTGGTCATCCCATCACTGTGGTCAGTTCTGCTCCTCTAGGCGATATTATTCAAAATAGAGAAGCCATAGGCCGGGTGGCCAAGTGGGCCATTGAGCTTGGACCTCATGGTCTGAAATATATGCCCCGGACAGCCATCAAGTCTCAAGCACTTGTGGATTTCATCAATGACTGGACGGAGTTACAGATGCCCGAGGAGAAGCCTGATAATACGTATTGGACTATTCATTTTGATGGATCCAAGCAGCTGGAAGGCTCGGGGGCTGGAGTCATCTTGACTTCCCCACGAGGTGATAAATTTTGTTATGTCTTAAGATTGATGTTTCCTTGTACTAACAATGCAGCTGAGTATGAGGCCTTGCTCCATGGCCTTCGGATGGCTAAAGAGATGAATTTAAGCTGGGTCAGATGCTTTGGCGATTCAGATCTGGTGGCTCAGCAAATCTCAGGAAGTTGGGATTCCAAAGACCCGCTCATGGCGGCTTACCGTCGGGCGGTTGATGCTATCGCTGGTCATTTCAAAGGCTATCAAGTGGAGCATGTTGATCGCAGGAAAAATGAGGCGGCTGATGCTTTAAGCCGGCTGGGGTCTCAGCGTAAGCCGGTACCACCTAATGTTTTTCTGGATATTCTGAATAGTCCTTCAGTTAGGTTGCCCACGGAAGAGGATCTTGCTATCCCTGACCCGGAGGCACAGTTGGTGGCTGCTCTTCACGTTATCCCTGATTGGACGATGCCATATTTGGCTTATATGACCCGGGGTGAGTTACCTGAGGATGAAACTTTGGCCAGGCAGATAACCCGGTGATCTAAGTCAATGACCATTGTCAATGGCGACCGATGCAGTGTCACATGGGTGTTTCAGCGATGCATATCTCCTGAAGAGGGCCGTGAAATTCTAAGGGATATTCATGAAGGAGATTGTGGTCATCATGCCGGCTCTAAGTCTCTCGTAGCCAAGTCTTTTTGTCATGGATTTTATTGGCTGATGGCTCATGCTGATGCAGAGGACCTGGTTAGCAAGTGTGATGGTTGTCAGAAGTTTTCCAAACGAGCTCATGTGCCAGCTCAAGAATTGAGGATGATTCCAATTACTTGGCCGTTTGCGGTCTAGGGGCTGGATATGGTTGGGCCTTTTAAGCGATCCAAAGATAAAAAGACCCACCTGTTGGTGGCAGTTGACAAATTTACAAAGTGGGTTGAGGCAGAGCCGGTCAGTAAATGTGATGCGGCCACGGCGGTTCAATTCATTAAAAAGGTGATTTTTCGCTTCGGCTACCCTCATAGCATCATAACTGATAATGGCACTAATCTGTCCAAAGGTGCTATGAAAGAGTTTTGTCAACGAGAGCATATTCGTCTTGACGTTTCATCGGTGGCTCACCCCCAGTCCAATGGTCAAGCTGAAAGGGCCAATCAAGAGATCTTGAAAGGTATCAAGGCCCCGCTTATGGTCCCTTTGCAGAGGACGCCGGGTTGTTGGGTTGAGGAGTTGCCCTCAGTGCTTTGGAGTATAAATACTACCCCCAACAGATCCACAAGTTATACGCCTTTCTTCATGGTTTACGGAGCAGAGGCGGTTCTCCCCAATGACATCCGTCACAACTCGCCCCGTGTGGCGGCTTATGTTGAAGCTGATAATGAAAAAGCACGTCAGGATGCTCTTGATCTCTTGGATGAGGAGCGTGACCTTGCGGCGGCTCGTTCGACGATATACCAGCAAGATCTGCGTCGCTATCATAGCCGCCGGGTTAAAACTCGAAGCTTTCAAGAAGGCAATTTGGTGCTCCGTCTCATCCAGGATCAAACTGATATGCACAAGTTATCTCCACCTTGGGAAGGGCCTTTTGTGGTCAGCAAGAACTTGAACAACGGGTCATACTACCTCATTGATATTCGAGATCACAAGGACTCACGCACATCTGAGGAGGAGACCCGCCGGCCGTGGAATATTGCTCATCTTCGGCCTTATTATACCTGAGTCACTGGCTCTTGTGTTGTATATATTTTCATCCTTGTATATATTATGATCAAGTATAATAAAGCCGGCATCCCTGATAATTCAGGGCCTCTATCGTTTCATTTCTGAGTATCTGAGTCTTTATTGTCAGTTCATAAGATCACTTGGGGGCTTCCTGCTCATTGAGCATAGCTGTGACTACCCTCTTGATCCGGCTTGCACGCCTTGTTTAAAAAATTACTTGGAGGCTTCCTGCTCATTGAGCATAGCTATGACTACCCTATTGATCCGGCTTACACGCCTTGATGCAAATTGCTTGGAGGCTTATTGCCCAAACTGAACGGGTACCAAAGAGAACTTGCTGCAATGAGCAGTTCAAACATAGGTATCCTGCCTTAAAGGCTCATTATTGGCCACTTGGGGGCTTATTGTTCAATGAACATAGCTTTATTGACCCTTTTGATCGGCTTGGATGCCAGGTGAAAAACACCAAAAACTCCGGGTTATCCTGCCTATATGTCTGCCACTCCGCCCAGGTTATCTGGATGACCCGCCGAACTCTTGATAGTCAATCTTATAAAGACCCTGAACTTGTCAAGGTTAAAACGGCGGTTGGTCATGTGAGGCCCGGCTTATAGGTTTAAATGAAGGATTAACTCAGTGGCTGTGCGGCCTGTGAACAACACTTGATATTGAGGCTTGGCAGCCTATGGAAGCCTTGTTTTTTCTCATTTGTTATTTTCTTTGAACATTATTCGGATTTATACCCTTGTACCATATTGATATACGGTTTAACATGATTCAGACCATGTAGCCTTAATCCTTATGACTCATATTTGAGTATATCTGGGGTTTTGATAACCCGGCCTGGCTTTGGATGATAAGTCGCCAGTATGCCTTGATTGAGCACTTGGAATTCTGCGCTCTCAAATTTTTGGGCTGTTACCCTTGCTGCATATGGCATGGTAAGCCGGCAGTATGAACAAATATAACAGGTATGTTATTTGTTTACTCTATGAATATGCGAGGTTTTGATAACCCGCCCTGGTTATGGACTATACAGTCACCAGCGGCTCTTATATTGGACATCATGATCCGCCCTGGGGTAAACCGCCAGGGCACATGTTATCTGCTTGTGTGCAGGGAATATGATGAATATGACTTGTATGACTGATAATATTATGAGCAGAAACGGCAGATCTTTCCATATCAAGATTGGCGGTTTAAAGTTTTCTCAAGATAAACATGCACGATGGCATGGCAGATCATTGTTTTTAACTAGCCTATTACAAGGCATCATGTGGCCCAAAAGAATTAAGTGTTTTGATGCACACATCATCCAATGCCGCGGATGATAAACCGGCCCTTGGATCAGTTGTCTTGGCCTTGGCGTATCGAAGATTCCGGGTCATCCTGCACTGGTTCTTCTTCTTCCTCCACTGGCTGGAAATCAGGTGATGTCCAGTTGACGCCAGTTACAGCTTTGAATATAGCCTCATCATCTATGAGCATGGAGGGATCAATGTCAGGAGCAAAAGTGTGCTTACGTGTTGGAGGAATCAAGTCCATGACTGGATAAACCGGCGCTTTCAATTTTTCATTTTGAGCGGTATAAGCCGCCTGATATTTGGAGAGCTCAGATCCTTCAGCCAGTTTGCTTGCGAACGGCCGTATCTCCTTGACAATTTTGGTGAAGTCTTCTGCAGTGAAGGGAGACCCGTCTTCTTTTAAGCTTGGGCAGCCAGTAGCCAGCTCCTCCGGGTCAAGCTCTGCCTGCCATGCTTTGGCCCGGCTCAGGACGGTAATGGCGCCAGCCCTGGCGGCTAACCGTTTTATTTCTTCTGCCCTTTGGGGTACAACTGACAGCTTGTCCAGAGTTTCTCTGATAAGAGTAGGTGGCTATTTGGTATAAGAGACGGCATCTATGGCTCGTTGCGCGCCGGTGTATAATTGTTCCACAAGAGTAAAGGCGGCTTTTAGCTTCATGCGCATGTCTGAGCCAAAATGGGAAACCCTGGGGCTTGCGTTACCAAAGATATTGATAAACTGGCTGAATGGTTGTTCAACATTGATGATGAAAGATTGAGAGGCAATATTACTTACCAAAGATGGCGGCTGTCATGCTATTGATTTGATGCTTTAAGCCGGATAATTCGTCAGTCACCGGCTTAAGGGCAGCCTCAGCATCTTCTGCTCTTTTTAACAGAGCAGCCTTCTCAGTCTCCCAGCCGGTTCTTTCTGTGCTGAAATCCTCCTTCAGCGTCTCAATGTTTTCTAATGCGGCTTTCAGCTCTGACTTAGCCTTTGAAGTTTCTGATTGTTGGGACTGGATATTTTGCCTCAGATCTACCACTTGAGATTCTTTCATATTTAATTCCGCCTACAAGATACGGCGAGTCAGCAGCAATATATGGTTATGATAATCAGTTTATTTGAAGTCCCAAGCATAATACAAGTATTTTACTTGGCACTTGGGGGCTAATGTACATTGCTCTTTTTTTAAGAAAATTTTATGATGACCCAGCTAAATTTTTACAACTATAGCCGGTTCATGGGGGCTACATATTTGGATTTTATTCATAAATATGGTGATAAGTCCCGGCTTAGCCATGATGGTTAAGCCGGCCCTTGGGGGCTACATGTGCGAAATTGAACATTATTATTTGAAGTCCCGGCTTAACTTCCAGTTTAGGCCGGCCCTTGGGGGCTACTAGTTTTGATGCAGCAGTTGTACAAGTGCTATGGCATAGCTACAAGATTAAAGATGCTATTAAAGTCTACAGCATATTCAAATTCTTCATATTCAGTAGACTTGGCGACTGACAGAGGAATATTTATATGAGAAGGTTTGATAGTACTCACCTCAAAACGCTCCGTCATGAGGTTGACCAGGCCGGCTTCGAAATCACGGCTGGTGTGAAGGCGGTTTAGATAACCCGCGTGAATCTCATGGGCATTGAATTGAGCATAGTTCTCCAGATCCAATTTCCACTAGCCTTTGTCAGCAGCTGAGAATTCTTCTTTGGCGCTGTGCTTGGATAAGACGGTGGGGTTGCCTGGAGCTGTATAAGCCGTCCCGGTAACTATTACATCTTCGGTCTCTTGAGCCGGCTGAGCGGGACTGGGCGGCTTAGCATTCTCCAGATCAACATTCATGGAGTCCATGGTGACATGGTGCTCCTCTGGCGGCAGATCATCCATGGCTGCTTCAGAAGTTTGATGCAAAGACTCAGACATTGTTTGCTTCTGTGGTTCAGTAACCTTGGGATCTTCGGCCGATTTATTAACCTTCAGTTTCTTGCTGGGTTTGGTCATAGCACTGAAAACAAGGCGCAGGACAAGATTAATATATCAATTGAGTAAGTGATTATAAGCAAACAAGGTTAATGTTCTTACCCAGGAACGAGTTTGAATAAGGGAATCTGAGTTCCAGTTGATTCGCCGGATGAAGAGTGAGAGGTTCCCTGATAGTTTGAATCAGAAGGGTTAAGAGGTTGTCGAAAAAGACCTGCCTTGGGAAAAGCTAAGTCAGAAATCTGGGAAACCTCTGGACGACGCTTGCGAGGAACCGGCGTGTTGGGTAAGCCGGAGGAGAGAATACCACCGCCGCTGTTCCGGGTTGTGCGGCGAGCTTCATGCTGCTGCTTCTTCAAAATAAAGTTGGGATCTAAGTAAGCTAAAGGGTGAGAAAACCTTACTTTCCAGCTCGCTTGTCGAACTTTCTGTCTTGGCAAATGTTCTGAGCCGGAGGAGAGAGTAATTACCTCTTCATCGTCTGCACGGCTGGCCTCCGCATCATCCTGATAGTGATAATTGTTAATAAGATGTACAAAAAATGAGCCAAGGGAGTCAAGTTCTACCTCCGACTCATCATCATCATCCAAGTTAAATAACTCGGAGGGATTGGTCTTCTTCTTGGCAGGCTTTTTAGGAGCCTTATTCTTTGTCCGGGTCTTCTTCACCGGTTTATCCTGAAGTTTTTTGCTCCAGAAGGGGGAGTCAGCCTGCAGAAATTCAAGTAATAATGAGAAGGCAGGTTGATAAATAATGGGTTAGTAAAGCTTGCTCAAAAAATACTTACAGCTGGAGGCTTGTTGAGGGTGCAGAAGGGGTTCAGCCCCACTGTGCTGCAAGTTGCTAAACTCTCATGGAGCAGAGTCTTGGTCATGTCATTAATCTGTTGGTCATCCAGACGAATTGGAGAATAACGCAGCGGGTCCTTAACATCGCTGGCATACTCGCACATTAAGCCGGATCGGTGGCTTAGGGGCAAGATTCTCCATGCGACCCAGCAACGAACCAAATCAACACCAGTCAAACTATTGGCCATCAAGGCTCTTATTTTTGAAAATACGGGCATATATTTGGCCCGTTCTTCTGTGCTGATCCGCTCTGGCAGTGGATGTCTGTTGCTAAGCCGGTTTTCACGGTAAGCCGGCAGAGGATTTTCACCTTCTAGAGATGTATCTTTGCAATAAAACCAAGTCTGATTTCAGTCTTTAGGATGACTGGGGAGTGCGGCGGCAGGGAAAGTGGCTTCTTTGCTCCTCTGAATTGAAATGCCCCCTAGTTCTAGGCTGGGCCCATCCGTGAACTCGGTCTGGCAGTTCAGGTAGTAGAATTCCCTGAACAATTCGACAATGGGCTCCTGTTGAAGGTACACTTCACAAAACACTTGAAAATTGCAGATGTTTGAAACGGAATTGGGTCCGATATCTTGAGGGTGAAGCTGGAAGAAATGCAGTACATCACGAAAGAATTTTGAGCCGGGTGGGGTAAACCCCCGGAGCATGTGGTCAGTAAAGACAATGACTTCACCTTCTTTGGGGGCAGGAGTAGTCTCTGTTCCTGGGACCCTCCAATGAATGACGTCCTTTGCGGCTAAGATGCCCACTTGGACATGCTCGTTCAATGTTTGCTCAGTAACCCAGGAGGCGACCCAGTTGCATGAGGTGACAGTTTTGGTCATTTTGAGGATGAAGGCCTAAAAAGAAAATATTGCCGGTTTAAGATTATGCTGTTAAGCCGGCCAATGATCGAAAAGTAAGTGCCATAAAGGTTGACATGATTAAACCGGAAGGCAGTGCTGGGTCATACGAATTGTGAACACATATTGGCGGCTTAACAAGGGGACTAATGCTATATGGCGAGTTATGACTTATGGTATGAGCCGCCCGCATGTTTGCAGTATAACTGATCTAAAAGTGAATTTTTGCTAAGTGATGGACCAACAGATTCCATATATTGGTGCTATGATTTTGGATCTGCAGCAGCTTAGAAAATAAAATAAATTCTAAACCTAAGGTGGCGGCAGCAGAGGAACTTGTGTGCTCAGATGAGATTTTTTGTACAGAGGGAGGATCTTCTTTGATTGAAAAGGGATGCTAAACTGCTACCGCAAAACTTTGGTACCATATTCAGATCAAACTACACGATTTAGAGAAGAAAATAAGGAGCAGTGAAGAACACCGACGAATGGTGAAAACCCTAATGCAGATCTACTACGAGGAAGGAGAATACTTACAGATGCTGATGAACAGCGGAGGCGTGCCGCAGTGCTCTGGTCCGACCAGGTCGATGCAGCGGCCGGAGTTGAGGACGCTGGACGGAGACGGCGGCGGTGGAGCTCGGGATGGCAGAGGCGTCGCGAGGAAGAAGATGAAGACGAGGGGGCAAGGTAAAAGTGAAAAGGAGGACCCCTTGTCCCTATTTATAAGGAGATGGATAAATGGCATGCGCGGGAATCGAGGAGGCCGAAAAAAGGATTATGCGGTTACACGGACGCCTCGATTTTTGGAAGGTCCATTAAAGATAAAGATCTGTTGAGATGTTCTAGGCTTCGTGCGAAGTTAATGCAAGATGATGTCATGGCGGGTTAACACAATTCTGAGATGTGATGTCATGGCGGGTTACAGTGAATTGGTAAAAAATGACGATGGAAGATTCTACTAAATCAAGTACTGAAGATTGATGTGAACAAGTTCAAATCAACCTGGGGCCTAATGTTGGGAATATGACTACTGGGTATGACCCGCCCAGGAGGGGCCGGGTCATGCAACTGGCGGCTTAAGATGAAGAGGCCCAAGAAGATATGAAGATGGCGGTTCATAGAGCAAGATTATTGAAGGCCCAAGACCCGGGGACGACTTGAGGCCCACGGGTATGAGCCGCCATATGTTTAACTTGTATTATAAGGCAAGCTTAGTTAGATACCGAGCCGGACACGTTTTGTATGAGCCGGCCGGGACTCTGTGAGCCGCCGGGCATCAGCCTGTATATAAAGGGGTGACCCGACGGCGGGTTAACTCAAGAAACAACTCATCGAGAACTAGGTCAAGCGTATTCGCTCCCTAGTAATCGAAACCCAAGCAATACATCCTAAAGCAGGAGTAGGCTTTTACCTCGTTGAGAGGGGCCAAACCTGGGTAAACTCTCCGTGTCCTTTGTCCCGTTTAACCCCTTCAAGCTAACCTAGCTGCGATGGCTCCACACCTAAGTCCTTTTGCTAGGGCATCTACCATGTTAAGTCCACGACACAATCCCTAACATCTAAAATCCATTTCAATTTTCAGATTCTCCCTTCTCATTTATGACATGGTCAAGAAAGAATCCCGCCAATTCCTCTTGAATTGCTCGTATGCGATCATGTGGTAGGAGTTCATCCCGCATCTGCCACATCTAATTTAAAGAAGGGGGTCAATACATATATATGAATGAAACTCAACACAAATGATGGTAATAAAATAAAATTGTGAATATTATTGTTTACGTACTTTATATTGTCGGTCAGAGTAGCCCCGCTCAGAGGTCGATTGGCGGATGAACTCGCAAACGTAGTATCCACATAAATTATTCCCACCTTCCTGCCACAAGCATTTTACGAGAATAGAGTTCAATCAAACTGATAATCAAGCATGATAAATGGTATTGATGAAACTAGAATCAATGGGAGATGCGCGGAACTAGCTAGTACTACTTACTTTCAGGTGTGTAAATTGCAGCTCCCTCGGCAGTCCCGGAACCATTCCGGTGAACTCTTTCCAAACCCTGCCAGACAAAGAAAATAATTACTTGATATCCGGAAATAAACAAAGTTGCCGATATGATATGGTGCGATAATGATCGATTGAACTTCTGGAGCATTGTAGTCATGTCCGCATACTTATTGGGATCTTTTCGTCTCGAGTCTAAGACAATTACTACTCCCCGGTCAAGCTTAATCTCTAGCAGAATAAAGTGGAAGCTGCGCACGCATGCATAACTCATCAATTACATTACTATAACCTCGAGTAAGTGAAACCGAATATGCACAAGACAGTAACACTCACTTGAAGTTGTAAGGAAAGAGTATTTTCCCTTTGTTTTGATTTCGAAGTAACGATTTTAGCAAGTTGTCCTTAGTATCTTTGTCTCTGTTTTGAACCGACCATTCATTTATGGTATTTGGGTTAATGAACCCAATGTCATAGATTTGTGCTTTTTTGCATTCGACGATCTTCAGTCTGCATAATATAGTGAGGATAATTATATATACATGCAATGAAAGAGCTGAGCTATAAAGACTTAATTACAGAGGTAATACTTACAGACAGTAGCAAGTCATGAGTTGTTTGTCGAGGGCGTCTTGATTGAATAACTGGAATAACTCCACAAATTCAACAGGCATCACCTCAGTTCCAACGAGGTCGTGCTCCTCTTTAATTCCCAGCATCAAACTATCCTTCCCAGACTTCCTGCAGGTATCCATGTACCATTCATGCAATCTTCGCATCATCGTTGTTAGAGGAGGAGGATCAGGTTTGACGAGAGGCTTCCCGTACTCGTATCTGAAGATATCTACTACCTCTCACATTTCAAACTGTACATCATCGCCCAGGTAATCAGCAGGATTGGTACCGGGCACTAGCCCCGGATGATTAGCGACGATATCGCTAGACACCTTGAGCGGGGGCACGATGGCTTCGCCTGTTTGCCGAGCTGGGGATTTTTTCCCCACTTTTTCGTTTTACTAGCCTTGCATCACTTCAAGTACTTCTTGACCGCTGCGCTTCCTTTTATGTCCTTTCAATAATGCGCAAATAGTTGGATTGCGGCGGAGGCGGTGGTGGTCGCTTCAGGGCATCCAGAGTGCGCTTCACTTTCACCGGATCTGCCTTTTCCTTCGGAGGTGGAGGTTTCCGTTCAAAATGGGCCTGCACTTCGACTGCCATGATTTCATCGGTTTCCTCGTCGGTCCTCTCATATGGTAACTTTGGAAGAGGCTTCAGGTTTGGACCAGCTTTGAATTTCTTCCCGCCTCTTGTACTGCTAGCCGCCGGAGCGGCGGCGTCTCTCTTCCATCGTTGCTGACGCGGCGGAGTCCGCTGACGCGCCGGAGGTGGCGGAGGAGGAGGCGGAGTGCCCTCACGTGCCAGAGGAGGCGGAGGAGGAGGTGGAGTGCCCTGATCACTCGCCGGAGGAGGTGGAGGAGGAGGCGGAGTGCCCTGACTTGCCGGAGGAGGAGGAGGCGTCCAGTTTGGAAGCTTGATGTACTCCTTTCTCCATAGACAGGTACTCCTTAAAGCATTTTCCAGATGAATCTCCCCTTCACCTGTAGGGTAGCCAAGCTCCAGCTCCTCAAATCCCTCCATTATTTCATCCACCGGCACAACAGCATAGCCATGTGGAATCGGACGGCAATGAAAAGTTCCCTTAGCTTGAGGAGGTGCAACAGAGCCGACCGCCGCCTTCAAGGTCAGGTTCTGGCATTTCGTCATTAGCTCGCAACGTTCAGCCTCCGTGATACTATCCACGGGGTAGCGAGGAGCCGTGAAATCAGGCTGAACGAGCTCCGTGGAAGCCACATTGCTTCTCCGCTGAGATGGTGGGGTAGCTTCTGGGGCAGCGTCGAAGCAAGGATCTTCGTGCCGCTGAGATGGTTGGCCGGTAGCTCGCTGGCTCTCAAGTTCCTCTAGCTTTGCTATTCTTGCATTGAGCTTCTACATTTTGCTCGCTTCCACTTTCCTCTTTCTCTCTCGGCTTCTGTAACCACCGCTCTCGGGAAACCCATGCAACCACGGAACGGAGCCTGGTGTGCCTCATGTTCGTCCAGGGTGCTCAGGATTCCCGAGGGCCTCTGTCAGCTCGTCCTTCTCTCTGTCGGGAATGAACGTCCCTTCCTGCGCTGCCCTGATATATTCCTGAAGCTTCTTCATGGGTATTGCAAGTTGCTCGTCCGTCCAACGACACTCCCCTGTTTCTGGGTCCAAAGTTCCCCCAACCCCGAAGAACCAAGTCCTTGAACGATCTGGCCAGTTCAATGTCGCTGGTTGGACCCCTTTAGCAAGCAGGTCTTGCTCAGCTTTGTCCCACAATGGCCGGGCTTTGTAGTAGCCACCTGACCCCGTGTGATGGTGATACTTCTTCTTTGCAGCATTTTTCTTGTTTGTCTCTGACCTTTTCTTACCCTTATCCGATTTCTTGTAGGCCACAAATGCGGGCCAGTGATCTTTTATCTTCTCATATCGGCCGGTGAATTCTGGAGTCTTCCCTTTGTCAACAAACTTTGTGTTCAACTCTTTCTTCCAGTTCCTGCATAGATCTGCCATCTTCTTAAGAGAAAACGCCTTGACCTTTGGCTCTATAACTGGTTTATTCGGATCCTCCTCTGGCGGTAGGCTGAAATTTGCCATCAGCGAGGTCCAAAGATCACCTTTTAGTCTATCCTGGACATAAGAAACTTCAGGGTCGTCCTTACTCTTATTCCATTGCTGGACGCTGATCGGGACGCTGTCCCTAACAATAGCTCCGCACTGATGTACAAATGCGTCCTTGGTCCGCTTGGGAGCAATCGGCTGGCCATCGTCCGTGATTTCTGTGATCGTGAACCTTTCATCCTGGCGCAACCTTTTCTTCGGGCCTCGTCTCCTTACGGAAGTTTGGCTCGATCCGGAGGGCTATAAAAGAACAAAGAAGTGTTAATATATGTACATACCAAAACAATTAATGCATCAAGTCAGCACATGCTTAATTAATATATATACCTCGCCGGACTTTGCAACACCTCCCTCCTCCGTTCGGTCACCGGAGCCGTCATCATGGTCTTCTTCCTCCGCCATTCGGTCACCGGAGCCGTCACGATCTCCTTCCTCCTCCATTGTTGGATTACCGGAGCCGTCATCCTCTCCTTCCTGACCATCGGTGTCATTGAGAAACGACAAGGGATCACCTCCGTCGCGGATTATATCCCCCAACAACTCTTCTTGTTCTAAGTCTCTGTCCATAGTTTCTGCAAATATTACAACATGGCAATATACAAACATGAGAGATGGATATATTAGTGGCAAACATAGACCTAGCTAATCACAACAAGGAATCATATGCATATATGAGAAATGGATTAGTTGCGGACCGCCTCTCTCATGCATGTCCGACGTCCCCCCTCATGTCGAAGTTATCGGGTAGGGGCGGGAGGGGGTAGGAGATCGACAACGCTCTTTCTTCTAGGAGAGGACACTTTGCAAAAAATAATCGCTATGCAGGAGATCAAACTATCCATGCATTCTCCCCCATTGACCTATGCCGGCAAAGATAGATCAACAATGATGCTCTTTCTTCTAGGGTTTGGGGTGGTCTCGACAACGCTTCTAGGGTTTGGGGTGGCCTCGACAAAGCTTTTTTATCTTGGTAAATTTGGCTGGCCTCGACAACTCTTCTAGGGTTTGGGATGGCCTCGACAACGCTTTTTCAGTCCCGGTTTGGGTGGACTCGAGAGTTGGTCGGGCGAGAGGGGGTTGATCGACGTCCCCCCTCATGTCGAAGTTACCGGAGTTTTCTACATGAACAAAAAAAAAATTCCACATGACATGTCCGACGTCCCCCCTCATGTCGAAGTTATCAGGGAGGGGGTAGATCGACAACGACGTCGCTCTTTCTTCTAGGGTTTGGGTGGCCTCGAGAGTTGGTCGGGCGAGCGTACCGGGAGTAAGTAACATTTTAACTCATTTTCAATATATGAACATTTTAACTTAGTAAATTTTAACTAATTTCTATGAACAAAAAAATTATTCTATGAATAAAAAAAACATCACATGATCATTTTCTATATATATACATCCATCCATCCGTCCACATCCATGCATACATATGAACAAAAAAACATCATATAATCATCTATGAACAAAAAAAACATCATATGATCATCTATGAACAAAAAAAAACATCATATGGCATCTATGAACAAAAAAAAATCATCATATATATGAACAAAAAAAAATTATGAAAAATTATGAAAAAAAACATCATATGATCATATACACATACATATCATCATATAAACATACATATCATCTGTGAACAAAAAAATCATCATGCATATATATGAAAAAAAATAGGGGCACGGGAGGGAGGAGGACATGGAGGGCGCCGGCCGGACCGAACGGTGAGGAGGGGCGGCGTCATCGGGGCAGGGGCGCGGGGTCGGCGGCGAGGACGGCGACGGGGCAGGGGGCGACGGCGACGACGGGGGCGCGCGGGGCAGGGGCGCGGGCTCGGGGCAGGGTATGACGACCCCGGCTTAATCGTGCACTAACCATACACGCAAATGCACACGATCAAGCCTAAGGACTCACTTGAAGATATCACAACACAACTCTAAAACATAAATAAAGTCATACAAGCTTTATATTACAAGCCAGGGCCTCGAGGGCTCGAATACATAGCTCGATGGCATACAAGTGTCAGCGGAAGCATCAGATATCTGGGTACATATATAAAAAGAAAGACAGAACAAGCCTTTAAGAAGGCGGGGCAAAAGAAAAACACTACGATCGAAAGGCGCAGGCCTCCTGCCTGGGACCCTCCGAACCTACTCCTGGTCGTCGGTCGGCTTCTCGTAGTAGTACTCGCCGGGAGGGTAGTAGTAGTAGCCGTAGTCGTCAACGGGGGCAGCGGTCTCAGGGGCTCCGTCATCTGGTTGCATCAAACGGATATGGGGAGAAAAAGAAAGCAAAGCAACCATGAGTACTCATCCAAAGTACTCAGCAAGCAAGGATCTACACTACATATGCAACATTATCAAAGGAGGCTGTATATGTGGGCTGGGCTGCAGAAATGCTAGAATAGAGAGGAAAACCTAGTCCTATCGAAGACTAGCATCTTCAGTATCTTCATCGGTCTTCCAGCATTAGAAGAGTGCAGATTAACATAATGTAAAAAAATAGTAGTAATGTCATCAACCTTGCCTAGAGATTCTTCCTCGACTCCCTGCGAGAAAGCAATCCCAGAGCCATACTATCCAGTTATCATCTCAAGTGTCCAGTTCTAGTTGTACCGATCGGGATACAACTCCGAGTGTCCATTACCGTAGGACAGGCTATCGATAGATTAGTTCTTCCCTGCAGGGGTGCACCAACTTACCCACCACGCTCGCTTAACTCCGGCCGGACACACTTTTCTGGGTCATGCCCGGCCTCGGCCAAACGATACGCCGCAGCCCGACCGAAAACTTAACAGAGAGGTCAGCACGCCGGACTAACCTATGCCCCCAAGGGTCTTGGGCCATCGCCTCGGGAACTCCTGCACATTGCGTCAGGCGGCCGAAAGCAGAACTAGCCCCCTTAATACAAGCACGGGCTTAACCAGTCCAATTCGGCGCGCGCTGCTCAGTCGCTGACGTCTATTAAGCTCCGGCTGAAGTATATGACGCAGAACACCCATACTATGCCCACATGATGGTTAGTTCTATCAGGCCAGAGGCCCCTCGTATCAAATATCCAAACCGTTAGTGTGTTGGTAGTGCGGTAACGAGCAGAGACTCACGAAGGATGTGACCCCGTCGCCCTGTCTCGAGGACTTGCGGCAAGGGCTAAGAATGCCCGGCCACGCCTCGTATTCATCTCTCGGGCAACCTCCAGGTCAACCCGTCTCCACATCACTTCGCAAATATGCTCGCGCGGGTACCCCTCAGGGCCGACCCGTCTTTAGCCAGTTTAATCAGTATCAACAGTAATGTAAAGGCATCCGTGTGGCTACCATATCAAGAAGGAATTCGAGGCATCACCCTCGTAGGATTCCCACCTGACGTAAACATCAAGGTGAACGAAGGAGGAATCACCCTCGAGGTCCACTCTTGAGGAGTTGCGCGACGGTGTCGTTATCGGGGGGTGGTGTAGGAGGAATCACCCTCGCTGACCACGACCGATTAACTAACCTACAAGGTTATCATCAGAAGTGCTGACGAGGTATCACCCTCGGCACTCGATAGTAACCCAGTAGTGTCGGGCAACTAAGGGGAAAGTGATGTGCGGTGCCGGGGCCTGGTCTTCGATCCCGTTGATCGGGTCTTCTAATAATCCAGCGGGGTAGTCAGGATAAGTGGGGTCTCTGCTGGGTCTCTACCCAACCTATACTAAATAGTTTAGGATAATCAGGTAGGTAACAATAGCAGGTTACAATAAATAGGCTATGCAACAGAAATAGGATAACAGTAGCAGCAGTAACTTCTAATGCAAGCATAAGAGAGAAGAGAATAGGCGATATTGATATGCTCAAAAGGGGGGTGCTTGCCTGGAAGCTCTGCGGCAAGGGACTGGTCGTCAGGGGAGTAGTCGACCTCCGGAGCTGCGTCGGCCTCCGGGACTACGTCGGTGTCGGGGTCTATCGAGAGAGAAGAGGGGGAGGAAACAAATAAATACACATCAATATTGCAACACAGAGCATGCTATGCCTAAGATGCAGTGCAGGGTTGCCTAAAGATTTGTCTAAGTCATTTTAGTTATTTTTGGATTTAAGTTGGATTTATTAACCGGTGAATATGCACTATTCATATACCGGAATCGGGCTAAAAGTTATGGGTTCTCCTATGTAGGGGGTTCTGACATGGAAACAGACGACATGATCAGATTCGTCTCGTCGTTCTGATCAACTTTCATGTTTTAAGCTTTTCAATCTGAGCTACGGTTTAAAAGTTATGAATTTTCAAAAATTTAAACATTTTTGGAATTTATATAATACTAACAGAAAAGGAATTATGATGTCAGCATGACAGGAAGATGATGTCAGCAGGTCAACTGGTCGGTTGACCAGTCAAACCTGACCTGTGGGTCCAGTGGGACCCACATGTCAGTGACAGTGGCTTTAACAGGGAATTATTTTAACTAAACTGAGTTATTTAGTAGGTAGGCCCCACCTGCCATAGACTAATTAGCTAAAATAATTAGTTTTAATTATTAAAATGTTTTAATTAAACTAAATGTGCGGTGGGGCCCGCTTGTCAGTGACTGGGGTTGCCCAGTTAGCACAGTTGACCACGGTCAATGTGGTCAGCTGGGGCCAGGGGCCCCACTGGCAGTGACCCAGGGGCGGGCCCCAGGTGTGCCATGTGGATGGTCGGTGCCGGAGTTGCTCCAGTGGCCCAGACCGCGGCGGCGCGTGCGGGAGGACCTCGGGTTTCGCCGTCCGGCGACCAAAACAACGGCGGCTGGTCGCGCTCGAACGGCAACAGCATTCCGCGTTGATCTGTGGCACGAGCGTGAGCTAAAACGGCCGCAAACGATCGCTAGGACCTCGCCGGCGGCGAGGCATTTTGGGTATCATCGGATTCGATGATATACAGCGCGGCGGAGCAAGCTAGCTGGCGCAGCAGAGCCCTACGCGCGTGCTGATCTCGACCACGAGCTCGAACAAGCTCAATGGTGAACGGGGCCACGGCGATGAGCTCAACGGTGGCGCTGGGTTCGGCCATAAGCGGAGCGGCGAGCTACGGGCGCGGCAGGTCAAAGGAGAAGGGGGAGTAGGTGACGGAGCTCACCGAGCGGCACGCCGAAGGCCGTCGAAAGCTTAGGAGCTGCAGAGGAGGTCGCCAGAGCCGAGGAAGGGCGGCGGCAATCGGAGATGGGGACGGAGGAATTCCGGTGCTGCGGTGCCTCCAAGCTCCAGCTGCGGCCTCCAGGCGACGAGGAAGACGAGGACGAAGACGACGGACACGTCGGCGAGGTGACACGGTAGCCGTGGCCGCGGAGAGGTGCGAGGTGCGGCGGCGATCGCGTCGGCGTCGACGGATCTGAAGGGGGAGAAGGGCGGAGCGAGAGGGGGGAGATGGGGAAATTTAGGAGGAGGACCAGGGGGAGTGCACGGGTTTCGGCCATATCCTTCCCCGCGTCGGTGGCGTCGGCGTGTCGACGAACGACCGGAGCAGCGCGCGGCGACCACGGCGCAGGCGACACGGCGATGAGAAGGACGATGACTGTAGCGGGGCAGGCTGGGCCGACCACTGTGCACTAAGGCCCAGTCGGTCCAGGCCTTTTTCTTTTTCTTCTTTCTGTTTCTTTGTTTATTTCCTGTTTTTTTAATTGCTTGAGCACTTAATGATTTTTGTAAAATGTGTGACCTAGCCCATGATTTGCAGTGCAATATATCCTAACATCAAAAACTAGTTTGGTTAAAATACTATTCCATTTTGTTTTGTATTAATTTAAAAGGCTATTAAATGTTGTTTTTAGCCACTGTTTGAGGTGGTTAGAGTTACTCAACTAATTCTATAATTATTGAT
This sequence comes from Thinopyrum elongatum, assembly GCA_011799875.1. NCBI lineage: Eukaryota > Viridiplantae > Streptophyta > Magnoliopsida > Poales > Poaceae > Thinopyrum > Thinopyrum elongatum. Next base: position 74,371,184 of record CM022302.1, on the reverse strand, counting down.
TACAATTTTATCATTGCCTCTGGATTATTTGCTATTTATTGAACATTTTCCCCACAAGCTTTGAGTAACTTCAAATTTCACTTTTGACTTTGAGTTGATTTTCAGAATAGAATTTGAATTGCTTTGATTAACCTTTATGACTAGGCATTGCAAATGGGGATGACTTGGCATACTTAGTAGAGTGTCACAGTGCTTATTACAAGGGGGTGTTACATAGGGGCGACGGCGACGACGGGGGTGGGCCGGGGCAGGGGCGACGGCGACGACGGCGATGGCGACGGCGGGGGCGGCGGACAGCGTCGGGGCAGCCTGGCGGCGTCGATGAGCTCGGCGTCATCGGGGCAACTGGTAGATGAAAACTGAAAATTTCTAAGTGTTTGCTTATATACACGAAGCATTGGTCCCGGTTCGTGGCACCAACCGGGACCAATGCTCCCCTTTAGTCCCGGTTTGTGCCAACAACCGGGACTAGAGGTCACTTTTCATCAGCCCAAAGGGCGGGAAGCAGAGACCTTTGGTCCCGGTTGGTGGCACCAACCGGGACTAAAGGGTGGCATTGGTCCCGGTTGGTGCCACGAACCGAGACCAAAGGCACCCTTTAGTCCTGGTTGGTGCCACCAACCGGGACCAAAGGCCTTGTGTTGTAACTGGCGCGGTGCGGTGGGATGTTTAGTCCCACCTCGCTAGCTGAGAGGGGCTCGGAGTGGTTTATAAGCGCCGCTGCGCCAACCACTTCGAGCTCCTCTCTACTGCAGGCCTACGGGCCTAAATGCACTCTCTGTGCCTGTGGGTCTATTGGGCCTACATCCTGGCACAACTAGCGGGTTGGGTTTCTAGTCGTATGCAGGTCGTGGTGGCCCAGTAGGCGGCATTTTAAAAAAAATCCAGTATTTTTTTTTGTTTTTGCTTTATTTTTTGTTTCTACTTATAGATAAATACTTAGAGTTTTTGAGTGATTCTTTTTGCTTTAGGTCACAAAAATTTTAAACTTTCTTTAGTGCCATTAGTTTTCAAATTTGAATAGTTTAAATTTGAATTCTTTGAAATTTGTGTGAATCACTAGTTTGTGAATAACTTTACTTTAAAAATAGATTTTTGAGTGATTCTTTTTCCTGCTATTTAATATTAGTGTGTTTTATCATAATATTCAATTTGGTAATTTTTAGGTTATTTTAAATGGGTGTTTTAATCAAAAACAAATTTTGTCATTTTAGTTTGCTATTAAAGTTTCTAACAAGAAATACTTTATGTAAATTCTTTTTGCTATTAATGTTTTGAACAAAAGAATATTTTAATTGATTCTTTTTAGGTCATTCTTTTTTGCTATTAAAGTTTTATAAAAGTTTTCTAGTTCATTCTTTTTGCTATTAGTTCATTCTTTGAGCTAAATGACCCTGAAATTGAAAAGCACTGCAAATGAAGTCTGAACAGGTTGAAAGTTGGCATGGTATCATCATTTCATCCACATAGCATGTGCTAAAAAGTTGAGAGGGTTACGGCAAAAACTGGATGCACTTCGTGTACAAAATGGACAATCTCTTTCGAAGTATCAGGGTTTCGGACGAAACCTCATCTGTTACAAAGGGATTTCATTTTTTTGAACTTATTTGAACTCCAGACTTTTTGTGTGTTCAAAATGCACCATTCAAAGCCCCACATCATCAATTTTCAACCCTTTCTGACTTCATTTGGTATTTTTCATGCATTTACTGATTTTTTTTATAGCTAAATGACCCTAAAATTGAAAAGCACTACAAATGAACTCTAAACATGTTGAAAGTTGGCATGGTTTCATCATTTCACCCACATACCATGTGCTAAAAAGTTGAGAGGGTTACGACAAAAACTGGATGCACTTCATGTACAAAATGGACAATCTCTTTCGAAGTATCAGGGTTTTGGACGAAAACTCATCTGTTACAAAGGGATTTCATTTTTTGAACTTATTTGAACTCCAGACTTTTTGTGTGTTCAAAATGCACCATTCAAAGCCACATCATCAATTTTCAACCCTTTCTGACTTCATTTGGTATTTTTCATGCATTTACTGATTTTTTATAGCTAAATGACCCTGAAATTGAGAAGCACTACAAATGAACTCTGAACAGGTTGAAAGTTGGCATGGTATCATCATTTCACCCACATAGCATGTGCTAAAAAATTGAGAGGGTTACGGCAAAAGCTGGATGCACTTCGTGTACAAAATGGACAATCTCTTTCGAAGTATCAGGGTTTCGGACGAAAACTCATCTGTTACAAAAGGTATTTCATTTTTTGACATGTAACTGCAGTGATATTCTAGATCAAAGGCATCATCATAATAGTTGTGGAGAGAAAGTCTTCACTTTTTCTTCGCTTGTGTCCTTTGCTTATTGCGCCGTAACCATGGATAATCTTCATCGTTTAACAGGGTGCTTGGGTCAGCCTTGACTTTGAAGGGAGGAATTTCATGAAACTTTTCATAATCTTCAGACATGTCTGTCTTGCCCTCCACTCCCACGATATCTCTTTTCCCTGAAAGAACTATGTGGCACTTTGGCTCATCGTATGATGTATTCGCTTCCTTATCTTTTCTTTTTCTCGGTTGGTAGACATGTCCTTCACATAGAAAACCTACGCCCCATCATTGGCTAGGACGAACGGTTCGTCTGTGTACCCAAGATTGTTCAGATTCACTGTTGTCATTCCGTACTGTGGGTCTACCTGTACCCCGCATCCTGACAGATTGACCCATTTGCACTGAAACAAAGGGACCTTAAAATCATGTCCATAGTCAAGTTCCCATATGTCCACTATGTAACCATAATATGTGTCCTTTCCCCTCTTGGTTGCTGCATCAAAGCGGACACCACTGTTTTGGTTGGTGCTCTTTTGATCTTGGGCGATCGTGTAAAATGTATTCCCATTTATCTCGCACCCTTTGTAAGTCAATACAGTCAAAGATGGTCCCCTGGCCAATGAGTACAGCTCATCAGAAATAGTGTTGTCACCCATGAGACGTGTTTGCAACCAACTGCCAAAAGTCCTTATGTGTTCACATGTAATCCAGTCGTCACACTGCTCCGGGTGTTTGGAGCGCAGAATATTCTTGTGTTCATTGACATACGGGGTCACCAAGGTAGAATTCTGTAGAACTGTGTAGTGTGCTTGAGACCAAGAATGCCCGTCCCTACATATTATTGAGTCCGCTCCTAGCGTGCCTTTTCCAGTTAGTCTCCCCTTATACCGCGATTGAGGGAGACCAATCTTCTTAAGGTCAGGAATGAAGTCAACACAAAACCCAATGACCTCCTCTGTTTGATGGCCCGTGGAGATGCTTCCTTCTGGCCTAGCACAGTTACGAACATATTTCTTTAAGACTCCCATGAACCTCTCAAAGGGGAACATATTGTGTAGAAATATAGGACCCAGAATGGCAATCTCGTCGAAAAGATGAACTAGGATGTGCGTCATGATATTGAAGAAGGATGGTGGGAACACCAACTCGAAAGTGACAAGACATTGCGCCAAATCACTCCTTAACCTTGGTAGGATTTCTGGATCTTTCACCTTCTGAGAGATTGCATTGAGGAATGCACATAGCTTCACAATGGCTAATCGAACATTTTCCGGTAGAAGCCCCCTCAATGCAACCGGAAGCAGTTGCGTCATAATCACGTGGCAGTCATGAGACTTTAGGTTCTGGAACTTGCCATATTTATTATTCCCTTTATATTCGACAAGAAGCCAGACGGGACCTTCATACTGAGCTGGCATTCAAAGAAGATTTCCTTCTCTTCTTTGGTAAGAGCGTAGCTGGCAGGACCTTCATACTGCTTTGGAGGCATGCCGTCTTTTTCGTGCACATGTTGCTGGTCCTCCCGTGCCTCCGGTGTATCTTTTGTCTTCCCATACACGCCCAAGAAGCCTAGCAGGTTCACGCAAAGATTCTTCGTCACGTGCATCACGTCGACTGCAGAGCGGACATCTAGGTCTTTCCAATAGGGTAGGTCCCAAAATATAGATTTCTTCTTTCACATGGGTGCGCGTCCCTCAGCGTCATTCAGAACAGATAGTCCGCCGGGACCCTTTCCAAAGATTACTTGTAAATTATTGACCATAGCAAGTATGTGATCACCAGTACGGACGGTGGGCTTCTTCCGGTGACCTGCCTCGCCTTTCAAATGCTTGCCTTTCTTTCGACATTGATGGTTGGTCGGAAGAAATTGACGATGTCCCAGGTACACATTCTTCCTGCATTTGTCCAAATATATACTTTCGGTGTCATCTAAATAGTGCGTTCATGCGTGGTATCCCTTATTTGTCTGTCCTGAAAGGTTACTGAGAGCAGGCCAATCATTGATGGTTACAAACAACAATGCATGTAGGTTAAATTCCTCCTGGTCGTGCTCATCCCACACACGTACACCTTTTCCGTTCCACAGCTGTAAAAGTTCTTCAACTAATGGCCTTAGGTACACATCAATGTCGTTGCCGGGTTGCTTAGGGCCTTGGATGAGTACTGGCATCATAATGAACTTCCGCTTCATGCACAGCCAAGGAGGAAGGTTATAGATACATAGAGTCACGGGCCAGGTGCTATGATTGCTGCTCTGCTCCCCAAAAGGATTAATGCCATCCGCGCTTAAACCAAACCATACGTTCCTTGCATCACCTGCAAAGTCCCCCCACGTTCTCTCGATTTTTCTCCACTGTGACCCGTCAGCGGGTGCTCTCAACTTTCCGTCTTTCTTACGGTCCTCTTTGTGTCATCGCATCAACTTGGCATGCTCTTTGTTTCTGAACAGACGTTTCAACCGTGGTATTATAGGAGCATACCACATCACCTTGGTAGGAACCCTCTTCCTGGGGCGCTCGCTGTCAACATCGCCAAGGTCATCTCGTCTGATCTTATACCGCAATGCACCGCATACCGGGCATGCGTTCAAATCCTCGTACGCATCGCGGTAGAGGATGCAGTCATTAGGGCATGCATGTATCTTCTGCACCCCCAATCCTAGAGGGCATAGAACCTTCTTTGCTCCGTACGTACTGTCGGGCAATTCGTTATCCTTTGGAAGCTTCTTCTTCAATATTTTCAGTAGCTTCTCAAATCCGTTGTCAGATACACCATTGTCTGCCTTCCATTGCAGCAATTCTAGTGTGGTACCGAGCTTTGTGTTGCCATCTTCGCAATTGGGGTACAACCCTTTTTTGTGATCCTCTAACATGCGATCGAACTTCAACTTCTCCTTTTCACTTTGGCATTGTCTCTTTGCATCAACAATGACCCGGCGAAGATCATCATCGGGCACATCGTCTGGTTCCTCTTGATCTTCAGCTTCCCCCGTTGCAGCATCACCGTATTCAGGGGGCACATAGTTGTCATCATCCTCTTCTTCTTCGTTGTCTTCCATCATAACCCCTCTTTCTCCGTGCTTGGTCCAAACATTATAGTGTGGCATGAAACCCTTCTCAAGCAGGTGGATTTGAAGGGTTTTCGAGTCAGAGTAAGACTTCGTATTCTCACATCTAGGGCATGGACAACACATAAAACCATTCTGCTTGTTTGCCTCATCCACTTCGAGAAAATTATGCACGCCCTTAATGTACTCGGAGGTGCGTCTGTCACCGTACATCCATTACCGGTTCATCTGCGTGCATTATATATAATTAAGTGTGTCAAAAACTATTATAGAACATCATGAATAGAGAAGTGACCAAATTAATAGAAGTTCATCATCACATTAAAATCAAAGTACAGTAGTGATCAAATGTTATTACTGAAAAAATAAATACATAAAGTTCATACATAGTTCTTATTGAACAACATATAGCTCTCTAGAGCATCTAATTAAACCATACATTGAAACTATGTAAAATATTTCAATGCATCAACAAATGCGATCATAATCGCAACTAAGGTAACAATTGATCCAACGACATAATAATACCAAGGCTCAGTATGAATGGCATATTTTCTAATCTTTCTAATCTTCAAGCGCATTGCATCCATCTTTATCTTGTGATCATCGACGACATCCGTAACATGCAACTCCAATCTCATCTTCTCCTCCTCAATTCTTTTCAATTTTTTCTTCAAGTAATTGTTTTCTTTTTCAACTAAATTTAACCTCTCGACAATAGGGTCGGTTGGAATTTCCGGTTCACATACCTCCTAGATAAAAACATCTATGTCACGTTGGTCGGCATAATTGTCATAAACACTAAATGAAACAAATAGTTATAAAAGATAATATATACCACATCCGAATCATAGACAGGACGAGGGCCGACGGAGGCGGATACCAAAACCATCGCACTATATAATAACAAACAATAATAAAAGTAAGAAAATTATACAAGTATCTATCTAAATCATAAAAGTAAGAATTTTTTTCTTTTAGAAAGAAGATAAGAACAAGAGGCTCACCACGGTGGTGCCGGCGACGAGATCGGCGCGGGCGATCGACGGCGGTGTGGACGTGGACGGGACAGGACGGACCGCCAAACCTAGACAAATTTTAAGGAAAATGGAGCTTGGACAAGGAGCTTCGAGAGGAGAAAGCTTAAGTGTGGCTCGGGCATTTCATCGAACACCTCATGTGCATAGGAGGTGAGCTAAAGCACCACAAAGCTCTCCCACGGCCGGCCAAAAAAACAGAGCAGTGGCTCTGCTCGCGGGCAGGGGCGGGGGTATATATAGGCCTCTTTTTAGTCCCGATTTGTGGCTAAAACCGGGACTAAAGGACAACCTTTGGTCCCGGTTCCAGCCACCAACCGGGACTAAAGGTTGTGGGTCAGGAGCGAGGCCCATTGGTCCCGGTTCGTGTCTGGAACCGGGACCAAAGGGGTCAGACGAACCGGGACCAATGGCCCCCGAGGCCCGGCCGGCGCCCTGGCCTCACGAACCGGGACTGATGCCCTCTTTGGTCCCGGTTCGTGAGTGAACCGGGATTAATGCCCTTACCCAGGCCTCAACCAAAGTCCTGTTTTCTACTAGTGCTGAAATTTAATTGGCATGTGGGAGAGTGGCATCTGTCTTGAGTCTTTTCCTTTTTCAAACTATACTACCCAGTTTGCTTCATTGTTCTGCATTCCCATGTTAGCATTGGTGAGAAATCACTTCTGAATTAAGATTTAAGGGATAGTGTTCTTTTTCCACATGTCGACAATGTTAGAGAACAATTGTTACCCTTTCATATCTGACTACTGTGCTATCAATACCGAGGCCTGTCTTGACTATCGTGTTATCGATGCTTTGTGCATGTCATGACTTCTCTCTTGCAACTCAAAGTTATTTTTTGTTGTTGTGCAAGATGATAGAGCAATATCTTCATGAGCATGTAAATTGAGAGGTTGTTGTGTTGTAGAATCTGCTATGAGGTCACAGTGGTTCTGACATTCTTTGGTGGCCCCACACTTTGAGCATCAGCGGCGGCAGCTCTTGCAAAGCTATCATCCAAACAGCATAAATATTGCATTTTCATGGTGCCGTGGTAGTAGTAGGTTTCAGGAAGCACCTCGAGAATTATGATCTTTAGTAGGAGTACAAGACCTCGTTACATCAATCCCTCACATCCAAACAACCAGTTGTACATTGGGGGTTAGTGGGGATTTGAGGGGATTGGGTGGAGGGAAGGGTTTCACCGAATCCCTTCCCATCTCCAATCCTCTTGGGGATGGTAAACCGCTACTGCGAAACGAGCCCTTTGTTTCCTTTTTTTCCATTTCATTGATGCTAATTTATGGATGATATTCTCTGGTCTCTGCACAGGAGGAAGAAGCAATAATCTCTGAGGTGCAGTCTCAACGGGTGTCGTGGGCTATGTACCTCAAGGGGCTGGAGGTTAAGAAGAAGGTGGTGGAAGAGCAGGCACCGGAGGCACTGGAGACGTTCCATGGCCTGCTTGCTGATGCGCTGCAGACGCCTTCATTCGTCGGCTCTGGGAGCACAGACCACAAGTTACTCACCCATTCTGGGCAGCTCGAGCTAGATGATATGGAGTAAAACCATTGAGTTACTACTAGCTAGCTACTATTATATGCTTTGCTCGAATGTCTGGTAGACTCTGCTGCCATTTTGGCGGCCAAACCATCTATCTATCTTGCGGCAGGAGTTAGTTTTATACTGTATTATGTAGGTTGGGTAATAGGAACAAAAAAAAATCATACTTTAGTATAAACATATTTATGTAGCGGCCCTTTTGAATCATGCATATTTTGCTATGTATGCATAATAGCAATATTACTGAGAAAAATGACGTCTCAAATCTCAATAAGCAGCAACCTCTTACTTCTAGTTTCTAGTATTCATCGTGTGTTTCACAAAAAAAAAGGTATTCATCATGAGAGAAGAAAATTAAAAGAGGAGGAAGATAGAACTTACCAAGAAAAGGTGAAGGGCATCGAATGATGACTAACGGTGCGTCACACAACGCTGCCGGCTAGCCGGAGGTTGATGTGCCTCACACCCATATCAAAGGTCGCATCTAAGAGCATCTCCACTCGTTCGGCCCCCCAGGGGCTAGAAATAGCGCCGCCCTGGGGGCGCGCCGGCTGAAACTTCGGCTTGGGGGCGATCGGGTTCTCAGCCGCCGCCCCCAGGCGCCGATTTTGGCCCACTTTCAGCGCAAATTTGCTCACTTTCCAGTCCATTTTTGGCGCAAAAATGGCCCACTATCGGCGCATATTGACCAATTTCGGCCCGTATTCGGCGTGCTTCGACATAAATTCAACAAAACCTATTTTTTATCACATAGTTCATCACAGAAAATCAATAGAAATCAAATAATTCAATACAAATTATATAGTTTAACAAATACTTTAACAAATAAAAACTCATATTTCATCACACGTCGAGCTAGGCGTTGTTCTTGAGCCTCCATAGGTGCTCCACTAGATCCTGCTGCAGTTGTTGATGCACCTGTGGGTCTCGGATCTCCTGACGCATATTGAGGAAGGCAGTCCAAGTTGCCGGTAGCTGTTGATCAACTTGGGCAAGAGGACCCTGCCTGTAATATGGTTCAGTGTCAAACACTGGCTCTTCCTGCTCGCTCTCAATGATCATGTTGTGCAAGATGACACATCAAGTCATGATCTCCCACGTTTGATCTTCCGACCAGGTTTGAGCGGGGTACCGGACAACAGCAAATCGAGATTGGAGCACACCAAATGCCCGCTCGACATCCTTCCTGCAAGCCTCCTGAACCTTCGCAAAGTGGGAGTTCTTGCCTCCTGGCACAGGGTTTGAGCACAGGGTTTGAGATAGTCTTCACAAATGTGGACCATCTCGGATAGATGCCATCTGCTAGGTAGTATCCCTGTTGTAGTGCCGCCCATTGACCTCGAAGTTCACCGGAGGAGAATGACCTTCAACAAGCTTGGCAAAGACAGGGGAGCACTGCAGTACGTTGATGTCATTGTGAGTTCCTGGCATACCAAAGAAGAAGTGCCAAATCCAGAGGTCCTGTGTGGCCACTGCCTCAAGTACCACACTGCAACCTCCTTTGGCGCCTTTGTACATCCCCTGCCAAACAAATGGACAGTTTTTCCATTTCCAATGTATGCAGTCGATGCTTCCAAGCATCCCAGGAAATCCTCTTACTGCATTCTGTGCTAGGATCCGAGCAGTATCTTCAGCATTGGGTGATCGCAAGTATTGCGGTCCAAACACTGCCACCACTGCCCTGCAGAACTTGTAGAAACACTCAATGGTCATGGACTCGGCCATGCGCCCATAGTCGTCGAGTGAATCACCGGGAGCTCCGTATGCAAGCATCCTCATAGCTGTCGTGCACTTCTGGATTGAGGTTAATCCAAGTGTGCCGGTGCAATCATTCTTGCACTTGAAGTAGCTGTCGAACTCCCGGATGGAATTCACAATCCTTAGGAAAAACTTTCGGCTCATCCGATAACGGCGCCGAAATACTTTGTCACCATGCAGTGGAGCGTCGGCGAAGTAGTCGGAGTAGAGCAAGCAATAGCCTTCCATTCGATGCCGGTTCTTTGCTTTCAGCCGCCCCGGTGCCGAGCCACCTCGTCGCAGCTTTGCATTGCTCGCGAGCAGGCCGGCCAGGGCGGCGAGGACCATGAGATGCTCTTCATCCTGGACATCGGCATCGGCTTCCTCCTCCAGCAGCGCCGCGAGCGCCTCCTTGTCGTCCGAGTCCATCACCGAGCAGACAAATCGCCGAACACCTGGCGGGCGTGGTGGGCGCACAACCGCCGGTATCCCGCCCTGCGTGGCCGGAGCGCCGGAAAACTCGCCCAGGAAGGTGGTGGAGAGGTTGCCGCGGCGAAACCCTCTCTCTTTTTCGGCGGGGAATGGCCTATCTAGTGGTGGGGCGGGGGGGGGGGGGGGGCGCCGGGATCGGCAAGACGGCGGGAGGGAGGCGAATCTGGACGTGCAAGATGACTTTTCGTCTGACAGTGTGGCCCAGACGCGGTTTTCCCTTCCGCCGGAGCCCCCAAGCGCCCCCCAGGGCGCTGGGTTCGGCCTGGGATCGTCGGGCCCAAAAACGGGCCGACCGGCGGATTTCGGCGTCTTGGGGACGCGGCTGGGGGTTTTTTTCGACGCCGGCGCGAAAAAAGTCGCCCTGGGGGGCCTGTTGGGGGCGCGGCTGGAGATGCTCTAAATTTTCTATTTTGGAGAGATTTACATGGACAGATGAAACTCTTTAGGGCTTCCTTTGCTATTTTGCCTCTTTTTCCCTAGCCAATCGTTACCCAAAACAGATCGATCATTCCCTTCCATTGGTCCATCAGGGATGGTCCCAAGATCTGATAGTCTGATAAATTTAGCGGCCATAGGTACGCAGAAAGAGGAATACTTTAGTTCTAGAATTGCTTCAGATGGAGGAGAAACTTAGAGGGTGCTTGGATGCGTTTTAGTCTCATGAATAAAAGTAGTGGGACTAAAACTTGCTAGCCTCACCCATGCTTGGATCCAAATACTAAAGAGACTAGAATCAAGTTAATGAGCATTTATTATCCTCCAAACCCTCCAATCCAGAACTCGCATGTGTTAAAGGAGAGGAGTTAAATGAGGAGAGAGATGACTAATCCACATTTTAGTAGGGGTACCCCTGACTAAAAATTTTTAGTCTCAAGACTAGTTTTAGCCCCTCTTTAGTCAGGGGTGCTTGGAACTTTAGCCTCTTAAAGAGACTATTTTTAGTCAGACTAAAATAAGTCCTTTGGATCCAAGCACCCTCTTACTTTACCATCCATCTTCTATTTGCTTAAAAAAAACTGAAACGTTCGTGTAGGCGCGCGCGTTACGTCCTAAGAGCATCTTTAGCAGACCGCGTATAATGCCCAACCCGTAAAATAACCGTTAAAATACAGGTCAGCGTGAAAAATGCTGCTCAATAAGACCACGCAAACGCGTCGGACCTGTAAATTTTTTGCGGAGCGCGGCAAAATTCCCACCCTAACCCGTGAAAACGCAGATTCCCCCCTCACCCCGTCAGTGCCCTGTATATAGCGGTAGCGGTTGGCCGCCGGGGAGGAGGGGGGGGGGGACATTTCAGCCCGCGCTTTTTCCCACCCACCGCCGCCTACGATTCCGGCCATACCAGCCGTCGGGATCACGCCAGCGGGCCGCCACACTACCAAGATTGTCCTCCACCACTTCCTACTACCTCGGCCGGCCGGAAAGTTACAGATCGGCGGTTGTTTGTCGCGGCCGCCGGATTTGGCGTTTCCGGCCACCGGTGGCTGCGCCAAGCCATGGATTGGTCGGGGAGCACCCCGCACAGCCCCGGCAAAGCCACAGCGCCATATGCAGGTACTGGTTCGTCCTCTAGCCGCAGTCGTCGGTTTGCCGGCAAGGACTCGACCGGCCGTCGCCCGGGCTCAGCGGCTCACCGGCTCGCCGATGCCGCTCATACAGTGCGACGACTGCACGCAGACAGTACTGCGGCTAACATCTAGCACGCCGAAACACCCCAGATGGGTATTCTTCAAATGCAAAAACGACGGGGTATGTTCTTATTTTCATTCGTCTTTGTCAACCTATTCGGTTCAATTTTGATAGCTTATTGATATGGTCATGCGTGTAGGAAGGTGGATGCTCATTTTGGTTTTGGGAAGAAGTATAAATCGATTTATTGATAGAAAGAAACTTAATAGATGTTTGTGAACTCGTTGATAGAATTGAGGCTAATGATGCGGCTGCATGTGCAATTAGAAAAGAAACTAGAGGGAAAGCAACGTCTACTTCTTTAGAATCAAAGAAGAAGAATAAAGAATGCAAGATCAAGAATCCGCAGATCAACAATGAAGGCATGGAGAAGATGTTGATTCAGCTAGTGGGAGCAGTTATGGAAGTTGGATATCTTCTAAAATGCATAATTGTGGTTCTTGTTTTCTTTGGTCTTACTATTCTAGCAAAGATTTGGTGAATTATTATGTATCCAATGTCCTTGAAGAAAATAAAGAAGCAAAGAAATGTGTTTTCATGCCCGAAATTGAAATGCAAATTACTGATTTACGGGTCTGCTCGGCCGGCGCCCGCGCCGTGAATATCTTTTTTACGGGTCCGCTTTGCGGGGTCTGCTCGGCCGCCGCCCCGCCGGCCCACAAAGCCGTTTTTTCCATGAACTGCATACGCATTTTGTGGGTCGGTATTATACGGGGTCTGGTAGAGATGCTCTAATTTAAACCAATGGGTTGAACTTGAACTACTTGAGAAGCAGTGGGGGCCTGCCCGAAAACTGACAGCATGGCCCCACCCAGATACTTTTTCGCAGAACATGCAGTGATTGCAGTAAAATCCACGTCTCTAACTTTTTTTTCAAAAACAAATGATATTTATTTGTGTCATAATTTTTTTTTCGGGTAAGTATGTGCATCATATGAGAGCATCTATAGCCGGGCGCCCCAAACCGGCCTCAAATGCCCGGGCGGCCCGCCCGGTCACGATTTTTCGACCCAGACGGACGCCTCAAACGGGCCTCAAACGCCTGGGCTGACCGGCACCCCTCATATCCAGCCCAAATATGGGGCGGATATAGGGGCGCTTGGGCACGCCCGCCATGTCGGACTGACGGCGGGATCCCACGCGGAAACGCCCGGAAACCCGGCGGTCCGAAGCTCGTTTCCTCCGTCGGACCGGTGGCACCGCATGGCGCCGCTTCGGTGGGCCGCGTACTGCCTAGCCCGGCTATTTAAATCGACCGGCGGCACCAAAACCCTACCATCCATCCACATTTTTCTCCGCGTGTCCGCCACCGCCGTCACTTTACACTCCACCCGTCCCCCTAGTAGCCATGCCCCCACGCCGCCGGGTGAGGAGCGAGCCATTTCTGACGCGGGAGCGCCGGCTCAAGCTCCTTGAGCAGATCCGGGCTAGGCGCGAAGCCCGGATGGTCGCGGGGCTACCTCCTGATGCAGTGGATCCGGAGGAGGAGTTGGAGGAGGAGGAGGAGGTGGTGGTGGAGGAGGACGAGGACGAGGAGGAGGAGGTTGAGGAGGAGAATGTGGGGGACGCTGGCGACGCTGATCTGCAGGCGGAGCAGCAGGCCGTCCTCGATTCCCTCCGGTCGGAGTCGGTTGCGGAGGCCGGACGCCGTCACCGGCAGGAGATGGAGGCGCAGCAGGCCGCGGAGGAGGCGGAGATACTCGTCTACATGGATAAGGTCGAGCAGGAGGAGGATGAGCCGAAGCCCTCCTAACCACCCGTCCAGCCGGCGCCCGGCACCGTCGTCGTGGACATCTCCGACGATAAAGACTAGCTACAGTAGCACGTAGAATTTCTTTTGCATGCTTTGTGTGGATTTAAGGGATGAAATATGAGAGAGGCGGATACAGAGTGGCTAATTTGAGGCGTTACCGGTCATTGTCCGCGGGCGTTTTGATCCGCCTGTAGATGCTCTGATCTGCCACTAAAAATATTTTCATAAATACTTTTTTTTGCGAGGTAATGTTTTCATAAATACAGTGTACCATTGTTTTGCGAGAATAAATACAGTTTACCATAATAGCAACTTCTTACGATTACGAACTTGTAGTTGTTCACAATAAAAACAAGCTAGTACTAGTGATCTAAACGCTTTTATATTAGTTTACATAGGGAATACGTAGTACCTGTAAAAATCTTTGTTGAAAACTATGTCCACATCGAGAAGATGACATGAGGTTTCCCCTGGTAAAATAGAAGAAGGTGATGACGCGAGATTAGGTTGCGATTAGCTGGGCCGGGCATCCGTGCATGCAACCAATACCGATGGAGAGAGCCCACACCAGACAATCTAGTTTAGGTAGGTAGGTAGCGACACCAGCCACAGTACAACGGGTTGGTCGTCCAAGTGGCACCAGCAGGCGCACACAGACACAGATCAGGCAGTATTGCAACCAAGAACGGGAGGGTGAAGAAGGGAGACCAAAGATACCTGATTTGATTTGATTTGATCTGGTCTTTGTGTCACCTGTCGCACACGACACGTGACGAAGCGCTACCCGGCCGTCGAATTCCTCCCAGCTGCCAAGTCAAAGTCAATCAGATTCATTCACACAAAAAAGTCCATCAGATTGTAGTATTTCCTCCGTTTTTATTTAGTCCGCGTATTAGTTTTGGTCAAAATCAAGCTTTGTAAACTTTAACCAAGTTTATAAATAAAAATATTAATATATACAATAACAAATTAATATCATTAAATTTCTTATTGAATGTACTTTCACATCATATAGATTTGTTATGATATATGTTTATATTGTTTTCTATAAACTTGGTCAAATTTATGAAGTTTGACTTCCGTCAACTCTAATATGCAGAGTAAATAAAAATGAAAGGGGTATATGTTACGCAACTACACATAGACCGTATTTTTTTCATGATAATACGTGTCTCATTTATATCATACAGATAATAGTACAACTGTACAAACCATGTTACATATCAACCTAGGAAAACTGAAAAAATAGCAGAATGCTAATCTTTGCACAAAGGAACACCAGCCAAGAAGTAAGCATACAAACAAGATCGAAGAAACATCTGAGCTTGACACCAACGCCCGTCACCTGCCTCTGGCACTACCGCAGTGACCACCAAAGGAAAAAATGACGGATCACCTCCACACCCGTGCTCGACGCGGCTCCATCGCCGATATGCAGCTTTGCGGACCTCCAAAGTGGCTCGCCAAAGGCAAAACCATTACCGTTGAACGAATCAGACCGGGGCAACACCCCAGACACGCCATCGAACTCCAGATCTGGCAACCCCACATGACTAAGACGTCGGAGGAGGAAACCATACCTGCCATTGTAGGGTAACGCAGCAGAAAATAAAAACTTTCCGACCTACGCACCAACCCAGGACCACTACGAAGACTGCATACAAGGTTTGATCATTTTCGTTACCGGCTCGTAGCGCAGCGGAAGTAGAGTCGGTGACGATCGGCGGTGCAGATCCCCGCAGCTAGGATTTACAACCTCCCAACCGCGAGGATGTATACCCTCATCCGCCACTCGGACAGCCCTCCGGGAGGCGGTCGGACAGTCCCCCGGACGGTGTCGCGGACAGCCCTTCGGGAGAACTTTCGTAACTCGGACGGTCACTCGGACAGCCCTTCGGGAGGACTCATAGAACTCGGACCGTCACTTGGACAGCCCTTTGGGAGGCACTCTCGAACAGCCTCTCGGGCACTAAGATCGAAACTACGACCTCTCTACAGAGTTGCACACATACGGTGTCATCTATCCGGCAGGGCTTCGCCGTCCAGAACTAGTTCCCACCGGAACCCAGACAGCCTTTCGGCTCTACGAAACTATTTCGCGGGGAGGGAGAGAGAAGCCAGATCATTGCATGGCATGTGTATATGAGAAGGAGTGAGTGTGGAGGGCTGCCCCTCCACCTCTATTTATAGGAAATCCCAAGGGGTAGGGTGGTTTTACAAGAAAACCCAAAACCCACATGAAAAGAAGTCCTTCCCAAGGACCAAAGAGTGAAACCAAGGGACAAGTGGGGGCTCCATGGAGGAGCCCCCATGTGGCCGGCCACTCCTTGTAGGGCCCCTTCAAAAGGGGCCTTATCCTTCCATGTCATCCCCCAAAAATATCTTGGAACAAAGCCCAAAAATAATGGCTTTCCAAAAAGTAACCAAAAAAAAACTTTCACTATTCACGACGACATTTTTCAGCGTCCGTTCGAACTGAAAATATTTATGTGGGCTTAGAACATTTCCAGTACCCACTAAAATAATTTTCAACGCATTCTGGAACAATTCCAGATTAGTGATTTTCATCTGCGAAAAGCATCTGAAGCGGTTCCGGCAGCTCCGGAACATTTCCGTTTTTTCTTCTAGAAAATTCCCAAAAGTTTCCAGAATGATTCTGGCACCCTTCAAGAATTATCGGGCATGTGCCGAAACCAATTTGACTTTATGGTATCCTCTGAAACAACTTTTCAGTTTCACCGAAACTCATCCGGTGTCCTCTCTACGGAACTTTTCCGCTGTCCGAAACTTTTTCGGTGTCCGAAACTTTTTCGGTGATTTTCTCTCAGACTCCCTGTCTAGTATTCAGCAGATAGATGACCCTTAAGCGTGTGACCCTATATGTTCGGTGAAGTATAGACATGACACGGAACCCCTTCCGATCAATGATCAACATCGGAGCCGTGGACACCCATATTGACCCCTATACCCACACGAATGAATATTCGAGTGAACCTCCAGTTGCCGTGTGCTATTCCTGTTGCTTCGCGATATGTTACAAATACCCGAGGTGAGACATGTTGGCATTCCCGTGGATCAACAACTTGTCCACTATGCTAGTTACCTCGTTACCGGTATTGTTCTCTTTTCTCGTTACCGTGTTCCGGCATCCCCGTGATCAAATCACAAAGTGTCTAGCCAGACGATGATGGATACCGTAACACCGAGAGGGCCCAGAGATATCTCTCCATCGTCGGAGGAGCAAATCCCAATCTTGAGCTATCAAGTTACTTGACATACTTTTCCATGAACCCGTAAGCCGCCGTAATAGCCACCCATTTACGGATGACGTTTAACAAACCCCAAAGTTCATGAAGCAAGCATGAAGAAACTCGATACTCTCATGGTCTAAGGAATCATGCAAACGTTAACCATCTCTGTGTTATTAACCATTAACTTGTGACGAATGTAACTCATAGCATAACATCAATCGGGTCGATTCAACACAAATGTTCTTCTAACATTGTGCCCTCAAAGCTGCTGGCATAGACATGCCCATGATTGGGAAAACATAATCATCATGCAACACTTGAGCTAGTCTTAGAGGCATGACTTGGAATACATTTTACCGTTTATTATTCCACACATGCACATGGGTTTTCCTCAGAGCCTTTATGGATATACGGGCTCGGGAACCACAACAGTTATAGCATGGAACATAAACATAATAATGAGCGTGGAGATAAATAATAACATTTATTATTGCCTCTAGGGCATATCTCCTACAGACTCCCACTTGCACTAGAGTCAATAATCTAGTTAATGCTAATGCACTTTACACCAGTGGCACACCGGTGTAAATATGTTTCGCTTGTGGTATAGCCTGATGTTCAACGGATCTGACGACTTCAGCTCCGTGTGTATCTTTTCATATCCTTGCGTTTTCACGCTTTCACAAAATTCATATTTTGTGTGGACTTGGTTTTGTATGTATGTGAATCACAGGTCGAACCTGGATTCCTCAGACTGAGTTATGGAGCAACTACCTGCAGAAGTGTCCCATTGACAAAAGCCATCTTGGAACCATACTAAGTTCATGAATGTACTATATGATTCAACATCTTCTTTGTCGCTTTTAAAAGCGGCAACATACTTTGCCTCTGTTATAGAATTCGCCACAGTAACTTGTTTGGAACAATTTCCAACTACCATGCCACCATATTGTGTATTGCACAAAACCCTTAACTTAAATCGAAAATCACTTGGAGCATGGATGAAGACGTATCGATGTAACCTTTTACAACGAACTCTTCATGATCTCCGCTTGCGAGAAAACATGTCATCAGTGCTACTATAGTACTCAATGACCCTTTTTCACTGTTGTCCCATGATCAGTACTTTTGATCACTTTGGTATCTATACTCGCAACAACTTTGGGAGTATTGGACATATCTGGTTTGTTTTTACATACCATGGAATACATTATTAATCCAAACACAAGAGTGTGTGGAATCTCCATCATGTATTTTGCTCATCAGTGTTTTGGGACACCGAGTCTTGCAAAAACTCTTTCCATGTGACTTCGGCAAGAATCACTCCTTGACGTTTTTAATGCTAAAAGGTTTTAGCATCTTGTCAATATGTATCTTTGCTCAGCCCCATTAGGTAAATCTATCTCCATAGATCATCATGCCTAATATAAAGGCTATTTAGCCCAAGCACTTCATCGAAAAACTATTTTCAAATGAAGTCCTAATTCGTGTCAAGAAATTTATTTCCAATTAACAATGTGTCAAGCACACAACGTTTTATAGAAATTTAATTATGCTCCCACTTACTTTCTTGAATCATAAGCATCTTCGTTACCCATTGATGAAGTCAAACCCCTTTGACTATTTCATCAAAACACGAAGATTCCAACTCCATTTTGCTCTCTTCTGTCCATTGCTGGAACTCTGAAGTTTGCATACTTACTAGCATCCTCTGGATTGACAAAATACCTTGGACTGTAACACATGCAAGTCCTTGGTTTCATTTCCATCAGATGGAAATCCTATTGTCATCCATGTTTCATATCTCATGATTGAAATATGTATTAATTGCTAGTTCAACCCGAACCGACTTTAAGCATCGCTACGATGAAACAACCTCATCGTAGTCAGCTCCTTGAACTTGTTATTGCAACAAGTCGAGCTTTATGGATAAAACATTTTTATCCGTATCAGTTTTAAGTTCCATAAATATTCATTAGACTCTAAGTCTTCCGAAAGGTGTATCAAGGTTTTAATCTTGAATCACTTATATGGAAACTAACTCAGGTTGTATTGGCATTTAGCCAATTCCGGAGTCAGGGCCCATCAACGCTTCCTTGTGTATTGTAGGTATATTGTTGTCTAACAACAATATCTCGTTTGCGCACCTGAGAGGTTTGCACGAGCTTTTGCCTACGTGGTTCAGCTGCAAGTTCGACCAAAGTCCATACATTTTATTGTAGAGACTTCCATATCAGTCGCAGTAGGAAAACCTGGAATTACTTCCAAGGTCTCTTTCCTTTGATCTGATGACGAAGATACTGTTTATCTCGTCGAGTTGCACTATTCTCCCACTCACCTTTTTGAAAGAACCATTTTCTTCAAAAAGCATACCGTTCTTAGTGGCAAACCTATTTGCCTCGGCATAGTGAGGGAGGAATACCCAACATTTTGGGATAACCTACAAAGTAGCACTTGTCTGATTTGGGATAGGTTTGTAACCTTTTACACAAGCCCCATATTCCAAATGTTAAGAAAAGATATAACATGGTTGGGCGTACCATACCATGGTGTCATTTCAACAGACCCGATGGAGCTCTTTTCAGTGTAAAAGCCGCAGTCTCTAAAGCATCACCTTTTAAAAGGGATAATGGCAAAATTATTTATGTCATCTTTGATCTTACCATGTCATAAATGGTTCGATTACATCTTCACGGACTTTCCACTTGTAGTGGTGTTCCGGGAGGTGCAAGTTATGAAACCCCTTTCACAACTCATCAGACATTCGCTAAACTTGTAACTCAAATATTCCTTTCTGCAATCGAATTGTAGAAACATAATTTTCTTGTTACAATAACTTCTACTTCATATTTGAAAACCTTTCGAATGATTTCAAAAGATCCAGACTTACGTCTCATCAAGTAAATATCCACATATCTACTTGAGTCATTTCTGAAGATAGATAAATCCACTACTTGCAATAACATTTATTGAACTACATACATCAAAATGTATGATCACCAATAAGTTCTTTGCTCGTTCCTTATGGCCTGTGAACGGCATATCAGTCACTTCTCTTTTAGGAGGAAATTTCCAAGTGTCAGATGATTCAAAATCAAATGACTTCAAAATCCATCATAATGGAATTTATCCATGCGGGTTTCTCCAATGTGACTAAATGTAGTGCCACACTTATGTGGTATTCTCTTAGTCTTACGACATTTAGCGTCAGTGTTATGGATGTATCATATTACC
This sequence comes from Thinopyrum elongatum, assembly GCA_011799875.1. Classification (NCBI taxonomy): domain Eukaryota; kingdom Viridiplantae; phylum Streptophyta; class Magnoliopsida; order Poales; family Poaceae; genus Thinopyrum; species Thinopyrum elongatum. Next base: position 74,351,041 of record CM022302.1, on the reverse strand, counting down.
ATCAATATTCATAACATACATCCCATCGAGAATGGAAGCACGACCCTTCATGTTATTCATAATACTGAACAACAATTGTTCTTTTATGAACAACAATTGTTCTTTTATGAACAACCCTTTTGCAACAAACATTTTGCAATGGGCTAGAGTGTATGAAACTCTAAAATGAATTATGAAAGTAAATCCAGAGGTAATATATTAATATCATTATTCATAACATACATCTCATTCTCAATGAAAGTATGGCCCTTATGTTATTCATAACTTTGAACATAAAAAGTTCTCTTATGAACAACCTTCTTGCAAGATACCTTATGCAATGGGCTAGTGTTTGTAAAACTCTAAATGAATTATGAAAATAAATACAGACAGTAATACACCGATGGAAGGTATAGTAACATTTACTATGTTCCCTGTGTATACCTAAATCTCATCCCTGGCTAGTCTTTCAGGCCATAGTAGTTCTTACATCGAGTTGCAACAGAATGCAATCGAGCGGGTATCTTTGTGATTAACTCACAATACCCAAGAATCAGTGATTAACAATTTAATCATAATTCCCAAGAACTATATCTTTGACCAGCTTTCTATACATCAAAAACTTGTATGACATTCATACATGAGCTGGATATTCCAGTCTTCTTTCTTATTGCCATTATACTTCTAACAGTTTAACTTTTAGTATTTCTCCTACTCTCAAAAGAAGCATCCAACTCAAGAGTGGCGTTAGCCCCGGACTTCCTAGGCGTGAAAGTTTCACTAACACCCTTCGGACACTTCCTTTCTCTTTAAGTTGTTTGTTTTATTCACCTTTCATCATATGACAGGCGTTCTTCTGGATCCCTCTCTTATCAGTCTAATGCATAGTAAACTCCTTTACTAATAGTTTGCAAACAAACATTGCTTTGGATATCTCATATCTTTAAGCCTTTGTCTGTCTCTGAAAATGATTTTCAGATTCCATGAATATCACATAACTATCCAAACTTTCGAAGTTCGGGTCTCATGGAAGCAAATGTATTGCACTTGACTAAAAAACGAAATTCTAGCTTTTGGATCGAAGGACGAGAGTCGCATGATCCACAGCATAAGCGAGAGAATACCGAAAGTATGCGATAGGACCAAGTCCTTCTCAGCACTCTTGAGGACAATCCTCACATTACGTTACCAACCGTAAAGTTTTAACCATATATTTAACAGCTATTCAATATTAACAGGGAAGGTGGAAACGCGAGCCATTTTTCTACAACTATTATGCAAAACACACTTAGACAGTGTTCAAAATTAATTGCACTGAGAATTAAACAAGTTAATTCAACAGTGCGCTCCCACTCAAATCAATATCTCTCATAATTGATTTTGAGTGATACAAGATCCAGACTTCAATTCATCGTCATAGAATCATCATCTCATAACGGGAATTTTAATCGGTAGGCCAACTTGCCGATCACATCTCTATGTGATTCTTGTTCATCTTTCGATGCGTGTGTTCCGAGCTCAGGACGATCCTGCCATGAATGTCAAGACAACCAAGTGATCTTGCTGTGAGGTCTGACCTCACCCGCCTCACACATCCCTAATCGTTCGTACCCATGCAACCATGGCGCACCCCGAATAGTTAGGTGCCGTGACGGTGCTACACTTGGGAGAACACTAACTACTTGATATTTTTGTGAGAGATCACCCTAATAAAAAGTGACTACTGCGCAATCAAGAATGGTGCAACATAAGGGATAAACATCTCAGGCAATTCGTAATTAGCATGATATGGTATAGCCCTTTCTGACGGAGAAGTCTTTCATTTCTTCGTCTTCGGCATTCGCGTCGGTGTTCACCTTTGCGAAGATTGCCACCACCTTGTCGATGCACCAGATAATATTGCTATCTCCATAGCAGATAAAATAAATGCATTACTTAAGGTTGACACACAGGTCATTAAAGTGCAATCATATGGCTCCAGCCATCATGCCGAATCATGACACGCAGGTCATGTTAATTAGTTTACATCATATAGTCATCTCATACATAATCAAATTATTATGAGCACTGCTATACTACATCATATGCACATGCAAACCCTCCTGCAAAACCAAGTAAGACGTCTCTAATCGGTTCAAGCAAAAACTTGTTTTACGTGGCTTCTAAGGTTTCGAAACAAACCGAAGCTACCAACGTCCATCATCAAGTATGATAATCCAAGTCGCTAGATTAACATCGCGGGGTGTATGAGACACGAGATAATAAAATCTCGAGCCCCATACTGAACTTCGTCATACGCATGACCCCCGTGCAGATCATATCTGCATTGCCCTTTCGTCTGCGAAATTTCATCTTTCTTTTTAACTATGATGGAATTCAATGAACTGTTAGCACTTTGTTGATCAATCAGGATCGCGGATTGCCAGAACATTGAAACTCCACCATGCTGTTATCAAGATCAGAAATATGCAAATTCCAGGGAAGCAACAAGAATATCGGGTAACAGATTTCATCTGCTACCCGCACAAATAATTTTCAGTAATAGAACTCATCTACTACCTAATTATATTATGCAACACCCATACATCTCATGTATTCTAGATCGCAACCTGCATCTACGCATAGCACGGCTCATGATGCCACTGTAGGGTAACGCAGCAGAAAACAAAAAATTTCCGACCTACGCACCAGCCCAGGACCACTACGGAGACTGCATACAAGGTTTGATCGTTTTCGTTACCGGCTCATAGCGCAGCGGAAGTAGAGTCGGTGACAATCGGCGGTGCAGATCCCCGCAGCTAGGATTTACAACCTCCAACCGCGAGGATATATACCCTCATCCGCCACTCGGACAGCCCTCCGGGAGGCGGTCGGACAGTCCCCCGGACGGTGTCGCGGACAGCCCTTCGGGAGGACCTTCGTAACTCGGACGGTCACTCGGACAGCCCTTCAGGAGGACTCACAGAACTCGGACCGTCACTTGGACAACCCTTTGGGAGGCACTCTCGAACAGCCTCTCAGGCACTAAGATCGAAACTACGACCTCTCTACAGAGTTGCACACATACGGTGTCATCTATCCGGCAGGGCTTCGCCGTCCAGAACTAGTTCCCACCGGAACCCAGACAGCCTTTCGGCTCTACGAAACAATTTCGCGGGGAGGGAGAGAGAAGCCAGATCATTGCATGGCATGTGTATGTGAGAAGGAGTGAGTGTGGAGGGCTGCCCCTCCACCTCTATTTATAGGAAATCCCAAGGGGTAGGGTGGTTTTACAAGAAAACCCAAAACCCACATGAAAAGAAGTCCTTCCCAAGGACCAAAGAGTGAAACCAAGGGACAAGTGGGGGCTCCATGGAGGAGCCCCCATGTGGCCGGCCACTCCTTGTAGGGCCCCTTCAAAAGGGGCCTTATCCTTCCATGTCATCCCCTAAAAATATCTTGGGACAAACCCCAAAAATAATGGCTTTCCAAAAAGTAACCCAAAAAGCACTTTCACTATTCACGACGACATTTTTCAGCGTCCGTTCGAACTGAAAATATTTATGTGGGCTTAGAACATTTCCAGTACCCACTAAAATAATTTTCAACGCATTCTGGAACAATTCCAGATTAGTGATTTTCATCTGCGAAAAGCATCTGAAGCGGTTCCGGCAGCTCCGGAACATTTCCGTTTTTTCTTTCAGAAAATTCCCAAAAGTTTCCAGAATGATTCTGGCACCCTTCAAGAATTATCGGGCATGTGCCGAAACCAATTTGACTTTATGGTATCCTCTGAAACAACTTTTTAGTTTCACCGAAACTCATCCGGTGTCCTCTCTGCGGAACTTTTCCGCTGTCCGAAACTTTTTCGGTGTCCGAAATTTTTTCGGTGATTTTCTCTCAGACTCCCTGTCTAGTATTTAGCAGATAGATGACCCTTAAGCGTGTGACCCTATAGGTTCGGTGAAGTATAGACATGACACGGAACCCCTTCCGATCAATGATCAGCATCAGAGCCGTGGACACCCTTATTGACCCCTATACCCACACGAATGAATATTCGAGTGAACCTCCAGTTGGCGTGTGCTGTTCCTGTTGCTTCGCGATATGTTACAAATACCCGAGGTGAGACATGTTGGCATTCCCGTGGATCAACAACTTGTCCACTATGCTAGTTACCTCGTTACCGGTATTGTTCTCTTTTCTCGTTACCGTGTTCCGGCATCCCCGTGATCAAATCACAAAGTGTCTGGCCAGACGATGATGGATACCGTAACACCGAGAGGGCCCAGAGATATCTCTCCATCGTCGGAGGAGCAAATCCCAATCTTGAGCTATCAAGTTACTTGACATACTTTTCCATGAACCCGTAAGCCGCCATAATAGCCACCCATTTACGGATGACGTTTAACAAACCCCAAAGTTCATGAAGCAAGCATGAAGAAACTCGATACTCTCATGGTCTAAGGAATCATGCAAACGTTAACCATCTCTGTGTTATTAACCATTAACTTGTGACGAATGTAACTCATAGCATAACATCAATCGGGTCGATTCAACACAAATGTTGTTCTAACATTGTGCCCTCAAAGCTGCTGGCATAGACATGCCCATGATTGGGAAAACATAATCATCATGCAACACTTGAGCTAGTCTTAGAGGCATGACTAGGAATACATTTTACCGTTTATTATTCCACACGTGCACATGGGTTTTCCCCAGAGCCTTTATGGATATACGGGCTCGGGAACCACAGCAGTTATAGCATGGAACATAAACATAATAATGAGCATGGAGATAAATAATAACATTTATTATTGCCTCTAGGGCATATCTCCTACAGCCATCCCCATGCCACGGATCCAACACACGATCCACCATCTTCCAGATGCCGCCGATGCAGACTATAATCTACATTCGCTCCTAGTCTAACTCCCAAGCTCCGCGCCGGCGCTGGAGCAAACGTCGTCGCAACGGCGAAGCCCGAGGACACAGGTCCATCACGAGGATGCCACCACCGCTGCACTATCATTACTTGAACAGACTGGATTCTAAATCCATCCTCAACCATGAAACTGATTGCCTTGTCGGAGTAGGATCCGAAGAAACTTTATTTAGGGCCGCCATCGCCGCCGGCCGCCGCCTAAGCCAAGGCAATGAAGAGCCTAAAAACTAATCTATTTTGACCTAAAACTATCCACACGCGTGGATCCAGCGACCCCCTCACCACCAACGATCCGACGTCATTAGTGGAGGGGAGCCGCCGGATGACAGCGGCGGAGGAAGCCCCTGGCGACGACGGGCACTGCCAAGATCGCCTTTTTCTTCCAGAGGAAGAAAGAACGATACACGATGCACTACCCAGTACGTCAGGGCAGGGGGTGACTAGGCGACACTGCGACGGCAGCTGGCAGGCGAGGGCCTCCCCTCGGGCGGCGCCAGGGGCACCTGATCCCGCACCGCTAGCCCCTCCCCGCTCCTCCATCCCCAGCCGCGCGCTGCCGCCGGCAAGGGCTGCGGTGGCGGCGAGCCCTGCATGATCCAGGGCGGGTGGTCGCCGCGGTAGATCCGGTGAGACGGAGGCGGCATCTCACGCGGGGAGGCCGAGGGCGGCAGTCAGGGCGGCGCCCCTGCTGCACGGTGGCGATGGGAACCTACATGGCCGGCGGTGTGGCGGCCCCGGGCACATGGGTTGCTCCGATGGCTGCGGATCTGGCGTCCTGTCCAGATCCTTCTCAGTACGGCCTTGGCCGGCTGGTGGCGCGAGGAGGACCGGTGAGGGGCGGCTGGAGGCTCCCTGCCGGCGTGCCTACGGTGGCCCTCGTCTCCACGACGAGGCTCCGTTCGGTTCCAGCCAGCTGCAAGGTTGGGGGGACGCGACTTCCCGTGAAAATTGCGCTGACTTCGGTCATGGCGGACGATGGCGGCGTCTATGACGTCGTTCCCTTCTCGAGGCATCGTTGTTGCAGGTCGTGGCACCCCACTCGTGATGCTCCGAGGGAAACCCTAGATCTGGATCTAACGAATCAGACGATGATGGTACCTGATGCCGTTGTCCCTCTTGAGGGCATCGTTTTGGAGCAAGTGCTAAGGCCAGTTCTTTTCGGCGATTCTCCCAGAATCACCCCCCTCCCCAGCTTCTCCCAGAATCGTCACTTCATATTTTTTTTACAATCCTAGCTAATTAGACATTAATTAGCTAGGATTGTAAAAAATATATGAAGTGGCGATTATGGGGGAAGCTGAGGAGGGGGGCGATTCTCGGAGAATCACCCAAAAGAACTGGCCCCTAGTTGGACGGGACAAGCGGAAGAGCGGTGTCTCATCCACCGCAAGGCCGACGGCGGATCCCGATGGCATGGTGCTGCGGAGGTTCGGCGACGGACGCGTGTGGACGGATTCGTGCAGGATGGTGGAGTTGTTTGGCGTCGTGGTGGTGTCGACGGCAACCAGGCATGGTCGATGGGTCAGTTGCTGCTCTGGAGATGGACCGGTGGAAGATGGCGGCGGCAACCTCTAAGAGTGCGGCGGTCCGGTATGGGACCCAGTCCCGGTATGTGGCTAGGCTGGGGCATCCGGCTTTAGATGTTAGGGTTTGGTGCGATGTCCGTTTGGTATTAGGCCCGGATATTCGGCACACCTTCATCAATGGGATAGGAGTAGCAACAGGTGGTGCCTAAATGGTGGCTTTAGACTCACTGATGTATTACTTTGTATGGTAGAAATGAATAACTAATAAGATTGCCGCATGCATCGTCCAGATGCAAAGACCAGGGTTTATCCTCCCTTTTCAAAAAAAAACTACCCAGCTCGTCTGGCCTATTGTGTCATTACACGTGGACCGTATGATCGTACACAAACAGCAGCGACTTGTCTCACAGCGATACACGGAGCGTACGTGCGTCCAGATGCCATGCATCGACCATTCGACGATCGTGCCTACCACGTACTGTACGTACGTTGCGTATAATGCATGCGTACGTGCATGCATCGACGATCGATCGGGAACGTGCATGCGCTAAAACTATGGCCCTGACAAATATGCACTCATGACACCGACGGCATGAGAGTGCGCTGGCCTTCGGAACAAGACCAACTTCGTCCTTCATAAAAAGTTTGATACATCTGCTCCTTTTCCAGTTTTCCTTTCATCCCTTTTGTGGTGTTTTGCTCTTTTCCTTTGAACGATGCCGCAAAAAAAGCCTTCTTTTCGCGTGCTACCTCCGGCCCGGCACATAGACAACATCCTGACTTCTTAATTAAATCGGTCCTATTATATTGTGCTAAATATATTTGGCCTTGGTTGCAATGCACGGGCACATAACTAGTTAATTGTAATATGGAGGCATGCTTAAGACTAAGCTTACGTGAGGGTTTTGGTTACGAAATAGACTATTTTTACCAGGGGTTGGGATTTGCGGTTACCGCTCGAAAGTTTTGGATTCATAAATTTAGCTAGGGATAATCAGGTCCTGAAATTAAAAATAGGATTGGGAATCAATGTGGCGACTTCGAGAAGGGAAGAGAATAGAAAGGCGAGCTTAATTAGTTCAATCAAAGCATATTAATCTAGGTTATTAGTATTTTTTGCTCAGTGAGATGGAGGGAGGGAAAGAGGAGGAGGTCACCGTTGGATTTCAATCCAGCGGCCAAAAAGTTTGACTGATGCAGATCTTTTTTCCAGATGCGTGATGTATTGTCAGCCTCAATTAAGGCAAAATAGTACTCCCTCTGGTCCAAATTAGTTGACTCAGATTTATCTAGATACGGATATATCTAGACATGTTTTAGTGTTAGATACATCCGTATCTAGATAAATTCAAATCAACTAATTTGGAACGGAGGGAGTACGTATTTATTTGAAAAAGAAACGTGGCAGGAGAGGAAGTTGCTCGTGAGTCCGGCCATGAGGGGCAATATGTAGCACGAGCAACGAAGCCAAGCACCAAACCGCCGTGACCCACGACCCCTCGCTCGATCGATCAAAGGAGTTCGCTCACGCCATCCTCCCGCCCCCGCCCCCGCCCGCGCGCGGCTTCCGATCTCGCGACCAGCCGAGACGAGACCCTCCACCAACGCACCAGCAGGCAGCAGCACGCACGACTTTGCCCCGCGCCACCCACCACCACCACCCTCCCGCCCACCGCGCCTCGCCATGATCTTCTAGCTCCATCCGTACGGTAGCCGCTCGAGCTCCTTCTAGCCAGCCATGAAGCCGGCAGGCATGGCCGAGTACCACCACCACCCGGCCTCGCCACGCGCGGCCCAGCGCCGGCGCCTCGTCCTCGTCCTGGCCCCGCTGCTGCTCTTCCTCGCCGCCGCGCTCTCCTTCCCCTCCGCGCTCCGCCTGCCCGCCCTGCGCTTCCCGCCGCGCGCGCCCCCGGTGTCCCACCACCGTCGTTCTCCGGCGCACCGAGGGCGCGTGGCGGTGTGCCTGGTGGGCGGGGCGCGGCGGTTCGAGCTTACGGGCCCGTCCATCGCGCGGCACGTCCTGGGCGCGCCGGCGCTCGGCGGCCGCGCGGTCGACGTGTTCCTGCACAGCCCGCTCGACGGCGACGCCTACAAGTTCTCCCTCCTCGCGCGCGCCGTCGGCAAGGAGACGCTAGCGGCCGTGCGGGTGTTCCGGCCGGAGCCCGTGGAGGAGACCCCCGACCGCGCCCGCGTGCTCACCGCCGCCAACTCCCCCAACGGCATCCAGGTCCGTACTATCCTACTATACCTGGCTTGTCTCGCCGCTTGCTTCCATGCTCTCCAACCTCAAACTATTCCCGACCGATCGCTCTCGCTCGCTTGCTTCGCCTTGCTGCAAACATGTTCTGCTTCTCCGATCGATTTGATTACTCGTAGCTCGCTCGCTTGCCGCGCATTGCATCTATCTTAATCAGAGAATCTTGCTAGCTACTTCCTTTTCAGACAAACAAAGGAAAAAACGAGCACCGGAATAAATTAGCGCTGGTTTTTTGTTGCAGTCTCGCGTGCCCCGCGCCAGATTGGATCGATCGACCGATCGATTGAATAGTTGTTTTAAAACGAGGATCTATCTCGAATTCCGGATGAAAAACATGCGTGCGATCGGTGGGACGGGGGTCAATTAACCAGAGTAGTAACTGCTGCCTAATTTGGACGGGAATCGTAATCGAGACGGTTCCCTTCATTCTCTCTCTGATGAGAATAATTCAGTTGAGGCAGGGGGCCGCCGCCACGGTTTCAAAAGTCTTCTTTTCGGTCCAAGCGCGGTTTCAACTTCTCGACCATTCGTGGTACTATCATAGGAAAATAGCAACTGCCAAACCTGACACGATCCCTCTTCTTCGGATATAAATGTACGAATAGATTGCTTCAGATGGAAGAGAGAAAGAGAGTCCCGTGATCCCATCTAACCTATCTATCTAATCTAACTCCGTGCTTAAAAAATCGAAACCAGCAGACGTCCGCGCGCGCGTTCACGTCGTAACTGAAACCCGGTGGGTTGGACCTGAAAAAGCTGCGGGGCCCCGCCGGCCTTCCTGCCCACCCGCCGGAAAACTAACACCATAATCGTGATTAGTCTAGTACGGACTCTTTTTAAATGTAGTACCGTTTCTTTTTTTTTTTCTTCAAAAATTCAGATAATATTCCTGGATAAGGGGAGGGGGGTTTCGCTTGCCGCCCATGCATGCAAACCTATCTTCAGTTCGACACCGATGGATGCTCCAGGTGGCGGCGGCAGCCACGCAGAAATTCTGTGTGGTACGCAGCACGTAAGGAGGAAGTGTCAATCGGAACCGATAAGATGCCGGCCGGCGGCAAGGAAAAGAGAGATCGATTTGGTTCGGTTCGCCATGACAGCGCCGCCCCCGTTTCATTTTCGGTTTCACTGTCTGCTTTTCAAAGCCGACCGTGACATATTCTGAACTCAGGAGGGTGCAGTTTTGGGGTTACCTGTTTGCCGTCGACGCATGCCACCAAGTGGTAGAAGCCGATCGGTCGGTCGATGGATGGTTGGATGGATGGAGCCGCGTCAACGCGCCCGCACCAAACACGTAGCTGCCAGGCTCGTCCAAGTGGCAATATTTTGCACCCTCTCACGGATGCCGCGTTTGGCTTTTTTAATTTAACTAACTGTGTGTGCGACCTGCCACGTTCACGTGGCACGGCGGCGCGCGACCCGCCGGGTTCTTTGCGGCTCACCGGCAGCGCGTCCCACGCCGGCGAGTCAAAGTCAATTCGATCAGCAGTTGTATACGCATGATTTTTTTCTTACCTTGGCGAGGCGACACGTATGCATATGCATATATAATAAATGAATAAATATACAGACGGCGACGACTTGTCAGAAGACGACTCAGCTTGTACTATTAGTGGCATGTAGGTGTAGTACGCACGTATGATTTTCTTTTTACAAAAAGAGCAACCTAGTACGTACGTGCGTACCTAGTGCTTGTATACTTTTGCATGGTAGTGAGGCACAAACCGATTCGGTCGGTCGTGGCTAGCAGCAGGCCAGCACGTACGTGTGTAGTGTGTACGTGTTCGATCATCATCGGGAGGTGGGACGTGGTGTGCTCAACGACAACGTGCATGCATGTCATGGGTGCATGCGCGACTCCCAAGTTGATCCAACAATGGCTTAATTCCTGAGGAACTAGCATGATGCACACTGATTTTTTTTTTTGAGCGCTGCATAATGCACACTGATGCTGTAAGAAAAAAAGGGCTTGGTCAAAAAAGGCGACCGCTGCGTACCTACCTTCACAAAACAAAAGTAAAGTTGATATGTGTGTATGGGCTCCTCTTCATTTCATCGATCTTTTCTCATGTTGCACGCCTTAGCCTCCTTTGCATGCGTGTATCCTCAGAACTCAAAAGGCCTACTTTCTATACTCTTTTTTTATATATATTATAAAAATGCCTCCTCTGTTGGATTTGGATTGCGTCATTGATTGGGTCCTATATTTATTTAATTTGGACGCTAGAGCAAAACAACAACCAGCAGCTTGATTACAAATGCCTTGTGCAAAAAAGGCAAACATTTGCAGACAAAATGCGCTTTGTGTGTCCAGGCACTCCAGACATTATTAGATTAGATTAAAAAAGGCGGCAAAGGGGCGAGCGGCACTACTTAATCCCGCTGCCCATCTGCCCAACATGCATGTACAGCTCACTGATGATGCAAAGATTATAATTATAGTGATCATGGTTATCCTTGACCAAACTAACATATTTCTTGCAGAGCCAAACTGGCATCTTACGGCTGCTAGGCCTAAGCTAGTGGGTTACGTATAATACACATGGGTTAGCGTGTGATATCAGTCAGTGTTCCACTGTCATGTCAATGCTTAAGCAAGGCATATGCCACATGGAGTGCTGTTCCGTGTTCACTACACTGATTGCGCTACAGTGGACACAGATGATTAATAATACAGTAATCTTGCAGCAGCATCACATGCATGCCAGCCAAGCTGGGCTCTCTTGATTAGCTTCCTCTTAATCCACTATGATTATTAACCAGCAACCTGATTAGTTTAATCGTACGCATGCATGCATGCAGGGCCTGCTCCAGTACTTCGCCCTGGTGGAGGGCTGCCTGGACCTCATCCAGGAGCGCGAATCCCGAGGCAACTTCACGTACGCCTGGGTCCTGCGCACCCGCGTCGACGGCTACTGGACGGCCCCGCTCGCCGCCGCCGACGCCCTCCCGCGGTCCGACGGCGTCTACGTCGTCCCGGAGGGCTCCTCGTTCGGCGGCCTCAACGACCGGCTCGGCGCCGGGCGCCGGGCGGCCTCGGCGGCCGCGCTGTCCCGCGTCTCCATGCTGCCCCGCCTCGACGCGGCCGGGTACAGGGACCTCAACTCGGAGGCGTCGTTCAAGGCGCAGCTGGAGGTGGCCGGGGTGGCGGCGTGGGAGCGGCGGATGCCCTTCTGCGTGCTCAGCGACCGGCGCTACGACTTCCCGCCGGCCGGGTTCGGCGTGCCCGTGGCGTCGATCGGGAGCCCCGGCCCGCTCAGCGGCGCCAAGTGCCGGCCGTGCCGCCGCCCCGTGGCCTGCGGCCCCGGGGACGACGAGGAGGAGGAGGAGTGCGCGGTGGCGCGGCTGGACCGCGCGTGGAGCTGGACGGAGTGGCGGAACGGGACGCTGGAGCTGTGCGACGCGAGCGGGCCGTGGGAGCACGGGTGGGAGGAGGTGTTCGACAACGCCGCCGGCGAGGAGGCGGCCGCGGAGCGGCGGAGGGTCGCGGGGATGGGGCTTGGGGAGTGCAAGACGGAGATGGACGCGCTCAGGGCGCGGACCGAACATTGGGACGCGCCGAGCTCCGACGAGATCTGCCGCCTCGGCCTCGCGCCGGCGAGCCGCTCCGACTCGTCCTCCTCTTCTGCTGCTTCCTCCTCAGACAGAGACAGTAAACAACAGTCGTTAATCGAACAGCCTTAGACTTCTTTCTTCTACTTGGCGAACATTTGTACAAAATATACAGGGATTCATTAGCGATCGGCAACGAATGCACAAGAGATAGAATCAGTTCAGCTCGAAAGTACTGTCTGTAATTTGTAACGGCAGGATTTCGCGGGCATTTTGCATGTGAATAGTTTCATTTGACGCAAAAACACAAAAAATCAATTGAAGGCTGAAGCTAACTCGATGTGCCATGGAAGCACACCAAAAGTTCATGAAAAAACAGAACTCTTTAATTTTTCAGTTGATTGAAGATAATAGTTTTAAAAGAACGTGAAAATCCCAGTTATGAATTACTTTTACACATCAACAACGATAACGTCAACTACAACAAAAAGACAAATTCAACTATGGACAGAAGGTACCCGTTCGAGTTTTGGTGCAAATAAGGTTCTATGGTGACCATCATGGGCCATCGCCCCCGCTAGCCCATGATATTTCCTCACGTCAATCCTCTCAATAAGGCATCATTTGGTTCATAGGGTAGGAAAATCGTAGGAATATGAAAGTCATAGGAAATGAGATGATATTTATCTCAAATTCTATGAGTAGAAATAGGAAAGTCATATGAAATGAGATGACATGTATCTCAAATTCTATGAGTAGGAAAAGAAGATGCACTTTGATTCACATCATAGGATTTTTTTCATTGAGTCTAGGCTAATGTTTATTTTCCTATGAAATGTGAAGGATAGGAAGAATTCTTTCATAGGAATAAGATTCCATTCCTACAAACCAAAGTGCTCTAAAGGAATTTTTCCTATAGAAATCCTATCCTATGAAATTCCTACAAAATTTCTCTAAACCAAAGAAGGCCTAAATGGTCAGGAATCCTATGAAATTCCTACAAGATTTCTCTAAACCAAAGGAGACCTAAATGGTCAGGAAATCAGTCAAATCTGGCCCAAGCCTGTTTTAAGTCACCCCCAGCCCATTTGCCCCTCCTATGGTTTGGCCCAAGCCTGTGTGCGCGCGCGCGCGCGTGCTTTGGGTAGCCAAATTGACCGGGATGTGCGTGTGTGGTTGCTTTGGGTAGCCAAATTGGCCGAGATGTCCTATGTTACGAGTGTGCTATAATTGTTTCATCCGTTTTTCCGCAAATTAACTGGTACCGTATTCTTCTTTTTTAACTGGGTCTGAACTAAGAAAAAGGAAATTTGTAACTTTTGTTTCCCTTCTTGAACTAAGAAAAAGGTAATGTAATTTTTGTTTCCCTTCTTGTCAACTGGATATAGAACTCAAATTTGTAACTTGTGGCGATCTGTTACTAAAATATAAATGTTTTCTACAACGGTTTGGTTGTGTTTTCTTGACCAGACCAATTTTAGGGGCGGTTCTTTCCAGAGAACTCAAATTTTCTTTACGGCTTAACTTTCTAGCCACCACCGGGCCTTGAGTGAAAAAATGCCAGCTTTCCGAGCTTCTAACATTAAGTGAAATCAATGATCTCTGCGAATAACTCTGAAACATACAACATACTGTTATTAAGCCAAAACTACAACTCCACCAATCGATAAAAGACAGATTCGGCTCAAGTGAAACACAGGGATTCTGATATTTAAAGTAGAGCCCGGAGATGATTAGTTAAACACATGGTTAATCAGAGGTGCATAATTGACACATACATAGCTCCCTACTCAGTTAATTCCAAGTTCAAAAGAATCCATCTCTGCTCCTCAAACGGAGATAGAGATGCCACGATTAGTACCCTCAAACGCTGCCTCAAACAGAGATAGAGATGCCACAAGTAGTACCCGCGGCTTATGAGCAGGTAACAATCTCGGTTTCAATTTGAAATTAGCCGCTAAAGGATAATAATAAACAACAGCCGATGTCCCCCAAATTCCGAATAGTGTATCTACCGTTTTGGGGTCTGGGAACTGAAATATAAATCACCACCAGCCATTGTCCTACAAATTAAATTCAGGCATTACATTATTTTTAAGTAACAACATCAATGCCCTAAAAACTTCAGGTAGTTCTAATTGAACATTGGAGCCCATATTGTGCTCTGCTATGCAAGGAGTCTGGAATCTAAAATAGGAGCATCACTACTGAACAGATGCAAATTCACGACATAAAAATGGTCCCCAGCAGCAACGCTATCTGTTTCAAGATACGAAGTTCAGCACACAAAAAAAAAAGTGAAACGCCTTTAGCAGCACGTGTGCAGAAGATACCGAAATGATACGTGCGAACACAAAATATGAGCAAGATCAACTCATGATTGTTTTGACGGCATAGAGCAAATGAACTGCAAGTTTAACTGACGAACAGGGACAATGCTAATGCATTAACAGAAACAAGTTAGTTAATCTCCACGCCAGTTGGAATGATGTACAGAGATCAGATAATAGACACAAGTTCATGGCGTAGAAGATTAAATCCCACTTACAGTTGAACAGGACATGTTAATCCCTACAAGTTCACATAACATTCACCAGGGCATGACACACAGACGGTCAATGTCCTTGTGGAGCACATCACAGGCCCCATGCACATCATACAGAATGGAGCAACCTACAGCAGATAATCCATTTGTTGATCTCAGGCACCAAAAAGTACCTCTTGATACCTGCAAAGCAACCATTGTCACCAGTCAAACCGATTTGAGATATTCAATTATTTCATTCATGGAAATTCTCGCAATATGTGTATGATTCAGACAGCAGGTACTAGTTTCAATAATGTCAAAAATGTGCCAAAAGCTCAAAGTTGAATCAATTCAGCAATATTGGACACAACCAACAGTACAAAGAGAGAACATCAATAGGAAGATCATAATTTTGTAGCGGCACACCTTCAATCTCTATTGTTAGCATATTCTCAGGTTTTTGGCTATATCTGGTCTCAGAAGAGGATAAAAGGTTAGTAATTCAGATAACTCCATTAGACCATCCTAGCTTATCAAAGCTTGTGAAAATTTCGGCAATTTTGACGATAGAATGGTAGAAGTTATACATAAATATTAGACATAGTATGAAACAATGGAACTGGATGCATGCTTACCGGTAGATTAGTTGGTACATCTAATAGGGATGTCAACGTTCATTATCTGGCATCATATAAATATATTAGATGGTCAAAAAAGAAAATTTGGAGCGTTGTGATCAAAGCATAGAACAGTGATTTTAATTTACAAGTCGGTATTAATTAGCATGTCATTTACCTAAGCTTGAAACTAAGGAAGGCTATTTTTTTTTCTTTTGACCTGAAAGGCTATGTTTCTTGTTTTCTTAGAGGTGGCAACACTTGACTTTCATTGCTACAGAAGATTGTCACCTTGAGAACGCTTTAACAACTGCCTGCACCCATTCTCATCTTTCAAGTACAAGTTTGAACTGGCACTGTAGTACAGACATTGCTTCAAAATGGATGATGGTCCTACATTTGTTGTTTTGTCTCTGTTTTCGACTATTAAGCACAGCATGCAAAATATATGTCAGTTAATCTAGGCAGAAAACGAAAAATAAACTACAGATCAATGCATTAGAATAAAATATCGATATCACACATGACAATTTCATTTGGCTATATATGTAACATACGCCTGTCTACAAACTGCACATGAATAAAAATAAAATAAGACTGAAGAGACTGGAGGTTGCTGCCTGGCTGGTAAGACGACTGAGTGTGACTTGCTCATGCATCATTTTCTTGAATATCGCTTAAGCATCATTAGAGAAACACGTACCTGAGAATGAGAAAATTGAGATATCTGGTAAATATGTGTGATGGTAGCTTTCTCACGCATTATTAGAAACAAGATCAACCAAGCATCATTAGAGAGACTATCATATTTAGTTTGGACAAAGATGAACTGCAGCAGATCATGCAGCCCAATTGTTCAAAAAAAAAATGGTAGATCACGATGGCGCACCTTGCCGCGCCCATCCATTTTTACAATAGAGTGATTGTATTTTTTGTAATGTACGACAGCATAAAACATGCAAGTTCTTCTGGATTTCATCTCCATAAGAGTGGCTAAGTTTTGACGTTTGCTCGCCAGGCCTATCACAAACCTCCTCCTTTACCCGGACTTGGACCTGCTACGTCGAGACAACATAGGTGGAGTTACAAAACATGCAAGTTAAATTTTCAGAAAGTTGCTGTAAAGTAGTGCGGTAGTGGGAGAGGATATCCTATGGGATTGAACTTGGTTTGAGCTGGCCACAAGTGCGTAAACCTTCAATTAGGATAGTTAATGGTAAATGGGTGCGTTGTGACAGATGCCCATATGTACAATCTAAGATATACGGGAATTTAGGACCTCAATCCAATAGATTTGTTGCACAAGTGCTAAGTTAGATGGTTGTAGCAAATGGGAACAGAATGATGCCAATCTTTTTACTGAAGCCAGTTGGGCTAGTTAAACAGCAAGTCTTCCCTACAATGTAGCAAATGTAGCACGGTTTATGTACTGGACATCATGGCTTCAGGTTTTATTATCGAGCCACTGAGCCGCAAAAATAATTAGAGTACAGTACAAAATTTGCAGTTCGAAATGGGTGAGTTTATGGTCTCCAATAGTAATAATTTAATTGAGTTGCTTCAGATATAATGGCCCAGAAGTTCAGCACAGAAGCCACAATGTGTTGTTAGCTCCAACATAGGAGTAAATATCATCAATGTGTCATGCCACTTGGTGATAAATTTCATATGAGAAGCCCCTTTTAGCTTTCTCCGCAACAGGTTATTGTTCTAAACATCAGCATGTATGATAGTTTATTAAAGTGCGGTCGAATATACCATCAATTTCAGCAATTTCAAGTAATTATTTCCTAAATCAAATGAAAGAAAAGTAGCTTACGTGTAAGTACCAAATTAATCTTCCCGCTCACTCCGCACCTGGCCAGGTGATTAACATAATCAGAACATGAGGAAAGGGTATTTTCTCTTGCATGCTGCACGCCAGACAGAGAAGAAATTAGTGGCTACCCATGTACATGAAAAAGAAGGTAAACACAATCACAGTCTGCCATTACAAAGCACTGGAGACGCCAAACATATGATACATATCACTCCTCTTTCGTTGCACTACAGGAGTAGATGATTAGAAGTCAACACCAAGAAAAACATGAAGCATCTTATTTCGATTTTGTACTAATGAACCATGCAACTGTGGAGTAATAAGTAGGAGTAAATGTCAAGATTACCTATTTGATGTGTTTATTAGAGAGAAGTGAACTGACCATATGTGTTCTTATATACATGATGTAATAGCATTTTCGTGTCATTGCAAACACTTTGAGGACAAAAAGTATAAAGGTTAAAAAGGGATCAGACGGTCACACTACATCAAGGATCAGACCGGTAAGTCGGTTGTCTGAGCCGACATCAAGGGCGTTTCTTACACATTCTAATATAGTTTTCTAATTAACCTGTTCCATATAGCATCATGATAATAATGAATAGCCCAGGAACATACTGTATAATTTAAGCAACCATGCAGCGTAAAAACATGGATGGTAAAATGTGTAAGGATGAGGCGTGGAGTAATTACCTGTATAAAAGCCATTTCAGATTACTAACTGCTGATCAAAAAATCCCAGTACCAAGCTCCAAGATGCGCCCAAATCAGTCGAGTAGAGACAGCCTGAACATGACCTGTAAGTAGAATTTTTGGCACTGGATCATACATGAACTGAAAAGAGGAAACCTACCAGAGCATCATGCTCAAAGATGTTATGCTGCCGTGAGTGGAGAAGGTGAGCGAAGAGTGGCAGGGGAGGAAGCATATATAGAGGTACCTCTGTACCCCATCGGCAGCGTGAAGGATCGACACATCACCCGCCATGAATGTGCGCTCAGAAACTGAAGTATGATTCAAGTCTCGTGGAGCAGTTTCGATCAGCTGAGGCGTCGGTCTTTATCGCTCGCGTCCCTTCCCATACCCAATCGACGGTGTCGCCTGGATCGAGCGCCCACCGAGTCACCCGCAACGCGTGCGTCGGCTGGATCCCCTGTCGCACGACAGCTCGATCCCCTCGCAGACGATCGCCCGCGTCGGCCGCAGTGCGCGCGCGTCGGCTGGATCGATCGAACGCGTCGCCTGCATCACGCGCGCCTCGATTCCTCTGTCACCGATGAGGCCATGACCGATCCCCTCCTCTGTATCGACCGTGTGGAGCGCTGTTTTTTGGGAGACGGGGACGGGAGCATCGCACAGATTGTTATGGACCGCCGTTCGGTAGCTAAATAGGCTGGGTAAGCGGCCCAGATTGACGGGCTAAGGTCCAGTTAATCACGTTGCATGGATTTTTCCATGGGAGTAGCCATCCTCAGGACAGCTAGCCCACTTAGCGATTGATTACTGGGAGATGCAGCGATCGGACGAATGAAAACGATCTGTAGATGAGATCCGACGGCCAAAATTACTGAGGCGCTGAGAGAGCTCGGTTTAGGCTCGATTTTACTGTCCTTAATATGAGGGGCTCATGGAGTAACACAGCAGAAACATCTGGTTTCTAGTTCATAAGCATACTTTTTAGAAATGTATGAGCTATATAATCACTAACAAATTGAATTTAATCAAATTCATGCAGTAAGGCTCAAGTAAATGATCATGCGTCATTTTATTAACTGATACTTCCATCGATACAAACAGACGATGCCTCTTAATTTTTACTCTGCGCAGTATCAAAAACAAAACATTGGCAACTACTCGTCAAAAGAGCAGTGTTTAATATGAATCTACTCATGACATTTTTATAATGTGTTCATTACAAAAATTATTAAACATGTATAATGAACAAAGTCGAACGACTTAGACTGCAGAGAAACCACAACAACAACTAACATGTAGTTTGGGGTTATGAGTGTTAGACTGACAGAGAAATGATGAGAAAATACTTAACCAAACCGCCTATATTAGCATAATTGTATAATAACTGAAAGCGATCATTTAGGTATGATAATGATCCTGAATGAGCAATGGTCTGAGATGTTTTCCCTAAAAAAGCAATAGTGTGAAATGGCAAGCATGTACTAATAAACAAAGTTTGAAGCCAGGTGCTGAGGTGCTGTTTGCTATCATCCATTTGCATTGATGGAACAAAAAATAAGTCATCCTTACAGACCAATAACAAGAGAGAGAAAAATCAATGCAATGTAGTGACCAGCAAAAGTGAAACAAGAAACACTCATTCTGCTACAACTAACAGATAGTTACCTGCTCAATCAATACATAACATTAGCATGTCTATCCGGAGAAATCATATTATGTATTGCTCAAACGTTCAGCTCCATCATGTCCACCACCAATGCCTGCGTCTACAAGAATAATAATACCATGAACCAATGTGACCGCAACAAACAGTCAAATAGGTATGAGGGCGCGCCAACTAGATATTTAGATAAACACAATACTATATTTTGAGAAAATAATTCATGTCTGACGCAACATTAGGAATAGATAAACAAAATTAGCAGATAGGAAAGGAGAAGTTATCTAAAATTACACTTAAGACAGTCCATGCCACATTGGATAAAATAGAATATACTCATACTAGTAAATGCTAGCAATATAAGTGATCATAACTATTCATATTATGATCATATTTAAATAAATTTAGCCTGACTTCTCTGGCAAATGGACTTGCCACTTGCATCAGGACTCTTCTATAATTGAAAAACTATTTTGTAACCAACAAACCAAATTGGATTACGGATTTAATATTACTAGAAAGTTCAACAAGGATAGCGATAGTGCATGAATGAAATATAACCAGCTTTAAGCTTCGGAATGTGCCAATTGAGCTACCTATTTGATATTTCAGTTGGCTCAAGCAAGTTTTTCATGTAATCGTCTTCAATTTCAAAACATCGTGTATCTCATCTCAAGAAATTGCAACTATGCATTAATACTGCCATTATGAAAGTCTTGAGTATGTCAATAGGCCAGCAACAATAAAAAAAAAATAGTTCGCTTATCATACACAGAGTTTGCCAATCCACCTCAAATATATTATTTCTGTCAATCTTTTTGTTCCTTGCTGTATTCTATGGACGTCCATAGAATAAACAGACAAAGTGTTTGCTACCTCTGACTCGGACCACATAACTCTACAATAGTAATCTAAGAATGTCGAATAACTTGTTATTTTTACCTGCAGTATAGACTCCTTCGAATGGATAATAGCGATACCAGGGTTTGGATTCAAAAAGTTTCTTGAATTGCAATGGTTCAAACTGAATCATGAAGACACCGATATATGTCCACAGTAACACCACATTATTATCCTCCGCAAACCCTACTACCAATGGGTACATTCTCTCAACCTCTGAATTCAAAGAAAGTACCGTGTCCAGATCAATACTTCTTCCCAGCACCCATGAAACAACACCCTTGCAATCGGTCTTTCGCTTCCATAATTGAGCGCAAAAGCCTCTGAGGAAGAGTAAACCAAGGCCACCACCCTCTGCCAGCATAACCCAAATATTGCCATTGCCCATGCCACCAGTGTTTTCCACTGGCATGGGTATCCAAGATAGGCTCCGCCTGTCCAAATCAAACTCAAGAATTCCTTGAGAATCCCCAGAAAGCAACCAATAAAAGGAACCTCCAACCATCACAGCAGGCATGCTGAAGCAAACCCTGGATGGAAACCTGCTAGAATCCTCGAATGGAAGCGGTGTTGAAATGAGATTGTCCCATACACCAGTCGCCGACGAGTAAACAGAGGCGACGGCATGTGTATCTTGTATGGCGCCGCTGCCTACCAAGACCACCTCGAAATGGTGGATGTCTCCGGGAGCACGAAGCACCGCCGCACCAATACAGGAAGTTACCGTGTTGAACCCTGGGGGACTGCACAGGTGGTGCTGGTCACCGGTGACGAGGTCCCACACCAGGAGCTGCTGCTGCTTACCCACAGGGGCGTCCAAGATGAGTACGAGGCCATGGCGGCATCCGAGGGGCAGGAAGAGGCCGGCAGCGATTGGGAAGGAGAAGTGAACTTGCGAGATTCTATTGGGTGGATCCAGGGTAGGCTGGAAGTGAACGCCTAGAGAATCCTTGACGAAGCAGCCGAGGAGGGGAGGGTTGCGGCGGCAGAAGCCGGGGTCAGATGCGAGGCTGCGCCAGAACTTGCATACGGCGGAGGCGCGGGGAAGGGAGGAGGGCTGCGGGGCGAGGCGGAGGAGGATCTCTGAGAGAAGGTCGTCGTCGTCTAGCGGCGCTGCCGCCGGCGAGCGGAGGCTGCTCATGCGGGACCCTTTTTTTCCCTTGGAGGGGAACGATGGGGGGTGAAGAGAAGACTCACGCGTGTCTCATTTGCGTAACCTAATATCAGAGAGTGAAGCCCATTAGCCCTATTCGCATACAAAAGCCCACTGGCCCAGGACGAGTGTGCTAATTCGCGACTTTAAAAAAAAAATACAATCGCAATAATCATACCACTTTTTTTCTTTTGAAAAGGAGGTTAAACCCCAACATATTTTTTTTGAGAAAAAGGTGAATTTATTCACTCAAAATGGAGCATTAAAAGCATGCAAATCAAAAGAGCACATGGTCGGCCTCTGCATAATTCGGATGCCCACGGCCTACACTAACACGCAAAAAAAAAAACACGCCTACAAATAGAAAAGTCATATAAGAACAAAGCTATGCGTAAGCGAGAAAAAAAAAGAAAAACCCAAAGCAACCAGATCCGTGATCGATAAACTACAACAATGACTATATCCGCATGTAGCATCCCAAATTTTCAAATTTGGATTGTTAATAGGATCATTCTTTTTCATCATCATTTCTATGCATATTTGAATTTTCTGAATATTCAAATCATTATTGCAACTTAAGGCAAACTATTGGAGTGGAGTTAACATGACTTCTCCCCTGTTATAAAAAAATCATAATGATCAGAATATTATTTGCAGTTCACCTGATGGATTGTTGCAATTTTAGAAACTCCAAATGATTTAATTTAGATTTGTTTTATACTGATCTTCGTGTGTTCTTTATTGCATAAAATATATATATATACAAAATTGCATTGGAGCTGGAACTACTGTTCCTGTAGTCTATATTAGTCATAATATTTTACTGTGTGCTTATTATTTTTAGGAAGTATTTTGGTATTTTAGTTTAGCCAAAATAAACTTCTATTCGAAGTTATTTGTTAGCTAGTTATTACTATTCTCTGGACTGCACAACACTCGGCCAACCCAAGCCCATTTCCTACCCCGCCCGGTGCGCGACGCAGCAGCAACACAGTGATAGCAGGCCGGCCCATTCCCGCACAGCTGCGACAGGAGCATCCCTCGCTCTACACCGACCGCACCGTCATCATCGCCTACGCATGCCTCACCCTCCCATAACCTATCCTTGGCCGGGGGACCGCCGTAGCCATCGCTACTGTCGTCCAGAGCCCCGCCGCGCGCCGTCTTCCCCAAGTCCGGCGCGGCCTTCCGCTGTTCTTCTCCGGTGAGCACATCTCGTGTCCGTTCGATCTAAACCGAGGGCCGAGATTAGATCACCTATATATTTTTTTATTGCCGAACCGTTTTCCTTTAAGTTGCAGCCGTTCATTGTTTAGAGCTTGCAGCGAACACATCTGAGCCAGTAGTATCTCGCCACGTGGCAACGTACAGCAGCCGTAGCAGAAATTCTAGAAAATGACAGATTTTAACCCAGTTTTCGTTTAGCTATATCTTGAGATCCGCAACTCCAATTTCATCGATTCTTTTTCCTGTGTACTCATATTGACCAGGAGCATCTAGTAGAACCAAAATTTCACATTTTTGAACTGTTTAAATTTGAATTTGCTCAAATTTGAATTTAACCTTCCGGAGGCCATATCTTTTAAACCATTGATCCAAATTAGTTGATTCTTTTTGCGTTCTGATCCTATTAGCATGTAGATAATATATACCTACTAATATGTTCTGTTATTTAATTTTTATTTGAATTCCTTGCTGTTGGCTTTTATTGTGGTGTTATGTGAGTACGGTTTATTTACGATGCCTTCATTAATCGTATAGATTGTCCGGAGTGCGAAGTGGATCAGGACTAAGCGTTAGAGTACTTCAACACTGTTCAAGTCAAGTTGCACTTTTGATTATGGTCATCCTATATTCTGCTATGCATGCGCACTTTTTATGTTATGATATATGTTTGGTTTGATCCGTGTATTCCATGTTGTCATATTTGTGGATTGTGTGCTTTATGTGATGTGTGATTAGCTTGTTGTGGTAGATGTGGGCATGTGTCGAGTGATCCATGAAAGTGGTGAGTCTTTGTAGCTGTACGCTCGGGACTTTTTCTCTGGTGAATGCGTCAATGGCTGAGCGCTTTATTGTCTCTAGAGAATGCGCCATGGCTGAGCGCACTTGAGGTTTCGGGGCTTAAATCAGGTGAATGCGTTGATGGCTGAGCGCTCTATTGCCCCTAGAGAATGCACCACGACTGAGCGCACTTAAGACTTCTTGAAGATCCTTTTCATCTCAGGTAATTTTTGGATGTGGTCTAGTTAGCCGTGTGACAATTGTGTTTCTGTAAAAAAATTGACTTGTTAGTGGAGATAGGTGAAGTTAGCTTTATGCAAAACCAAACTTGAGTGTTCTGTTTTGTCATACCTTGTTTGTGGATGTAGGTTTGCTATATCATTATGTGTGATTTGCCAATACATTCAATGTATTGACCCTTGTGGCTGCAACTTATTATGTTGCAGGATTTTCAGATGATAAGTGAGATACAGTAGGGTCACGAATCTTCACTTAGCATTTCGCCAATGGGCATTGATGGGACTCATCGTTTGTTTATTATGCTACATTTTCCGATGTTATTATTGAATAAAGCTAGCAATGTGCTACACAGTTTGTAATGATTTATAAATTCTGGATCGTACGTTATAGTAAATGATGCACTTGTACTTTGATATTCAGATGTACTGGGTGTGTGCTAGCGAATCGATCCAGGGACTAGCACAGTAAGCATAGAGACATCGAATCTTATCAGGTTCGGGTCGTTACACCGCACCAACCATCTCATGGCACCACATAGACGAAGAGGTTATTCAACAACAAAGCCTTCAAGAAGTGAGCGACACTCAAGCGTCACCGTCGCCGGATCCAACCACCAAGGCCAAAAATCTAAGTTTTCACCCCGAAGAATCAATTCAAGCATATCTGAGCAATGCCTTCAACAAAGTAACAACGTAAAAAATATTGTCATTGCCAGGTATAACCAACTAGGGGCAAACCTAGGCTTTCACCCCAGAGCTCGAGACCGGGTGCTCGAGTAGCACCACCTTCGGAGTCATTCAAGTGTTGTCGCCGCCACTTTTTTCCAATCACAGCAGGTACATGCGATGCGACCGCCGCCGCTCCATCTTTGAAAAGAAATTTGGATCTATTGGGTGGCCTAGGATATATGAAAGTGTAAAAAAGAAATCCTTATTACATTAATTACATTAGCATAATTAGACATTCTGTAGATTGCATGTTGCCATGTATCCTAGAATATAAAGATGTATCCGTAGTTAACTTACTGATAAATTTAGTTATAGGCCGAGTCGCTGATTTATCCTTATTCAGCACCTGACCGAGCAACTACCAGCTACTAATATCCTGACCATTGATGAAATTGATGGTACTTGGGGTAACTTGTCCAAATGAAACTAAAATTCAACCGCAATGATACAGTTTCAAAGAAAACAGTGCATATTCAGTTCCAAGTGGACTCGCCACACGTTGACTGAAAAATAGCTCATGTGCCAACATTTAAAGCTGATACACATTTATAGTGTTCGTGATAAACTGAAACTTGATTTTTTTCGAATCTAGTTTAAGAGAATCCGAAGAGCAGAACGTTTAATTGACTTAGATACTGAGATTAATATTCCCACTAAATCTTTTCAAGAGAAAACAAAATAACTAGAAATAAGAAAGCATTGGCGCTGCAAGATGATGGACTCGCTGAACTGATCAACAAAAGGGATGCCCTGGAGAAGCATCAGAACTGCAAAATGACGGATCCGTCCATTCCATTTGCTGATTTACCACGTCATATCGTCAAATTGCTTGTAGAAGATCACTGTAGGTCGTAGGTCAGGTGCCGGCAGTATGCGTTGTAACACCCCATGTAATTAGCAACAGTGATCACCCTTAGTTAATGCCATGTCAGCAAGTTTAACAGTACATAATCATCATTTGCATCATATTGCATTTCAAACTCCTAGTTCAAACTTCAATTAAATTCAAAGTGGAAAATAAAAGTTATTCAAAACAGAAACTAAAATATTCATTAAATAACAAATATTCCAGAGACAATTCTAAAATTATAACCAACAATTAATAAATTAATTAAGTGACTCTAACAGTACCAAAACAGCAAGGTTTAATACATTTTATTTAATACAAAATTTGTGTGAACTCCATTAGCCTCCAAACCAATTTTTAGCAGTACTAACTAATGCACTGTATTTATTGGAACAAGTTACCTATTTTACAAAACAATGTTTGAGGCCACACATTATTGCAAAAATAGAAACAAAAGAAAACAGAACAGAAAATAAAAGAAAAAGAGTAAAGGGCGAAGGCCTACTGTGCACTTAGGCCTGCTTGCTACAGCGCGGCCCAGCCCATCCCCGCACCTCCTTCAACCTACTGCTCACCCCCGCTCGCGCTGTCGCCGCGCGCGCACCCCCGCAGCCAGGCCCCCCTCTCCCTCGCTCGACAGCGCGCTCCCGCGTCCGTCGGTGGATAAGGGCCCTCTCCCCGCACCCCCTGGCAAACCCTAGCCACCATTTCCCCCCTCGCCCCCTCTCTGTTTCGGTTCGGGCGGATGCCCGAGCGCCACCCTCGCCGCCGTTCGCCATAGCCGCGGCCACCGTCGCCCGTTCACCTCTCCGACGAGCCCGACCGCACCGCTGTGGACCTCTGCTTCCTCTCCCTCCTCTGGATCAAGCCCGACGCCGCCGCAGCCCGACGACGATCGCCGCCGCCGTACACCTCCGTCAAGCTTCCCCGAGCCCACTGCCTAGTCCCCACACTCCCCCGGTGAGCTCCTGCGTTTGATGCGCCCTTCCCCTGCCCCTCTAGCTGCCCGTAGCACCCGCTCCGCGTTTGCCCGAGCCCTCCGCCGCCTGGCCTCGTCGCCGGCGTGGCCACGGCGACCATAGGGCCCCGTGCGTGCCACCATCGCACTCACCGCATCGCGTAGACGCCGTAGCCACCTCGCGCTGCTCATTTTGCCCGCCGTAGCCCCGATTCCGCAGCTCACCCGAAGCACCTCGCCGCCGGCGAGCTCGTGGTGCTCAGCTCTGGCCACCACAGCCCCTCGCACCACCACCGTTCGACGCGCGACACCGAGCCCCGTCGAACGCGCCCAACCGCAGCCCCGCAGACCCCCTGTGGTCGAATCTCGACCACCTCCCAAGCCGCGCCGCCGCGTATTTGGCCGCCGGCGTCACTCCGGCCACCGCGCTGACCTGGCACCGGTGGGCCCCGCCTCTGTGTCACTGACCGCGGGCCCCCTGGCCCCAGTTGACCCAGTTGCCTGGGTCAACTGCTGACTGGGCGCCCCTGTCACACTGACATGTGGGTCCCGCCTGAAATAAATGAATTAAATTAAATAGATAATTAGTTAATTAGCTAATTAGTTAATTAAAATCCTAAACACTCACTGACCAGTAGGCCCCACCCACTAATTAACCTATTTAATTAAACTAACCCCTCTGATTAAAGCCATTGCCACTGACATGTGGGTCCCATTGGACCCACCTGTCAGGTTTGACTGGTCAACCGACCAGTTGACCTGCTGACGTCACTCTGACGTCATGCTTGCATCACAATTCACTGTTTCGGATAATTCTAATTTAAATAATTAAATAAATTCAGAAAATGATTAAATCTTTATAAAATCATATAAAATAAATCGTAACTCAGATGAAAATAATTTATATATGAAAGTTGCTCAGAATTTCGAGACGAATCCGAATACGTGGTCCGTTCATCTGTCAGATGCCCCTAGCTATCTGAACATGGAACTTTTGGACCGATTTCGATAAATGAATAGTGCTCAACCTTAATAAAATAAATCCAAATAAATTCCTAAATTAACTAAATCATTTAGATAGGCAGTAGAACACCTCGGCATAGCATTTAGGCATGTCATACATATTGTTTGCATTTTTGCCGTGAATTTATTGTTTCTCCCCCTCCTTCTCTCTCGATAGAAGCCGAGACCGACGCCGTTGCAGCTGAGTACGACTACGCTCCAGACGAGCAGCCCGTTGACGACCCCTCTTTCTTGCCAGAGCAACCAGGCAAGCCCCCCCTTGAGCATCCAGATATCGCCCATTCCATTTCTCCTGCTTGCATTAGATTTTGCTACTGTTAATGTTTGCTCCTATTCTGATGCATAGCCTGCTTTTGTAACCTGTTTATTGTTACCTTACCTACCTATGTTAAACTGCTTAGTATAGGTTGGTAGTGAACCATCAGTGACCCCCACCACCTTACCCTTGTGGCCCCTGCTTGATCATCGACGACTCGATCAATGTGACCGACGACC
This sequence comes from Thinopyrum elongatum, assembly GCA_011799875.1. Classification (NCBI taxonomy): domain Eukaryota; kingdom Viridiplantae; phylum Streptophyta; class Magnoliopsida; order Poales; family Poaceae; genus Thinopyrum; species Thinopyrum elongatum. Next base: position 74,323,136 of record CM022302.1, on the reverse strand, counting down.
AGAGACCGACACCTCACTTCACCCCCTTTGTTGTACGACTCTGCATAGTTACTATCGAGTGCCGAGGGTGATACCTCGTAACGCACTCCTGATGATAACTCTGTAGTGTAGCTGTTCGGTCGTGGTCATCGAGGGTGATTCCTCCTTCTCCACTTCCGATACGACTCTGTCGTGCAATCCCTCACTGTGAACCTCGAGGGTGATGCCTCATACGTTCACCCTGATGATTTCATCGAGTGGAATCCACCGAGGGTGATTCCTTGGGGTTTCCCCCTTGATGTTGTGACCACACGGAGTTGTGACTACACGGATACTTTGACCTTTGTCACAAGCGGGTCGACCCTGAGGGGTACCCGCAGGGAGATCTATGATGTCGGGCTTGCCCGGAAGGGCGCCCGGTTGTGATATTGAGGCGGAGCTTCAAAAACTCTGATTGCCTCCGCATGTTATTAAATGAGCATATCGGATTTGGGTATTTGATCTGAGTGGGTCGACGTGCCCTATACGCACTACCACCACGCGAGATTATGGTTTATGGGGCCCTTTACGTCGTACGTTCCTCCCGAAAGCACTTCAGACGTCACGGTTCACCGTGCGGGCTGATTGTCGGGAATGGGCTGGATACTTCACTGACGAGTTCAGTGTCGCGCCTGCACCCCGGCCAGTCACGCAACGCGCAGGGTGCCCAGGGCGATGGCCCAAGACCTCTGGGTGCATAGGTTAGTCCGGCGTGCTGACCTCTCTGCTGAGCCTAGGTAGGGCGCTGCTTCGTGTTGATCTCCCGAGGCCGGGCATTACCCAGCAAGTGTGTCCGACCAGAGTTGATCGAGCGTGTTGGGTAACAGTAGTGCACCCCTGCAGGGAAGAATAATCTATCGATAGCCGGTCCTACGGTAAAGGACGCTCAGTTTGTGTATCCCGATCTACTACTTGAACTGGATACTTGTTACTTAATTGAAGCTTCGGGATCGCTTTCTCGCAGGGAGTCGAGGAAGGATCTCTAGGCTTTACTTCAACATGTTTGCTTAATAAAATGCTATTCTACTCTCTTCTATTGCTGCAAGATGGTGGCTTCGTGAAGATGTTTGAAGATGCTAGTCTTCGATAGGACTAGGCCTTCTCTCTATTCTGGCATTTCTACAGCCCAGTCCACATATACAGCCTTTCCCCTTTGATAAGGTTGCATATGTAGTGTAGATCCTTGCTTGCTGAGTACTTCGGATGAGTACTCACGGTTGCTTTGCTTCCTCTTTTTCCCTATATTCCCCTACTTGGTGATACAACAGACGATGGAGCCCAGGAGCCAGATGCCACTGCAGGAGCTTACTATCAGATGGGTCCAGACGGTACTTACTACTGGATCGAGCCAGCCGACCAGGAGTAGGATCGGAGGCTCCCAGGTAGGAGGCCTTCGCCTTTCGATCTAGTGTCGTTGTTTGTACTAGCCTTCTTAAGGCAAACCTTGGCTAACTATGTCGGTACCCAGATATTATTTGGATGATTGACTTATGTATTTGGATCCTCGTGATCCCTGGTCTGTAATATTGTGGATCTTCGTTTAATTATGTTAGAGTTGTGTTGTGATATCTTCCTGTGAGTCCCTATGCTTGATCGTGCATGTTTGCGTGTATGATTAGTGCACGATTGAGTTAGGGGCGTCACAAGTTGGTATCAGAGCCGACTGCCTGTAGGAAGCCCCCTTTCCAACTCCTTGGCCGAAGTTGAGTCTAGACATCGAAAAACTAATTTACTAACTTGGCTGTGTGGCTTACGGACCCACGTCGCCAACTGGGTGGTATTAGGATCTTTTATTCCTCGTCTATACTCTGGGACTCTGATCTCTCTTCTATTCGGGTTAAATAAATTTTACTGACGCCAACCCTTAGGATCTCGTAAATCTCGTCTACCCGGAGAGCTGGATATCTGTGCTTACTTCCTTACCATTGATCTGATTAGTCTGATAATCATTTTCATTTCCATTGTTTTGTTTAACCTTTCTCTCCGAGTTGTAATATACTCCGAGTTGTCATCCGATAAGACCGGGTTCTGCATCAGAGTGCACATGGAGCGCAGGATTTTCCTGCGACGGCCATTCGTCGTCCGCACTTGCAGTTACCCCGTTTTAGTGGTTTTCTCCGACGTTGATGTAGCCTTTGCTATGTCTGGTTGTGTACTTTCTTACCGCGTGCCTGCGCGCCGCCAAGCATGTCTAGTTTTTAAATTTGCGCCGTTATGCTGTCCGCATGTACCCGACTCCGTGTATGGATCTGTATGTCTTAATTGACTACTGTTAAGTATCTGTTACACTACTTAATTGTTGTCGAGTTACATCATGCTTGTCGCTAAACACTCGCAATTTCTTTTACTAAACTGCCACCTGTTGATACTTAGCAGGATGGTTAGACCAGGTGGTCGTGGTCGTGGTCGTGCCCCTGAACGCCCACCACTGCCAGACTATATGGCAGCTATGATGCAACAATTCGAGCTCAACCGTCAGTTCATGACCGGAATCATGGCTCAGTTTCCGCATCAGAACAACCAGAACCAGAACCCTGCTTCAATAACTTTGACAGAGTTTATGTGACTCAACCCCACTCAGTTCCGCAACTCTGACAAGCCACTGGATGCTGATGACTGGCTCCGCGACATCACTCACGAGATGGAGTCTGCTAATGTCGCCCCTGCCAACTTCGTCACCTTCGCGGCCTTTTTCTTAAAGGGCCCCGTTGCTCAATGGTGGGACACACACAAGCGTACACTACCTGCTGGAACAGCCGTTACTTGGCTTGAGTTCCAGGCTGCCTTTCGTGCCCGTTATATTCCTCAGGGAATTATGGACAGGATGAAAACCCAGTTCCGCAACCTCACTCAGGGCAACAAGACCGTCGAAGCCTACCAGCGGGAATTCCTTGACCTGTCCCGCTATGCTGAGGAAGACATCGCCACGGATGCCCATAGACAAGAGAAGTTTCGTAATGGACTCCACCCAGACATCGAGCTTGCACTTGCTGCTCAAGACTTCAACGACTTTTCTACTCTTGTGAACAAGGCTATTCTGGTTGAGACCGCTCAGATGAAGCATAAGGACTCGCAGAAGCGCTATCGTGATGCTGGCTCATCTTCGGGCTCAGCACAAAAGCGTCGAGTCTGGATTCCCAACAACGTGTTCCGTCCAAATGCCCCTGCGCCAAAGAACAACTATGCTGCACCACGTCTGCCTCCTCCACCACCGAGGCAGCCAAGAGCTCAAGCTGCTCTACCCAATGCTCCTCTTCGTCCTGAAGATGGTCTGTGCTTCAAGTGTCGCAAACCAGGTCACCTTGCTAAGGACTGCCGCCAGACTCAGAATCAGTTGGCTTTCCCTCGTACTGGCCATGGCAATGGTCATGGCAACAATCAGGCCCGCAACTATAATACTGGGTCTGCTGCTCATGGTCGTCGACACGCTTACAACATTGATATTGAAGAAGTCCAGGATCAACCTGCTACTGTGATGGGTACCCTTCTTGTTAACTCAGTACCCGCTTCTGTATTATTTGATTTAGGAGCAGCGCATTCATTCATGGCAGAAGCATTTGAATTATCGCATGACATTGCATTTCGAAAGATGAACCTGCCAGTAGTTATCCGCACCGCTGGAGGCCAGTGTCAAACCACTATGATGGCACACAATGTCCCCGTGGAAATTAAGGGATTGGAATTCCTTGTTTCGCCCATTATCCTGAAGTCTTCCACCATAGACCTCATCCTCGGAATGGATTGGTTGAAAGCTCATATAGCTTCGATCAATTGTGCCACAAAAGTCATCCAACTTCTACACCCCTCCGACAAGATAATGAACTACACCGCCCGAATTACTCGGAATGCCAAAGCTCAGATATATGTTCTGAATGCTTTGAATGCCTCACCTCTTGAAGGAATCAAGAACGTTCCTGTCGTTCGAGATTTTCCGGACGTCTTTTCGGAAGAACTTCCAGGAATACCCCCGGTTAGAGCTGTTGAGTTTGTCATTGACTTGAAGCTTGGCACTACCCCTATTGCGAAACGTCCTTATAAGATGCCTCCGCACCACCTTCTTGAGCTTAAGGAAGAAATCGACAAGTCACTTAAGAAAGGTTTCATCCGCCCCAGTTCCTCTGCTTGGGGAGCACCTTCACTCTTCGTTAAGAAGAAGGATGGAACTAACCGATTGGTTCAGGATTACCGGCCCATTAACCAAGCCACAATGCACAATAAATACCCACTGCCCCGGATTAATGATCTTTATGATCAGCTTGCTGGATCCTCTGTCTTCTCGAAACTCGACTTGAGGTTGGGTTATCATCAGATCCGTGTTCACGAAGAGGATATTCCGAAGACTGCCTTTGTTACTCGATATGGCTCTTATGAGTACACCGTTATGTCTTTTGGCTTAACAAATGCTCCAGCAACCTTCTCCCGGTTGATGAACTATATCTTCATGGATTACCTCGACAAATTCGTCATGGTTTATTTGGATGATATCCTTATATATTCCAAGAATGAAGAAGAACATGCTGAACATCTTCGGCTTGTATTGGAGAAGCTTCGGGAACACCAGCTTTACGCCAAGTACTCTAAGTGTGAATTCTGGTTATCTGAAATGATCTAACTTGGTCATGTGATTTTCAAGAATGGAATTGCTATTAACCCGGAACGAGTTCAAGCCATTCTTGACTGGACTCCCCCGAAGAATGTCAAGCAAGTCAGAAGTTTTCTCGGACTCGCTAGTTATTGCCGTCGATTCGTTGAGAACTTTTCCAAGATTGCAAAGCCACTGACTGACCTGCTCCACAAAGGTGTTAAATTTGAGTGGACAGAAAAATGTCAAGAAAGCTTTCAGACGCTAAAAGATAAGTTGACATCTGCCCCAGTGCTAGCACCCCCGGATTCGCAAAAGGATTTCGTGATATACTGTGATGCATCTCGTCAAGGATTAGGCTGTGTCCTAATGCAAGAGCGCAAAGTGATTGCTTATGCCTCTCGACAATTGCGTCCTCACGAAGAAAATTACCCAGTGCATGATCTCGAACTTTCTGCGGTTATTTATGCCCTGAAGCTATGGCGACATTACCTTCTCGGTAACCGTTGCGAGATATACACGGATCATCAAAGCTTGAAGTATCTATATACTCAACTAGATCTGAACCTTCGTCAACAAAGATGGCTCGAAACAATTACCGATTATGATATGAATATCTCATACACCCCTGGCAAGGCTAATGTAATGGCCGATGCTTTGAGTCGCAAGGCTTATTGCAACAATCTTATGGTTCAGGAAGCACAACCTCACCTTTATGAAGAGCTTCGCAAATTGAACCTCCATATTGTTCCGCAGGGTTATCTCAATACCCTGGTTGTTGAACCAGATTTAGAACACATCATTAAGACTATGCAACGGTATGACTCTGAAGTTGAAAGGATTAAGCGATACCTCGAAAAAGGAAAGCCGTCGGAATCCCATCTTGATAATGATGGGATCCTACTCTTCCAACGCCGTCTCTTTGTACCCAAATTCAAGGATGAGAGGGAACACGTTATGAAAGAAGCTCATGACACTCCTCTGTCAATTCATCCTGGTAGCACAAAGATGTACCGTGACATTTGTCAGAGATACTGGTGGCCTAATATGAAGCGAGACATTGCTCGTTATGTTTCTGAGTGTGACGTTTGCCGCCGCATTAAAGCAGAACATCAAAGGCCTGCTGGAACTCTACAACCCCTTGATATTCCTGAATGGAAATGGGACAAGGTCCAAATGGATTTCATTACTGGTTTTCCCAGATCTCAGAAGGGTCATGATGCTATCTTTGTCGTCATTGACCGATTCTCCAAGGTTGCTCACTTTCTGGCAGTGACAATCACTGCTAGTCAGTTAGCAGACTTGTATGTTTCCTGAATTGTGTCACTCCACGGTGTTCCCTTGGAGATCAGTTCTGATCGTGGCAGTCTCTTTACCTCCAGATTCTGGAATAGTTTCCAAGAAGCTATGGGAACTCACCTGTCGTTCAGTACCGCTTTTCACCCTCAGTCACAGGGTAAAGTCGAACGAGTTAATCAAGTGCTCGAAGATATGCTTCGAGCTTGCGTCATCTCCTTCGGTAAGAAATGGGAGGAATCTCTCCCGTATGCCGAATTCTCTTACAATAATAGCTACCAAGCTAGTTTGAATATGGCACCGTTTGAAGTTCTTTACAGACGTAAGTGTCGAACCCCTCTGAATTGGTCAGAAACTGGGGAACACTCACTCGTCGGACCGGACATTATCCAACAAGCTGAAGAAAAAGTCTGCATCGTCCGTGAACATCTGAAAACTGCTCAGTCTCGTCAGAAGAGCAACTATGACCGAAAGCACCAGGAAATGGTCTATCAACCTGGCGAGCAAGCTTACCTCCGCGTCACTCCGTTGAAAGGCACTCACGACATCGTAAATTGCAAATTATATGTAATGCAGCGCACTTCAGCCAATAAATATAAGTTTATTCTACTGGTTCATAACTAATATAGTTGATAATTATTGTGTTGGTACATTTATTTATGTATATTAAGTTGATTCTGCAAAAAAAAAGTATATTAAGTTGAGGTAAATTGTCCCTACATATTTGAAGGAAATGACAAAAAAAAAGAACAAATAGAAAGACAAATTATGGAGGCATCCATTTGGAGAGACTGTGTTTGCGCACAAGCCAGTCAGCCTCCAAGTACATATGAAACACGCTCCATATGCGATGTGACGGCTTATGATATGGTGACTGTTAGCCTGCTAGAGTTGCTTTAAGTTGATAATTCAAAAGTGGATTTCTCTTCTTTCCCGAGACATGTGTTCATTGTCTCATGACATTTTACATGTCGGTGTCATTCTCGTGTCTCTAGATAAAAATCAAGATTTACTTTTATACTCCCTCCAATCTAACAAGATTTTATATTATAAGACGAAGGAAGTATTATTTTATTTAACTTATGCACTAACAAAAGTAATATTGCTAGACGCATTTTACAATTAAGCAAACAAAGACGAGGAAGTACAGGAAGCCGTACCAGATGGTGTATCGAAGCACAAGTAAGGTAAGCGGACGTCGAGGACCTCGGACTTGTCCATCTCGCACACCTTCGTTGTCAGAGCGACCTCTCTTAGGTGTGCACCCAGAGTCTCGACCACATATAGCTGTAGATGTCAATGTTAATTATCTAACATTTTGTATTTCCTTCTGCCCTAACTGAAGTAGTGCGGGAGTGACATGTTTAAATCATATCCATGTTGTAGAACAGCAATCAAGCTTACATGTGCTGGAAGATCCACAAACAAGTTCCTAAAGTTTACATTTCATTCAGGGTGGAAGTGAAACAGGACACTAGACCAACCATGTTCCACATGTGCATCCATTTTTCCAGAGAAAAGTCTACTTTTCAACCTACAACTTTTAGGAATCAATCTTCAATTTCAGAACCGGTTACTGTGCACCCCTAAACTTTTAATATTGTTCAATAATAAACCCTTTATAATATTTCTTTTAACTTCATGCACTAACTGAAGTATTGCTAGACGCAATTCATAATTAATAACCAAACAGAGATGAGGAAGTAGAGGAAGTTGTATCAGTTATAGAAGCAGACGTAAGGAAAGACATCGTCGACCTCGTCCATCTCGCACAGCTTCTTCATCAGCAATGACTTGAGCTCAATAGTAAAGATGCCATGGTCATCTGATCTCACAAAAACGACATTGATGTCTTCGGCATATCCAATCAAACGTGCTGGGCTCTTGTAAGTCATCAGCTTCCGGAGATGGATGCGGTTCATCTTCGCCCATTTGACATCTCCGCCAGGACCCGTCTCAGCCGACCAGAGCTGGACCACCTCACGGCGCAAGGTGGCCAATCCCAGCCCGCCGTTCTCCGCCCTCGTGACAATGGTTCTGCTGCCGCGAAACTTGCCGGGAAGCGGCTCGATCACCGACAGGTCCTGCGTGCCAAGAACGTCGTACCGCAGCAGAGCAGCGTTCCGGCAGACGAAGTAGAGCGTGCCGCCAACAAGCACGGCCGCCCGGCCTTCCTCGAGACGGTATCGCTTGCTATCGAGGTAGAGGCCGTCCGGGCCGTCCCGCATGCCGGTCTCGGAGGGGAGAAAGCAAGCGTCCGCCTGCACCGACTCGTACTCATAACACTCCACGCCCGCGGAGGCGATGATGAACGGCCCCTCGTTGCAGGCGCTATGGTCACAACCGGCGCCCGCGGCGCAAAGCACCGCGTGGTTGCTGCAGGTATCGAGCACATTGTCGGGCATCCGGCGCTCGTGGCCAGTGATGGGATCCCATACGACGAATTCCGCAGATCCGTAGTCGTAGAAGAGGGCGCGGCCGTGGCGGCAGTCGAGCACGACGGTGGTGCTGTGGTCGGTGGCGGCGGGCGGACGGAACGCCATGGTGGGGACGAAGCGAGCGAGGCTGCGGTCGACCGGGTTGTGCAGGAAGCCGAGCACGACGGGCGCCGTCCCGTGCAAGTCACGGTAGCGCGCGGCGGAGGAAGGCCGGGTTGGTGAGGGTGCCGAGCCAGGACTTGCAGACGGCGGAGGCGCGGATGAAGCCCGCTGGGTCGTCCCGCGGGAGGCGGACGAGGACCTCGTTCACGATGTCGGGGTTGAGCTCCGGCGGCGGCGACATGGAGCCTCCTGGTAGGCGGACGCGAGGGTTTTGGAAGTCCATATTCTAAACCCTGAAAGTCCGGTAACAATGCCCCTTCTTCACCGGTTGTGAGTTGTGACCTGTTTCACTCTGATTTTGGTCCTTAGTTAGCACTGCCACGTGCCCAGGTCACACTTTCCTCTCCCCCTCTCATGTCATCATTTTTGGCCTTTGCTGGTCGCGGTGGACAACTTGAAATAAATTTACCATCGAACTGGTTTTTTCCTAACAAGCATTACTGTACGCTTAAAATGCTTACCCTTTTTATTACAAAAGTTTTTTTTGAACTTCGGCGACTTTATTTAATTCATAATCAAATCCTTTACAATAAGCGGAATCAGGAAATTAGGAGGTTTATCAAGCCACACCCTTGACTCCTGACCCAAGAAACCAAAACGAGCAATAGTATGAGCACACTCGTTTACATCACGCACACAATGATTCATTGTCGCCTTGCCGAAAGAACTCATCAACCTTCGACAATCGTCAGTAATTACCGCACCTGGCGCCCAGTAGTCATCCGGATTCTAGATATCTTGAACAATCTCCATAGAATCACTCTCAATGGACAAAGAACAAAATGCCCATCTCATCAGCAAGTCGTAGTCCCAATAATAGCGCAAACGCCTCCATCGTTGGAGCATCCATTGCATTCGGTTTATATTCATGGCCGCAGCAACAAAATCTCCCTTCGAGTCTCGTAAAATAGCACCACTTGCCCCTGCACCAGAGTCAACATGATATGAAGCATCAACATTAAGCTTTATACAGCCTGATGCTGGTCTAGACCATCTAGTCTGTCGTGGAGGAACTAGCTTCTTTTCTGCTACCCAGTTAGCAACGATACCCCTAATCTGTAGAGATGATCATGCTGGCGTACCAATCTCTTTATCATGGGACACTTGACGTCGTTCCCACCAGATATACCAACACGCAACCATAGCCAATTCCACTGCATTTTCTCCCTGGAACGAGACACCACCGGGTAAATTGGAACATATTATCTCATCAAGTATCAATGAACCGGACCTATGCTGCTCAGCAATCGCGGCCACATTCGCACCTAGGCCGAGTTCCTCCCATACCTCTCTAGCTCTGCAACAAACCAATAACATGTGCTTAAGGTCTTCAGGATCTACCTTGCACACCGGACAAGTCACTGGAGTTTTAATGTGTCTGTTCGCTGAATTACAATAACAGGGCACAATTTCGTGTAGAGCTCTCCAAATAAAAATATGTACTTTGGGGGGGGGTGGGGGGGATACTCACATCCCAAAGTAATTTCCATACCGGATGTGACATACTTCTTCCCACACCAGTATCAATACCCGCTCTAGTTCGATACTCCGCTTTCCATTCCGCATGATAAGCCGAACGGACAGTAAATCTCCCAGACTTACATAATTGCCATGCTATGAAATCTGGTTGTTCTTGGGATGGAAGCGGAATTTGCATAATCCTTGTAACGTCAATAGGCCAAAAATTGTCACGTACCAATTGTACATCCCACTCTCCCGTATGTGGATCAATAAGATCTTGTACCGTCTCAAGAAGGCAATGCCCACGTGGTGTCATCACACGCCTATCATGGGTGCTAGGGATCCAAAGATCAGACCAAATATTAATACTTGCCCCATTACCTGGTCTCCAAATAGCACCTCTTTTTAGGGTATTTAATCCGGCATCATAATACGCCATGTGAACGACGCACCTTTTTTAAGAACCGCATTGAAAAGGTCCCCCTCCGGATAATATTTCGCACGAAGTACCTGAGCACACAAAGACTCTGGTTCACTTAGTAGTCTCCAACACTGCTTAGCAACATTGCTTGATTAAAACAATGTAAATCTCGGAAACCCATCCCTCCTTTCTTTGGAATACACATCTTCCACCATTCCTTCCAATGCAATTTCTTTTGGTTCTCTGAACCTCCTGTTGACACCAGATTTTGGCACGGTCAAGAAGTTATTTAAGATGGCCTCAAATGGAGAAGTGATCTACATGAAAGAGTTCCGTATTGTCGATATGAACATCTTTGAAGTTTGGGCCATCGCCATCCGATCTCATCTCAAGGGCCGAAACTATGCTCGAAGTACTAAGATTTTGTGTTCAGAGTATTGTTCGGCCAATTAAGCCTCAAAGACGACCTCATATGAGAAAAGCTTATACATGGATTGTTTTCGTCTCGTCGAAATGATCGATTTTGATATAAAGATCGTCCCGATCCAAAGTCGTATGCAAAAGTTAGAGCCCGCACAGCACGACCCTGCAGTGCGCAAAATATGACGCCCGGGACCAGACACACATGTGACTATGTCTCATGAGTTGCGTGAATAATTACCTGTTTTGCGCGAGCAATTTGGCCCTGAAGATGGCATTGAATCAAAAAATGTTCAACACCAAAGTTGTTCGTCTCGTCGAAACGGTCAAATTTTCTTTTGGGCTCATCTTCATCCGAGATCGTTTATGGCCTGTGGGGCCTAAAAACCAAACTGATGTTTCAGACCTACCTAAATTCGAGTTCGGTTAATTTTGGAAAGATTTGGACGTGATTTAGAGTTCTTTTCTTGTACGGGAAATCCAGCCGCCTCATAAATTGATGAGAGGTGACGGCCGATTGAACAACACACAATCGATCAAATCATCTTCCACTTTTTATCTTTTATCTTTTCTCCTTAACCATAGTTCTTCTTCTTCCTCGTTCTTCGTCTGTTCTTCTTGTTGCAGGGCGGCAAACCTCGAGGCCCTAGGGGCGATCAGGTCGACCTAGGGCAGCCCATAGCCGCCACGCGCCCTGACGGGGTCCCTCCCGGGCGTGTGGGGTTTCGGGTCTACAAAAGCGCTCGCCGGATTGCTTGCATACCGCGCTTCCGGACGGGTCTCCTTCGACGTGAGCTGCGGTGCATCGCCCTCGATGTTGGAGGTACACGGTGACGTGTTCATGTGCGAACACCTTCCCACCGATACCTAGCAATTGCATCACATATACTCTTGCAGATGTTTTTTGGCAAACTGAAAACTGACATAGCATAAACTGAAATGGACTGCGCAACAGATTTTAACAAAACTTCCTTCCCTCCCGCAGAGAGCATCCTCGCATTCCACCCATCAATTATAGCCTAGACTCTATCAACCAAGTGTTGAAAACAATCACTACGCCCAATCCCCAAATGAGAGGGTAAGCCAAGATACTTATCCGTCATTGCCTCAACCACAATATTTAGTTGTGTACAAACTTCTTCTCTAACCTCGACAGCAGTATTCGGACTGAAAATAATAATGGATTTTGCATCACTAACCAGCTGGCCAGAACTCGCACAATACATGTCAAGTGCATTCCGGACTGATGTGGCATTCGATGCATCCGCTCTCATCAAGATTAGAGAATCATCAGCAAAAAGTAGGTGTGAAACTGATTACAAAAGTTTGTTTAACCTAGAGACGTCGATGCCTTTTTTTACAGGGTAAAGGGATTGTATTGATTATATAATAGTCACATTACAATCCCATAGGATGAGGTCTAATATTTCATCAGGCCCTGATCCTAACCAAACTACTGTCCGTTCCTCTAGACGACCAAAACGAGCAAGCAGATCGCCCACTTGGTTCATTTCCCGGGAGATTTTGTTGACAACGAAACGCCTCCCTTGCTTCATGAGATGCTCCATGTGCTCAACTAGATGACCCGGCTGTGAGCTATCTCGAGATGGATTATTAATCATCTTAGCGACCTCCATGGAATCTGTTTCAAAAAGGACATCCTGCTGACTCCACTTCAGTGCAAGGGACATGCCTTCCATACATGCACTTAGTTCCGCCTCAAGTGCTGATCCGCAACGGCTAAGAAAACGGCAGGAAGAGAAAATAATTCGTCATTGCTCATGTATGACCCATCAATATTCAGCTTCAACATGCCAGCAGGTGGTCCCTCCAAACTATTGGCTGTAGCATGTGTCATATGTGAAACTACAGCCGGGGCCGGTCCATCCACTAAACCTTTTCCTCTGATAACTTGCTCAGTAGTCTGGTTCTTGATCTGCGATAAACTCGCCAGATAACTGCATAAGAAACGTCGGGATCCTTCCACAGATGGAAAAGGCTTGTCATGAGTAAGCTCATCAGGATACGAGCACAGTCCTGGTCAGTGCGTGAGAGTAGGAGCTCCGGGATCCACTCAGTTTGTAGACGCTCTATATCAAGATAAGAGACGTCGATGCCTTTGACCTGATGTTGGCTCATATCCGTACCACTATCATCTCGTTGCAACCGTCTGGTCCTTCTTCGGCATCACCTCGGCATTAAAGCATCTCTAGCAGATCCCGCAAAATCGGGCTGTCCGATATAATAACCGTCGGTTTCTGGGATCCATCCCGTATCCCTGGCCCGAGTAGATCCGCCAAATCGGGCCGTCCCAAAATTTTGTTTTGGGATCCCGCATCCGCGAGCCCAATTCCTCCATATGTGCGGGATTTCACCCATTTTTGGAGGCTCCTCTTTCTGTCGGCGCGAACCACTTCCGCCGGCTTCTGTTTCTCACTTCCATTCCCTGTTGTCGCTGCCACCGCAAATCCCTGCCCCTTGGTGCTGCCTCTGGCTGCCCCGCGCCACCCGAAAGGTCCGCCGCCCTGCGCCACATCAACTCCACCAACTTTCAGCAGCGGGGGTAACTATTTGCGTTCGTGGCTCACCCCCGCCACCGGCGCCATGGATCCGCCCGGGAGCTCGGCGTGTGGGCTCGTTCCCTGCGGATCCGATTGGTTCCGGTGACTCTAAGCGGCGCGCGGCGAGGGAAGAGGGTGAAGGAAATATGCCCTAGAGGCAATAATAAAGTTGTTATTTTATATTTCCTTATTCATGATAAATGTTTATTATTCATGCTAGAATTGTATTGATCAGAAACCTAAATACATGTGTGAATACATAGACAAACACTGTGTCCCTAGTGATCCTCTACTTGACTAACTCGTTGATCAAAGATGGTTAAGATTTCCTAACCATGGACATGAGTTGTCATTTGATAACGGGATCACATCATTAGGAGAATGATGTGATGGACAAGACCCATCCATTAGCTTAGCATAATGATCATTCAGTTTTATTGCTATTGCTTTCTTCATGTCAAATACATATTCCTTCGACTATGAGATTATGCAACTCCCGGATACCGGAGGAATGCCTTGTGTGCTATCAAACGTCACAACGTAACTGGGTGATTATAAAGATGCTCTACAGGTATCTCCGAAGGTGTTTGTTGGGTTGGCATAGATCGAGATTAGGATTTGTCACTTCGAGTATCGGAGAGGTATCTCTGGGCCCTCTCAGTAATACACATCATAAGAAGTCTTGCAAGCAAAGTGACTAATGAGTTAGTTGCAGGATGATGTATTACGGAACGAGTAAAGAGACTTGCTGGTAACGAGATTGAACTAGGTATGAAGATACCGACGATTGAATCTCGGGCAAGTAACATACCGATGGACAAAGGGAATAACGTATGTTGTCATAACGATTCGACCGATAAAGATCTTCGTAGAATATGTAGGAGCCAATATGAGCATACAGGTTCCGCTATTGGTTATTGACCGGAGAGGTGTCTCGGTCATGTCTACATAGTTCTCGAACCCGTAGGGTCCGCACGCTTAACGTTCGATGACGATATAGTATTATATGAGTTATGTGATTTGGTGACCGATTGTTGTTCGGGGTCCCGGATGAGATCACGGACATGACGAGGAGTCTCGAAATGGTCGAGAGGTAAAGATTGATATATAGAACGGTGGTATTCAGACACCGGAAGTGTTCCGGAGGGTACCGGGTACATATCGGGTCACCGGAAGGGGTTCCGGACACCCCTGGCAAAAGATATGGGCCTTATGGGCCAAGAGGTGAAACGCACCAGCCACAAGGGGCTGGTGCGCCCCCCATATGGGCCGGCCAAGAAGGAGAAGGAAAGAGGGGAAGGGAAAGGAAAGAGAGGGAATAGGATTCCCCCTTCCTTCCCTCTCCCCCTCTCTTTCCTCCCCCCTCCGGCAAATAAGGAAGGGAGGGGCGCACCACTTGGGAAACCCCAAGTAGGATTCGGATCCTACTTGAGGCGCCCCCTGGCTGCCTCTCCTCCCCTCCCACCTATATATATGTGGGGAGGGGGCGCGTAGAAGACACAACAACAATTGTTAGCCGTGTGCGGTGCCCCCCTCCACAGTTTACGCCTCCGGTCATATCTTCTTAGTGCTTAGGCGAAGCCCTGCGCGAATCACTTCACCATCACCGTCACCACGCCGTCATGCTGACGGAACTCATCTACTTCCTCGACACCTTGCTGGATCAAGAGGACGAGGGACGTCATCGAGCTGAACGTGTGCAGAACTCGGAGGTGTCGTACGTTCAGTACTTGATCGGTCGCAGCTAGAAGAAGTTCGACTACATCAACCGCGTTGTCAAACGCTTCCGCTTTCGGTCTACGAGGGTACGTAGACACACTCTCCCCCTCGTTGCTATGCATCTCCTAGATAGATCTTGCGTGAGCGTAGGAATTTTTTTGAAATTGCATGCTACGTTTCCCAACAGTGGCATCCGAACCAGGTCTATGTGTAGATGTTATGCACGAGTAGAACAAAAGAGTTGTGGGCGGTGATCGGCATACTGCTTACCACCAATGTCTTATTTTGATTCGGCGGTATTGTTGGATGAAGCGGCCCGGACCAACCTTACATGACCACGTTCATGAGACTGGTTCCACCGACAGACATGCAACTAGTTTTGCATAAAGGTGGCTGGCGAGTGTCTGTTTCTCCTACTTTAGTTGAATCGAATTTGACTGCGGTCGGTCCTTGTTGAAGGTTAAAACAGCAAACTTGATAAATCACCGTTGTGGTTTTGATGCGTAGGTAAGAACGGTTCTTGCTAGAAGCCCGTAGCAGCCATGTAAAACTTGCAACAACAAAGTAGAGGACGTCTAACTTGTTTTTGCAGGGCATGTTGTGATGTGATATGGTCAAGACATGATGTGATATACGTTGTTGTATGAGATGATCATGTTTTGTAAGTTATCGGCAACTGGCAGGAGCCTTATGGTTGTCACTTTATTGTATGAAATGCAAACGCCATGTAATTGCTTTACTTTATCACTATGCGTTAGCGATAGTTGTAGAAGCAATAGTTGGCGAGATGACCACAACGCAACGATGGAGATCAAGGTGTCGAGCCGGTGACGATGGAGATCATGACGATACTTTGGAGATGGAGATCAAAAGCATGAGATAATGATGGCCATATCATGTCACATATTTTGATTGCATGTGATGTTTATCTTTTATGCATCTTATTTTGCTTAGTATGGCGGTAGCATTATAAGATGATCCCTTAAACTAAATTTCAAGGTATAAGTGTTCTCCCTGAGTATGCACCATTGTGACAGTTCGTCGTGTTGAGACACCACGTGATGATCGGGTGTGATAGACTCTACATTCACATACAACGGGTGCAAGACAGTTTTGCACATGCGGAATACTTGGGTTAGACTTGACGAGCCTAGCATGTACAAACATGGCCTCGGAACACTGGAGACCGAAAGGTCGAACGTGAATCATATAGTAGATATGATCAACATAGAGATGTTCACCATTGATGACTACCCCATCTCACGTGATGATCGGACATGGGTTAGTTGATTTGGATCACGTATGATTTAGATGACTTGAGGGATGTCAATCTAAGTGGGAGTTCTTAAGTAATTTGATTAATTGAACTTAATTTATCATGAACTTAGTCCTGATAGTATTTGCATATCTATGTTGTAGATCAATAGCTCACGTATAGCTCCCCTGTTTTATTTTGATATGTTCCTAGAGAAAACTAAGTTGAAAGATGATAGTAGCAATGATGCGGACTGGGTCCGTGATCTGAGGATTATCCTCATTGCTGCATAGAAGAATTATGTCCTTAATGCACCGCTAGGTGACAGACCTATTGCAGGAGCAGATGTAGACGTTATGAACGTTTGGCAAGCTTGATATGATGACTACTTGATAGTTTAGTGCGCCATGCTTTACGGCTTAGAACCGGGACTTCAAAAACGTTTTGAATGCCACGGAGCATATGAGATGTTCCAAGAGCTGAAATTGGTATTTCAGACTCATGCCCGTGTCAAGAGGTATGAGACCTCTGACAAGTAATTTGCCTACAAGATGGAGGAGAATAGCTCAGCAAGTGAGCATGTGTTCAGAATGTCTGAGTACTACAATCGCTTGAATCAAGTGGGAGTTAATCTTCCACATAAGATAGTGATTGACAAAATTCTCTAGTCACTATCACTAAGCTACTAGAACTTCGTGATGAACTATAATATACAAGGGATGACGAAAATGATTCCCAAGCTCTTCGCGATGCTAAAATCGGCAAAGGTATAAATGAAGAAAGAGCATCAAGTATTGATGGTTAACAAGACCACTAGTTTCAAGAAAAAGGGCAAGGGAAAGAAAGGGGAACTTCAAGAAGAATGGCAAGCAAGTTGTCACTCCCGTGAAGAAGCCCAAAGCTGGACCTAAGCCTGAAACTGAGTGCTTCTACTGCAAAGGAAACGGTCACTGGAAGCGGAACTGCCCCAAATACTTGGCGGATAAGAAGGATGGCAAAGTGAACAAAGGTATATTTGATATACATGTTATTGATGTGTATTTTACTAGTATTCATAGTAGCCCCTAGGTATTTGATATCGGTTCAGTTGCTAACATTAGTAATTCGAAACAGGAGTTGCAAAATGAACAGAGACTAGTTAATGACGAGGTGACGATGTGTGTTGGAAGTAATTCCAAGGTTGATAAGATCACCATCGCACACTCCCTCTACCTTCGGGATTAGTGTTGGACCTAAATAAATAAATATTATTTGGTGTTTGCGTTGAGCATGAATATGATTGGATCATGTTTATTGTGATACGGTTATTCATTTAAGTCAGAGAATAATTGTTGTTCTATTTACATGAATAAAACCTTCTATGGTCATACACTCAATGTAAATGGTTTATTGAATCTCGATCATAGTGATACACATATTCATAATATTGATGCCAAAAGATGCAAAGTTGATAATGATAGTGCAACATATTTGTGGCACTGCCGTTTAGGTCATATTGGTGTAAAGCACATGAAGAAACTCCATGCAGATGGGCTTTTGGAATCACTTGATTATGAATCATCTGATACTTGCGAACCATGCCTCATGGGCAAGATGACTAAAACTCCATCCTCCGGAACAATGGAGCGAGCTAATGACTTATTGGAAATAATACATACCGATGTATGCGGTCCGATGAGTGTTGAAGCACGCGTCGGATATCGTTATTTTCTGACCTTCATAGATCATTTAAGTAGGTATGGATATCGTTATTTTCTGACTTTCACAGATCATTTAAGTAGGTATGGATATATCTACTTGATGAAGCACAAGTCTGAAACATTTGAAAAGTTCAAAGAATTTCAGAGTGAAGTGTAGAATCATCGTAACAAGAAAATAAAATTTCTATGATCTGATCGCGGAGGCGAATATTTGAGTTACGAGTTTGGCCTTCATTTAAAACAATGTGGAATAGTTTCACAACTCATGGCACCTGGAACACCACAGCGTAATGGTGTGTCCGAACGTCGTAACCGTACTTTATTAGATATGGTGCGATCTATGATGTCTCTTACCGATTTATCACTATCGTTTTGGGGTTAATTATGCATTAGAGACAGCTGCATTCACGTTAAATAGGGCACCGTCTAAATCCATTGAGACGACACCGTATGAACTGTGGTTTGGCAAGAAACCTAAGCTGTCATTTCTTAAAGTTTGGGGTTGCGACACTTATGTCAAAAGGCTTCAGCCTGATAAGCTCGAACCCAAATCGGAGAAGTGCGTCTTCATAGGATACCCTAAGGAAACAATTGGGTACACTTTCTACCACAGATCCGAAGGCAGGGTCTTTATTGCCAAGAATGGAAACTTTCTAGAGAAGGAGTTTCTCTCGAAAGAAGTGAGTGGGAGGAAAGTAGAACTTGATGAGGTAATTGTACCTTCTCTCGAATTGGAAAGTAGTTCATCAGAGAAAACCGTTCCCGTGATGCCTACACCAACTAGAGAGGAAACTAATGATGATGATCATGAAACTTCGGATCAAGTTACTATAGAACTTCATAGGTCAACCAGAACACGATCCACACCAGAGTGGTACAGGAATCCTGTACTGGAAGTCATGTTACTAGACCAAGGCAAACCTACAAACTATGAAGAAGCTATGATGAGCCCAGATTTCGACAGATGGCTTGAGGCCATGAAATCTGAGATAGGATCCATGTATGAGAACAAAGTGTGGACTTTGGTGGATTTGCCCGATGGTCGCAAGCCATAGAAATAAATGGATCTTCAAGAAGAAGACTGACGCTGATAGTATAGTTACTGTCTACAAAGCTCGACTTGTCGCGAAATGTTTTCGACAAGTTCAAGGGGTTGACTACGATGAGACTTACTCACCCGTAGCGATGCTTAAGTCCATCCGAATCATGTTAGCAATTGCCGCATTTTATGATTATGAAATCTGGCAAATGGACGTCAAAACTGCATTCCTTAATGGATATCTCAAAGAAGAGTTGTATATGATGCAACCAGAAGGTTTTGTCGATCCTAAAGATGCTAACAAAGTGTGCAAGCTCCAGCGATACATCTATGGACTGGTGCAAGCATCTCGGAGTTGGAATATATGCTTTGATAAGGTGATCAAAGCATATGGTTTTATACAGACTTATGGTGAAGCCTGTATTTACAAGAAAGTGAGTGGGAGCTCTGTAGCATTTCTAATATTATATGTGGATGACATATTGTGGATTGGAAATGATGTAGAATTTCTGGATAGCATAAAAGGATACTTGAATAAGAGTTTTTCAATGAAAGACCTCGGTGAAGCTGCTTATATATTGGGCATCAAGATCTATAGGGATAGTTCGAGACGCTTAATAGGACTTTCACAAAGCACATACCTTGATAAAGTTTTGAAGAAGTTCAAAATGGATCAGTCAAAGAAAGGGTTCTTGCCTGTGTTGCAAGGTGTGAAATTGAGTAAGACTTAAAGCCCGACCACGGCAGAAAATAGAGAGAGAATGAAAGTCATTCCCTATGCCACAGCCATAGGTTCTATAAAGTATGCCATGCTGTGTACCAAACCTGTTGTGTACCTTGCCATGAGTTTGGCAAGGGGGTACAATAGTGATTCAGGAGTAGATCACTAGACAGCGGTCAAAATTATCCTTAGAGGCTTAAGGAAATATTTCTCGATTATGGAGGTGATAAAGAGTTCGTCGTAAAGAGTTACGTCGATGCAAGCTTTTTACCGATCCAGATGACTCTGAGTCTCAATCTGGATACGTATTGAAAGTGGGAGCAATTAGCTAGAGTAGTACCATGCAGAGCATTGTAGACATAGAAATTTACAAATATACATACGGATTTGAATGTGACAGATCCGTTGACTAAACTTCTCTCACAAGCAAAACATGATCACACCTTAGTACTCTTTGGGTGTTAATCACATGGCAATGTGAACTAGATTATTGACTCTAGTAAACCCTTTGGGTGTTGGTCACATGGCGATGTGAACTATGGGTGTTAATCACATGACGATGTGAACTATTGGTGTTAAATCACATGGCGATGTGAACTAGATTATTGACTCTAGTGCAAGTGGGAGACTGAAGGAAATATGCCCTAGAGGCAATAATAAAGTTGTTATTTTATATTTCCTTATTCATGATAAATGTTTATTATTCATGCTAGAATTGTATTGATCGGAAACCTAAATACATGTGTGAATACATAGACAAACACTGTGTCCCTAGTGAGCCTCTACTTGACTAGCTCGTTGATCAAAGATGGTTAAGGTTTCCTAACCATGGACATGAGTTGTCATTTGATAACGGGATCACATAATTAGGAGAATGATGTGATGGACAAGACCCATCCGTTAGCTTAGCATAATGATCGTTCAGTTTTATTGCTATTGATTTCTTCATGTCAAATACATATTCCTTCGACTATGAGATTATGCAACTCCCGGATACCAGAGGAATGCCTTCTGTGCTATTGTAACACCCCTGTGTAACTACCACTGTGATCAGCTGCTAATATTGCCAAGTCATATCATTTGCAGTGCCTAGTCATAGTGGTTAACCAAAACAATTCAAACTCCATTCTGAAAATCAACTCAAATTCAAAAGTGCAAAATAAATTTGCTCAAACACCTTTGGAAAAAATGTTCACTAATTAGCAAATATTCCAGAGGCACTAATAATAATATAACCATTGATACTTGGATTGGATAAGTGGTTCAAACCACATGAAACAGTACCAAAAAAACCATATGAAATTCATTTCAAATTCAAATATAATCCAAATTTGCCTAAACCAATTTTTGGTGGAAGGGAATATTGCATTGTAATATTGGGGACAATTCTCATACTTTACAAAAATGCAAAAGTGCCCTAACTAATACAAAACAGAAAAGAATTAAAGAAAATAGAAAGCAGAGAAAGGAAAATAAGAAAAGGCCACTGTGCACTGCCACTAGTGCACGGTGCCTAGAGCCAGCCCATCTGGCCCATTACCTCCTTCTCTCTCCTGTGCGTGTCGCCGCCGCTGTGGCCGAGCTCGCGCTCGCCGTCCGCGCACCGACACGCCAGTGCCACCGACAAAACAGGGACGAGGAGGGGATAAGGGCGAGCCGTTCCCTCTCCCCCTGGTCCTCCCCGTCACTTCTCCCCTCTCCCATCGCTCGCTCCGTTCTTCTTCCTCCTCAGATCCATCGAAGCAGAGCGCCACCGCCGCCGCGTTCCGTCGTTCGCCGCGGCCACAGACCCTGCCTCGCCGCCTCTCCGTGCCTGTCATCTCCGCCGACGAACGCTGCGTCGATCAGTGCCACCGGGCGGAGCCGGGCCTTTCTGCATCGAGCACACCATCCTCGTCTTCCTCCTCGGATCCCCGGCGAACTCCGGCGACCTCGAGCTGCCCTGCTGCTCCTAATCTGTCAACGGTCTTTCGTGACCACTCGGTGAGCTCCCCTCTTTCCTCTTCGCCGCCTTGCGTTGCCTGACGTCGCCTGTAGCTAGCTGCCATCGCTGACCGTGCGCTCGCCGCCGCTGAGCACCTCGCCGCCATGGCCATGGCCTCTGTCTAGCCCGCCTGAGCACGGCATCGTGCTCCTGGTGCTTCCAGGAGCCGAACGCAACCGCACACACGCTTCCTCGTGCTCTCCAGCACCTAGCCCGGCGAGTGTCCGAGCACGCCTCCGCCTCTGCTCGCCGCCGGCACCATCTCCGGCCAAGTCCGGCCAAGCTACTGGTACGGTTCGACGCGGCGCACTCTAAGCTTTCGAGCGCACCCAAGAACGCGCGAAATGGTGGCCTGTGGCGCGATTCCGACGCCGGCCACGCCCCTCCGCCGTGTTTTGACGTCGCCGCCGGCGAGCCGCCGGTCACCGCCGACGTGGCACACCTGGGGCCACCCCTGGGTCACTGCCCGTGGGCCCAGTGGCCCCGTTGACTGGTTTGACCAGTCAACGCGCTGACGTGGCGGCCCTGTGACTATGACAGGCGGGCCCCACCGCAATTAGTTAATTAAAAATGTTTTAAAAATTAAAAGTTAATTAGTTATACTAATTGTCTCACTGACAGATGGGGCCCACTCACTAATTAACCCTGCTAATTAGATTAATCCACTGTTAGGCTAAACAGAGACTGACATGTGGGTCCCACTTGACCCACATGTCAGGTTTGACTCTGGTCAGCGAGTCAGTTGACTGCTGACGTCATCCTTGCATCACGCTGATGTCATAATTCATTCTGTTAATAAAAATAATTCCAGAAAATCAATAAATCTTTAAAAATTAATAACTTTTAAACCGTAGCTCAGATCGAAAAAGTTAAAACATGAAAGTTGCTCAGAACGACGAGATGAGTCTGATCGTGCCGTCTGTTTCCCTGACGGAACCTCCTAAGTAGGAGAACTCGTAACTCTGAGCCCGAATCTGGTAGATGAATAATGCATGCATGCCGGTAAATAAATCTCAGATTAATTCTAAAAATAACCAAAATGACTTAGAGGCATATTTAGGCAACCCTGCACTGCATCATAGCATCGCACGCACTGTGTGGCATCTGTTTGCATTATATTTACTTGTTTCTTCCCCCTCCTCTCTTTTGGTAGACCCCGACGTTACCGTAGCTCCTGAGGCAGACGCCACTCCGGAGTACGACTACGTCCCCGACGATCAGGCCCTTGCCGTCGAGCAGACAGGCAAGCACCCCCATTTTGAGCATTCCAATATCGCCCACTCTCTTATCTCTTATGCTTGCATTAGAAGTTACTGCTGCTACTGTTGTCCTATATCTGCTGTATAGCCTGTATTATTGTAGCCTACTTTTGATACCTGCCTGTTCTCCTAAACTGTTTAGTATAGGATGGGTAGAGCCTTATCAGAGACCCACTTGTCCCGACTGCCCCGCTGGACTCTCAGAAGACCCGAGCAACGGGATCGAAGATCAGACCCTGACACCGCACGTCACTTTCCCTTTAAATTGCTCGACACTACTGGGTTAATATCGAGTGCCGAGGGTGATACCTCGTCAGCACTTCTGATGATAACCTTGTAGGTTAGTTAATCGGTCGTGGTAAGCGAGGGTGATTCCTCCTACACCACCCCCGATAATGACAACATCGAGCAACTGTTCAAGTGTGGACCTCGAGGGTGATACCTCCTTCGTTCACCCTTGACGAGGACATCAGGTGGGACTCCATCGAGGGTGTTTCCTCAGGGTTCCCTTGGTATTAGACACACGGTTACTGTTGTTACTGTGACTTATACTGAAACATGATACTAAAGACGGGTCGGCCCTGAGGGGTACCCGCATGAGCATGAATGCGAAGTGATGTGGAGTCGGGTTGACCTGAGAGGTGCCCGCGAGATAACTACAAGGCGTGGCCGGGCCTTCTTAGCCCTTGCCGCAAGTCCTCGAGACGGGGCGACGGGGTCACATCGATTGTGAGTCTCTGCTCGTTTCTGCGCGCTCCTAAACCACTAAACGGTTTGGATATTTGATCCGAGGGGCCTCTGGACCGATAGCACTAACCATCACGTGGGCATAGTATGGGCGTTCTGCGTCGTATACTTCAATCGAAGCTTAATAGACGTCAGCAAGACTGTTGCGGCGTATCGTTTGGCCGAGGCCGGGCATGACCCAGAAAAGTGTGTCCGGCCGGAGTTAATCGAGCGTGGTGGGTAAGTTGGTGCACCCCTGCAGGGAAGAAACTTCTATCGATAGCATGTCCTACGGTAACGGACACTCGGAGTTGTATCCCGATCGGTACAACTAGAACATGACTTGAGATGAGAACTGGATAGTACGGCTCTGGGATTGCTTTCTCGCAGGGAGTCGAGGAAGAATCTCTGGCCAAGGTTGATGATGCTACTACTACTTTACATTATGTTATTCTGCTCTCATCTTATGCTGCAAGACTGTTGAAGATGCTGAAGATGCTAGTCTTCGATAGGACTAGGCCTTCCCCTCTATTCTGGCATTTCTGCAGCCCAGTCCACATATACAGCCCCCTTTGAAAATGTTGCATATGTAGTGTAGATCCTTGCTTGCTGAGTACTTCGGATGAGTACTCACGTTTGCTTTATTTTCCTTTTTCCCCCTTTATCCCTTTGTCGCATCCAGACGACGGAGCCCCGGAGCCAGTTGTCCCCGTCGACGACCACTACTACTACCAGCCCGGAGAGTACTACTACTACGAGGAGCCGACCGACGACCAGGAGTAGGATTCGGAGGGTCCAGGGCAGGAGGCCTACGCCTTTCGATCGTAGTATTTTATTTTGCCCCGCCTCTGTGAAGGCTTATCTCTCTCTCTCTGTAATATATCTGTACCCAGATATCTAATGCTTCCGCTGACACTTGTATGCCATTGAGCTATGTATTCGAGCCCTCGAGGCCCTGGCTTGTAAAATTAAGCTTGTATGAATTTATTTATGTTTTAGAGTTGTGTTGTGATATCTTCAAGTGAGTCCTTAGGCTTGATCATGTGCATTTGCGTGTATGGTTAGTGCACGATTAAGCCGGGGTCGTCACAGCTATCAAACGTCACAACGTAACTGGGTGATTATAAAGATGCTCTACAGGTATCTCCGAAGGTGTTTGTTGGGTTGGCATAGATTGAGATTAGGATTTGTCACTCCGAGTATCGAAGAGGTATCTCTGGGCCCTCTCGGTAATACACATCATAAGAAGTCTTGCAAGCAAACTGACTAATGAGTTAGTTGCAGGATGATGTATTACAGAATGAGTAAAGAGACTTGCCGGTAACGAGATTGAACTAGGTATGAAGATACCGATGATCGAATCTCGGGCAAGTAACATACCGATGGACAAAGTGTGGCACCCCGGCTCAGAGTAAACCGGAATGCCCCGTATTCCAGCCCAAGAACGAGTCTTCTGGAATACGGCACTGTTGGCATAGAACAAATCAGCTCTTTATTACTATGGATATGGTTACAAAGGGTACATGGATTACATCGGCACGGCGACACTACGCCTTCCCGGGGTAGCTCTATGCTAACAGCGAAGTAACTCTCTCGGCAGCGGAACAGCGACGACGGTGATGGACTCCACTCCGCAGGGACTCTGGCTAGAACGCGTATCCTAGGTCGCAAACTCAGGATCCTCGACAAGCAAGCAATCATGGCATGACCTGCAAACTGGCATGACACGCCAGGTGAGTACTTTGAATGTACTCGCAAGCTCACAACAAACATCAGCATTAAAGCAAAACAACATCATAGCAATCCAAAATTAACAAGCAGGGTTATCCAGCAAGATAACTTCTGAAGTAAATGCAATAAGGTAAGGTATATTTAATTCATACTCCGAACAATCTCAGGCTCCAATCCGAACCTATACCAAGTCCAATCCCCAAGCATGTGGTCATCCGACCACTCAACTCACAGCCATCCCATGGCTAACATATCAAATACCTGATTCCATCTGCACGACAAGTCTGACAAATTTACTCTCCTCCGGGTTGTCTCACAACCCTCAGAATACTCATGAACCACCGAGTACTTCTGATCATACGACGAGTTCTTCCATCATTATCATCACTACCATGGTTGACCACCTAGTGAGGTCTGGACGGACTGTCCAATACCGTGGACACGGCTATTCGAATAGATTTTACACTCTGCAGAGGTTGCGCACTTTACCCACACTATGAAGGACTGACCTCGTGGTCCCATTCGGGTGGACCAGCGTTGCTCCAACGAAACCTGCCTGACTCGTGACTCTCCCATCGTACCACCGGCAATCGCACTCCCTCGGAGTCAAGCCTTGGGTGGCCCCTTGTCACCTCGTGACACTTGCCACCGTCGTGGCCAAACTATACTGTCCCAAACGGGGACGCCGGCACAAAACTCAACTGGGCTCACAAGGTTATCGCCGCCTACCGGGCCAGGGTAGCGCGCACGCATAACCTTCCCTGTCGGGCGGTACCGGTGAAAGAGCACGCGATCAGACCAAGTCAAGGTTATCCCATACCGGCAAATGTGGCTGCACGGATAAGTCCGGACAGGTGACTCAAGGTCAACCATGAAATATCTAATCCCCGAATAATATTTCCGTCATGGCTGACACTCCGATAACCAGTATGCTTAAGCCACTGCTACTAATTCATCTCTACGAACTGCCGGATGAACTCCAAAATAATCATAGACAGTGATCTCAACATCACAGTATCAACCAGTGGGTAAGCTACTAGTCACTAATAATCCGGTATTCAACATGGTAGTCACCTATCCGAGAATTAACTCGAATATTGCATAATCCAATCCATTTCACAGCTACTCATACTTGCCGATAAAGTAAATAGTCAAACTATGACATTGCAATGCGATGATGCAGATGAGAGTTGTGGCTTGCCTGGAGATGAAGGAACCATCGGGAAGAAGTGCGGAATGGTCGCGGAGGAAGTTGCCGGAAACAGTTCTCTCTCGGAGGGGCTGTTTACGGTCAAGGGCAAAAGGGTCATTTTCACAGTGGGACCACATAGTGAAAATGATACCAACACGACGGGCTCGACGAGACGAAGACGTGGGCGTTGGATTCACCTCGATCAGAGTTACGGATAAAAAGTTATAGCCGTTCGAAGTACAGGGACCAATCTGCAAATAAATTATTCATAGACAGGCCCCTGGCGGCTAAACAGAAAGCGCACTCGGCTGAAATACGTCTTCTACACGGGAAAACGATTTCTCAGCCGAAGTAGATTCAAAATACGCTTTCTTTAGATGAAAACGTATTCTCTAGAATACGTCTCCACTTAAAACTGCGCGGGCCCGGGGTGGGGTCGACGCCTGTGAGGCTTACAGGCGGGGCCTACGGCTGACCTCCCTCTCTCTCCTGTCTCCTTCTTCTTCCTCCCGAGGACCAGAACAGAGGAGGCGAGGCACAGGCGAGGCCGACGCCGGACCGGCGACTCAGGCCGACTCTGACCGAGCTCCGGCCACCGGCGGGTGCAGAAGACGACGCCGCGCCCGGCAAGGGGCCCTCGTGCGTTGGGGAGAGGCCGTAGCTGCGGGGGCATTGGCGGACAGAGGAGGCGGACAGGGCACGGCTGGCGACCGAAGCTGCTGCCTCCGGCCACCCCCAGCCAAGGCAGGGGCACCGGTGGCCTCAGGGGGCGGCGCCGCATCCATCCCGCAGCGAAACGGGGGCCGGGACGGGCTCTGGCCACGACGGTGTGAACTCCGGCAGAAGCGGCCTCCGGCTGATCTCGGGCGAGGCGACGGCGGCTCCGGTGATGGAACGAGGTAGTGGGGAGGGTAAATGGAGCTCAATGAAGACGCTGGTGAGGTCAGAATGGAGAGAGAGGGCTCGGCCTCCTCGAATTTGAGCACGAGGTGGCGGCAGCCATGGAGGCAATGGGCGGCGGGGAGGGCTTTTCCGGCTCGGGCAGGTGGCTAGGGAGGGGTAGTCGAGTGCGGTGAGTGCGATGGTGAGGTCGGGAGGGGCTCGGAAGGCCCTTATATAGGCGAGCGACGAGGAGGTCCGGGCACGGCCACGGTGCCACGTGCACCGGCGTCCCGATGCTTCGGGAGCTCGCCTGGAGGGGAGGAGAAGCATCCGCGAGCTTCACGGAGGGCGGAGAGGGTTCAGGCGCGGCCGGGGAGGTTCGGGAGGGCTCCATCGACCGGTTACGTCGGCGACAGGGGCGGCCATGTTACGGGCGCGGCTGTGCACTACACAGGAAGAGACGGGAGAGGGGGAATTTATCTAGGGAGGAAGGCGACGACGAGGGGAGGCTGTTGGACATGATCGTTCGCGCGGGAACGACAAGGAGGAGAGGGGCCCCGACAAGAAACGACGCAGCTCATGACCACTGCTCGCCAGGGCGGCGGTCACCACGTGGACGCGGCGTTTCCACGTGTCCTAGTCAACTCCACCAAGTCAACTCGATCGGTCATTCAACATATGAGGTCAAGGAGGAAAGAAACGAGCATAGTGGCACTCGAGGTGACCACAGCTAGCAGGTCTATCCAGAACAGCAAGGTGTTTGGAGTGGGCTGGGGGAGATTGAGCAGGATCTAGACTCTGATATTTGGCATGGGGTGATAACATGCTAAGATGATCACGATGGCCAAGTTTCAGTCCAAATGGAGGAGTGTAGATAGCACTTGCTGTTCAAATGACCATACTGTCCAGAATTGCAAATATTGAAGTGGCACTCACATATCACATGGGATTGGGATGAAATTTGGAGGAGATGATTGATATGGGCATATGAAGGTACTGTATAAATTTCATACCATTTGGATATACCAAAATGGTACTTCCTTCACAGTGCCTGAATCTGGACAGAAACTAGATGGAATTCTTGGGAGAAATTGGCTAGATATATTGAGCCCAAATTTTATGGAGAAGTGAGATATGGGTAGAAGCATGTTCTGGAAATTATTCATGAATTATGGAGCAATAAAAATTATAGTTGCTTCACAACCCATAATAATTACCAGAAACAAAGATTTGATGCTGTGATCACATTGATGATTGGATAGGATTGAAACTTGGTGGAGAGTCATGAATTGAGCATAGGAAGATACTTGCAAAATTTCAACTCATTTGGATACTCCTAGCTAGCACTTGCTTCACAAAGATTCCAGTTGCCCAGAAACTTTGGAAATTAGCCAAGAGAGATTTATTATCCAAATAAAGTTGAATTTTGGCATGTGGCAATGATATGGATAGGAAAGAGTGCACAAAAAGTTTGAGAGCAAGCAAGCAGATATAAAGGGTACTTGCTTCACAAACTGCCAGCTGGGGCAGAATCAGAAAAGGAATATTTGGGAAATATTTTTGGGCATGGCAAGGAATATTTTGACATATCTGTATAAGATATGTCCCAAAGGATTTATGGGAATTATTTGAGAATTTTGGGAATGATAGAAATATGAGTTGCTTCACAACTCAGGGCAAACAGAGTTATTCCTTTAATAGAAAAAGGAATATTCCCAAGAAAAGAGTATTGGGATTAGTCCAGGATGGAAATGGCGAGGTCTTGGGATGGTTTTGAGGTTGGCAAGCCACTCGGGAAGAAAAATGAAGGGTGATCCATCTAGGTTTCAAGACCACTAAGTCACAGAAAAGCAAATCCGGACCAAAATTAAAAGCAAAAGAAAATGGGCAAAATCCAGGGTGTTACAAACCTACCCCCCTTAAAGAAATCTCGTCCTCGAGATTTGGTTGCTCAGGGATCAAACTTGAATATTTCCACTTAAGGAAACCGTTTCCAACTCGGGTTTCCTTTTGACCTTTGTATAATGTTCCTGCTGAATTTCATATGACTGACTGCCTTGCTTCAGGGTGGTTTGCTTTACTTGACCCTTTTCTGGCAAATCTTAACTCATTTATTACTCTGACTTTACTCCTTTTTTTTCTGCTACCATGTCTGGGGCAATAAATTATTCTGACCGAACTATGTGTCCTGTTCATAAGTCTGAGGGTGGTTCCTCATGGACGTGTCATGACGGGGTCCAATATGAACAACCGTTCACTAAGTTGTGAACAGATTCTCTTGGTGGACACAAAATCTTTTACTCATTTCAGTGGGTGACTTCAAATGGATGTGTGTCCACCAGGCTCAAAACAATACTATGAGTCGTACCGTTCTCCAGGCGGAATCTGACTTCTCGCACGGATTGCTGAGTCATCTCGGGTATCTCCATTGGCTCGGGTATAAAGCTCCTGCCAAATGTTTGATTGTCACCTGTCGTGACCAGCATAAAGGTGTACGGTGATATTATCCATAGACTTGACTGACAATGGTCCTGGCAGTAGAGTCTTGTTCATGGCAGGTTAGTCTTTAACCGATTCCCATATGTGAGGACACATGCTTTGAGACTGTTGTTCATCCTT
Organism: Thinopyrum elongatum; assembly: GCA_011799875.1. Taxonomy (NCBI): domain Eukaryota; kingdom Viridiplantae; phylum Streptophyta; class Magnoliopsida; order Poales; family Poaceae; genus Thinopyrum; species Thinopyrum elongatum. The sequence goes on along the minus strand of CM022302.1, from coordinate 74,292,950 downwards.
CTGACCACACAGTCTGTCAGTATTCCTATATGGATGGTAGGCCGTGTAGTACCTTAACATAGTTGCTGAATTTGAACTGCTGAGTTATTCTTTCGATTGACCTAACCCGCTTGGTTGCATTTTTCTGACAATTCTGAGCATATCTGGTTGGCTGAACGGGTTGTCTCGATATGGGGTCCTTGCAAATGGAATAGACCCCGTGGGTGTGTACCCATGGTGGTCGGTATCTAACCCGATTACTCTGAGTATCTATACCATGTTGATCTTGCAACCATTATCATACCTTTATGGCCAAATCTTTGCTCCTTCATTATGGTTCTCTTTGCCTGGATCCTTTATCAAAGGAGCTTGCCTTATGTGTTCTTTGATTCTCCGTGTGACCATGGGTGTTGTCAGGTGCAATATTCCGGCAGGCATATTACTTTACAAGTTGTAGCTGTAGGTAACGATCGTCTGAACCCTTGGGTAAAACCGGCAAATAAACCAGTATCCACCAGAACGGTCTTTACAACTCAGATCTGGGACTTTTACTGGAATAACTCAACCCTGACTCAAGACGGCTGAAAAGCAGCTCAGAGCATGAGACGGTGTCGATAAGAAGAAGGTAGCAACTCCCTAAGACGGCCAAAAAAATAGCTCAGAGCATAGGGTCATTGCTACGAAGAGAAATTCAACAGCTGCCCGAGACGGCCGAAAAGCAGCTCAGAACACGGACAGTTGTTGACAAGAGAAATAAAAATCGGCATCCACCCCGGACGGCTGGAAATAGCTCAGAACACAGGCGTGGTGCCGTCACCAAAGAAAGACAGACAAGGGTTCATTCGTGTCCCATACAGCTCACTATTATGTAGATACCTTACCGTTTCTGCTGTCGGTTACTTGTTGTATGCAACAGGGTATTCGGCTATCCTTCTTGCTGAACACTAAGTACATTCTGGCTTGCTTCCAAGACATGGTCGGGTTCAAATTGTACTCATAGCAGACTCAAACCTTGCATATATGAATCATACCTTCGGCACGGAATGCACTATGGATCATGCACACATCTTGCCTTCTTGCTGATTTGATCATTGCCGCTGTGAAAATTGCACACTGAGGTATACTTGATGCTGATAATCAATCCAGCCAGGATATCATTTATAATCAGACCAAATATTCCCAATATCAGGCAGTCGGCGAGAAATTCCATATTGCTGGGCTGAGCTTCCAAATGGCTGTCTCTTCACTGACTCTTTGGGTTCAGGGTCGGTGAGCAACTTCCTTAAGGGGAAAATAAGGTAACACCAAGGGCCCAAAGAAACAAAAGAAACGACTAAACAAAAGCACACAAAACAAGCAAGATCACACACACAAGCAATATCACATTCTAAAACTATTCACGGCAATAATATGCATTCCTAGTTAAGCACACAAATCTCGCAAGAACTCCGGTATTACGGTCTAACATGCTGTGGCGATGTGCACGAAAGTGAATCAATGTGTGGAAGGAAGTTGGTGTAAACAAGGCTACACCAAACGCGGGCTTAACATGGATGGAACCGGTGGCGAGGACGAACTTGGTGGTCGGGGGTCGGAACACAGAAGTTACGACCACATCATCATCAAGCGTACGGAAGAAAACCGTACACGTCCAAAGAATAGGTGGCGAAATAAGATAGTGGTGGAGAGAAAGGCTTGCAGGCATTGCCCTTTTCTGATAACAAGGATCAGTAAGGGTTACCGAAACGGTTAGTGGAATGGCACGATCCGGGATAGAACTTGTCTATCACCGAAACGATAGGGTGACTGAAGAGAATATATTGGTGTGGTACCGGTGCATCAATCTTGCTAGTGATCGACACCACCAAGCACCTTGGCATCACTCCGCTACGACGAAGATGACACCACACCAAGGAACAAATATGCAAACTGGAGAGCGCAGGTAGTGAATCGAAACCGATGCCACCCACACTCGCCAGATCCATCGTTAGTGATAAAATATCTAGTCTATATGCATGCTATGCACAAACAAATGCAACAAACAAGTGCAGCAAACCAACCGGGTCCTAAACTACCGGTTACTAACGCTCGCACCTAGATCGCGCGTCCTATAGCCAGACCTGCTCTGATACCAACTTCTGTGGCACCCCGGCTCAGAGTAAACCGGAACGCCCCGTATTCCAGCCCAAGAACGAGTCTTCTGGAATACGGCACTGTTGGCATAGAACAAATCAGCTCTTTATTACTATGGATATGGTTACAAAGGGTACATGGATTACATCGGCACGGCGACACTACGCCTTCCCGGGGTAGCTCTATGCTAACAGCGAAGTAACTCTCTCGGCAGCGGAACAGCGACGACGGTGATGGACTCCACTCCGCAGGGACTCTGGCTAGAACGCGTATCCTAGGTCGCAAACTCAGGATCCTCGACAAGCAAGCAATCATGGCATGACCTGCAAACTGGCATGACACGCTAGGTGAGTACTTTGAATGTACTCGCAAGCTCACAACAAACATCAGCATTAAAGCAAAACAACATCATAGCAATCCAAAATTAACAAGCAGGGTTATCCAGCAAGATAACTTCTGAAGTAAATGCAATAAGGTAAGGTATATTTAATTCATACTCCGAATAATCTCAGGCTCCAATCCGAACCTGTACCAAGTCCAATCCCCAAGCATGTGGTCATCCGACCACTCAACTCACAGCCATCCCATGGCTAACATATCAAATACCTGATTCCATCTGCACGACAAGTCTGACAAATTTACTCTCCTCCGGGTTGTCTCACAACCCTCAGAATACTCATGAACCACCGAGTACTTCTGATCATACGACGAGTTCTTCCATCATTATCATCACTACCATGGTTGACCACCTAGTGAGGTCTGGACGGACTGTCCAATACCGTGGACACGGCTATTCGAATAGATTTTACACTCTGCAGAGGTTGCGCACTTTACCCACACTATGGAGCACTGACCTCGTGATCCCATTCGGGTGGACCAGCGTTGCTCCAACAAAACTTGCCTGACCCGTGACTCTCCCATCGTACCACCGGCAATCGCACTCCCTCGGAGTCAAGCCTTGGGTGGCCCCTTGTCACCTCGTGACACTTGCCACCGTCGTCGCCAAACTATACTGTCCCAAACGGGGACGCCGGCACAAAACTCAACTGGGCTCACAAGGTTATCGCCGCCTACCGGGCCAGGGTAGCGCGCACGCATAACCTTCCCTGTCGGGCGGTACCGGTGAAAGAGCACGCGATCAGACCAAGTCAAGGCCGTCCCATACCGGCAAATGTGGCTGCACGGATAAGTCCGGACAGGTGACTCAAGGTCAACCATGAAATATCTAATCCCCGAATAATAATTCCGTCATGGCTGACACTCCGATAACCAGTATGCTTAAGCCACTACTACTAATTCATCTTTACGAACTGTCGGATGAACTCCAAAATAATCATAGACAGTGATCTCAACATCACAGTATCAACCAGTGGGTAAGCTACTAGTCACTAATAATCCGGTATTCAACATGGTAGTCACCTATCCGAGAATTAACTCGAATATTGCATAATCTAATCCATTTCACAGCTACTCATACTTGCCGATAAAGTAAATAGTCAAACTATGACATTGCAATGCGATGATGCAGATGAGAGTTGTGGCTTGCCTGGAGATGAAGGAACCATCGGGAAGAAGTGCGGAATGGTCGCGAAGGAAGTTGCCGGAAACAGTTCTCTCTCAGAGGGGCTGTTTACGGACAAGGGCAAAAGGGTCATTTTCACAGTGGGACCACATAGTGAAAATGATACCAACATGACGGGCTCGACGAGACGAAGACGTGGGCGTTGGATTCACCTCGATCGGAGTTACGGATAAAAAGTTATAGCCGTTCGAAGTACAGGGACCAATCTGCAAATAAATTATTCACAGACAGGCCCCTGGCGGCTAAACAGAAAGCGCACTCGGCTGAAATACGTCTTCTACACGGGAAAACGATTTCTCAGCCGAAGTAGGTTCAAAATACGCTTTCTTTAGATGAAAACGTATTCTCTAGAATACATCTCCACTTAAAACTGCGCGGGCCCGGGGTGGGATCGACGCCTGTGAGGCTTACAGGCGGGGCCCACGGCTGACCTCCCTCTCTCTCCTGTCTCCTTCCTCTTCCTCCCGAGGACCAGAACAGAGGAGGCGAGGCACAGGCGAGGTCGACGCCGGACCGGCGACTCAGGCCGACTCTGACCGAGCTCCGGCCACCGGCGGGTGCAGAAGACGACGCCGCGCCCGGCAAGGGGCCCTCGTGCGTTGGGGAGAGGCCGTAGCTGCGGGGGCATTGGCGGACAGAGGAGGCGGACAGGGCACGGCTGGCGACCGAAGCTGCTGCCTCCAGCCACCCCCAGCCAAGGCAGGGGCACCGGTGGCCTCAGGGGGCGGCGCCGCATCCATCCCGCAGCGAAACGGGGGCCGGGAAGGGCTCTGGCCACGACGGTGTGAACTCCGGCAGAAGCGGCCTCCGGCTGATCTCGGGCGAGGCGACGGCGGCTCCGGTGATGGAACGAGGTAGTGGGGAGGGTAAATGGAGCTCAATGAAGACGCTGGTGAGGTCAGAACGGAGAGAGAGGGCTCGGCCTCCTCGAATTTGAGCACGAGGTGGCGGCGGCCATGGAGGCAATGGGCGGCGGGGAGGGCTTTTCCGGCTCGGGCAGGTGGCTAGGGAGGGGTAGTCGAGTGCGGTGAGTGCGATGGTGAGGTCAGGAGGGGCTCGGAAGGCCCTTATATAGGCGAGCGACGAGGAGGTCCGGGCACGGCCACGGTGCCACGTGCACCGGCGTCCCGATGCTTCGGGAGCTCGCCTGGAGGGGAGGAGAAGCATCCGCGAGCTTCACGGAGGGCGGAGAGGGTTCAGGCGCGGCCGGGGAGGTTCGGGAGGGCTCCATCGACCGGTTACGTCGGCAACAGGGGCGGCCATGTTACGGGCGCGGCTGTGCACTGCACAGGAAGAGACGGGAGAGGGGGGAATTTATCCAGGGAGGAAGGCGACGACGAGGGGAGGCTGTTGGACATGATCGTTCGCGCGGGAATGACAAGGAGGAGAGGGGCCCCGACAAGAAACGACGCAGCTCATGACCACTGCTCGCCAGGGCGGCGGTCAACACGTGGACGCGGCGTTTCCACGTGTCCTGGTCAACTCCACCATGTCAACTCGATCGGTCATTCAACATATGAGGTCAAGGAGGAAAGAAACGAGCATAGTGGCACTCGAGGTGACCACAGCTAGCAGGTCTATCCAGAACAGCAAGGTGTTTGGAGTGGGCTGGGGGAGATCGAGCAGGATCTAGACTCTGATATTTGGCATGGGGTGATAACATGGTAAGATGATCACGATGGCCAAGTTTCAGTCCAAATGGAGAAGTGTAGATAGCACTTGCTGTTCAAATGACCATACTGTCCAGAATTGCAAATATTGAAGTGGCACTCACATATCACATGGGATTGGGATGAAATTTGGAGGAGATGATTGATATGGGCATATGAAGGTACTGTATAAATTTCATACCATTTGGATAAACCAAAATGGTACTTCCTTCACAGTGCCTGAATCTGGACAGAAACTAGATGGAATTCTTGGGAGAAATTGGCTAGATATATTGAGCCCAAATTTTATGGAGAAGTGAGATATGGGTAGAAGCATGTTCTGGAAATTATTCATGAATTATGGAGCAATAAAAATTATAGTTGCTTCACAACCCATAATAATTACCAGAAACAAAGATTTGATGTTGTGATCACATTGATGATTGGATAGGGTTGAAACTTGGTGGAGAGTCATGAATTGAGCATAGGAAGATACTTGCAAAATTTCAACTCATTTGGATACTCCTAGCTAGCACTTGCTTCACAAAGATTCCAGTTGCCCAGAAACTTTGGAAATTAGCCAAGAGAGATTTATTATCCAAATAAAGTTGAATTTTGGCATGTGGCAATGATATGGATAGGAAAGAGTGCACAAAAAGTTTGAGAGCAAGCAAGCAAATATAAAGGGTACTTGCTTCACAAACTGCCAGCTGGGGCAGAATCAGAAAAGGAATATTTGGGAAATATTTTTGGGCATGGCAAGGAATATTTTGACATATCTGTATAAGATATGTCCCAAAGGATTTATGGGAATTATTTTAGAATTTTGGGAATGATAGAAATATGAGTTGCTTCATAACTCAGGGCAAACAGAGTTATTCCTTTAATAGAAAAAGGAATATTCCCAAGAAAAGAGTATTGGGATTAGTTCAGGATGGAAATGGCGAGGTCTTGGGATGGTTTTGAGGTTGGCAAGCCACTCGGGAAGAAAAATGAAGGGTGATCCATCCAGGTTTCAAGACCACTAAGTCACAGAAAAGCAAATCCGGACCAAAATTAAAAGCAAAAGAAAATGGGCAAAATCCAGGGTGTTACACAAAGGGAATAACGTATGTTGTCATAACGGTTTGACCGATAAAGATCTTCGTAGAATATGTAGGAGCCAATATGAGCATCCAGGTTCCGCTATTGGTTATTGACCGGAGAGGTGTCTTGGTCATGTCTACATAGTTCTCGAACCCGTAGGGTCCGCACGCTTAACGTTCAATGACGATATAGTATTATATGAGTTATGTGATTTGGTGACCGAATGTTGTTCGGAGTCCGGATGAGATCACGGACATGATGAGGAGTCTCGAAATGGTCGAGATGTAAAGATTGATATATAGGACGGTGGTATTCAGACACCGGAAGTGTTCCGGAGGGTACCGGGTACATATCGGGTCACCGGAAGGGGTTCCGGACACCCCCGGCAAAAGATATGGGCCTTATGGGCCAAGAGGGGAAACGCACCAGCCACAAGGGGCTGGTGCGCCCCCCATATGGGCCGGCCAAGAAGGAGAAGGAAAGAGGGGAAGGGAAAGGAAAGAGATGGAATAGGATTCCCCCTTCCTTCCCTCTCCGCCTCTCTTTCCTTCCCCCTCCGGCAAATAAGGAAGGGAGGGGCGCACCACTTGGGAAACCCCAAGTAGGATTTGGATCCTACTTGGGGCTCCCCCTGGCTGCCTCTCCTCCCCTCCCACCTATATATATGTGGGGAGGGGGCGCGTAGAAGACACAACAACAATTGTTAGCCGTGTGCGGCGCCCCCTTCCACAGTTTACGCCTCCGGTCATATCTTCGTAGTGCTTAGGCGAAGCCCTGCGCGGATCACTTCACCATCACCGTCACCACGCCGTCGTGCTGACAGAACTCATCTACTTCCTCGACACCTTGCCGGATCAAGAGGACGAGGGACGTCATCGAGCTGAACGTGTGCAGAACTCGGAGGTGCCGTACATTCGGTACTTGATCGGTCGGAGCTAGAAGAAGTTCGACTACATCAACCGCGTTGTCAAACGCTTCTGCTTTCGGTCTACGAGGGTACGTAGACACACTCTCCTCCTCGTTGCTATGCATCTCCTAGATAGATCTTGCGTGAGCGTAGAAATTTTTTTGAAATTGCATGCTACGTTTCCCAACAGAGGGCGGCTCAGCGCTGCTTCGGCCCGCGGGGAAAATAAAGGGGCAGCGTGGCTTCGGGCGACGGGAAGAAGAAAGGGGCGGCGCCGCTTCGCATCGGCCTGCGGGGACAAGAAAGGTGCGGCGCGACGCGGATTTGCTACGGGCGAGGTATGCTCGGGCGAAACTCATGCTGGTTTGTGCTCGATTTTGGTCCGGAGTAGGTTCGGGTGAAACTCATGCCGGCTTGTGTGCATTTTGTAGATGGATTGGAGTTCGTCCTCGTCGCCTTCGTCCAACGATTCAGACATAGAAGATTTGATCCTCGGCGGCGATGATGAGAACCTAGTGTTGTTGCATCTTGTTGACAAATTTGAGGCGGGGCCGAAGAAAAAGCGGCGCGGATCGACGATCAGCCGGCTATGCATTCCCCGCAACCGAGCTCTCGGCGACAAAATGCTCATGACTGCTTCACCGAGGTATCGACATATCTGGCTCACCTCTTTCTTAGGCGATATCGAATGCGTAAATCACTTTTCGTCCGCATCGTCGAGGCTTGCAAGCAAAATTGCTGTTTCTTCACCCGGCGTAGGAATGTCGCTGGTTTGATTGGTTTTAGTGCATATAAAAAAAGTTGGTGGCGATGAGAGTGATTGCATATGGTGTTCTGGCCGACTACGCGGATGAATATCTTTGCATTGGCAAAGATACAACCATCAAAAGTGTACGTGTCTTTGCGAAGACAATAATTCGGGTTTTCGGCCTGAAGTATCTTCGAGCTCCAAATGAAGACGACATAGAGAAACTCATGGCAATGAACGAAGCAAGGGGATGGCTGGGCATGCTAGGTAGTATTGATTGCATGCATTGGAGGTAGAAAAACTGCCCGGTGGCTTGGGTAGTGCAATACACCGGCCACTAACGTAAAGCCACCATCGTGCTTGAAGCGGTGGCTTCACATGACCTATGGATTTAGCATTGCTTCTTTGGTTTGTCGGGATCTCTCAATGATATCAACGTTTTTCAGGGACCTCATTTATTTGCTCCGCTAGCTAGTGGCAAAGCTCCGGCTTGCAACTATACCGTCAACGACCATGACTATACCATGGGGTACTATCTTGCCGACGATATTTATCCTTCATGGTCAACATTTGTGAAGACTGTTAGTGACCCCAAAATCAAGAAGCACAATTTTTTTTCCGAAGCACAAGAAGCTTGCCGAAAGGATATTGAGAGGGCATTTGGTGTGTTTCAAGCTCGGTTTGCCATTGTTCGATGTCCTACTCGCTTCTGGGATAAAAAAATCCCTCCGAAACATCATTGACTGCTTGTGTAATTTTACACAACATGATCGTCGGGGAAGAGAGGGATTTGGACTTGGAGTACAACTATGACAATGTTGGTAGTCGTGTGAAGCCTGCCAGGGACGCAAATGAGATCAGTGCATTTCTTGAGACCTACCGGAAGATCGAGAACCGTGATTCGCACAACCAACTCCAGCATGATCTTATTGAGCATCGGTGGCAGCTCTATGGGGAGAGACAGATCCCCATCTGTATCCATTTATATTCGTGTGAGATTTGAACAATTTGATGTTGTAATAATTTTTTGAATTTGAACATTTGTTGTAATGATGACAATTGTTGTATTGTGAGTTGCTTGACCATTTATATATTTGTATGTTGAATTTATATTAAGATTCTATTCGGTTAACATTACTCAAATGTGCAATTTGTTTGATATTATGCAAAATTTGCAGTGCGGCAAGCGGTCCGGCGACTAGATCCCGCAAATGCTCGCCGCATCGTAAAATAGATTTACGAGATCCCTTATACGCGTTTTGCGGGACGCGCAGTTGCGGGATCTGCTAGAGATGCTCTTAGCCTAGTTATCTTTTTTAGAGAAAAGGCATCAACCGAGCCCGAGATGGGGCTCGAGCCTAGCCCGACTTTGAATTAACAAAGCCATCAACCGGCCAGGATTACAGATCACAAGTAACCAAAGAAAGGAAATACAACACGGTAAGATACATAGACGCTGGAAAGCAGCTAACTAGCCTCAAAAGCTACAAGCTAGAGGATAACTCAGATAAGCACACAGCTGAAGACATCGAGGCCCTCCTCCGAGAACGAAGCACCAGGGAGTTAGGACCATGCTGGCACAGAGGAGAAAGGGATGACCGGCATCAACAGGGAGTGTGGTCACAAAACAGCTATGGACCCTGGCATGGCGCAACCATCCAATTCCATCTCCGAAGAAGGCCACAACCTCTTCGCCTGGCTCGATAGGCACCGCACTGTCGAAAGATAGAATGTTCCACCTAGAACAAGAATGGTTGTCGCCGGAGGATGGCCACATAGAGAGGATCCACGCACTCCCGATGAGCCGCCAAAGCTTCCCTCAAGCAGAATTGCCCATGGCCCAGCCGCAGAGGAGGGATAACATCAAGGTTGGACGAAGAGGACACACCACTGCCGCTGCCAAATGCACCCCAACAGCGCACACCAACCAAACAGCTCCCAAAGGCGGCGCCTTCAAGAAGGAGAATAGTGCCGAGAGCGTCGCCGCTGCCCACCGAGGTTAGGGCTTTCACCCGGGAGGCTAGAGGATGGTGGGTGGAGGGAGGCAGACCTAACAAACGCCTCCAAGGAGGAAGAACGGTGCCCTCGGGCGCCGCCGCCCTCGCGGCCAGCCATGGCCGGCAATGGATTTCTCCTGGTCTGGCTCCACACCACCATCCCACCCGCAGCACGAAGACCGAAGATCGAAGAAGAACTCCAACCCAGGCCCGGAGAGGTGGGATCGCATCACATCGGAGATGGAAGGGCCGCCAGATCTAGTGCCGCCGACCGCCAGGACCGCGCCAGGTCCACGTCCACCGGATCCCCGCCGTCCTCACGGCCAGGGACACCGCCACCACGCCCGCATCACCGCTCACCGCAGAGCCGGTGGCGCCACTCCGACCGAGGCCGCCGCCCCAGATCCCGCGGCCCCCAGCGAAAGAGCAGAGCAGCAGATGCCCCGCCGCCACCTTCCTCGGGGGCGCCCCGGGCTTGCCCGGCGGCGGCCTCAGGCGGCGGCGAGGGGGGGAGACGGGAAGGGGGGGAGCTCTGCGGCGATCTAGGGTTTCGTCCTCGAGACTCCCGGAAGTGGCGGCACGGGGGTCGGGACCGGGGGGGGGGGGGACTCCTGGTTAGCCTAGTTATCTTGGTCCTTTATTCATTGAGTGTATTCTGTCTTTGTGGCTTGCGTGCCTGACTATGTCGCTGGTTGTGCTGGTGCTTTGGCTTTCTATTGCAGTTGTATGCATAGTTTTAAAAAACCGGACCAAACCGGTAGTCGAACCGAAAAAATGAGGAATGGTCACTTGGCCTGATTTTTTAAGGTGTATTACTATTTTAAGTAAAAAAGAAACGAAAAATTTAACTGGCGACCTCCAGTGAACGCCGTCCCTACCATCTGATCTGGCCACACAGATCTTGACACAAATACGAGGTTGCGTCAGCTCTCTGAAGTAGGTTGTTGTAGCTCATCTCCTGGCGAACATCTTTTTTCTTTTTTCTTCAAAAAAGCGCAGATTGGGAACCGAACTCACGCCCCGAGCCCTGCTACTTCTTTTTTCTTCAAAAAAGCGCATATTGGGGAAGCAAACTCGTGCACCACACCCTACTATTGTTTTTTTTAGGGGCACCTACTATTGTTTTGTACTAGCACATATGCCCGTGTGTTGCAACGGGAGATAAAATGTCTGTGAGTATTATATGTGCAAGCAAAACCCTATGTGCACACAAAAAAGGAACATTTAGCTTCTCGGTTTCGCCGCGTGTGAAGGAATCAATCCGCTATTTTTTCGTTCATTGATCGAGGGCATTTAAGAGTTTTGTTACGTCATCGTACGCCAGAGAAGGCCCATGAGTTATTCAATCTACTTTTCCTTTCAATCCTTTCAATCAAGGGGATTTTAAGATATGAAGTTTCTGAATATTTTAGGAAACATGAACAATATTTTTAATCCAGAACAGTTTTTTGAAAAATATGTACACTTTTGAAAAAACGCGAACAAAATATGAAAGGGAACATATTTTTAATTTAACAAACATTTTCTGAAAACGCCAATTTTTTATAAAAACATCAACATTATTTGACTTTGTGAAATTTCTTAAAAACGGGAACATGTGTTGAAAATTCATAAGATTATTAGAAAATATGTATCTTTTATAAAAAAAACATTATTTTTAATTGTGAATATTTCACTAAACAAGAATATTTTTTGAATTTGGAGCATTTTTGAATTGCCATTTTCTTTTTAGACATCTCGAATTTTATTGAAAAACAGTAATTATTTTTTGAAAAAATGGGAAACTTTTTGCAAGTTCCGAATATTTTTCAAAATATCAACAAAATTTTGGAATTCTTAACATTTTCACAATTTTTGTTTTTCTTAAGTCTGAATTTTTTTTTTAGAATTTTTAATTTACAAATTAAATTCTAAAAGAAAAATAAACTTGGAAGGGACAAAAGAGATAGGGAAAGGAGAATAAAAATAGAAGTAAAACACAGAAACAAAGAAAAATTGGCCAGCCCATTATTAGTTGTCCTGTGCGAAACTCCGACTGAAAAACAAGAACATTATTTGAATTTGTGAACATTTTTTTAAAATGGGAACATGTGTTGAAAATTCATAAGATTTTTAGAAAATGTGCATCTTTTCTACACGAATATTATTTTTGATTATAAAAATTTCATTAAAACAAGAATATTTTTTGAATTTTGAGCATTTTTTTAAATGCCATTTTCTTTTTAGACATCTCGAATTTTTTTGAAAAACAATATTTTTTTGAAAAAATGGGAAACTTTTTGCAAGTTCCAAATATTTTTCAAAATAGCGCAAAATTTATAATTTTGAACATTTTACAAAAAAAAAAATAATTCTGTATGTTTTTTGAGAATTTTTAATATATGAAATAAATTCTAAAATAAAAATAAAATTGGAAGGGAAAAAAGAGATAGGAAAACAAGAACAAAAATAGAAGTAAAACATAGAAACAAAGAAAAATGGGCCAGCCCAATATGTGTTGTTCTGTGCGAAACTCGACTATTTGTCGCCCCATATGGAAAATAGATTTTTTTTCCAGCTGCATTGGCAGAAAAATAAGTGGGATGACTTCGTTGGCCCATAGCGCACGGCCCACGTACGAAAATTCTTTTTTTGTAGCAGACAAAGGCATAATAATTTAGGGCGAATCCTATTCGGCGCCCTCTGCGTCCGTTACAGTAGAATCTGCAAACGGGCGCACACACCACTCCCCGCTGGGCCGGCCCATCTAGGTTTTTCTTGTTTTTCAAAACTGCAAAAATTCTGCTACTACTGTGAGTCGAACCGGTGACTTCCTAGTCAATCGCATACAGCGGTAGCCACCCCGCCCGACCAACTAGACTTGCTTGCTTCCATCTTTGCCTCTTCTTATTATCTTCTTTCTTCTTCTTTTGTTCCGTTTTCGTTTTTCTTTTTTCTTTTTTCTGTATTACTTTTTTCTTCTTCCTAGTTCGATTAACTTTTTCAAATTCATGGAAAGTTTTACAAAATTTATGAGCTTTTTCAAATTGATGAACTTTTTTTAATTTGATGAACTTTTCAAATTAGATGAAACTTTTTTCCAAATTAGATGAAACTTTGTTCAAATAGATGAACTTTTATTCCAAATTTGATGAACTTTTTCAAATTCGTGAATTTGTTCTCAATATTGATGAACATTTTTCAATATAAGTGAACTTTTTTTCAAATTTGATGCACTCTTTTAAAATTTGTGAACTCATTTCTCACATTGATGAAATCTTTTTCAATTTTGATGAACTTTTTTTAAATCCGATGAAGTTTGTTTCAAAGTCGTGAACTATTTTTCAATATTGATGAACTTTTTTTCAAAACCAATGAAACTTTTATTCAAATTCGATGAAGTTGGTTTCAAATTTGTGAACTATTTTTCAATATTGATGAACTTTTTTGAAAACTAATGAACTTTTTATTCAAATTCTATGAACTTTTTTTCAAAATAGTGAACTTTTTCCCAATTTATGAACTTTTTCAAATTCGATGAACTTTTTTGAAATTCAAAGAACTTTTTTTCAAATTCCTGAACTTTTTTTGAATGTTGATGAACTTTTTCCAGAAGCGATGAACTTTTTTTTCAAATTAGATGAAATTTTTCTAAACTCACCAACTTTTTTTCAATATCAATGAACTTTTTTTAAAGTCGTGACTTTTTAAAGAAAATTGATGGGTCAACATCATGTCATGGTCAAACTAGCGACCAGGGAATCTCACAAAAAAAAACTAGAGACTAGGGAGGGAGCGACCTGAACGAAACCAGCCAGTTTTTTTTCTTTTGAGGGAAGAACCAGCTGGAGATCCAGCGAAGGAATCGCACCGGCAATACTACCAGGCGAGCGAATTATGGGCCTTGGCCCGTTGGCTTCAGTGCGGGCACCAGTTGGCATTTTGGGCGCATAAAGCGATGATTAGGAGCACTCATAATTTAGTATCACCTCAGATAGAAAAAAAATTCTTTTCGGCGGTGAACGGATGAAAAAGTTGGCGAAACGCACCTTGCTTTATTAGTAGGTATAGATTGCACACTCCACCAGTTGGGCTAGAGAGATACTCCTTCCGTCCCATAATATAAGAACATTTTGGACACTACACTAGTGTAAAAAACGTTCTTATATTATGGGACGGAGGGACTAGTGTAAAAAACGTTCTTATATAAGTACATGGCATTTTATTATTAGGAAGATGTCAGCTTTTGTTATTAACAGGTGGCAGTTTTATTTTTGAGAGCATGACATTTTTATTATTGTTGACATGGAATTTTTATTATAAAGAGGATAACATTTTTAATGTCAATAGGATGGCATTTTTAATGATGAGAGGATGGCATTATTTATTATTAATTGCATGGCAGATTTTCTAGGCTTATCCAGATAAATATTTTATCTAGAGGATGGCAGTTTTATAAAGTATCACGGCAATTTTCAAAAAATAAATAAATCAAAGCATGGCACTTTTTATAAATTTGTGTGTATTTTTTATTCGTGGCATCTTTTTATCGAGGACAGCAGTTTTCATTTGTTATTTAGAGGATGGCAGTTTTTAAGTTTAGCATAGCAAAAAATCTAGATCACTCAAACCTTTTCTTAAAGAAAGTTGTAATGTGGCAATTTAAAAAAAAACACTTTCACTGGGCCTTTTGTGTCTTGGGGGTTCGCGCTGGGCTGCCTGCTAGCGAACGACAAAAAGGTTGGTTGGGAGCTGCTCGAACGATTCGTCCAGGAACTGGTGCGTAAACAAGTACACTATCTTCCAGAGCCCTCAAGGAACTCGTTCCTTCGTCACGAGGTTTATTGCAAAGCTCGATATACTCAAAGATAAACAGCCATCATCGGGCGGTGGGCAACTCGTGGTTCTAGGAACCATCAACCAGCGATCACAAGCTCCCCCTCAGGGCTTCGCAAAGATTCACGTGGACACTGGTGTTCGACATGGAAGAGGAGGCTCGACAACCACGGTGTGTATAGATAGAGATGGCAATTTCCTCGGAAGTTCAGCTCTAGTCATTCAGGGAGTTGACGACCCTGCCACATTAGATGCTATCGCATGTAGAGAAGCAATATCTTTGGCGGAGGATCTCCATATTCAACAATCCATTGTTGCTTCAGACTCGAAACAAGTGGTGAAAGATGTCAAGAACTTTAGCCGTGTCACCTACAGGGCCATTATTAGCGAGATTAATGTTAGAGCGTCATTATTTTGGTGTAATTTTACTTTTGAAAGTCATGCCTTCAATTTTGAGGCACATAGTTTAGCTAAGTTTGCTTTATAGCTAGGTCTGAGGCGTCACTTTTGATTTGGTCCCACACGTTGTGCCTTATGATGAATAAAACCTGATTTTCCCTTAAAGAAAAACAAGGAATTCAAAATATTTACTCCCTCCGTAAAAGATATAAGACCGTTTAGATCACTTCTTTAGTGATCTAAGGGATCTCATGTTTCTTTACAGAGGGAGTACATGATTTTGCTTTCAAAGAACCTCTCTCTGACATGCCACATACAGTACATTGTTTGAGACAAAAATGAAACGCGCTTAGTGGCTCGTGAAAACAAGACACTTAAAAGATACTGCCTCCATTCCCAAATACTGGTAGTGGTTTTAGTTCAAAACAGAGGTAGTATATTTTAGCAAACACGAAATATAAGCAAGATCAACCTGATTGTTTTGACGTCATAAAGCAGATGAACTGCACGATTAACTGACAGGGCTAACGCTAATTCATCATTAGACAGAAGCAAGTTAATTCCTCTTCGTGCCACTTGGAATAATGTGTACAGAAATCAGATGATAGACGGAAGCTCACAGCTTCAAAGATTAATTCCCGGTTAACATAACATTTTACCAGGGCATGTTGATTCCTACAGGTTAACATAACATTTCACGAGGGCATGACACGTAGAGGGCCAACTTCCTTCCAGAGCACATAGCAGGGCCCCACGCACAGCATACAGAATGGAAAGAACCTACAGCAAATAATCCATTTCTGCATCTCAGCCACCAAAAAGTACCTCTTGGTACCTGCAAACCAACCAATGTTCTCAGCTAAACCGAACTGTAATACTCAATTATACAAAAGCCATTGAATTTATCTCACGGTTTTTGTATGATTTAAACAGTAAATATTATCTTCATCATTGTGGAAGTCGTGCCAAGAGCCAAAAGACTGAATCATCTCAGCATTATTGGTCAACTCCTACTGTTGGCATATTTTCAATAACTCCATATGAACATGCTAGATTATCAAACCTTTTGAATTTTATTTTTTTATCATGGGAGTATTGAGGGACTCATGGAGTAGCGAAGGATAAACATTTGGTTTCTAGCTAACAGGCATACCTTCTAGAAATGTACGAGCTACATAGTCCCTAACAAATCGGATTTAATCAAATTCATGTAAGCCTCAAGGAATAACCATGTATCATTTTTTTTTACTCGGCATACTGCAAAAAACGAAAGACTAGCAACTACTTCCTCTGTTCACAAATATAAGACGTTCTAGACTGACCATACAAGTCTCTAAAACGTCTTATATTTATGAACAGAGGGAGTACTTGTGAAGAAAGCAGTGTTTAATATGAATCTATTCATGCCAATTTTATCATGTGTTCAGAATACATTATTAAACATGTACAGTGAAGATCAAAGAAAAAATAGATGGCACATAAACCATAGAAATAACCAACATTTAGTTTGGATCAGAAACATTGGAGGTTATGTGAGTTAGACAGACAAATAGAGATATGCTGAGAAAATGTTTACCCAAACCACTGATATCAAGACTATTTTTCTGAATCAGAAAGGGCAGCTACAATTGTCTGCGTTGAACAGAAACGATAATAGATCAACTAACCCAAGAAATAACATGAAGATTCTTAAATCAGGACCAGGACCGATTTATCAAAAACCAAACCAAATTAGCCGTCATGAATTGATGATACTTGGGGTTACTTGTCCAAATGAAACTAAATTTCAACCACCATGATTCAGTTTCAAAGAAAACAGTGCATATTCAGTTCCAAGTGGACTCACCACATGTTTACTGAAAAATAGCTCATGTGCCAAGATAGTAAGCTGATACATATTTATGTTGTTCGTGATAAACTGAACCTTTATTTTTCGAGTCTAGTTCAAGAGAATTCGGTGAGCAGAATGCTTATTGACTAAGATACCAACATAAGTATTCCCACCAAAACTTCCTCATGAGAAAACAAATAACTGGAAATCATAAAGCATCGGCGCTGCAAGATGATGACTAGTCGAACTGGTCAACAAAAAGGAAACTCTGGAGAAGCATCATAACTGCAAAATGATGGATCCCTCTATTCCATTTGCTGACTTACCACGTCATATCCTCAAATGGTTTGTCGAAGATCACTGAGGACCCACAGGTGCTGGCAACGTGCCTCTAGCACAAGCTGAAAAAAGAGCGCTTATAAGCATGGTATTATATTCCAGCGCCCAGCAATCAAACTTACATGGAGTCACATACTTAATCTAAAGGTTTACAGCGTTATGTTTTTGTTCTGGTATTCAGATTGGCCAAACAAAGGTGAAAACAGGAGTACAGGACAATAGATCAACAACCTTCTAGCCTCCTACGTGAGTATCCTAGGCCTCGACCACATATAGCTGTAGATGTTTTTCTTATGGCTAAATCCAAATGCAACGTTACGTATATAACATTTTGTAATTACTTCTGCCCTAACTGAAGTATTACTAGATTGGCTACTTCTGAGGTATAATGGAAAACATCCATAAAGGATAGCCATGTTGTAGATCAGCAATCAGGCTTACATGTGCTGAAAGGTCCACTTACAAGTTCCGAAGGTTTACATTGCATTTAGGTTGTAAGAAGATACTAGACCAACAACTTCCTACTTGTGCATTCATTTTCCCGATGACATATATATGCCATTGTCCCGATGAGATACATATGTCAGTGTCTTTCTCGTGTCTCCAAATTAATTCAAGGTTGGCTTATCAAATATTTTGTTAACTTCATGACGGCTGACAAAATAGTCACGCATCACAATTAACCAAACAAAGATGAGGAAGTACAGGAAGCTATACCAGCTGGGGTACAGAAGCATACGTAAGGAAACACATGCTTGACATTGCCCATATCGCACACCTTCCTCATCAGCAATGACTTGAGCTCAATGGTGAAGATGCCATAGTCATCTGAGGTCACAAAAACAAAATTGGTGTCTTCAGTGGATCCAATCAAACGTGCTGGGCTCTTGAAATGCATCAGCTTCTGGAGATGGATGTCGTTCATCTTCGCCCATTTGACATCTCCATTAGGACCCGTCTCAGTCGACCACAGGTGGAGCACGTCACGACCCAAGGTGGCCAATCCCAGCCCACCATTCTCCGCCCTCGTGACAATGGTGCCCCTGCCATGAAATTTGCCGGGAGGCGGCTTGATCAGCGACAGGTTCTGCTTACCCAGAAAGCCATACCGCAGCAGGGCACCCGACTGGCAGACGAAGTAGAGCGTGCCCCCAACAAGCACGCCGGGCCGATCAACCTGGAGGCTGTATGGGCAGTTTTCGTTGAATCTGGCATTGCTGTTGTAGTCGAGGTAGATGCCGTCTGGTCCCCTCCGCGCGCCCGTCTCAGACGAGTAGAAGCAAGCGTCCGCCTGCACCAAGTCTATGACGTGCACGCCCGCGGAGGCCATGAGGAACGGCCCCCCGCTGCAGGCGCTGTGGTCGCAGCCGGGGCCCGCGGCGCAGAGCACCGCGTGGTTCGTGTAGCGATCCGGCAAATCGTCGGGCATCCGGCGCTCGTGGCCAGTGATGGGATCCCAGACGACGAACTCCGAGGATCTGTAGTCGTAGAGGAGGGCGCGGCCGTGGCGGCAGTCGAGCACGACGGAGGTGCGGTGGTCGGTGGCGGCGGGCGGACGGAACGCCGTGGTGGGGACGAAGCGAGCGAGGCGGCGGTTTACCGGGTTGTGGAGGAAGCCGAGCACGAGGGGCGTCCCGTGGAAGTCGCGGTAGCGGCGGGCGAAGGCGGGCTCGGTGAGGGCGCGGAGCCAGGACTTGCAGACGGCGGAGGCGCGGAGGAGGCCCGCGGGGTCGTCCGGCGGCAGGCGGAGGAGGACCTCGGACACGGCGTCGGAGATCAGCTCCGGTGGCGGCGCCATGGAGGGCGGATGCGAGGGTTTTGGGCGGAGATTGGGGAATGGGGAGATTGGGGAATGGGGAGAGCCGAAAAGCGAGTGAGGAAGAGGGAGGACGAGTTTTTTTTTTTTTTTGAGAGGTAAGAGTGAGGACGAGTTGTCCCGTGCTGCTGCGCGCTGCCCCTTTTACGAGAACTCAAAGGCCCAAATAATAGGAAGATATCTTTCTGTTTTCAAAGACATTGAACATATTTTTTTAGAGGAAGACATTGAACATTTTATTTCACGATTAAAAACATCCTCCCTAAAAAAACACCCAGGACTTTGAAATTAACTCAAGGAAAAAACAAGAAATAATACAATGAAAAAATAAAAAAAACATTTATTTGAACACTAAGTCTTAAGAAAAAGCAATTTCACTCCTCATTAGAATTCAAGAATGTGGAATAATTCAAAACACACATTCAAATATTATTTCACTCATTTCAAAAAATTATTTCACCAATTCAAACAATATTTTTCACGTATTCCAAAAAGACTATTTCATTCATTAACAAAAAAACAAATTTCACTAATTAAAAAGTTTTCACTCATTTCAAAGACTTATTCACTGAATTAAAAATAATTTTACTAATTATCAAGGAGGCTGATTTCGGTCGTTTAAAACAACATATTTTACTTATTCCAAAAAATAGATTTCAATAGTTTCTGAATCACTGATTTCACTTTATTCAAAGTAATGATTTCACTCACCTAAAAAAATAAATCCACTTATTTCAAAGAAGCAATTTCACTTATTTCACACGATTAAAAGAAAGTTTTCACCCTTTTCAAGGTAAATATTTTACTTAATTCAAAAAACAGATTTTACTCATTTAAAGATGATTTAACTGAATTATAAAAAAATTATTTCAAAGAAAACTGATTTCACTCATTTCGGATGGTAGATTTCACTCATTTCAAAAGATTCACTCTTCCATATAAAACTAATTTCGCTAAAAAAAACTTCACTCCTTTTCAAAAAACAAGTTATGCTCATTTCAAAAGAATAAGTTCACTGAAGTAAAAAACGATTTCACTTATTGGTCTCATTGTAAGCAGTTTCCTATACTGAAAAAGAATGAGTGAAATAAGTGGATCGAAACGTTAAAATTTAAATGTGTCTGAAATGTATGCAAGATTAGTCTTGTTGTAAAGGTCTTAGCGTCAGAAGTTCAAATATATTAAAAAAACAAAATCAAGATCATGGTTTACAAGATATGAATGAATTACATTGACTAACGTGGAATGAAAGAATGGATTTGTTCGATGACAAAGAAGAGAGAGTAGATGTACTATTCCTGTTTTTCATGTCATGCATGCATGTGATTCATAAAGGCGGGGCCTGCTTTGATTAGACTCAATGTCATATGCTATTCCTCGCATAAGATGCAATACACAACTATACATTTTGTGTGGGCCTTCTGTCACAAGAATCAGAGAGCGCCTGGACATTGAGGGATCTACCGGTACGAGTACATATCAGGTGCTCCCGGGCATGTGGTGCTATCGTGATACGACATTTCAGGAGCCGTTGGATCTATGATCGAGCGCTCAGCTGACAAGATGTTGTACCTATGTGCAAATCTTAGATTTCTAAAGGGGTTTTCTGCAAATTTGGAAGAGCTCAGCCACCAATCATTTGCTCTTTGATCCAACGGCTGCTGGAAGGTCGTATCAGGGGAGCATCTAAGGCTCCGTATCACTTGAAATTTTCCCCTACCGGTACATAGCTTAACCGCTAAAAATGTCTTTGCGCAGATGCTTCATGTTCCCCTTGCCACATTCATGACATCAGCCTGACCTTCTTGCCAACCAGCAAAAAAAATCGAAACCAACAATAAAAGACAAAAAAAAAAAACTCAAACTAAAACAAAGGAGACAACATAACTACTTCCTCTGTAAATTAATATATGGAGTTGCTATTTCACATCTAGATATAATATACTTATCTCACATCTAAGTCCAGAACCGTCTGATCTATTGTAGTTTGTTTTTTCATGCGAGGCTTGATTTGAGTCGCTGGTTGCGTCGCGTGTCGTAGTTGTTTTCTTTTCTTCGTATCTTTTTTTAACATCAGTACAGACACAAGCGCTCATATATACGCGCATAATCAGTACAGACACAAGCGCTCATATATACGCGCATAGACTCACCCCTATGAACGTCTCCTTCCATTGAACGTGTATCATCGGAAATCTTGAAATAAATTTAGGATAAATGCGAGCACCAGGATTTAGTCCTAGTGGGCTGAAGATACCACTGTTTATCTAACCATCCAATCATAAATTGGTTCGCTTCTTTTCTTATATGTGCCGTGTCCATCGTTTGTTTTTTGTTTAGCCCGTTGTCATGCTTGGGCCTGTTTTTGGTGTGTTTTCTACTAGGCTGCTGCGAGCAAGATAAAGAAGAGGCAGAGTGCTTTGCCATTTTTTATTCATAATTCACTCGCTTCATTTCTATCTTCTCATTCCTATTTGACTTCTCATCCGTAGCATGAGTGCAAAGTAGAAAATGGCCAGATTGATCTGGCGTTAGCCTCTTCCACTCATAAAAGAAGGATATGTTTGCTAGATCCTCAGTTGCAATTTCTCGACTTGTAAGACTTGCAACTTGGGTTTGATTTTTTTTCCCAGTTGCAATCTCACCCTTGACTCGCAACTGGGTTCCAATTTTTTTTTTCTATAGTTGCAAGTCTACCCATAACTCACAATTATGGCCCGTCTTTTTTTGTCCTAGTAATAAGTCCACTCTCGACTCACAACTAGGTCTGACTTCTTTTTGTCTCAATTGATAGTTCACCCTCGACTTGCAACTGGACCGAATTTTTTTGTCCTAATTGCAAATCCGACCTTGACTTGCAATTTGGGCCGAACATTTTTTGTCTCAGTTGCAAGTATACCCTCTACCCGCAACTGGGCCATCATTTTTTTTGTCCTAATTGCAAGTCCACCTTCGACTCGCAACTCAAGCCAAAACTTTTTCTGTCCCAATTGCAAATGCACCCTTGACTCGCAATTGGGGCTTGACCTTTTTTTTGTCTCAATTGCAATCCCACCCTTGACTCGCAACTGGGGCCTGACCTTTTTTTTGCCCCAGTTGCAAATCCACCCTCCACTCGTAACTGGGGCCGACCGTTTTTTGTCCCAGTTGCAAGTCCACCTCTGGTTTGCAACTGAGGTCTGATCTTTTTGTCCCAGTTGCAACTCCACCATCGACGGGCAACTGGGGTCTGACCTTTTTTTTTGTCCCAGTTACAATCCCTCCCTCGACTTGCAACTCGGCTTCGACATTTTTTGTCCTAGTTGCAAGTCTACCCTCAACTAATAACTGGGGTCCTGCCTTTTTATGTCCCAGTTGCAAGTCCACTCTCGACTCACAACTGGGGCACGACCTTTTTTTGTCCCAGTTGCAAATCCATCCTCGACACGCAACTAGGGCCCAACATTTTTTGTCCCGGTTGCAATTTCACCCTCTACTTGCAATTGGGACCCAATCTTTTTTAGTCCCAATTGCAAGCCCATCCTCGACTCGCAACTTCAGTCTAACAAATTTATGAACATTTGTCAATTTCATGATTGTTTTTCCAAATTCTCGCGCAATTTTTAGTTTCATGAACATTTTCTTATCAGCAATTTTATTGAATTCTTTAATATCTTTAAAATTCATGAACAATTTTTTCATATTTTTGAACCGTCCTTAATTTATGAACATTAAATATTCACTTTTTTTAGTTTGATGTACATTTTTATGTTTATGATTTTTTTTTAATTTGTCAACTTTTTTTAGTTCATGAACATTTTTTTTAATTTATGAAAATTTTCTAATCTACAACATTACTTTTAGCGACGAAATAAGTCGGGTCTGGCTTGCTCAAAAATCCCGGCGTACAAGTAAAGGACTGGCTCGAATGAGTTAATTAACTATGGTATGAGTTGGGTCCGGTGTATGGTTACTCCAATCTAACAAAGAGTTGGCCACTGGCTTTGTGTTACTTTTTTTTCTCTCCTATGTACTTCGTGTATCCATGGTTGTAAAGGGTTTCGTAAGCCTGGGCTAGTTCCCATCTCGCTTGAGTGAGTAAGCCGGGACTAACAAACATGCCCAAGACAAATAAAACATAAACAAACAAATAAAAGTGGTCACAAAACAGTGTTGATGTCATACTTAGATGTGAGGTATTATTTCACATCTAGATGAGATATAGTCAGACCCTTTACCAAATAGCCTGACAATTATTAGCCTACAAATTTAAGATGTTTCCCGTCCAGGTGATATTCTTTTTATAGTGTTCACATGCTATATGGTCATATTCTTTTGATGGAGTTAGTTCACTTTACCTAGGTTGATTGATTTTGCGGGCCTATGCGGGTGCACTGCTTGCACCCTTACACCTAACCAACGTAGCGCGGAAAGGGTGCGGATTCGAGCACAACAAGCTCGCATGGCACGGTTAGCATATCCTTACGCAATTTGTGTTAGGGTTGTTGTTTTTTTTTCGAAATGGCAGTTATCGTGCATTCATTAAGAAGAAAAGAATTGCTCAGTTAATTAGGGAAAACCGAGCGAAAACCGGCTATTGCGACAGAGGGTGGCGCTTGGTCGAACGCAAGGTTGTTCTTCTATAGTTCTATATGCTTCCATAGCTCCCAAAGAAGCAGCTAGCGCAAGGATGGCGTGGAGGTCCTTTGTTTAGCTACCCGTTGTTGATTTTGCAATGAACCAAAGCAATAGGCAATAGAGTATCATCCGGCGATGGTACCCAATCAGCACGCCCCCAGGCCACCATGCATAAGAGCATCTCCAGCCATTCGGCCCCCCAGCGCACCCGGTGAAGGGCTTTGGGCGTTTGCGCCGACGGTTTTTTGGGTCTGAGGGGAATCAAGTTTCCGGCAGCGCCCCCAGGTTTGGGCCGCCAAACGCACAAAAATTCAAAGTTCACTTTCCCGCTACCAAAAAACGACACAAGTTCGGCGATCATCATGCCACAGGTCGGCGACCATCATGCCATAGGTCGGCGATCGAACATAGCCAAAGTTCGGCGATCAAAAGGGTAGGAACCATAGACATGGAACTCAAATGGCAGGCTCCTCTACCGTAGGGCTGGGAGAGGTCGGCGTCGGCGTTGTGGGCACAGGGGCAGTGCTAAGCGTTGGTGTTGGCGTTGGCGTGGGCGCGGCCGCAGGGGCAGTGGTCGCCGCCGGTCCCGGCATCTGGTTCAAGATGAGGCCGCGCTCCGCCAGGTACCACGCCTTCACCTGCTCGTCCATTGTCGCCATGTCTGCTCCCATCAGGAACGCCAGGTCGGTGTTCCTCTTCTTTGCGGCGACGTTGGTCCTGAGAAGGTCGAGCTTGACGTCCTGCTTCATCATCAACGCCGACCACCTCGCCTTGGATTTCTCCTCCCTCTTAGCGGCGTTGCTCTTGTCATTGGCGATGCACTGTTCTATCGACGATTGCAGCCGTTCGGCAGTAGATGCCGCGTCCCTCGCCGCCTTGGCTCTTTTGTTGCCATCAGGACGCCCTTCTACCGCCGCCGAGGTAGGCGCGTCCGGGTTGTAGACACCGTCCTTGGTCTTGGAGAGAGCGAGCCGACACTCTGTCCATTTCTCGCATGACTCGATCCTAGTGAACACATGAAGGAATTTGAACTCCTGGTCGCTGTTGTCCTGGCAAAACATGTCGAACATTCGAACCATCTGCACAGTCGAAGAACAAGTTTTCGCGAAGAGCTAGGCCGGCGAGCAATGGACATACCAGACGCTCGACATTGGCGCCGCTTTCCGGGCGAGCCATGACCTCCTCTTGAATCCATGCCACTTGTTGCAGGCTTGCTGGATGGTCGCCCAATGGTTGGCCATGGCCTTCTCGCCGCGATCCATGTGGATGCTGGCGAAGTCGGGGTCGACCAACTTGCGCTCGTCGAACACCGTCTTGATCCTTCTCCAGTAGGCATCGACGTTCTGATTCGCACCGGTGATCGGCTCGATGCTGACAGTCTTCCATGCTTCGATGAGGCACTCGTCTTCCTTTGGCGTCCACTTGACGCGAGGCTCGCCCGGCCTGGCGATGGATGGCCATTTCTTCTTTCTCCCTTTAGTCGGTGGCTCCGCCGGTTCTTCCTCTTCCACCTCCTCCTTGATAACCCACAAGTATAGGGGATCGCAACAGTTTTCGAGGGTAGAGTATTCAACCCAAATTTATAGATTCGACACAAGGGGAGCCAAAGAATATTTATAAGTATCAGCAGTTGAGATGTCAATTGAACCACACCTGGAGATTAAATATCTGCAGCAAAGTGATTAGTAGCATAGTAATATGATAGTTTTGATAGCAGTGATAATAGTAGCAATAACGGTAACAGTGGTAGCAATGGTTTTATAGCAAGTGTAATAGTAGCAACAACAGTAGTAACTTAGCAAGAACAATATGTGAAAAATTCGTAGGCATTGGATCAGTGAATTCGTTGGATGATATTCATCATATAACAGTCATAACATAGGGCGATACAAAACTAGCTCTAGTTCATAAATATAATGTAGGCATGTATTCCGTAAATAGTCATACGTGCTTATGGAAAGAACTTGCATGACATCTTTTATCCTACCCTCCCGTGGTAGCGGGGTCCATAAGAAAACTAAGGGATATTAGGGCATCCTTTTGATAGAGAACCTGAACAAAGCATTAACACATAGTGAATACATGAACTCCTCAAACTACGGTCATCACCGGAAAGTATCCTGATTATTGTCACCCCGGGGTTTACGGATCATAACACGTAATAGGTGAATATGACTAGCAAGATCGGATCTAGAACATAGATATAATGGTGAAAACATAAACAGTTCAGATCTGAAATCATGGCACTCGGGCCCTAGTGACAAGCATTAAGCATGGCAAAGTCATAACAACATCAATCTCAGAAGATAGTGGATACTAGGGATCAAGCCCTAACAAAACTAACTCAATTACATGATGAATCTTATCCAACTCCTCACCGACCAGCGAGCCTACGAAGAAATGACTCACTCCCGGTGGGGAGCATCATGGAATTGGCGATGGAGAAGGGTTGGTGATGACGAAGACCGAAAATTCCCCTCTCCGGAGCCCCGAACGGGCTCCAAATCTGGCCTCTCGATGAAGAACAGGAGGTGGCGGCGGCTCCGTATCATGAAACACGATGAAACTTTCTCTCTGATTTTTTTCTCCAAAAATAGGATTTTATAGCGTCGGGATTAGGGTCTGCGGGGCCACCAGATGGGCACAACCCACCTGGGCGCACCTGGAGGGGGGGGGGGGCGGGTGCCCTGGTGGGTTGTGCTCAACCAGGGCCCCCCCTCCGGAGGTTCTTGGCTCCAGTATTTTTTATATATTCCGAAATAATTCTCCAAAAAGTTTCGTTCCATTCCGAGAACTTTATTTATGCACAAAAACAATGTCAGTCCGAGTTAGTTTCATTCAAATCATGCAAATTAGAGTCCAAAATAAGAGCAATTCAGTTGACAAACTGAAAGTGAAAAAGAAAAACTTTTACGAACTCTTTTGTTCTTGTTTACATAAATAAGTTTAAGTAGCACCCAGGTTTTCAGCAAAGATTATGACTAACCATGTCAACAATAACTCTTAGAAATTATATTAACTCATATCAATGGCATAAGCAACTAGGGAGCAATAATAAAATATCTCAAATGACAACACTTTGTCAAAACAACCGTGATATAATATGACAACAGTGGTATCTCTCTAGCCCTTTCTGAGACCGCAAAACATAAATGCGGAGCACCTCCAAAGTTCAAGCAGCGACTAAACATTGTAATTCATGGTAGAAAAGATCCAGTCATGATGCATCCAACATTAACTATACACAATGCATGAGGATGGCAATAGTGCTCTCAGATCTGGCGCTTATTTGAGAAGGTGATGACTCAACATAAAATTAAATAGATGGTCCCTTTGCAGAGGGAAGCAGGGATTTGCAGCGGTGCCAGAGCTCATATTTTTAAAACAGAGATAAATGTAATTTTGGGAAATGCACCCTTCCTGTTTACGGCACGACCAAAAGTTATCAATATCTTCCATGCTAAACACATTAGTGGCGGTTCCCAAGCGATAAAAGTAAAGGTTTACTCCCCCTTCCACCAACAAACATACTCCACGGCTAGCCAAATCCACGGGTACCGTCCATACCAACATCAGTCCTGGGGGAGTTTTGTTTAATTATTTGCAATTTTTGATTTCGGGACTGGGAATCCCTATTACCGCCCCTCTCGTGCAAGGGCGAGTGAATAAACACTCATCATGAGAATAACCCGCTTAGCATGGAAGATACCGACTACCCCCTGTCGCTCTATGAACAATCCAGGCACACAAAAATAGAAGTTTATTTGAAGTTTTAGAGGTGGCACATGCAAATTTACTTGGAACGGCAGGGTAATACCGCATATAGGTAGATATGGTGGACTCATCTGGAATAACTTGGGTTTTATGATTTTGATGCACAAGCAGTATTCCCGCTTAGTACAGGCAAAGGCTAGCAAATAGATTGAGAAGCGGCCAGCTAGAGAGCAAAAATGGTCATGAACATACGTTGTGCATAATTAACATTGAATACTAGCATGAGTAGGATATGGACACCATGAACATAAATATCGTAGAGGCTATGTTGGTTTTGATTCAACTACATGCATGAACATGTGCAGGGCCGGGCCCATAGTTGTGCAAAGTGTGCGGCCTGCACAGGGCCCATAAATTTTGGGGGCCCCAAATTTTTATAGGCCTAGTATGTATTTATCAAAGAAAAATGGTTGTTCCTGGGCCTGAGCTTTGGGTCGCTGGTGTCCACGACTCCGCGTGAGTCGAGGGGGCGAGCGAGGCCGCTGCTCGATCCCACGCTGTCCCAGGGATTGTCACACCTCATCAAAAAGAAAAAAAGAGATCGTCGGGATTGGCAAAAAAAAAGATTGTAAAAAAAAAGGGATCGTCAGGATGGGAGTCAACAGTACCATCGATTGTAGAATTCTAATCGCTAACACAAACCCTCGCGCACAACGACTCCTACATATCGGCACCGCCGTCACCTGGCAGTTGCCGCATCGCCATATGCCGGTCTCTCTGCGCCGCCGGCAGCAACGCAGCATCTCGCCGATCTATCACGCCTCGCAGGTAAGCTCCATTGATCCGGCCTCCTTGCTCTTATTTTGTACCCCATACATGCTGCTAGTGTTGGGGCTGCTAGTGCTGGGGACTCGCGGGAGAGAAACTATTGGGGAATTTACATTTAGATCTCTTCCATACAAACACTCAGATGCATCGACAGAAAGAACATAAACAAACCAGTATGCAACTACAGAGGACTTACAGGAAACTACAGTCTACAGGGCAAGCTGTTCGTACTTTCAGCGCTCCTGGAAATTTATAAGACATAAGTAAATTTATTGGTAAAAAAAAGTAAATTTATTACTAATTTAGTTTGCAATGCACTATTGAACCATTTTATTCATCCTCTACCTACATATATACCTGCCGTATCCCCGTAAGTCCATTTTTGGAAAATGTTGTTATCCTGTATTACCGTATCCGTGTAACATAGGGAGCAGATTGATCGCAAAACAATGACCATGTAACCGTCGCATAGCATATAGGAGGATCGATCAGCGATTCGGCGACAGTCCTCAGGCCGCTCCTCGATTGGAAACATTATATTATATACATTATAATTTTTTTCTGCGAGATACATATACATTATAATTGCTCCTTAGTTCATTTTTTCTAGTGAGATAGGGCCCCATTTTTTAGTTTTGCACAGGGCCTCGGATTTTGCCGGCCCGGCCCTGAACATGTGCCAAGTCAAGCCACTTGAAACATTCATAGGAGGATACCATATCATCATACTACATCACAATCATTTTAATGCATGTTGGCATCCAAGATAAATCATTATCCACTCCTAGCTACTTAAGCATGGCATGAGAAACTATAATCTCTAATTGTCATTGCAAGCATGTTTGATCATAATATGCTGAATCATGGATACTAGGTTAAACATATTTACAAAAACATAACAAGTTGAGTTCATACCCATTTCTCTCTGCCACAACCGGTTCATCAAATATCGTCATTACTGCCTTTCACTTGCACGATCGAATGATATGAAAATGATAATAATGCAAGAGTGCCGTGGACTAAGCTGGAATCTGCAAACATTTTATTCAAAAGGAGAAGACAAGGTAATATGGGCTCTTTGTTAGATCAATATCAATGCATATGAGAGCCACTCAATATTTTCATCGTGGTCTTCTCCTTGGTATGACTCAATAAAAAAAAACAAATTCAGAGAAACACGCTGAAATGTTTTTGGAGTTTTTAGTTTTTCTTAAAGAAAGCAAATTAAAGAAAAACAAAAACAAAAGCGAGAAAAACTATTTACACAGGAGAGCTCCCAACAAGCAAAAGAAGAACAAAAAAATCTTTTTGGGTTTTCTTTTTAATACTACAACTAACTAAACTAGAAAGAAAAACCGAAAATAAGCAAGAAACATTTTTTTGGATTTTCTCAAAGTTTTTCAAACACACAAGAAGAAAGCGAGAAAACAAATCTAACCTGGATAATACAATGAAAAAGTGTGAACACCGACAACTGGAATAAAATGTGTGTACATGAATGTAATTTCGGTGGAAATACGTACTCCCCCAAGCTTAGGCTTTTGGCCTAGCTTGGTAATCATCATCCGCGGCCTGCATAATAGTCTGAGTGATAGCTCACGGAGGCTCTTGGTGCAGCCTCCTCAGCCCGCCGAGCTGCCTCGCTCTCCTCCTTGTACGCGTGGGCCTCGCTCTCAAGAACATAATGTCTTCTTTTGCTGTCAAAATCAAAGAGAGCAGGCGCAGGCAAAGCAATATGCACAATGGTTTCTTTATTGAACCTCAAGTTATAAGTATAATCAGTGATTTTTCCTTTAAGGAACTTATGACGTTTCATGGCATCAAAGTCTAAGTACTAAGTAGGCAAGATGGGGTCATAAGGCAGAGGTGTAACACCTACCTCCTTACCTAACAAGAAGCATAAATCCCACCATAAAAATAACCACTACCAGTGTTGTGTTGCAATCTGCGTGCAACAATCGCTCCAAGGTTATAGCGTTTAATACCGGTAAGAGCAGTGTGTATGAGGCTCAAGTCAGGAGCACATAGTGTACTACAATGTTGCCTGCCTACTATGCATTTGCCATTAAAGAGTGCAAAGTATTGAATTGATGGGAAATGAATACTTTTTATTCTACCTTGTGTCACTCCTCTATCCTCACTGTAGCAAAGCTTAATAAAAAATGACTCATACTCAGATCTTGGTGGCTCGTCCAGCGAACCCCAAAATGGAAATTTACAAATACCACAAAACACTTCTAGAGCCATGGTAAATGGACGGTCATAAAGTTTAAACGAAACTCTAGACCGACGAGAATGAAATTTAAATTCTTTAGTAAACGATTCTGTGAGGCTGAGATGTTGGTTGCACTTATCTTCAATGTAGGGACCGAGCTCGGCGTTGTGAACATATTGCTCAAATTCTTCTTTAATACCTACACTCACCATGAAATCATCGCTCAGCCATAGGCATGATTTGATAGCGGCATCCCGTATTGAACTTGCACTTGGTTCAACATAAGACCGACGTATCGAGCCACTACTAGATGATGCCTCCGAAGACTTCCTCCTCGAAGAAATCCTAAAGAATTGCATTTTTATTTGCGAACAATTTCTGAAAAAATTTAGGACACAAAAATTTTGTCAACAAAACTTCGCAAGATTGATAGCAACTACTCATAAGGGTCCATAGAGGCTATATTAAGAATTCAAACTACTTAGAACTCTAAGAATTCAACATGCAAACTCATCTACAACAACACCAAGAGTAGATAATTATTCAAAATATAATCCACTAAAGCAAAAACTAATTGGAGCAATGGACAAGTCACATGCCAAGTAGCAATCCCCCAAAACAGTTTCGGAAATGGAGCTTCGAGCAAAGAGATCGAAATCAGCGGGTTTGAGAGCAAGAACATGAGAGAGAGAGCAATGGTGATTTTTTTCTGGGGGTAGGAGATGACACGGGCTAAAGAGATAAGTGAGGGGACCCACGTGGGGACCACAACCCACCAGGGCGCGCCTGGGGCTGCTGGCACGCCCAGGTGGGTTGTGCCCACCTGGTGCACCCCCCTCTGATGTTATTTGTACCAAAAATTTAGAAATATTCAGAAAAAAATCGTATTAAATTTTCAGGGTAATCTGAGAACTTTTATTTTTGGGTCATTTTTTATTGCACGGGAAATTCAGAAAACAGACAAAGCATGGTATTTTATTTTATTTAACTAAGAAAAAACAGAAAATAAAAGTTGGGAGCAGAAGGTTGTGCTTAATAGATTCATCAACTTCATACCTCTAAAAAATGATCCATTAATATGGTTGATCAAGTATTATTAACAACCACCTTCGATTAGCATGAAATTGAAGAACTTTCGTAAAACACTAAGTTACCTCAACGGGGATATGCATGTCCCTAACAATAAGCATTTCATATTTCTTTTTGGTAGTAGGTAGAGGTAGTTGAAAACTTCCTATAGCGAGTGTCGAAGATTTTTCAATAACATTAATACCATTCACTTGGAATTGTTTCTTCGAAAAGTGCACCGTATGTTCATTACCATTGATATGAAAAGTGACCTTGCTTTTATTACAATCAATAACAGCCCCTACAGTATTCAAAAAGGGTCTACCAAGGATAATCGACATGTTGTCGTCCTTGGGCATCTCAAGTATAACAAAGTCAGTTAAGATAGTAACATTTGCAACAACAACGGGCACATCCTCACAAATACCGATAGGTGTGGCAGTTGATTTGTCAGCCATTTGCAAAGATATTTCAGTAGGTGTGAGTTTATTCAAATCAAATCTTTTATATAAGGAGAAAGGCATAACACTAACACCAGCTCCTAGATCACACAAAGCAGTTTTAACATAATTTCTTTTGATGGAGCAAGGTATAGTTGGTATTCCTGGGTCTCCAAGTTTTTTAGGTACTCCATCCTTAAAAGAGTAATTAGCAAGCATGGTGGAGATTTTAGCTTCAGGTATTTTTCTCTTATTAGTGATGATGTCTTTCATATATTTTGCATAAGGGGCCATCTTTAAAATATTAGTCAAGCGAGTGCGCAAAAAGACTGGCCTAAGCATTTCAGCAAATCGTTCAAATTCTTCATCATCTTTTTTCTTAGTTGATTTAGGTGGAAAGGGCATGAGTTTTTGAACCCATGGTTCTCTTTCTCTTCCATGCTTTCTAGCAACAAAGTCTCTTTTATCATATCTTTTACTTTTAGGTTGTGGGTTATCAAGATCAACAGCTGGTTCTATTTTAACATCATTATCTAGTTGTTTATCATTGTCTGGTTGAGTGTCTTCATGAACATCATCATTATGTTTTTCATTATCACTAGATGAATGTTCATTACCAGATTGAGTTTTAGCATCAGAAATAGAAACATCATTATTATTATCAGGAGGTTTGTCTACTTCAGGTTCACTAGAGGTATGCAAAGTCCTACCATTTTTCTTTTTCTTCTTCTTTTTCGAAGGACTAGGTGCATCAGTGTTAATTCTTTGAGAGTCTTGTTCAATTCTTTTAGGGTGTCCCTCAGGATAAAGTGGTTCCTGAGTCATTTTACCTCCTCTAGTTGCTACTCTAACAACAAAGTCATTCATATTATTATTCATTTCACTAAGCAACTCTCTTTGAGATTTAGCAACTTGTTCTAGTTGAGTTTGAACCATAGAAGCATGTTTTCCTACACCTCTTACATCATTAGTAATTCTAAATAACAAGTCACTCAAGTGAGCAATCATATTAGAATTATATTTCAATTGTTTCATAACATTTTCATTGAAGTGATCTTGTTTCCTAATGTAGTTGTCAAACTCATAAAGGCATTGACTGGGATGTTTATTGTAAGGGATATCACTTTCATCAAATTTCATTAAATAATTTACCTCTACCACCTTTTGTGGTGGTGCATCAAGTTGATGTCTACTACGCAACCTTCTTCTTGTAGACGTTGTTGGGCCTCCAAGTGCAGAGTTTTGTAGGACAGTAGCAAATTTCCCTCAAGTGGATGACCTAAGGTTTATCAATCCGTGGGAGGCGTAGGATGAAGATGGTCTCTCTCAAACAACCCTGCAACCAAATAACAAAGAGTATCTTGTGTCCCCAACACACCCAATACAATGGTAAATTGTATAGGTGCACTAGTTCGGCGAAGAGAAGGTGATACACGTGTAATATGGATGGTAGATATAGGTTTTTGTAATCTGAAAATATAAAAACAGCAAGGTAACTAGTAAAAAAAGTGAGCAAAAACGGTATTGCAATGCTTGGAAACAAGGCCTAGGGTTCATACTTTTACTAGTGCAAATTCTCTCAACAATGATAACATAATTGGATCATATAACAATCCCTCAACGTGCAACAAAGAATCACTCCAAAGTTTCTATCGGAGAACGTACGACGAAAACGTGCATCAACCCCTATGCATAGATTACCCCAATGTCACCTCGGGAATCCACGAGTTGAGTGCCAAAACATACATCAAGTGAATCAATAGAACATCCCATTGTCACCACAGATATCCCATCGCAAGACATACATCAAGTGTTCTCAAATCCAATACTCAATCCAACATAACGAAACCTCAAAGAGCAAGACTCAATTCATCACAATAAGAGATAGAGAGGGAAGAAACACCATATGATCCAACTATGATAACAAAGCTCGCGGTACATCAAGATCGTGACAAAGCAAGAACACGAGAGAGAGAGAGAGATCAAACACATAGCTACTGGTACATACCCTCAGCCCCAAGGGTGAACTACTCCCTCCTCGTCATGGAGATCGCCGAGATGATGAAGATGGCCATCGGTAATGGTTTCCCCCTCCGGCAGGGTGCCGGAACAGGGCCCCGATTGGTTTTTCGTGGCTACAGAGGCTTGCGGCGGCAGAACTCCCGATCTAGGTTTCTTTCTGGGGTTTTCTGGATTTATAGGAATTTTTTGCGTCGGTTTCACGTCAGGGGGGTCCACGAGTCAGCGACAAGGCAGGGGGGCGCGCCCTCCACCCTTGTCATTGACTCGGGACTCTTCTGGCCCAACTCTTTTGCTTTGGGGGCTTCTTCTGGTCCATAAAAAATCACCGTAAATTTTCAGGTCATTTGGACTCTGTTTGATATTCCTTTTCTGTAAAACTCAAAAATAAGGAAAAAACTGAAACTGGCACTGGGCTCTAGGTTAATAGGTTAGTCCCAAAAATAATATAAAATAGCATATAAATGCATATAAAACATCCAAGATGGATAATATAATAGCATGGAACAATAAAAAATTATAGATACGTTGGAGACGTATCAAGCATCCCCAAGCTTAATTCCTGCTCGTCCTCGAGTAGGTAAATGATAAAAACAGAATTTTTGATGTGGAATGCTACCTAACATATTTATCCATGTAATTTTCTTTATTGTGGCATGAATGTTCAGATCTATAAGATTCAAAACAAAAGTTTAATATTGACATAAAACGATAATACTTCAAGCATACTAATAAAGCAATCATGTCTTCTCAAAATAACATGGCCAAAGAAAGTTATCCCTACAAAATCATATAGTCTGGCTATGCCCCATCTCCATCACACAAAGTATTAAATCATGCACAACCCCGATGACAAGCCAAACAATTGTTTCATACTTTTGATGTTCTCAAACTTTTTCAACTTTCACGGAATACATGAGCGTGAGCCATGGATATAGCACTATAGGTGAAATAGAATATGGTGGTTGTGGAGAAGACCAAAAAGAAGGAGATAGACTCACATCAACTAGGTGTATCAATGGGCTATGGAGATGCCCATCAATAGATATCAATGTGAGTGAGTAGGGATTGCCACGCAATGGATGCACTAGAGCTATAAGTTTATGAAAGCTCAAAAAGAAACTAAGTGGGTGTGCATCCAACTTGCTTGCTCACGAAGACCTAGGGCAATTTGAGGAAGCCCATCATTGGAATATACAAGCCAAGTTCTATAATGAAAAATTCCCACTAGTATACGAAAGTGACAACATAGGAGACTCTCTATCATGAAGATCATGGTGCTACTTTGAAGCACAAGTGTGGTAAAAGGATAGTAACATTGCCCCTTCTCTCTTTTCTCTCTTTTTTTTGGGCCTTCTCTCTTTTTTTTGGCCTCTTTTTTTCGTCCGGAGTCTCATCCCGACTTGTGGGGGAATCATAGTCTCCATCATCCTTTCCTCACATGGGACAATGCTCTAATAATGAAGATCATCACACTTTTATTTACTTACAACTCAAGAGTTACAACTCGATACTTAGAACAAAATATGACTCTATATGAATGCCTCCAGCGGTGTACCGGGATGTGCAATGACTCAAGAGTGACATGTATGAAAAAATTATGAACGGTGGCTTTGCCACAAATACTATGTCAACTACATGATCATGCAAAGCAATATGACAATGATGAAGCGTGTCATAATATACGGAACTGTGGAAGTTGCATGGCAATATATCTCGGAATGGTTATGGAAATGCCATAATAGGTAGGTATGGTGGCTGTTTTGAGGAAGGTATATGGTGGGTGTAATGCACCAGCGAAAGTTGCGCGGTACTAGAGAGGCTAGCAATAGTGGAAGGGTGAGAGTGTGTATAATCCATGGACTCAACATTAGTCATAAAGAACTCACATACTTATTGCAAAAGTCTATTAGCTATCGAAACAAAGTACTACACGCATGCTCCTAGGGGGATAGATTGGTAGGAAAAGACCATCGCTCGTCCACGACCGCCACTCATAAGGAAGACAATCAATAAATAAATCATGCTCCGACTACATCACATAACGGTTCACCATACGTGCATGCTACGGGAATCACAAACTTTAACACAAGTATTTCTACAATCCACAATTACTCACTAGCATGAATCTAATATCACCATCTTTATATCTCAAAACAATCATAAGGAATCAAACTTCTCATAGTATTCAATGCACTTTATATGAAAGTTTTTTATTATATCCCTCTTGGATGCTTATCATATTAGGACTAAATTCATAACCTAAGCAAATTACCATGCTGTTTAAATACTCTCAAAATAATATAAGTGAAGCATGAGAGTTCATCAATTTCTTCAAAATAAAACCACCGCCGTGCTCTAAAAAGATATAAGTGAAGCACTAGAGCAAATGACAAACTACTCCAAAAGATATAAGTGAAGATCAATGAGTAGTCGAATAATTATGTTGCTATGTGAGGACCCTCTCTCATAAAATAATTTCAGATCTTAAGTACTTTATTCAAACAGCAAGCAAAACAAAATAAAATGACACTCCAAGGATAGCACATATCATGTGAAGAAGCAAAAACTTAGGCTCAACCAAAACTGACCGATCATTGTTGAAGAAGGTGGGATGCCAACCGGGGCATCCCCAAGCTTAGATGCTTGAGACTTCTTGAAATATTAACTAGGGATGCCTTGGACATCCCCAAGCTTGAGCTTTTGTGTCTCCTTAATTCCTTTTATATCACGGTTTCCCTAAATCTTAAAAACTTCATCCACATAGAACTCAACAAGAACTCGTGAGATAAGTTAGTATAAATCAAATGCAAAACCTTATCATTCTCTACTGTAGGAAATCACTAAAATTATTATTTAACATTGCATACTAAATGCCTCTGCATATTTAATACTCCTATCCTCAAATAGAATCATTAAACAAGCAAACATAACAGCAATCTGTCTAAACAGGAGTCTGTAAAGAGTGCCATTGTACTCATACTTCCCTAACTCCAAAAATTCTGAAAAATTACCACACTGTAGAAAATTTGTTCTTACTAATTTCGTAAAAATTTCAAGATTTTATATTATTCTTACTTTCCATAAGAATTCAGACAACAATATAAAACTTTCTGTTTTCAAAACAGAAACATATAGACTTGCAAAATAAGCATGGTAAAGGCTAAACTTGACACTTTTATTGAAATAAAAGATGAAAAACATTAATCTAAATAACAGCAAGCAAATACTAATAAAATAAAATGATGCTCCAAGCAAAACACATATCATGTGACGAATAAAAATATAGCTCCAAGTGAGGTTACCGATAATGTTGAAGACGAAAGAGGGGATGCCTTCCGGGGCATCCCCAAGCTTAGTTGCTTGGATCTTCCTTGGATATTACCTTGGGGTGCCTTGGGCATCCCCAAGCTTAGTGTCTGGCCACTCCTTATTCTCCTCATATCGATATCTCACCCAAAACTTGAAAACTTCAATCACACAGAACTTAACGGAACTTCGTGAGATGGGTTAGTATGATAAAACAAATCATTCACTTTGGTACTGTCAAGACAAGATTCAAAAAATTTATCACCTGATACCTAATGTACCCTATCATTTCTACAATTTATATTGAGCAATATAAGCCATAGAAACTAGGAAACAAGCAAACTATGCATCGAAAACAGATTCTGTCAAAAACAGAACAGTCTGTAAAAATCTGAATTAAGCTCATACTTATGTTAATCTAAAAATTCTGAAAAATTAAGACAACGTAGGAAATTTGTATATAAATCCTATGTAAAAAAATCGAAGTTTTTCCACGTTCCAGTAAAATATAGGAATTTCTGTACTGGACAGAAAAGTTTCTGTTTTTGCACAGAATCAAGTCAACTATCATCCACACTATCCCAAAGGCTTTACTTGGCACTTTATTGAAACAAAAACTATAAAACATGATTAATACAGTAGCTTAATCATGTTAACACACAAAAACAGTAGGGATAAATATTGGGTTGTCTCCCAACAAGCGCTTTTCTTTAATGCCTTTTTAGCTAGGCATGATGATTTCAATGATGCTCACATAAAATATAAGAATTGAAACATAACGGGAGCATCATGAAGAAGATAACTAGCAAATTTAAGTCTAACCCACTTCCTATGCATAGGGATTTTGTGAGAAAACAATTTATGGGAGCAAGAATCAACTAGCATAGGAAGGCGAAACAAGCATAGCTTCAAAACTTTCAACACATAGAGAGGAAACTTGATATTATTGCAATACCTACAAGCATATGTTCCTCCCTCATAATAATTTTCAGTAGCATCATGAATGAATTCAACAATATAACTATCACATAAAGCATTCTTTTCATGATCCACAAGCATGCAAATTTTACTACTCTCCACATAAGCAAATTTATTCTCATGAATAGTAGTGGGAGCAAACTCAACAAAATAACTATCATGTGAGGCATAATCCAATTGAAAATTAAAATCATGATGACAAGTTTCATGGTTATCATTATTCTTTATAGCATACATGTCATCACAATAATCATCATAGATAGCAACTTTGTTCTCATAATCAATTGGAACCTCTTCCAAAATAGTGGATTCATCACTAAATAAAGTCATGACCTC
Source organism: Thinopyrum elongatum (assembly GCA_011799875.1). Classification (NCBI taxonomy): domain Eukaryota; kingdom Viridiplantae; phylum Streptophyta; class Magnoliopsida; order Poales; family Poaceae; genus Thinopyrum; species Thinopyrum elongatum. The sequence goes on along the minus strand of CM022302.1, from coordinate 74,254,145 downwards.
TCCAAATCCACTTTTATCAATATTGTGAAAAGATTCAACACCCTCCAAAATAATGGGATCATTAGTACCTAGAGTTGACACTCTTCCAAACCCACTTTCATCAATATAATCATCATAAATAGGAGGCATGCTATCATCATAATAAATATTCTCATCAAAACTTGGGGGACTAAAAATATCATCTTCATCAAACATAGCATCCCCAAGCTTGTAGCTTTGCATATCATTAGCATCATGGATATTCAAGGAATTCATACTAACAACATTGCAATCATGCTCATCATTCAAAAATTTAGTGCCAAACATTTTATAGACTTCTTCTTCTAACACTTGAGCACAATTTTCCTTTCCATCATTTTCACGAAAGACATTAAAAAGATGAAGCATATGAGGCAACCTCAATTCCATTTTTTTGTAGTTTTCTTTTATAGACTAAACTAGTGATAAAACAAGAAACTAAAAGATTCAATTGCAAGATCTAAAGATATACCTTCAAGCACTCACCTCCCCGGCAACGGCGCCAGAAAAGAGCTTCGTTGATGGGATGTGAGTGCTGCTTACCTAGCCTCCCCGACAATGGCGCCAGAAATGAGCTTGATGTCTACTACGCAACCTTCTTCTTGTAGACATTGTTGGGCCTCCAAGTGCAGAGTTTTGTAGGACAGTAGCAAATTTCCCTCAAGTGGATGACCTAAGGTTTATCAATCCGTGTGAGGCGTAGGATGAAGATGGTCTCTCTCAAACAACCCTGCAACCAAATAACAAAGAGTCTCTTGTGTCCCCAACACACCCAATACAATGGTAAATTGTATAGGTGCACTAGTTCGGCGAAGAGATGGTGATACAAGTGTAATATGGATGGTAGATATAGGTTTTTGTAATCTGAAAATATAAAAACAGCAAGGTAACTAGTAACAAAAGTGAGCAAAAACGGTATTGCAATGCTTGAAAACAAGGCCTAGGGTTCATACTTTTACTAGTGCAAATTCTCTCAACAATGATAACATAATTGGATCATATAACAATCCCTCAACATGCAACAAAGAATCACTCCAAAGTTTCTATCGGAGAACGTAGGACGAAAACGTGCATCAACCCCTATGCATAGATTACCCCAATGTCACCTCGGGAATCCACGAGTTGGGTGCCAAAACATACATCAAGTGAATCAATAGAACATCCCATTGTCACCACAGATATCCCATCGCAAGACATACATCAAGTGTTCTCAAATCCAATACTCAATCCAACATAACTAAACCTCAAAGAGCAAGACTCAATTCATCACAACAAGAGATAGAGAGGGAAGAAACACCATATGATCCAACTATAATAACAAAGCTCGCGGTACATCAAGATCGTGCCAAATCAAGAACATGAGAGAGAAAGAGAGATCAAACACATAGCTACTGGTACATACCCTCAGCCCGGTGAACTACTCCCTCCTCGTCATGGAGATCGCCGGGATGATGAAGATGGCCATCGGTAATGGTTTCCCCCTCCGGCAGGGTGCCGGAACAGGGCCCCGATTGGTTTTTCGTGGCTACAGAGGCTTGCGGCGGCAGAACTCCCGATCTAGATTTCTTTCTGGGGGTTTCTGGATTTATAGGAATTTTTGGCGTCAGTTTCACGTCAGGGGGGGTCCACGAGTCAGCGATAAGGCAGGGGGCGCGCCGTAGGGGGGTGGGGGCGCCCTCCACCCTTGTCGTTGACTCGGGACTCTTCTGGCCGAACTCTTTTGCTTCGGGGGCTTCTTCTGGTTCATAAAAAATCACCGTAATTTTTCAGGTCATTTGGACTCCGTTTGATATTCCTTTTCTGTAAAACTCAAAAATAAGGAAAAAAACAGAAACTGGCACTGGGCTCTAGGTTAATAGGTTAGTCCCCAAAAAAATAGAAAATAGCATATAAATGCATATAAAACATCCAAGATGGATAATATAATAGCATGGAACAATAAAAAATTATAGATACGTTGGAGACGTATCACAAGTCCATGTATTTCTTTAATAGGAGGTAAATTTTTAACATCCTCTGCTTTAATACATTTTTCCTTCATACTTTTCTTTGCCTCTTGAATATCTTCAGGACTTAGACATAAGATACCCCTCTTCTTCGGAGTGGACTTAGGTGGTGATTCAGGAAGAGTCCAATCATCATAATTTTTTAATATATTATTCAATAATTCCTCAGCTTGTTCAACAGTTCGTTCCCTGAAAACACAACCATCACAACTATCTAGGAAGTCCCTAGAAGCATCGGTTAGTCCATTATAGAAGATATCAAGTATTTCATTTTTCTTAAGAGGATGATGAGGCAAAGCATTAAGCAATTGGAGAAGCCTCCCCCAAGCTTGTGGGAGACTCTCTTCTTTAATTTGCACAAAATTAAATATTTCCTATAAGGCAGCTTGTTTCTTATGAGCAGGAAAATATTTTTCAGAGAAGTAATAAATCATATCCTAGGGACTACGCACACAACCAGGAGCAAGAGTATTGTACCATATCTTAGCATCACCCTTTAACGAGAACGGAAATAGTTTGAGAATATAATAGTAGCGAATCTTCTCATCATGAGCAAATAGGGTGGCTATATCATTTAATTTAGTAAGGTGTGCCACAACAGTTTCAGTTTCATAGCCATGGAAAGGATCAGATTCAACCAAAGTAATTAACTCTGGGTCGACAGAGAATTCATAATCCTTATCATCAACAAAGACAGGTGAAGTAGCAAACTTGGGATCGCATTTCATTCTAGCATTCAAAGATTTTTCCTTCAGTTTGCATAATAATTTCTTAAGATCATCTCTATCATTGCAAGCAACAAAATCTCTAGCTGTCTCCTCATCCATAACATAACCTTCAGGTATCTTAGGCAATTCATATCTAGGAGAGCTAGGCCTAATAGGTGTTTCAAGATTTTCAGTTTCAAGTACTTCATCAGTTTCAATAATTTTATCAGTTTCAGCATTCTCAATATCTTTAGCTCTAGCAATTTGTTCATCAAGAAATTCACCTAGAGGCATATTATCATCAAGCAAGGTACTAGCATCATCATGAGTAGCATTCATAGCAGAAGTAGCATCATCAATAACTTGCGACATATCATGATTAATAGCATGTGGTGGTGTAGCAAGTCTACTCAAAACAGAAGGTGAATCAAGTACAGAGTGTGATGGCAGTTCCTTACCTTCCCTCGTCCTAGAGGGAACGATCTTAGTCTTGGTATCCTTCAGATTCTTCATAGTGATAAATAGATAATAATCCCAAGTGACTCAACAAATATAGCTATGCTCCCCGGCAACGGCGCCAGAAAAAGGTCTTGATAACCCACAAGTATAGGGGATCGCAACAGTTTTCGAGTGTAGAGTATTCAACCCAAATTTATAGATTCGACACAAGGGGAGCCAAAGAATATTTGTGAGTATTAGCAGTTGAGTTGTTAATTCAACCACACCTGGAGATTAAATATCTGCAGTAAAGTGATTAGTAGCACATCAATATGATAGTTTTGATAGCAGTGATAATAGTAGCAATAACAGTAACAGTGATAGCAATGGTTTTGTAGCAAGTGTAACAGTAGCAACAGCAGTAGTAACTTAGCAAGAACAATATGTGAAAAATTCGTAGGCATTGGATCGGTGAATTCATTGGATGATATTCATCATATAACAGTCATAACCTAGGGCGATACAAAATTTGCTCCAGTTCATAAATATAATGTAGGCATGTATTCCGTAAATAGTCATACGTGTTTATGGAAAGAACTTGCATGACATCTTTTGTCCTACCCTCCCATGGCAGCGGGGTCCATAAGGAAACTAAGGGATATTAAGTCCTCCTTTTAATAGAGAACCGGAACAAAGCATTAAAACATAGTGAATACATGAACTCCTCAAACTACGGTCATCACCGGAAAGTATCCCGATTATTGTCACGCCGGGGTTTACGGATCATAACACGTAATAGGTGAATATGAGTTGCAAGATCGGATCTAGAACATAGATATAATGGTGAAAACATAAACGGTTCAGATCTGAAATCATGACACTCGGGCCCTAGTGACAAGCATTAAGCATCGCAAAGTCATAACAACATCAATCTCAAAACATAGTGGATACTAGGGATCAAGCCCTAACAAAACTAACTCAATTACATAATGAATCTTATCCAACTCCTCACCGACCAGCGAGCCTACGAAGGAATTACTCACTCCCGGTGTGGCGCATCATGGAATTGGCGATGAAGAAGGGTTGGTGATGACGAAGACCGAAGATTCCCCTCTCCGGAGCCCCGAACGGGCTCCAGATCTGGCCTCCCGATGAAGAACAGGAGGTGGCGGCGGCTCCGTATCATGAAACGCGATGAAACTTTCTCTCTGATTTTTTTCTCCAAAAATAGGATTTTATAGCGTCGGGATCAGGGTCTGCGGGGCCACCAGGTGGGCACAACCCACCTGGGCGCGCCTGGAGGGGGGGGGCGCCCTGGTGGGTTGTGCTCAACCAAGGGCCCCCCGAAGGTTCTTGGCTCCAGTATTTTTTATATATTCTGAAATAATTCTCCAAAAAGTTTTGTTCCATTCCGAGAACTTTATTTCTGCATAAAAACAACACCATGGTAGTTCTGCTGAAAACAGCGTCAGTCCGGATTAGTTTCATTCAAATCATGCAAATTAGAGTCCAAAACAAGAGCAAAAGCGTTAGAAAAAGTAGATACGATGGAGACGTATCACTCCTCGTTGTGCTTGACGTCCTCCATGTCGACGGCGGTGTCCAGTGTTTCGTCTTGCGTGCGGAACCCGGGGCACAAAGCGGCGGCGATTGAGCCGTTCGTGATGATCTCGTCCATGTCGGCGTCGGTGCTGCTGAACTGTGGCGCCGAGCCATGTGTGAGGGGTAGGGCCCCATGACGCACAGTCGTCGCAGGCGAGCCTGAGTACGTCGGCGGCGAGTAGTTGTTCTGGGTGTTGAGGCCGGCGGTGAACGCGGGGGAGGGCGTGCGCGGGTCGGGGTTGAAGACGGGGGTGGGGGGATGTGCGCGGCGCCGAGCCATGCGGGAAGGTGATGTTGGGGTTGAAGCCGCCAAGCGAGTCACCGTCGACGTAGCCAGGCGAGGGCACATACCCCCACAGTGCAGCGTGAAGTTGGCCGGCGACGCGACGCTCTGCTGGCTCCCCCACGCGCCTTGTGGGAACTGGTCGGCCTGTTGAGGCAGAAGGAGCTGTCGCTCGTTCGCCATGCCCGCGCGAGATGACTCCTCCTGCTCCGCCGCCGCGTCCCTGGCCTTCTTCATGTTGAGCCTGTTCCGCCGATCGGTGGTGACGATCGCCCGACGATCAACGCCGGCCTTCCACTGGGCGTTCGTCAAGCCCGGGGGCCTTGGCATCGGCGCCCTCGGCTTCCTCTGCTTTGGCTGGACGGAATCGGTGGCTAGGCGAGGGGGCACATACTTCTTCGGCGGCATGGCGGGCGAATCTGGGGAGAATGGCGAGAGCGGCGGGGGAGAAGGGGGTCGACAATGGGAAAATGGAGGGAAAGGGGAAAATCGGCCGTTGTCCCAGGCGCCCCCCCGGTGCGTTGGGTTCCGTTTGGGTTCGCCGGTTGCAATTTTGGCCCAAACCGGCGAAGAACGAGGATCTGGAGATGCGGCTGGACCTTTTTTTGGGCGCCGGCGCTAAAAAAGGTGTCATGTGGGCCTGTTGGGGGACGGGGGGGGGGGGTGGAGATGCTCTAACCTCACATCAGACCATGCGCACAAGCATGCAGCCAGCGAGAAGATGATCGGTTGTCTCCTCGTGTTGGTACATGCGGTGAGCTAGTGCGGACGTCGACGTCGAGCCAACCCCTATTTCAGTAATGCCAGCCAGACGAGATTTTTCTTTTCTTTCCATATTATAAAAGGAATCAAAAGATCGATGGTAGAGCGATCTTTAGAGCATCTCCAACAGACGCGCAACGCGCCGCGCGCTAAAAAAGCGTTTACAATGCCGGAATCGCGAGTTTTTGTGCGCCTCGAAGCGCTGGCTCCAGCGGCCGCTGCAAAATATAGCGCGCGCGAGTTGCTCCAGCAGGCGCTGCAAAAAAACTGCGCGCGCGCTCAGCACAAACAACATATGCACTCCAAACACAACCAAGAAGATCAAACACAAACAAAATAAATCAACAATAAATAGTTTAATTTTATTATTACAACTCAAACAAATAGTTTATCTTGCAATACAACAAATAGTTCAACAATACAACATCAAACATACAAATCATGATGCTCTTTGTCGGCCATTCCATGCCCACCACTCCTTGATGAGATCCTTCTGAAGATCATCATGTGTTTCGGCACATCGAATGGCATGATAGGAGGCAACAAATCGGGCCACCCTCGCAGCCCTCCGCCGCACTTGCACGGGATGTCCCAAGAGCTCATACTGAGAGTAGTCTAAATCTTGGCCACGCTCATTCTCGATGATCATGTTGTGCATGATCACACAAGCGTGCATGATGTACCAAAGTATCTTTTGATCCCAAAATCTAGATGGTCCTCTCACAATGGCAAATTGGGCTTGCAAAATCCCAAAAGCTCTCTCCACATCTTTCCTAGACGCCGCGCGAGCATTGTGGAAATCAAGATTTTTCTTACCTTCCGGTTTTTTCAACGGCTTCACAAATGTTTGCCACTTTGGGTAGATGCCATCCGCAAGATAGTAGCCATAGTTGTATGTATGGCCATTTGCTGCAAACTGCACCTGTGGCAGTTCATCATTTGCAATCTTATTCATGAGTGGTGACCGATTAACAACGTTGATGTCATTCAAAGATCCAGGCATTTCAAAAAAAGCATGCCAAATCCAAGTCTCTCGATCGGCCACCGCTTCAAGGATTATAGTGGAACCCTTTTTTTGGCCGTGGAATTGCCCATGCCATGCCTTAGGACAGTTCTTTCAACTCTAATGCATGCAATCTATTGAGCCAAGCATACCTGGGAACCCGCGAGCTTTGTTCATCTCCAAAAGCCTTGCGGCGTCTTCAGCATTGGGAGATCTCAAATACTCCTGGCCAAACATTTGCACAATTTCGACTGCGAAGCGCTTGACACACATGATGGCTTGACTCTCATCCATGGCCAAGTGGTCATCAACTAGATCAGCCGGAATACCGTATGCCAACATACGCAAAGCAGCTGTCACCTTCTGAAAGGTGCTATGCCCGAGTTCTCCAGCGGCATTCCTTCTTTGCTGAAAAAACCGATCATGGCTCGCCAGTTTCTCTGCAATGCACCTGAACAACTCGGTGCTCATCCTAAACCGGCGCCGAAAGTACGACTCGGGGTATGTGGGATTCTCCACAAAATAGTGCCTCATCAATCTGTTGTCGGCATCAATCTTGTCCCTCCAAATTTTCTGCCGACCCATAACCGAACCACCGTGCTTCGGTTTTTTATTGATGTGCATAGCTAGGATCATTGCAAGATCCTCCTCCTCTTCAATATCAAATTCTTCTTCGGAAGAATCATATGACGAACTCATCTACAATGTTGAATTTAAACTAGTCTATAAAAACTACAAACAACATGCACCAAATTCATGTAAAAAAACATGAAGTTGAAGCAATACATACCTTGCAAGCGTTTTGTCGAACACCTTGTGGTCGCCGAGCGGCAGTGGGCGGCCGGGCGCTGTTCGTCGAAGGAATGGCGCGCGCGAGGGGCGGCGGCGACTAGAGGGAGAGGGAGGAAGCAGCGGCGGCGCGGGGATAGATAGGCCGGGGAAGCGCCGGAATGGTCGCCGGAATAAATGGAGTGGTGCGGGCGGCGGCGCCAGCGCCTGGATTGGGGTAGGTGGAAGTCGCGGCGCGGGCGCTCGAGTGTGCAGCGCGCGGGAGCGGGTGCAGCAAATAAACGGCGCGCGATGTCGTTTCGCCCCACGCGTTGAACTACTTATGCCGCACGCGCGGTTTTTGCGCCTCCGCTGGAGCGCCCGGAGCGGCTGCGCGCGCGCAAAAAACATAAATTATCCAGCGCGGCGCTTATATAGCGCGGCTGTTGGAGATGCTCTGAGCCCACTGTACACGGGATGTGTGTGGCTCTACTGGATGTGTTTGGTTCAAGGGACAGTCTAGGGTGAATATGGGTATCCCCAGCCAGCTGGCTAGGGATAGCCTTTTTTTGTTTGGATAGGTTGATGAGGTTAGTCTATATTTTGTTTGGTTCAAATGACGAAACATTATTAGGATATCCCTTTGAGTATTTAGTGCAAAACGAAGATCACAAAACAATCCGTTTAAAAAAAATCACAAGAAAAAACAATCCGTTTCAAAAAAAAAATATCACAAAACAAGTTACAGTTCAGTTCGTATACACTTATGTTCAGTTAGATCAAACACTGTTTGTTAGGAACAGATCAAACACTGTTTGTTAGGAACAGATCAAACACCAGTACTTCTTTGTTTCTTCTTTTTTTTTTTTTGAACCCATGCATGCGGCCTTTCTCTCACTCACGTGGACTGATGTGTACCTATCATCTTGTCTGCCATTGCTAGAGAAAAGGATGGGACCAGCCTAAAATTAGCGACGGGTGCAATTGAGTGTAGACCAGCACATCACAATCTTCATCCGTCCAGCTTAATTATTCAAAAGGGAGAGTGCAGTAGGGTCCACCGGTCCAGTATGCATCCTTGGTCCTTCTCCAATCTCCATGGACAAACTCCAATGGCTGTGCTTGTCATGCCTCCTGGTCTTTGCTCCCTTCTTCCTCTTTGGGAGTACGTCGGCTGCCCACCACCACCAGCGAGACGTCCTCCACCCGGTCGTGCTGCTGCCAGGCTTCTCCTGCGGCCAGATCGAGGCCCGCCTCACCGAGGCCTACGACTCGCCGTCGCCGCTCTGCGGCCTACGCAAGGGGGACAGCCGGTGGTTCCGGCTGTGGAAGAACAGCACGGGCCTGCAAGACCTCCCCAACGTGGCGTGCTTCGCCGACCAGCTCCGCCTGGTTTATGACCCCACCGCCGGCGACTACCGCAATGTTCCCGGCGTCGAGACCCGCGTCCTCTCTTTCGGCTCCACCCGCGGCTTCCTCTCCGACGACCCTGCCGACAAGTAAGCACCGGAATCAATCACTGAGAAAACTATTTTATCACTTATTTTCTGTAGCGCACGCATGCTGAACCTGTTGAGGAGCAGGGAGATCTGCATGGGAAGATTCGTGGAGGCGTTGGAGCGAATCGGGTACAGCGACGGCGAGAGCCTCTTCGGCGCTCCGTACGACCTCCGGCACGCGCCCGCCGCGCCGGGGCTGCCGAACAGGGAGTTTTCCATGTTCCGCCGGGATCTCACGGCGCTCGTGGAGCACGCGAGGAGGAGGAACGGGGGCAAGCCGGTCATCCTCGTGTCGCACAGCCAGGGCGGCCTGCTCGCGCTCGAGTTCCTGAACCGGAGCCCCCCGGCGTGGCGCCGGAGGCTCGTCAAGCACTTCGTCATGGCCTCCACGGGCGCCGGCGGGATAGTGGTCACCATGAAGGGCCTCGCCTCCACCGACGGCGCCGACGTCCTGTCGATGCGGCGCGTCAAGAGGAGCTTCGAGTCCGCCTTCGCCGGGCTGCCGTCGCCCACGGTATTCGGCGAGGAGACGACCCTGGTGGTGACGCGGGCAAGGAACTACACTGCGCGCGACATGCCGGAGTTCCTGTCGGCGGCCGGGCTGCCGGCGGCCGCCGTGAGCCTGTACCTGTCGCGGGCGCTGCCGGTGGCGCTCAACGTGAGGGCGCCGCTGGTGCCCATGACGTGCGTCAACGGCGTCGGCGTGCCGACCCCAGAGAAGCTGGTGTACTGGGACGGCGACCTCGACAAGCCCCCCGAGGTGGTGCACGGGGACGGCGATGGAGTGGTCAATCTGGCGAGCATACTTGCCCTCGACGCGGTTATCGGTGAAGATCCGGGGCAGCGGGGATGCTACAAGTCTGTCAAAATGGCCAACACCACCCACATCGGCGTCGTGTCGGATGGTTTCGCCGTTGAGCGTCTAGTCCATGAGATTCTTGAAGCAGGTCGCTCCAACAAGACATGTGTGCTACCTACTGCCAGCCACCGCCCACTCTAGAAAATTAGAAAGAACGCCCATCTTCTTTTACCTTTGTCTTCCGAAAGCCAGCGTGATCATAAAAAACTTGGGATTTCCTAAAAAAAAATGTTCCTCAACTTTTTTTTTGGGGATCTCTCTAGCCCTCATCTACTTAGATGAGAATTAGTTCTGTTGTACTTCATCCAAGTCTTTTCATTTATTCATCCATAATTAGCACCAGGGAACTCATTAATCCAACGGGACCAAACATCATGCTCTACCGATATAGCCAGAACATGTGCTGCCTCGACTGACATGAATAAAAGTATAAGATACAAACTTTGTGGCACATTTTCTAATATCATGGACTATGGCTCGAATAGGGGACCTATCAAAACCTAAACCCATGACCTTGTTGATCAATGATAGGCAATCAGATGCTACCATGATCTTCCGTATGCCAATGTTATTGGCAAGGATTAAGGCTTGATGAAGTGCCATGGCTTCTGCTACTTCCGGAATTTGAACTCGTTCAAAGCAACCTTTGTTCGCCGCCTACACCTTTCCCCGGTGATCACGTATTACCACAACAAAGCCCGCTCTTGCAGATTGGGAGAAGATCGTTGCATCCACATTGACGAACATCGACCCATCCGGCGGTGGAGACCATTTTTGGTTCGACTTCGAGGTCTCACGTCTAATGGAAGTGGTCGAACTAAAAGAATGCATAATGATAAATTCAACATAAGCTTTAATCTTTCCCACCACACGAAGAGGATGAGTAAAAGCCTGGCCATTACGGCATGTGTTCTATTTTCCCATATGTTGCCTATTGCTTTGGTTCATTGCATAAATCAATGACGGGCAGCTGATCAAAGGACCTCCACGCCATCCTTGTGCTAGCTGCTTCTTTGGGAGCTATGGAAGCATAGAACTATAGAAGAACAACATTGTCTTCTACCAAGCGCCACCATCTGCTGCAACAACCCTAACACAAATTGCGTAAGAATGTGCTGGCTGTGCCATGTGAGCTTGTTGTGCTCGGATCCGCACGCTTTCCATGCTATGTTGGTTAGGTGTAAGGGTGTATGAACAGTACAAGAACACTACCCAGCTCATGAACAGTAAACTGCTTCACAGACCCTAAATTTGTCTTTTTTGCTGAGATCTACTTAGATGTCCAAACGAGCTGAAATTTGGCACAAACCTCACGCACTGAAACGTCTTCCATGCGAAGACAATTCGGATTTTTTTCAATATCTCGAGTATTTTTTTTTGATTTTACTGTTCACGACGATACTGTTCATGGCGGGTGTAGATGAGCTCGGGAGCCAAAACACTCTGTCCCCTACCCAGCTCATTTTAATCGTGTCGTTCCAAACTTACATGATGTTTTATACCGATATAGCCTCTAATATTTTACCATTTGAGTGAATAACACTAATTTTATTTTTATATAATATGCAGTCGATAAAATAACTTAATGACATGAATATATGTCACACTTCCAAAGTATTTTCATGAAAATCTAATGATAATATTTTTTATTGTTAGAAATAGTCCAAAGCTAGAAGTCTGCTTCACTGCTTGTATGCTTTCGAGAACATCACTCATTCTGTAATAGAGATACTGTTATTTTTCCTAGTTTCATTGGATACATTTTTCAAATTTTTGGTTATGATTTAGTGCTTTCTATTCAAAAGATATATATTTTTATTTGGATGTATGTTAATATATTTTTGTATTTTTTTGGTAGAAATGTACTATCCATATGTTTCACGTTGGACACTACTTAAGAAAAGGAGAAACATTTTTTTCACCGATCGTTTATTGTCTCTGTAGTAATATTTTATTAAATTGACAAAAAATTAAGAAAGGAATTGACAAAATATTAGGTTTCATGGGTGTGGATGGTGTAAACCCATTTAATTTACTTTTTCACATGCTACATTTTTATCCAATGAAATAATTTCTATAAGTACAATCTGTATTTGTTTCAGAAATAAAATATTTTTCATCGACTTTGAAATATATCCCAAGGAAAAATATTACATGAGTAACATTTTTGTCTCTGACAAAACTAGAAACAGTAAAAAAACATTGTTTTTACATGCATGAATAAATGTTATAATTTTGTTTTTGTTATATTAAAATATTTTAATATTATAAACATACAAAAAATTTAAAATTATGTTTGCCAAATGCTATTGCAATGTGATTTGTCCACCTTTACCCATACGCTTGCTATAAGCGGCAGGGCTCAGGGCTCCACTATTGTTGCCAGTATAATGAACAAAGATAGTGACCAAAAGAGGTCCGCCAACATTCTTAATTCTTACAGGACAACAATTGTACAAATAATGATATTAGTAAATAAATATCAGCCACCACAAATCTACCACCATGCATGAAGCAAGCGCAAAATACAGCGACTTTGAGCAACACAAACTACAGGCCCAAAGTCGCGAGCGCGAAAAACTTCCAACTCGCACAAAAGATGTCTTCAACATTTGGTCGAGGAGGCCCGAGGACCCCAAGATCAGCTAGCATCTGTGATCATCGTAACATTAACCAGGCACCACACCACCATGCATCGTCTGCACATCCTCTTGCTTGTGAATGTGACGAAAATCTGCCCAGTATATTCATGAACCAATTTGCAAGAAAAAAAAAAGTATATTCATGAACGCACAAGCAGATTTTTGTCTTGTAATAAAATATTTAAAAGACCTACGCGCAAATTACCAGGTCTTGCGTCCGGACGCTAGGCCAAGGGTCACTCTGGGGCGTGTCATGGTCTGATTTGGCATCATGTTACACACTTGGCCACTTGGCCACGAGAGCGAGATCTAGTGACACATAAACAATAGTAGCCAAGTTCATTATGGACTACAAGTCGGGAGATTCATACAAATACTAGTAACTAGTGTCAGGTATAAGCACCTCGTAAACTGCACCGCTAAATGCACACCCCCCGAAAGTACCTTTCTGCACACGAGCTCAAATGAGCTCGGGTGAACAGTAAAGTCAAAACTAAATCGAAAAAAATTCAAAAAATTCCAAATTTTTTTTGGAAGAAACATTGACAAAAGTTTTAAGTGCTTGAAAAAATTAGTCTCGAAATCACATTCCTAGAAGGCGTGGTAAAAAAACAAATTCAGTGCTCCAAAATGCTTTTCAAAGTAGCATTTTCAGAGTACCGATTTTGTTTTTTTTTTTGCCATGCCTTCTAGGAATGTGATTTCGAGACAAATTTTTTAAAGCAATTACAACTTTTGTCAATGTTTCTCCCAGAAAAAATTTGGAATTTTTTGAATTTTTTTCTATTTTGTTTTGATTTTACTGTTCACCCGAGCTCATTTGAGCTCGGGTGCAAAAACTCTGCGTCGTCCCCCCCCCCCCCCCCCCCCCCCCCCGCGCGCTCTTTTACGCCAATCATAGTACAAAAACGGGAGCATCAGTTAGTTCGGCCGACGTAAAAAACACTAGTAGAAAACAGGGCTTTGGTTGAGGCCAGGATAAAGGCATTAATCCCGGTTCACTCATGAACCGGGACCAAAGGGGGCATCAGTCCCAGTTCGTGAGGCCAGGGCGCCGGCCGGGCCTCGGGGGCCATTGGTCCCGGTTCCAGACACGAACCGGGACCAATGGGCCTCGCTCCTGGCCCACAACCTTTAGTCCCGGTTGGTGGCTAAAACCGGGACCAAATGTAGTTCTTTAGTCTCGGTTTTAGCCACCAACCGGGACTAAAGAGAGGCCTATATATACCCCTGCCCCTGCCCGCGAGCAGAGCCACTGCTCTGTTTTTTTGGCCGGCCGTGGGAGAGCTTTGTGGTGCTCTAACTCACCTCCTATGCACATGAGGTGTTCGATGAAATGCCCGAGCCACACTTAAGCTTTCTCCTCTCAAAGCTCCATTTTTCTCAAGATTTGTCTAGGTTTGGCGGTCTGTCCTGTCCCATCCCCGTCCTCACCGCCGCCGATCGCCCGCGCCGATCTCGTCGCCGGCACCACCGTGGTGAGCCTCTTGTTCTTATCTTCTTTCTAAAAGAAAAAAAAATTCTCACTTGTATGATTTAGGTAGATACTTGTATAATTTTCTTACTTTTATTATTGTTTGTTATTATATAGTGCGATGGTTTTGGTATCCGCCCCCGTCGGCCCTCGTCCTGTCTATGATTCGGATGTGGTATATATTATCTTTTATAACTATTTGTTTCATTTAGTGTTTATGACAATTATGCCGATCAACGTGACATAGATGTTTTTATCTAGGAGGTATGTGAACCGGAAATTCCAACAGACCCTCTTGTCGAGAGGTTAAATTTAGTTGAAAAAGAAAACAATTACTTGAAGAAAAAATTGAAAAGAATTGAGGACGAGAAGATGGAATTGGAGTTGCATGTTGCGGATATCGTCGATGATCACAAGATCAAGATGGATAAAATGCGCTTGAAGAATAGAAAGATTAAAAAATATGCCATTCATACTGAGGCTTGGTATCATTATGCCGTTGGATCAATTGTTACCTTAGTTGCGATTATGATCGCATTTGTTGTTGCATTGAAATGGTTTATATAGTTTCAATGTATGTTTTAATTGGAAGCTCTAGAGAGCTATATGTTGTTCAATGAGAACTATGTATGAACTTTATTTATTTATTTTTTCAGTAATAACATTTGATCACTACCGTATTTTGGTTTTAATGTGATGATGAACTTATATTAATTTGGTCACTTCTCTATTCATGATGTTCTGTAATGGTTTTTGACACACTTAATTATATATAATGCACGCAGATGAACCGGCAATGGATGTACGGTAACAGACGCACCTCCGAGTACATTAAGGGCGTGCATAATTTTCTCGAAGTGGCTGAGGCAAACAAGCAGAATGGTTTTATGTGTTGTCCATGCCCTAGATGTGAGAATACGAAGTCTTACTCTGACTCGAAAACCCTTCACATACACCTGCTTGAGAAGGGTTTCATGCCACACTATAATGTTTGGACCAAGCATGGAGAAAGAGGGGTTATGATGGAAGACAACGAAGAAGAAGAGGATGATGACAACTATGTGCCCCCTGAATACGGTGATGCTGCAACGGGGGAAACTGAAGATCAAGAGGAACCAGACGATGTGCCCGATGATGATCTTCGTCGGGTCATTGTTGATGCAAAGAGATAATGCGAAAGTGAAAAGGAGAAGTTGAAGTTTGTTCATATGTTAGAGGATCACAAAAAAGGGTTGTACCCCAATTGCGAAGATGGCAACACAAAGCTCGGTACCACACTTGCTGCAATGGAAGGCAGACAATGGTGTATCTGACAACGGATTTGAGAAGCTACTGAAAATATTGAAGAAGAAGCTTCCAAAGGATAACGAATTGCCCGACAGTATGTACGGAGCAAAGAAGGTTCTATGCCCTCTAGGATTGGAGGTGCAGAAGATACATGCATGCCCTAATGACTGCATCCTCTACCACGATGCGTACGAGGATTTGAACGCATGCCCGGTATGCGGTGCATTGCGGTATAAGATCAGACGAGATGACCCTGGTGATGTTGACGGTGAGCGCCCCAGGAAGAGGGTTCCTGCCAAGGTGATGTGGTATGCTCCTATAATACCACGGTTGAAACGTCTGTTCAGAAACAAAGAGCATGCCAAGTTGATGCGATGGCACAAAGAGGACCGTAAGAAAGACGGGAAGTTGAGAGCACCCGCTTACGGGTCGTGTAACACCCCGAGAATCATGCTATAATAATCTCCCCCTAATGGTTGACATGTCATCATGATTACTATGCTTACTGCCACTTATTTCAAATCAACTCCGAAAATCCAATTTAAATTTCAAGTGAGAAAACATTTCTTCAATTGGTCAAACAAAAATGTTTACAACATTATAAATAATCCCCTCATATTTGTCAAAGAGGAATCAACATTAAAAGTATTTTTAAATTACCCCTAGAAATATTTTAGTGGATCAGCGGGATTAAATAAACACATTTTAATTCAAATATAAATTTGAATAGTTCTAATTGACCTCAAACCTTTTGTGCAGCCCTGTAGGATAACCTAGTATTTATGTGTCAAGTCTCACAAATAACACAAAGTCATCTAACAAAAAAAGGTAAATGCAAGACATTGGAGAAACTACAAAACAGTAAATAAAATAAAATAGAAAGAGAAGGCCTGCACTACGGTGCACTTGTAGCCCAGTGCTACAGTGCCAGCCCAAGCCCACCTGGCCTTTTCCCCCCACCTCTGTACAGAGTCAGGGAGGCCATGGCGTTGTGCACGCACGCACGCGCCGTCCACGCCTCGGATGGCCACGCGCCGGCCATCCGCCGAGTCCCTGGGATGGATAAGACCATCCTCGTCCCGATGGACAACCCTAGCCCTCTCCTTTCTCCTCCATCGCGCCGTTTTCTTCTCCGCTAAGCACCCGAGCTCGCGCTCCCCATGGCCGTTGTCGCCATCGCAGCCACCGTGCTCCCCGCGCCGTAACAAGTTGTCCAGAAGCATCCTCATCGTCGTCTCCTTCGTCCTCGACCATTGAATCAAGCCGGGAAGGCCTGCATGCTCGCCATCGAGCTCGAGTCCTTCGCGTACATCGCCGGCCGCCATCGTCGTTTGCCTCGTCTCCGGTCCACCTCCGGCCTTGCTGTCGCCTCCGTTGGAACCCCTGTGAGCTCCTCTTTCGAAGCCCCCTCTCCCCGTTGTCGATTTGGTCGCCGTTTGTCATCCCCCGTAGCTCGCCATGGCCCTGCGTCCGCGTGCGCGCTCACCTGCACTTAGCCATGTCCACGCGCGCGTCCGTGTGCTCCTGCTGTCGCCGGCTCCCACTGCTGCTGCGTGGCTGCTTGCCCCTGCTGCCGCTTGCTGCTCCTGTGCCGCTGCTACTTTGCTCCCGCTGCCGCTGCTTAAGCCGCTGCTCGTTGCTGCTTACTGCTACTACTGCCTATTGCTGTTGCTGCACTGCTGCCACTACCACCTGCTGCTACTTATGGATGTCGCCTTGCTTTGCTACTTACTGCTGCTTCCGCCTGCTGTGCCGCTGCCGCCGGTGTTCGTGCGCCGCTCGCCGTCGGCCGCTGCTCCCTGCGCTAGCCGCCGGTCGTTGCTCCCAGCCCCCTGCCTCCTAGCGCTGGCCGGCTCTGGCCGCCGTGCTTGTGTGCGTGTATGAGCACAGCGCTGGCTGTGTCTCTCGCACGAACGGCCGGCCCTTGTTTACTAGTAGTAGTAGTAGGTTTAGTTTAGTAGTATTAATTTAATGCTAATTAAGCCTGTTAGCAAATGACAAATGGGTCCCACCTAATTAGATTAGATAAATCCTTTAGAAATTATTAAGACACTAACATGTGGGACCTCCGCACAGTTAACTTTGACCGGTCAATGTTGACCGGGTCAACTCTGTACACTGCCCCCACCTGTCTTACACACCGGGTAGGAATTCCTGTGTACACTTATCATTTGTTCAATTTAATTCGAAATTAAATAATTAAAATAATTTCAGAATTTATTTTAAACTTCAGAAAATCGTAGAAAATAAACCGTAACTCAGATCGAAAAACTTTGTACATGAAAGTTGCTCAGAACGACAAGACGAATCCGAATACGCGGTCCGTTCGTCCGTCACACGTCTCTAACTACCTGAACATGGGATATTCCCCCTCCGGATCGCCTGTCCGAAAATGCAAACTTCGGGAAAACTTTCCCGGATGTTATTCCCCCTTCACCTATGTCGTGTAGCACTACGATAGGTCACCCCTAGCACCGTGTATTGTATTGTCATGCATCTGTTTGCTTGTATTTACTGTTTCTTCCCCCTCTTCCTACTCGTTAGACCCTGACGCAGTTTTCGGTACCGATGCAGCTCCGGAGCCCGACGCCATCGTTGACGACCCTGCCCTTGCCGCCGAGCAACCAGTCAAGCCCCCCCTTTGATCATCCCGATATCGCCCATTCTATTTTCTCATGCTTGCATTAGAATTGCTGCTGCTACTGCTTTACCTATTCTGATGCATAGCCTGTTTATTGTAACCTACTATTGATACCTTACCTGCTTATCCTAAACTGCTTAGTATAGGCTGGGTAGAGACCTATCAGTGACCCCACTTATCCTGACTGCCCCGCTGGATAATCCGAAGACCCGATCAACGGGATTGAAGACCAGGCCCCGGCACCGCACATCACCCCCTTAGTTGTAACGACACTGCAGCGTTACCACCGAGTGCCGAGGGTGATACCTCGTGTAGCACTTCTGATGTTAACTCTGTAGAGTAGCTATTCGGTCGTGGTCATCGAGGGTGATTCCTCCTTCACCGCTTCCGATAACGACGCCATCGTACAACACCTCAAGTGTGAACCCAGCGAGGGTGATTCCTCCGAGTTCACCTTGACGGATACATCGAGTAGGAATCCAACGAGGGTGATACCTCGGATTCCCCTGATGTTATGGACACACGGATACTTGGACTGTACTATTGTTACTTGGAAAGGCGGGTCGACCCTGAGGGGTACCCGCGTGTGATGTGAAGACGGGTTGCCTGTATGGTGCCCGAGTGATGAATACGAGGCGCGGCCGGGCATTCTTAACCCTTGCAGCAAGTCCTCGAGACGGGGCGACTTGGACACATCTTTCGTGAGTCTCTACTCGTTACCGCAAGCCCTAGTCCACTAACGATTTGGATATTTGATCCGAGCAGGCCTCTGGCCTGATAGCACTAACCATCACGTGGGCATAGTATGGGCGTTCTGCATCGTAGCATCAGCCGACAGTTCTGTCAGACGTCCAGTTCAGCATTGTGGTCAGGTCGGATCGTGCCGTTGGCGCTGGTATCCACCCTGCTCGCAACGACCCGGAGTGCACAGGGCGACGGCCCAAGACCCCTGAGCGCTTAGGATGTAGACCGGCGGGGACCTCTCTGCTGAGCTGTAGGTAGGGCTGCGGTGTATCGTTTGGCCGAGGCCAGGCATGACCGAGAAAGTGTGACCGACCGGAGTTAAGCGAGCGTGTTGGGTAAGTTGGTGCACCCCTGCAGGGAAGAACACATCTATCGATAGCCGGTCCTACGGTAAAGGACACTCGAAGTTGTATCACGATTGACACAACTAGAACGTGAGATGATACCTGGATATATGGCTCTGGGATTGCTTCTCGCAGGGAGTCGAGAAGGGATCTCAGGACGAGGTTGATGACTGTATGGCTCTGGGATTGCTTTCTCGCAGGGAGTCGAGAAAGGATCTCTGGGTGAGGATGAGACTTAATGATACTGCTACATTATATTGTACTGTTCTACTCTCTTCTATTGCTGCAAGACCGTTGAAGATGCTAGTCTTCGATAGGACTAGGATTTCCTCTCTATTCTGGCATTTCTGCAGCCCAGTCCACATATACAGCCACTCGTTGATAATGTTGCATATGTAGTGTAGATCCTTGCTTGCTGAGTACTTTAGAGTACTCACGGTTGCTTTGCTTTCTTTTTCTCCCCATATCAGTTTGTCGTGACCAGATGACGGAGCCCCTGAGACAGCTGCCCCGTCGGCGATTACTACTACCACCTCGAGGGTGTTACTACTACGAGTTGGCTGACGACCAGGAGTAGGTTCGGAGGGTCCCAGGCAGGAGGCCTACGTCTTTCGATCGTAGTGTTTTCTTTTACCCCGCCTTTCTAGGGGCTTATCTGTTTCTGTTTCATATCTGTACTCAGATATCTGATGCTTCCGCTGACACTTGTACGCAAGCTTATGTATTCGAGCCCTCGAGGCCCCTGGCTTGTAATATAAAGCTTGTATGACTTTATTTATGTTTTAGAGTTGTGTTGTGATATCTTCCCGTGAGTCCTTAGGCTTGATCGTGTGCATTTGCGTGTATGATTAGTGCACGATTGAGCCGGGGGCGTCATAGGTCGCAGTGGAGAAAAATCGAGAGAAAGTGGGGGGACTTTCCAGGTGACGCAAGGAATGTATGGTTTGGTTTAAGCGCGGATGGCATTAATCCTTTTGGGGAGCAGAGCAGCAATCATAGTACCTGGCCCGTGACTCTATGTATCTATAACCTTCCTCCTTGGCTGTGCATGAAGCGGAAGTTAATTATGATGCCAGTTCTCATCCAAGGCCCTAAGCAACCCGGCAACGACATTGATGTGTACCTAAGGCCATTAGTTGAAGAACTTTTACAGCTGTGGAATGAAAAAGGTGTACGTGTGTGGGATGAGCACGACCAGCAGGAATTTGACCTACATGTGTTGCTGTTTGTAACCATCAATGATTGGCCTACTCTCAGTAACCTTTCAGGACAGACAAACAATGGATACCACGCATGCACGTACTGTTTAGATGACACCGAAAGTATATATTTGGACAAATGCAGGAAGAATGTGTACCTGGGACATCGTCGATTTCTTCCGACCAACCATCAATGTCGAAAGAAAGGCAAGCATTTCGAAGGCGAGGCAGATCACCGGAAGAAGCCGGCCGTCCGTACTGGTGATCACATACTTGCTATGGTCAATGATTTACAAGTAATCTTTGGAAAGGGTCCCGACGGACTATCTGTTCCGAATGACGCTGAGGGACGCGCACCCATGTGGAAGAAGAAATCTATATTTTGGGACCTACCCTATTGGAAAGACCTAGATGTCCGCTCTGCAATCGACGTGATGCACGTGACGAAGAATCTTTGCGTGAACCTGCTAGGCTTCTTGGGCGTGTATGGGAAGACAAAAGATACACCGGAGGCACGGGAGGACCAGCAACGTGTGTACGAAAAAGACGGCATGCCTCCAAAGCAGTATGAAGGTCCTGCCAGCTACGCTCTTACCAAAGAAGAGAAGGAAATCTTCTTTGAATGCCTACTCAGTATGAAGGTCCCGTCTGGCTTCTCTTTTAATATAAAGGGAATAATAAATATGGCAGATAAAAAGTTCCAGAACCTAAAGTCTCATGACTGCCACGTGATTATGACGCAACTGCTTCCGGAAAACGTTCGATTAGCCATTGTGAAGCTATGTGCATTCCTCAATGCAATCTCTCAGAAGGTGATCGATCCAGAAATCCTACCAAGGTTAAGGAGTGATTTGACGTAATGTCTTGTCAGTTTCGAGCTGGTGTTCCCACCATCCTTCTTCAATATCATGACGCACGTCCTAGTTCATCTAGTCGACGAGATTGCCATTCTGGGCCCTGTATTTCTACACAATATGTTCCCCTTTGAGAGGTTCATGGGAGTCTTAAAGAAATATGTTCGTAACCGTGCTAGGCCAAAAGGAAGCATCTCCACGGGCCATGAAACAGAGGAGGTCATTGGGTTTTGTGTTGACTTCATTCCTGACCTTAAGAAGATTGGTCTCCCTCAATCGCGGTATGAGGGGAGACTGACTGGAAAAGGCACGCTAGGAGCGGACTCAATAATATGTAGGGACGGGCATTCTTGGTCTCAAGCACACTACACAATTATACAGAATTCTACCTTGGTGACCCCGTATGTCAATGAACACAAGAATATTCTGCGCTCCAAACACCCGGAGCAGTGTGACGACTGGATTACAGATGAACACATCAGGACTTTCGGTAGTTGGTTGCAAACACGTCTCATGGGTGACAACACTGTTTCTGATGAGCTGTACTCGTTCGCCAGGGGATCATCTTCGACTGTATTGACTTACAAAGGGTACGAGATAAATGGGAATACATTTTACACGATCGCCCAAGATCAAAAGCGCACCAACCAAAATAGTCGTGTCCGCTTTGATGCAGCAACCAAGAGGGGAAAGGACACATATTATGGTTACATAGTGGACATATGGGAACTTGACTATGGACATGATTTTAAGGTCCCTTTGTTTCAGTGCAAATGGGTCAATCTGTCAGGAGGCGGGGTACAGGTAGACCCACAGTACGGAATGACAACAGTGGATCTGAACAATCTTGGGTACACAGACGAACCATTCGTCCTAGCCAATGATGTGGCGCAGGTTTTCTATGTGAAGGACATGTCTACCAAACCGAGAAAAAGAAAAGATAACGAAGCGAATACATCATACGATGAGCCAAAGCGCCACATAGTTCTTTCACGGAAAAGAGACATCGTGGGAGTGGAGGGCAAGACAGACATGTCTGAAGATTATGAAAAGTTTCATGAAATTCCTCCCTTCAAAGTCAAGGCTGACCCAAGCACCCTGTTAAACGATGAAGATTATCCATGGTTACGGCGCAATAAGCAAAGGACACAAGCGAAGAAAAAGTGAAGACTTTCTCTCCACAACTATTATGATGATGCCTTTGATCTAGAATATCACTGCAGTTACATGTCAAGAAATGAAATGCCTTTTGTAACAGATGAGTTTTCGTTCGAAACCCTAATACTTCGAAAGAGATTGTCCATTTTGTACATGAAGTGCATCCAGCTTTTGCCGTAACCCTCTCAACTTTTTAGCACATGCTATGTGGGTGAAATGATGATACCATGCCAACTTTCAACCTGTTCAGAGTTCATTTGTAGTGCATTTCAATTTCAGGGTCATTTAGCTAAAAAAATCAGTAAATGCATGAAAAATATCAAATAAAGTCAGAAAGGGTTGAAAATTGATAATGTGGCTTTGAATGGAGCATTTTGAACACACAAAAAGTCTAGAGTTCAAATAAGTTCAAAAAAATAAAATCCCTTTGTAACAGATGAGTTTTCGTCCGAAACCCTGATACTTCGAAAGAGATTGTCCATTTTGTACACGAAGTGCATCCAGTTTTTGCCGTAACCCTCTCAACTTTTTAGCACATGCTATGTGGGTGAAATGATGATACCATGCCAACTTTCAACCTGTTCAGACTTCATTTGCAGCGCTTTTCAATTTCAGGGTCATTTAGCTCAAAGAATGAACTAATAGCAAAAAGAATGAACTAGAATACTTTTATAAAACTCTAATAGCAAAAAAGAATGAACTAAAAAGAATCAATTAAAATATTCTTTTGTTCAAAACATTAATAGCAAAAAGAATTTACATAAAGTATTTCTTGTTAGAAGCTTTAATAGCAAACTAAAATAACAAAATCTGTTTTTGATTAAAACACCCATTTAAAATAACCTAAAAATTACCAAATTGAATGTAATGATAAAACACACTAATATTAAATAGCAGGAAAAAGAATCACTCAAAAATCTATTTTTAAAGTAAAGTTATTCACAAGCTAGTGATTCACACAAATTTCAAAGAATTCAAATTTGAAAACTAATGGCACTAACAAAAAGTTTATAAATTTTGTGACCTAAAGCAAAAAGAATCACTCGAAAACTCTAAGTATTTATCTGTAAGTAGAAACAAAAGAAAATAAATAAAGCAAAAAAAAAAACAAAAATACTGGAAAAAAAATTAAAAAAAATTCCGCCTACTGGGCCACCACGGCCTGCATACGACTAGAAACCCAACCCGCTAGATGGGCCAGGATGCAGGCCCGCAGTAGGCCCAGTAGGCCCACAGGCACAGAGAGTGCATTTAGGCCCGTAGGCCTGAAGTAGAGAGGAGCTCGAAGTGGTTGGCGCAGCGGCGCTTATAAACCACTCCGAGCCCCTCTCAGCTAGCGAGGTGGGACTAAACATCCCATCGCACCGCGCCAGTTACAGCACAAGGCCTTTGGTCCCGGTTGGCGACACCAACCGGGACTAAAGGGTGCCTTTGGTCCCGGTTCGTGGCACCAACCGGGACCAATGCCACCCTTTAGTCCCGGTTGGTGCCAGGACTAAAGGTCTCTACTTCCCGCCCTTTGGGCTGACGAAAACTGACCTTTGGTCCTGGTTGGTGGCACGAACCAGGACTAAAGGGGAGCATTGGTCCCGGTTGATGCCACGAACCGGGACCAATGCTTCGTGTATATAAGCAAACACTTAGAAATTTTCAGTTTTCATCTACCAGTTGCGCCGACGACGCCGCCAGGCTGCCCCGACGCCGTCCGCCGCCCCCGCCGTCACCGTCGCCCGCACCCCTGCCCCGGCCCGCCCCCGTCGTCGCCGTCGCCCCTGCCCCGAGCCCGCGCCCCTGCCCCGCGCGCCCCCGTCGTCGCCGTCGCCCCCTGCCCCCGAGCCCGCGCCCCTGCGCTGTCGTCGCCGTCGCTGTCGACCCCGCGCCCCTGCCCCGCCGCCGCCGCCCCTCCTCACCGTTCGGTCCGGCCGGCGCCCTCCCTGTCCTTCTCCCTCCCGTGCCCTTTTTTTCATATATATGCATGATGAATTTCTTGTTCATAGATGATATGTATGTTTATATGATGATATGTATGTGTATATGATCATATTATGTTTTTTTTTCATAATTTTTCATAATTTTTTTGTTCATATATATGATGATTTTTTTGTTCATAGATGTCATATGATGTTTTTTTGTTCATAGATGATCATATGATGTTTTTTTTGTTCACATATGATTATATGATGTTTTTTTGTTCATATGTATGCATGCATGGATGGATGGATGTATATATATAGAAAATGATCATATGATGTTTTTTTATTCATAGAATATTTTTTTTGTTCATAGAAATTAGTTAAAATTTACGAAGTTACTAATTTACTAAGTTAAAATGTTCATATATTGAAAATGAGTTAAAATGTTACTTACTCCTGGTACGCTCGCCCAACCAACTCTCGAGGCCACCCAAACCCTAGAAGAAAGAGCGACGTCGTTGTCGAACTACCCCCTCCCCGATAACTTCAACATGAGGGGGGACGTCGGACATGCATGAGAGAGAGGCGGTCCGCTCGTCGGACATGTCATGTGGAATTTTTTTTGTTCATATAGAAAACTCCGGTAACTTCGACATGAGGGGGGACGTCGATCAACCCCCTCTCGCCCGGTCAACTCTCGAGTCCACCCAAACCGGGACTAAAAAAGTGTTGTCGAGGCCACCCCAAACCCTAGAAGAGTTGTCGAGGCCACCCAAATTTACCAAGTTAAAAGAGCGTTGTCGAGGCCACCCCAAACCCTAGAAGCGTTGTCGAGGCCACCCCAAACCCTAGAAGAAAGAGCGTCGTTGTCGATCTATCGTTGCCGGCATAGGTCAATGGGGGAGAATGCATGGATAGTTTGATCTCCTGCATAGCGATTATTTTTTGCAAAGTGTCCTCTCCTAGAAGAAAGAGCGTTGTCGATCTCCTACCCCCTCACGCCCCTACCCGATAACTTCGACATGAGGGGGGACGTCGGACATGCATGAGAGAGGTGGTCCACAACTAATCCATTGCTCATATATGCATATGATTCCTTGTTGTGATTAGCTAGGTCTATGTTTGCCACTAATATATCCATCTCTCATGTTTGTATATTGACATGTTGTAATATTTGTAGAAACTATGGACGGAGACTTAGAACAAGAAGAGTTGTTGGGGGATATATGTAACACCCCGGTAGTTAAGCTACAGTAATCGCACGCTAATGGTGCCATGTCACCACTGTTACTGTTGTTAAACTCGCGTTAGTTCAAAACCGATTCAAATTCAAAATTTAAAATAAAGCCAAACAAATAAAGTTTTCAAATGACAAACAAAAATGTATAAAGTGTGGCAAATAATCTCTGGATATTTGACATGTAGAAACCACATTTTTATAAATTAATTAAATGCACTTAAAACAATTAAAACAGTAGTTAAAACAATTATATAAATGCCTTTGGTATTTTATAAAATACTAAAATAAATTATTCTAGAGTAAAACTTTTAATGGCAGCAACATATTTAGTAACACTAATTTAGATGATGTTTAGATATTTTATAAAACTAAAATATATAGAAAATAAAATAGAAAACAAATAAAAAGAAAACAGAACAAAAATATAAAAAAAAAGAGAAAAGAGAAAACCCCTGGCCCAACTAGGCCATGACCCAGTTGGCCGACCCACTACCTCGCCCCTGGCCTATATGGCTGTAACACCCCCTTGTAATAAACTCTGTGACACTCTGTTAAAACTGCCAAGTCATGATCATTTGCAGTGCCAAGTCATGAGGGTTAATGATCCAATTCAAATCCACATCTGAAAATCAACTCAAATTCAAAGGTGAATTATAAAGTTGTTCAAACTCTGTTGGGAAAATGTTCATTAAATGGCAAATAATTCAGGAACATTCTTAAAATCAATATCAAAATATTTGGAGTTGGGCAAGTGACTCAAAAGAGATGAAACAGCACCCAAAACAGCAATATTAATTCATTTAAAATCATTGCAGATTCAAATGAACTCCAAAACTGTCCAAACCACTTTTTGGTGAGAACTAATATTGCATTGCAATATTTGGGCCAACTCCCACATTTTTCAAAAGTGCACAAGTGCCCTAAACATTTTGAAACAGAAAAGGATAAAAGAAAATGGAGAAGCTAAAACAGAAAATCAAAAGCGGGACACTGTGCACTGGGCCTTAGTGCACAGTGCCCCGAGTCGCGGCCCAGCAGGCCCACCTCGTCTCCCTCCTCCCCGTGTCGTCCCCGCCGTGGCCGCGCGCGCGCGCGCCAGTCGGCCGGCGACACCGCGGCGCCACCGACGCTACAGGGAGGAGGAGGAGATAAGGCCGGAGCCACTCGACCCCCCTGGCTTCCCCTGGCATTCCCCATCTCTCTCCCTCGCTCGCTCCGCCCGTCTTCCCCCTCAGATCCGGGAGCAGCCGGACGCGGCCGCCGCCGTTCGACGCCGTGCTCGCGGCTACCGGCCTCGCATCGCCTCGTCGAGATGTCCCTCGCCTCCGCCGTGGTCGACCGCGTCGCCTGAAGCTCTCTGGTGGAGCAGGGGAGCTCCACAGGCGTCGTTTTTCTCCGCCCCCTTTGCTTCGGTCGCCGGCGCCTCTCCGTCGATTCCCGGCGCAGCAGCTACTAAACCACTCGCCGGGCCTACGTGTGAGCCTGCACGGTGAGCTTCTCCCCTCCTCTCTCTCGCTGCGCCATAGGAACCGCCGTAGCTAGCCGCCACCGTGGTCGTGCTTTGGCCGCCGCCGACGAGCTCGTGCTCGTGGCCATGACCGCTTCCGTGCTTGGCTAAGCACCGCGCTGTGCTCCTGGCAACCCCGGGAGTCGAACGCGCACTCGCACGTACCCCCTCGAGCCGCGCAGCCGCGATCCCGTCCAGACCCCGAACTCCGGCGCCGCCCGCGAGCTCACCGTCGACGGCTCCGGTAGATTCCGGCGACGAGACCACTCCCACGCGACGGGCGAGTCCCCTGGCTTTCGAACGCACCCAAGCCCGGCTCGAACCGAGCCCTATAGCTCGATTCCGGCCAACTCCGGCGACGCGCCGCCGTGCGATTTGGTCGCCGGCGACCAGCCGCCGGCCCCGCTGACGTGGCACAGGCGGGGCCCACCCCTGGGTCACTGACCCGTGGGCCCCAGGGGCCCGACCGGCCAGCTGACCGGTCAGCCCTGCTGACTGGACCGGCCCAGTCGCTGACACGTGGGCCCCACCTTCCTGTTTAATTAGTTAAAACAAATTAGAAATAAAAATAAACTAATTAACCTAATGTCTCACTGACATGTGGGGTCCACCCCCTAATTAATCCTGGTAATTAAACTGAATCACTGATTAAAGAAATAGAGGCTGACATGTGGGTCCCACTGGACCCACATGTCAGGTTTGACTGGTCAACCGTCCTGTTGACTTGCTGACGTCAGCAGCGCGTCATGCTGACGTCATAATTCATTTTCTGTTAATAAAAATAATTCCAAAAATTCAAATAATCTTTAAAATTTAATAACTTTTAAACCGTAGCTCGGATCGAAAAAGTTAAAACATGAAAGTTGCTCAGAACGACGAGACGAGTCTGATCGTGCCGTCTGTTTCTCCATCG
Source organism: Thinopyrum elongatum (assembly GCA_011799875.1). Taxonomy (NCBI): domain Eukaryota; kingdom Viridiplantae; phylum Streptophyta; class Magnoliopsida; order Poales; family Poaceae; genus Thinopyrum; species Thinopyrum elongatum. The sequence continues at coordinate 74,226,284 of CM022302.1, read as the reverse complement.
GAACCTCCTACGTAGAAGAACTCGTAACTCCGGACCCGAATCCGGCAGATGAATAGTGCACACACGTCGGATATTAAATCCTAGAATAATTCTAAAAATAACTAAAATGACTTAGATGCATAATTAGGCAACCCTACACTGCATCATAGCATCACACCCACCGTATTGCATCTGTTTGCATTATGTTTACCTGTTTCTTCCCCCTCTTCTCTCTCGGTAGCCCCCGACGTTGACGTAGCTCCCGAGGCAGACGCCGCACAGGAGTACGACTACGTCCCCGACGATACTACTGAAGACCTTGCCCCTGCCCCAGAGCAAACAGGCAAGCACCCCCATTTTGAGCATGCCTATATCGCCTATTCTCTTCTCTCTTATGCTTGCATTAGAACTGCTACTGCTACTGTTTTCCTATATCTGCTGCATAGCCTGATTATTGTACCCTGCTTTGTTACCTTACCGGTTATCCTAGACTGCTTAGTATAAGGTGGGTAGAGACACGACCGAGACCCCCACTTGCTCCCGACTGCCCTGCTGGACATCAGAAGACCCGACCATCGGGATTGAAGACTAGACCATGGCACCGCACATCACTTCCCCTTAGTTGCCGACACTGCTGGGTTACCATCGAGTGCCGAGGGTGATACCTCGTCAGCACTTCTGATGTTAACCTTGTAGGTTAGTTACTCGGTCGTGGTAAGCGAGGGTGATTCCTTCTACACCACCCCCGATCACGACGTCGTCGCGCAACTCCTCAAGGTGGACCTCGAGGGTGATTCCTCCTTCGTTCACCTTGATGATAACATCGAGCGGGAATTCCATCGAGGGTGATTCCTCAGGGTTCCCTTCGGTGTCAGACACACAGTTACCTTGGATATTATGACTTGCACTAAACTATGATACTAAAGACGGGTCGGCCCTGAGGGGTACCCGCGCGAGCTTATTGCGAAGTGATGTGGAGTCGGGTTGACCTGGATGGTGCCCGCGAGATAACTACGAGGCGTGGCCGGGCATTCTTAGCCCTTGCCGCAAGTCCTCGAGACGGGGCGACGGGGTCACCATCGTGAGTCTCTGCTCGTTTCCGCGCGCTCCTAATCCACTACGGTTTGGATATTTGATCCGAGGGGCCTCTGGCCCGATAGCACTAACCATCACGTGGGCATAGTATGGGCGTTCTCGCTCGTACACATCAGCCAAGCTTGTTTGACGTCAGTAAGGAGCGGCGCACGCCGAGTTGGACTGGTAACGCAACCGCGCTTGTATAAGGGGTTGCTAGGTCTGCTCTCGGTGGCCCCGTAACGTGCAGGAGTTCCCGGGGCGATGGCCCAAGACCCCTGGGGGCATAGGTTTAGTCCGGCGTGCTGACCTCTCTTATAAGCCTAGGTCGGTTGCGGCGTGTTGCTTAGCCGAGGCCGGGCATGACCCAGAAAAGTGTGTCCGGCCAGAGTTAAGTGAGCGTGGTGGGTAAGTTTGGCACCCCTGCAGGGAAGAAACTTCTATCGATAGCCTGTCCTACGTAACGGACACTCGGAGTTGTATCCCGATCGTACAACTAGAACTTGATATGAGAACTGGATAGTACGGCTCTGGGATTGCTTTCTCGCAGGGAGTCGAGAAAGGATCTCAGGTCGAGGTTGATGATATTACTATACTACTACTATTTACATTATGTTCATCTGCTCCTCCTGATGCTCAAACTGTCGAAGATTGTTGAAGATGCTAGTCTTCGATAGGACTAGGCTTTCCCCCTCTACTCTGGCATTTCTGCAGCCCAGTCCACTATACAGCCATTCCTTTGACAATGATGCATATGTAGTGTAGATCCTTGCTTGCTGAGTACTTCGGATGAGTACTCAGTTTGCTTTATTTTTCTTTTCCCCATTTTCCATTTGATGCCACCAGACGACGGAGCCCCTGAGCCAGAAGCCCCAGCCGACGACAGTACTACTATCCGCCTGGCGAGTACTACTACTACGAGGAGCCGTTCGACGACCAGGAGTAGGATCGGAGGGTCCAGGGCAGGAGGCCTACGCCTTTCGATCGTAGTTTTTATTTTTACCCCCCGCCTCTGTGAAGGCTTATCTCTCTCTCTGTAATATATCTGTACTCAGATATCTAATGCTCCGCTGACGCTTGTATGCCATCGAGCTTGTATTCGAGCCCTCGAGGCCCTGGCTTGTAATATTAAGCTTGTATGACTTTATTTTTGTTTAGAGTTGTGTTGTGATATCTTCAAGTGAGTCCTTAGGCTTGATCGTGCGCATTTGCGTGTATGATTAGTGCACGATTAAGCCGGGGTCGTCACAATGGCCTCCCCTGCCTCGCCCAAACCCTAACCCACCGACACCCCACCCCCCACTCGTTCGCTTCTCCCCCCCGATCCAGATCGGGAACGGGGCGATCGCGTCCCCGGCGACACCACGCCACCGTCGCCGGACCTCGCCGTCGCCGAAGCTGCCCCCCGACGCCGCCGGACCTCGTCGCCTCCTCCCCTGCGTCGTCGTCTCCCCGTCCCCACCACGAGCACCACTGCCCCGTGCCCTCCAACCCTCGTGAGCCCCCCCTTCTCCTCTGTCTCGCCCCCGCCGCGACCGCGCTCGCGTCCCCACGGCAGCCTCGCGCCCCGGTCCCTGTTTGCCCTCTCCGCGCGCTAGGACCCTGCTCGTCGGCGCCCTCCATCGCGCGCCCGTAGCCGCTCACCGCGCCTCGGCCTCCCTCTCCCCTCCCCCGTGCGCTCTGGCTCGCCTCTACACGGCCCCGCACCGCGCCCACGCGCGGCCTCGCCTGTATCCGCGCGCCGCCTGCCGCTGCTGCTGCACCGCTGCGCGCCGCCCCGCACTCGCGCACGCTGCTCGCTCGCAGCGGCTCACCGCCACCCGCGGCCGCAACCGCCGCTGCCGCGCGCGTTCTCCTCGCCTCTGCTCTGCCACGCTCGCTGACCGCCCGCGCGCCGCCCTGCTCGCCGCGCCTACCTCTGCCTCTGCGTCCCGCGCCGCTCCGGCCGCGGCCTCGCCAGCGCCGCTGCTCGCCCGGCGCTGCTCCGCAGCGGCTGAGGCCCGCTCCTGCCAGCCCCTCCCCGCGCCATCGCCTGCCGCCTCCTCCGGCCACGACTGCGCGTGCCTCGCCGCGCCCCCTGGTGGCCTCGGGCACGCACACGCGCGCCCGCACCTGCACCCCTGCGCCCGTTTTGGCCCAGTGCCAATGACACATGGGGCCCAGCCCAGAAAGGATTAAAAAAATGAAAATTAGTAAAATGATTAATAATTAATTTAATTAATCCTGATTAGGTTAATATAATTAGTTAATTAGTTTAGTTAAACAGTAATTAATTAGTTAATCACTAATTAACTGGGCAGAGTATGACAAGTGGGACCCACGTGTCAGGTTGACTGCTGACGTCATGCTGACATCATGATGACGTCAGCATACACTGTTTCGGATAATGTTGAATTTAAAATAAATAATTAAATTCCAGAAATTAATAAAAACTTTAGAAAATCTTAGAAAATAATCCGTAGCTCGTATCGAAAAACTTTCTACGTGAAAGTTGCTCAGAACGACGAGACGAATCCGAATACGCGGTCCGTTCGTCCGTCACACGTCCCTAACTACCCGAACATGGAACCGTTCCCCTCCGGTCATCTATCTGACAAATGTCCGGAACCGGGAAAACATTCCCGGATGGATTCCCCCTTCCTAGGTGACGTGCAACCATACGTTAGATCACCCCTAGCACCGCGTATTTGCCATGCTACGCTTTGTGATGCTTTGATTGCTCTGTTATTTATTGTGCTTCCCTCCGTTACTTCTTTCTCGGTAGACCCTGACACCGACGTCGTCCCCGAGACCGACGCAGCTCAGGAGCCCGACGACACTGTTGACGACCTTGCCCTTGCCGCCGAGCAACCAGGCAAGCCCCCCCCCCCTTGAGCATACCGATATCGCCCATTCTATTTCTCATGCTTGCATTAGAATTGCTGCTGCTGCTGCTTTACCTATTCTGATGCATAGCCTGTTTATTGTAACCTGCTGTTGATAACTACCTGCATATCCTAAACTGCTTAGTTTAGGCTGGGTAGAGACCTATCAGTGACCCCACTTATCCCGACCGCCCCGCTGGATTATCCGAAGACCCGATCAACGGGATTGAAGACCAGGCCCCGACACCGCACATCACCCCCCCTTAGTTGTAACGACACTGCAGCGTTAATATCGAGTGCCGAGGGTGATACCTCGTGCAGCACTTCTGCTGTTAACTCTGTAGAGTAGCTATTCGGTCGTGGTCATCGAGGGTGATTCCTCCTTCACCGCTTCCGATAACGATGCCGTCGTACAACTCCTCAAGTGTGAACCCAGCGAGGGTGATTCCTCCGAGTTCACCTTGACGGATACATCGAGTAGGAATCCAACGAGGGTGATACCTCGGATTCCCCTGATGTTATGGACACACGGATACTTGGACTGTACTATTGTTACTTGGAAAGGCGGGTCGACCCTGAGGGGTACCTGCGTGTGATGTGAAGACGGGTGCCTGTATGGTGCCCGAGTGCTGAATACGAGGCGCGGCCGGGCATTCTTAACCCTTGCAGCAAGTCCTCGAGACGGGGCGACGGGGTCACATCTTTCGTGAGTCTCTGCTCATTACCGCAAGCCCCTAGTCCTAACGATTTGGATATTTGATCCGAGCAGGCCTCTGGTCTGATAGCACTAACCATCACGTGGGCATAGTATGGGCGTTCTGCATCGTATGCATCAGCCGAAAGCTCTGTCAGACGTCCAGTTCAGCAGTGCGGCATGGAGTGATTGGCGCCATTGCGGTGGTGCTTGGATCTGAGCCATGTGCGCAACGACCCGGAGGGTGAGGGGCGATGGCCAAGACCCCCTTGCGCTTAGGATGTAGACCGGCGGGGACCTCTCTGCTGAGCTGTAGGTAGGGTTGCGATGTGTCGTTTGGCCGAGGCCGGGCATGACCCAGGAAAGTGTTTCCGGCCGGAGTTAATCGAGCGTGTTGGGTAAGTTGGTGCACCCCTGCAGGGAAGAAAACTTCTATCGATAGCCGGTCCTACGGTAAAGGACACTCGGAGTTGTATCCTGATTGATACAATTTAGAACTGGATACTTGGATACTATGGCGCTGGGATTGCTTCTCGCAGGGAGTCGAGAAGGGATCTCAGGACGAGGTTGATGACTGTATGGCTCTGGGATTGCTTTCTCGCAGGGAGTCAAGAAAGGATCTCTGGGTGAGGATGTGACTTAATGATACTGCTACATTATATTGTACTGTTCTACCCTCTTCTATTTCTGCAAGACCGCTGAAGATGCTAGTCTTTGATAGGACTAGGCTTTCCTCTCTATTCTGGCATTTCTGCAGCCCAGTCCACATATACAGCCTCCCTTTGAAAATGTTGCATATGTAGTGTAGATCCTTGCTTGCTGAGTACTTCTGAGTACTCACGGTTGCTTTGTTTTCCTTTTCTCCCCATATCAGTTTGACGTAACCAAGATGACGGAGCCCCCTGAGACAGATGCCCCGACGATCGCTACTACTACCCCGAGGATGGTTACTACTACGAGTTGACTGACGACCAGGAGTAGGATCGGAGGGTCCCAGGCAGGAGGCCTACGCCTTTCGATCGTAGTGTTTTATTTTGCCCCGCCTTTTTAAAGGCCTTTCTGTTTCTGTTTCATATCTGTACTCAGATATCTGATGCTTCCGCTTCCGCTTGTTCGCAAGCTTATGTATTCGAGCCCTCGAGGCTCCTGGCTTGTAATATAAAGCTTGTATGACTTTATTTATGTTTTAGAGTTGTGTTGTGATATCTTCCCGTGAGTCCTTAGGCTTGATCGTGTGCATTTGCGTGTATGATTAGTGCACGATTGGGCCGGGGGCGTCACAATATAATCCGCGACGGAGGTGATCCCTTGTCGTTTCTCAACGACACCGATGGTCAGGAAGGAGAGGATGACGGCCCGGTAATCCAACAATGGAGGAGGAAGGAGATCATGACGGCTACGGTGACCGAATGACGGAGGAAGAAGACCATGATGACGGCTCCGGTGACTGAACGGAGGAGGGAGCTGTTGCAAAGTCCGGCGAGGTATATATATTAATTAAGCCTGTGTTGACTTGATGCATTAATTGTTTTGGTATGTACATATATTAACGCTTCTTTCTTCTTTTATAGCCCTCTGGACCGAGCCAAACTTCCGTAAGGAGACGAGGCCCGAAGAAAAGGTTGTGCCAGGATGACAGGTTCATGATCACAGAAATTGCGGACGATGGCCAACCGATTGCTCCCAAGCGGACCAAGGACGCATTTGTACATCAGTGCGGAGCTATTGTTAGGGACAGCGTCCCGATCAGCGTCCAGCAATGGAATAAGAGTAAGGACGACCCTGAAGTTTCTTATGTCCAGGATAGACTGAAAGGTGATCTTTGGACCTCGCTGATGGCAAATTTCAGCCTACCGCCAGAGGAGGATCCGAATAAGCCACTTATAGAGCCAAAGGTCAAGGCGTTTGCTCTTAAGAAGATGGCAGATCTATTCAGGAACTGGAAGAAAGAGTTGAACACAAAGTTTGTCAACAAAGGAAAGACTCCAGAATTCACCGACCGATATGAGAAGATAAGAGATCACTGGCCCGCATTTGTGGCCTACAAGAAATCGAATAAGTGTAAGAAAATGTCAGAGACAAGCAAGAAAAATGCTGCAAAGAAGAAGTATCACCATCACACGGGGTCAGGTGGCTACTACAAAGCCTGGCCGTTGTGGGACAAAGCTGAGCAAGACCTGCTTGCTAAAGGGGTCCAACCAGCGACATTGAACTGGCCAGATCGTTCAAGGACTTGGTTCTTCGGGGTTGGAGGAAATTTGGACCCAGAAACAGGGGGAGTGTCGTTGGACGGACGAGCAACTTGCAATACCCATGAAGAAGCTTCAGGAATATATCAGGGCAGCGCAGGAAGGGACGTTCATTCCCGACAGAGAGAAGGACGAGCTGACAGAGGCCCTCGGGAATCCTGAGCACCCTGGACGAACACGAGGCACACCAGGCTCCGTTCCGTGGGTGGTTGGGTTTCCCGGCAGCGGTGGTTACAGAAGCCGAGAGAGAAAGAGGAAAGCAGAAGTGAGCGAAATGCAGAAGCTCAATGCAAGAATAGCAAAGCTAGAGGAACTTGCAGCTACCGGCCAACCATCTCAGCGGCACGAAGATCCTTGCTTCGACGTTGCCTCAGAAGCTACCCTACCATCTCAGCGGAGAAGCAGCGTGCCTTCCACGAAGCTCGTTCAGCCTGATTTCATGGCTCCTCACTACCCCGTGGATACTATCACGGAGGCTCAACATTGCGAGCTAATGACGAAATGGCAGAACCTGACTTTGAAGGCGGCGGTCGGCTCTGTTGCACCTCGTCAAGCTGAGGGAACTTTCCATTGCCGTCCGATTCCACATGGCTATGCTGTTGTGACGGTGGATAAAATAATGGAGGGTTTGAGGAGCTGGAGCTTGGCTAACCTACAGGTGAAGGGGAGAATCATCTGGTTTATGCTTTAAGGAGTACCTGTCTATGGAGGAAGGAGTACATCAAGCTTCCAAACTGGACGCTTCCTCCTTCCCCGGCGAGTCAGGGCACTCCGCCTTCTCCTCCTTCGGCGAGTGATCAGGGCACTCCGCCTCCTCCGACGCGTGAGGGCACTCCGCCTCCTCCTCTGCCTCCTCTGGCGCGTCGGGGCACTCCGCCTCCTCCGGCGTGTCAGCGGACTCCGCCGCGTCAGCAACGACGGAAGAGAGACGGCGCTGCTCGGACGGCTAGCAATACGAGAGGCGGAAAAAATTTCAAATACGGTCCAAGCCTCAAGCCTCTGGAAAAGTTACCATATGAGAGGACCGACGAGGAAAACGCGGAAATCAGTGCTGCCGAAGTGGAGGCCCATTTTGCACGGAAACCTCCACCTTCGAAGGAAACAATAGATCAGGTGAAAGTGAAGCGCACTCTGCGTGCCCTTAAGCGACCACCACCGTCTCCGCCGCAATCCAACTATGAACGCATTATTGAAAGGACATATAAGGAAGCGCAGCGGTCGGGAAGTACTTGCAGTGCTGCAAGAGAAGCAAAACGAACAAGTGGGAAAACAATTCCCCAGCTCGGCGAACAGGCGAAGCAATCGTGCCCCCCGCTAAAGGTGTCTAGCGATATCGTCGCTAATCATCCAGGGCTAGTTCCCGGTACCAATCCTGCTGATTACCTGGCCGATGATGTACAGTTTGAAATGTTAGAGGTAGTAGATATCTTCAGATACGAGTACGGGAAGCCTCTCGTCAAACCTAATCATCCTCCTCTAACAACGATGATGCGAAGATTACATGAATGGTACATGGATACCTGCAGGAAGTCTGGGAAGGATACTTTGATGCTGGGAATTAAAGAGGAGCACGACCTCGTTGGAACTGAGGTGATGCCTGTTGAATTTGTGGAGTTATTCCAGTTATTCAATCAAGACGCCCTCGACAAACAACTCATGACTTGCTACTGTCTGTAAGTATTACCTCTGTAATTAAGTCTCTATAGCTCAGCTCTTTTATTGCATGTATATATAATTATCCTCACTATATTATGCAGACTGAAGATCGTCGAATGCAAAAAAGCACAAATCTATGACATTGGGTTCATTAACCCAAATACCATAAATGAATGGTCGGTTCAAAATAGAGACAAAGATATTGAGGACAACTTGCTAAAATCGTTACTTCGAAATCAAAAGAAAGAGAAAATACTCTTTCCTTACAACTTCAAGTGAGTGTTACTGTCTTGTGCATATTCGGCTTCGCTTACTCGATAATGTAATTGATGAGTTATGCATGCGTGCGCAGCTTTCACTTTATTCTGCTAGAGATTAAGCTTGACCGGAGAGTAGTAACTGTCTTAGACTTGAGACGAAAAGATCCCCAGGAATATCCGGAAATGACTGCAATGCTCCAGAAGTAAGTTCAATCGATCATTATCGCACCATATCATATCGGCAACTTTGTTTATTTCCGGATATCAAGTAATTATTTTCTTTATCTGGCAGGGTTTGAAAAGAGTTCACCGGAATGGTTCCGGGACTACCAAGGGAGCTGCGATTTACACACCCGAAAGTAAGTAGTACTAGCTAGTTATGCGCATCTCGCATTGATTCTAGTTTCATCAATACCATTTATCATGCTTGATTATCAGTTTGATTGAACTCTATTCTCGTAAAGTGCTTGTGGCAGGAAGGCGGGAATAATTTATGTGGATACTACGTTTGCGAGTTCATCCGCCAATCGACCTCTGAGCGGGGCTACTCTGACCGACAATATGAAGTACGTAAACAATAATATTCACAATTTTATTTTATTACCATCATTTGTATTGAGTTTCATTCATATATATGTATTGACCCCCTTCTTTAAATTAGATATGGCAGATGCGGGATGAACTCCTACCACATGATCGCATACGAGCAATTCAAGAGGAATTGACGGGATTCTTTCTTTAACACGTCATAAATGAGAAGGGAAAATACCATCTGGAAATTGAAATGGATTTTAGATGATAGGGATTGTAAGAGATATTATATTGCATATATGTAGTAGCGTCGGATAGATATACGAAAACTTGTTGTTCGACCAATCTCTCGGAGAAAAAAGAGGTCACTTCTCTCTATATATGCTCATGACGATCTTGTGTAATTAATGGTTTCTTCATTTGATTACTAGTTAGCGTGTCGAGTTCTCTCTATATGTATAGTAGCTAGCGTCGACCAAGCACGGAGAAAGAGATGTCACTTCTCTATTAGCTAGCTAACACAATATAAAACCCCTAAATTAACCCTCCAAAACCCCTAAACCTCCCCACCCCTTAAAAAAAACAAAAACTGCAGCGCCTGCGAGCTGATGACGCGTGGCAGCCTTTTGGTCCCGGTTGATGTTACCAACCGGGACTAAAGATCCTCCTGCCTGGGCGCCCCGCAGCGGCCACGTGGAGCCCCTTCTGTCCTGGTTCGTAAGCGAACCAGGACTAAAGGTTTTGGGTTTTAATCCCGACCCTTTTGTCCCGATTCCAGAACCGGGTATAAAGGCCCTCTAAAACCGGGACTAGTTCCCTGTTTTTACCAGTGAAAACAGCCTAGCTGGTATACAATGAAGCCGCCTCACTCTACTCCACTTCACTGCACTCCAGGACGATCAAGAACTTGCGAAACCACGACGCAAGAAAAAACTTGCTCCAACTGGACACAAAAGGCATTCGGCGATTGGTCGACAAGGGATCTCGGATCATCATCGTCATCGTCACATTTCATGGCGACGCGCGTGCGCATGGTTTCAGTGCCTCGCGCCAGCCACCGCACCACGTATCATCTCTGTACATTCCCTTGCTTCTGACGATGCCCAGTATATTCATGAGCGCGCAAGCATCACATGCAGTACAGATCAGAGGTGGTTCTACCTAGATTTTTGTCTTGGTACAATATTGAAAAGACCTAGGCGTAAATTACTAGGTCTTTGCGTCTGCAGTCTGAACGCTAGGCCAAGGGTCACTTTGTGTAGCACCATAGACTAATTTGGCACCCACGAGGACGAGATCTAGTCACACACACAAAAAATTACACACTTGGCCACGTTTATTATGGACTATATACGTTGGGAGATTCAAACAAATTACACAACTATCAGCAGCACCGTGGTTCCAGATCCAATATGGAGAAAACATTATCAGATACTGCCCGTTGTCTTTTACGCTAATCAAACGGGAGGATCAGCTCGGCCGACGTGAGGAGCATCCATTATATTAGGCCAGCTTCAGGATCGCTCTTCACTCCGATAGCTAGCTGGTAGTGGTATATAATGAAGCTGGTACTCCAAGCTGATCAAGAACTGAAGCTCCATTGATCCATCGACACCAGTGTCGGAGTCATACATGGAGCTGCTGACCGATGCCCCAGCGCACCACTTCGTGCCGGACAAGTACGTCTTCCCGCCGGAGAAGCGCCCTGACCTGTTCCCCGATGACGACAGCCCCATTGTTGCCTTCCCCGTCATCGACATCCACCCCGACGCCCTATCCGATGACCGCCGCCGCTGCTCGGTTGCAGCGGAGATCATCCAGGCCGGCAAGGAGTTCGGCTTCTTACAGGTAAGGAGTTCAGCTTCTTATATGTATATGTAGTAAGGTTTTGGGTACCGGGCTAAAAAATTGGTTACCAGGTGGTTACCGCAAATCCCAGTACCCCACGAGAAATCGCCTTACTGAGCAAAAAAAACCTAAATTTATTCAATTTGAATGAATTTTATCTGGGATTCAAAATTCATTAAAAAAATCGTCTGGTAATCCTTCGGTATTTCCCCATGAGATGTTTTTTCATCTGGGATCCAAAACCTTGACATATACCCTTCCATGAGCTACCACCAGCTGACTCGATCGATCTTATATATATACATAGGTGGTGAACCACGGCATCGGGGAGGATGTGGTGCAAGGGTTCCGTGCCGCGGCCGCGGGGCTCTTCGCACTGCCGGCGGAGGAGAAGCTTCCCTATTGCTCCTATGACATGAGCAAGCACTTCAGGCTTGCCACCAGCACGGCTTTCCACCGCAACCAGACCTGCTACTGGCGTGACTACTTCCGGATCCGCTGCTACCCCGTCACCGACGAGGTCACTCGCCACTGGCCGTCCAAGCCACCGACGTTCGGGATTTCCCTCGCCGAGTACTCCACAGCAGTGCACGAGCTATCCCGGACGCTCCTCCGACTCATTTCTGAGGGGCTCGGTCTCGACACCAATTTCTTCGCCGGTGACCTCAGCGCCGGGGTGACCCAGATGAACGTGAACTACTACCCTCCATGCCCGGACCCCACCGTCACGCTCGGCCTCTTCCCGCACTGTGACCGCCACCTCCTCACCGTGCTCTCCCAGGGCGAGGTGGCCGGGCTCCAAGCCAGGCACCGCGGGAGGTGGCTGCTTGTGCCCGCAGTGCCCGGTGCGCTCGTCATCAACTTCGGCCACCAGATGGAGATCGTCACCAACGGGCTGCTGGCCAGTGTCGAGCACCGTGTGGTAACCAACACCACAGCAGCGAGGCTGTCGGTGGCAACCCTCATCACTCCCAAGATGGAGTGCCGCATCGGCCCGGCGCCGGAGATGGTGGACGAGGTGACGAATCCAGCCAAGTACAGGGAGTTCATGTTCAGTGAGTTCATGGAGGCATACGCTGCCGCTGACGCCAGCAGGGAGAGAGTCCTAGAGTCTTTCAAGATCCACCACTAGCTCTATTTCTATGGATTTGGATTGTCTATCACCCTCTAGGCTGTGGTTTCCTCTCCTTCGGTTTTGATCGCTTAGGTTCTGCCTTTGCTAAGATCTGCAAATGCAATCTCTCACCAGATTTGTAAGCCCGACTAAGCTGCACCCCATATGTTTTCTCTGTGTCATGGTGCGCGATAGTGCCAATTCTTTTAGTTTCCGCTAAAGTGCCAGAGTACTTACTGTACCAAGAACTGAATGCCGCTACAATTTATCGGATAGTAGTTATCATAACTTACAGCAAAAGAAAATGCTTATGTGTAAACCATATCTTTGGATTTTGATTATCACCCCAAAAGGCATCAGCAGCTGTAGTGGCCTTGCCTAAGGCAAACAACGTAAGGGCTAAGTATATAATTTCAGTTTTCTGTTTATAAGAACGGTGCTCAATTTAGTGTCCTGACGCATCCATTGAAACACCCACTTCGTCACTCAAAAAAAATGACAGAAAATTACAGAATGTTATACAGAAAGAGAAGGCAGTCACAACTGGAATTATAGAAAATACAGTTCATAAGACAGATGTCAGTGTGATAGAGGCTATAAATATAAGATACCTGTAAAGTGTTCTTGTGAGTCTAGAGTGTGTCAAGCAGGGCTTTTACAGTCGTGAGTTGATCCATGGCTAGTTTTGACACTGCTAGATAAAATAAAGTAGGGTATGAACATATTAGGTACTACTTTGAGGTGCGGGGAATATGAAATGTGAGATGGCACACTGAGACTGTTTTATATACCTGGACAATTGTCTGGCAGGTGTGTGCAGATGGAAGTTACCATCCAACACAGGCATTAGAAAATAGCTGCGGCGATCTGAAACTCTGAACAAAACCACCCAGTCTCAGGATGGAACGATCATCTGTTTCCTATAGCACACAACTAAAGTATTTATCATTGTGCTGAAGTACATCAGTTGTATTAACAAAAAAAAAAGATTCATATATCAGAGGAGGTGACATTACCTTGTGTGGAGAATGACAAATCACAAATCTGCGTTTCTCACACTTCACGATAAAGCGTATATGGTCCTGAGTGAAGAGAAAGAACAGAAGTACATATTACTTCAGTGGCAGCACCAGGAGGACCAAGGATAAATTAATGGAGCAATCGAACATACATAGATAAACTTCAGTATACAGATAAGAGTACTATATATAACTACCTTGCTGTTGACAGTGTCCATATTGATAAGCTTAGTGTCCTTTTTCATTTCAGATTAACCTGATCTCAGAGAGCAGTCTTTCCCATACATTAGTATGCCCGGTTAGACTGAACCCTTTTAAGAAATGATAATTATTAATTTCCAATTTTGGTTACGTAAAACCCTTTTAAGAAAAGTTTACGAATCTGACAGCAGAGCATTTTTGATCTAGTGCCACTGGGCATAAGATCTCCATCGTATTTGAATCTAATCTCCAATGCATTCATATCCATATAAATATTCCCAAATCAAACAAAGCATGTACATCTTGCCTGAGTGTTTCATTTTCGCACTCTTGCATTCCTTACGTTCCTCTCGATTTCGATCACGAAGTTCAGCAAAAGCAAGTTTTCATGTGAAACAAATAACTGCAGCAGTTTTTCTGTTCTTTTGCAGATCAAAATTGTCGTGATCTTTCATGCATTTTAACGGGATAAATGTTTGGTTTCAATCTCCAGAGAATGGTATATATTGGCACAGTAACAGTAGAAGGGATTGTTACCCTGTCACATCATTAAACAGAGATAGAACACATAATTACATCATTAAACACAGCAATTTGCCACTTTTTTATGTTATAGGATGGACAACTGTTCTAAGGTGTCAGTGTCATGTAACTACTTATAGCTTTGGATTTTGTGGCTTTGCAGAATTAATTCTTAAACCTAAATTTCACAATGTCTAGCTTTTCTCCCAATATTATATATGTGGTTTTGTGAGCAAGTTTCAAATATGAAATCACTGAATAATAGGCAGATATGAACAAATAGCTTTTGCCTCAGCTCAAGCTTCCAGTGGAGAATTACTGTATCCATTTCTTCTTCATATGTTCACACAACAAATGTAAGTTCAACGTTCAGTGGATTTGCTTGTCATTCAGGGCACACCCAATGATTTTGTTCTGACAATTATTTACAGAAGTATATGAAAGACTAATTCATCAGTAGATCATCCTTTAGTCCCACATAGGTTACGTTTTAAAATTTGAAACTTTGCCAACTAAACTAAAGTCAACTATGGTATTTAGGATAAAGGTAATACATCCTTAGCATAATAATGAGAAAGAAATCAAAAGGCAAACAACAAATGGACACCCATTAGAAATATTTTTCTATGCATAATCTATATCTTGAACATTGGACTGCAAACTTACTACTAATTGACATATTATTTGTAAGCATAATCTAAATATTGAACATTGGACTGCAAACTTACTACTAATTGACATATTATTTGTAAGCATAATCTAAATATTGACCATTGAACTGCAAACTTAGTGCTAACTGATATATGATGGAACCAAAAAGATAATGAAACGGAAATGGAACAAGCTAGATAAATTTTGCCCTGAAAGCAGATTATACTGATATTTTTAGTGGAAAACGACACAAGATAGTTCTGTTGCTTTCTGGTTTTCTGGGTGCTAAAACTTGGTCCACCCACACATCAAATTTATATGATCTTCAAAGGAAGTCGGAAACTCAAATGTATCCATGTATTTTCATTTTCAAAGATCTTCTGTAGGGAATGACAACATCAACATATTGGGTTCAGGAATCAGCTTCATCAAGAGTTGGCAATGACCAAACTGGCACGTAAGGGGCATATTACAAAAGATAAGTAACATCCAATTAGGCAAAGAACACCGAGACAACAGTTATCAGAGTGAAAACTTTGTCGGGATTGGTGGGCTGCTTGAGGTGGGGGAGCTTCGTGGAGTCCCTGGTGGCCTGAACTCGGGCGATGCCCCAGGTGTAGACGAGGTAGTCCTCCGCGGAGAAGCCTTGGTTTGTGGAAACGGGCGGCGGCGCGGCGGTGGAGACGAGGCGACAGAGAGAGGAGATGGGAGAAGTGGAGGGGAGGCAGAGCATGGCGCCGGCGACGGCCACGGCGGCGGCAGACGGATTTCCGGTGGGCTGCAACTGCGTGTCGTGTCGTCTGTTTGTGCGGTGTAGCAGGCCGTAGGAATTTCTTCGCGCTGGGCCGATATCAGATGCTTGGAATTGGATGGCCCGATTCATGCTGGTAATGGGCCGAACCCGTCCTTTTGACGATTCCATCTCGGCCTCCATTCACACTCCCCGCATTCACATCTTTCCGGGCACTCTTTCTAAAAATAAAAAATAAAAAAATAATCTTTCCGGGCACTCACACTCCCCGCATTCCATTTCCATGAGCGCCCGGAGATGACGGCCAGCAGCCCCTGCCGCCGCGCCCGCTCGCCGGCGGCGGCCCCGCTGGACGACGACGACCTGCTCGCCGAGATCCTCCTCCGCCTCTCCCCGCAGCCGTCCTCCCTCCCGCGCGCCTCCCTCGTCTGCACCCACTGGCGCGGCCTCGTCTCCGACCCCCGCTTCCTCCGCCGATTCCGCCTCCGCCACGGCCGCCGCAGCCCACCCCTCCTCGGCTTCATCATCAGAGAGCGCAACACCGTCCGCCTGAGGCCCGTCGGGGACCCCCCTGACCGCGTCCCCGCGGAGCGCTTCTCGTCTCTGCAGCTCGATGGCGCCGAATGGGCCTTCAGGCTCCTCGACTGCCGCCACGGCCTCGTGCTCATCTCCGACACCTCGCGGAACCAGGTCCTGGTCTGGGATCCCGCCACCGGCGGCCAGCACTGGGTGGCCGTTCCCCCGGGGTTCGACAGGGAGAAAACCCCAATCAGCTGGGCGGTGCTTCGCGTCGCCGGAGAAATCCACCACTTCCAGCTGGTCCTTGTAGGCAACGACGAGAGGAAAATTACGCGGGCGCTCGCCTGCGTTTACTCGTCGGAGACCGGCGAATGGGGTAATTTTGTCTCGGCAGCGCTGCCAACCGAGGTTTCCACCAATGGTTACCCCGCCATGCTTGTCAGGGGAAAGCCTGCTGTGATGCTTAGGGGTTCACTTTATTGGTTGCTTACTGAGAACTTAAGCATCCTTGAATTTGATCTGGAGAGGCTGCGCCTAGCTGTGATACCCGTGCCGGTGAAAAAGTACAGCCACTGCCGCTTCTCGATTGTGCGGGCGGCGGGTGGTGGCCTTGGTTTCCTGTTTTTGCCAGACTACCACGCCCAATTATGGAAGAGGAACACTGATTGTGATGGTGTCGCTTCATGGGTGCTTGAAAGAACAATTGAACTGCACAAGCTACTTTCCCTGAATTCAGAGGAGGGGAGAGGGCCCCTAATGATGGCAGGGTTTGCTGAGTACAATAATGTGGTCTTTCTGTGGACAGTCGTCGGCCTCTTCATGGTGGACCTTGAGTCACTCAAGTTCAAGAAACTTTTTGAAGCCGACGTCTTGTCTTGCCGTCATCCGTTTGAAAGTGTCTATGTTGCAGGTACCAGCATGCCTTTTGCAACACTGTTATTACAAACCCAGGTTGTTTTTTGATAATTGGTTCATGGATGACATTCACATCCTTCAATATTAAGCTAACAAATTCAACTAGTGTCACATCACTTGATTCTTTTGTTGTTTGATCACCTCTTCAACATATAGTGCTATTCTTGTGTAGTGCTTTTTAATGTTGATTGTGTGGTGTTGTTTTTTGTGATGGTTATGATTCAGATTCACATGTGTTACTGGTAGCTAGTGTCCTTTATGTTTTTTTATGCCATCAGTCCTTTGAGTCATCGTGATAGCTTGTCGTCGTTGTAGCTTTGTCAACAAATATGCAGTTTTTTTTATCATCCTATATTAGTATTACCAACTATGTGGTTAAGTCAGAGATAGCAAACTTTATTTATCAGTTTATTATATGAATATCCATAAATAAAACAAGGATCAGCAAGATTGGCATATTCTTTCTGTAATAGTTCAACTAAATTTCACTATTGCTATGTTAATGGTAGTGTATAATGGTAGTGTTAGTGTATAGCCGTGGTGCAGAGTTTTCTCAAGTTGAAGACAACTACATAAAAAGCTAGCTTGAATCAATTGAAATATTTAATAGGTAGCTCCATAGGTACATTTGGAAGATTAAATCTTGGTATGCTGATTTCATTTAATATTGTTATCTTTGGTGATCTTGCTAATATATTAAATCCATAATGATGGCCTGGTTTACAATATAAGGTTAACCTTTCATTTTATCACTTGTAAAAGTCCTGTTGCGAGTGGCAAGTCCATTTATACCATTGAAAAACTAATAAATGGGATTTATATAATCTTTCAGGCTAAATTTACTTGAAGATAATGTAAATCCAAATAGGTATTATCACTTTTCTTGCTAGGTTACTATTGTGAGTATTTTTGTTCCCGACATGTTGTGAATGAGAGCTTGATTAATAATTCTTGATAACTCATGTCTTCTCTTCTGACCAGATAATAATTTGAGTATGCATGCTCTTCATTTCTGTGATATTAATTACTATATACTTTTTTGGGACTACTGTTTCAATCTGAGAGTAATTGTTTTTTGTTTATCTATCCTCAGCGTTGTATCAAAACAGAGTTGTTTAAGTTGCAACCGTGAGTTTTTTCTAAATATCTAGTTGTTGCCTCCTGGTATTTATTTAGCTTTTTGTTTGAATGTCATGAGTTGTTTAATTTCTAATTCTTACAGAAAGAGGCACTGTTGGTGGACACAATGGAGCTGAACTTTTGCGTAATGGATAAAGATGGTTCTTCTGTTAGATATTGGTTGAGCAGGTAAGCTTATCTTCAGCATGTAAGTTGTGGTATCTGGACTATTATTTAAAACAATATTGCTTTCCTTTATAACTACCATTTAACAAGTACTGTATTAAATTGCAAGAGAGTACTCCATGATTCTCTCTACAACCCTTTGCTCAACGTTTGCCCTCCTGGATCTTTTTCCAGGCCCTGCTTTCTAATCCTTTCCTCGACAACTCTTCATTCTCCCCCTCACTCACCTACCTTCTCTTCTATTTAATGATTGTTCTTAACCTTCTTTACTGGAAGTGCTCTTTTGCTTTGCCCTCCCCTCCATCCAGCCACCTTGTGTTCAGTTTCTGTTCTCATTACTCCACAGTTCCTTCTGTTGGTGCGGGTTTTTGCCACCCTCTGGCTCCGATGATCAATGATTTAGCATCCTTCCCCATTCCTTATTTGTGATAATGTTCGTGCCTGCTCATCGATGAGAATGCTGTGTTAAGTAGTGGCAGGATGAAATACTTTCCTTTTCCCGTGCCTCGTGGATATTTCCTTGTTTTACTTTTACCAGCTTGTAGTATTGCTTTCGTTGATATTTTTTTGGTTATGGATCTGTCAAGTCCTATTGTGATTTGCATGCTGTTCCTTCTACATGAGTAATTAATAACTACAGTAGCAACACCTGAGCAGATCTCACACATGCTTTATTTATATGTGCTTATAGTTATGCTGTTCCACATTGATGCTCAATTTTTGTTGTTATGGTACCTAGTGAACAGTGAACTAATGATTTTTACAGTACTCGAAGGTAATGCCTTCATTAAATCTTCAACTGCTACTTATCATTTTGCTTGCATTTACTGTAGTTTATGGACGATTTTTCTTAAGTTAGATGGTTTGCGTAAACATTTTCTCAGCATATATCCCTTGTCAGTCTAACTTGGATATGTAATTGAAGACTAGCCACTGCACGCTAGTATAGTTTGTCTGGTCAAAATTACCTGCAAACTATGCTTTGTGTCCAGTCTACTTTCTTCAATCTGGCCACCAGAGATGTTTAATACTTTATTGTACTGAACACATGATCAAAGTGACAAGACTAGATTCATCATAGAAAACTGCATTCATGACGAATTGCAATTTTTATCTTACTGTTATGACCGGCCTTTACTATAGCCGGAGGAGGCCCAATGGCGCGGCCAGTTAGGGGCTTGGCCCAACTTATCGTTATTTTTATTAGCACATACGAGGATTATATAAACACTTGTAAGGACTCATTTTGGAATTAAGCAATAAGTCATCTTTATTGCTCGGCTCCCTTCAAGAGCCGGGAACCCTAAACCCTAGCCGCACCCCTGCGCCTCCCTCTCTCCTGCGCAATCACGGCGCCACAGTGCCGCCGCTCGCGCCCCTCGCCGCGCCAACCGCCCTTCCACCCCTACAACTTGAGGGCACGCCCTGGTAGGAACTCGGTTCCTATCAATCTGGTATCAGCTATCTCGGGATCGATCATGTCCGTCCCTCTGCCCACCGCCACCCTTTCGCTGCCGGTCGCCACCACGCCGCCGATGACTACCCTGGCGGGCGCGCCGTCCCTGTCCGGGCCGGTCTGCTCCGCCGCCGGCGTCCGCCCTCGTCGTCCTCACCCCGAAAGAGATGTCGGCGGCGCTCCGGGACCTTACCCAGGCGGTCGTGGGCATCCGCACCTTCCTTGCGGGGCCCTATGCGCCGCAGCCGCCCGCCCCCTTCGCCACCATCATGGGGCCGCAGCAGCAACCGTGGCAGCCATCGACGACCTCCTTCGCCCCCACCATGCCGCTGCAGCCGCAGCAGCAGCTGCCACCGCCGCCACCGGCGACCTTGGGGCCTGATATCTCGACGACGGCGCCCGGGGTGCCCATCCAGCAGGTCCAGTTTCCCCCGTGGCCGTCCCCGCTGCCAGCCTGGCTCTCCGGGTCCCTCGGGCCGGTCTACACGACGGCCTCGGGCTAACCGCACGTGTCGCCGCCACCAACGTCACACCCGGCCATGTAGTACGGCGGGCCCTCGAGCTCCACCGGCCACTATGACGGCGTCGACGGGCCCCTGTTCCAGGGCGGCACCCTGATGCCCGCCTATTCGGCTTCGCCATCCGCGCTGTTCCACGCTGATGAGGCGCACCCGACTCTCGTCCACACCCAGCCACCGCCGCGATTCTCCAAGTTGGAGTTCGTCACCTACGACGGCACCGTGGACCCCCTGAATTGGCTCAACCAGTGCGGCCAATTTTTCAGGGGGCAGAGCACGCTCGCGTTCGACCGCACCTGGATCGCCTCATATCACCTCCGGGGACCAGCTCAGACATGGTACTACGCCCTCGAACAGGACGATGGCGGCATGCCCCCATGGGAGCGCTTCCGCGAGCTCTGCTTCTTACGCTTCGGACCGCCGATACGCGGGAGCCGGCTGGCGGAGCTTGGGCGCCAGCCTTTTCTCTCCACGGTGCAGGACTTCGCTGACCGCTTCCAGGCCCTGGCTTGCCATGCTCTTGGCGTCACGGCTTGCCAGCGGGCCGAGCTCTTTGTTAGCGGTCTGCCGAACCACATCCGCGTGGACGTGGAGATGCGCGGGCCACAGGACCTCCAGACGGCCATGTACTATGCTCGAGCCTTCGAGCGCCGCGCGGTGGCCATGCAGCAGGCGCCACCGCCCCGGGCCGCCCGACAGCCCCCCCGGCCGACTCCACCAGCACCGGGGCGTCCTGCCCAGGC
The DNA here is from genome assembly GCA_011799875.1 of Thinopyrum elongatum. NCBI lineage: Eukaryota > Viridiplantae > Streptophyta > Magnoliopsida > Poales > Poaceae > Thinopyrum > Thinopyrum elongatum. The sequence continues at coordinate 74,205,415 of CM022302.1, read as the reverse complement.
CCCCGCGACGCCCAACGCCCCGGTCGCGACGCGCCCATTCCGTCGGCTCACCCCGGCTGAGCAGCTCGAGCGCCGTCGCCAGGGGCTGTGCTACAACTGCGACGAGCCCTACGTTCCGGGCCACGTTTGCCCGCGCCTCTTCTACTTGGAGGCCGAGGACTATATCGAGGAGGACGCCGCCGCCGCCGGGCTCGGCGACCCGGCCGCCCTAGTGGACGCCGAGGTCCGCCCAGGCGAACGCCCTCGTGGTCTTCCTCCATGCTCTCGCGGGCATACGGACGGAGAAGACTATGCTGCTGCCGGTGACGATCAACGGGGGAGCGATTCCTCGCCCTACTGGATACGGGCTCCACCCATAACTTCCTACCCGGGGCCACCATGCGCCGCCTGGCACTGCACCCGTGGCATGATGACCACAATCTCCTTCATGAATCTCTCGTAGAATCTCACGGCCTTCCTCAGGAGAAACACAACGTTGAAACGCCCCTGTGACACTGCATCGGTGCAACCCTCCATTGACAATAGTCATTGACTTAGACCGCCGGGTTATCTGTCTGGCCAAAGTTTCATCTTCAGGTAACTCACCTCGAGTCATATAAGCCAAATATGGAACTGTCCAATCAGGAATAGTATGAAGAGCTGCCACCAAGTGTGCCTCCGGGTCAGGAACAGCAAGATCTTCCTCCGTAGGCAATTTAACTGAAGGATTATGCAACACATCGAGGAAAACATTAGGTGGTACCGGCTTACGCTGGGATCCCAGCTGGCTTAAAGCATCCGCCACCTCATTTTTCCTGCGATCAACGTGTTTCACTTGATAGCCCTTGAAATGACCAGCAATAGCATCAGCCTCTCGGCGATAAGCTGCCATGAGCGGATCCTTGGAATCCCAAGTTCCTGAAACCTGCTGAGCCACCAAATCTGAGTCACCAAAGCATCTCACCCGGCTTAGATTCATCTCTTTAGCCATCCGAAGACCATGGAGCAAGGCTTCATACTCAGCTGCATTGTTAGTGCAAGGGAACATCAACCTTAAGACATAACAAAATTTATCACCTCGTGGGGAAGTCGAAATAACTCCAGCCCCCGAGCCTTCTAACTGCCTGGATCCATCAAAATGAATAGTCCAGTATGTGTTAGCAGGCTTCTCCTCAGGCATCTGCAACTCTGTCCAATCATTAATAAAATCCACGAGTGCTTGAGACTTGATAGCTGTCCGAGGCATGTATTTCAGACCATGGGGTCCAAGCTCAATGGCCCATTTTAGCCACCCGGCCTATGGCTTCTCTGTTTTGAATAATATCTCCTAAAGGGGCAGAACTGACCACAGTGATGGGATGACCAAGGAAATATTGCTTTATCTTACGGCTAGCCATGAACACGCCGTAAACCAGCTTCTGCCAATGTGGGTATCTCTGCTTGGATTTGATGAGTACCTCACTGACATAATAAACCGACCGTTGAACCGGATGCTCCTTGCCTGATTCCTTTCTTTCCCCAACAATTGCCACACTAACAGCTCTACTGTTAGCAGCCACATATAACAGTAAGGGCTCCTTATCAATAGGAGCTGCAAGGATCGGCGACTCAGCCAACTACTTTTTTAATGCCTCAAACGCCTGATCGGCAGCATCACTCCAGACAAAGCGATCTGTCTTCTTCATCATCTGATACAGAGGGATGGCCTTTTCACCCAACCGGCTTATAAACCGGCTTAAGGCCGCAATACGACCCGCCATGTGCCACCAACCAGGACCAAAGGTCTCTGCTTCCCGCCCTTTAGACTGCTGAAAATAGACCTTTAGTCTCGGTTGGTGCCACAAACCGGGACTAAAGGGTGGCATTGGTCCCGGTTCGTGCTACAAACCGGGACTAAAGGGTGGGGCTATATAAGCCAACACTTAGGATTTTTCCCCAAATTCTCACATTCTCCCCCGACGCCGACGCCCTGTGCCCCGACACCGCCAGGCTGCTCCACCCGCTCCTCGTCACCGTCGCCGTCCCTGCCCCGATGCCGGCCGCTGCTCCCTGCCCCTACGTCGTCCCCCTCTCCCATCGCCGCGCCCTGCCTCCTCGTCGCCGTCGCCGCGCCCTGCATCCCCGCCACCGTACGCCATCCCCGACGCCTCGCCGACCTCGCCGTCGACGCCGTCGCACTGTGAGCCCTGCCTTCTTCCCCCCCCTCCTTCCGGCCGCCGCCATGCTCGATGCCGACGCCGCTCCGACCAACTCCGATGCATATATATATATACATGTATGTAAATAGATTTTGTAAATATATTTTGGCATTGTGTCTATTGTATGGCCATGATCTATTGTATTGCCATGATCTTTGTATACAAACTTTACATGCTACATATTGTGTCTATATTGTTGCCATGATCTTCGGGTATACAAACTTTACATGCTATTGTATTGGGCCATGAAAAAAAACAAAACTTTTGTATACAAACTTCGTTGTTTTTCATATGTACGAAAATGTATAGCGAAAACGAAAACAAACATAAGAACAAACAAAGGAAAAAAATGAAGAAGGAAAAGAAAACCAAATAAAAAATGGAGAAGAAAAAATAAAACCAAACAAAATATGGAGAAGAACAAAAAAAAGTTGAGAATGTATTTGAAAAATGTTTGTTTTTGTTGTTTTTGATATGTACGAAAATGTAGAGTGAAAACGAAAACAAACATATAAGAAAAAACAAAGGAAAAAAATGAAGAAGGAAAAGAAAACCGCCCGACCCTGCCACCACCGCATTTTCATAAAGTTTTTCCATCGAGTCCACGTCGCACCTCTGCAGGCTCCCGGTTGGCATCCGCTCTATGATCATGTTGGCATCGGCTCTATCTATCAACAAGGCCATGGCAGCACCCCCTCCCTATCATCACGCTGGCATCGGCTCCCCGAGAGCTTTCCAACGGATCCGGAATCGCCTCGATCAGAGCTCTTGTGCTCAAGTTGCGCAGTCCTTTCCGAGGCAATCTTTCAACCGGAACCGGAGTTACGATCGCATGCATCTAACCCAAACCATAGTATGTGGAAATAGTGCGTACCGTCCATCATTGTTCATAGACATTTAGTAAGTTAAAATGTTCAACTTTAAAGCCACCCAAACCCTAGAAAAAAGAGCGTTGTCGATCTCCTACCCCCTCCTGCCCCTACTCGACAAACTCTCGAGGCCACCTAAACCCTAGAAGAAAGAGCGTTGTCGATCTCCTACCCCCTCCCGCCCCTACCCGACAAACTCTCGAGGCCACCTAAACCCTAGAAGAAAGAGCGTTGTCGATCTCCTACCCCCTCCCGCCCCTACCCGACAAACTCTCGAGGCCACCCAAACCCTAGCTAGAAGAAAGAGCGTTGTCGATCTCCTACACCCTCATAGAATATTTTTTGCAAAGTGTCCTCTCCTGAAAGTATAACCCCGATAACTTCGACATGAGGGGGGACGTCGGACATGCATGAGAGAGGCGGTCCGCAACTAATACATTGCTCATATATGCATATGATTCCTTGTTGTGATTAGCTAGGTCTATGTTTGCCACTAATCCATCTCTCATGTTTGTATATTGCCATGTTGTAATATTTGCAGAAACTATGAAAAGAGACTTAGAACAAGAACAGTTGTTGGGGGATATAATCCTCGCCGGTGCTGATCCCTTGTCGTTTCTCAACGACACCGATGGTCAGGAAGGAGAGGATGACGGCTCCGGTAATCCAACAATGGAGGAGGAAGGAGATCATGACGGCTCCGGTGATCGAATGGCGGAGGAAGGAGATTATGATGACGGCTCCGGTGACCGAACGGAGGAGGGAGCTGTTGCAAAGTCCGGCGAGGTATATATATTAATTAAGCTTGTGCTGACTTGATGCATTAATTGTTTTGGTATGTACATATATTAACGCTTCTTTCTTCTTTTAGCCCTCCGGATCGAGCCAAACTTCCGTAAGGAGACTAGGTCCGAAGAAAATGTTGCGCCAGGATGAAAGGTTCACGATCACAGATGTGGCGAAAGATGGCCAACCGATTGCTCCCAAGCGGAACAAGGACCGGCTTTTTGTGCTGAACATTTTGATATATTATACGTTTTTTTTTGACATCGTATGCAAAAGTTATAGCCATTTTACTTTTTCATAACACCTTTTTGCAAAACACGTCGAAATTTATGTTTTTAAATTTCCCTAACTAGTAGATGCAGTAACATAACTACATCTCGAAGGATTTTAATTTTTGAAGTTTTTATCATTTTCTTTTGTTTTTTTTTCAAAACTGAAAAGGCGATTAGGGGGGGGGGGGGGAGGTGTGGTAGAGTTTGAAAATTGCAGAACCCCTTTAGTCCAGGTTGGAGCCACTAACCGGGACTAAAGGGTTAGACCACTTTAGTCCCGGTTGGTGGCTACAACCCTTTAGTCCCGGTTAGTGGCTCCAACCCGGACTAAAGGTCTAACCTATAATCCCGGTTTGTGTCACAAACCGGGACTACCCCTTTAGTCCCGGTTTGTCACACAAACCGGGACTATAGGTACACCACGAACCGGGACTAATGATGCCGTAATCGAACCGGGACTAATGGTCACTTAGTACCGGTCCGTAATTGAACCGGGACTAATGAGGTGAACATTAGGTCGTTTTTCTACTAGTGCTAGCGAGCTCATCCCTCTCTTATTAACTGACGTAGCGCTGATTGAATACTAAATAAAGAGAGGTATATGATTTAAATTTTTTTTGTTTTGCACCATATTTGTATACATGTAGATGTATTATATGTATTTGTACAAATTTATTTAAAAACAAGTTTATTCAAACAAAAGTTGGGTCCGGGCTCCATGGAGACTGCTATTTTCAAATAAGTGAAATCATATTTATAAGTTAAAATAACTATTTTTGTACCGTATATGTACATGTAGATGTATTATATGTATATGTAGCATTTTATTTTAAGAAAACTTTATCTATAAGCTTAAAAAAGAAGTCATATTTGCGGATCCATAATAGCAACCAATAGATACATACATTTTTGGCTATCCATAATACTCCCATACATCCATGCATACATACATACATACATACATACATACATACATACACTGGTATGTATTAATCGGTGCTAAATGTTACTCCGTCACTCCATGTACACAATTCCTCTGGAAAAAGCTCCTCATCAGGACAATCAATCCTCTCTCTATCATGTTCAAATCACTAGGGAGATTCAGCCAAGAGGTATCCAATCGATATCGAGGGGAAATCTGTTATCGATGCTAAATGTTACTTCGTCACTCATGTCCAAAATTCCTCCGGAAAAAACTCCTCATCAGGACAATCTATCCTCTCTCTATCTGAGCAGAGGGAAAGTTTGTTAGGGTGGAGCGCCATGAAGCGACATGATGAAATTTGTGCCTCACAAGTGTATGTAGTAATAGAGCAACACATTGGTTGTGCTAATTTTTCCTAGGGGAACTTGGTTGTAGTTGCATGTCTCTACAAGGAGTTCTTGTATTTAGTCACCACCTAACCCTTGGTCTCTAATCCTAGCTGAGCAGTTACGTTGATGGCTCGTATCCATGTCAGTATTTCCCCGAAGAGGAAGGGATGATGCAGTACAACTTCGGTAGGTATTTTCCTCAGTTATGAAACCAAGGTTATCGAACCAGTAGGAGAACCAAGCAACACTATGTAAACGGTACCTGCACACAAAGAACAAATACTTGCAACCCGACGCGTAAGAGGGGTTGTCAATCTGATAACCCACAAGTATAGGGGATCGCAACAGTTTTTGAGGGTAGAGTATTCAACCACACCTGGAGATTAATTATCTGCAGCAAAGTGATCAGTAGCAAAGTAGTATGATAGTTTTGATAGTAGCACTAGTAGAAAATAGGGCTTTGGTTGAGGCCTGGGTAAGGGCATTAATCCCGGTTCACTCTCAGTCCCGGTTCGTGAGGCCAGGGCGCCGGCCGGGCCTCAGGGGCCATTGGTCCCGGTTCGTCTGACCCCTTTGGTCCCGGTTACAGACATGAACCGGGACCAATGGGCCTCGCTCCTGGCCCAACACTTTTAGTCCCGGTTGGTGGCTGGAACCGGGACCAAATGTTGTCCTTTAGTCCCGGTTTTAGCCACCAACCGGGACTAAAGAGATCCGTATATATACCCCCGTCCCTGCCTGCGAACAGAGCCACTGCTCTGTTTTTTTGGCCGGCTGTGGGAGAGGTGTGTATTGCTCTAGCTCACCTCCTATGCACCTGAGGTGTTCGATGAAATGCCCGAGCCACACTTAAGCTTTCTCCTCTCGAAGCTCCTTGTCCAAGCTCCATTTTACTGAAGATTTGTCTAGGTTTGCCAGTCCGTCCTGTCCCGTCCCCGTCCTCACCGCCATCGATCGCCCGCGCCGATCTCGTCGCCGGCACCACCGTGGTGAGCCTCTTCTTCTTATCTTCTTTCTAAAAGAAACAAATTCTTACTTGTATGATTTAGATAGATACTTGTATAATTTTCTTAATTTTATTATTGTTTGTTATTATATAGTGCGATGGTTTTGGTATCCGCCCCCGTCGGCCCTTGTCCTATCTATGATTCGGATGTGGTATATTATCTTTTACAACTATTTGTTTCATTTAGTGTTTATGACAATTATGCCGACCAACGTGACATAGATGTTTTATCTAGGAGGTATGTGAACCGAAAATTCCAACCGACCCTCTTGTCGAGAGGTTAAATTTAGTTGAAAAAATAAACGATTACTTGAAGAAAAAATTAAAAATAATTGAGGAGGAGAAGATGGAATTGGAGTTGCATGTTGCGGATGTCGTCGATGATCACAAGATCAAGATGGATAAAATGCGCTTGAAGATTAGAAAGATTAAAAATATGCCATTCATACTGAGGCTTGGTATCATTATGCCGTTGGATCAATTGTTACCTTAGTTGCGATTATGATCGCATTTGTTGCTGCATTGAAATGGTTTACAAAGTTGCAATATATGTTTTAATTAGACGCTCTAGAGAGCTATATGTTGTTCAATGAGAACTATGTATGAACTTTATGTATTTATTTTTTCAGTAATAACATTTGATCACTACTGTACTTTGGTTTTAATGTGATGACGAACTTCTATTAATTTGGTCACTTCTCTATTCATGATGTTCTGTAATGGTTTTTGACACACTTAATTATATATAATGCACGCAGATGAACCGGCAATGGATGAGTTTTCGTCCGAAACCCTGATACTTCGAAAGAGATTGTCCATTTTGTACACGAAGTGCATCCAGTTTTTGCCGTAACCCTCTTAACTTTTTAGCACATGCTATGTGGGTGAAATGATGATACCATGCCAACTTTCAACCTTTTCAGAGTTCATTTGTAGTGCTTTTCAATTTCAGGGTCATTTAGCTCAAAAAAATCAGTAAATGCATGAAAACTACCAAATGAAGTCAGAAAGGGTTGAAAATTTATGATGTGGCTTTGAATGGTGCATTTTGAACACACAAAAAGTCTGGAGTTCAAATAAGTTCAAAAAAAGGAAATCCCTTTGTAACAGATGAGTTTTCGTCCGAAACCCCGATACTTCGAAACAGATTGTCCATTTTGTACACGAAGTGCATCCAGTTTTTGCCGTAACCCTCTCAACTTTTTAGCACATGCTATGTGGGTGAAATGATGATACCATGCCAACTTTCAACCTTTTCAGTGTTCATTTGTAGTGCTTTTCAGTTTCAGGGTCATTTAGCCCAAAGAATGAACTAATAGCAAAAATAATGAACTAGAAAACTTTTGTAAAACTCTAATAGCAAAAAAGAATGAACTAAAAAGAATCAATTAAAATATTCTGTTATGATCAACTAAAACAAAACTATAATATTCTTCAATAGCAAAAAGAATCAACTAAAAAGCTTTTATAAACCTCTAGTATTTTTTAAACTAAAATTATATAAAATTTATGCAACTAAAATTATCAAAGTACTTTTTGTTCAAAACATTAATAGCAAAAAGAATTTTCATAAAGTATTTTTTTGTTAGAAACTTTAATAGCAAACTAAAATAACAAAATATGTTTTTGATTAAAACACCCATTTAAAATAACCTAAAAATTACCAAATTGAATATAATGATAAAACACACTAATATTAAATAGCAGGAAAAAGAATAACTCAAAAATCTATTTTTAAAGTAAAGTTATTCACAAACTAGTGATTCACACAAATTTGAAAGAATTCAAATTTAAACTATTCAAATTTGAAAACCAGGATGCAGGCCCAGTAGGCCCACAGGCACAGAGACGCGTTTAGGACCGTAGGCCTGCATAAGAGAGGAGCTCGAAAGGGGTGGCGCAGCAGCGCTTATAAACCACTATCGACGCCCCTCAGCTAGCGAGGTGGGACTAAACATCCACCCGTCCGACGCCGTGCCAGCCGCAGCCCTATCGTCCCGGTTAGTGGCACCAACCGGGATGAATGCTAACCAATGCCATCCTTTAGTCCCGGTTTGTGCCACCAACCGGGACCAAAGGTCTCTGCTTCCCGCCCTTTGAGCTGCTGAAAATAGACCTTTAGTCCCGGTTGGTGTCACAAACCGGGACTAAAGGGTGGCATTGGTCCCGGTTCGTGCTACAAACCGGGACTAAAGGGTGGGGCTATATAAGGCAACACTTAGGATTTTTCCCAAATTCTCACATTCTCCCCCGACGCCGACGCCCTATGCCCCGACGCCGCCAGGCTGCTCCAGCCGCTCCTCGTCGCCGTCGCCGTCCCTGCCCCGATGCCGGCCGCTGCTCCCTGCCCTGATGCCGTCCCCCTCTCAAATCAACGCGCCCTGCTTCCTCGTCGCCGTCACCGCGCCCTGCCTCCCCGCCACCGTACGCTGTCCCCGATGCCTCCCCGACCTCGCCGTCGACGCCGTCGCACTGCGACCCTGCCTTCTTTCCCCCCTCCTTCCAGCCGCCGCCATGCTTGACGCCGACCCCGCTCTGGCCAACTCCGATGCATATATATATATATATATATATAAATAAATAGATTTTGTAAATATATTTTGGCATTGTGTCTATTGAATGGCCACGATCTATTGTATTGGCATGATCTTTGTATACAAACTTTACATGCCACATATTGTGTCTTTATTGTTGCCATGATCTTCGTGTATACAAACTTTACATGCTATTGTATTGGGCCATGCAAAAAAAACAAAACTTTTGTATACAAACTTCGTTGTTTTTCATATGTACGAAAATGTAGAGTGAAAACAAAAACAAACATAAGAAAAAACAGAAGAAAAAAATGAAGAAGTAAAAGAAAACCAAATAAAAAATGGAGAAGAAAAAATAAAACCAAATAAAATATGGAGAAGAACAAAACAAAATATGGAGGAGAAAAAATAAAACCAAACAAAATATGGAGAAGAACAAAAAAAAGTTGAGAACGTATTTGAAATTGTTTGTTTTTGTTGTTTTTGATATGTACAAAAATGTAGAGTGAAAACGAAAACAAACATATAAGAAAAAACAAAGGAAAAAAATGAAGAAGGAAAAGAAAACCACCCGGCCCGGCCACCACCGCATTTTCATAAAGTTTTTCCACCGAGTCCACGTCACACCTCTGCAGGCTCCCTGTTGGCATCCGCTCTATCATCACATTGGCATCGGCTCTATCTATCATCAAGGCCACGGGAGCACCCCCCTATCATCACGTTGGCATCGGCTCCCCGAGAGCTTTCCAACGGATCTGGAATCGTCTCAATCGGAGCTCTTGTGCTCAAGTTGCGCAGTCCTTTCCAAGGCAATCTTTCAACCGGAACCGGAATTACGATCGCATGCGTCCAACCCAAATCGTAGTATGTGGAAATAGTGCGTACCGTCCATCATTGTTCATAGAAATTTACTAAGTTAAAATGTTCAACTTTAAAGCCACCCAAACCCTAGAAAAAAGAGTGTTGTCGACCTCCTACCCCCTCCCGCCCCTACCCGACAAACTCTCGAGGCCACCTAAACCCTAGAAGAAAGAGCGTTGTCGATCTCCTACCCCCTCCCGCCCCTACCCGACAAACTCTCGAGGCCACCTAAACCCTAGAAGAAAGAGCCTTGTTGATCTCCTACCCCCTCCCGCCCCTACCCGACAAACTCTCGAGGCCACCCAAACCCTAGCTAGAAGAAAGAGCGTTGTCGATCTCCTACACCCTCATAGAATATTTTTTGTAAAGTGCCCTCTCCTGAAAGTATAACCCCGATAACTTCGACATGAGGGGGGACGTCGGACATGCATGAGAGAGGCGGTCCGCAACTAATACATTGCTCATATATGCATATGATTCCTTGTGATTAGCTAGGTCTATGTTTGCCACTAATCCATCTCTCATGTTTGTATATTGCCATGTTGTAATATTTGCAGAAACTATGGAAAGAGACTTACAACAAGAACAGTTGTTGGGGGATATAATCCTCGCCGGTGCTGATCCCTTGTCGTTTCTCAACGACACCGATGGTCAGGAAGGAGAGGATGACGGCTCCGGTAATCCAACAATGGAGGAGGAAGGAGATCATGACGGCTCCGGTGACCGAATGGAGGAGGAAGAAGACCATGATGACGGCTCTGGTGACTGAACGGAGGAGGGAGCTGTTGCAAAGTCCGGCGAGGTATATATATTAATTAAGCCTGTGCTGACTTGATGCATTAATTGTTTTGGTATGTACATATATTAACGCTTCTTTCTTCTTTTAGCCCTCCGGATCGAGCCAAACTTCCGTAAGGAGACGAGGCCCGAAGAAAAGGTTGCGCCAGGATGAAAGGTTCATGATCACAGAAGTGGCGAAAGATGGCCAACCGATTGCTCCTAAGTGGACCAAGGACGCATTTGTATATCAATGCGGAGTTGTTGTTAGGGACAGCGTCCCGATCAGCATCATGCAATGGAATAAGAGTAAGGACGACCCTGAAGTATCTTATGTCCAGGATAGACAGAAAGATGATCTTTGGACCTCGCTGATGACAAATTTCAGCGTCCCGCCAGAGGAGGAGCCAAATAACCCAGTTATAGAGCCAAAGGTCAAGGCGTATGCTCTTAAGAAGATGGCAGAACTATTCAGGAACTGGAAGAAATAGTTGAACTGAAAGTTTGTCGACAAAGGAAAGACTCCAGAATTCATCGGTCGATATGAGAAGATAAGAGATCATTGGCCCGCATTTGTGGCCTACAAGGAATCGGAGAAGGGTAAGAAAAGGTCACTGACAAACAAGAAAAATGCTGCAAAGAAGCTGTATCACCATCACACGGGGTCAGGTGGCTACTACAAAGCCCGGCCGTTATGGGACAAAGCTGAGCAAGACCTGCTTGCTAAAGGGGTCCAACCAGCGACATTGCACTGGCCAGATTGTTCAAGGACTTGGTTCTTCGGGGTTGGGGGAACTTTGGACCCAGAAATAGGGGAGTGTCGTTGGACGGATGAGCAACTTGCAATACCCATCAAGAAGCTTCAGGCAGCAATCAAGGCAGTGTAGGAAGGGACATTCATTCCCCACAGAGAGAAGGATGAGCTGACAGAGGCCCTCGGGAATCCTGAGCACCCTGGACGAACACGAGGCACACCAGGCTCCGTTCCGTGGGTGCATGGGTTTCCCAACAGCGGTGGTTACAGAAGCCGAGAGAGAAAGAGGAAAGCGGAAGCAAGCGAAATGCAGAAGCTCAATGCAAGAATAGCAAAGCTAGAGGAACTCGAGAGCTAGCGAGCTACCGGCGAACCATCTCAGCGGCACGAAGATCCTTGCTTCGACGCTGCCCCAGAAGCTACCCCACCATCTCAGCGGAGAAGCAGCGTGGCTTCCACGGAGCTCGTTCAGCCTGATTTCACGGCTCCTCGCTACCCCGTGGATAGTATCACGGAGGCTGAACATTGCGAGCTAATGACGAAATGCCAGAACCTGACCTTGAAGGCGGCGGTCGGCTCTGTTGTTCCTCCTCAAGCTGAGGGAACTTTTCATTGCCGTCCGATTCCACATGGCTATGCTGTTGTGATGGTGGATGAAATAATGGAGGGATTTGAGGAGCTGGAGCTTGACTACCCTACAGGTGAAGGGGAGATTCATCTGGTAAATGCTTTAAGTAGTAGCTGTCTAAGGAGAAAAGTAGTACATCAAGCTTCCAAACTGGACGCCTCCTCCTCCTCCTCCTCCTCCGGCGAGTCAGGGCACTCCGCCTCCTCCCCCTCCTCCTCCTCCGGTGAGTGATCAGGGCACTCCGCCTCCTCCGGCGCGTGAGGGCACTCCGCCTCCTCCGGCGTGTCAGCGGACTCCGCCGCATCAGCAACAGCGGAAGAGAGACGGCGCCGCTCTGGCGGCTAGTAGTACAAGAGTGCCCGGCGGGAAGAGATTCAAATACAGTCCAAGCCTCAAGCCTCTGGAAAAGTTACCATAGGAGAGGACCGACAAGGAAAACACGGAAATCAGTGCTGCCAAAGTGGAGGCCCATTTTGCACGGAAACCTCCACCTCCGAAGGAAACAATAGATCAGGTGAAAGTGAAGCGCACTCTGCGTGCCCTTAAGCGACCACCACCGTCGCCGCCGCAATCCAACTATGAGTGCATTATTGAAAGGACATATAAGGAAGCGGAGTGGTCGGGAAGTACTTGCAGTGCTGCAAGAGAAGCAAAATGAAGAAGTGGGAAAACAATTTCGTAGCTCGGCGAACAGGCGAAGCAATCGTGCCCCCCGCTCAAGGTGTCTAGCGATATCGTCGCTAATCATCCGGGGATACTGCCTGGTAACAATCTTGGTGATTACCTGGGCGATGATGTACAGTTTGAAACATTAGAGACAGTAGAGATCTTTAGATACGAGCATGGGAAGCCTCTCGTCAAACCTGATCAACCTCCTCTCACAACGATGATGCAAAGATTGCATGAATGGTACATGGGTACCTGCAGGAAGAGTGGGGCCGACAGTATGTTGCTGAGAATTAAAGAGGAGCACGACCTCATTGGAGTTGAGGTGTTGCCTGTTGAATTTGTGGAGTTATTTCAGTTATTCAATCAAGAGGCCCTCGACAAACAACTCATGACTTGCTACTATCTGTAAGTATTACTTCTGTAATTAAGTCTCTAGCTTAGCTCGTTCATTGCATGTATATATAATTATCCTCACTATATTATGCAGACTGAAGATCATCGAATGCAAGGAAATACAAATCTATGACATTGGGTTCATTAGCCCAAATACCGTAAATGAATGGTCGGTAAAAAAGAAAGTCGAAGAAACTGAGGAAAACTTGCTACAATCGTTCCTTCGACATCAAAACAAAGGGAAAATACTCTTTCCTTACAACTTCAAGTGAGTGTTACTGTCTTGTGCATATTCGGTTTTGCTTACTCGAGGTTAAATAATGTAATTGATGAGTTATGCGTGCGCAGCTTCCACTTTATTCTGCTAGAGATTAAGCTTGACGGGGGAGTAGTAACTGTCTTAGACTCGAAACGTAAAGATCCCCAAGAATATGCGGACATGACTGCAATGCTCCAGAAGTAAGTTCAATCATTATCGCACCATATTGGCAACTTTCGTTCATTTCTTGATATCAAGTAATCATTTTCTATGCCTGGCAGGGTTTGGAAAAAGTTCACCAGAATGGTTCCGGGTCTGCCGAATGAGCTGCAATTTACACACCCCAAAGTAAGTAGTACTAGCTAGTTCCGCGCATCTCTCATTGATTCTAGTTTCATCAATACCATTTATCATGCTTGATTATCAGTTTGATTGAACTCTATTCTTGTAAAGTGCTTGTGGCAGGAAGGCGGGAATCATTTATGTGGATACTATGTTTGCGAGTTCATGCGCAGCTCGACCTCTGAGCGGGGCTACTCTGACAAACAATATGAAGTACGTAAACAATAACATTCACAATTTTATTTTATTACCATCAATTATGTTGAGTTTCATTCATATATATATGTATTGACCCCCTTCTTTAAATTAGATGTGGCAGATGCGGGATGAACTCCTACCAAATGATCGCATACGAGCAATTCAAGAGGAATTGGCGGGATTCTTTCTTGACCACATCATACATAAAGACGGAGAATACCATGTGGAAATTGAAGCTGACTTTCGGTAGATGATGTCAGGGATCGTAAGATATGTTATATTGTATATATGTAGTAGCGTCAGATAGAAATACGAAAACTTGTTGTTCGACCAATCTTGGAGAAAGAGAGGTCACTTCTCTCTGTATATGTTCATGACGATCTTGTGTAATTAATGGTTCCTTCATTTGCTTAGTAGCGTCGAGTTCTCTCCGTATGTAGTAGCTAGCGTCGACCAAGCACGGAGAAAGAGAGGTCACTTCTCTCTATATGTAGTAGCTATAGCTAACACAATATGAAACCCCTAATTAAGCCATCCAAAACCCCTAATAAACCCCCCCTTTAAAAAAAAACAAAAACCCCAGAGCCTGGGAGGTGCTGACGCGTGGCTGCCCTTTAGTCCCGGTTGGTGTTACCGGGACTAAAGGTCCTCCTCCCTGGGCGCCCCAGAGCGGCCACATGGCCTTCCTTTGGTCCCGGTTCGTAAGCAAACCGGGACTAAAGGTTTTGGGCATTAGTCCCGTTTGATTTGTCCCGGTTCCAGAACCGGGACTAAAGGCCCTCTGGAACCGGGACTAGTACCCTGTTTTCTACTAGTGTAGTAGCAATAGCAATAGTAACAGTAACAATGATAGCAATAATTTTGTAGCAAGTGTAACAGTAACAATAGCAGTATTAACTTAGCAGGAACAATATAAGAGAAATTCGTAGGCATTGGATCAGTGAATTCGTCGGATGATATTCATCATATAACAGTCATAACCTAGGGCGATACAGCACTAGCTCCAGTTCATAAATATAATGTAGGCATGTATTTCGTAAATAGTCATATGTGGTTATGGAAAGAACTTGCATGACATCTTTTGTCCTACCCTCCTGTGGCAGCGGGGTCCGATTGGAAACTAAGGGATATTAAGGCCTCCTTTTAATAGAGAACCGGAACAAAG
This sequence comes from Thinopyrum elongatum, assembly GCA_011799875.1. Taxonomy (NCBI): domain Eukaryota; kingdom Viridiplantae; phylum Streptophyta; class Magnoliopsida; order Poales; family Poaceae; genus Thinopyrum; species Thinopyrum elongatum. Next base: position 74,190,411 of record CM022302.1, on the reverse strand, counting down.
CATTACCACATAGTGAATACATGAACTCCTCAAACTACGGTCATCACCGGAAAGTATCCCGACTTCTGTCACTCCGGGGTTTGCGGATCATAACACGTAATAGGTGACTATAACTTGCAAGATCGGATCTAGAACATAGATATAATGGTGATAACATAAACGGTTTAGATCTGAAATCATGGCACCCGGGCCCAAAGTTACAAGCATTAAGCATGGCAAAGTCATAGCAACATCAATCTCAGAACATAATGGATAGTGGGGATCAAGCCCTAACAAAACTAACTCAATTACATGATAAATCTCATCCAACTCCTCACCGACCAGCGAGCCTACGAAGGAATTACTCACTCCCGGTGGGGAGCATCATGGAATTGGCGATGGAGAAGGGTTGGTGATGACGAAGATCGAAGATCCCCCTCTTCGGAGCCCCAAACGGACTCCAGATCTGGCCTCCCAATGAAGAACAGGAGGTGGCGGCAGCTCCGTCTCGCGAAACGTGATAATTCTTTCTCCCTAATTTTTTCTGGAAAAATAGGTATTTATGGAGTTGGATTCAGGGTCTACGGGGCCACCAGGTGGGGACAACCCACTTGGGTGCGCCAGGAGGGGGGGGGGCACACCCTGGTGGGTTGTGCCCACCCAGGGGGCCCCCTCCGGTGGTTCTTGGCTCTAGTAATTTTCTTTTATTATATAAAAATTCCTCGCAAAGTTTCGTTCCAATCCGAGAACTTTTATTTCTGGACAAAAACAACACCATGGTAGTTCTGCTGAAAACAGCGTCAGTCCGAGTTAGTTTCATTCAAATCATGCAAATTAGAGTCCAAAACAAGAGGAAAAAAGTTAGGAAAAGTAGATACGACGGAGACGTATCAACTCCCCCAAGCTTAAACCTTTGCTTATCCTCAAGCAATTCAGTTGATAAACTGAAAGTGAAAAAGAAAAAAATTTACGAACTCTTTTGCTCTTGTTTACATAAATAAGCTTAAGTAGCACCCAAGTTTTCAGCCAAGATCATGACTAACCATGTCGACAATAACTCTTAAAAATTATATTAACTCATATCAATGACATAATCAACTAGCGAGCAATAATAAGATATCTCGAATGACTATACTTTGTCAAAACAACCATGATATAATATGACAATAGTGGTATCTCGCTAGCCCTTTCTGAGACCACAAAACATAAATGCAGAGCACCTCCAAAGTTCAAGCAGCGACTAAACATTGTAATTCATGGTAGAAAAGATCCAGTCATGATGCACCCAACATTAGCTACACACAATGCATGAGGATGATAATAGTCCTCTCAGGGTCTGGCGCTTATTTGAGAAGGTGATGACACAACAAAAAAGTAAATAGATAGTCCCTTCGCAGAGGGAAGCAGTGATTTGCAACGGTGCCAGAGCTAAAATTTTTAAAACAGAGGTAAATGAAATTTTGAGAAATGCAACCTTCTTGTTTACTTCGCGACCATTAGTTATCGGTATCTTCCATGCTAAACACATTAGTGGCGGTTCCCAAGCGATAAAAAGTATAGGTTTACTCCCCCTCCACCAACAAACACACTCCACGGCTAACCGAATCCACGGGTACCGTCCATACCAACAACAATCCTGGGGGAGTTTTGTTTAATTATTTGCAATTTTGAATTCGGGACTGGGAATCCCTATTACCGCCCCTCTCGTGCAAGGACGAGTGAATAAACACTCATCATGAGATTAACCCGCATAGCATGGAAGATACTGACTACCTCCTGTCGCTCTATGAACAATCCAGGCACACAAAAAAGGATATTTATTTGAAGTTTTTAGATGTGGCACATGCAAATTTACTTAGAACGGCAGGGTAATACCGCATATAGGTAGGTATATGATGGACTCATCTGGAATAACTTGGGTTTCAGGATTTTGATGCACAAGCAGTAATTCCGCTTAGTACAGGTGAAGGCTAGCAAATAGGTTGAGAAGCGGCCAGCTAGAGAGCGAAAACGGTCATGAACATGCATTATGCATAAGTAACATTGGAAACTAGCATGAGTAGGATATGAACACCATGAACATAAATATCATAGATGCTATGTTGGTTTTGATTCAACTACATGCATGAACATGTGCCAAGTCAAGCCACTCGAACATTCAGAGGAGGATACCATATCATCATACTACATCACAATCATTTTAACGCAATGTTGACATCCAAGATAAATCATTATCCGCTCCTAGCTACTTAAGCATGGCATGAGAAACTATAATCTCTAATTGTCATTGCAAACATGTTTGATCATAATAGGCTGAATCATGGATACTAGGGGCCTATTCTGATCTCATCTAGCTTCTCAAAACTTCACAAATCCAACTTCTCACAGCAGCTTCTAACTCCAAGCAGCGATGAAAAATATGTTCTGCTCACTTTGCAGCTTCTCCAAGCGCTATAGCCCAGGTGGGAGGGTTGTGGCCTGTTCGGGCTAGGTGGGCCGACCAGAGGCAGCCCAAATCCGGCCACCAACAGCCACAACGAGGGAGCACGAGCGAGGGAATGAGGAGGGATATGTCCCAGCGAGTGTACCGGTTCGATAGCTTGACTTGGTGGTGGCAGTTCCATCGTAATATTGGCTAACTCCAGCTTTTCGTATCGGTGGAGTTGGGCCGAGGCTGCTTTGCGATTTTGCACTGCCATCGGTCGTAGCTTCCAGAAGCCAACTTCTTAAAGTCCAAACATTCGGGACAAATTCATCTGTGGAGTTTCTGAAGCGTGGAGCTGGAGGAGATCAGAACAGGCCCTAGGTTAAACATATTTACAAAAACAGAACAAGTTGAGTTCATACCCGTTTCTCCCTGCCACAACCAGTTCATCAAATATCGTCATTATTGCCTTTCACTTGCACGATCAAATGATATGAAAATAATAATAGTGCAAGAGTGCCGTGGACTAAGCTGGGATCTACAAACATTTTATTCAAAGGAGAAGACAAGGTAATTTGGGCTCTTTGTTAGATCAACAATAATGCATATGAGAGCCACTCAACAATTTCATCGTGGTCTTCTCCTTGGTATGACTCAATAAAAAGAAAAGAAATTCCGAGAAACACACTGAAATATTTTTGGAGTTTTTAGTTTTTTCTAGAAGAAAGAAAATTAAAGGGAAAAACAAAAACAAGAAAAACTATTTACATGGGAAAGCTCCCAACAAGCAAGAAGAAGAATCGAGAAATCTTTTTGGGTTTTCTTTTAATACTACAACTAATTAAACTAGAAATAAAAACCGAAAAGAAGAAGGAAATATTTTTGGATTTTCTCAAAGTTTTTCAAACACACAAGAAGAAGGCAAGAAAATAAATCTAGCAAGGATGATACAATGAAAACGTGTGGACACCGACAACTAGAATGAAATGTGTGAACATGAATGTAATGTCGGTGGAAATACATACTCCCCCAAGCTTAGGCTTTTGGCCTAACTTGGTAATCACCGTTAGTAGCCTGCATAGTGGTTGGAGTGATAGCTCACGGAGGCTCTAGGTGCAGCCGCCTCAGCCCGCCGAGCAGCCACAACCTCTGCGTTATGCGCTCGGGCCTCGCTCTCAAGAACATAATATCTTCCCTTGCTGTGAACATCAAAGAGAGCAAGCGTAGGCAAAAAGGTGTCCACAACAGACTTTTTATTAAACAACAGGTTATATGTAAAATTATGGTCTTCACCACTGAGGAACCTATGGCGTTTCATGGCGTCAAAGTCTAAGTACTGCATGGGTAGGATAGGATCATAAGGCCAAGGTGAAACACCCAGCTCCCTTGCTAAACGTGTGGCATAAATTCCACCATAAAAATATCCACTACCAGCGTTGTGTTGCAACCTACGTGCAACAATCGCTCCAAGGTTATAACTTTTGTCACCGGTGAGGGCGGTGCGTATGAGGCTCAAGTCAGGAGCACAAAGTGTACTACAATCTTGTTTGCCTATAATGCATTTTCCATTAAATAGTGCAAAGTATTGAATTGAGGGAAAATGAATGCTCTTTATTCTACCTTGCGTCACTCCTCTAGTCTCACCATAGCAAAGGCTAGTCAAGAATATCTCAAACTCAGATCTTGGTGGTTCGTCCAAGGAACCCCAAAATGGAATTTTGCAGTAACTAGAAAATGTCTCTAAGGATAGAGTGAATGGATTGTCATGCAGTTTAAATGATACTCTAGACTCACGAGGATGGAATTTAAATTCTTTAGTAAACGACCCTGTGAGGCTGAGGTGTTGGTTGCACTTATCTTCAATGTAGGCACCGAGCTCGACATTGTGAACATATTGCTCAAACTCTTCTTTAATACCTGCACGCACCATAAAATCGTCGCATGGCCATAAACATGATTTGGTAGCGGCATCTCGTATGGAATTTTCACTTGGTTCAACATAAGACCGACGGGCTGACCCACTACTAGAGGACGCCTCCGAGGACCTCCACCTCAAAGAACTCCTTCCAAAGAGGTTCATCATATTTGCATACAATTTTCTAAAAAAATTTGGGTCACAAAATTTCTGTCAACAAAACTTCACAAGATTGATAGCAACTACTCATAGGGATGCATAGAGGCCATATCAAGCATTCAAACTACTTAGAACTCTAAGAATTCAACATGCAAGCTCATCTACAGCAGCACCAAGGGTAGCTAATTATTTAAAATATAAACCACTAAAGCAAAAACTAATTGGACCAGTGGAGGAGTCACATACCAAGTAGCAATACCCCAAAACAATTTCGGAAACGGAGCTTCGAGCAAAGAGATCAAAATCCACGGGTTTGAGAGCAAGAACACGAGAGAGAGAGAGCAATGGTGATTTTTTTCTGGAGGTAGGTGGTGACATGGGCTAAAGAGATAAGTGAGGGGGCCCACGTGAGGACCCCAACCCACCAGGGCGCGCCTGGGGCTGCTGGCGCGCCCAGGTGGGTTGTGCCCACCTGGTGCACCCCCCTCTGATGTTATTTGCATCAAAAATTCATAAATATTCAGAAAAAAATCGTATCAAATTTTCAAAGCATTCTGAGAACTTTTATTTTTGGGTCATTTTTTATTGCACGGGAAATTGAGAAAACAAACAAAACATGGCATTTTATTTTATTTAACTAAGGAAGACAGAAAATAAAAGGTAAGGGCAGAAGGTAGTGCTTACTAAATTCATCAACTTCATACCTCTCAAAAATCATCCATTAATAAGGTTGATCAAGTCTTATTAACAACCACTTTCGATTAGCATGAAACCGAGGAATTTTCGTAAAACACTAGGTTACCTCAACGGGGATATGAATGTCCCCAACAATAAGCATTTCATATTTCTTTTTGGCAGTAGGTAGAGGTAGTTGAAAACTTCCAATAGTGATTGTCGGAGATTTTTCAATAACATTAATACCATTCACTTGGAGTTGTTTCTTCGGAAAGTGCACCGTATGCTCTTTACCATTGATATGAAAAGTGACCTTGCTTTTATTGCAATCAATAACAGCCCCTGCAGTATTCAAAAATGGTCTACCAAGGATAATCGACATGTTGTCGTCCTCGGGCATGTCAAGTATAACAAAGTCAGTTAAGATAGTAACGTTAGCAACAACAACGGGCACATCCTCACAAATACCGATAGGTATGGCAGTTGATTTGTCAGCCATTTGCAAAGATATTTCAGTAGGTGTGAGTTTATTCAAATCAAGTCTTTTATATAAAGAGAAAGGCATAACACTAACACCAGCTCCTAAATCACACAAAGCAGTTTTCACATAATTTCTTTTGATGGAGCAAGGTATAGTTGGTATTCCCGGGTCTCCAAGTTTTTTAGGTACTCCATCCTTAAAAGAATAATTAGCAAGCATGGTGGAGATTTCAGCTTCCGGTATTTTTCGCTTCTTGGTGATGATGTCTTTCATGTACTTTGCATAAGGGGCCATTTTTAAGATATCAGTCAAGCGGGTACGCAAAAAGACTAGCCTAATCATTTTAGCAAAGTGTTCAAATTCTTCATCATCCTTCTTCTTAGTTGATTTAGGTGGAAAGGGCATAGGTTTTTGAACCCATGGTTCTCTTTCCTTACCATGTTTTCTAGCAACAAAGTCTCTTTTATCATATCTTTTATTCTTGGGTTGTGGGTTATCAAGATCAACAGCTAGTTCTATTTCAACATCATTGTCTGGTTCTTTATTATTTGTTTGAGTGTCTTCATGAACCTCATCATTATCTTTTTCATTATCAGAAGGTGAGTGTTCATTACCAGATTGAGTTTCAGCATCAGAAATAGAAACATCGTTATTAGTTTCAGGAGGTTTTTCTATTTCAGGTTCACTAGAGGTATGCAAAGTCCTATCATTTTTCTTCTTCTTTTTCTTTTTAGAAGGACTAGGTGCATCAGTGTTAACTCTTTGAGAGTCTTGTTCAATTCTTTTTGGGTGTCCCTCAGGGTAAAGTGGTTCCTGAGTCATTCTACCTCCTCTAGTCATTACTCTAACAACATGATCATTGATATTATTGTTCATTTCATCAAGCAATTCTTTTTGAGATTTAGCAACTTGTTCTAATTGAGTTTGAACCATAGAGGCATGTTTTCCTACACCTCTAACATCATTGGTAATTCTAAATAACAAGTCACTCAAACGAGCGATCATGTCAGAATTGTATTTCAATTGTTTCATAACATTTGCATTGAAGTGATCTTGCTTTCTAATGTAATTATCAAACTCATAAAGACATTGGCTAGGATGCATATTATAAGGATTGTGATTGTCATTGAATTTCATTAAAGAATTTACCTCTACCACCTTGGGTGGTGTTGTATCAAGCCCATGTATTTCTTCAATAGGAGGTAATTTTTTGACATCCTCAGCTTTAATACCTTTTCCTTCATAGATTTCTTTGCCTCTTGCATATCTTCGGGACTGAGATATAATATACCCCTCTTCTTCGGAGTAGGTTTAGGCAGTGGTTCAGGAAGAGTCCATTCATCATAATTTTTCAATATGTTATTCAATAATTCTTCAACTTGTTCAACAGTTCGTTCCCTGAAAACACAACCAGCACAACTATCTAGGAAGTCCCTAGAAGCATCGATTAGTCCATTATAGAAGGTATCAAGTATTTCATTTTTCTTAAGAGGATGATCAGGCAAAGCATTCAGCAAATGGAGAAGCCTCCCCCAAGCTTGTGGGAGATTCTCTTCTTCAATTTGCACAAAGTTAAATATTTCCTGTAAGGCAGCTTGTTTCTTATGAGCAGGAAAATATTTTTCAGAGAAGTAGTAAATCATATCCTGGGGGCTACGCACACAACCAGGAGCAAGAGTATTATACCAAGTCTTAGCATCACCCTTTAATGAGAACGGAAATAACTTAAGGATATAATAATAGCGATTTTTCTCATCATGAGCAAAAAGGGTGGCTATGTCATTCAACTTAGTAAGGTGTGCCACAACAGTTTCAGTTTCATAACCATGGAAAGGATCAGATTCAACCAAAGTAATTAACTCTGGGTCGACAGAGAATTCATAATCCTTATCATCTACAAAGATAGGTGAAGCAACAAACTTAGGATCACATTTCATTCTAGCATTCAAAGAGTTTTCTTTCAGTTTGCATAATAATTTCTTAAGATCATCCCTATCATTGCAAGTAAGAAAGTCTCTAGTTGTCTCCTCATCCATAACATAGCCTTCCGGTATCTTAGGCAATTCATATCTAGGAGAACTAGATCTAATAGGTGTTTCAAGATTTTCAGTTTCAAGCTCTTCATCAGTTTCAATAATTTCATCAGTTTCAGCATTCTCAAAAGCTTTAGTTCTAGCAAGTTGTTCATCAAGAAATTCACCTAGTGGCACATTATCATCAAGCAAGGTACTAGCATCATCATGAGTATCATTCATAGCAGAAGCATCATCATCAATGAATTGCGACATAATAGGATTAATAACATGTGGTGGTGTTGCAAGTCTACTCAAAACAAAAGGTGAATCAAGTGCAGAGTGTGATGGCAGTTCCTTACCTCCCCTCGTCCTAGAGGGAACGATCTTGGTCTTAGTATCCTTCAGATTCTTCATAGTGATAATTTGATAATAATCCCAAGTGACTCAACAAATATAGCTATACTCCCCGGCAACGGCACCAGAAAAAGGTCTTGATAACCCACAAGTATAGGGGATCGCAACAGTTTTCGAGGGTAGAGTATTCAACCCAAATTTATTGATTCCACACAAGGGGAGCCAAAGAATATTTGCAAGTATTAGCAGTTGAGTTGTCAATTCAACCACACCTGGAGATTAATTATCTGCAGCAAAGTGATCAGTAGCAAAGTAGTATGATAGTTTTGATAGTAGTAGCAACAGCAATAGTAACAGTAACAGTGATAGCAATAATTTTGTAGCAAGTGTAACAGTAACAATAGCAGTCATAACAGTAACAATATAAGAGAAATTCGTAGGCATTGGATTGGTGAATTCGTTGGATGATATTCATCATATAACAGTCATAACCTAGGGCGATACGACACTAGCTCCAGTTCATAAATATAATGTAGGCATGTATTCCGTAAATAGTCATACGTGCTTATGGAAAGAACTTGCATGACATCTTTTGTCCTACCCTCCCGTGGCAGCGGGGTCCTATTGGAAACTAAGGGATATTAAGGCCTCCTTTTAATAGAGAACCGGAATAAAGCATTAACACATAGTGAATACATGAACTCCTCAAGCTACAGTCATCACCGGAAAGGTATCCCGACTTCTGTCACTCCGGGGTTTGCGGATCATAACACATAATAGGTGACTATAACTTGCAAGATCGGATATAGAACATAGATGATGAGGACATCAATACCGTTGTTACACCCACAGCCCCTGCTGCTATACATACTGGACCAATTACTAGAGCTCGCGCACGCTAGTTAAATTATCAGGTACTTTCGTGTCTTGGTAATGATTCTAATGTTCATGAGAATATGATGCTGCCTAAATTGGATACATTTGTCTTGCTTACAAATGAAGGGCCTAACTTGGACAAGAAGGATGAACATTGGAGCAAGATCAAGCATGGAGATGATGGCATGCGCAAGGGGAACAAGAACGGAGTTACAAGTGATGATTTCAGGACTTTGAAGCCACCATAATGATTGCATGAAGCCTTGGATGAAATATACAAGATGCCACTTCATAAATTTTGTCCAGAGGCTATTATAGGTGCTGCGTCACCTTATTATTCGGCCAGGCCCATGTAATTTTGAAATACTTGAGTATAGGCTGTTTTTAGAGTCCGTATTTGTGGGGAAATAAGAGATAGGGTTGGTTTCGGACCCCTCCTTTAAGGGCCATGAAATCCCCCCTCTTCCTCCATATATACAGCCCTTAGGGCACCGTTAAGACTTTGGGTTTTGTTTAGATTAAAAGTTCACCATAGCTGCAACTTCGCGTACTTCGTTTGTGTTCAACGACCAGACCAAGACGTCACAGAACCCCACTTGATCAATAAAGCTTTCCTCTTTTATTCGCAATATCCAGATTGCAATTTTAGTTTCTTGCTTGTTCTTCGTTTGCTTGCAGGAAATAGACCCTCGTGGTCAGGTTGATCGTGCTTCGGTGTGGTCAATATCTCTCGGAGTTTGTTTAGCGATTGCTAAGGCGCGACGTCCTCGCACGTTAGTAGTTGGATCGTCAAAGTCTACTCCACCATAAACAATAGCCACCATCTCATCGAAAGATGGGACACCTTTGCCTCTATCAAGTGGTATCGTATTTCCAGGTTGCACGGTGAGATTTTACAGTTTTTCATAGTTTAGATCGACTCTGTTCTTCATACCTACAGTCCACGAAAAAGCCAAAAAAAATAGGGTTAGTTCATCATATCCAAACCAATCTGAGCCATTGCATAATATTTTCTATATTTGCTTTGTTGAATTTTCGGTTGCATCGTCGTGTCAAGTTGCTGGTCTTAGCGTCTAGTTTCCCTTAGAGTTTCGAGTTCTGTTCACAAGTTGTCACGCCGCCGCCGCACCATCGTCATCGCTCCTGCCATATACCACCACCACCAACATATTCCTTACCGCTGCCATATACATCCGCCTGTCCACCACCAATCCGAGTCCACATATACATCCGCCTGTCCACCACCAATCCGAGTCCACATATACATCCGCCTGTCCACCACCAATCCGAGTCCACATATACATCTGCCTATCCAGCACCAATCCGAGTTCTTTTTATATTAGGTTTGTTTTCGAGATCCATCTATTTTCCGATTCATGTTTCCTGGCCTGAGTAGCTTTCAAAAAAAAAAGTCTGGACCCCCGGGCAGTTTTTAGGCCAAAATTTCGGCGATCAAAAATATTTTTTCCCTATCCTGTTTTTAGGCTTTTCTGAGTCTTTTGAGACACGTGCCATCATAGTGATTTTTTATCGCACTTTTTGGTCGTTGCTGCCCTGATTTCCAAAAAAAATAGTCAAAAAAATTTCGTGCCTATCCTATTATTTTGAGTTGGGAAGAGTTTTGAGACACTCGCCATTATAGTGATTTTTCGCAAAAAAAAAGGAGCGAAAAAATCAATTTCCAGAGTGTGCTTTTCCCTTGTTTACGTGCCGCGCCGTGATTTTGTTAGTGTTCTAGGCTCGCGTCTCTAGTACTGTCTAGCCTAGGACCAACACAGTACCGTCATTGAGCGTTTATTCAACTTTGCATCTCTGAATTGATTATTGCTGACCCTTTTTCTACCATATAATAAGCCTTCCCAGCTCCACATACATCTATGTTGTGCGTTTGTCTCTTCCTGGTAATCACTCTATCCAAGCTTTGAGAGTTTTGACTACAATGGTTGCCGATCACCACCTGCTGCTGGGTAAGAACTGGTAAGAATTTGAGGTTTGCTTGATGGATTTGTGACACCCAGACACTTTCTAGTAGTATGTAGGATCATATTCTTGTGTGTTTCTATTGCTACTAACCATGGCAGGACCACAAGCCGACGAGATTAACTGGGAGAACATGACGAACAAGGAGTTGCATGATAAATTTCAGCAAATGATGAGTGGCCAGGTGGGAGATGTGCTAAACAGATTTGAAGAGGCCATGGAGAAGATAGATGGCATGGAGAAGTCGTTCGAGACAAAGCTGGATAACAAGTTTAATGAATTACTCACGCGTCTTCCCCAACCACCACCGGCTGCACCTGTCGCACCTCTGCAATGACAACAACAACGCCCCCTTCCGAATCAGTTCAGACGAGCGAAGCGTGTTCCTCTTGAGGATGGCCAAACTTCTGGTGCTGCTGTACCTACCGTTGATGCTTCTTTGGCTCCTGCTACTGCTGCTGCTGGTGCCGAGGAGGATGACGATTATGCGGGCGATTATGAGGATGAGGTTGATCAAAATCAGAACTACGTGCAACCACCAGCACCAGGTCGTCCACATGCATATAATAGCAATGGTAGGGCTGCACTACCAGCTCAGGTATGAGATCATGACCATCTTCCTAAATTGAAATTGAATATTCCACCATTTGAGGGTAGATATGTTCCTGATATATATCTTACTTGGGAGTTAGAAACTGAACAACGTTTTACATGATTACAATATCCCGAGGAGAGACGTGTTGCTGCTGCTGTTTGTGCTTTCACTAGTTTTGCATGTGTATGGTGGTCTGAACATTCTAGATTATATCCTATTCCAGCTACTTGGGCTGCTTTGAAAACTGCTATGCGTACTCATTGGGTTCCACCTTATTATCAATGTGAATTACTTCAAAAATTGCAGCGTTTAAGACAAGGAAAAAATTCTGTAGAAGAATATTATCAGGAATTACAAACTGGCATGATTAGATGTGGTATTGTTGAGGATAATGAAGCTATGCTTGCATGTTTTATGGGTGGATTAAATAAAGAGATTCAGACCATTCTAGAGTATAAGGAGTATAATAATATCACTCGTTTATTCCATCTTGCTTGCAAAGCTGAACGTGAAGTGCAGGATCAACAGGCATTGGCGCGAACTAATTTTTCTACAAGATCGATCTTCATCATGGACACCATGTACATCCTCTACTTCCACATGTCCTACTGCAGCACCACTGACTTCAGCTGCCAATTCCAACCGAGATACAAGAAAACAGGCACCACCACCACCATCTGCCAGGAGTACACCTTCTGGGCCTGCCCAGAGCTCTTCTTCATCCATGGCATGAACAGGGCACACACATGATATTATTTGTCGTCGTTGTAAGGGAAGAGGTCATTATGCGAGAGAATGCCAATCTCCGTGTGTTATGATTGCTACTGAGGATGGTGGGTATGAGTCCGCAAGTGACTATGATGAGGAGACTTTGGCTCTTATTACAAGTGAAGAACACGGTGGAGATGATTCTGATCATGAGACGCAATACATGGCTGCTGAAGATGCTGACAGGTATGAAAGTTTAGTTGCGCAACGTGTTTTGAGTGTGCAGGTCACACGAGCTGAGCAAAATCAGAGGCATAATTTTTTCCATACAAAGGGAGTTGTGAACGAACGTTCTGTTCACGTCATCATAGATGGAGGGAGCTGCAACAACTTGGCTAGCATGGAGATGGTGGAGAAGCTGTCTCTCACCACAAGACCACATCCACATCCTTACTACATCCAATGGTTCAACAACAGTGACAAGGTTAAGGTAACATGTACTGTTTGTGTGCATTTTAGTATCTGTACATATGTTGATTATGTTGATTGTGATGTGGTACCCATGCAAGCATGTTCCTTATTACTTGGTAGACCATGGCAATTTGGTAAAAATTCTGTACACCATGGTAGAAACAATCAATATACTCTTGTTCATAAGGATAAACATATTACTTTGCTTCCAATGTCTCTTGATTCCATTTTGAAAGATGATATTAATAGAGCTAATAAAGAAAAACAGGAGAAAAATAAGAGTGAAAATCAGATTGTGGCAAAAGAATTTGAGCAACAAATGAAGCCTAATAATAAACCATCTAGTGTTGCTTTTGAAATTAAATTGAAAAGTGCATGTTTACTTGCCACCAAATCTGATATTGATGAGCTAGATTTCAGCAAATCTGTTTGCTATGCTTTTGTGTGCAAAGAGGCATTATTTTCATTCAAGGACGTGCCTTCCTCTTTGCCTCCTGCTGTCACTAACATTTTGTAGGAGTTCGCTGACGTCTTTCCACAAGACATGGCACCGGGATTACCACCTATTCAAGGGATTAAGCATCAGATTGACTTAATTCCCGGTGCTTCACTGCCAAACCATGCGCCATACCGTACTAATCCAGAGGAGACGAAGGAGATTGTGTGTCAAGTACAGGAGCTGCTCAACAAAGGTTATATACGCGAATCTCTTAGTCCTTGTGTTGTTCCTATTATACTAGTGCCAAAAAAGGATGGTACATCGCGTATGTGTGTTGATTATAGAGGCATTAATAATATCACTATTCGTTATCGTCATCCTATTCCTAGGCTAGATGATATGCTTGATGAATTGAGTGGCTCTACAATATTCTCCAAAGTTGATTTGCGTAGTGGATACCATCAAATTCGTATGAAATTGGGAGATGAATGGAAAACAACATTTAAAACTAAACTTGGATTATATGAGTGGTTAGTCATGCCTTTTGGGTTAACTAATGCACCTAATACTTTCATGAGATTAATGAATGAAGTTTTACGTGCTTTCATTGGACGATTCTTGGTAGTTTACTTTGATGATATATTGATTTATAGCAGATCTTTGGAGGAAAATTTGGAACATTTACGTGTTGTTTTTATTGCTCTATGTGATGCACGTTTGTTTGGTAACCTTGGGAAGTGCACCTTTTGCACCGACCGAGTATCTTTTCTTGGCTATGTTGTTACTCCACAGGGAATTGAAGTTCATAAAGCCAAGATTCAAGCTATTGAGAGTTGGCTGCAGCCCAAAATGGTCACACAAGTGAGGAGTTTCCTTGGCATCGCTGGTTTCTATAGGCGTTTTGTGAGAGATTTCAGCACCATTGCTGCACCTCTCAATGAGCTTACAAAGAAGGATGTCCCTTTTGTTTGGGGTACCGCACAGGAAGAAGCCTTCACGGTATTGAAAGATAAGTTGACACATGCTCCTCTACTCCAACTTCCTGATTTTAATAAGACTTTTGAGCTTGAATGTGATGCTAGTGGAATTGGATTAGGAGGTGTGTTATTACAAGATGGTAAACCTGTTGCATACTTTTCTGAAAAATTGAGCGGGCCTAGTCTGAATTACTCTACTTATGATAAGGAATTATATGCTCTTGTTCAGACTTTGGAAACATGGCAACATTATTTATGGCCCAAAGAATTTGTTATTCATTCTGATCATGAATCTTTGAAACATATTAAAAGTCAAGCAAAACTAAACCGTAGACATGCTAAATGGGTTGAATTCATTGAGACTTTCCCTTATGTCATTAAACAGAAGAAGGGTAAAAAAATGTTATTGCTGATGCATTGTCTCGTCGTTATACTATGCTTTCACCACTTGACTTTAAAATATTTGGTTTGGAGACCATCAAAGATCAATATGTGCATGATCCTGAATTTAAAGATGTATTGCATAATTGTAAAGACGGGAGAACATGGAACAAGTTCATCGTTAACGATGGATTTGTGTTCCGTGCTAACAAGCTATGCATTCCAGCTAGCTCTGTTCATCTTTTGTTGTTGCAGGAGGCGCATGGAGGAGGATTAATGGGACACTTTGGCATGAAGAAGACGGAGGATGTACTTGCTACACATTTCTTTTGACCAAAAATGAGACGGGATGTTGAGCGCTTTGTTGTTCGCTGCACTACATGTCAAAAAGCTAAGTCACGACTCAATCCTCATGGTTTATATATGCCTTTGCCTGTACCTAGTGTTCCATGGGAGGATATATCTATGGACTTTGTTTTGGGTTTACCTCGAACAAAGAAGGGGAGGGATAGCATATTTGTTGTCGTGGATAGGTTCTCGAAAATGGCACACTTTATACCATGTCATAAAAGCGATGATGCTGCTAATGTTGCTGATTTGTTCTTTTGTGAAATTATTCGCTTGCATGGTGTGCCAAATACTATTGTTTTAGATCGTGATACTAAATTTCTTAGCCACTTTTGGAGATTTTTATGGGCTAAGTTGGGGACTAAACTGCTTTTTAGTACTACTTGTCACCCCCAAACTGATGGACAAACTGAAGTAGTCAATAGAACATTGTCTACTATGCTTAGGGCTGTTTTGAAGAATAACAAGAAAATGTGGGAAGAATGCTTGCCTCATATTGAATTTGCTTATAATTGTTCGCTGCATTCTACTACTAAGATGTGCCCTTTTGAAATTGTATATGGTTTCCTACCTCGTGCAACTATTGATTTGTTGCCTCTTCCATCTTCGAAGAAGGTTAATTTTGATGCTAAACAACGTGCTGATTTGATCTTAAAAATGCATGAGTTAACTAAGGAAAACATTGAGCGTGTGAATGCTAAATATAAACTTGCTGGAGACAAAGGTAGAAAACGTGTTGTCTTTGCACCTGGAGATCTTGTTTGGTTACATTTGCGTAAGGATAGGTTTCCTGATTTGCGCAAATCAAAGCTAATGCCACGTGCTGATGGTCCTTTTAAGGTGTTAGAGAAAATAAATGATAATGCATATAAACTTGAGCTGCCTGCAGATTTTGGGGTTAGTCCCACTTTTAACGTTGCAGATTTGAAGCCTTATTTGGGTGAGGAAGATGAGCTTCCGTCGAGGACGAGTTCATTTCAAGAAGGGGAGGATGATGAGGACATTAATATCATTGTTACGCCCATGGCCCCTGCTGCTATACATACTGGACCAATTACTAGAGCTCGCACACGCCAGTTAAATTATCAGGTACTTTTGTTTCTTGGTAATGATTCTAATGTTCATGAGAATATGATGCTGCCTAAATTGGATACATTTGTCTTGCTTACAAATGAAGGGCCTAACTTGGACAAGAAGGATGAACATTGGAGCAAGATCAAGCATGGAGATGATGGCATGTGCAAGGGGAACAAGAACGGAGTTACAAGTGATGATTTCAGGACTTTGAAGCCACCATAATGAGTGCATGAAGCCTTGGACGAAATATACAAGATGCCACTTCATAAATTTCGTCCAAAGGCTATTATAGGTGCTGCATCACCTTATTATTGGGCCAGGCCCATGTAATTTCGAAATACTTGAGTATAGGTTGTTTTTAGAGTCCGTATGTGTGGGGAAACAAGAGATAGGGTTGGTTTCGGACACCTCCTTCAAGGGCCACGAAATCCCCCCTCTTCCTCCATATATACAACCCTTAGGGCACCGTTTAGACTTTGGGTTTTGTTTAGATTAAAAGTTTGCCATAGCTGCAACTTCGCGTACTTCGTTTGTGTTCAACGACCAGACCAAGACGTCATGGAACCCCACTTGATCAATAAAGATTTCCTCTTTTATTCGCAATATCCAGATTGAAATTTCAGTTTCTTGCTTTTTCTTCATTTGCTTGTAGGAAATAGACCCTCGTGGTCAGGTTGATCATGCTCCGGCGTGGTCAATAACCTCTCGGAGTTGGTTTAGCAATTGCTAAGGCGCGACGTCCTCGCATGTTCGTAGTCGGATTGTCAAAGTTTACTCCACCATAAACAATAGCCACCATCTCATCGAAAGACGGGACACCTTTTTCTCTATCAATAGATATAATGGTGATAACATAAACGGTTCAGATCTGAAATCATGGCACCCGGGCCCAACGTGACAAAAATTAAGCATGGCAAAGTCATAGCAACATCAATCTCAGAACATAATGGATACTAGGGATCAAGCCCTAACAAAACTAACTCTATTACATGATGAATCTCATCCAACTCCTCACCGACCAGCAAGCCTACGAAGGAATTACTCACTCCCGGTGGGGAGCATCATGGAATTGGCGATGGAGAAGGGTTGGTGATGACGAAGATCGAAGATCCCCCTCTCCGGAGCCCCAAACGGACTCCAGATCTGGCCTCCTGATGAAGAACAGGAGGTGGCGGTGATACGTCCATTTTGTATCATGCTTTTATGTTGATATTTATTGCATTATGGGCTGTTATTACACATTATGGCACAATACTTATGCCTTTTCTCTCTTATTTTACAAGGTTTACAGGAAGAGGGAGAATGCTGGCAGCTGGAATTCTAGGCTGGAAAAGGAGCAAATATTAGAGACCTATTCTGCACAACTCCAAAAGTCATGAAACTTCACGGAGAGTCATTTTGGAATTAATAAAAAATATTGGGCGAAGAAAGCACCAGAGGGGGGCCACCAGCCATCCACAAGGGTGGAGGGCGCGCCCTACCGCCTGGGCGCCCCCCCTGCCTTGTGGGCCACCTGGCAGGCCCCCGATGCCCATCTTCTGCTATATGGTGTGTTTTGACCGAGAAAAAATCAAGAAGAAGCTTTCGGGATGAAGCGCCGCCCTCTCGAGGCGGAACCTGGGCAGAACCAATCTAGGGCTCCGGCGGAGCTGTTCTTCCGGGGAAACTTCCCTTCGGGAGGGGGAAATCGAAGCCATCGTCATCACCATCGATCCTCTCATCAAGAGGGGGTCAATCTCCATCAACATCTTCACCAGCACCATCTCCTCTCAAACCCTAGTTCATCTCTTGTATCTGATCTTTGTCTCAAAACCTCAGATTGGTACCTGTGGGTTGCTAGTAGTGTTGATTACTCCTTGTAGTTGATGCTAGTTGGTTTATTCGGCGGAAGATCATATGTTCAGATCCTTAATGATAATTAATACTCCTCTAATTATGAACATGAATATGCTTTGTGAGTAGTTACGTTTGTTCCTGAGGACATGGGAGAAGTCTTGTTATAAGTAATCATGTGAATTTGGTATTCGTTCGGTATTTTGATGAGATGTATGTTGTCTTTCCTCTAGTTGTCTTATGTGAGCATCGACTACATGACACTTCACCATGATTTGGGCCTAGGGGAAGGCATTGGGAAGTAATAAGTAGATGATGGGTTGCTAGAGTGACAGAAGCTTAAACCGTAGTTTATGCGTTGCTTCGTAAGGGGCTAATTTGGATCCATATGTTTCATGCTATGATTAGATTTATCTTAATTCTTCTTTCGTAGTTGTGGATGCTTGCGAGGGGGGTTAATCATAAGTGGGAGGCTTGTCCAAGGAAGGGCAGCACCCAAGCACCGGTCCACCCACATATCAAATTATCAAAGTAACGAACACGAATCATATGAGCATGATGAAAACTAACTTGACAACAATTCCCATGTGTCCTCGGGAGCGCTTTGCTTTATATAAGAGTTCGTCCAGGCTTGTCCTTTGCTACAAAAAGGATTGGGCCACCTTGCTGCACCTTAGTTACTTTTGTTACTTGTTACCCGTTACGAATTATCTTATCATACAACTATCTGTTACCGATAATTTCAGTGCTTGCAGATAATACCTTGCCGAAAACTGCTTGTCATTTCCTTCTGCTCCTCGTTGGGTTCAACACTCTTACTTATAGAAAGGACTACGATAGATCACCTATACTTGTGGGTCATCAAGACTCTTTTTTGGCACCGTTGCCGGGGAGTGAAGCGCCTTTGGTAAGTGGAATTTGGTAAGGAAACATTTATATAGTGTGCTGAAATTTACTGTCACTTGTTACTATGGAAAATAATCCTTTGAGGGGTTTGTTCGGGGTATCTTCACCCTGACCGGAAGAGCAAAGAGTTTCCCCTCAACCTACTGCACCTACTGAAAATATTTATTATGAAATTCCTTCGGGTATGATAGAGAAACTGCTAGCTAATCCTTATACAGGAGATGGAACACTACATCCTGATATGCATCTAATCTATGTGGATGAAGTTTGTGGATTATTTAAGCTTGCAGGTTTGCCCGTGGATGAAGTGAAGAATAAGGTATTCCCTTTATCTTTGAAGGAGAAGGCATTGACATGGTATAGGCTATGCGATGATATTGGGACTTGGAACTACAATCGATTGAAATTGGAATTTCATCAGAAGTTTTATCCTATGCATCTGGTTCATCGTGATCGGAATTATATTTTTAATTTTTGGCCTTGTGAAGGAGAAAGTATCGCTCAAGCTTGGGGGAGGCTTAATTCAATGTTATATTCATGCCCCAATCATGAGCTCTCAAGAGAAATTATTATTCAAAAATTTTATGCTCGGCTTTCTCATAATGATCGATCCATGCTCGATACTTCTTGTACTGGTTCTTTTATGAAGAAGGATATTGAATTCAAATGGGATTTATTGGAAAGAATTTAATGCAACTCTGAAGATTGGGAACTCGACGAAGGTAAGGAGTCAGGTATAAACCTTAAGTTTGATTGTGTTAAATCTTTTATGGATACCGATGCTTTTCGTGATTTTAGCACTAAATATGGACTTGACTCTGAGATAGTAGCTTCTTTCTGTGAATCATTTGCTACTCATGTTGATCTCCCTAAGGAGAAGTGGTTTAAATATCATCCTCCCATTGAAGCTAAAGTAGTTGAACCTATCAAAGTTGAAGAAGAAACTATTACTTATAATGTTGATCCTATTGTTCCCACTGCTTATATTGAGAAACCACATTTTCCTGTTAGAATAAAGGATTATGCTAAAGCTTCAACTGTGGTTCGTAAGAGTTATACTAGAACACCTACACCCCTGAACAAATCAAAGTTGAACCTAGTATTGCTATGGTTAAAGATCTCTTGGTTGATAATATTGATGGGCATGCTATTTATTTCTATGATGAATCTGCTAGAATTGCTAAACCTGATATTAAAGATAAACATAGACCCGTTGTTGGCATGCCTGTTGTTTCTGTTAAAATAGGAGATCATTGTTATCATGGCTTAAGTGATGTGGGTGCTAGTGTGAGTGCAATTCCTTATACCTTATACCAAGAAATTATGAATGATATTGCACCTGCTGAGATAGAGGATATTGATGTTACTATTAAGCTTGCCAATAGAGATACTATATCACCAATTGGAATTGTTAGAGATGTTGAAGTCTTGTGTGGGAAAATAAAATACCCTACTGATTTTCTTGTTCTTGCTTCCCCACAAGATGACTTTTGTCCCATTATATTTGGTAGACCTTTCTTGAATACTGTTAATGCTAAGATAGACTGCGAGAAAGATATTGTTACTGTTGCTTTAGGGGATATGTCTCATGATTTTAATTTCTCTAAATTTTGTAGACAACCCCATGATAAAGAATTACCTAGTAAGGATGAGATTATTGGTCTTGCTTCTACTGCCGTGCCTCCTACTGATCCCTTAGAACAGTATTTGCTAGACCATGAAAATGATATGTTTATGAATGAAAGAAGGGAAATAGATGAAATATTCTTTAATCAAGGCACTATTTTGAAACATAACTTGCCTGTTGAAATCCTTGGGGATCCTCCTCCACCCAAGGGTGATCCCGTGTTTGAGCTTAAACAATTACCTGATACTTTGAAATATGCTTATCTTGATGAAAAGAAGATATATCCTGTTATTATTAGTGCTAACCTTTCAGAGCATGAAGAAAAGAAATTATTGAAAACTCTGAAGAAGCACCGTGCCGCTATTGGATATACTCTTGATGATCTTAAGGGCATTAGTCCCACTCTATGTCAGCACAAAATTAATTTGGAGCATGATGCTAAACCAGTTGTTGATCACCAACGATGGTTAAATCCTAAGTTGAAAGAAGTGGTAAGAAATGAAATACTAAAGCTTCTGGAGGCAGGTATAATTTATCCTATTGCTGATAGTAGATGGGTAAGTCCCGTTCATTGTGTCCCTAAGAAGGGAGGTATTACTGTTGTTCCAAATGATAAGAATGAATTGATTCCACAAAGAATTGTTACAGGTTATAGAATGGTAATTGATTTTCGAAAATTAAATAAAGCTACTAGAAAAGATCATTACCCTCTACCTTTTATTGATCAAATGCTAGAAAGACTATACAAACATACACATTTTTGCTTCCTAGATGGTTATTCTATTTTTTCTCAAATACCTTTGTCAAAAGATGATCAGGAAAAGACCACTTTTACTTGCCCTTTTGGTACTTTTGCTTATAGACGTATGCCTTTTGGCTTATGCAATGTACCTGCTACCTTTCAAAGATGTATGACTGCTATATTCTCTGATTTTTGTGAAAAGATTGTTGAGGTTTTCATGTATGATTTCTCCGTTTACGGAACTTCTTTTGATGATTGCTTAAGCAACCTTGATCGAGTTTTGTAGAGATGTGAAGAAACTAATCTTGTTTTGAATTGGGAGAAGTGCGACTTTATGGTTAATGAAGGTATTGTCTTGGGGCATAAAATCTCTGAAAGAGGTATTGAAGTTGATAAAGCTAAAGTAGATGCTATTGAAAAGATGTCGTGTCCTAAAGATATGAAAGGTATAAGAAGTTTCCTTGGTCATGTTGGTTTCTATAGGAGGTTTATTAAAGACTTCTCTAAAATTTCTAGGCCTCTCACTAATCTCTTGCAAAAAGATGTTCCTTTTGTTTTTGATGATGATTGTGTAGAAGCATTTCAAATACTTAAGAAAGCCTTGATTTCAGCACCTATTGTTCAACCGCCTGATTGGAATTTACCCTTTGAAATTATGTGTGATGCTAGTGATTATACTATTGGTGTTGTTCTAGGGCAAAGAGTTGACAAGAAATTGAATGTTATTCATTATGCTAGTAAAACTCTAGACAGTGCCCAGAGAAATTAGGCTACTACTGAAAAAGAATTTTTAGCAGTTGTCTTTGCTTGTGATAAGTTCAGATCTTATATTGTTGATTCCAAAGTAACGGTTCACACTGATCATGCTGCTATTAAATATCTTATGGAAAAGAAAGATGCTAAACCTAGACTTATTAGATGGGTTCTCTTGCTGCAAGAATTTGATTTGCATATTATTGATAGAAAGGGAGCTGAGAACCCCATTGCGGACAACTTGTCTAGGTTAGAAAATGTTCTTGATGACCCACTGCCTATTGATAATAGCTTTCCTGATGAACAATTAGCTGTCATAAATGCTTCTCGTAATACTCCATGGTATGCTGATTATGCTAATTACATTGTTGCTAAATTTATACCACCTAGTTTCACATACCAGCAAAAGAAAAAGTTTTTCTATGATTTAAGACATTACTTTTGGGATGACCCACACCTTTATAAAGAAGGAGTAGATGGTGTTATTAGACACTGTGTACCTGAGCATGAACAGGAACAGATCCTACGCAAGTGCCACTCCGAGTCTTATGGAGGACACCACGCTGGAGATAGAACTGCACACAAGGTATTACAATCCGGTTTTTATTGGCCTACTCTCTTCAAGGATGCTCGTAAGTTTGTCTTGTCTTGTGATGAATGTCAAAGAATTGGAAATATTAGTAGACATCAGGAAATACCTATGAATTATTCACTTGTTATTAAACCATTCAATGTTTGGGGCTTTGATTATATGGGACCTTTTCCTTCCCCTAATGGGTATACACATATTTTAGTTGCTGTTGATTACGTTACTAAGTGGGTAGAAGCTATTCCAACTAGTAGTGCTGATCATAACACCTCCATTAAGATGCTTAAAGAAGTTATTTTTCCAAGTCCCTAGATATTTGATGACTGATGGTGGTTCCACTAGTAGAAAACAGGGCATCAGTCCCGGTTCCAGAGGGCCTTTAGTCCCCGTTCTGGAACCGGGACTAAAGGGTCGGGACTAAAGCCCACAATCTTTGGTCCCGGTTCGCTTATGAACCGGGACAGAAGGGGCTCCACGTGGCCGCTGCGGGGCGCCCAGGCAGGAGGACCTTTAGTCCCAGTTGGTAACACCAACCGGGACCAAAAGGCTGCCACGCGTCAGCAGCTCACAGGCGCTGGGTTTTTTTTTGAAAGGGGGGGGGGTTTATTAGGGGTTTTGGATGGTTTAATTAGGGGTTTCATATTGTGTTAGCTATAGCTACTACATATAGAGAGAAGTGACCTCTCTTTCTCCGTGCTTGGTCGACGCTAGCTACTACATATAGAGAGAACTCGACGCTACTAAGCAAATGAAGGAACCATTAATTACACAAGATCATCATGAACATATATAGAGAGAAGTGACATCCCTTTCTCCGAGATTGGTCGAACAACAAGTTTTCATATTTCTATCCGACGCTACTACATATATACAATATACCATATCTTACGATCCCTGATATCATCTAACGATAGTCAGCTTCAATTTCCACATGGTATTCTCCGTCTTTATGTATGACGTGGTCAAGAAAGAATCACGCCAATTCCTCTTGAATCGCTCATATGCGATCATGTGGTAGGAGTTCATCCCGCATCTGACACATCTAATTTAAATAAGGGGGTCAATATATATATATATATATATATATATGAATGAAACTCAGCACAATTGATGGTAATAAAATAAAATTGTGAATATTATTGTTTACGTACTTCATATTGTCTGTCAGAGTAGCCCCGCTGAGAGGTCGCGTTGTGGATGAACTCGCAAACGTAGTATCCACATAAATTATTCCCGCCTTCTTGCCACAAGCAGTTTACGAGAATAGAGTTCAATCAAACTGATAATCAAGCATGATAAATGGTATTGATGAAACTAGAATCAATGAGAGATGTGCGGAACTAGCTAGTACTACATACTTTCGGGTGTGTAAATCGCAGCTCCCTCGGCAGTCCCGGAACGATTCCGGTGAACTCTTTCCAAACCCTGCCAGATAAAGAAAATAATTACTTGATGTCCGGAAATGAACAAAGTTGCCGATATGATATGGTGCGCACCAATAAGCGATAATGATCGATTGAACTTACTTCTGGAGCATTGCAGTCATGTCTGCATACATATTGGGATCTTTTCGTCTCGAGTCTAAGACAGATACTACTCCCAGGTCAAGCTTAATCTCTAGCAGAATAAAGTGGAAGCTGCGCACGCATGCATAACTCATCAATTACATTACTATAACCTCGAGTAAGCGAAACCGAATATGCACAAGACAGTAACACTCACTTGAAATTGTAAGGAAAGAGTATTTTCCCTTTGTTTTGATTTCGAAGCAATGATTGTAGCAAGTTGTCCTTGGTATCTTTGACTCTGTTTTTAACCGACCATTCATTTATGGTATTTGGGTTAATGAACCCAATGTCATAGATTTGTGCTTTTTTGCATTCGACAATCTTCAGTCTGCATAATATAGTGAGGATAATTATATATACATGCAATGAAAGAGCTGAGCTATAGAGACTTAATTACAGAAGTAATACTTACAGACAGTAGCAAGTCATGAGTTGTTTGTCGAGGGCGTCTTGATTGAATAACTGGAATAACTCCACAAATTCAACAGGCATCACCTCAGTTCCAATGAGGTCGTGCTCCTCTTTAATTGCCAGCATCAAACTATTCTTCCCAAACTTCCTACAGGTATCCATGTACCATTCATGCAATCTTCACATCATCGTTGTTAGAGGAGGATGATCACGTTTGACGAGAGGCTTCCTGTACTCGTATCTGAAGATATCTACTACCTCTAACATTTCAAACTGTACATCATCGGCCAGGTAATCAGCAGGATTGGTACCGGGCACTAGCCCCGGATGATTAGCGACGATATCGCTAGACACCTTGAGCGGGGGGCACGATTGCTTCGCCTGTTCGCCGAGCTGGGGAATAGTTTTCCCACTTCTTCATTTTGCTTCTCTTGCAGCACTGCAAGTACTTCCCGACCTCTCCGCTTCCTTATATGTCCTTTCAATAATGCACTCATAGTTGGATTGCGGCGGAGACGGTGGTGGTCGCTTAAGGGCACACCGAGTGCGCTTCACTTTCACCTGATCGATTGTTTCCTTAGGAGGTGGAGGTTTCCATGAAAAATGGGCCTCCACTTCGGCAGCACTGATTTCCGCGGTTTCCTCGTCGGTCCTCTCATATGGTAACTTTTCGAGAGGCTTGAGGCTTGGACCGTATTTGAAATTCTTCCCGCCTCTTGTACTACTAGCCGCGGGAGCGGCACCGTCTCTCTTCTACTGTTGCTGACACGGCGGAGTCCGCTGATACGCCGGAGGAGGTGGAGGAGGAGGCGGAGTGCTCCGATGCGCCGGAGGAGGTGGAGGAGGAGGCGGAGTGCCCTCACATGCCGGAGGAGGCGGAGGAGGAGGCGGAGTGCCCTGATCACTCACCGGAGGAGGAGGCGGAGTGCCCTGACTCGTCGGAGGAGGAGGAGGAGGAGGTGTCCGGTTTGGAAGCTTGATGTACTCCTTCCTCCATAGACAGGTACTCCTCAAAGCATAAACCAAATGATTCTCCCCTTCACCTGTAGGGTGGTCAAGCTCCAGCTCCTGAAATCCCTCCATTATTTCATCCACCATCACAACAGCATAGCCATGTGGAATCGGACCGCAGTGAAAAGTTCCGTCAGCTTGAGGAGGTGCAACAGAGCTGACAGTCGCCTTCAAAGTGAGGTTCTGCCATTTCGTCATTAGCTCGCAATGTTGAGACTCCATGATAGTATCCATGGGATGGCGAGGAGCCATGAAATCAGGCTGAACAAGCTCCGTGGAAGCCACGCTGCTTCTCTGCTGAGATGGTGGGGTAGCTTCTGGGGCAGCGTCGAAGGAAGGATCTTCGTGCCGCTGAGATGGTTGGCCAGCATCTACAAGTTCCTCTAGCTTTGCTATTCTTGCATTGAGCTTCTCCATTTCGCTCACTTCCGCTTTCCTCTTTCTCTCTCGGCTTCTGTAACCACCGCTGCCGGGAAACCCAACCACCCACAGAACGGAGCCTGGTGTGCCTCGTGTTCGTCCAGGGTGCTTAGGATTCCCGAGGGCCTCAGTCAGCTCGTCCTTCTCTCTGTTGGGAATGAACATCCCTTCCTGCGCTGCACTGATATATTGCTGAAGCTTCTTGAAGGGTATTGCAAGTTGCTCGTCCGTCCAACGACAATCCCTTGTTTCTGTGTCCAAAGTTCCCTCAACCCCGAAGAACCAGGTCCTACACCGATCTGGCCAGTTCAATGTCGCTGGTTGGACCCCTTTAGCAAGCAGGTCTTGCTCAGCTTGGTCCCACAACGGCCGAGCTTTGTAGTAGCCACCTGACCCCGTGTGATGG
Source organism: Thinopyrum elongatum (assembly GCA_011799875.1). Taxonomy (NCBI): domain Eukaryota; kingdom Viridiplantae; phylum Streptophyta; class Magnoliopsida; order Poales; family Poaceae; genus Thinopyrum; species Thinopyrum elongatum. The sequence goes on along the minus strand of CM022302.1, from coordinate 74,164,290 downwards.
TGATACTTCTTCTTTGCAGCATTTTTCTTGTTTGTCTCTGACCTTTTCTTACCCTTATCCGATTTCTTGTAGGCCACAAATGCGGGCCAGTTATCTCTTATCTTCTCATATCGGCCGGTGAATTCTGGAGTCTTCCCTTTGTCAACAAACTTTGTGTTCAACTCTTTCTTCCAGTTCCTGAATAGATCTGCCATTTTCTTAAGAGCAAACGCCTTGACCTTTAGCTCTATAACTGGGTTATTCAGATCCTCCTCTGGCGGTAGGCTGAAATTTGCCATCAGTGAGGTCCAAAGATCACCTTTCAGTCTATCCTGGACATAAGAAACTTCAGGGTCGTCCTTACTCCTATTCCATTGCTGGACGCTGATCGGGACGCTGTCCTAATGACCCACAAGTATAGGGGATCTATCGTAGTCCTTTCGATAAGTAAGAGTGTCAAACTCAACGAGGAGCAGAAGGAAATGACAAGCGGTTTTCAGCAAGGTATTCTCTGCAAGCATTGAAATTATCGGTAACAGATAGTTGTGTGATAAGATAATTCGTACGGGTAACAAGTAACAAAAGTAAACAAGGTGCAGCAAGGTGGCCCAATCCTTTTTGTAGCAAAGGACAAGTGTGGACAAACTCTTATATAAAGCAAAGCGCTCCCGAGGACACATGGGAATTATTGTCAAGCTAGTTTTCATCATGCTCATATGATTCGTGTTCGTTACTTTGATAATTTGATATGTGGGTGGACCGGTGCTTGGGTGCTGCCCTTCCTTGGACAATCCTCTGACTTATGATTAACCCCTCTCGCAAGCATCCGCAACTACGAAAGAAGAATTAAGATAAATCTAACCATAGCATGAAACATATGGATCCAAATCAGCCCCTTACGAAGCAACGCATAAACTAGGGTTTAAGCTTCTGTCACTCTAGCAACCCATCATCTACTTATTACTTCCTAATGCCTTCCCCTAGGCCCAAATCATGGTGAAGTGTCATGTAGTCGACGTTCACATAACACCACTAGAGGTAAGACAACATACATCTCATCAAAATATCGAACGAATACCAAATTCACATGATTACTTATAACAAGACTTCTCCCATGTCCTTAGGAACAAACGTAACTACTCACAAAGCATATTCATGTTCATAATCAGAAGAGTATTAATTATCATTAAGGATCTGAACAAATGATCTTCCACCGAATAAACCAACTAGCGTCAACTACAAGGAGTAATCAACACTACTAGCAACCCACAGGTACCAATCTGAGGTTTTGAGACAAAGATCAGATACAAGAGATGAACTAGGATTTCAGAGGAGATGGTGCTGGTGAAGATGTTGATGGAGATTGACCCCCTCTCGATGAGAGGATCGATGGTGATGACGATGGCGATGATTTCCCCCTCCCGGAGGGATGTTTCCCCGGCAGAACAGCTCCGCCGGAGCCCTAGATTAGTTCTGTCCAGGTTCCGCCTCGAGACGGCGGCGCTTCATCCCGAAAGCTTCCTTCTTATTTTTTCCAGGTCAAAACACACCATATAGCAGAAGATGGGCATCGGGGGCCTGCCAGGTGGCCCACAAGGATGGGGGGCGCGCCCAGGGGAGTAGGGCGCGCCCTCCACCCTTGTAGATGGCAGGTGGCCCCCTCTGGTACTTTCTTCGCCCAATATTTTTTATTAAATCCAAAATGACTCTCCGTGAAGTTTCAGGACTTTTGGAGTTGTACAGAATATGTCTCTAATATTTGCTCCTTTTCCAGCCCAGAATTCCAGCTGCCGGCATTCTCCCTCTTCTTGTAAACCTTGTAAAATAAGAGAGAAAAGGCATAAGTATTGTGCCATAATATGTAATAACAGCCCATAATGCAATAAATATTGATATAAAAGCATGAGCTCCATTCACCCATGAAAGTTGCATGGCAATATATCTCGGAATGGCTATGGAAATGCCATAATAGGCAGGTATGGTGGCTGTTTTGAAGAAGGTGTATGGTGGTTGTATGGTACCAGCGAAAGTTGCGCGGCACTTGAGAGGCTAGCAATGGTGGAAGGGTGAGAGTGCGTATAATCCATGGACTCAACTTTAGTCATAAAGAACTCACATACTTATTGCAAAAGTCTATTAGTTATCGAAACCAAGTATTACGCGCATGCTCCTAGGGGGATAGATTGGTAGGAAAAGACCATCGCTCGTCCCCGACCGCCACTCATAAGGAAGACAATCAATAAATAAATCATGCTCCGACTTCATCACATAACGGTTCACCATACGTGCATGCTACGGGAATCACAAACCTCAACACAAGTATTTCTCAAATTCACAATTACTCACTAGCATGACCCTAATATCACCATCTTTATATCTCAAAACAATCATAAGGAATCAAACTTCTCATAGTATTCAATGCACTTTATATGAAAGTTTTTATTATATCCCTCTTGGATGCCTATCATATTAGGACTAAATTTATAACCAAAGCAAGTTACCATGCTGTTTAAAGACTCTCAAAATAATATAAGTGAAGCATGAGAGTTCAATAATTTCTATAAAATAAAGCCACCGCCGTGCTCTAGAAAGATATAAGTGAAGCACTAGAGCAAAATTGCCTAGCTCAAAAGATATAAGTGAAGCACATAGAGTATTTTAATAAATCACGATTCATGCATGTCCCTCTCAAAAGGTGTGTACAGAAAGGATGATTGTGGCAAACTAAAAAGCAAAGACTCAAATCATACAAGACGCTCCAAGCAAAACACATATCATGTGGTGAATAAAAATATAGCCTCAAGTAAAGTTACCGATAGACGAAGACGAAAGAGGGGATGCCTTCCGGGGCATCCCCGAGCTTAGTCTCTTGGTTGTCCTTGAATATTACCTTGGGGTGCCTTGGGCATCCCCAATCTTAGTCTCTTGCCACTCCTTATTCCATAGTCCATCAAATCCTTACCCAAAACTTGAAAACTTCACAACACAAAACTCAACAGAAAATCTCATAAGCTCCGTTAGTATAGGAAAATAAATCACCACTTTGGTACTGTTGTGAACTCATTCTTTATTTATATTGGTGTAATATCTACTGTATTCCAACTTTTCCATGGTTCATACGCCCCGATACTACCCATAGATTCATCAAAATAAGCAAACAACACAAAGAAAACAGAATCTGTCAAAAACACAACAGTCTACGAAGATCCGAATTGTTATAATACTTATCTAACTCCAAAAATTCTGAAAAATTAGGACAACATAGGAAATTTGTATATAAATCTTGTATAAACAATTCAGGGTTTTTCAACGCTCCAGTGAATTATTGAAATTCTGAGACTGGACGCAAAAGTTTCTGTTTTTCAGCAAGATCAAATCAACTATCACCATAAGCCATCCCAAAGGTTTTACTTGGTACAAACACTAATTAAAACATAAAACCAGAGGCTAGATGAATTATTTATTGCAAAACAGAACCAAAAAGCAAAGAACAAAAATAAAATTGGGTTGCCTCCCAACAAGCGCTATTGTTTAACGCTCTAAGCTAGGCATAAAAACACGAATAGATCTAGGTATTGTCATCTTTGGTATGCAACTCTTCAATTGCACACTTATAATTCTCAGGAGATCCTTTGTTTTTATCAATGATCAAACTCCTAGGCAAGAAATCAAGAAATTCACTCGTGGCAATTGGTTCCTTAATAATATCAAAAAAATTGGGGTGAACACTTATTGTTTTGAGATCTTCATTTTCTTTACTAGAAGATTCACCCTTATTCTTAGGAACGTAAACAAACTTGGCAATCTTAGTAGGAGGAAGATTTTGAGTGGTTTTAACGGAGGAAAAAGCGGAACCCAAGTTGGTAATAATATCCTCTAGTTTGCCAATTCTAGTAGAATCTTGATCTATCTTTTCATTAACTATGGGTTCCTTTTCTGTAAGATTCTTTAAAGTAGCTCCTACATTAGATCAATATTGGGTAATCTGATTATGAATCTTTTTATCCAAATTTTCAATCAACTCAACGGTAGCAATTTTATTCTCAATAATGTCAAGCCTTTGCATCACATGTTCCAAAGTTAAAGTAGTTCCATTGATCAAAAGAGGTGGTGGGCCTAACAAATCTACCATGATGTTATAAGAATCAAAAGTATGGCTCCCCAAGAAATTTTCCCCGGTAATGATATCCAAAGCATATCTGTTCCAAGGAGTAATGCCCACATAAAAATTGCGAAGAAGAACGGCAGTAGATTTCTTTCGAGTAGATCTATCTTGAGCATTGCAAATTCTATACCAAGCATCTTTTAAATTTTCTCCTTCCCTTTGTTTAAAATTGAGGACTTCATTATCAGGAGTGCTCATAGTAGTGGGAGGACTAGCAAACAAATGATCAAATGTGTGAGCACACAAAAAGCAAACAAGGAAGACGAACGGAAGAGGGGCGAAGAAAAGGCAAAGAGAGGGGCGAAGAAAAAGGAAAATCTTTTCGACAATCGTTTTAGAAGTGGGGGGAGGAAAACAAGAGGCGAATGGCGAATAATGTAATGCGAGAGATGAGAGTTTATGATGGGTACTTGGTATGGCTTGACTTAGCGTAGATCTCCCGGCAACGGTGCCAGAAATTCTTCCTACTACTTCTTGAGCTTGCGTTGGTTTTTCCCTTGAAGAGGAAAGGGTGATGCAGCAAAGTAGAGATAAGTATTTCCCTCAGTTTGAGAACCAAGGTATCAATCCAGTAGGAGACACCGCACAAATCACCGAATACCTGCACAAACAATCAAACAACTTGCACCCAATGCGATAAAGGGGTTGTCAATCCCTTCACGGTTACTTGCAAAAGTGAGATCTGATAGATATAGATGAAACTAAATAAAAGATAAAGTAAATATTTTTGGTATTTTTGTTTTATAGATCAGAATGTAAAAGATTGCAAAATAGTAGATCAGAAACTTGTAGATTGGAAAGTAGAAGATTATATGATGGAAAATAGACCCGGGGGCCATAGGTTTCACTAGAGGCTTCTCTCAAGATAGAAATTATTACGGTGGGTGAACAAATTACTGCCGAGCAATTGGTAGAAAAGTGCAAAGTTATGACGATATCTAAGGCAATGATCATGAATATAGGCATCACGTCCGTGTCAAGTAGACCGAAACAATTCTGCATCTACTACTATTACTCCACACATCGACCGCTATCCAGCATGCATCTAGAGTATTAAGTTCATAAAGAACAGAGTAACGCATTAAGCAAGATGACATGATGTAGAGGAATTAACTCAAGAAATATGATGAAAACCCCATCTTTTTATCCTCGATGGCAACATGTAGCGACCCGACCTCAAACGGTCAAGCCTCTGTGTATCTGTGCCATCCCTGGATCAGTATGCTGGCACACACAGTACATCAATATATATATCAAAGTGCAATCACATGTATAAATAACGTAAAACTGATATATACCTCATAATTGTCAGCGAAAACAAATAGTCGGGTGTGGAGTCCCATCAACACCATCGGCAGGTTGAGTGTAGACCGTAACCCTGTACCGTACTCTTACTCGTCGGAAGAAAGTATCTGCAACATGATACGTTGCAGCCATGTAGGTCAGTACATTGAATGTACCGGCAAGATCACAACATGAGAAAACAGATGATAAAACTATACTATATGCAAATTGGCTTTGTGGCTGTGTCTGAGTTTTGTTTTGCGTAAAAGCTGGTTTTATTTTCCCTACATCAAAGGAATATCAGGAGTCTGTACTATAGAGTTTTCTATCATGACATGGTTCCGCCAACCGATGTCTCATAGCCCAGATCAATCATAAGTTGCCCACAATTAAGTTATCAGTCCGGTGTTGAGAGTTCCGAGATAGATCCAAGTCCAGAGGCTCAAGTTGTCCTTAACCGGGGACACGGCTAATCGATTAGGTTTAAACCCTCTGCAGAGGTTTGTACACTTTACCCGCAAGATTTGATCCCTCCCGTTTCGTCCTCGCACTTCATGATGTTTGAGAACAGGACGATCGAAACATGGTCTTCCGAAGAGTTCCTCTGACCACTGTCCGGTGCTCATCCAATCCTACCGTAGTTCTACATCTGCTAGCACCGTCCCAGCCAGAGTAACCACTAAGGTCAACCAAGCCAGAGCCCATAATGACTTGCGGTTGCACAGGTAAGCTTCCGGGCATGAAGTATTCTTCCGTCTCTTTGAGTCTGGGTGAAGCTTTCCGCAAGATGTCATGGCGCTTCTCCATGCATCCCGGCCATCCACTGGTTGCTCCAGGGTGCCCATCAAATCCGTCCTTCACCCAGTAGTGTGTATTGAATTCTTGTCTCGAGTCTCGAAATCTTGAGGTCTTGAAGTCCTGAAGATGCTGTCCTTGCCAATGCCATCATGAAGTTGTCGCCATTGACGTAGGGGGTCCTTCATACTCACACCACTCCCGAACACTCATACCAACCCCGTCTACCATAGCGTAGCATAAAAATAAATAACGTCCCAGGCTTGATAACAGGGAGATGGGTTCCTACCTCATGCATTCTACTCAACTACAAGAAGTCAATAACACTACTGGAGGGATCATGAATGGTGACACTAAATGCAATAAAAACATGGGTATGAATAACATGGTCAAAGTGAACTTGCCTGGTATAGTTGATGAAGTTTGTCGCTCTCACAATTCTGATAATCTACTCGTCACACTCCGAGAAAATCTATCGTAAACGAATAAAATCCAGTAAACACTCATGCCAAAAAGAAGAACCAAAAGAACATAGGAACAAAATATGTCATAGCGCGAAAATAACAACGTACTAAGGTTAAATAGGAAAAGAAAGTTCTTATGGTGTTGTAAGGTGAAAGGTGAAAGAATCAACTCAAAAGGGTTAAAGGGTGATGAACTATTGCTTTATAAGCATAGGTTGAAGACACTATGGAAGATGATCCAAAGTATAAGGAGAACTACATGAATGTTACTTGATAGATAGCATATGCCATAAGAATTTGTTCACAAAAAGATTCAATTGAAACGGAGCACTACAACGCAAGTTATAGCGTAACGAAGCGTGAATATAATTGGAATTCAGAAATTCAAAGGTATCTGAATCAAAGTATGATGGATATGAATTGCTACTGTATATAGGAAGTCAATATTTACATGTAGGAAAAGAATCAATGAAACAAAAGATACAAGTAATTCAATATAGCATTGAATCAGCTTAGAACGGAGTGTGAACACTTTTGGGGACTAAACGAGTAATCTGAGTATGATCAAAATTATATGTTGAAATGATAAAACTAATGGTGTGAACGGAAAGATTACTTCAATACAAATCGGACGCAATTGGATTCGTCGAAAACGGAGCTACGGATAAAAAGATATGATCAAAAGAAATTTGAATATGAATCTGAACAAATTTCAAAAATCTGGAATTTGCAAAAAGTTTATTTGATAGTTTCATTGGTTAGATGGGATCAAGATGAAAATCTAGGCATTGGTTTCATCTAATTTGGATAAACGAGTAAAAAGTTATGGTCATTTGAAAAATAAGGGCCAAGCTGTTTTATGGGAAAGAAATAGCTACGGCTAAAGAATTCTAGAGCTAAAATGTAAATACAGAGACTAATTGATAATCTAACTATTCTACCCATAAGATCCTACGAAAAAAATAAATAACTTGAAGGAAAACTAGATTTCTACCGTATTCTAGTCTAGAAATAATGAACTACAGGAGTAAAGGAAAATACGAAGAGAATACCTTTAGAACGCAGAGAAGAGACGACTTCAGAAAGAGGAGACGACTTTAAAAATTCCCGTCGAAGAGAAGAAATAATATTTTATTTTGTGGAAAGCTAGTTAAACCAAAAGATTGATTTAACCCGAGTTGGATGATTTTTGGGGCTCTATGGGTCTATATTTATAGGTGGAAGAGGTATGCGAAGGTCAAACGCTAGGCAATGTGGGACTAAATATATACGAAAAGAGGAGAAAAGAAAGGGAAAGGTTCCATATGGGCCTTTACTTCGGCCGACCGCGCGCATGCACAGCGCGGGCTGCGCTGCGTTTTTTTTTTTACCAAAATTTGTCCAAAGTGAAAAACAAAAAGAAAAAAAAGTGGCTGGCTGGGCCTGGCCCATGTAGGATAGAAGAAAGAAAAAAAATGATGGGGCGCCCGATGCCACTATGCTGCGCACGTGGGCAATAGTTAGTTCCAGACGCATGCGCAGTTTTTGTTTTTTTTAAATAGAAACAGAAAAGGAAAAACTGAATAACGAAAATAAAAATAAAATTTTAAATAGGCATATTATATATCAAAATTTTCAGAAAAATATTTCCTAAATCTTGAACATATTTTCAGTGGCAAGTAAATTCAAAAAAATTTTAAATAAATTGAACAGTACAAGTGGTTCATTTAAAAACTAAATAAAAAATATATTTTAAAATACCAAAATGATTTCAAACTCATTTTTCTCTACTTTTCTACTATAGGGAATCATTTTACCCTATTTTCCATATATTTTATTTTTGGAGAAAAATAATTTGAATAAAAACCAAATAACTCCAAATTGAAAGTGGTTTCAAAATACTTCCAAATGACTTTCAATTTGATTCTTTGTAACTTCCAACTCATATTTCATATAATTGAGAAGTCATTTTATCTCTCTCATGAAAATCATTGACTTGCATAAAGTTTCCGAATTTGAAATATTCCAAATGGAATTCAAATCTTTTCAAAACCCTTTTCATTTTTTAAATGGAAGAAGTCATATCATCTTCACTCTAGGCTTTTTGTGATGAAATGAATTTGAATTCATGAGGATCAAAATGCAAGGATGAAAGTTTGGGAAAGTCATTTCATTCCCTCTCATTCAACTTTCAAAAAGTTTCAAATTCCACTCAATTTCACACAATCAACCACACAACAAACAAATAATCAATCAAAACTATTTATTTAATATAACATTTCAAAATTTAGAATTTTGGGATGTTACACAACAATACAATACGTGCTTTGCTGCCTGTACCGTCGCTGGGAAAGGACACCGCAAGATTGAACCCAAAGCTAAGCACTTCTCCCATTAGAAGAAAAACCAATCAAGTTGGCCAAACCAAACCGATAGTTCGAAGAGAATTACATAGATATCAAATCATGCATAAAAGAATTTAGAGAAGATTCAAATAGTATTCATAGATAAGCTGATCATACATCCACAATTCATCGGATCTCGGCAAACTCACCGCAAAAAAGTATTACATTGAATAGATCTCCAAGAACATCGAGGAGAACGTGGTATTGAGAATCAAAGAGAGAGAAAAAGCCATCTAGCTACTAGCTATGGACCCGTAGGTCTGAGGTAAACTACTCACGCTTCATCGAAAGGGCAATGGTGTTGATGTAGAAGCCCTTCGTGATCGAATCCCCCTCCAGCAGGACGCCAGAAAAGGTCCCTAGATGGGATCTCACGGGTACAGAAGGTTGCGGCGGTGGAAAAGTATTTTCGTGGATGCCTCTGGTGGTTTGGGCATATAAGAGTATATATTGGCGAAAGAATTAGGTCAGGAGGTTCACAAGGGGCCCACAAGGGCGGGGGCGCATCCTACCCCCCTGGGCGCGCCCTCCGTCCTTGTGGCCGCCTCGTGGCTCCTCCGACTTCATCTCCAAGTCTCCTGGTTTCCTTCTGGTCCAAGAAAGATCATCGGGAAAGTTTTATTCCGTTTGGACTCCGTTTGGTATTCCTTTTCTGCGAAACTCAAAAACAGGGAAAAACAGGAACTGGCACTGGGCCCTAGGTTAATAGGTTAGTCCCAAAAATAATATAAAATAGCATATTAATGCATATAAAACATCCAAAACAGATAATATAATAGCATGGAACAATAAAAAATTATAGATACATTGGAGACGTATCATGTCCCTAACAATAGCTCCGCACTGATGTACAAATGCGTCCTTGGTCCGCTTGGGTTCAATCAGTTGGCCATCGTCCGCGAGTGCTATGATCGTGAACCTTTCATCCTGGCGCAACCTTTTCTTCGGGCCTCATCTCCTTACGGAAGTTTGGCTCGATCCGGAGGGCTATAAAAAAAGAAAGAAGCGTTAATATATGTACATACCAAAACAATTAATGCATCAAGTCAGCACAGGCTTAATTAATATATATACCTCGCCGGACTTTGCAACAGCTCCCTCCTCCGTTCGGTCACCGGAGCCGTCATCATGGTCTTCTTCCTCCTCCATTCGGTCACCGGAGCCGTCATGATCTCCTTCCTCCTCCATTGTTGGATTACCGAAGCCGTCATCCTCTCCTTCCTGACCATCGGTCTCGTTGAGAAACGACAAGGGATCACCTCCGTCACGGATTATATCCCCCAACAACTCTTCTTGTTCTAAGTCTCTGTCCATAGTTTCTGCAAATATTACAACATGGCAATATACAAACATGAGAGATGGATATATTAGTGGAAAACATAGACCTAGCTAATTAATCACAACAAGGAATCATATGCATATATGAGCAATGGATGAGTTGCGGACCGCCTCTCTCATGCATGTTCGACGTCCCCCCTCATGTCGAAGTTATCGGGGTTATACTTTCAGGAGATGACACTTTGCAAAAAATAATCGCTATGCCTCGACAACGCTCTTTAAACTTGGTAAATTTGGGTTGCCTCGACACTTCTAGGGTTTGGGTGGCCTCGACAACGCTTTTTCAGTCCCGGTTTGGTGAGAGGGGGTTGATCGACGTCCCCCCTCATGTTGAAGAGTTACCGGAGTTTTCTATGAACAAAAAAAATACTACCTATCACATCTCAGTCCCGGTTTGGGTGGACTCGAGAGTTTGGTCGGGCGAGCGGGGGTTGATCGACGTCCCCCCTCATGTTGAAGAGTTACCGGAGTTTTCTATGAACAAAAAAAATACTACCTATCACATCTCAGTCCCGGTTTGGGTGGACTCGAGAGTTTGGTCGGGTGAGAGGGGGTTGATCGATGTCCCCCCTCATGTTGAAGAGTTACCATAGTTTTCTATGAACAAAAAAAATACTACCTATCACATCTCAGTCCCGGTTTGGGTGGACTCGAGAGTTTGGTCGGGCGAGAGGGGGTTGATCAACGTCCCCCCTCATGTTGAAGAGTTACCGGAGTTTTCAATGAACAAAAAAAATACTACCTATCACATCTCAGTCCCGGTTTGGGTGGACTCGAGAGTTTGGTCGGGCGAGAGGGGGTTGATCGACGTCCCCCGTCATGTTGAAGAGTTACACAGAGTTTTCTATGAACAAAAAAAATACTCCTATCACATCTCAGTCCCGGTTTGGGTGGACTCGAGAGTTTGGTCGGGCGAGAGGGGGTTGATCGACGTCCCCCCCCTGTCGAAGTGCTAGGAGTTTTCTATGAACAAAAAAAATTCCACATGACATGTCCGACGACCGGACCGCCTCTCTCATGAATGTCCGACGTCCCCGCCTCTCTCATGAACAAAAAAAATATTCTATGAATAAAAAAAATCATATTCTATGAACAAAAAAACATCATATTCCATCCACATCCACGCATACATATGAAAAAAAAACATCATATATATGATCATCTATGAACAAAAAAACATCATATTCTATAAAAAAAATTATCATATATATGAACAAAAAAATTATGAAAAATAAGGACATATCATCATATATACACATACATATCATCATATACACTAGATATCATCTATGAACAAAAAAATCATCATATATACGAAAAAAAACAGGACAGAGAGGAGGACAGGGAGGAAGGGGGCGCCGGCCGGACCGAACGGGGAGGAGAGGTGCGGCATGGTCGGGGCAGGCCGGGGGCGCGGGGCGGCGTCGGTGCAGGGGCACGGGGCGGCCGGCGTCGAGGCAGGGGGCACGGGGCGGCGCGTCGGTGCAGGGCAGGGGCGCGAGGCGACGAGGAGCGGGCGGCGACGGCAACCTCGTGAAAGCACAAGTGCTCCCTGGGTGACTTTGGTAATTAATGTCAACATATCTCTTGTTGGACTAATACTTCTATCTAGTAAATTTCAGAGAGTTCAACAAAGGCGTGGCATGGACAAGAGGATGTGGAAACCCTTCAAGATGCTAAGGACACATGTTGGCAAAAGCTCAAGACTCTACATTTTTCATTTTAGTGATCCAAGATCACATTGAGTCCATAGGAAAAGCCAATACTATTAAAAGGGGATGAGGTGTTGCTTAATGGCTTGCTTGCTCAAAATGCTTAGTGATATGCTCCAAAAGCCCTCAACCACTTTCTCATTTTCACATTTGTCCTAAACCTAAAGTCAAACTCGACCCCACCGATTTGATCTATCCGGCGCCACCGAGTTCACTTGACATAGCCACTGCCAGAAACCCTAATCAGTTCGGTCTCACCGATGGGATCTCGGTCTCACCGAGATGGGCTTGCAAACTCTCTGTTGCCTGTTGCAATCATTTTGGTCCTACCGAGATATGCAATCGGTCCCACCGAGTTTGCTTGACCAACTCTCTGTTTTGCTTATTACCAAAATCAGTCTCACCGATTTTGTGTAATCGGTCAAACCGAGTTGAGGTTTTACCCTAACCCTAGCACATCGGTCCCACCGAGTTGATCATGTCGGTCCCACCGAAAAGCCTAACGTTCACATTTTAAACTAAATTGGTCTGACCGAGTTTCAGTATTCGGTCCCACCAAGTTTGGTAAATTGTGTGTAATGGTTAGATTTTGTGTGGAGGCTATATATACCCCTCCACCCATTCTCCATTCGTGGAGAGAGCCATTAGAACGTGCCTACACTTCCAGCATTCATTTTCTGAGAGAGAACCACCTACTCATGTGTTGAGACCAAGATATTCCAATCCAACCACAAGAATCTTGATCTCTAGCCTTCCCCAAGTTGCTTTCCACTCAAATCATCTTTCCACCAAATCCAAATCTGTGAGAGAGAGTTGAGTGTTGGGGAGACTATCATTTGAATCACAAGAGCAAGGAGTTCATCATCAACACACCATCTATTACCTTTTGGAGAGTGGTGTCTCCTAGATTGGTTAGGTGTCACTTGGGAGCCTCCATCAAGATTGTGGAGTTGAACCAAGGAGTTTGTACGGGCAAGGAGATCTCCTACTTCGTGAAGATCTACCCTAGTGAGGCAAGTCCTTCGTGGGCGATGGCCATGGTGGGATAGACAAGGTTGCTTCTTCGTGGACCCTTCGTGGGTGGAGCCCTCCGTGGACTCGCGCAACCGTTACCCTTCATGGGTTGAAGTATCCACCAACATGGATGTATGATAGCACCACCTATCAGAACCACGCCAAAAATCTCCGTGTCTCCAATTGCGTTTGCACACTCCAATCCCATCCCTTTACATTCTTGCAAGTTGCATGCTTTACTTTCCGCTGCTCATATACTCTTGCCATGCTTGCTTGATATGTATTGTGAATGCTTAAACTTGTGCTAAAACTCCACCTTAACTTGAAGAAATTAAAATTTGCCACCTTTGTTTGTTGAGGGTCTAATCACCCCCCCTCTAGACACCTCTTCTCGATCCTTTCAATTGGTATCAGAGCTTTGGTCTCCATTGCTTTGGTTTAATCACCATTGGAGGAAGATGGATGAGTCTACATTGGGGAGTCTTAGACGTAGAGTGCCTATACTTGATGGAGAGTTCTTTTATGAATGAAAAAATGAGATGCTTGACATTTTCAATGAATATCACTTGAACAAGTACATTACTAGCCCTTGTGCGCCCCTTGTTGATCCTTTGGATCCTACCCCCGATGAATCTATTGACATGATTTGCAATCTTAGAACTGTCAATCTTATCACTAGATGATTGCCTAGAAACTTGATAGGTCGCTTGCCTACTCTTGATTGTGCCTATACCATATGGAGATTTCTTGAGGAAAGATTTCCAAACTACTCCTTAAAAAACTTAGATGAGATTCTTCATAAGTCCATTGCTTTAAATAAGATGAGTCCTAATGATCCTAAGTTTGGTGATTGTCTATTTGAGCTTCGTGACCTTATGCGTGCCAAAGGAGATGTTGGAATTATTAGCAATATCATTTCCGAAGTCATTAGAATTCATAAAGATGAACATTGTCATGGTCATAAAGCTAATGAATCACTCTCTCTAGGTAATGATCAATCACAAGACGATGTTGAACATGGATACCATGATGAGGATGATGATAGTGACTTTGATCTCGATGAGTCTATGAGACACTTTGGTCTTATGGCTGATCTTCAGGGCTACATGGCTGGAGGAAAGGAATGGGTTCTTGATAGTGGATGTACCGATCACATGACCGGAGACAAGGATATGTTTCGTGAGCTCGCTGAAAACAACGGCCCTCGAAAGTATGTCACTTTTGGTGATAACTCAAAGGGTAAGGTGGTCGGCCTTGGTAAGGTGGCCATCTCACACGATAGCTCCATACAAAATGTCATGCTCGTTGAATCTCTTGGCTATAATTTACTCTCTGTATCTTGACTAGCCGATTTCGGTTTCAATGTCCTATTCACTGAAGTAGATTGCCAAGTGTTTCGAAGAGATAATCATAAAATGGTCTTTACCGGCATACGTAGAGGTGATCTATACATTGTTGATTTCACTAAAAAGGCTCAACCTAGAACTTGCTTAATTGCTAAATCTTCTAAAGGCTGGTTGTGGCATAGAAGGTTAGGTCATGTGGGCATGCGAAATCTTGATAAGCTTATTAAAGGTGATCATATCCTTGGAGTGAAAGATGTTATATTTGACAAGGATAGATTATGCAGTGCTTGTCAAGCAGGAAAACAGGTTGGAGGAAGCCACCCCGTGAAGAACATCATGACCACGAGAAGACCGCTCGAGCTACTTCATATGGATCTTTTTGGTCCAAACGCCTATAAAAGTCTCGGTGGAAATTCTTTTGGTTTAGTCATAGTCGATGATTTTTCAAGATTTACGTGGGAGTTCTTTCTTGATGATAAATTGCAGGTCTAAAAGATCTTCAAGAACTTCGCTAGGAAGGCCCAAAATCAATTTGAAGTGAAGATCAAGAAGGTTCGTAGCGACAACGGAATGGAGTTCAAGAACGCCAATGTGGACACCTTTCTTGACGAAGAAGGGATTTCATATGAGTTCTTGGCTACGTACACACCTCAACAAAATGGAGTTGTTGAGAGGAAGAACCGGACGCTCATTGAAATGGTGAGAACGATACTTGATGAGTACAAGACGCCAAAACACTTTTGGGCGGAAGCAGTTGAGACAGCTTGTCATGCAACAAATCGTC
Source organism: Thinopyrum elongatum (assembly GCA_011799875.1). Classification (NCBI taxonomy): domain Eukaryota; kingdom Viridiplantae; phylum Streptophyta; class Magnoliopsida; order Poales; family Poaceae; genus Thinopyrum; species Thinopyrum elongatum. The sequence continues at coordinate 74,149,025 of CM022302.1, read as the reverse complement.
TATATCTTCACAAGCTACTCGGCAAGACGGCATACGAATTTCTCACCGGTAATAAACCCCAAGTTGGATACTTTCGAGTATTCGGCTCAAAGTGCTATATTCTTGATAAGCATCGTCACTGTAAATTTGCTCCTAAATCTCATGAGGTTTTCCTACTCGGTTATGGCTCAAATTCTCACGCTTACCGTGTCTACAATAATTTCACCCGAAAGGTTGAAGAGACGGTAGATGTGAAGTTTGATGAATCTAACGGCTCGCAAGTAGAGCAATTGCCAATTGACGTAGGAGACAAAGACCCTTCGGAAGCAATCCAAGACTTGTCTATTGGCAAGATCCGTCCAACGGAGGTGAAGGCGAGTACCTTGTTCGTCCAAGTGGAAGCCTCTACCTCACGACAAGGTGAACCAAGAGTTGACACGGAGGCATCCACAAGTGGGACACGCCAAGATGAAGAAAACGAGGATGTACACCAAGATGAACCTAATCAACCTCCTTCTCCACCTCGACAAGAGAACGACAACATCAACAATGAAGAAGGCCAAGAGGAAGAACAAGATGTGGAAGAGGATATTCCACCCCGACCTAAGCAAAAGCTCTCACGAGTTAGAGCAAGAGTCTCAAGAGATCATCCCGTCGAACAAATCTATGAAAATCATCCAAACCGGGAGAATTACACGCTCTAAAACATGCTTAGCTTTTTTTGTGAGCATTACTCATTTATCTCTAGTATTGAACCAATGAAGGTTGAAGATGCTCTAGAAGATCCGGATTGGATAAATGCCATGCACGAAGAGCTACACAACTTTGAGAGTAACCAAGTTTGGACATTGGTTGAGAAGCCCGACAACAACCACAACATCATCGGTACCAAATGGGTGTTTCGCAACAAGCAAGATGAAGATGGACAAGTCGTTCGCAACAAAGCACGTCTCATCGCCCAAGGATACACTCAAGTCGAAGCTATGGACTATGGTGAGACATATGCCCCCGTTGCTAGACTTGAGTCCATACGAATCTTACTTGCCTATGCAAATCATCATGATATTACCTTGTACCAAATGGACATCAAAAGTGCTTTTCTTAATGGTGAAATTGAGGAGGAAGTTTATGTCAAACAACCTCCCGGCTTTGTCAATCCTAAGAAACCTAATCATGTTTACAAACTTCACAAAGCTCTTTATGGTCTTAAGCAAGCTCCTAGAGCGTGGTACAAATGCTTGACCAAGTTCCTTATTGAAAAAGGCTTTGAGATTGGAAAAATTGATTCAACACTTTTTACTAAAAGGGTTAATGGTGAATTATTTGCGTGCCAAATTTATGTGGATGATATCATATTTGGTTCGACTAACCCTCATTTTAGTGAAAAGTTTGGAAGGCTAATGTCGGAGAAGTTTGAGATGTCTATGATGAGTGAACTCAAGTTCTTTCTTGGTTTGCAAATCAAGCAAACTAAGGAGGGTACCTTTGTCTCTCAAACAAAGTACACCAAGGACTTACTCAAGAAGTTCAACATGCAAGAATGCAAAGGTATGAGTACTCCCATGCCTACTAGTGGACATCTTGACTTGACCAAGGATGGCGAACCGGTTGATCAAAAGGTTTACTGCTCTATGATCGGTTCATTGTTATATCTATGTGCCTCCCGTCCCGATATTATGCTTAGTGTGTGCATGTGTGCACGATATCAAGCAGCCCCCAAAGAAAGTCATCTTAAGGCTGTGAAAAGGATAGTGAGATACTTAATTCATACACCCAATTTTGGCATTTGGTATCCTAAGAGGTCTTCTTTTGATCTTGTTGGCTACTCCGATTCGGACTATGTCGGAGACAAGGTTGATAGAAAGTCCACTTCGGGTACTTGTCAATTTCTTGGTAGATCTCTTGTGTCTTGGTCTTCCAAGAAACAAAACTCGGTATCCTTATCCACCGCCGAAGCGGAATACATTGCCGCCGGTTCATGTTGTGCTCAATTACTTTGGATGACCCAAATTCTTAAAGATTATGGGATTCATGTGAAACATGTTTCATTGCTTTGTGATAATGAGAGTGCTATTAAGATTGCTCACAATCCCATGCAACATTCTCGAACTAAGCATATTGAAGTTCGTCATCATTTCATTCGAGATCAAGTTGCTAAAGGAGACATTGATCTTAAGCATGTTCGTACCGATAAGCAATTGGCGGATATATTCACCAAACCGCTTGATGAGAAAGTATTTTGCTGTTTGAGAGGTGAATTGAACATCATTGATGCTTCAAACTTGGAGTAGAAACTCCATTTGGATACATGCAATGTAGGGGAACGCAGCAGAAAACAAAAAATTTCCGACCTACGCACCAGCCCAGGACCACTATGGAGACTGCATACAAGGTTTGATCATTTTCGTTACCGACTCGTAGCGCAGCGGAAGTAGAGTCGATGACGATCGTTGGTGCAGATCCCCGCAGCTAGGATTTACAACCTCCCAACCGCGAGGATGTATACCCTCATCTTCCCTTCGGACAGCCCTCCGGGAGGCGGTCGAACAGTCCCCCGGACGGTGTCGCGGACAGCCCTTCGGGAGGACCTTCGAAACTCGAGCGGTCACTCGGACAGCCCTTCGGGAGGACTCACAGAACTCGGACCGTCACTTGGACAGCCCTTCGGGAGGCACTCTCGAACAGCCCCTCGGGCACTAAGATCGAAACTACGACCTCTCTACGGGGTTGCACACATACGGTGTCATCTATCCGGCAGGGCTTCGCCGTCCAGAACTAGTCCCTGCCGGAACCCAGACAGCCTTTCGGCTCTACGAAACTCTTTTCGTGGGAGGGAGAGAGAAGCCAGATAACATCTTGGCATGTGTATGAGAGCAAGGGATGGGGAGAATGGCAGCCCCTTCTCCTCCTTTTATAGGCCAAGGCAAGGGGTGGGGTGAGATGTTGAAATACCAAAATACCCAAGCTTCATGTCACACATGAAAGGGCATAATGGTAACACAAGGGGGGCACCAAGGAGACACCACCATGGCAGCCCTTGGGCCGGCCCACACCTTGTCTCCCCATGGGGGGGGGCCCCCCCAACAAGCCACCAACATGTCTCCATGAAACATGCATGCTCCCTAGACAAAAAGCCACCAAACATGCAACCCCCGATTCGTGGGATCTTGTCCCCTCGCGCTGAGACAAGATGTTTTCCGCGAAACTTTTTCTGAAAAATTCCAGAAGGTCCCAGAACATTTCCGGCACCCTCTAAAATTATTCTGGGCATGATCCGAAACATTTTCGGTGCGGTGGTTTTCATCAGCGGAAAGCATTAACAGCGGTTACGGCAGTTTCGGAACATTTCCGGTTTTTCTCTCCGAAAATTCCCAGAAGTTCCCAGACCAATTCTGGCATCCTCTGAAAATTTCCAGGCGGTGCCGAAACCCTTTTTGACCAAATAATATATTCCGAAACAACTTTTCGGTTTTACCGAAACTCTTTCGGTGTTCTCTCTCGGAACTCTTCCGTTGTGTCCGAAACATTTTCGGTGACTTTCTCTCAGACTCCCTGTCTAGCGTTCAACAGATAGATGACCCTTAAGCGTGTGACCCTATAGGTTCGGTGAAGTATAGACATGACACGGAACCCCTTCCGATCAATGATCAACATCGGAGCCGTGGACACCCATATTGACCCCTATACCCACACGAATGAATATTCGAGTGAACCTCCAGTTGCCGTGTGCTATTCCTGTTGCTTCGCGATATGTTACAAATACCCGAGGTGAGACATGTTGGCATTCCCGTGGATCAACAACTTGTCCACTATGCTAGTTACCTCGTTACCGGTATTGTTCTCTTTTCTCGTTACCGTGTTCCGGCATCCCCGTGATCAAATCACAAAGTGTCTGGCCAGACGACGATGGATACCGTAACACCGAGAGGGCCCAGAGATATCTCTCCATCGTCGGAGGAGCAAATCCCAATCTTGAGCTATCAAGTTACTTGACATACTTTCCCATGAACCCGTAAGCCGCCGTAATAGCCATCCATTTACGGATGACGTTTAACAAACCCCAAAGTTCATGAATCAAGCATGAAGAAACTCGATACTCTCATGGTCTGAGGAATCATGCAAACGTTAACTATCTCTGTGTTATTAACCATTAACTCATGACGAATGTATCTCATAGCATAACATCAATTCGGGTCGATTCAACACAAATGTTCTTCTAACATTGTGCCCTCAAAGTTGCTGGCATAGACATGCCCATGATCAGGAAAACAGAACCATCATGCAACACTTGAGCCAGTCATAGAGGCTTGACTAGGAATACATTTTACCGTTTATTATTCCACACGTGCATATGAGTCTTCCTCCGAGCCTCGTGGTTATTGCAGACTGGAGAACCATAGCAGTTATAGCATGGAACATAAACATAATAATGAGCATGGAGATAAATAATAACATTTATTATTGCCTCTAGGGCATATCTCCTACATGCAAGGCATGAGCCTTTGACTAATCCTTGATATTTTTCTTATGATGATGATCATATGTCTTGGATCTATATTTGTACTCTTGCATGTTATCTAACCCCTGTAGGTACTTGGATGAATCTAAATCTATGAGATTGCAACTCAATCATATCTTGAGTAATCTCTACATCACCAAGTTTCTACAAATTGGTGATTGAAGACAAGGAAGCACGAAACCCTTCAACATATCCTTTGACAATCTCTATATATCAAATTTCATTTGGTATCAAACCTCATGCTTGTCATTTTGGATACACAAGTGCTCTTCCTTGCAAGGCTAACCCATGTAGGTAGATGAACTCAAACTACAAGTGGTGCTCCCAACTCTTGATGAGCTACACCAACCTTGAGCAACCCACACAAGTTCAACTACGTGATCAAGATCAACACCACCACCCAAGGTATGTTATTCCATCTTAGAGAAGCTTTACCCCAAGTCATGGGTCAAAGCAGCTCAACAAGATGTGAACACATCAAAATGCTTAAATGAAAAATGGCAACCCCATTTTGAGCTTAAACGATGAGTATGACCTATGATCAAGTGTTCTCACTTGACTCCTAAGTCAATATACTCTAACATAGGTGACTTTGTCGCCGACTAACTCTAGATGAAGTTCTCTTGCGCTTTTCTATGTTCTTGCATTTGTTTCTTGCATACATATTTCAAAAAAAACTTCATCTAGATTTCTTTTCTTTTCTCTGTTATGTTCTGCATTCCCTGCATCCAATTCATTGCAAATCTTTCAGTTAATTCCTTGCAAATCTTTGTGAGATCTTATTTGCCTAAGTGAGCTGAGATGACAATTGTTTTCTCTCTGTGTTGAATTCGGCCTCACCGATTTGTTCTTCTCGGCCAAACCGAAACAACTCGGTGCCACCGAAGCAAACAACTCGGAGTAACCGAATTCAATACTAAGAAAACACTTTGCCATTTGCATCCTGCATATTTGTTCCAGCTCCACTCGATGATTCTTGTCCTCTACCAGCATCTTATATTACATGTTGCTTTGTACTGTGACTCAAGGACCAAACCTACTTGACTCATGCTCCAAAAGATCCCTTCTTGGAAATTGATGTCAAAGGGGGAGAGAGAGCACATCAAAGCTTATCACATAAGAGAGAATGCACACCTTAAGCTTCTCCAAATGCTTATTTTCCATAGAGGAGAGAAGTCACATGTCTTCAAGAGGGGAAAGACATGTTAGTATGTGTTATGTTTGTTATGATTGTTTTACTCTAATTTTGTTTTGCTCTGATTTTCTTTTCCCTATCTTCTCCCATTATCTAATATATAAGATTCAGGGGGAGAGAGAGCTCATTTCCATGGGAAGAAAATCTTCGAATTCATTACTCTTTGGGGACATGTCAATATCCAAATAGAGTACTAAGTACTCACTCACTACATGTCATCCCAATCTTGGTACTCTTGTGGTTTACTGTTCCTGCTCTGCTTAGTAGATATTCCTGTGTTATCTAACCTTGTTTACTCAGGTTCATCTCTTCCAAAGCCAGCTCATGACCGCAAGGTAAGTATGTGCATCACACTCATGTGCATGATGATCTCTTGCTGATGTACATATTGTTTGCAAGAAGGAATCATGAACATTGAGGTACACTTCCTATATTCACATCATTTTCTCTGATGCATATAGCCAAGATACATGTAACTCATTGCTTACCCTGTCATGCTTATGCATTCACATGGTCTTATATTCTATATTTACATGATTGCATACATGTAGGGGGAGCCTGTGCATGTTGCATGTCTTTCCAAAGCTTTACTTGCTATTCTCTATATCTTTATCTAAAAGCTTTGATGTATGTTGTCATCAATTACCAAAAAGGGGGAGATTGAAAGCACTAGTGCTCCCTAGGTGATTTTGGTAATTAGTGTCAACATATCTCTGGTTGGACTAATACTTCTATCTAGTATATTTCAGAGAGTTCAACAAAGGAGTGGCATGGACAAGAGGATGTGGAAACCCTTCAAGATGCTAAGGACACATGTTGACAAAAGCTCAAGACTCTACATTTTTCATTTTAGTGATCCAAGATCACATTGAGTCCATAGGAAAAGCCAATACTATTAAAAGGGGATGAGGTGTTGCTTAATGGCTTGCTTGCTCAAAATGCTTAGTGATATGCTCCAAAAGCCCTCAACCACTTTCTCATTTTCACATTTGTCCTAAACCTAAAGTCAAACTCGGCCCCACCGATTTGATCTATCCGGCGCCACCGAGTTCACTTGACATAGCCACTGCCAGAAACCCTAATCAGTTCGGTCTCACCGATGGGATCTCGGTCTCACCGAGATGGGCTTGCAAACTCTCTGTTGCATGCTGCAATCATTTCGGTCCTACCGAGATATGCAATCGGTTCCACCAAGGTTGCTTGACCAACTCTCTGTTTTGCTTATTACCAAAATTGGTCTCACCGAGTTTGTGTAATCGGTCAAACCGAGTTGAGGTTTTACCCTAACCCTAGCACATCGGTCCCACCGAGTTGATCATGTCGGTCCCACCGAAAAGCCTAACGTTCACATTTTGAACTAAATCGGTCTGACCGAGTTTTAGTATTCGGTCCCACCGAGTTTGGTAAATTGTGTGTAATGGTTAGATTTTGTGTGGAGGCTATATATACCCCTCCACCCATTCTCCATTCGTGGAGAGAGCCATCAGAACGTGCCTACACTTCCAGCATTCATTTTCTGAGAGAGAACCACCTACTCATGTGTTGAGACCAAGATATTCCAATCCAACCACAAGAATCTTGATCTCTAGTGTAACACCCCTATGTAATAGCCACCATGATCAGCTGTTAATAATGCCAAGTCATATCATATGCAGTGATTAAACATAGTGGTTAACCAAAGTAAATCAACTCCATTTTTAAAATCAACTTAAATTCATAAGTGAAATATAAGGTTGATCAAACTCTGCTGGAGAAATGTTATTTAATTAGCAAATAATCCAGTGGTCATGGCAAAATCATAACCAACATTTTTGGAATATGATTGATGAGTCAAACAAGCTGAAACAGCACCCAAAACAGATTATTCAATCTATTTAAATTGATATCAAATTCAAATGGAATTCAAATTAGTTCAAACCACTTTTTGGTGGGGGCTAATATTGCACTGCAATATTAGGGTCAACTTCCATATTTTTCAAAAGTGCACAACTATCCCAAACATTTCAGAACAGAAGTGAAATAAAAGAAAATGTGACAGAAGCAGAGAAAGTAATAAACGGGACACTGTGCACTGGGCCTTAGTGCACAGTGCCCCGATTAGAGGTCCAAACGGCCCAGCCCATCTCCCCGTCATCCTCCTTCGTGCGCTGTCGCGCGCTGATGCCGACACGGCGACCGGCCGCCGCGCGTCGGCCATCCGCGGCGCCCCGGCTAGGTTAAGAAGCAGCCCCGGCTCCCCCTCGCCTCTCCCCGAACCCTAGAGAGCCCCCACCCCTCGTTCCCCTCTCTGGTTTGATCTGGTTGGACGCCCGCAACCACTGTCGCCGCCGTCGCTCGATCCCGCGGCCACCGGGCTCCGGTTGCCTCTCCGTCGAGTCCATCGTCTCCGCCTGCCTCCTCTACGTCGGCTACGCTTCTCCGCCCGAGCCCTGCATCACCACCTCGAGCGAATCGACCTCATCTCTCCTTCTCGGACGCCGCCGCTCGCCGCCGACTCCGTCGACCTCTGCTGCTCCTAAGCTCGCACGGGCTTTACATAGCCGCCCGGTGAGCTTCCCCCTCCCGCCATTCCTCTTCTCGGCACCGCATTTCCTTCCTAGCTAGCTCGCCGCCTTGCCGTGTTTTGTCGCCGCTCGGGCTCGTTGGTGTCGCCGTCTCCGTCCATCGCACGCCGAGCCTTTGGGCTAGATCGAAGCGGCGCTTCACCCGCGTTCGGCTGAGCCCGAACGCGCGCCCGAAAACCCGCTGCTGCCGCATTTTCCAATCGAGCCCGAAAGCTCCGCCGCCAATCGTCGACGCCGGCGTCGCTCCGGTCATATCCGTGTCCAGCCACTCACCCCACGCGACGCGCGCCGTTCCGCTCGTTCCAGCGAGCCAAAGCACGCCGAAAACCAAGCACCACAGAACGAATCCGGGCTCGCCGGAGTTTCTCGCCGCCGCGTGAGCTCGCCGGAGAGCTCCGGTGGCCGGCATCCTACGTGGCCGCCATCTGGCACCGTGGGCCCCACCGTTTGGTCACTGACACTGGGTCCCGCTGGACCCAGTTGACCAAGTCAACGCGCGTTTACTGTTCCCCTCTGCCATTGACATGTGGGCCCGGTTGACTAATTAACTGCTAATGAATAATTAGTTAATCCTGTTAGTTAAATGACTCACTGACAGCCCGGGCCCACTAGCTAAACCCCTCTGTTAGTCTAAATTAAATGATTGATTAACCCCATGAGGCTGACAGGTGGGCCCCACCTGTCAGTTTGACCCAGTCAGCGGGTCAGCTGTGCTGACACAGTGCTGATGTCACTGCTGACGCAATAATTACTTTTTTGTAATTTAAATAAATCCAGAAATCCAGAAATTCAAATAAACTTCGAAAATTAATAACTTTTAAACCGTAGCTCGGATCGAAAAAGTTAAAACATGAAAGTTGCTCAGAACGACGAGACGAGTCTGATCGTGCCGTCTGTTTGTCCATCGGAACCTCCTACGTAGAAGAACTCGTAACTCCGGACCCGAATCCGACAGATGAATAGTGCACACACGTCGGATATTAAATCCCAGAATAATTCTAAAAATAACTAAAATGACTTAGATGCATATTTAGGCAACCCTACACTGCATCATAGCATCACACGCATCGTGTTGCATTTGTTTGCATTATGTTTACCTGTTTCTTCCCCCTCTTCTCTCTCGGTAGCCCCCGACGTTGACGTAGCTCCCGAGGCAGACGCCGCACAGGAGTACGACTACGTCCCCGACGATACTACTGAAGACCTTGCCCTTGCCCCCGAGCAAACAGGCAAGCACCCCATTTTGAGCATGCCTATATCGCCTACTCTTTTCTCTCTTATGCTTGCATTAGAACTGCTACTGCTACTGTTTTCCTATATCTGCTGCATAGCCTGATTATTGTACCCTGCTTTGTTACCTTACTGGTTATCCTAGACTGATTATTATAGGCTGGGTAGAGACACGACAGAGACCTCCACTTGATCCCGACTGCCCTGCTGGATATCAGAAGACCCGATCATCGGGATTGAGGACCAGACCCTGGCACCGCACATCACTACCCCTTAGTTGCCGACACTGTTGGGTTACCGTCGAGTGCCGAGGGTGATACCTCGTTAGCACTTCTGATGTTAACCTTGTAGGTTAGTTACTCGGTCGTGGTAAGCGAGGGTGATTCCTCCTACACCACCCCCGATAACGACATCGTCGCGCAACCTCTCAAGTGTGGACCTCGAGGGTGATTCCTCCTTCGTTCACCTTGATGATAACATCGAGCGGGAATTCCATCGAGGGTGATTCCTCAGGGTTCCCTTCGGTGTCCGACACACAGTTACCTTGGATATTATGACTTGACTATGAACCACGATACTAAAGACGGGTCGGCCCTGAGGGGTACCCGCGCGAGCTTAACGCGAAGTGATGTGGAGTCGGGTTGACCTGGATGGTGCCCGCGAGATAACTACGAGGCGTGGCCGGGAATTCTTAGCCCTTGCCGCAAGTCCTTGAGACGGGGCGACGGGGTCACATCGATCGTGAGTCTCTGCTCGTTTCCGCGCGCTCCTAATCCACTACGGTTTTGGATATTTGATCCGAGGGGCCTCTGGCCCGATAGCACTAACCATCACGTGGGCATAGTATGGGCGTTCTGCGTCGTACACATCAGCCGAAGCTTGTTTGACGTCAGTAAGGAGCGGCGCACGCCGAGTTGGACTGGTAACGCAACCGCGCTTGTATAAGGGGTTGCTAGGTCTGCTCTCGGTGGCCCCGTAACGTGCAGGAGTTCCCGGGGCGATGGCCCAAGACCCCTGGGGGCATAGGTTTAGTCCGGCGTGCTGACCTCTCTTATAAGCCTAGGTCGGGTTGCGGCGTGTTGCTTAGCCGAGGCCGGGCATGACCCAGAAAAGTGTGTCCGGCCAGATTTAAGTGAGCGTGGTGGGTAAGTTGGTGCACCCCTGCAGGGAAGAAACTTCTATCGATAGCCTGTCCTACGGTAACGGACACTCGGAGTTGTATCCCGATCGGTACAACTAGAACATGTGATGAGAATTGGATAGTACGGCTCTGGGATTGCTTTCTCGCAGGGAGTCGAGAAAGGATCTCAGGTCGAGGTTGATGATATTACTACTACTACTTTACATTATGTTCATCTGCTCTCTCCTGATGCTGCAAGACTGTCGAAGATTGTTGAAGATGCTAGTCTTCGATAGGACTAGGCTTTCCCCCTCTACTCTGGCATTTCTGCAGCCCAGTCCACATATACAGCCATTCCTTTGACAATGATGCATATGTAGTGTAGATCCTTGCTTGCTGAGTACTTCGGATGAGTACTCACGTTTGCTTTATTTTCTTTTTCCCCCATTTTCCATTTGATGCCACCAGACGACGGAGCCCCTGAGCCAGAAGCCTCAGCCGACGACCAGTACTACTACCCGCCTGGCGAGTACTACTACTACGAGGAGCCGTTCGACGACCAGGAGTAGGATCGGAGGGTCCAGGGCAGGAGACCTACGCCTTTCGATCGTAGTATTTTATTTTACCCCGCCTCTGTGAAGGCCTAATTCTCTCTATGTAATATATCTGTACCCAGATATCTAATGCTTCCGCTGACGCTTGTATGCCATCGAGCTATGTATTCGAGCCCTCGAGGCCCTGGCTTGTAATATTAAGCTTGTATGACTTTATTTTATGTTTTAGAGTTGTGTTGTGATATCTTCAAGTGAGTCCTTAGGCTTGATCGTGCGCATTTGCGTGTATGATTAGTGCACGATTAAGCCGGGGTCGTCACAGGTTGGTATCAGAGCCGACTGCCTCTAGGAATCCCCCTTCCCAATTCCTTGGCCGAAGTTGAGTCTAGTGGTCAAAAATTGTTTTACTAACTTGGCTGTGTGGCTTACGGGCCCACGTCGCCAACTGGGTGGTATTAGGATCTTTTATTCCTCGTCTTTACTCTGGGATTCTAATCTCTCATCTATTCGGGTTTAATAAAATTTACTAACACCGACATTTAGGATCTCGTTAATTCTATCCACCCGGAGAGCTGGATTCAGTGCGATTTCCCTGTCATTGATCTGATTAGTGTGATAATCATTTTCCTTTCCATTGTTTTGTTTAACCTTTCTCTTCGAGTTGTATTATACTCCGAGTTGTCATTCGATGAGACCGGATTCTGCATCAGAGTGCACACGGAGAGTAGGATCCAGCGAGTTGATGGATCTTCGGTGTTTTCTAAACTCGACTTGAGGTTGGGTTATCACCAGATCCGTGTTCGCGAAGAGGATATTCCCAAGACTGCATTCGTTACTCGTTATGGCTCATACGAGTACACCGTCATGTCATTTGGTCTGACGAATGCTCCCGCTACCTTCTCCCGCTTAATGAATTATATATTCATGGACTACCTCGACAAATTCGTCGTGGTATATCTGGATGATATTCTGGTTTATTCGAAGAACAAAGAAGAACATGCTGAGCACCTTCGACTAGTTCTGGAGAGACTTCGAGAGCACCAATTATATGCCAAGTTCTCTAAATGCGAATTCTGGCTTCCTGAAGTGACCTACCTTGGACATGTGATTTCCAAGGACGGTATTGCCGTTAACCCGGAGCGTGTTCAGGCTATCCTTGACTGGACTCCTCCGAAGAATACCAAGCAGGTCCGAAGCTTTCTCGGTCTAGCCAGCTATTGTCGCCGATTCGTCGAGAACTTCTCCAAGATCGCCAAGCCCCTGACTAATCTGCTCCACAAAGGCGTTAAGTTTGAGTGGACAGACAAGTGTCAGGAAAGTTTCCAAACCCTCAAGGACAAGCTCACTTCTGCTCCAGTGCTTGCTCCTCCTGATTCTCGCAAGGACTTTGTCATATATTGCGACGCCTCTCGTCAGGGATTAGGCTGCGTCCTAATGCAAGAGCGGAGAGTAATTGCATATGCTTCACGTCAATTGCGTCCACATGAAGAGAATTATCCAGTGCATGATCTTGAACTTGCAGCAGTGATGTATGCATTGAAGTTATGGCGACACTACCTTCTGGGTAATCGGTGTGAAATTTATACCGATCACCAAAGTCTGAAATACTTATTCACTCAACCAGATCTTAATCTCCGACAACAACGATGGTTAGAAGCTATTGCGGATTATGACTGCGGTATTTCTTATACCCCGGGCAAAGCTAATGTAATGGCCGATGCCCTGAGTCGCAAGTCATATTGCAACAACCTCATGGTTAGGCAAGCTCAACCTCGTCTTCACGCAGAACTGACTCAGCTGAATCTGCGAATTGTTCCCCAGGGTTCTCTTAATAACCTTGTGGTACAGCCAGACCTTCTGAAGGCTGTTAAAGAAGCGCAAGCCAAAGATGCTGAAATTGACTTGATGAAGAAGGAGCTTCACCTTACTAAGTATCGGGATTTCTCAGTTGCTGAAGATGGTACATTATATTTCAGAGACCGCATCATAGTACCTCGCTTCGAGCTGATGACTGACAAAGTCATGAAGGAGGCCCATGATACACCGCTGTCTATCCATCCGGGTAGTACCAAAATGTATCGAGATCTTCGTCAAAGGTACTGGTGGTCTAGGATGAAGCAGGATATTGCTCGTTATGTTGCCGAGTGTGACGTTTGTCGTCGCGTGAAGGCAGAACATCAGAAACCTGCTGGAATTCTGCAACCGCTCCCTATTCCTCTATGGAAGTGGGATAAAGTGCAAATGGACTTCATCACTGGTCTTCCCAAGTCTCAGAAGGGTCACGATGCTATTCTTGTCGTCGTTGACCAACTTTCCAAGGTTGCACACTTTCTGCCAGTTAAGGAGACTATTACTGCTAGTCAGTTAGCAGAGCTATATATCTCCAGAATTGTTTCACTCCATGGTATTTCCAAGGAAATCAGTTCAGACCGTGGTGTTCTTTTCACTTCCAAGTTCTGGGAAAGTTTCCAAGAAGCCATGGGAACTCATATTACCTGGAGTTCCGCATATCATCCTCAGTCCCAAGGCCAAGTTGAGCGCGTTAATCAAGTGCTTGAAGACATGCTTCGAGCCTGTGTTATATCCTTCGGTAAGAAATGGGAGGAATCTCTCCCGTATGCCGAGTTCTCTTATAACAACAGTTATCAAGCCAGCTTAAAAATGGCCCCATTTGAGGTTCTTTATGGACGTAAATGTCGAACCCCTCTGAATTGGTCAGAAACTGGGGAACGACCTCTTGTTGGACCGGACATCATTCAGCATGCCGAAGAACAAGTCCGAATTGTCCGGGAGAATCTCAAAGCAGCTCAAGACCGTCAGAAGAGTAATTATGATCGCAAGCGATGGGGTGTGATCTATCAACCTGATGAACAAGCTTATCTTCGTGTCACTCCAATGAAGGGCACCCGTCGTTTCGGAATCAAGGGCAAGCTAGCTCCTCGCTACATTGGTCCTTTCCGTATCATGGCTAGACGTGGACATGTGGCTTATAAATTGGAATTGCCGCCACAGTTCTCTCATATTCATGATGTCTTCCACGTATCGCAACTCCGTAAGTGCTTCAAGGAATCTCCGCATCGTGCAGTGGATCATGAGATGCTACAACTGCAAGATAATCTTTCATATAAGGAGCATCCGATCCGCATCCTCGACGAAGCTGAGCGTCGTACTCGTCAGAAGACGACCAAGTTCCTAAAAGTGCAATGGTCGAATCATACTGAAGATGAAGCCACTTGGGAACGTGAGGATCATCTTCGGGAAGAATATCCCGGACTCTTTCCTTCTACCTCCTAAATTCTCGGGACGAGAATTTCTTTTAGAGGAGGAGAACTTGTAACACCCCTATGTAATAGCCACCATGATCAGCTGTTAATAATGCCAAGTCATATCATATGCAGTGATTAAACATAGTGGTTAACCAAAGTAAATCAACTCCATTTTTAAAATCAACTTAAATTCATAAGTGAAATATAAGGTTGATCAAACTCTGCTGGAAAAAAATGTTATTTAATTAGCAAATAATCCAGTGGTCATGGCAAAATCATAACCAACATTTTTGGAATATGATTGATGAGTCAAACAAGCTGAAACAGCACCCAAAACAGATTATTCAATCTATTTAAATTGATATCAAATTCAAATGGAATTCAAATTAGTTCAAACCACTTTTTGGTGGGGGCTAATATTGCACTGCAATATTAGGGTCAACTTCCATATTTTTCAAAAGTGCACAACTATCCCAAACATTTCAGAACAGAAGTGAAATAAAAGAAAATGTGACAGAAGCAGAGAAAGTAATAAACGGGACACTGTGCACTGGGCCTTAGTGCACAGTGCCCCGATTAGAGGTCCAAACGGCCCAGCCCATCTCCCCGTCGTCCTCCTTCGTGCGCTGTCGCGCGCTGACGCCGACACGGCGACCGGCCGCCGCGCGTCGGCCATCCGCGGCGCCCCGGCTAGGTTAAGAAGCAGCCCCGGCTCCCCCTCGCCTCTCCCCGAACCCTAGAGAGCCCCCATTTCCCCTCGTTCCCCTCTCTGGTTTGATCTGGTTGGACGCCCGCAACCACTGTCGCCGCCGTCGCTCGATCCCGCGGCCACCGGGCTCCGGTTGCCTCTCCGTCGAGTCCATCGTCTCCGCCTGCCTCCTCTACGTCGGCTACGCTTCTTCGCCCGAGCCCTGCATCACCACCTCGAGCGAATCGACCTCATCTCTCCTTCTCGGACGCCGCCGCTCGCCGCCGACTCCGTCGACCTCTGCTGCTCCTAAGCTCGCACGGGCTTTACATAGCCGCCCGGTGAGCTTCCCCCTCCCGCCATTCCTCTTCTCGGCACCGCATTTCCTTCCTAGCTAGCTCGCCGCCTTGCCGTGTTTTGTCGCCGCTCGGGCTCGTTGGTGTCGCCGTCTCCGTCCATCTCACGCCGAGCCTTTGGGCTAGATCGAAGCGGCGCTTCACCCGTGTTCGGCTGAGCCCGAACGCGCGCCCGAAAACCCGCTGCTGCCGCATTTTCCAATCGAGCCCGAAAGCTCCGCCGCCAATCGTCGACGCCGGCGTCGCTCCGGTCATATCCGTGTCCAGCCACTCACCCCACGCGACGCGCGCCGTTCCGCTCGTTCCAGCGAGCCAAAGCACGCCGAAAACCAAGCACCACAGAACGAATCCGGGCTCGCCGGAGTTTCTCGCCGCCGCATGAGCTCGCCGGAGAGCTCCGGTGGCCGGCATCCTACGTGGCCGCCATCTGGCACCGTGGGCCCCACCGTTCGGTCACTGACACTGGGTCCCGCTGGACCCAGTTGACCAAGTCAACGCGCGTTTACTGTTCCCCTCTGCCATTGACATGTGGGCCCGGTTGACTAATTAACTGCTAATGAATAATTAGTTAATCCTGTTAGTTAAATGACTCACTGACAGCCCGGGCCCACTAGCTAAACCCCTCTGTTAGTCTAAATTAAATGATTGATTAACCCCATGAGGCTGACAGGTGGGCCCCACCTGTCAGTTTGACCCAGTCAGCGGGTCAGCTGTGCTGACACAGTGCTGATGTCACTGCTGACGCAATAATTACTTTTTTGTAATTTAAATAAATCCAGAAATCCAGAAATTCAAATAAACTTCGAAAATTAATAACTTTTAAACCGTAGCTCGGATCGAAAAAGTTAAAACATGAAAGTTGCTCAGAACGACGAGACGAGTCTGATCGTGCCGTCTGTTTGTCCATCGGAACCTCCTACGTAGAAGAACTCGTAACTCCGGACCCGAATCCGACAGATGAATAGTGCACACACGTCGGATATTAAATCCCAGAATAATTCTAAAAATAACTAAAATGACTTAGATGCATATTTAGGCAACCCTACACTGCATCATAGCATCACACGCACCGTGTTGCATTTGTTTGCATTATGTTTACCTGTTTCTTCCCCCTCTTCTCTCTTGGTAGCCCCCGACGTTGACGTAGCTCCCGAGGCAGACGCCGCACAGGAGTACGACTACGTCCCCGACGATACTACTGAAGACCTTGCCCTTGCCCCCGAGCAAACAGGCAAGCACCCCATTTTGAGCATGCCTATATCGCCTACTCTTTTCTCTCTTATGCTTGCATTAGAACTGCTACTGCTACTGTTTTCCTATATCTGCTGCATAGCCTGATTATTGTACCCTGCTTTGTTACCTTACTGGTTATCCTAGACTGATTATTATAGGCTGGGTAGAGACACGACAGAGACCTCCACTTGATCCCGACTACCCTGCTGGATATCAGAAGACCCGATCATCGGGATTGAGGACCAGACCCTGGCACCGCACATCACTACCCCTTAGTTGCCGACACTGCTAGGTTACCGTCGAGTGCCGAGGGTGATACCTCGTTAGCACTTCTGATGTTAACCTTGTAGGTTAGTTACTCGGCCGTGGTAAGCGAGGGTGATTCCTCCTACACCACCCCCGATAACGACATCGTCGCGCAACCTCTCAAGTGTGGACCTCGAGGGTGATTCCTCCTTCGTTCACCTTGATGATAACATCGAGCGGGAATTCCATCGAGGGTGATTCCTCAGGGTTCCCTTCGGTGTCCGACACACAGTTACCTTGGATATTATGACTTGACTATGAACCACAATACTAAAGACGGGTCGGCCCTGAGGGGTACCCGCGCGAGCTTAACGCGAAGTGATGTGGAGTCGGGTTGACCTGGATGGTGCCCGCGAGATAACTACGAGGCGTGGCCGGGCATTCTTAGCCCTTGCCGCAAGTCCTCGAGACGGGGCGACGGGGTCACATCGATCGTGAGTCTCTGCTCGTTTCCGCGCGCTCCTAATCCACTACGGTTTTGGATATTTGATCCGAGGGGCCTCTGGCCCGATAGCACTAACCATCACGTGGGCATAGTATGGGCGTTCTGCGTCGTACACATCAGCCGAAGCTTGTTTGACGTCAGTAAGGAGCGGCGCACGCCGAGTTGGACTGGTAACGCAACCGCGCTTGTATAAGGGGTTGCTAGGTCTGCTCTCGGTGGCCCCGTAACGTGCAGGAGTTCCCGGGGCGATGGCCCAAGACCCCTGGGGGCATAGGTTTAGTCCGGCGTGCTGACCTCTCTTATAAGCCTAGGTCGGGTTGCGGCGTGTTGCTTAGCCGAGGCCGGGCATGACCCAGAAAAGTGTGTCCGGCCAGATTTAAGTGAGCGTGGTGGGTAAGTTGGTGCACCCCTGCAGGGAAGAAACTTCTATCGATAGCCTGTCCTACGGTAACGGACACTCGGAGTTGTATCCCGATCGGTACAACTAGAACATGTGATGAGAATTGGATAGTACGGCTCTGGGATTGCTTTCTCGCAGGGAGTCGAGAAAGGATCTCAGGTCGAGGTTGATGATATTACTACTACTACTTTACATTATGTTCATCTGCTCTCTCCTGATGCTGCAAGACTGTCGAAGATTGTTGAAGATGCTAGTCTTCGATAGGACTAGGCTTTCCCCCTCTACTCTGGCATTTCTGCAGCCCAGTCCACATATACAGCCATTCCTTTGACAATGATGCATATGTAGTGTAGATCCTTGCTTGCTGAGTACTTCGGATGAGTACTCACGTTTGCTTTATTTTCTTTTTCCCCATTTTCCATTTGATGCCACCAGACGACGGAGCCCCTGAGCCAGAAGCCCCAGCCGACGACCAGTACTACTACCCGCCTGGCGAGTACTACTACTACGAGGAGCCGTTCGACGACCAGGAGTAGGATCGGAGGGTCCAGGGCAGGAGGCCTACGCCTTTCGATCGTAGTATTTTATTTTACCCCGCCTCTGTGAAGGCCTAATTCTCTCTATGTAATATATCTTTACCCAGATATCTAATGCTTCCGCTGACGCTTGTATGCCATCGAGCTATGTATTCGAGCCCTCGAGGCCCTGGCTTGTAATATTAAGCTTGTATGACTTTATTTTATGTTTTAGAGTTGTGTTGTGATATCTTCAAGTGAGTCCTTAGGCTTGATCGTGCGCATTTGCGTGTATGATTAGTGCACGATTAAGCCGGGGTCGTCACATCTAGCCTTCCCCAAGTTGCTTTCCACTCAAATCATCTTTCCACCAAATCCAAATCTGTGAGAGAGAGTTGAGTGTTGGGGAGACTATCATTTGAAGCACAAGAGCAAGGAGTTCATCATCTACACACCATCTATTACCTTTTGGAGAGTGGTGTCTCCTAGATTGGTTAGGTGTCACTTGGGAGCCTCCGTCAAGATTGTGGAGTTGAACCAAGGAGTTTGTACGGGCAAGGAGATCACCTACTTTGTGAAGATCTACCCTAGTGAGGCAAGTCCTTCGTGGGCGATGGCCATGGTGGGATAGACAAGGTTGCTTCTTCGTGGACCCTTTGTGGGTGGAGCCCTCCGTGGACTCGCGCAACCATTACCCTTCATGGGTTGAAGTCTCCACCAACGTGGATGTACGATAGCACCACCTATCGGAACCACGCCAAAAATCTCCGTGTCTCCAATTGCGTTTGTACACTCCAATCCCATCCCTTTACATTCTTGCAAGTTGCATGCTTTACTTTTCGCTACTCATATACTCTTGCCATGCTTGCTTGATATGTATTGTGAATGCTTAAACTTGTGCTAAAACTCCACCTTAACTTGAAGAAATTAAAATTTGCCACCTTTGTTTGTTGAGGGTCTAATCACCCCCCCCCTCTAGACACCTCTTCTTGATCCTTTCACCTCGGGGCAGCTCGGGGAGGCGACGGCGTCGAGGGCAGCAGCAGCAGCCCGGCGGCGTCGTCGAGAGAAGAATGGCGGGTGGGGCGGAATTTCCTATGTCTTGGGTTATATAGCAACCACCTTTGGTCCCGGTTCATGGCACCAACCGGGACCAATGCCCCCCTTTAGTCCCCGTTGGTGCCACAAACCGGGACCAAAGGTCTCTTTTCGTCAGCCCAAAGGGCGGGAAGCAGAGACCTTTGGTCCCGGTTGGTGGCACGAACCGGGACGAAAGGTGGGTATTGGTCCCGGTTCGTTCCACCAACCGGGACCAAAGGTGGCTATTGGTCCCGGTTGGTGCCACCAACCGGGACGAAAGGGGGGTGCTGCCCGGGGCCAAAAGTTTAGTCCCACCTCGCTAGCTGAGAGGGCTCGAGAGTGGTTTATAAGCGCTGCTGCGCCAACCCTCTCAAGCTCCTCTCAACTGCAGGCTTACGGGCCTAATCGCACACTCCTCTGCCTGTGGGCCTATTGGGCCTGCTGCGGGCCTGAATCCTGGCCCAACTAGCTGGTTGGGTTTCTAGTCGTATTCAGGCCGTGGTGGCCGAGTAGGTGGCATTTTTTTTTTTAAAATTCGAGTTTTTTTGTTTTCTTTTTTGCTTTATTTATTTTCTTTTGTTTCTACTTACAGTTAAATACAGTTTTTTAGTGATTCTTTTTGCTTTTAGGTCACAAAAATTATAAACTTTCTGTTAGTGCCATTAGTTTTCAAATTTGAATAGTTTAAATTTGAATTCTTTAAAATTGGTGTGAATCACTAGTTTGTGAATAACTTTACTATAAAAATAGATGTTTCAGTGATTCTTTTTCCTGCTATTTAATATTACTGTGTTTTATCATTATATTCAATTTGGTAATTTTTAGGTTATTTTAAATGTTTGTTTTAATCAAAAACAGATTTGTTATTTTAGTTTGCTATTAAAGTTTCTAACAAAAAAATTTCTTTATGAAAATTCTTTTTGCTATTAATGTTTTGAACAAAAAATACTTTGATAATTTTAGTTGCATAAATTTTATATGATTTTAGTTTCAAAAATACTAGACATTTATAAAAGCTTTTTAGTTGATTCCTTTTGCTATTAGAGTTTTATAAAAGCTTTTTAGTTGATTCTTTTTGCTATTGAAGAATATTATAGTTTTGTTTTAGTTGATCATAATAGAATATTTTAATTGATTATTTTTAGTTCATTCATTTTTGCTATTAGAGTTTCATAAAAGTTTTCTAGTTCATTCTTTTTGCTATTAGTTCATTCTTTGAGCTAAATGACCCTGAAATTGAAAAGCACTTCAAATGAACTCTGAAAAGGTTGAAAGTTGGCATGGTATCATCATTTCACCCACATAGCATGTTCTAAAAAGTTGAGAGGGTTACGGCAAAAACTGGATGCACTTCGTGTACAAAATGGACAATCTCTTTCGAAGTATCAAGGTTTCGGACGAAACCTCATCTGTTACAAAGGGATTTCATTTTTTGAACTTATTTGTACTCCAGACTTTTTGTGTGTTCAAAATGCATCATTCAAAGCCACGTCATCAATTTTCAACCATTTCTGACTTCATTTGGTATTTTTCATGCATTTACTGATTTTTTTTTAGCTAAATGGCCCTGAAATTGAAAAGCACTACAAATGAAGTCTGAAAAGGTTGAAAGTTGGCATGGTATCATCATTTCACCCACATAGCATGTGCTAAAAAGTTGAGAGGGTTATGGCAAAAGCTGGATGCACTTCGTGTACAAAATGGACAATCTCTTTCGAAGTATCAGGGTTTCGGATGAAAACTCATATGTTACAAAAGGCATCATCATAATAGTTGTGGAGAGAAAGTCTTCACTTTTTCTTCACTTGTGTCCTTTGCTTATTGCGCCGTAACCGTGGATAATCTTCATCGTT
The DNA here is from genome assembly GCA_011799875.1 of Thinopyrum elongatum. Taxonomy (NCBI): domain Eukaryota; kingdom Viridiplantae; phylum Streptophyta; class Magnoliopsida; order Poales; family Poaceae; genus Thinopyrum; species Thinopyrum elongatum. The sequence goes on along the minus strand of CM022302.1, from coordinate 74,127,722 downwards.
TAATGGGGTGCTTGGGTCAGCCTTGACTTTGAAGGGAGGAATTTCATGAAACTTTTCATAATCTTCAGACATGTCTGTCTTGCCCTCCACTCCCACGATGTCTCTTTTTCCTGAAATAACTATGTGGCGCTTTGGCTCATCGTATGATGTATTCGCTTCCTTATCTTTTCTTTTTCTCGGTTTGGTAGACATGTCCTTCACATAGAAAACCTGCGCCACATCATTGGCTAGGACGAATGGTTCGTCTGTGTACCCAAGATTGTTCAGATCCACTGTTGTCATTCCGTACTGTGGGTCTACCTGTACCCCGCCTCCTGACAGATTGACCCATTTGCACTGAAACAAAGGGACCTTAAAATCCTGTCCATAGTCAAGTTCCCTTATGTCCACTATGTAACCATAATATGTGTCCTTTCCCCTCTTGGTTGCTGCATCAAAGCGGACACCGCTGTTTTGGTTGGTGCTCTTTTGATCTTGGGCGATCGTGTAAAAGGTATTCCCATTTATCTCGTACCCTTTGTAACTCAATACAGTCAAAGATGGTCCCCTAGCCAACGAGTACAGCTCATCAGAAACAGTGTTGTCACCCATGAGACGTGTTTGCAACCAACTACCGAAAGTCCTGATGTGTTCACATGTAATCCAGTCGTCACACTGCTCCGGGTGTTTGGAGGGCAGAATATTCTTGCGTTCATTGACATACGGGGTCACCAAGGTAGAATTTTGTAGAACTGTGTAGTGTGCTTGAGACCAAGAATACCCGTCCCTACATATTATTGAGTCCGCTCCTAGCGTGCCTTTTCCAGTCAGTCTCCCCTCATACCACGATTGAGGGAGACCAATCTTCTTAAGGTCAGGAATGAAGTCAACACAAAACCCAATGACCTCCTATGTTTGATGGCCCGTGGAGATGCTTCCTTCTGGCCTAGCACGGTTACGAACACATTTCTTTAAGACTCCCATGAACCTCTCAAAGGGGAACATATTGTATAGAAATATAGGGCCCAGAATGGCAATCTCGTCGACTAGATGAACTAGGACGTGCGTCATGATATTGAAGAAGGATGGTGGGAACACCAGCTCGAAACTGACAAGACATTGCGCCAAATCACTCCTTAACCTTGGTAGGATTTCTGGATCGATCACCTTCTGAGAGATTGCATTGAGGAATGCACATAGCTTCACAATGGCTAGTCGAACATTTTCCGGTAGAAGCCCCCTCAATGCAACTGGAAGCAGTTGCGTCATAATCACGTGGCAGTCATGAGACTTTAGGTTCTGGAACTTTTTCTCTGGCATATTTATTATTCCCTTTATATTCGAAGAGAAGCCAGACGGGACCTTCATACTGAGCAGGCATTCAAAGAAGATTTCCTTCTCTTCTTTGGTAAGAGCGTAGCTGGCAGGACCTTCATACTGCTTTGGAGGCATGCCGTCTTTTTCGCGCACACGTTGCTGGTCCTTCCGTGCCTCCGGTGTATCTTTTGTCTTCCCATACACGCCCAAGAAGCCTAGCAGGTTCACGCAAAGATTCTTCGTCACGTGCATCACGTCGATTGCAGAGCGAACCTCTAGGTCTTTCCAACAGGGTAGGGCATAAAAAATATAGATTTCTTCTTCCACATGGGTGCGCGTCCCTCAGCATCATTCAGAACAGATAGTCCGCCGGGACCCTTTCCAAAGATTACTTGTAAATCATTGACCATAGCAAGTATGTGATCACCAGTACGGACGGTGGGCTTCTTCCGGTGATCTGCCTCGCCTTTGAAATGCTTTCCTTTCTTTCGACATTGATGGTTGGTCGGAAGAAATCAACGATGCCCCAGGTACACATTCTTCCTGCATTTGTCCAAATATATACTTTTGGTGTCATCTAAACAATGCGTGCATGCGTGGTATCCCTTGTTTGTCTGTCCTGAAAGGTTACTGAGAGCAGGCCGATCATTGATGGTTACAAACAACAACGCATGTAGGTCAAATTCCTGCTCGTCGTGCTCATCCCACACACGTACACCTTTTCCATTCCACAGCTGTAAAAGTTCTTCAACTAATGGCCTTAGGTACACATCAATGTCGTTGCCGGGTTGCTTAGGGCCTTGGATGAGAACTGGCATCATAATGAACTTCCGCTTCATGCACAGCCAAGGAGGAAGGTTTTAGATACATAGAGTCACGGGCCAGGTGCTATGATTGCTGCTCTGCTCCCCAAAAGGATTAATGCCATCCGCGCTTAAACCAAACCATACGTTCCTTGCGTCACCTGCAAAGTCCCCCCACTTTCTCTCGATTTTTCTCCACTGCGACCCTTTAGCGGGTGCTCTCAACTTCCCGTCTTTCTTACGGTCCTCTTTGTGCCATCGCATCAACCTGGCTTGCTCTTTGTTTCTGAACAGACGTTTCAACCGTGGTATTATAGCAGCATTCCACATCACCTTGGCAGGAACCCTCTTCCTAGGGCACTCGCCGTCAACATCACCAGGGTCATCTCATCTGATCTTATACCGCAATGCACCGCATACCAGGCATGTGTTCAAATCCTCGTACGCACCACGGTAGAGGATGCAGTCATTAGGGCATGCATGTATCTTCTGCACCTCCAATCCTAGAGGGCATAGAACCTTCTTTGCTCCGTACGTACTTTCAGGCAATTCGTTATCCTTTGGAAGCTTCTTCTTTAATATTTTCAGTAGCTTCTCAAATTCGTTGTCAGATACACCATTGTCTGCCTTCCATTGCAGCAATTCCAGTGTGGTACCGAGCTTTGTGCTGCCATCTTCGCAATTGGGGTACAACCCTTTTTTGTGATCCTCTAACATGCGATTGAACTTCAACTTCTCCTTTTCACTTTCGCATTGTCTCTTTGCATCAATAATAACCCGGCGAAGATCATCAACGGGCACATCGTTTGGTTCCTCTTGATCTTCAGCTTCCCCCGTTGTAGCATCACCATATTCAGGGGGCACATAGTTGTCATCATCCTCTTCTTCTTCGTTGTCTTCCATCATAACCCCTCTTTCTCCGTGCTTGGTCCAAACATTATAGTGTGGCATGAAACCCTTCTCAAGCAGCTGTATGTGAAGGGTTTTCGAGTCAGAGTAAGCCTTTGTATTCTCACAGATAGGGCATGGACAACACATAAAACCATTCTGCTTGTTTGCCTCAGCCACTTCGAGAAAATTATGCATGCCCGTAATGTACTCGGAGGTGCGTCTGTCACCGTACATCCATTGCCGGTTCATCGGCGTGCATTATATATAATTATGTGTGTCAAAAACCATTATGGAACATCATGAATAGAGAAGTGACCAAATTAATAGAAGTTCATCATCACATTAAAACCAAAGTACAGTAGTGATCAAATGTTATTACTGAAAAAATAAATAAATAAAGTTCATACATAGTTCTCATTGAACAACATATAGCTCTCTAGAGCATCTAATTAAAACATACATTGAAACTATGTTAACCATTTCAATGCAACAACAAATGCGATCATAATCGCAACTAAGGTAACCATTGATCCAACAGCATAATGATACCAAGCCTCAGTATGAATGGCATATTTTTTAATCTTTCTATTCTTCAAGCGCATTTTATCCATCTTGATCTTGTGATCATCGACGATATCCGCAACATGCAACTCCAATTCCATCTTCTCGTCCTCAATTCTTTTCAATTTTTTCTTCAAGTAATTGTTTTCTTTTTCAACTAAATTTAACGTCTCGATAAGAGGGTCGGTTGGAATTTCCGGTTCACATACCTCCTAGATAAAAACATCTATGTCATGTTGGTCGGCATAATTGTCATAAACACTAAATGAAACGAATAGTTATAAAAGTTAATATATACCACATCCGAATCATAGACAGTACGAGGGCCGACGGGGGTGGATACCAAAACCATCGCACTATATAATAACAAATAATAATAAAAGTAAGAAAATTATACAAGTATCTACCTAAATCATACAAGTAAGAATTTTTTTTTCTTTTAGAAAAAAGATAAGAACAAGAGGCTCACCACGGTGGTGCCGGCGACGAGATCGGCGCGGGCGATCGACGGCAGTGAGGACGGGGACAGGACAGGATGGACCGCCAAACCTAGACAAATCTTGAGGAAAATGGAGCTTGGACAAGGAGCTTCGAGAGGAGAAAGCTTAAGTGTGGCTCGGGCATTTCATCGAACACCTCATGTGCATAGGAGGTGAGCTAGAGCAACACAAAGCTCTCCCACGGCCGGCCAAAAAAATAGAGCAGTCGCTCTGCTCGCGGGCAGGGGCAGGGGTATATATAGGCCTCTCTTTAGTCCCGGTTGGTGGCTAAAACCGGGACTAAAGGACTACATTTGGTCCCGGTTCTAAGCACTAACCGGGACTAAAGGTTGTGGGCCAGGAGCGAGGCCCATTGGTCCCGGTTTGTGTCTAGAACTGGGACCAAAGGGGTCAGATGAACCAGGACCAATGGCCCCCGAGGCCCAGCCGGCGCCCTGGCCTCATGAACCGGGACCGATGCCCCCTTTGGTCCCGGTTCGTGAGTGAACCGGGATTAATGACCTTATCCTGGCCTCAACCAAAGCCCTGTTTTCTACTAGTGTTCACATTTTATTCATGGTGCTTTCCGTAAAATGCTTGCTAAATATGATGTTAACCATAGAATTGCATCTCCATATCATCCTCAGTCTAGTGTTCAAGTAGAATTGAGCAATAGAGAGATTAAATTAATTTTGCAAAAGACTGTTAATAGATCTAGAAAGAATTGGTCTAAGAAACTTGATGATGCATTATGGGCTTATAGAACTGCTTATAAAAACCCAATGGTTATGTCTCCATATAAAATGGTTTATGGAAAGGCTTATCACTTACCTCTTGAACTAGAACACAAAACTTATTGGGCAATCAAAGAGCTCAACTATGATTTCAAACTTGCCGGTGAGAAGAGGCTATTTGACATAAGCTCGCTTGATGAATGGAGAACCCAAGCCTTTGAGAATGCCAAGTTGTTTAAAGAAAAAGTTAAAAGATTGCATGACAAAAGGATACAAAAGCGTGAGTTTAATGTAGGTGACCATGTTTTGCTATACAACTCTCGTTTAAGATTTTTTGCAGGAAAGCTTCTCTCTAAATGGGAAGGTCCTAACATTATCGAGGAGGTCTATCGTTCCAGTGCCATAAAAATCAACAACGCCGAAGGCACAAATCCGAAGGTGGTAAACGGTCAAAGAATCAAACATTATATCTCAGGTAATCCCATAAATGTTGAGACCAATATAATTGACACCGTAACACCGGAGGAGTACATAAGGGACACTTTCCAGAACATTTTAGACTCCAAAAAGGAATAGGTATGTGGTACGGTAAGTAAACCGACTGCAAAACGTTTCCAATGATAATTTTTCTCTGTTTTGGAATATTTAAAAAAATAGGAAAATTAAAAGTAGTCCGAAAGTTGCACGAGGAGACCACAAGGGTGGAGGGCGCGCCCTACCCCCTGAGTGCGCCCCCCTGCCTTGTGGCCACCTCGTGTGCCCTCCGGACTCCGTTTCCTTGCACAATACTTCTTTTAGTCGGTAAAAATTCATTATATAATGTCCCGAAGATTTTGACCACCGTACCACGGCAATATCTCCTGTTCTTGTTTCGAGCTGTTTTTCTGACAGATCCAAATCGCCATGACGTCTCCAAGCGCCCCCAAGGACAAATTTTTCGAGAAGGTCATCAACCCTTATGTCACGGAGGTGCTGCAACACCCTCAAACCATTGAGCTACGTGAGGGGGTGCTGCACATCTGTGATACCGAAGGGTCTAAGAAGACCGGAAGCGTGGAGACAAGGCTCGAAGCAGTGGAGCAGCAAGTCATCAAGTGCCAAGGGATGGTGGAACACGGACTCAACGCCAACCATATGATGATCACTGAATTTACTAGTGGTCACAAGCTGGATGCCGAGAACATTGGGGAGGCCATCTTCAAGCTTCATGAGAAAATCGAGCATCTCCAAGCCCAGATCTATGATCTGCAGAACCAAAACTGTGAGTATGAATATAGATTTAAGAGTATGATTTTGGCTGCAGATTTGAGGATCCCGGAGACTCGTTCATCTTTTTATGATGGTGAACCTATGCCTTGGAAGATGGAGGATAAAATTTCGTCATCAACAACTCCATCATCACCGCCTCCAAAGAAAGAAACATAAATACATGGGTATGGGCACTCCCCTTGGCAACTGCCAAGCTTGGGGGAGGTGCCCCGGTATCGTATCACCATCACACCTTCACTTTTATCGTTTTTCTTAGTTCGATCCTTTTAATTATATCTTGATCTAGTAGAATAAAGTTTTAGTATGATCTAGCTTTGAGTTTTGTTTTGATATTTATCTATGTAATCGAGTCTGTGAGCTATATAATAAAGAGTAGTTTTGAGTTGAGGGCTTTACTTTCTTGCTATGATCTTGAGGGAATAAAATAAAATAAAGAAATAAAAAGGAAATAAAGAGATCATATATTGATCTTATGGAGAGTAATGACTTCACATATAAAGAGTATGATGAATAAAATCAGTTGGAAGTTGACAAACATAGTTTTGGTCATTGTTGCAATTAATAGGAAGTAATAAAGAAAGAGAGGTTTCACATACAAATATACTATCTTGGACATCTTTTGTGATTGTGAGCACTCATTAAAATTTGACATGCTAAAAAGTTGATGTTGGACAAGGAAGACAACATAATGAGTTATGTTTTCCTATATCCGAATAGAAGTTATATTGTCATGGGTCCTCCAACATGTTGAGCTTGCTTTTCTCTCTTATGGTAGCCAAATTCTTTGCACCAAGTAGAGATACTACTTGTGCATCCAAACATCCCTAAACCCAGTTTTGCCATGAGAGTCCACCATACCTACCTATGGATTGAGTAAGATCCTTCAAGTAAGTTGTCATCGGTGCAAGCAATAAAAATTGCTCTCTAAATATGTATGATCTATTAGTGTGAAGAAAATAAGCTTTATACGAACTTGTGATATGGAAGAAATAAAAGAGACGGACTGCATAATAAAGTTCTTTATCACAAGTGGCAATATAAAGTGACGTTCTTTTGCATAAAGATTTTGTGCATCCAACCATAAAAGCGCATGACAACCTCTGCTTCCCTCTGCGAAGGGCCTATCTTTTACTTTTATCTTCTACCCTTATACAAGAGTCATGGTGATCTTCACCTTTCCTTTTTACACTTTTTTTCCTTTTTGCAAGCACTATGTGTTGGAGAAAGATCCAAATATATATATCCACTCGGATGTAGGTCATCATAAAGTATTATTGTTGACATTACCCTTTAGGTAAAAGGTTGGGAGGCAAAACTATAAGCCCCTATCTTTCTCTGTGTCAGACTGAAGCTTTGAACCCATAAGTATCGCGTGAGTGTTAGCAATTGTGAAAGACTAAATGATAGTTGAGTATGTGGACTTGCTGAAAAGCTCTTAAATTGACTCTTTCCGATGTTATGATAAATTGCAATTGCTTCAATGATTGAGATCATAGTTTGTTGGTTTTCAATGAAGTTCTTGATTCATACTTTACCTTGTGAATGAATTGTTACTTTGGCATAAGAAATTATATGACAATATATGTTGCTGCTCTAAAGATGATCATGATGCCCTCATGTCCGTATTTTATTTTATCGACACCTCTATCTCTAAACATGTGGACATATTTTTCGATTTCGGCTTTTGCTTGAGGACAAGTGAGGTGTAAGCTTGGGGGAGTTGATACGTCCATTTTGCATCATGCTTTTATGTTGATATTTATTGCATTATGGGCTGTTATTACACATTATGGCACAATACTTATACCTTTTCTCTCTTATTTTACAAGGTTTACATGAAGAGGGAGAATGCCGGCAGCTGGAATTCTAGGCTGGAAAAGGAGCAAATATTAGAGACCTATTCTGCACAACTCCAAAAGTCCTGAAACTTCACGGAGAGTCATTTTTGAATTAATAAAAAATATTGGGCGAAGAAAGCACCAGAGGGGGGCCACCAGCCATCCACAAGGGTGGAGGGCGCGCCCTACCCCCATTGGCGCGCCCCCTGCCTTGTGGGCCACCTGGCAGGCCCCCGATGCCCATCTTCTGCTATATGGTGTGTTTTGACCTAGAAAAAATCAAGAAGAAGCTTTCGGGATGAAGCGTCGCCGTCTTGAGGCAGAACCTGGGCAAAACCAATCTAGGGCTCCGACGAAGCTGTTCTGCCGGGGAAACTTCCCTCCGGGAGGGGGAAATCGAAGCCATCGTCATCACCATCGATCCTCTCATTGAGAGGGGGTCAATCTCCATCAACATCTTCACCAGCACCATATCCTCTCAAACCCTAGTTCATCTCTTGTATCCGATCTTTGTCTCAAAACCTCAGATTGGTACCTGTGGGTTGCTAGTAGTGTTGATTACTCCTTGTAGTTGATGCTAGTTGGTTTATTCGGTGGAAGATCATATGTTCAGATCCTTAGTGATAATTAATACTCCTCTGATTATGAACATGAATATGCTTTGTGAGTAGTTACGTTTGTTCCTGAGGACATGGGAGAAGTCTTGTTATAAGTAATCATGTGAATTTGGTATTCGTTCGGTATTTTGATGAGATGTATGTTGTCTTTCCTCTAATGGTGTTATGTGAACGTTGACTACATGACACTTCACCATGATTTGGGCCTAGGGGAAGGCATTGGGAAGTAATAAGTAGATGATGGGTTGCTACAGTGACAGCAGCTTAAACCCTAGTTTATGCGTTGCTTCGTAAGGGGCTGATTTGGATCCATATGTTTCATGCTATGGTTAGATTTATCTTAATTCTTCTTTCGTAGTTGTGGATGCTTGTGAGAGGGGTTAATCATAAGTGGGAGGCTTGTCCAAGGAAGGGAAGCACCCAAGCACCGGTCCACCCACATATCAAATTATCAAAGTAACGAACGCGAATCATATGAGCATGATGAAAACTAACGTGACAACAATTCCCATGTGTCCTCGGGAGCGCTTTGCTTTATATAAGAGTTCGTCCAGGCTTGTCCTTTGCTACAAAAAGGATTGGGCCACCTTGCTGCACCTTAGTTACTTTTGTTACTTGTTACCCGTTACGAATTATCTTATCATACAACTATCTATTACCGATAATTTCAGTGCTTGCAGATAATACCTTGCTGAAAACCACTTGTCATTTCCTTCTGCTCCTCGCTGGGTTCGACACTCTTACTTATTGAAAGGACTACGATAGATCCCCTATACTTGTGGGTCATCAGGCGGCGGCTCCGTCTCGCGAAACATGATAATTCTTTCTCCCTAATTTTTACAACCCACCTGGGCGCGCCAGGAGGGGGGCACGCCATGGTGGGTTGTGCCCACCCAGGGCCCCCTCTTGTGGTTCTTGGCTCCAGTAATTCTCTTTTGTTATATTAAAATTCCTCCCAAAGTTTCGTTCCAATCCGAGAACTTTTATTTCTGCACAAAAACAACACCATGGTAGTTCTGCTGAAAACAGTGCCAGTCCGAGTTACTTTCATTCAAATCATGCAAATTAGAGTCCAAAACAAGAGAAAAAGAGTTAGGAAAAGTAGATACGACGGAGACGCATCACAATCCCTCTCGGGTAAAAGATAGATTGGTTTGTATGATTTTGGGATAAATAGATGTCACAATAAAACAAAATAAAATAAATAAAGAAAAAGTGCAGCAAAGTATTTTTGGGTTTTTAGAATAAAAGATCTGAAAACAAAAGCAAATAAAAATATATCTCAAAGCAAATATGATAAAGAATAGACCCGGGGGCCGTAGATTTCACTAGTGGCTCCACACACTGACCGCTATCCAGCATGCATCTAGTGTATTAAGTTCATGGAGAAATGGATAATGCAATAAGAACGATGACATGATGTAGACAAGATCTATTCATGTAGGAATAGCCCCATCTTGCTATCCTTAATAGCAACGATCAATACGTGTCTTGCTGCCCCTTCTATCACTGGGAAAGAACACCGCATGACCGAACCCATCACAAAGCACCTCTTCCAATGGCAAGAAAAATCGATCTAGTCAGCCTAACTAAACCAAAGATTTGAAGAAGAAATACGAGGCTATAAGTAATGATGCATATAAGAGATCAAAGAAACTCAAATAACTTTCATGGATAAATAGATCTGATTATAAACTTAAAGTTCATCGGATCCCAACAAACACACCGCAAAAAGAGTTACATCAAACAGATCTCCAAGAGACCATTGTATTGAGAATCAAAAGAGAGAGAGGAAGCCATCTAGCTACTAACTACGGACCTGTAGTGAAGGAAATATGCCCTAGAGGCAACAATAAAGTTGTTATTTTATATTTCCTTATTCATGATAAATGTTTATTCTTCATGCTAGAATTGTATGGATCGGAAACTTAAATACATGTGTGAATACATAAAGAAATACTGTGTCCCTAGTAAGCCTCTACTAGACTAGCTCGTTGATCAAAGATGGTTAAGGTTTCCTAACCATAGACATGTGTTGTCATTTGATAATGGGATCACATCATTAGGAGAATGATGTGATGGACAAGACCCATCTGTTAGCTTAGCATATTGATCGTTCAGTTTATTGCTATTGCTTTCTTAATGTCAAATACATATTCCTTCGACTATGAGATTATGCAACTCCCAGATACCGGAGGAATGCCTTGTGTGCTATCAAACATCACAACGTAACTGGGTGATCATAAAGATGCTCTACAGGTATCTCCGAAGGTGTTTGTTGAGTTGGCATAGACCGAGATTAGGATTTGTCACTCCATGTATCGGAGAGGTATCTCTGGGCCCTTTCGATAATACACATCATAAGAAGCCTTGCAAGCAAAGTGACTAAGGAGTTAGTTGCAAGATGATGTATTACGGGACGAGTAAAGAGACTTGCCGGTAACGAGATTGAACTAGGTATGAAGATACCGACGATCGAATCTCGGGCAAGTAACATACCGATGGACAAAGGTAATTACGTATGTTGTCATAAGGTTCGACCGATAAAGATCTTCGTAGAATATGTAGGAGCCAATATGGGCATCCAGGTTCCGCTACTGGTTATTGACGTTCGTTGACGATATAGTGTTATATGAGTTATATGATTTGGTGACTGAATGTTGTTTGGAGTCTCGGATGAGATCACAGACATGACGAGGAGCTCCGGAATGGTCCGGAGATAAAGATTGATATATAGGACGATGATATTCGGACACCGGAAAAGTTTCGGAGTGCACCGGGTAGTCATCGGGTCACCGAAAGGGGTTCCTGACATCCCCGGTAGGTGTGTGGGCCTAATGGGCCAAGGGGGGAACAAACCAGCCCACAAGGGGGCTGGCGCGCCCCTCTCCCTGGCCGCTGGCCCTAGGGAAGGAAAGGGGGAAGGGCTAGCCCCTCCTGCCTTCCCCTCCACATGGGAGAAAGGAAAGGGGGGGGGGGGCGCCTCCCTCCCCTGCCTTTCCCCGCTCACCTAGAAAGGAAAGGGGGGGGGGGCGGCTTGGGGGAGGACCCCAAGTAGGATTCGGCCTACTTGGGGGGCTCCTTGGCTGCTCCTCCCTCCCCCCACCTATATATATGTTGGAGGGAGGCGCCACACATAACGACAACAATTGCTTAGCCGTGTGCGGTGCCCCCCTCCACAGTTTAGTCCCTCGGTCATATTTTCGTAGTGCTTAGGCGAAGCCCTGCGGAGATCACATCACCATCACCGTCACCACGCTATCGTGCTGCCGGAACTCATCAACTACTTCGCCATCTTGCTGGATCAAGAAGGCGAGGATGCCACCGAGCTGAACGTGTGCTGAACATGGAGGTGCCGTACGTTCGGTACTCGATCGGTTGGAGCGCGAAGAAGTTCGACTACATCAACCACGTTAACAAATGCTTTTGCTTACGGTCTACGAGGGTATGTAGACACACTCTCCCCTCTTGTTGCTATGCATCTCCTTGATAGATCTTGCATGTGCGTAGAAACTTTTTTGTTTTCCATGCAACGTTTCCCAACAGTGGCATCCGAGCCAGGTCTATGCGTAGATGATATGCACGAGTGGAACACAAAGAGTTGTGGGTGGTGATAGTCATACTGCTTACCACCAACGTCTTATTTTGATTGAACGGTATTGTGGGATGAAGTGGCCCGGACCAACCTTACATGTCCACGCACATGAGACCAGTTCCATCGACTGACATGCAACTAGTTTTGCATAAAGGTGGCTGGCGGGTGTCTGTTTCTCCTACTTTAGTTGAATCAAATTTGTCTATGGCCAGCCCTTGAAGAAGGTTAAAACAACAAACTTGATGAATCACCGTTGTGGTTTTTGCGTAGGTAAGAACGGTTCTTGCTAGAAGCCTATAGCAGCCACGTAAAACTTGCAACAACAAAGTAGAGGACGTCTAACTTGTTTTTGCAGGGCATGTTGTGATGTGATATGGTCAAGATATGATGTGATATATGTTGATGTATGAGATGATCATGTTTTGTAATATCAACAACCGGTAGGAGCCTTATGGTTGTCTCTTTATTGTATGAAATGCAAGCGCCATGTAATTGCTTTACTTTATCGCTATGCGTTAGCAATAGTTGTAGAAGCAATAGTTGGCAAGATGACCCTGATGCAACGATGGAGATCAAGGTGTCGAGCCGGTGAAGATGGAGATCATGACGATGCTTTGCAGATGGAGATCAAAAGCACAAGATGATGATGGCCATATCATGTCACATATTTTGATTGCATGTGATGTTTATCCTTTATGCATCTTATTTTGCTTAGAACGGCGGTAGCATTATAAGATGATCCCTTCACTAAATTTCAAGATAAAAGTGTTCTCCCCGAGTATGCACCGTTGCCAAAGTTCATCGTTTTGAAGCACCTCGTGATGATCGGGTGTGATAGACTCTACGTTCACATACAATGGGTGTAAGACAGTTTTGCACATGCAGAATACTTTGGTTAAACTTGACGAGCCTAGCACATACAGACATGGTCTCGGAACACTGGAGACCGAAAGGTCGAACGTGGGTCATATAGTAGATATGATCAACATAGAGATGTTCACCATTGATGACTACCCCATCTCACGTGATGATCGGACATGGGTTAGTTGATTTGGATCATGTATCACTTAGATAACCCGAGGGATGTTTATTTAAGTGGGAGTTCATTAGTAATTTGATTAATTGAACTTAATTTATCATGAACTTAGTCTTATAGTTTTGCATATCTGTGTTGTAGATTAATGGCCCGAGCTACCGTTCCCCTGAATTTTAATATGTTCCTAGAGAAAGCTAAGTTGAAAGAGGATGGTAGCAACTACACGGACTGGGTCCGTAACTTGAGGATTATCCTCATTGCTGCACAGTAGAATTATGTCCTTGATGCACCGCTAGGTGACAGACCTACTACAGGAGCTGATGCAGATGTTATGAATGTCTGGCAAGCTTGATCTAATGACTACTCAATAGTTCAGTGTGTCATGCTTTACGACTTAGAACCGGGACTTCAAAGACGTTTTGAACGTCATGGAGCATATGAGATGTTCCAAGAGTTGAAGTTAATATTTCAACCAAATGCCCGAGTTGAGAGATATGAAGTCTCCAACAAGTTCTATAGCTGCAAGATGGAGGAGAACAGTTCTGTCAGTGAACACATACTCAAAATGTCTGGGTATCATAACCACTTGACTCAGCTGGGAGTTGATCTTCCAGTTGATAGTGTTATTGACAGAGTTCTTCAGTCACTGCCACCAAGCTACAAAGGCTTCATGATGAACTATAATATGCAAGGGATGAATAAAACGATTCCTGAGCTCTTCGCAATGCTTAAGGCCGCGAAGGTAGAAATCAAGAAGGAGCATCAAGTGTTGATGGTTAACAAGACCACTAGTTTCAAGAAAAAGGGCAAGGGAAAGAAAGGGAACTTCAAATAGAATGTCAAGCAAGTTGCCACTCCCGGGAAGAAGCCCAAAGCTAGACCCAAGCCTGAAACTGAGTGCTTCTACTGCAAAGGGAATGGTCACTGGAAACGGAACTGCCGCAAATACTTGGCGGATATGAAGGATGGCAAAGTGAACAAAGTATATTTGATATACATGTTATTGATGTGTACCTTACTAATGCTCGTAGCAGCGCCTGGGTATTTGATACTGGTTTGGTTGCTCATATTTGTAACTCGAAACAGGAGCTGCGGAATAAACGAAGATTGGCTAAGGATGAGGTGACGATGCACGTCGGGATTGGTTCCAAGGTCGATGTGATCGCCGTTGGCACGCTACCTCTACATCTACCTTCGGGATTAGTTTCAGACCTCAATAACTGTTATTTGGTGCCCGCGTTGAGCATGAACATTATATCTAGATCTCGTTTATTGTGAGATGATTATTCATTTAAATCGGAGAATAATTGTTATTCTATATATATGAGTAATAGCTTTGATGCTCATGCACCCTTGATGAATGGTCTATTTTTGTTGAATGACGATCGTAGTGATACACATATTCATAATATTGATGCCCAAAGATGCAAAGTTGATAATGATAGTGCAACATACTTGTGGAACTGCCGTTTAGGTCATATTGGTGTAAAGCGCATGAAGAAACTCCATGCGGATGGACTTTTGGAATCACTTGATTATGAATCATTTGATACTTGCGAACCATGCCTCATGGGCAAGATGACCAAAACTCCGTTCTCCGGAATAGTGGAGCGAGCTAATGACTTATTGGAAATTATACATACCGATGTATGCGGTCCGATGAGTGTTGAAGCACGTGACGGGTATCGTTATTTTCTGACCTTCACAAATGATTTGAGTAGGTATGGGTATATCTACTTGATGAAACACAAGTCTGAAACATTTGAAAAGTTCAAAGAATTTTAGAGTGAAGTGGAGAATTATCGCAATAAGAAAATAAAGTTTCTACGATCTGATCGCGGAGGCGAATATTTGAGTTACGAGTTTGGCCTTCATTTAAAATAATGTGGAATTGTTTCAGAACTCACGCCACCTGAAACACCACAGCGTAATGGTGTGTCCGAACGTCATAACCGTACTTTATTGGATATGGTGCGATCTATGATGTCTCTTACCGATTTACCACTATCATTTTGGGGTTATGCATTAGAGACAGCCGCATTCACGTTAAATAGGGCACCGTCTAAATCCGTTGAGACGACACCGTATGAACTGTCGTTTGGCAAGAAACCTAAGCTGTTGTTTCTGAAAGTTTGGGGATGCGATGTGATACGTCCATTTTACATCATCTTTTCCTACTATTATTTATGATGTTTTTATGCATAATAATGCTTTTTTGGAGTAATTCAAATGCCTTTTCTCTCATAATATGCAAGGTACACACAAAGAGGGAGAATTCCGGCAGCTGGAAATCTGGACCTGGAAAAGCTACGTCAAGCCACCTATTCTGCACAACTCCAAACAAGATGAAACTTTACAAAGATTTTTTATGGAATATTTGAAGAATATTGGAGCAAATAAGTACCAGAGGGGGCCCACCAGGTGGGCACAACCCACCTGGGCGCGCCAGGGAGCCCAGATGGGCCCTGGTGGGTTGTGCTCACCCAGGCCCACCTCCGGTGCCCATCTTCTGGTATATAAGTCATTTTGACCTAGAAAAAATAAGTAGAGGACTTTCGGGACGGAGCGCCGCTGTCTTGAGGCGGAACTTGGGCAGGAGCACTTTTGCCCTCCGGCGGAGCGATTCCGCCGGGGGAACTTCCCTCCCGAAGGGGGAAATCGTCGTCATCATCATCACCAACAACTCTCCCATCTTGGGGAGGGTAATCTCCATCAGCATCTTCTACAGCACCATCTCATCTCAAACCCTAGTTCATCTCTTGTGTTCAATCTTGTTACCGGAACTATAGATTGGTGCTTGTGGGTGACTAGTAGTGTTGATTACATCTTGTAGTTGATTACTATATGGTTTATTTGGTGGAAGATTATATGTTCAGATCCAATATGCTATTTAATACCCCTCTGATCTTGACCATGATTATCATTTGTGAGTAGTTACTTTTGTTCTTGAGGTCACGGGAGAAATCATGTTGCAAGTAATCATGTGAACTTGATATGTGTTCGATATTCTGATAGTATGTATGTTGTGATTCCCTTAGTGTTGTCATGTGAATGTCGACTACATGACACTTCACCATATTTGGGCCTAAGGGAATGCATTGTGGAGTAGTAAGTAGATGATGGGTTGCGAGAGTAACAGAAGCTTAAACCCCAGTTTATGCGCTATTCCGTAAGGGACCGATTGGATCCAAAAGTTTAATGCTATGGTTAGAATTTATTCTTCATACTTTTCTTGTAGTTACGGATGCTTGCGAGAGGGTTAATCATAAGTAGGAGGCTTGTTCAAGTAAGAACAGCACCTAAGCACCGGTCCACCCACATATCAAATTATCAAAGTAGCGAACACAAATCGAATCAACATGGTGAAAGTGACTAGATGAAATTCCCGTGTACCCTCAAGAATGCTTTGCTTATTATAAGAGACCGTTTTGGCCTGTCCTTTGCCTCAAAAGGATTGAGCTACCTTGCTGCACTTTTGTTACTACTATCGTTACTTGCTCGTTACAAATTATCTTGCTATCAAACTACTCTGTTACTTACAATTTCAGCACTTGCAGACATTACCTTGCTGAAAACCACTTGTCATTTCCTTCTGCTCCTCATTGGGTTCGACACTCTTACTTATCGAAAAGAGCTACAATTGATCCCCTATACTTGTGGGTCATCAAGGCTATTTTCTGGCGCCGTTGCCGGGGAGTGAAGCGCCTTTGGTAAGGAAACATTTATATAGTGTGCTGAAATTTATTGTCACTTGTTACTATGGAAAACAATCCTTTGAGGGGTTTGTTCGGGGTATCTTCACCTCGACCGGAACCACAATTAGCTACCCCTCAATGTACTGCACCTACTGAAAATATTGAATATGAAATTCCTTCGGGTATGATAGAACAACTGCTAGCTAATCCTTATGCGGGAGATGGAACCGAACGTCCTGATATGCACTTGATATATGTGGAACAAATTTGTGGATTGTTTAAGCTTGCAGGTTTACCCGGAGATGAAGTTATGAAAAAGGTTTTCCCTTTATCTTTGAAGGGAAAAAGCATTGGCATGGTATAGGCTATGCGATGATATTGGATCTTGGAATTGGAATCGATTGAAATTGGAGTTCCACCAAAAAATTATCCTATGCATCTAGTTCATCATGATCAGAATTATATATATAATTTTTGGCCTCGTGAAGGAGAAAGTATCGCTCTAGCTTGGGGGAGGCTTAAGTCAATGTTATATTCATGCCCCAACCATGAGCTCTCAAGAGAAATTATTATCCAGAACTTTTATGCTCGACTTTCTCGTGATGATCAATCCATGCTTGATACTTCTTGTATTGGTTCTTTTATGAAGAAGACTATTGAATTCCGGTGGGATCTTTTGGAAAGAATTAAATGCAACTCTGAAGATTGGGAACTCGATGAAGGTAAAGAGTCAGTTATTAAGCTTAAGTATGATTGTGTTAAATCTTTTATGAATACCGATGCTTTTCAAAAGTTTAGCACTAAATATGGACTTGACTCTGAGATAGTAGCCTCCTTTTGTGAATCATTTGCTACTCATGTTGATCTCCCTAAGGAGAAGTGGTTCGAATATCACCCACCTATTAAAGAAGAAGTTAAAGAACCGGTACCAATTAAAGAGGAAACCATAATTTATAATGTTGATCCAGTTGTTCCTACTGCTTATATTGAGAAACCACCTTTCCCTGTTAAGATAAAGGAACATGCTAAAGTTTCAATTGTGGTTAACAAAAGTTATATTAGAACACCTAAACCTGATGAACAAATTAAAGTAGAACCTAGTGTTGCTATGATTAAGGATCTCCTGGAAGAAAACGTAGATGGGCATGTTATTTACTTCTGTGAAGAAGCTGCTAGAATTGCCAAACCTGATAAAAAGGATAATCATAGACCTGTTGTTGGCATGCCTGTTGTCTCAGTTAGAATAGGAGATCACTGTTATCATGGTCTATGTGACATAGGTGCTAGTGTGAGTGTTATTCCTTATTCCTTATATCAAGAAATTATGAATGACATAGCACCCGCAGAAATAGAAGACATAGATGTTACTATTAAACTTGCTAATAGAGACACTATATCACCAATTGGGATTGTTAGAGATGTTGAAGTCTTGTGTGGGAAAATAAAATACCCTACTGATTTCCTTGTTCTTGGTTCCCCACAAGATGACTTTTGTCCCATTATCTTTGGTAGACCTTTCTTGAACACCGTTAATGCTAAAATAGATTGTGAAAAACAAACTGTCGGTGTTAGCTTTGGTGATGAGTCTCATGAGTTTAATTTTTCCAAGTTTAGTAGAAAGCTTCATGAAAAAGAATTGCCTAGTAAGGATGAAATAATTGGTCTTGCTTCTATTGTTGTGCCTCCTACTGATCCTTTAGAACAATATTTGCTAGACCATGAAAATGATTTACATATGCATGAGGGAAATGAAATAGATAAGATTTTCTTTGAACAACATCCTCTGCTTAAACACAATTTGCCTATTGAAACTCTAGGAGGTCCTCCTCCACCTAAAGGTGATCCTGTGTTTGAATTAAAACAATTTCCAGACACTTTGAAATATGCTTATCTTGATGAAAAGAAGATATATCCTGTTATTATTAGTGCTAACCTTTCAGAACATGAAGAAGAAAGATTATTGAAAGTTCTAAGGAGGCACCGAGCTGCTATTGGGTATACTCTTGATGATTTAAAGGGCATTAGTCCCACTCTATGTCAGCACAAGATTAATATGGAACCTGATGCTAAACCCGTTGTCGATCACCAACGTCAGTTAAATCCGAAAATGAAGGAAGTGGTAAGAACGGAAATCTTAAAACTTCTGGAAGCAGGTATAATCTATCCTATAGCTGATAGTAGCTGGGTAAGTCCTGTTCATTGTGTTCCTAAGAAAGGAGGTATTACTATTGTTCCTAATGATAAGAATGTACTTATTCCACAAAGAATTGTTACATGCTATAGAATGGTAATTGATTTCAGAAAATTAAATAAAGCAACTAGAAAAGATCATTACCCTCTGCCTTTTATTGATCAAATGCTAGAAAGATTATCTAAGCACACACACTTTTGCTTCCTTGATGGATATTCTGTTTTTTCACAAATACCTGTTTCTCAACCTGATCAAGAAAAGACCACTTTCACTTGTCCCTTTGGAACTTATGCTTATAGACGTATGCCTTTTGGTTTATGCAATGCACCTGCTACCTTTCAAAGATGTATGACTACTATATTCTCTGACTTTTGTGAAAAGATTGTTGAGGTTTTCATGGATGACTTCTTTGTTTATGGGAAGTCTTTTGATGATTGTTTAAGCAATCTTGATCGAGTTTTGCAGAGATGCGAGCAAACAAATCTTGTCTTGAATTGAGAGAAGTGCCACTTTATGGTTAATGAAGGTATTGTTTTGGGTCATAAAATTTCTGAAAGAGGTATTGAAGTGGATAAAGCTAAGGTTGATGCAATTGAGAAAATGCCATGTCCTAAAGATATCAAAGGTATTTGTAGTTTCCTAGGTCATGCTGGTTTCTATAGGAGATTTATCAAAGACTTTTCTAAAATTTCTAGGCCTCTTACAAATCTTTTGCAAAAGGATACTCCTTTTGTTTTTGATGATGATTGTTTAGAAGCCTTCGAAACACTCAAGAAAGCCTTAATTTCTGCACCTATTGTTCAACCACCTGATTGGAACTTGCCTTTTGAAATTATGTGTGATGCTAGTGATTATGCTGTTGGTGCTGTTCTAGGACAAAGAGTTGATAAGAAACTGAATGTTATTCATTATGCTAGTAAAACTCTAGACAGTGCACAACGAAATTATGTACTACTGAAAAAGAATTCCTAGCAGTGGTGTTTGCTTGTGACAAATTTAGATCTTACATTGTTGACTCTAAAGTTATCGTTCACACCGACCATGCTGCTATTAAATATCTTATGGAAAAGAAAGATGCTAAACCTAGACTTATTCGATGGGTTCTCTTGCTACAAGAATTTGATTTACATATCACTGATAGGAAAGGAGCTGAGAACCCCGTAGCTGATAACTTGTCTAGGCTTGAAAATGTGCTTGATGACCCACTACCTATTGATGATAGTTTTCCTAATGAGAAGTTAGCTGCAATAAATGTTTCTAATAACACTCCTTGGTATGCTGACTATGCTAATTACAATGTTGCTAAATATTTACCACCTAGCTTTACATACTAACAAAAGAAAAAAATTCTTCTATGACTTAAGACATTACTTTTGGGATGACCCACATCTTTATAAAGAAGGAGTAGATGGTATTATTAGACGTTGTGTACCTGAGCATGAACAGGGACAAATCCTACGGAAATGTCACTCCGAAGCTTATGGAGGGCATCATGCTGGAGCTAGAACTGCTCACAAGGTATTGCAATCTGGATTTTATTGGCCTACTCTCTTCAAGGATGCCCGTAAGTTTGTCTTATCTTGTGATGAATGTTAAAGAATAGGTAATATCGGTAAGCGTCAAGAAATGCCTATGAATTATTCACTTGCTTTTGAACCATTTGATGTTTGGGGATTTGATTACATGGGACCTTTTCCTTCCTCTAATGGGTATACACATATTTTGGTTGCTGTTGATTATGTTACTAGATGGGTAGAAGCTATTCCAACCAGTAGTGCCGATCACAACACCTCTATTAAAATGCTTAAGGAAGTTATTTTCCCAAGGTTTGGAGTCCCTAGATATTTAATGACTGATGGTGGTTCACACTTTATTCATGGTGCTTTCCGTAAAATGCTTGCCAAGTATGATGTTAACCATAGAATTGCATCACCCTATCATCCTCAGTCTAGTGGTCAAGTTGAACTTAGCAATAGAGAAATAAAATTAATTTTGCAAAAGACTGTCAATAGGTCCCAGAAGAATTGGTCTAAGAAATTAGATGATGCACTTTGGGCTTATAGAACAGCATATAAAAATCCTATGGGTATGTCTCCTTATAAAATGGTCTATGGAAAAGCTTGTCATTTGCCTCTTGAGTTAGAACATAAAGCATATTGGGCTGTCAAAGAACTCAACTATGATTTCAAACTTGCCGGTGAAAAGAGGTTATTTGATATTAGCTCACTAGATGAATGGAGAACCCAAGTTTCTGAAAATGCCAAATTATTTAAAGAAAAAGTTAAAAGATGGCATGATAAAAGAATCCAAAAGCGTGAGTTCAAAGTTGGAGAATTTGTTCTTTTGTACAACTCTCGTTTCAGGTTCTTTGCAGGAAAACTCCTCTCCAAATGGGAAGGACCCTATGTTATCGAGGAGGTTTATCGGTTTGGAGCTATCAAAATAAATAATGTCGAAGGTACTAACCCGAAGGTTGTTAATGGGCAACGAATAAAACATTATATCTCAGGTACACCCATTAATGTTGAAAGTAATATTATCCAAACTTTGACACCGGAAGAACACATAAAAGAGTCCTTCCGGAACACTCCAGAATCGTGAAAATAATGAGGTACGTGATACGGTAAGTAAACGGACCTCCGAAAAATCCGCAAAAATATTTTTTGTCAGTTTTGGAATATTTATAAAATTAGGAAAATAAGAAACTTCCAGGAAGCGTACCCTGGTGGGCACAAGACACCATAGCGCGCCTGGCTTGTCAGGCGCGCCCAGGTGGGTTGTGCCAACCTGGGACACCTTCCGGACTCCGTTTTTCTTTCGTTTGCTTATTTCCCAAAATAAAAAATCTTTATATACTCCCCGAACCTATTGACCACCGTATCGTGGAGAAATCTTCTGTTTTCTTTTCTTTGCTGTTTTCTGTCAGATCTCATCTACCATGGCCGCTTCAAGCTCCTCCAAGGACAAGTTCTTCAAGAACGTCATCCACCCATATTTGCGGGAGGTGGTGCAGCACCCTCAGGCCATCTAGATGCATGAGGGGGTGCTGCACATCCGCGATGTGCAAGGACCCAAGGGGATGGGAACCATGGAGGCCAGGCTTGAAGCTATGGAGGAGGAAGTCTTCCGGTGCAAGGGAATGGTGGAGCGTGGACTCAATGCCAATCACCTCATGATTACGGACCTTACTCTTGATCTCAAGGTGGATGGCAAGCCCATGAAGGACATCGTCTTCACCCTCAATGAGCAAATCAACTTCCTCCAAAGCCAGATCTATGATCTTCAAAACCAAGTCTTCGCATATGAGGCGAGGTTTAAAGGTATGAGTTTGGCTGCCAGTTGCAGGACCCGTGAGAATCATTCTTCCTCTTACGATGGTGGACCTCTGCCATGGAAACCTGAGGACAAGATCGCATCTACTTCATCACCACCACCTTCTTCTTCATCACCGAAGGGAAATTGAGTTTTGGGTATGGGCACTCCCCTTGGCTTCCGCCAAGCTTGGGGGAGGTGCCTCGGTATCGTATCATCCCCACTATCTTTTTGCCTTTACTTATTTTAGTTCGATCTTTTGCTTTAGATGAATAAAAGTTTAGTTTGATCCTTTCTTTTCGAGAGCTTGCTTAGTGGTCTATCCTTGTAATCCTGTGCAAGATATATAATAAAGTTTAGTTTGAATTTTTGCTTTCTTACTTTCATGTTGCAATAAAAAAAAGGGGGGAAAGGAAATAAAAGAAAAATATCATATGCTAATCTTATGGTAGGTGATGGCACCACATAAGGAAAAGTATGAGTAGAAAATTTTATTAGAGATTGACAAACATAGCATTGGTCAATGATGCGACTCATGAAAGAATTGATAAGGGAAGAGAAGATTCACATATAAATATACTATCCTAGAAATCTTTTGTGATTATGAGCCCCCATCAAATTATTATATGCCAAAATTGTTGACGTTGGACAAGGAAGACAATGTAATGATTTATGCTTGTTCATATTCACATAGAAGTTATATTGTCATAGATCCTTCAACATGTGGTGCTTGCCCCTATCTTTTCTAGCCAAAAATTCCGCACTAAGTAGAGATACTACTTGTGCATCCAAAAACCCTTAAACCCAAATCTTATTTTCAAGTGTCCACCATACCTACCTAGGAATTGAGCAAGATCCCTCAAGTAAGTTGTCATCGGTGCAATAAGACAATAAAAATTGCTTCTAAAAGTGTGAGATCATTTAGTGTAAAGGAAAATTGAGCGTTGTACGAACTTGTGATGGTGAAGAATAAAAGCGATAGACTGCATAATAAAGGTTGCCATCACAAGGGGCGATACAATGTGACGTTCTTTTGCACTAAGGGGTTGAGCATACAAACAAATAAGCGCATGGCAACCTCTGCTTCCCTCTGCGAAGGGACTATCTTTTACTTTTATGCAAAGAGTCAAAGTTCTTCTCTCTTTTCCTTTTATTTTTATCCTTTGGCAAGCATCATGTGGTGAGGAAAGATCTAGACACATATGTCCAGTTGAATATGGGTGGCATAAGTTATTATTGTTGACATCGCCCTTGAGGTGAATACGTTGGGAGGTGAAACTATAAGCCCCTATCTTTCTATGTGTCTGGCTGAAATGTTTTGCTCATGTGTATGCGGTGAGTGTTAGCAATCATAGAAGACTATATGATGGTTGAGTATGTGGACTTGCCTAAAGGCTCCGATACGTGACCCTTCCTGAAAAGATGATGAACTGTAGTTGCAAAGTTGACTGAGAACACAGTTTGTTGGTTTCTAATAGAGTTTATGCTTTATACTTCAATTGTGTGATGAACTGCCACTTATTCATGAGAAGTTTATGATAAAAGTTCTATGATAAAATTCTTATGTTTAAATTTGTTGCTATTATAATAATCTACATGATGCTTCTATGTCTGTATTTTGTTTTTATCGACACCTCTCTCTAAGCATGTGGCCATGTTTTTCGATTTCGGTTTTCGCTTGAGGACAAGCAAGGTCTAAGCTTGGGGGAGTTGATACGTCCATTTTGCATCATGTTTTCCTACTGTTATTTATGATGTTTTTATGCATAATAATGCTTTTTGGAGTAATTCTAAAGCCTTTTCTCTCATAATATGCAAGGTACACACAAAGAGGGAGAATTCCGGCAGCTGGAAATCTGGACCTGGAAAAGCTACGTCAGGCCACCTATTCTGCACAACTCCAAACAAGCTAAAACATTACGGAGATTTTTTATAGAATATTTGAAGAATATTGGAGCAAATAAGTACCAGAGGGGGCCCACCAGGTGGGCACAACCCACCTGGGCGCGCCAGGGAGCCCAGGCGCACCCTGGTGGGTTGTGCTCACCCAGGCCCACCTCCGGTGCCCATCTTCTGGTATATAAGTCATTTTGACCTAGAAAAAATAAGTAGAGGACTTTCGGGACGGAGCGCCACCGTCTCGAGGCGGAACTTGGGAAGGAGCACTTTTGCCCTCCGGCGGAGCGATTCCGCCGGGGGAACTTCCCTCCCGGAGGGGGAAATCATCGTCATCGTCATCACCAACAACTCTCCCATCTTGGGGAGGGCAATCTCCATCAGCATCTTCAACAGCACCATCTCATCTCAAACCCTAGTTCATCTCTTGTGTTCAATCTTGTTACCGGAACTATAGATTGGTGCTTGTGGGTGACTAGTAGTGTTGATTACATCTTGTAGTTGATTACTATATGGTTTATTTGGTGGAAGATTATATGTTCAGATCCAATATGCTATTTAATACCCCTCTGATCTTGAGCATGATTATGATTTGTGAGTAGTTAATTTTGTTCTTGAGGTCACAGGAGAAATCATGTTGCAAGTAATCATGTGAACTTGATATGTGTTCGATATTCTGATAGTATGTATGTTGTTATTCCCTTAGTGGTGTCATGTGAATGTCGACTACATGACACTTCACCATATTTGGGCCTAAGGGAATGCATTGTGGAGTAGTAAGTAGATGATGGGTTGCGAGAGTGACACAAGCTTAAACCCCAGTTTATGCGCTATTCCGTAAGGGACCAACTGGATCCAAAAGTTTAATGCTATGGTTAGAATTTATTCTTAATACTTTTCTCGTAGTTGCAGATGCTTGCGAGAGGGTTAATCATAAGTAGGAGGCTTGTTCAAGTAAGAACAGCACCTAAGCACCGGTCCACCCACATATGAAATTATCAAATTAGCGAACACAAATCGAATCAACATGGTGAAAGTGACTAGATGAAATTCCCGTGTACCCTCAAGAACGCTTTGCTTATTATAAGAGACTGTTTTGGCCTGTCCTTTGCCTGAAAAGGATTGGGCTACATTGCTGCACTTTTGTTACTACTATCGTTACATGGTCGTTACAAATTATCTTGCTATCAAACTACTCTGTTACTTACAATTTCAGCACTTGCAGACATTACCTTGCTGAAAACCACTTGTCATTTCCTCCTGCTCCTCGTTATGTTCGACACTCTTACTTATCAAAAAGAGCTACAATTGATCCCCTATACTTGTGGGTCATCACGATGCTTATGTCAAAAGGCTTCAGCCTGATAAGCTCGAACCCAAATCGGAGAAGTGCGTCTTCATAGGATACCCTAAGGAAACAATTGGGTACACCTTCTACCACAGATCCGAAGGCAAGATCTTTGTTGCTAAGAATGGATCCTTTCTAAAGAAGGAGTTTCTCTCGAAAGAAGTGAGTGGGAGGAAAGTATTACTTGATGAGGTAATTGTACCTTCTCTCGAATTGGAAAGTAGCACATCAGAGAAATCCGTTCCCGTGATGCCTACACCAACTAGAGAGGAAGCAAATGATAATGATCATGAAACTTTAGATCAAGTTGCTACTGAACCTCGTAGGTTAACCAGAGCACGATCCGCACCAGAGTGGTATGGTAATCCTGTCCTGGAAGTCATGTTATTAGACCAAGGCGAACCTACGAACTATGAAGAAGCTATCATGAGCCCAGATTCTGACAGATGGCTTGAGGCCATGAAATCTGAGATAGGATCCATGTATGAGAACAAAGTGTGGACTTTGGTGGACTTGCCCGATGATCGGCAAGCCATAGAAAATAAATGGATCTTCAAGAAGAAGACTGACGTTGATGGTAATGTTACTGTCTACAAAGCTCGACTTGTTGCGAAAGGTTTTCGATAAGTTCAAGGAGTTCACTACGATGAGACTTTCTCACCCGTAGCAATGCTTTAGTCTGTTCAAATCATGTTAGCAATTGCCGCATTTTATGACTATGAAATCTGGCAAATGGACGTCAAAACTGCATTCCTTAATGGATTTCTTAAAGAAGAGTTGTATATGATGCAACCAGAAGGTTTTGTCGATCCTAAAGGTGCTAACAAAGTGTGCAAGCTCCAGTGATCCATCTATGGACTGGTGCAAGCATCTCGGAGTTGGAATATACGCTTTGATGAGGTGATCAAAGCATATGGTTTTATACAGACTTACGGTGAAGCCTGTATTTACAAGAAAGTGAGTAGGAGCTCTGTAGCATTTCTAATATTATATGTGGATGACATATTGTTGATTGGAAATGATATAGAATTTTTGGATAGCATAAAGGATATTTGAATAAGAAATTTTCAATGAAAGACCTCGGTGAAGCTGCTTATATATTGGGCATCAAGATCTATAGGGATAGATCGAGACGCTTAATAGGACTTTTACAAAGCACATACCTTGATAAAGTTTTGACAAAGTTCAAAATGGATTAGTCAAAGAAAGGATTCTTGCCTGTGTTACAAGGTGTGAAATTGAGTCAGACTCAAAGCCCGACCACTGCAGAAGATAGAGAGAAAATGAAAGTAATTCCCTATGCCTCAGCCATAGGTTCTATCATGTATGCTATGTTGTCTACCAGATCTGATGTGTGCCTTGCTATAAGTTTGGCAGGGGGTACCAAAGTAATCCAGGAGTGGATCACTGGACAGCGGTCAAGAACATCTTGAAGTACCTGAAAAGGAAAAAGGATATGCTTCTCGTTTGTGGAGGTGACAAAGAGCTCATCGTAAATGGTTACGTCGATGCTAGCTTTGACACTGATCCGAATGACTCTAAGTCACAAACCGGATACGTATTTATATTGAATGGTGGAGCTGTCAGTTGGTGCAGTTCCAAGCAGAGCGTTGTGGCGGGATCTACGTGTGAAGCGGAGTACATAGCTACTTCTGAAGCAGCACATGAAGGAGTCTGGATGAAGGAGTTCATATCCGATCTGGGTGTAATACCCAGTGCATCGGGTCCAATGAAAATCTTTTGTTACAACACTGGAGCAATTGCCTTGGCGAAGGAATCCAGGTTTCACAAGGGAACCAAACACATCAAGAGACGCTTCAACTCCATTCGTGAAAAGGTCAAGGATGGACAAATGGAGATTTGCAAAATACATACGGATCTGAATGTAGCAGACTCGTTGACTAAGCCTCTTTTGCGAGCAAAACATGATCAACACCAAGACTCCATGGGCGTTAGATTCATTACAATGTAATCTAGATTATTGACTCTAGTGCAAGTGGGAGACTGGAGGAAATATACCCTAGAGGCAATAATAAAGTTGTTATTTTATATTTCCGTATTCATGATAAAGGTTTATTATTCATGGTAGAATTGTATTGATCGGAAACTTAAATACATGTGTGAATACATAACAAATACCGTGTCCCTAGTAAGCCTCTACTAGACTAGCTCGTTGATCAAAGATGGTTAAGGTTTCCTAACCATAGACATGTGTTGTTAATTGATAATGGGATCACATCTTTAGGATAATGATGTGATGGACAAGACCCATCCGTTAGCTTAGCATATTGATCGTTCAGTTTTATTGCTATTGCTTTCTTAATGTCAAATACATATTCCTTCGACTATGAGATTAAGCAACTCCCGGATACCGGAGGAATACCTTGTTTTCTATCAAACGTCACAACATAACTGGGTGATCATAAAGATGCTCTACATGTATCTCCGAAGGTGTTTGTTGAGTTGGCATAGATCGAGATTAGGATTTGTCACTCCGTGTATCGGAGAGGTATCTCTGGCCCTCTCGGTAATACACATCATAAGAAGCCTTGCAAGCAAAGTGACTAAGGAGTTATTTGCAAAATGATGTATTACGGAATGAGTAAAAGACTTGCCGGTAACGAGATTGAACTAGGTATGAAGATACCGACGATCGAATCTCGGGCAAGTAACATACCGATGGACAAAGGGAATTACATATGTTGTCATAAGGTTTGACCAATAAAGATATTCGTAGAATATGTAGGAGCCAATATGGGCATCCAGGTTCCGCTATTGGTTATCGACTGGAGAGGTGTCTCGGTCATGTCTACATAGTTCTCGAACCCGTAGGGTCCGTACGCTTAACGTTCGTTGGCGATATAGTGTTATATGAGTTATATGATTTGGTGACTGAATGTTGTTCGAAGTCCCGAATGAGATCACGAACATGACGAGGAGCTCCAGAATGGTCCGTAGGTAAAGATTGATATATAGGACGATGATATTCGGACACCGAAAAAGTTTCAGAGTTTACCGGGTAGTCATCGGGTCATCGGAAGGGGTTCTGAACACCCCCGGTAGGTGTGTGGGCCTAATGGGCTAAGGGGGGACAGACCAGCCCATAAGGGGGCTGGCGCGCCTCTCTCCCTTGCCGCTGGCCCTAGGGAACGATTGGGGGAAGGGCTAGCCCCTCCTGCCTTCCCCTCCACATGGGAGAAAGGAAAGGGGGGCGCCTCCCTCCCCTGCCTTTCCCCGCTCACCTAGAAAGGAAAGGGGGCGCGGCTTGGGGGAGGACCCCAAGTAGGATTCGGCCTACTTGGGGCACCTCCTTGGCTGCTCCTCCCTCCCCCTCACCTATATATATGTGGGAGGGGGGCGCTACACATAACCACGACAATTTCTTAGACGTGTGCGGCACACCCTGTTGGGAAATGTTGCATGGAAAAAAAAATCTACGCATACGCAAGATCTATCCATGGAGATGCATAGCAACTAGAGGGGGAGGGTGTGTCTACATACCCTCGTAGACCGTAAGCGGAAGCATTTCGCAACGCGGTTGATGTAGTCAAACTTTCTTCGCGCTCCAACTGATCTAGTACCCAACGCACGGCACTTCCGCGTTCTGCACACGTTCAGCTCGGTGATGTCCTCCGCCTTCTTGATCCAGCAAGACGGCGAGGTAGTAGATGAGTTCCGGAAGCACGACGGCATGGTGATGGTGATGTGATCTCCGCAGGGCTTCGCCTAAGCACTACGAAAATATGATTGAGGGAGTGAACGGTGGACGGGGGCGCCGCACACGGCTAAGACAATGTTGTGTACTTGTGTGGCGCCCCCTCCCCATGTATATATAGGTGGGAGGGGAGAGGGGGGCTGCCAAGGCATCCAGGGCACGCCCCTAGAGGCTGGCCGCCGGCCCTAGGGCTCCTGCCCTCCCCCTTCCTTGTATGGACAAGGGGGAAAGGAAAGAGGGGGGTAGAGGGAAGGAAGTGGGAGTCCAACTCCACACTTTCCTTTCCTCCTCCCCTTTCCTTTCCCTCCCCTTAGGCCAGCCCTATAGAGGGAGCACCAGCCCCTTGTGGGCTAGTGTGTTCCCTCACTTGGCCCATAAGGCCCATATCTTTGCCGGGGATGCCCGAATCTCCTTCCGGTGACCCGATAAGTACACGGTACCCTCCGAAACACTTCCGGTGTCCAAATACCATCGTCCTATATATCAATCTTTACCTCTCGACCATTTCAAGACTCCTCATCATGTACGTGATCTCATCCGGGACTTCGAACAACATTCGGTCACCAAATCATATAACTCATATAACACTATATCGTCAACGAACATTAAGCATGCGGACCCTACCGGTTCGAGAACTATGTAGGCATGACCGAGACACCTCTCCGGTCAATAACCAATAGCGGAACCTGGATGCCCAAATTGGCTCCTACATATTATATGAAGATCTTTATCAGTCAAACCGTTATGACAACATACGTAATTCCCTTTGTCCATCGGTATGTTACTTGCCCGAGATTCGATCGTCGGTATGTTCATACCTAGTTCAATCTCGTTACCGGCAAGTCTCTTTACTCGTTCTGTAATACATCACCTCACGACTAACTCCTTAGTCATTTGCTTGCAAGCTTATGATGTGTATTACCGAGAGGGCCTAGAGATACCTCTCCGATACTCGGAGTGGCAAATCCTAATCTCGATCTATGCCAACTCAACAAACACCTTCGAAGATACCTGTAGAGCATCTTTATGATCTCCCAGTTACGTTGTGACGTTTGATAGCACACAAGGTATTCCTCCGCTATCCGGGAGTTGCATAATCTAATAGTCGAAGGAATATGTATTTGACATGAAGAAAGCAATAGCAATAAAACTGAACGATCATTATGCTAAGCTAACGGATGGGTCTTGTCCATCACATCATTCTGCTAATGATGTGATCCCGTTATCAAATGACAACACATGTCCATGGTTAGGAAACCTTAACCATCTTTGATCAACGAGCTAGTCTAGTAGAGGCATACTAGGGACACGTTATTTGTTTATATATTCACACATGTATTTAAGTTTCTGATCAATACAATTCTAGCATGAATAATAAACCTTTATCATGAATAAGGAAATATAAAATAATAACTTTATTATTGCCTCTAGGGCATATTTCCTTCAGTCTCCCACTTGCACTAGAGTCAATAATCTAGATTACATTGTAATGAATCTAACACCCATGGAGTCTTGGTGCTGATCATGTTTTGCTCGCGAAAGAGGCTTAGTCAACGGGTCTGCTACATTCAGATCCATATGTATTTTGCAAACTTCTATGTCTCCATCCTTGACCTTTTCACAAATGGAGTTGAAGCGTCTCTTGATGTGTTTGGTTCTCTTATGAAACCCGGATTCCTTCGCCAAGGCAATTGCTCCAGTGTTGTCACAAAAGATTTCCATTGGACCCGATGCACTAGGTATTACACCTAGATCGAATATGAACTCCTTCATCCAGACTCCTTCATGTGCTGCTTCAGAAGCAGCTATGTACTCCGCTTCACACGTAGATCCCGCCATGACGCTCTGCTTGGAACTGCACCAACTGACAGCTCCACTATTCAATATAAATACGTATCCGGTTTGTGACTTAGAGTCATGTGGATCAGTGTCGAAGCTAGCATCGACGTAACCATTTACGATGAGCTCTTCATCACCTCCATAAACGAGAAACATATCCTTTGTCCTTTTCAGGTACTTTCGGATGTTCTTGACCGATGTCCAGTGATCCACTCCTGGATTACTTTGGTACCTCCCTGCCAAACTTATGGCAAGGCACACATCATGTCTGGTACACAGCATAGCATACATGATAGAACCTATGGCTGAGGCATAGGGAATGACTTTCATTTTCTCTATCTTCTGTAGTGGTCGGGCTTTGAGTCTGACTCAATTTCACACCTTGTAACACAGGCAAGAACCCTTTCTTTGACTGATCTATTTTGAACTTCTTCAAAACCTTATCAAAGTATGTACTTTGTGAAAGTCCTATTAAGCGTCTTGATCTATCTCTTTAGATCTTGATGCCCAATATATAAGCAGCTTCACCGAGGTTTTCATTGAAAAATTCTTATACAAGTATCCTTTTATGCTATCCAGAAATTCTATATCATTTCCAATCAACAATATGTCATCCACATATAATATTAGAAATGCTACAGAGCTCCCACTCACTTTCTTGTAAATACAGGCTTCACCGTAAGTCTGTATAAAACCATATGCTTTGATCACCTCATCAAAGCATATATTCCAACTCCGAGATGCTTGCACCACTACATAAATGGATCACTGGAGCTTGCACACTTTGTTAGCACCTTTAGGATCGACAAAACCTTTTGGTTGCATCATATACAACTCTTCTTTAAGAAATCCATTAAGGAATGCAGTTTTGACGTCCATTTGCCAGATTTCATAATTATAAAATGCGGCAATTGCTAACATGATTCGGACAGACTTAAGCATCGCTATTGGTGAGAAAGTCTCATCATAGTCAACTCCTTGAACTTGTCAAAAACCTTTTACAACAAGTCGATCTTTGTAGATAGTAACATTACCATCAGCGTCAGTCTTCTTCTTGAAGATCCATTTATTCTCAATGGCTTGCCGATCATCGGGCAAGTCCACCAATGTCCACACTTTGTTCTCATACATGGATCCTATCTCAGATTTCATGGCCTCAAGCCATTTATCGGAATCTGGGCTCATCATAGCTTCTTCATAGTTCGTAGGTTCGCCTTGGTCTAGTAACATGACTTCCAGAATAGGATTACCGTACCACTCTGGTGCGGATCGTGCTCTGGTTGACCTACGAGGTTCAGTAGCAACTTGATCTGAAGTTTCAGGATCATTACCATTTGCTTCCTCTCTAGTTGGTGTAGGCATCACGGGAACGGTTTTCTGTGATGTGCTACTTTCCAATTCGAGAGAAGATACAATTACCTCATCAAGTTCTACTTTCCTCCCACTCACTTCTTTCGAGAGAAACTCCTTCTCTAGAAATGTTCCATTCTTGGCAAATAAGATCTTGCCTTCGGATCTGTGCATTGGTACCATATTGTGCTATACAAAAGGTTTTTAACCCCTTTCCGCGACGGCATTTGGAACCATTGCCAAGTGAGTGTGGGGGATAGGGGGGTCCTTCCCACACGACCCTGAAACCGTCGGGGATAGGTGAGCGGCTACTGACGATCGCCATAGAATAAACGTATGAGAAGCCGCCCCAGTCCCACACATTACATCTCGATGTTACGTTTCTGATCAGAGAGACATCCCAAACGATTACGCCGCTATAGTCATGTGAAAAAGGTGGACATCAACATTTAATCTACCGATATGTTTGTGATAGGTACGTTATCGCACACGGTTCAAGAATGTAAAATGTGTGCGGTGCCTCTACTAACGCCAACGTGTCCATTTTCATAACTATGTGCGATTGGTATTCCTATCACACACGCACACTGGTTTGAAACCGTGTGTGTGTCCGTCGGGCATCGCAAATGTTTCACGTCAAAGAACCGTATGTTCTCTAATTTTCATCGCACACGTTGTTTTCTTTCTAACCGTGTGCACATTATTTTATTCGCTCCTGTATAATTTTATTTTTCCCTATAATTTATTATTCAAATTGGAAATTTTGAAATATGAAACATGCAATTCAAATTCTCAGCACAATGGTTCAACAATGAATCCATAAATAAAATTGTCAGTACAATATGTTTAGTAATTACAGGATTAGACAGCAATTAACTATGATGAACCACAATATTTAGAGGCGGTAAAGGTGAAGAGACAAGTGTAAATCATTTTGACTGCCGATGGTGTTGAAGAAACGGAATGCCCATAATGTGCCTTCCTGCATGCCATAGGCACGAACAACTTTTGTCCAACCCCTTGTGATAATCGCCCGCCCATCCTTCACCACCTTCAGGAAGACTTCTAGAGCATTATCATGGTAGCATGAATTATATACTTTAACCTTAGTTGCCTCCACTCCGGTCATGTAGTTTGCAAGATAATCATCAGTAAATAGCTTCGGAAACCACTGAAAAGAGAAAAATATCAGATACTAAGGTCTAATAGAGTAACTTGTTATGGGCAGGGGGAAAAGGCAACACATTACTTACCATCCTAAAGTTCACTGTTGTCTTGGCCAAAGTGTAAATAAAGAGCTTAATTCCCATCACCCGTTTCTTTCGCCCAACAATCTTTCTTAGTTTCCTCACCTGACACTTGTTCATGAATATCTCATTGCCCCATACGCAAAAGGGATCGAAGCGTGGATCAGTACCGCTCATATATGTACCTACAAGCAACCAGTAAATGTTAGAAGCTAAACTGAGATTGCACAAATGATGTAAAATACAACTACCTACGTTCCTAAGTACAAGTATTTTTAGATATTTCAATATGAACTACATATGGATGTATATAGAATTATAGATATAGTTTAGATTAGAATCTAGATTCACTCATTTTGCTCCTTATGTAGTCTATATTGGAATCTCTAAAAATACTTATATTTAGGAACAGATGGTGTATAAGACATGGGATGCAGCTAACCTCGACGGCAAACAACAGCATCGCCCATTGTAGCCCTGTGTAAGTACATGAAAAGCCAATGTTAACTACAACAGGGTTAACATCCACCAAAAATAGCAAATGGTAATAAAATGATAGCATCTGTAGTGATATCTTCATTGCGAAAGAGTAGCACGGTAGCAAAGGGATGGATTAAAAAATGGATACAACTGTTAATTGCAACTGGCTTAACAACATCCGAAGTCATGTTTTGTAAGTTTGTAGCCATTGAAATACAACTGTTTAAAAATGGATACAACTGTTAATTGCAACAGGCTTAATAGCCATTGAAATCGGTACTGATAAAAATGCAATTGGCAGAGTTAAACATCACAAGGCAGGTATTGCCAGAGTAGAGAATGGCCCAGTTGTCTATAAAAAGGTAGGGAAAATAGCTAAAACGTGTTAGGCATGTTTACTACAACATGCTTAATACATCGACCATACAAAACATGGCCATTAATTGTAACTAGTATTGGTAAGATTTAACTGGTGAGTTCATACTTGGTAAGTCCCGAGAGGTAGTTGCTGGGGCACTTCATCTTGGCTAGAGCCCGCCCAAAGTCAACGGCGGCGGAGGCGAGCTCTTCCTTCGGGTCGAAGCATGGATTAGTGCCGCCGACATGTGTACCTACAAGAAGCAAGTAAATGTTAGAAGCCAAACTGCAATTGCATAAATGATGTAAAATACTGTAAGACATGGGATGCAGCTAACCTCGATGGCAAAAAATAGCATCGCCCATTATGGCCCTGCGTAAGTACATGGAAAGGCATGTTAAGTACAACAGGGTTAGCATCCACCAAAAATAGCAAATGGGCAGCATCTCTAGTGTATCTTCATTGCGGAGAGTAGCACGGTAGCAAAGGGACAGATTAAAAAAATGGATACAACTGTTAATTGCAACTGGCTTAACAGTATCCTAGGTCATGTTTTGTAAGTTTGTAGCCATTGAAATACAACTGTTTAAAAATGGATACAACTGTTAATTGCAACAGGCTTAATAGCCATTGAAACCTGTACTGATAAAAATGCAATTGGCAGAGTTAAACATCACAAGGCAGGTGTTGCTAGAGCAGAGAATGGCCCAGTTGTCTATAAAAAGGTAGGGAAAGTAGCTAAAACGTGTTAGGCATGTTTACTACAACATGCTTAATACATCGACCGTACAAAACATAGCCATTAATTGCAACTGGTATTGGTAAGATTGAACTAGTGAGTACATACTTGGTAAGTCCTGAGAGGTAGTTGCTAGGGCACTTCATCTTGGCCAGAGCCCGCCCAAAGTCAGCGGCGGTGGAGGCGAGCTGTTCCTCCGGGTCGAAGCGTGGATCAGTGCCACTGACATGTGTACCTACAGGCAACCATTAAATGGTAGAAGGTAAACTGCAATTGCACAAATGATGTGAAATACTGTAAGACATGGGATGCAGCTAACCTCGATGGCAAACAACAGCATCGGCCGTTATGACCCTGCGTAAGTACATGGACAGGCATGTTAAGTACAACAGGGTTAGCATCCACCAAAAATAGCAAATGGGCAGCATCTCTAGTGATATCCTGAGTCATGTATTATAAGTTTGTTGCTGGTATTGGTGAAATTGAGCTGGACAGTTAATACTTGAACATCACACAGTGTGCAATACTGAAATAAACAAGGCACGAACATGCTTAATACATCAATCGTACAAAACATAGCAATTGCAAGTGGTATTGGTAAGATTTAGCTGGTCAGATCATACCTGTTAAGTCCTGGGGGGTAGTCGCTGGGGCACTTCATCTGGGCCAGAGCCTGCACCATGTCGGCGGCGGCGGAGGCGAGGTGTTCCTCCGGGTCAACACGCACAACGGCCATCGTGCCATGGACCGCCATCAGCTCCTCGACCTCCACGTGATATGTGGTTGGGCTTGCACAGCGATGCTCTGGAGGTAGGGGCGGTTGGGATTTGGAGGCATGAGGATGTTTCGTAGGCACCATTTAAGCAATTAGGCCGGGGCCGTGATAGAGATCGGTGGTTTATCTGACTGGATCCAAGCAGAACGTAGATGTGGTTGAAGCTGTGGTTGCGGCGGCGACGGTTTGAGCTGCCGGTAGGGGGAGGGGGGAGGAGGGGGGAGATACTGAGGAAATTTGATGGGTGGGGATGTGGTTGGAGGAATAAATTCTGAAATCGCGCGCCTAATGAAAATTTCGCTGCGAAACTTGAAAATTGGGCGAGGGAAACACACAACACAGACGAAGCACGTAAAATACTCGTGTGCGAGATAAGGGAAAATTGGCAGATCCCGTCTCCAAAAAAATGTACACGTGTAGTTGATTTTTTCGGTCAATGGTATGCCTGGTTTATTAGGAAACATCGCACAGGTAACTGACTTATGGATTATTAACGCAAAAAAATGCACACGGGTACACCATAGAAACCGTGTGTTTTGTGATCTTCTAATAATTCTTATATCTATCAGCATTAAGGATGCGCTTACCGACATTGTACGTTATTAATAGATAGTACAAACTTAAAGTACTACTGGTAATTTGCTCTAAGACTACGGGCGACACACGCACTAACTACTTCTCACATGCTGCCAGCAGGGCATGCTAGCCAGACCCCAGTGTTCTTCTTCCCGGCCTTGTAGGCGGCAGCCCACCGTGGTTCGATCTCCGCCAAGCTCTCCTCAGCACGGCGTGCGGCCTCTTCTTTCTTGCGGCGGCGGGACTCTCTTTTCTTGACTGCTTTCCGCCTTTTCCGCTCCTTCTGTGTGGCTTTGGCCGCCTCTAGATCCACCGCCCATTCAGCCATGGTAGCCTCAAAGTCCACCCACGTAACTGTGTGGCCGCCGGCGGCGATGAACTCGGCGCGGCGAGATGCCATCGCTTCCTTACCATGTGTGCGGTCGCGGGCGGCTAGGAACGCGGCACGGCTGGATGCCATCGCTTCCTTACCAGTTACTGTGCGTCGCGGTGCCATGAATGACGCTTGGAGAGAGCTCTGGGACGGAGGGGCTGGGCAGCCATACAGTGCGGTGGTTTTTAAGAGCTCAACGACAAACGATAAAGGAAATTTGGCTTACCTTACAATTTTGCTCGTTCATTATCGCACATGGTTCATCTCCGTCGCCTCCGGAAACAGTGTGCGCTGAGCCTATTGTGTGTTGCATTATGATTGGCCGGAACCCTAGCCACGTGGATCGCACGTGTGCACCGTAGGATACGCCGCGATCAAACGGCAATCCACGTCCCTCACATCACACCCGTGCAGCTATAGCTGGATTGGATTTATATGCGCTAAATGCCTAGAAAATGCACATAATCCCCTAAATATGGTAAATGAGCCCGAAAAAAATGCCAAATTTGAACACGGTGATTTGCAGGGTGTATGTTCATCGTAGAAAAAAACTCCAGGGCAAAGAACGAAGAAAATTTGGATTCCCCTTCAATCTTGGTGATTTCCCTCTCGAAAGCATGGAACTTCCTCGGTGATGGTTCGATTTATGAAGGGCGTGCATGACGACATAAGCCAAACCTTCTCAAATTTTTACCAGGGCATGGTGAGGCCATACCATGGCACCATGCCAGGCGTCATGTTTTCAAGCATTTATTTCATTTTTTCTATAGTTGAAAACCCAATAAACAAACATTTGTGGTTGACTATTGCCACACATTTCATCGAAATATCTGCCCATTCCTTGTAAAAGGCATGAGAATTTACTAAATGGCACGATCATGGTTTTCCAGGCCATTCTTGTGCACCCTTTCATGCACCGATTGTTTGAACTTGAATTATGTGCATTAATGCCTAGAAAATGAACATAATCCTCTACATATGGTAAATGAACCCCGAAAAGTGCCAAATTTGAACACGGTGAGTTGCAGGGTGTATGTTCATCATAAAAAAACTCATGGACAAAGGACAAAGGAAATTTGGGTCCCCCTTCAATCTTGGTGATTTCCCCCTCGAAACCATGAAACTTCCTCGGTGATGGTTCAATTTATGAAAGGCGTGCATGACGACATAAGGCAAACATTCTCAAACTTTTACCAGGGCACGGTGAGGCCATACGATGGCACCACGCTAGGTGTCATGTTTTCCAAGCATGTATTTATTTTTTGTATAGTTGTTAACCCAGTAAATGACACGTTTATGGTTGACTATTGCGACACATTTCCTTGAAATATCTGCCCATTCCTTGTAAAAGGCATGAGAATGTACTAAATAGCACGAGCATGGTTTTCCAGACCATTCTTGTGCAACTTTTCATGCACCAATTGTTCGAATTTGAATTATGTGCATTAATGCCTAGAAAATGCACATAATCCCCTAAATATGGTAAATGAGCCTGGAAAAATGTCAATTTTGAACACGTTGCATTGGAGGCGGTATGTTGACCATTGGAAAAAAAATTGAATGACAAACTAGGACGAAAATTTGGATTCCCCTTCAATCTTGGTGATTTCCCTCTCGAAAGCATGGAACTTCCTCGGTGATGGTTCAATTTATGAAGGGCATGCATGATGACATAAATCAAACCTTCTCAGCTTTTTACCAGGGCACGGTGAGGCCATACCATGGCACCATGCCAAGCGTCATGTTTTTCAAGCACGTATTTCATTCTTCATTAGTTGATAACCCAGTAAATGATGCGTTTGTGGTTGACTATTGCCACACATTCCCTTGAAATCTCTGCCCATTCCTTGTGAAAGGCTTGAGAATTTACTAAATACCACGAGTATGGTTTTTCCAGACCGTTCTTGTGCACCTTTTCATGCACCGATTGTTCGAATTTGAATTATGTGGATTAATGCCTAGAAAATGCACATAATTCCCTGGTAAATGAGCCCGGAAAAATGCCAATTTTGAACACGTTCCATCGAGGGGGTAAGTTGATTGTAGAAAAAACTGAATGACAAACTAGGAAGGAATTTTGGATTCCCGGGCCCTTCAATCTTGCTGATTTCCCCCTCGAAACCATGAAATTTCCTCGGTGATGGTTCGATTTCTGAATGGCGTGCATGACGACATAAGGCAAACATTCTCAAATTTTTACCAGGGCATAGTGAGGCCATACCATGGCACCACGCCAGGCGTCATGTTGGGGATATAACTACTGGGTATGACCCGCCCAGGAGGGGCCAGGTCATGCCATTGGCGGCTTAAGGATGAAGATGGCGGTTCATAGAGCAAGCCCATTGAAGGCCCAAGACCCGGAGGAGACTTAAGGCCTGGAGGTGTGAACCGCCAGGCGATGACTTGTTCTGTAAGGCAAGCTTAGTTAGAAACCAAGCTGGTCAAGTTTGTGTGGACCGGCCAAAACTTTGTAAGCCGTCGGGCATCAACCTGTATATAAACGGGTGACCCGGTGGCGGGTTAACTCAGGAAATAATCAATTGAGAACTAGGTCAAGCGTATTCGCTCCCTGGTAATCGAAACCCAAGCAATACACCAAAAGTAGGAGTAGGCTTTTACCTCATTGAGAGGGGCCGAACCTGGGTAAACTCTCTGTGTCCTTTGTCCCGTTCAACCCCTTTAAGCTAACCAAGTTGCGATGGCTCCATACCTAAGTCCTTTTGCTAGGACATCTGCAGTGTTAAGTCCACGATAGTTGGCGCCCACCCTGGGGCTAGCACACGGTGGTTTCGAGTTCTTGAAGGGCAGCTTCTCAGGGATCAAGGGATATGCCATGGGCCGGATGACCAAGAGTCGCCGCGGCAAAATCTACATCGACGACGCAGGCTGGGGCCCGGAGGCCGATTCAATCGAATACGGGTACCGGGTCCCCTTCGACGGAATCCAGGTCTTCAATGGCAAGATTGGCGAGTCGGAGCCTGAGCCGGACACCTGCACTGACATCATCGAGACGGCTCTGCGCGCGCGACCCGCCAAGGTTCAAACCGCCGTGAAGCACACTTTTGTTGGTTTTATTCACGGAGCAGGTCTTGAGGAAGGATCTGTATCTGGTGGAGAGACGGCCATCTACTCTGATGATGAGTCCTCAACCGGTGAGACCAGTTCAATGTATCAACTGCAAGACGGTAGGCTTAGGGGCTGTTCCGATGGCGACAGTATTCCGGGCCCCTATGAGCCGCCAAACAGAGTCGCGATCTTCATGGCCGGCACACAACTGGTGCTCAATTCATCAACTGCTGCGGCTATGACTTCCGGTTCAACGGCGGAGGTGACGACCGGAGCGAGCAGCTCTGTGCGCCCGCTGGCTCAGGTTTTGTCCGAGCTCTTGGGCGCTTTGGCAACTCTGTTGGAGGTAGAGGTGACCCCGGCGACTAAAGCACAGCATAAGGTGGATGTGGCAAAACTGCGAGATGACATAGCTCAGGACAAGGTTGAGCTTATCGCTGAGAATGCTAGGATGGCGACAGAACGAGCCGCCTTGGACGCCGAGTCACAACGGATTCAAGCGGAGAATTTCCGGTTAAGTCTAGATCAGAATGCATCCAACGCCGTTCTGGGAAGGAGGCACCAGAGTCGTCTACCTTTGGAGTATGATGCGAGGAATCTTTTCAACACGCCTGGGGCCGGACCAAGTAATCCGCCTGAGGTAACCCGGGCAGTCGAGGCGCCCGTGACTGGGGTGACGGCTCAACCACGTATGGCAGACCCGCCTCGTTTGAATGTAACCCCACCTCAGCAGGTGTCGACACCGCCGGGTCATTATTCTAACCCTCTGGATAACATGATTGCTGCGGCTTCACGGCTGGCAGCTCTCCTGGTGCAAGGCGAGTCTCCCGCGGTGGTTGAGGCGTGGAAGGCCATGGAACTTCTTCGAACCGCGGTAGCTCAACAAGCAGCCTACTCATATAGCCGTGAGCGGATTCATTCAACCCCACGCCCTAGCCGAAGTTATAGCCGGCGCATTGAGTCGCCGGCGGTTTCTAGTGAGCGGCACCGTAACCAGCTCCATGGGCATGACCCGCCACGTGCTGATAACAATGCTCAGACTTTAGTGGATCAGGCCAGGGCACGTCGGGAGGCGGAGCTAGCGGCTCAGCTGGCGGCTCACCAGCAACCTCAGCATAACCCGTCGGTGTCTGTAGAAGCTGGGATGACTTCTAGGACCGTAGGTGTGCCGTGTCTTGTGCCGGCTTTGCGTAATGAGCGTCTGCCAAAGGATTTCAAGGGCCCCCGCAAGGTGCCCAATTACAAAGCAGATCAACCCCCGGAGGCTTGGATTGAGAGCTATGAACTGGCCATGGAGATGTTGGATGTCAATGATGCTGTGTGCGCTAAGTATTTCAGCACGATGTTGGATGGGCCGGCTAGCACCTGGCTAAAGGGATTGCCCCCTAACTCCATTAGTTCATGGGCTGAATTGAAGACACGCTTTATTCAGAATTTCAAGGACACATGCAAGCAGCCTACGTCGATTCTTGATTTAGACACTTGTTCCAGAGGGA
Organism: Thinopyrum elongatum; assembly: GCA_011799875.1. Taxonomy (NCBI): domain Eukaryota; kingdom Viridiplantae; phylum Streptophyta; class Magnoliopsida; order Poales; family Poaceae; genus Thinopyrum; species Thinopyrum elongatum. Next base: position 74,086,147 of record CM022302.1, on the reverse strand, counting down.
GGATGAGTCAACCGCCCATTGGGTACGCCGGATCTCGGCCATTATTCACTCATCGGAAAGCATCAACGCTGGCTCAGCCGTCCTAATTTTGGAGAAAAATTGCTGGTTCATTCCCCTCAAACACCCCATGTCATTAGCCACAGTAATCACTTTTGATAATGACAAGTCAGCAAGTTTAATAGTGCATGATCATCATTAGCATCATATTGCATCTCAACTCCTAAGTCAAAATCCAAATTTAAATGAATGTGGAAAATAAAAGTTGTTCAACATAGAAACTAAAATGTTCATTAAATAATAAATATCCTAGAGACCATTCTAAAATTGTAACCAACATTTATTACATTAATTAAGTAACCCAAACCTCCTCTAACAGTGGCTGGAAATAATATTTAATAACCTTTTAATTAATCTAAATCAGATATGAAATGATGTTTTGCCCAAACTAGTTTTTGGTGTTAGGGTATAATGCACTGGTATTTATGGACTAGGTCACACTTTTTACAAAATTCATTTGAGGCCCAAACATTTTGCAAACAGAAAAGAAAAGAGACAGAAAAAGAGAAAAAGTAAAAGGCCTAATGTAGCTACTATGCACTCGAGCCAATCGCTACAACGCCGGCCCAGAACCCACCCCGCGCTGTCCCCCACCTCCCGCACTGCTCCTCGCCTCGCTGTCAAGCACCTCGCGCGCGCGAGCAAGGCCCTCCCCCCCCCCGGTGCGGTCGACAGCGCGCCCGCGCCCACGCTGGGGATAAGAGCAGCTCCCCGCTCTCCCTGGCGAACCCTAGCCACCATTCCTCCCTTCCTCCCTCGTTCCCCACCTCGCCCGACGCCGCCATGATCGGCCTCCGCTGAAGCTCGCGGCCACTGCCTCTGCCTCGCCACCGCGACGTGTCCATGAGCTCCGCCGTGCTCCTCTACGCCTCCTGCGCCAACGAACCGAAGCCGAACGCCTCTGCATCGCCGGCCTGCGTCGCCTTCTTCCCCTACGGCTGCCGTCGAACACTACCTCGATTCGCCGCCGTCGCCCTTCCCCGAGCCGTCCCCGGGCCTTCTCTGCAACGCCGGTGAGCCCCTGCGCCGGATGCGCCCTCCCCTGCCCCCTCCAGTCGCCCGTAGCAGCTGCTCTGTCGAGGCCCGAACCCACCACCGCCTAGTTTGGTCGCCGGCGCTTCTCCGGTGACCATTTGGTCACCCGCGCGTGACCAACGTGCTCGCCGTGCCGCGTAGGTGCCTCCTAGCCCATTCGTTCGACTAGTGCGTGACCGCATCGCCGTTTGCCATCGCCACCCGAGTCCGGTCGCCGCCGTCGCTACGCGCCATCTTCGGCCACGCCACCACCACCAATGCACGCGGCGTGGACCGCCCGATCGAACGCGCCAAACCCCACCCAAAATGGTACACCATAGGCGAAACCCGAGCTCGCCGGAGTTCGCTGCCGCACTCGAGCTCGCCGGAGCGCTCTCCGGCCGGCGTCCGACGTGGCCGGTGGGTCCCACCCCCCGTGCCACTGACTGTGCGCCCCCTGGGCCCCAGTTGAACCGTTGACTCGGGTCAACTGCTGACGTGGCCGCCCCCTGTCTCACTGACATGCGGGCCCCACTCAATTAAACTAATTTAAATAAATAGATAATTAGTTAATTAGTTAATTAAAATCCTAAACAGACACTGACTGTTGGGCCCCACCTGCTAATTAACCCAAATAGTTAATTTAACCCCTCTGTTAAAGCCACTGTGTATGACATGTGGGCCCCACATGTCAGGATGACCCTGGTCAGCCCCTGTTGACCTGCTGACGTCACACCTAGGTCATGCTGACATCATCAACTACTGTTCTGGATAATCCAAATTTAAATAAATAATTAAATTCTAGAAAATGATTAAAACTTTAGAAAATCATATAAATTAAACCGTAACTCCGATGAAAATAATTTATATATGAAAGTTGCTCAGAATTTCGATACAAACCCGAATACGTCATTCATATTCCTGTCAGATGCCCCTAGCTATATGAACTTTGAACTTTTAGACTGAATTCAATAAATGAATAGTGCCCAACTTTAATTAAATAAATTCGGATAAATTCCTAAATTAACTAAATCATTTAGTTATGCAGTAGAACACCCCGGCATATCATTTAGGCATGTCATGCATATTGTTTGCATTTTTGTCGTGAATTTATTGTTTCACTCCCCCTCCTTCTCTCTCGATAGACACCGAGACCGATGATGCTGCAGCTGAGTACGACTACGCTACAGACGAGCAGCCCGTTGACGACCCCTCTCTCTTGCCAGAGCAACCAGGCAAGCCCCCCCCCCCTTGAGCATCCAGATATCGCCCATTCCATTTCTCCTGCTTGCATTAGATTTTGCTACTGTTACTGTTTGTTCCTATTCTGATGCATAGCCTGCTTTTGTAGCCTGTTTATTGCTACCTTACCAGCCTATGTTAAACTGCTTAGTACAGGTTGGTAGTGAACCATCAATGACCTCCACCACCTTTCCCTTGTTGCCCCTGCTTGATCGTCGACGACTCGATCAATATGATCGTCGACCAGAGACCGACACATCACTTCACCCCCTTAGTTGTACGACTCTGCATAGTTACTATCGAGTGCCGAGGGTGATACCTCGTAACGCACTCCTGATGAATACTCTGCAGTGTAGCTGTTCGGTTGTGGTCATCGAGGGTGATTCCTCCTTCTCCACTTTTGATACGACTCTGTCGTGCAACCCCTCAGTGTGAACCTCGAGGGTGATGCCTCATACATTCACCCTGATGATTTCATCGAGTGGAATCCACCGAGGGTGATTCCTCGGGGTTTCCCCTTTGATGTTATGACCACACGGTTACTTGACCGTTGTTACAGGCAGGTCGACCAGGTGGGTACCCGCTGGGGATCTATGATGTCGAGTGTGCCAGAAGGGCACTCGAGTGTGATATTGTGGCGGAGCTTCAGCAACTCTGAATGTCTCCGCGTGGTACTAAATGAGCCTATTGGATTTGGGTTTGTGATCTGAGTGGGTCGACGTGCCCTATACGCACTACCACCACGCGGGATTATGGTTTATGGGGCCCTCTGCGATGTACGTTTCTCCCAAAAGCTCATCAGACGTCACGTTTCATCGTGCGGGCTGATCGCTGGGACTGGGCTGGATACTTCACTGACGAGTTCAGTGTCGCGCCTGCACTCCGGCCAGCCACGCAATGCGCAGGGTGCCCAGGACGATGGCCCAAGACCTCTGGGTGCATAGGTTAGTCCGGCGTGCTGACCTCTCTGCTGAGCCTAGGTAGGGCGTTGCTTCGTGTTGATCTACCGAGGCCGGGCATTACCCAGCAAGTGTGTCCGACCAGAGTTGATCGAGCGTGTTGGGTAACAGTAGTGCACCCCTGCAGGGAAGAATGATCTATCGATAGTCGGTCCTACGGTAAAGGACGCTCAGTTTGTGTATCCCGATTTACTACTTGAACTGGATACTTGTTACTTAATTGAAGCTTCGGGATCGCTTTCTCGCTGGGAGTCGAGGAAGGATCTCTAGGCTTTGCTTCAACATGCTTGCTTAATAAAATGCTATTCTACTCTCTTCTATTGCTGCAAGATGGTGACTTCGTGAAGATGCTAGTCTTCGATAGGACTAGGCCTTCTCTCTATTCTGGCATTTCTGCAGCCCAGTCCACATATACAGCCTTTCTCCATTGATAATGTTGCATATGTAGTATAGATCCTTGCTTGCTGAGTACTTCGGATGAGTACTCACGGTTGCTTTACTTTCTCTTTTCCCCATACCCCACCTTGTTGATACATCAGACGATGGAGTCCAGGAGCCAGATGCCACCTTAGGAGCTTACTACCAGGAGGGTCCAGAGGGCACTTACTACTGGATTGAGCCAGCCGACTAGGAGTAGGATCGTAGGCTCCCAGGCAGGAGGCCAACGCCTTTCGATCTACAGTCGTTGTTTGTGCTAGCGTTCTTAAGGCAAAACTTGTCTAACTATGTCTGTACTCAGATAATATTTGTATGACTGGCTTATGTATTCGGATCCTCGTGATCCCTCGTCTGTAATATTGTGGACCTCCGTTTATTTGTGTTTAGAGTTGTGTTGTGATATCTTCCCGTGAGTCCCTGTGCTTGATCGTACACGTTTGCGTGTATGATTAGTGTACGACTGAGCCGGGGGCGCCACAAGTTGGTATCAGAGCCGACTGCCTGTAGGAAGCCCCCTTTCCAATTCCTTGGCCGAAGTTGAGTCTAGAAACCGAAAAACTAATTTACTAACTTGGCTGTGTGGCTTACGGGCCCACGTCGCCAACTGGGTGGTATTAGGATCTTTTATTCCTCGTCTATACTCTGGGACTCTGATCTCTCTTCTATTCGGGTTAAATAAATTTTATTAACGCCGACACTTAGGATCTCGTAAATCCCGTCTACCCGGAGAGTTGGATATCTGTGCGATTTCCCTGTCATTGATCTGATTAGTCTGATAATCATTTTCCTTTCCATTGTTTTGTTTAACCTTTCTCTCCGAGTTGTATTAAACTTCTCATTGTCATTTGACAATCCTGAATTTCCTCTGTTTCAGATGGATCATTTGTTTCCACTGCGTCCTACGACACAGCTTGTGCGTCGCACTTGGGCTCGTGATGCCCCAGGGTTTCCAGCTGTTCTGATCACCCTCCTGACCAGACTTGGCTACCGCTGGTACCCCGAGTACATGGTCTACGAGGATTACCGCGAGTTCAACCAAGAGTAGTACCATGCTGATGTTCGTATCTATGATCAGCAAGATGACTCAGGCACTGAGCTGCACCTTTTCCACGGTATCGGCTTGATGATTGAGATGGCAGTCTATGATGCTGCCTACTCTGCTATCGCATGTCTCCGAGGAGAGTTCAGCAGTATCCTGGATGCCTCTAAGTTCTGATACATTCTGTATGCCCCTGCTGGAGATGCTACTGGATACTACACAACTATCTGTGCCCTGTACAAGCCTCGTCGCTACGACCCGCGCGTTCTGATTCAGTGCACTCAGGCTCTGGATCGCACTGTTCGGGCTCTTGCCGTCGAATTGGTTGCCACTCGAGCACGTCTCTACGATGCTATGATGCAGTTGCTACCCGCTGTTCATGGAGGGATACATCCGGAGCACATCCTTTACCCGCACAGGACTCAGATGTATGCTGGTATTGATTGGCCTGCTGTTGGAGGTCACACACCTACACGTGGACCTCTTCTTACAGCTCGAGACCAGGTTCTGCATCAGAGTGCACATGAAGCGCAGGATCCTTCCGCGATGAACATTCGTCGTCCGCACTTGCAGTTACCCCGTTTCAGTGGTTTTCCCCGACGTTGATGTAGCCTTTGCTATGTCTCGTTGTGTACTTCCTTACCGCGTGCCTGCGCGCCGCCTAGCATGTCTAGTTTTTAAATTTGCATCATTATGCTGTCCGCATGTACCCGACTCTGTGTATGGATCTGTATGTCTTAATTGACTACTGTTGTGTATCTGTTACACTACTTAATTGTTGAGTTACATCATGCTTGTCGCTGAACACTCACAATTTCTTTTACTAAACTACCCCATGTTGATACTTAGCAGGATGGTTAGACCAGGTGGTCGTGGTCGTAGTACCCCTGAACGCCCACCACCACCAGACTATATGGCATCTATGATGCAACAGTTTGAGCTTAACCGCCAATTCATGACCGGAATCATGGCTCAGTTTCCGCATCAGAACAACCAGAACCAGAACCCTGCTTCAATAACTTTGACAGAGTTTATGCGACTTAACCCAACTCAGTTCCGCAACTCTGACAAGCCACTGGATGCTGATGACTGGCTCCGCGACATCACTCACGAGATGGAGTCTGCTAATGTCACCCCTGCCAACTTCGTCACCTTCGCGGCCTTTTTCTTAAAGGGCCCCGCTGCTCAATGGTGGGACACACACAAGCGTACACTGCCTGTTGGAACAGTCATCACCTGGTATGAGTTCCAGGCTGCTTTCCGTGCCCGTTATATCCCTCAGGCAATTATGGAACAGATGAAGACCCAGTTCCGAACCTCACTCATGGCAACAAGACTGTCGAAGCTTATCAGCGGGAATTTCTTGACCTCTCCCGCTATGCTGAAGAAGACATCGCCACAGATGCCCGTAGACAAGAGAAGTTCCGTAATGGACTACACCCAGACATCGAGCTTGCCCTTGCTCCTCAAGACTTCAACGACTTTTCGACTCTTGTGAACAAGGCTATTGTGGTTGAGACCGCTCAGATGAAACACAAGGACTCGCAGAAGCGCTATCGTGATGCTGGCTCATCTTCTACCCCTGTGCTAAAGAACAACTATGCTGCACCACGTCTGCCTCCTCCCCCGCCGAGGCAGCCAAGAGCTCAAGCTATTCAAAACAATGCTCCTCTTCGTCCTGAAGATGGTCTGTGCTTTAAGTGCCGCAAACCAGGTCACCAAACTAAGGACTGCCGCCAGACTCAGAATCAGTTGGCTTTTCCTCGTACTGGCCGTGGAAATGGTCGTGGCAACAATCAGGCCCGCAACTACAATCCTGGGTCTTCTGCACATGGTCGTGGACACGCTTACAACATTGATATTGAAGAAGTCCAGGATCAACCTGCTACTGTGATGGGTACCCTTCTCGTTAACTCAGTACCCGCTTCTGTATTATTTGATTCAGGAGCATCGCATTCATTCATGTCAGAAGCATTTGCATTGTCACATGACATTGCATTTCAAAAGATGAATCTGCCAGTAGTTATCCGCACCCCTGGAGGTCAGTGTCAAACCACTATGATGGTGCACAATGTTCCCGTTGAAATTAAGGGATTGGAATTCCTTGTTTCGCCCATTATCCTGAATTCTTCCACCATAGACCTCATACTCGGAATGGATTGGTTGAAAGCTCACATTGCTTCGATCAATTGTGCCACTAAAGTCATCCAACTTCTTCACCCCTCCGATGAGATAGTGAACTATACCGCCCGCATTACACAGGACGCTGAAGCTCAGATATATGTTCTGAATGCTTTGAACGCCTCACCTCTGGAAGGCATCGAGAACATTCCTGTCGTTCGAGATTTTCCAGACGTCTTTCCGGAAGAACTTCCAGGAATACCCCCGGCTAGAGCTGTCGAGTTCGTCATTGATTTGAAACCTGGCACTGTCCCTATTGCGAAGCGTCCTTATAAGATGACTCCGCACCACCTTCTCGAGCTTAAGGAAGAAATCGACAAGTCACTTAAGAAAGGTTTCATCCGCCCCAGTTCCTCTGCTTGGGGAGCACCTTCAGTCTTCGTTAAGAAGAAGGATGGAACTAACCGATTGGTTCAGGATTATCGGCCCATTAATCAAGCCACAATCCAGAATAAATACCCACTGCCCCGGATCAATGATCTTTATGATCAGCTTGCTGGATCCTCTGTCTTCTCGAAACTTGACTTGAGGTTGGGTTATCATCAGATCCGTGCTCGCGAAGAGGATATTCCGAAGACTGCCTTTGTTACTCGATATGGCTCTTATGAGTACACTGTCATGTCATTTGGCTTAACAAATGCTCCAGCAACCTTCACCCGGTTGATGAACTATATCTTCATGGATTACCTCGACAAATTCGTCATGGTTTATTTAGATGATATCCTTATATATTCCAAGAATGAAGAAGAACATGCTGAACATCTTCGGCTTGTATTGGAGAAGCTTTGGGAACACCAGCTTTACGCCAAGTACTCTAAGTGTGAATTCTGGTTATCTGAAGTGACCTATCTTGGTCATGTGATTTCCAAGAATGGCATTGCTATGAACCCCGAGCGATGTTCAGGCTATTCTTGATTGGACTCCCCCGAAGAATGTCAAGCAAGTCAGAAGTTTTCTCGGACTTGCTAGTTATTGCCGTCGATTCGTTGAGAACTTTTCCAAGATTGCAAAGCCACTTACTGATCTGCTCCACAAAGGTGTTAAATTTGAGTGGACAGAAATATGTCAAGAAAGCTTTCAGACACTAAAAGATAAGTTAACATCAGCCCCAGTGCTAGCACACCCGGATTCCCAAAAGGATTTCGTGATATACTGTGATGCATCTCATCAAGGATTAGGCTGTGTCCTAATGCAAGAGCGTCAAGTGATTGCTTATGCCTCTCGACAATTGCGTCCTCATGAAGAAAATTATCCCATGCATGATCTTGAACTTTCTGCGGTTATTTATGCCCTGAAGCTATGGCGACATTACCTTCTCGGTAACCGTTGCAAGATATACACGGATCATCAAAGTTTGAAGTATTTATATACTCAACCAGATCTGAACCTTCGTCAACAAAGATGGCTCGAAACAATTGCCGAATATGATATGAATATCTCATATACCCCTGGCAAGGCTAATGTAATGGCCGATGCTTTGTGTCGCAAGGCTTATTGCAACAATCTTATGGTTCAGGAAACACAACCTCTCCTCTATGAAGAACTTCGCAAATTGAACCTCCATATTGTTCCACAGGGTTATCTCAATACCCTGGTTGTTGAACCAGATTTAGAACACAACATTAAGACTATGCAACGGTATGACTCTGAAGTTGAAAGGATCAAGCGATACCTCGAGAAAGGAAAGCCGTCGGAATTCCATCTTGATGATGACGGGATCCTATTCTTCCAACACCGTCTCTTCGTACATAAGTTCCAGGATGAGAGGGAACACATTATGAAAGAAGCTCATGACACTCCTCTGTCAATTCATCCTGGTAGCACAAAGATGTACCGTGACATTTGTCATAGATACTGGTGGCCTAATATGAAGCGAGACATTGCTCGTTATGTTTCTGAGTGTGATGTTTGCCGCCGCATTAAAGCAGAACATCAAAGGCCTGCTGGAACTCTGCAACCACTTGATATTCCTGAATGGAAATGGGACAAAGTCCAAATGGATTTCATTACTGGTTTTCCCAGGTCTTAGAAGGGTCATGGTGCTATTTTTGTCGTCATTGACCGATTCTCCAAGGTTGCTCACTTTCTGCCAGTCAAGGAGACAATCACTGCTAGTCAGTTAGCAGACTTGTATGTTTCCCGAATTGTGTCACTCCACGGTGTTCCGTTGGAGATCAGTTCGGACCGTGGCAGTCTCTTTACCTCCAGATTCTGGAAAGGTTTCCAAGAAGCTATGGGAACTCATCTGTCGTTCAGTACCGCCTTTCACCCTCAGTCGCACGGTCAAGTTGAATGAGTTAATCAAGTGCTCGAAGATATGCTTCGAGCTTGCGTCATCTCCTTCGGTAAGAAGTGGGAAGAATCTCTCCCGTATGCCGAATTCTCTTACAACAATAGCTATCAAGCTAGTTTGAAGATGGCACCGTTTGAAGTTCTTTACGGATGTAAGTGTCGAACCCCTCTGAATTGGTCAGAAACTAGGGAACGCTAACTCGTCGGACCGGACATTGGTCAGCAAGCAGAAGAACAAGTCCGCATTGTCCGTGAACATCTGAAAACTGCTCAGTCTCGTCAGAAGAGCAACTATGACCGAAAGCACCAGGGAATGGTATATCAACCTGGCGAGCAAGCTTACCTTCGCGTCACTCCGTTGAAAGGCACTCATCGGTTCGGAATCAAAGGCAAGTTAGCTCCTCGCTACATTGGCCCGTTCCGTATTCTTGCCCGTCGAGGAGAAGTGGCATATCAGTTGCAATTGCTGCCAAGTCTTTCTCAAGTGCATGATGTCTTTCATGTATCCCAACTCCGTCGCTGCTTCAAGGATCCTATTCGAGGTGTGGATCATGAAGTGCTTGAATTACGGGAAGATCTGTCTTATCCAGAATATCCCATCTGTATTCTTGATCAAGCTGAACGCCGAACTTGTCAGAAGTCAATCAAATTCCTCAAGGTTAAGTGGTCGAATCATTCTGAAGATGAAGCCACTTGGGAACGCGAGGATCGTCTTCGCGAAGAATACCCCGCTTTCTTTCAGTCTTCCTCTTAATTCTCGGGACGAGAATTCTTGATAGATGAGGAGAATTGTAACACCCCATGTCATTAGCCACAGTAATCACTTTTGATAATAACAAGTCAGCAAGTTTAATAGTGCATGATCATCATTAGCATCATATTGCATCTCAACTCCTAAGTCAAAATCCAAATTTAAATGAATGTGGAAAATAAAAGTTGTTCAACATAGAAACTAAACTGTTCATTAAATAATAAATATCCCAGAGACCATTCTAAAATTGTAACCAACATTTATTACATTAATTAAGTAACCCAAACCTCCTCTAATAGTGGCTGGAAATAATATTTAATAACCTTTTAATTAATCTAAATCAGATATGAAATGATGTTTTGCCCAAACTAGTTTTTGGTGTTAGGGTATAATGCACTGGTATTTATGGACTAGGTCACACTTTTTACAAAATTCATTTGGGGCCCAAACATTTTGCAAACAGAAAAGAAAAGAGACAGAAAAAGAGAAAAAGGAAAAGGAAAAGGCCTAATGTAGCTACTGTGCACTCGAGCCTATCACTACAGCGCCGGCCCAGAGCCCACCCCGCACTGTCCCCCACCTCCCGCACTGCTCCTCGCCTCGCTGTCGAGCACCTCGCGCGCGCGAGCCAGCCCCCTCCCCCCCTCCGTGCGGTCGACAGTGCGCCCGCGCCCGCGCTGGGGATAAGAGCAGCTCCCCGCTCTCCCTGGCGAACCCTAGCCACCATTCCCCCCCTTCCTCCCTCGTTCCCCACCTCGCCCGACGCCGCCATGATCGGCCTCCGCTGAAGCTCGCGGCCACCGCCTCTGCCTCGCCACCGCGACGAGTCCACGAGCTCCGCCGTGCTCCTCTATGCCTCCTGCGCCAACGAACCGAAGCCGAACGCCTCTGCATCGCCGGCCTGCGTCGCCTTCTTCCCCTATGGCCGCCGTCGAACACCGCCTCGATTCGCCGCCGTCGCCCTTCCCCGAGCCGTCCCCGGGCCTTCTCTGCAACGCCGGTGAGCCCCTGCGCCGGATGCGCCCTCCCCTGCCCCCTCTAGTCGCCCGTAGCCACTGCTCCGTCAAGGCCCGAACCCACCGCCGCCTAGTTTGGTCGCCGGCGCTTCTCCGGTGACCATTTGGTCACCCGCGCGTGACCAACTTGCTCGCCGTGCCGCGTAGGTGCCTCCTAGCCCATTCGTTCGACTAGTGCGTGACCGCATCGCCGTTTGCCATCGCCACCCGAGTCCGGTCGCCGCCGACGTGCTCGCCGCCGTCGCTACGCACCGTCTTCGGCCACGCCACCACCACCAATGCACGCGGCGTGGACCGCCCGATCGAACGCGCCAAACCCCGCCGAAAATGGTACACCGTAGGCAAAACCCGAGCTCGCCGGAGTTCGCTGCCGTGCTCGGGCTCGCCGGAGCACTCTCCGGCCGGCGTCCGACGTGGCTGGTGGGTCCCACCCCCCGTGCCACTGACTGTGGGCCCCTTGGGCCCCAGTTGACCCGTTGACTCAGGTCAACTACTGACGTGGTTGCCCCCTGTCTCACTTACATGCTGTAACACCCCATGTCATTAGCCGCAGTAATCACTTTTGATAATGACAAGTCAGCAGGTTCAATAGTGCTTGATCATCATTAGCATCATATTGCATTTCAACTCCTAAGACAAAATTCAATATTTAAATGAAAGTGGAAAATAAAAGTTGTCCAACATAGAAACTAAAATGTTCAATATATAACAAATATTCCAGAGACTATTCTAAAATTGTAACCAACAATTAATAAATTAATTAGGTGGCTCTAACATTACCAAAACAGCAGGGTTTAATGCATTTTATTTATTATAAAATTTGTGTGAACTCCAATTGCCTCCAAACCAATTTTTGGTAGTAGCAGGTAATGCCTAGTAATTAATGGAACAATTGCCATGTTTTACAAAAATCATATTGTGGTCTAACTAATTACAAAACAGGAGATAGGAATAAAAAAAAGAAAAAAAAAGTAAAACAAAACAAAACAAAGAAATAAAAGAGAAACCCCCCTGGCCTAACTGGGCCTCAGCCCAGCCGGCCGGCCCAGCTCCCCCCTCCCTGGCCTATATGGCCCCCCCAGGGACCCCGAAACCCTACCCCCCCCCCCCCCACCGACACCCATTCCCCCCTCGCTCCCCCCCCATCCATTTCTGGATCGGGCCGAGCCCCTGCGCTCACCTCGCCACGCTCGGCGCCGCGCCCGACCCCGCGCCCGTCGCTGCACGTTGCCGACGCCGCCACCTCGCCGGACCGCCTCCCCGTCTCCGACGCCGTCGTCCCCGTCGTCCTCCCCACGCCCCACTGCCCCGTGCCCTACAATCCCTCGTGAGGACCCCCCCTCCGTCTCCCCTCTGCTCTCCACGCTGCTCGCGCGCGCGCCCGCTCGCGCCTCCGCCCCTGCCGCGCTCACCGCGCCCGGGCCGGGCCCCGCTACCGCCGCCCGCGCGCGCTCGCTGGCCATGCTTCGCCCCTGCCCGCGCACCGGCCACCTCACGCGCGCTCCCGCTCGCAGCTACCGATCGCGCGCTGCCCCGCCTCGCCCCGCCGTGCCCGCTGCACCGCGCCGCCTCTCGCTGTCGCTCCGGCCACCCCGCGCCGCTGTGTGGCCGCGGCCCACTCCGCTCGCGCGCCCACGCGTGCGCTCCCTCTGGATACCGGACATGTCCGGCGCCCAGACGTGCACGCCGCGGACATCTCCGCCCATCCCACTGACATAGGGCCCCACGGCCCAGAACAAAAATAATAATAGAAATAAAAAATGAATTAGTAAAATAAATAAATAAATAAATAATTAGTAAATTAATTAATTTAATTAATCCTGATTAGGTTAATCTAATTAGTTAATTAGTTTAATTAAACAATAATTAATTAGTTAATCACTAATTAACTGGTCAGAGTATGACAGGTGGACCCCACATGTCAGGATGACTGCTGACGTCATGATGACGTCAGCATACACTGTTTTGGATAATGTTTAATTTAAATAAATAATTAAATTCCAGAAATTAATTAAAACTTTAGAAAATCATATTAAATAATCCGTAACTCCGATGAAAATACTTTATACATGAAACTTGCTCAGAATTCCGATACGAACCCGAATACGCCCTCCGTATTACTGTCAAATGCCTCTAGCTATAAGAACATTGAACTTTTAGACCGATTTCGATAAATGAATAGTGTCCAACTTTAATTAAATAAATCCGAATAAATTCCTAAATCAACTAACTCGTTTAGTTAGGCAGTAGAACACCTTTGCATCTCATTTAGGCAAGTCATACATATTGTTTGCATTATTGCCGTGAATTTATTGTTTCTCTCCCCCTCTTCTTTCTCGATAGACGCCGAGACCGACGACGCTGCACCTGGATACGACTACACTATCGACGAGCAGCCCGTTGGCGATCCCTCTCTCTTGCCAGAGCAACCAGGCAAGCCCCCCCCCCCTCCTTGAGCATCCAGATATCGCCCATTCTATTCTCCTGCTTGCATTAGATTTTGCTACTGTTAATGTATGTTCCTATTCTGATGCATAGCCTGCTTTCGTAACCTGTTCATTGTCACCTTACCTGCCTATGATAAACTGTTAAGTATAGGTTGGTAGTGAACCATCAGTGACCCCACCACCTTACCGTTGTCGCCCCTGCTTAATTATTGACGACTCGATCAACGCGATCATTGACCAGAGACCGACACCTCACTTCACATCCCCCTTAGTTGTACGACTCTGCATAGTTACTATCGAGTGCCGAGGGTGATACCTCGTAACGCACTCCTGGTGAATACTCTGCAGTGTAGCTGTTCGGTCATGGTCATCGAGGGTGATTCCTCCTTCTCCACTTCCGATACGACTCTGTCGTGCGACCCCTCAGTGTGAACCTCGAGGGTGATGCCTCATACGTTCACCCTGATGTTCTCGTCGAGTGGAATCCGCCGAGGGTGATTCCTTGGGTTTCCCCCTTGATGTTATGACCACACGGTTACTTTGACCTTTGTTACAGGCGGGTCCACCCTGGTGGGTACCCGCTGGGGATCTATGATGTCGAGTGTGCCGGAAGGGCACTCGAGTGTGATATTGTGGCGGAGCATCAGAGACTTTGATTGTGTCCGCGTGATACTAATTGAGCCTATTGGATTTGGGTTTGTGATATGAGTGGGTCGATGTGCCCTATACGCACTACCACCACGCGGATAATGGTTATGGGGCCCTCTGCGATGTACGTTTCTCCCGAAAGCTCGTCTGACGTCACGATTCACCGTGCGGGCTGATCACCGGGACTGGGCTGGATACTTCACTGATGAGTTCAGTGTCGCGCCTGCACCCCGGCCAGCCACGCAACACGCAGGGTGCCCAGGGCGATGGCCCAAGACCTCTGGGTGCATAGGTTAGTCCGGCGTGCTGACCTCTCTGCCGAGCCTAGGTAGGGCGTTGCTTCGTGTTGATCTTCCGAGGACGGGCATTACCCAGCAAGTGTGTCCGGCCAGAGTTGATCGAGCGTGTTGGGTAATAGTAGTGCACCCCTGCAGGGATGAATGATCTATCGATAGCCGGTCCTACGGTAAGGGACGCTCAGGTTGTGTATCCCGATCTACTACTTGAATTGGATACTTGTTACTTAATTGAAGCTTCGGGATCGCTTTCTCGCTGGGAGTCGAGGAAGGATCTCTAGGCTTTGCTTCAACATGTTTGCTAAATAAAATGCTATTCTACTCTCTTCTACTGCTGCAAGATGATTGCCTCGTGAAGATGTTTGAAGATGCTAGTGTTCGATAGGACTAGGCCTTCTCTCTATTCTGGCATTTCTGCAGCCCAGTCCACATATATAGCCTTTCTCCATTGATAATGTTGCATATGTAGTTTAGATCCTTGCTTGCTGAGTACTTCGGATGAGTACTCACGGTTGCTTTACTTTCTCTTTTCCCCATATCCCACTTTGATGATACATCAGACGATGGAGCCCCGGAGCCAGATGCCACCTCAGGAGCTTACTACCAGGAGGGTCCAGAGGGCACGTACTACTGGATCGAGCCAGCCGACCAGGAGTAGGATCGGAGGTTCCCAGGCAGGAGGCCAACGCCTTTCGATCTAGTGTCGTTGTTTTTGCTAGCCTTCTTAAGGCAAAACTTGTCTAACTATGTCTGTACTCAGATAATATTTGTATGACTGACTAATGTATTCGGATCCTCGTGATCCCTGGTCTGTAATATTGTGGATCTCCGTTTAAACTGTGTTAGAGTTTTGTTGTGATATCTTCCCGTGAGTCCCTGTGCTTGATCGTACACGTTTGCGTGTATGAGTAGTGTACGATTGAGCCGGGGGCGCCTGAAGTTGGTATCAGAGCCGACTGCCTGTAGGAAGCCCCCTTCCAATTCCTTGGCCGAAGTTGAGTCTAGAAACCGAAAAACTAATTTACTAACTTGGCTATGTGGCTTATGGGCCCACGTCGCCAACTGGGTGGTATTAGGATCTTTTATTCCTCGTCTATACTCTGGGACTCTGATCTCTCTTCTATTCGGGTTAAATAAATTTTACTAACGCCGACACTTAGGATCTCGTAAATTCCGTCTACCCGGAGAGCTGGATATCTGTGCGATTTCCCTGTCATTGATCTGATTAGTATGATAATCATTTTCCTATCCATTGTTTTGTTTAACCATTCTCTCCGAGTTGTATTATACTTCTCACTGTCATGCTGACGTGATAGCACCTGACGTTACCGTCGAAATTAAAGGGTTGGAATTCCTTGCCTCACCTATTATCCTGAAGTCTTCCACCCTAGACCTCATACTCGGAATGGATTGGTTGAAAGCTCACATTGCTTCGATCAATTGTGCCACTAAAGTCATCCAACTTCTTCACCCCTCCGATGAGATAGTGAACTATACCGCCCGTATTACATAGGACGCTGAAGCTCAGATATATGTTCTGAATGCTTTGAACGCCTCACCTCTGGAAGGGATCGAGAACGTTCCTGTCGTTCGAGATTTTCCAGACGTCTTTCCAGAAGAACTTCCAGGAATACCCCCGGCTAGAGCTGTCGAGTTTGTCATTGACTTGAAGCCTGGCACTGTCCCTATTGCCAAGCATCCTTATAAGATGCCTCCGCACCACCTTCTTGAGCTTAAGGAAGAAATCGACAAGTCACTTAGGAAAGGTTTCATCCGCCCCAGTTCCTCTACTTGGGGAGCACCTTCACTCTTTGTTAAGAAGAACGATGGAACTAACTGATTGGTTCAGGATTACCGGCCCATTAACCAAGCCACAATCCAGAATAAATACCCACTACCCCGGATCAATGATCTTTATGATCAGCTTGCTGGATCCTCTGTCTTCTAGAAACTCGACTTGAGGTTTGGTTATCATCAGATCCGTGTTCGTGAAGAGGATATCCCGAAGACTGCCTTTGTTACTCGATATGGCTCATATGAGTACACTGTCATGTCATTTGGTTTAACCAATGCTCCAGCAACCTTCTCCCGGTTGATGAACTATATCTTCATGGATTACCTCGACAAATTCATCGTAGTTTATCTGGATGATATCCTTATATATTCCAAGAATGAAGAAGAACACGTTGAACATCTTCGGCTTGTATTGGAGAAGCTACGAGAACATCAGTTGTATGCTAAATTCTCCAAGTGTGAATTCTGGTTATCTGAAGTGACCTATCTTGGTCATGTGATTTCCAAGGATGGCATTGCTGTTAACCCCGAACGAGTTCAAGCTATTCTTGATTGGACTCTCCCGAAGAATGTCAAGCAAGTCAGAAGTTTTCTCGGACTCGCTAGTTATTGCAGTCGGTTCATTGAGAATTTTTCCAAGATTGCAAAGCCACTTACGAATCTGCTTCACAAAGGTGTTAAGTTTGAGTGGACAGAAAAATGTCAAGAAAGCTTTCGGACACAAAAAGATAAGTTAACATATGCCCCAATGCTAGCGCCCCCGGATTCCCAAAAAGATTTCATGATATACTGTGATGCATCTCGTCAACGATTAGGCTGTGTCCTAATGCAAGAGCGTAAGGTGATTGCTTATGCCTCTCGACAATTGCGTCCTCATGAAGAAAATTATCCAGTGCATGACCTTGAACTTTTTGCGGTTATTTATGCCCTGAAGCTATGGCGACTTTACCTTCTCGATAATCATTGCGAGATATATACTTATCATCAAAGTTTGAAGTATTTATATACTCAACCAGATCTGAACCTTCGTCAACAAAGATGGCTCGAGACAATAGCCGATTATGATATGAATATCTCATATACCCCTAGCAAGGCTAATGTAATGGCCGATGCTCTGAGTCGTAAGGCTTATTGCAACAATCTTATGGTTCAGGAAGCACAACCAGTTCTTTATAAAGAGCTTCGCAAATTGAACCTCCATATTGTTCCACAGGGTTATCTCAATACCCTGGTTGTCGAACCAGATTTAGAGCACAACATTAAGACTATGCAACGGTATGACTCTGAAGTGGGAAGAATCTCTCCTGTATGCCAAATTCTCTTACAACAATAGCTATCAAGCTAGTCTGAAGATGGCACCGTTTGAAGTTCTATACGGTCGTAAGTGTCGAACCCCTCTGAATTGGTCAGAAACTGGGGAACGCTCATTTGTCGGACCGGACATTATCCAACAAGCAGAAGAACAAGTCCACATTGTCCGTGAACATCTGAAAACTGCTCAGTCTCGTCAGAAGAGCAACTATGACCGAAAGCACCAGGAAATGGTCTATCAACCTGGCGAGCAAGCTTACCTTCGTGTCACTCTGTTGAAAGGCACTCATCGGTTCGGAATCAAAGGCAAGTTAGCTCCTCGCTACATTGGCCCGTTCTGTATTCTTGCCCATCGAGGAGAAGTGGCATATCAATTGCAATTGCCGCCAAATCTTTCACAAGTACATGATATCTTTCATGTATCCCAACTTCGTCGCTGCTTCAAGGATCCTATTCGAGCTGTGGATCATGAAGTGCTTGAATTACGGGAAGATCTGTCTTATCCAGAATATCCCATCCGTATTCTTGACCAAGCTGAACGTCAGACTCGTCAGAAGTCAATCAAATTCCTCAAGGTTCAGTGGTCAAATCATTCTGAAGATGAAGCCACTTGGGAACGCGAGGATCGTCTTCGCGAAGAATACCGCTCTTTCTTTCAGTCTTCCTCTTAATTCTCGGGACGAGAATTCTTGATAGATGAGGAGAATTGTAACACCCCATGTCATTAGCCGCAGTAATCACTTTTGATAATGACAAGTCAGCAGGTTCAACAGTGCTTGATCATCATTAGCATCATATTGCATTTCAACTCCTAAGACAAAATTCAATATTTAAATGAAAGTGGAAAATAAAAGTTGTCCAACATAGAAACTAAAATGTTCAATAAATAACAAATATTCCAGAGACTATTCTAAAATTGTAACCATTAATTAATAAATTAATTAGGTGGCTCTAACATTACCAAAACAACAGGGTTTAATGCATTTTATTTATTATAAAATTTGTGTGAACTCCAATTGCCTCCAAACCAATTTTTGGTAGTAGCAGGTAATGCCTAGTAATTAATGGAACAATTGCCATGTTTTACAAAAATCATATTGTGGTCTAACTAATTACAAAACAGGAGATAGGAATAAAAAAAAGAAAAAAGAGTAAAAGAAAACAAAACAAAGAAATAAAAGAGAAACCCCCCCTGGCCTAACTGGGCCTCAGCCCAGCCAGCCGGCCCAGCTCCCCCCTTCCCTGGCTTATATGGCCCCTCCCAGGGACCCGAAACCCTACCCCCCCCCCCCACCGACACCCATTCCCCCCTCGCTCCCCCCCGATCCATTTCTGGATTGGGCCGAGCCCCTGCGCTCGCCTCGCCGCGCTCGGCGCTGCGCTCGACCCCGCGCCCGTCGCCGCACGTCACCGACGCCGCCGCCTCGCCGGACCGCCTCCCCGTCTCCGACGCCGTCGTCCCCGTCGTCCTCCCCACGCCCCACTGCCCCGTGCCCTTCAATCCCTCGTGAGGACCCCCCCTCAGTCTCCCCTCTGCTCGCCACGCTGCTCGCGCGGGCGCCCCCGCTCGCGCCTCCGCCCCTGCCGTGCTCACCGCGCCCGGGCCGCGCCCCGCTACCGCCGCCCACGCGCGCTCGCTGGCCATGCTCCGCCCCTGCCCGCGCACCGGCCACCTCACGCGCGTTCCCGCTCGCAGCTGCCGCTCGCGCGCTGCCCCGCCTCGCCCCGCCGTGCCCGCTGCGCCGCGCCGCCTCTCGCTGCCGCTCCGGCCACACCGCGCCGCTGCGTGGCCGCGGGCCCCTCCGCCCGCGCGCCCGCGCGTGCGCTCCCTCTGGACACCGGACATGTCCGGCGCCCAGACATGCACGCCGCGGACATGTCCGCGCAGCCCACTGACATAGGGCCCCACGACCCAGAACAAAAATAATAATAGAAATAAAAAATGAATTAGTAAAATAAATAAATAATTAATTAATTAATTTAATTAATCCTGATTAGGTTAATCTAATTAGTTAATTAGTTTAATTAAACAATAATTAATTAGTTAATCACTAATTAACTGGTCAGAGTATGACAGGTGGACCCCACATGTCAGGATGACTGCTGATGTCATGATGACGTCTGCATACACTGTTTCGGATAATGTTTAATTTAAATAAATAATTAAATTCCAGAAATTATTTAAAACTTTAGAAAATCATATTAAATAATCCGTAACTCCGATGAAAATACTTTATACATGAAACTTGCTTAGAATTCCGATACGAACCCGAATACGCCCTCCGTATTCCTGTCAGATGCCTCTAGCTATAAGAACATTGAACTTTTAGACCGATTTCGATAAATGAATAGTGCCTAACTTTAATTAAATAAATCCGAATAAATTCTTAAAACAACTAACTCGTTTAGTTAGGCAGTAGAACACCTCTGCATCTCATTTAGGCATGGCATACATATTGTTTGCATTATTGCCGTGAATTTATTGTTTCTCTCCCCCCCTTCTCTCTCGATAGACGCCGAGACCGACGACGCTGCACCTGGATACGACTACACTACCGACGAGCAGCCCGTTGACGACCCCTCTCTCTTGCCAGAGCAACCAGGCAAGCCCCCCCCCCCTTGAGCATCCAGATATCGCCCATTCTATTCTCCTGCTTGCATTAGATTTTGCTACTGTTAATGTATGTTCCTATTCTGATGCATAGCCTGCTTTCGTAACCTGTTCATTGTCACCTTACCTGCCTATGATAAACTGTTTAGTATAGGTTGGTAGTGAACCATCAGTGACCCCACCACCTTACCGTTATCGCCCCTGCTAGATTATCGACGACTCGATCAACGCGATCGTCGACCAGAGACCGACACCTCACTTCACACCCCCCTTAGTTGTACGACTCTGCATAGTTACTATCGAGTGCCGAGGGTGATACCTCGTAACGCACTCCTGGTGAATACTCTGCAGTGTAGCTGTTCGGTCATGGTCATCGAGGGTGATTCCTCCTTCTCCACTTCCGATACGACTCTGTCGTGCAACCCCTCAGTGTGAACCTCGAGGGTGATGCCTCATACGTTCACCCTGATGTTCTCGTCGAGTGGAATCCGCCGAGGGTGATTCCTCGGGTTTCCCCCTTGATGTTATGAACACACGGTTACTTTGACCTTTGTTATAGGCGGGTCCACCCTGGTGGGTACCCGCTGGGGATCGATGATGTCGAGTGTGCCGGAAGGGCACTCGAGTGTGATATTGTGGCGGAGCATCAGAGACTCTGATTGTCTCCGTGTGATACTAATTGAGCCTATTGGATTTGGGTTTGTGATCTGAGTGGGTCGACGTGCCCTATACGCACTACCACCACGCGGGATAATGGTTATGGGGCCCTCTGTGATGTATGTTTCTCCCGAAAGCTCGTCTGACGTCACGATTCACCGTGCGGGCTGATTGCCGGGACTGAGCTGGATACTTCACTGACGAGTTCAGTGTCGCGCCTGCACCCTGGCCAGCCACGCAACGCGCAGGGTGCCCAGAGTGATGGCCCAAGACCTCTGGGTGCATAGGTTAGTCCGGCGTGCTGACCTCTCTGCCGAGCCTAGGTAGGGCGTTGCTTCGTGTTGATCTTCCGAGGACGGGCATTACCCAGCAAGTGTGTCCGGCCAGAGTTGATCGAGCGTGTTGGGTAACAGTAGTGCACCCCTGCAGGGATGAATGATCTATCGATAGCCGGTCCTACGGTAAGGGACGCTCAGGTTGTGTATCCCGATCTACTACTTGAACTGGATACTTGTTACTTAATTGAAGCTTCGGGATCACTTTCTCGCTGGGAGTCGAGGAAGGATCTCTAGGCTTTGCTTCAACATGCTTGCTTAATAAAATGCTATTCTACTCTCTTCTATTGCTGCAAGATGGTGACTTCGTGAAGATGCTAGTCTTCGATAGGACTAGGCCTTCTCTCTATTCTGGCATTTCTGCAGCCCAGTCCACATATACAGCCTTTCTCCATTGATAATGTTGCATATGTAGTATAGATCCTTGCTTGTTGAGTACTTCGGATGAGTACTCACGGTTGCTTTACTTTCTCTTTTCCCCATACCCCACCTTGTTGATACATCAGATGATGGAGTCCAGGAGCCAGATGCCACCTCAGGAGCTTACTACCAGGAGGGTCCAGAGGGCACTTACTACTGGATCGAGCCAGCCGACCAGGAGTAGGATCATAGGCTCCCAGGGAGGAGGCCAACGCCTTTTGATCTAGAGTCGTTGTTTGTGCTAGCCTTCTTAAGGCAAAACTTGTCTAACTATGTCTGTACTCAGATAATATTTGTATGACTGACTTATGTATTCGGATCCTCGTGATCCCTGGTCTGTAATATTGTGGACCTCCATTTATTTGTGTTTAGAGTTGTGTTGTGATATCTTCCCGTGAGTCCCTGTGCTTGATCGTACACGTTTGCGTGTATGATTAGTGTACGATTTAGCCGGGGGCGCCACACCTGTCCTGCTAATCCTTTTGCTCCCCCTTGTATTGATCAGGTCATTGATGCTACGGCGGGTTGTGAGCGTTTGAGTTTTTTGGATGCTTATTCTGGTTATCATCAGATCAAGATGGCAGTTAAGGACCAGGAGAAGACATCTTTCATCACTCCCTTTGGAGCCTTCTGCTACGTGTCTATACCTTTTGGGCTCAAGAGTGCCCAGGCGACTTATCAGCGTTGCGTTCAGAATTGCCTCCACGACCAGATTGGGCGTAATGTTCATGCTTATGTGGATGATATTGTTGTGAAATCCAGGAAGAAGGATACCTTGTTAGATGATCTGAAGGAGACCTTTGACAATCTCTGGGTCTACAAGATGATGCTTAACCCGGCCAAATGTGTCTTTGGTGTGCCAGCTGGCAAGCTCTTGGGTTTTTTGGTCTCTGAGAGAGGTATTGAAGCTAACCCAGAGAAAATCAAGGCTATCACTTCTTTGGCTAAACCGGCATGTGTTAACGACGTCCAGTGTTTGGCGGGTCGTATTGCGGCTTTAAGCCAGTTTATAAGCCGCCTGGGAGAAAAGGCTATTCCTCTATACCAGATGATGAAGAAAACAGATCATTTTGTCTGGAGTGATGCTGCCAATCACGCGTTCGAGGCGCTTAAAAAACAGTTGGTTGAGCCGTTGGTTCTTGTAGCTCCTATTGATAAGGAGCCCTTGCTTTTGTATGTGGCTGCAAATAGCAAAGCCATCAGCGTGGCGGTTGTGGTAGAGAGAAAGGAATCAGGCAAGGAATATCCGGTTCAAAGGCCGGTTTACTATGTCAGTGAGGTATTAATTGAATCTAAGCAAAGGTACCCACATTGGCAGAAGCTAGTTTATGGAGTGTTCATGGCTAGTCGCAAACTGAAGAATTATTTCCATGGTCATCCTATTACTGTGGTCAGTTCTGCTCCTCTAGGTGATATTATTCAGAACAGAGAAGCTACAGGCCGGGCGGCCAAGTGGGCCATTGAGCTGGGACCCCATGGTTTAAAATATATGCCTCGGACAGCCATCAAATCTCAGACACTTGTGGATTTTATAAATGACTCGACAGAGTTGCAGATGCCTAAGGAGAAGCCTGATAATACGTATTGGACTATTCATTTTGATGGGTCCAGGCAGTTGGAAGGCTCGGGGGCTGGAGTTATTTTGACTTCCCCATGAGGTGATAAGTTTTGTTATGTCTTAAGGTTGATGTTTCCTTGTACTAACAATGCAGCTGAATATGAGGCTTTACTCCATGGTCTTCGGATGGCCAAAGAGATGAACCTAAGCCGGGTCAGGTCTTTTGGCGATTCAGATCTGGTGGCTCAGCAAGTCTCTGGAACTTGGGATTCCAAAGACCCACTCATGGCGGCTTATCGCCGGGCGGTTGATGGTATTGCTGGTCATTTCAAGGGTTATCAAGTGGAACATGTTGATCACAGAAAAAACAAGGTGGCTGATGCTTTAAGCCGGCTGGGATCTCAGCGTAAGCCAGTACCACCTAATGTCTTTCTTGATATTCTGAATAATCCTTCAGTTAAATTGCCTACGAAAGAGGATCTTGCTATCCCTGACCCGGAGGCGCAGTTGGTGGCGGATCTTCATGCTATTCCTGATTGGACAGTTCCGTATTTGGCTTATATGACCCGGGGAGAGTTACCTGAGGATGAAACTTTGGCCAGGCAAATAACCTGACGGTCTAAGTCAATGACCATTGTCAATGGCGAGTTACACCGATGCAGTGTCATAGGGGTGTTTCAACGTTGTATTTCTCCTGAGGAGGGCCGTGAGATTCTAAGAGAGATTCATGAAGGAGATTGTGGCCATCATGCCGGCTCTAAGTCTCTCATGGCTAAGGCTTTTCGTCATGGGTTTTATTGGCTGACGGCTCATGCTGATGCAGAAGATCTGGTTAGCAAGTGTGACGGCTGTCAGAAATTTTCCAGACGAGCTCATGTGCCGGCTCAAGAATTGAGGATGATTCCAATCATTTGGCTGTTTACAGTCTGGGGGCTAGATATGGTTGGACCTTTCAAGAGATCCAAGGACAAAAAGACCCACCTTTTGGTGGCAATTGACAAATTTACTAAGTGGGTTGAGGCAGAGCCGGTCAGCAAGTGTGATGCGGCAACGGCGGTTCAATTTCTTAAAAAGGTGATTTTCCGTTTTGGCTACCCGCATAGCATCATAACTGATAATGGTACTAATCTGTCTAAGGGTGCTATGAAAGAGTTCTGTCAACGAGAGCATATTCGTCTTGACGTTTCGTTAGTGGCTCACCCCCAGTCCAATGGTCAAGCCGAAAGGGCCAATCAAGAAATCTTGAGAGGCATAAAGCCTCGGCTTATGGTCCCTTTGCAGAGGACGTCAGGTTGTTGGGTGGAAGAGTTACCCTCAGTGCTTTGCAGTATTAATACTACCCCCAACAGATCCACGGGTTATACGCCCTTCTTCATGGTTTACGGAGCAGAGGCGGTTCTTCCCAGTGACATCCGTCATGACTCGTCCCGTGTGGCGGCTTATGTTGAAGCTGATAACGAAAAAGCACGTCAGGATGATCTCGACCTCCTGGATGAGGAGCGTGACCTTGCGGCGGCTTGTTCGGCGATTTACCAGCAAGATCTACGTCGTTATCATAGTCGCCGGGTTAAAACCCGGACCTTTCAAGAAGGTGATTTGGTGCTCCGGCTCATCCAGGATCAAACAGATATGCACAAATTATCCCCACCTTGGGAAGGGCCCTTTGTGGTCAGCAAAAATCTGAACAACGGGTCATATTACCTCATTGACATCCGAGGCCACAAGGAATCACGCACATTGGAGGAGGAGACCCGCCGGCCTTGGAACATTGCTCATCTTCGGCCTTATTACACTTGAGCCACCGGCTCTTGTGTTGTACATACTTTCATCAATGTATATATTATGATCAATATAATAAAGCCGGCATCCCTGATAATTCAGGGCCTCTGTCGTTTCATTTCTGAGTATCTGAGACTTTATTGTCAGCTCATAAGATCGCTTAGGGGCTTCCTGCTCAATGAGCATAGCTGTGCTTACCCTCTTGATCCGGCTTACACGCCTTGTTACAAATCGCTTGGGGGCTTCCTGCCCAAGTTAAAGGTTACCAAAGAGAAGTTGCTGCAGTGTGCAGTTCAAACATAGGTATCTTGTCTTGAGGGCTTATTACAAATCGCTTGGGAGCTTCCTACCCAAGTTAAAGGTTACCAAAGAGAACTTGCTGCAGTGCGCAGTTCAAACATAGGTATCCTGCCTTGAGGGCTTATTATAGGTCACTTGGGGGCTTCCTGTTCAATGAACATAGCTATACTTACCCTCTTGATCGGCTTGTATGCCAGGTGTAAACACCAAATTCCGGGTTATCCTGCCTGTACGTCCTTGTCACTCTGCCCAGGTAATCCTGGAATGACCCGTCGTACTCTCCAGAGTCAATCCTGTAATAAAGACCCTGAACTTGTTGACGTTAAAACGGCGGTTGGTCATGTGAGGGCCGGCTTACGGGTTTGAATGAAGGATTAACTCAGTGGCTGTGTGGCCCATGAAAGCACTTGAAATTTTGGCTTGGTGGCCTATGAAAGCCTTGTTTCATCTTTCTGATTTGTTATTGTCTCTGAACATTGTTTGGATTCATATCCTTGTACCATATTAATATATGGTTTAAAACAATTCTGGCCATGTAGCCTTATTCTTTATGACTCATATTTGAGCATATTTGGGGTTTTTGATAACCCGTCCTGGCTTTGGATGTTAAGTCGCCAGTATACTTTCATTGCGCAATTGAAATTATGCACTTATAAATCTTTGGGTTGTTGCCCTCACTGGATATGGCGATGTAAGCCGGCGATATGAACCAATTTTACAGGTATGTTTTTACTTGTTATATGAATATGCGAGGTTTGATAACCCGCCCTGGTTATAGAATTTAAAGTCGCCAGAACATATTTTGTTGGGCATTATGACCCGCCTTGGCTTAAACCGCCAGGGCGAATATTGTTTAAACATATGTGCAGGAACATTTGAACTCATATGATCATTGGAAAGGATGATGAAATTTTTGCCTCATCGGTAGCACATCAAGTCTTTCATCAGCAGTTTTCAAAACGAAAATGATAAACATGCATGATGGCATGGCAGATCATTGTGTTCAGCTAGCCTATTACAAGGCATCTTATGGCCCAAAAGAATAAGTGTTTTTCTGCGCAAAGATTTTACACGGCAGGTTATAAGCCGGCCCTTTGGTCAGTTATCCCAGTCAAAGCTTTAAATACAGCCTCCTCATCTATAAGGGTTGATGGATCAATATCGGGAGCGAAGGTGTGCTTACGTGTTGGCTGGATAAGATCCACGGCATCATGAACCGACGCTGGTACTTTTGAGTTTCTTTGGTGTAAGCCGCCTGATATTTTGACAAGTCAGTCTCCTCAGCTAGCTTGCTTGCCAAAGGGCGCATTTCCCTTACACACTTGGCGAAATCTGCTACTTCGAAGGGAGACCCGTCCTCTTTTAGGCTTGGACAGCCGGTGGCCAACTCTTCTGGGTCCAGTTCTTATTGCCATGCCTTTGCCCGGCTCAGCCCGGTGATGGCACCGGCTCTGGCAGCTGATCGCTTTAGCTCTTCAACTCTTCGAGGCAGCACAGATAATTTATCCAGCACTTCCCTGATGAGTGAAGGTGACTGCTTTTTATGCGAGATAGCAGCTATAGCCCGTTGAGCGCCGGTGTATAACTGCTCCACAAGGGTATATGCGGCTTTAAGTTTCACATGCATGTCTTGACCAAGGTTGGAACTTCTGGAGCCTGCATCGGCAAAGATATTGATAAATCGGCTGATGATTGTTACATATTGGTGGTGAAAGATTGAAGTACAATATTACTTACCAAAGATGGCAGCTGTCATGCTATTAATCTGACACTTCAAGCCGGATAACTCTTCAGTCACCAGCTTAAGAGCAGCCTCAGCATCTTCAGCTCTCTTCAAAAGAGTGGCCTTCTCGATTTCCCAGCAGGCTCTCTGCGTGTTGAAATCCGTCTTTAACTTTTCAGAAACCTCCAAGGCGGCTTTCAATTCTGATTTGGCCTTGGATGTCTCTGATTGTTGTAACGAGATGTTCTTCTGCAGATCAATCACCTGGGATTCCTTCATGTTTAACTCAGCCTGAAAGGGTAAATCAGACAATGCTCAGGAATGATACCAATGATTTCATTAAAGTCCCAAGCACATTACAAAGTATTCTACTTGGCACTTGGGGGCTAATGTAGGTTGATTCTTTCTCAAGACAGATCCTTAATGACCCGGCTATATTTTCTAAATTCAGCCGGC
Source organism: Thinopyrum elongatum (assembly GCA_011799875.1). Taxonomy (NCBI): domain Eukaryota; kingdom Viridiplantae; phylum Streptophyta; class Magnoliopsida; order Poales; family Poaceae; genus Thinopyrum; species Thinopyrum elongatum. The sequence continues at coordinate 74,058,823 of CM022302.1, read as the reverse complement.
TCATGGGGGCTACATATTTGGATTTTGATTACAAACATGACGTTAAGTCCTGGCTTGGCTATTCAACTTAAGCCGGCCCTTGGGGGCTACGCAATTGGATCTAATACAGATTGAGTAATTTTGAAGGATTGCATGAAGGCTATCATTTAAGTCTACAGCATTCTCAAATTCTTTCGTATCCTATAGACTTGGTGGCTGACATATATATTACTATGAGACAGATTTCAGTGGTCACCTCAAAGCGCTCTTTCATCAGGTTGACTAAACCAGCTTCCATGTCTCGGCTAGTATGCAGGCGGCTTAGGTAGCCCGAATGAATCTCGCTGGCGCTGAAACTGGCGTAACTCTCCAAGTCCAGTTTCCATTTGCCTTTTTCGGCGGCGGAGAATTCTTCCTTGGCATTGTGCTTTGATAACACGGTGGGATTGCCTGGCTCTGCATAACTGGTCCCAGTGACCATAACATCTTCAGCCTCTTCTTCAGTAGGCTTGGTGGATCTTGGCGGTTCAGTGTTAGAGGGATCAACATTTATTGGCTCCTCCGCAAGGTTCTGAATCTCTGGTGGCGGGTCATCAGCAGCAGCCTCCGGAGTCCTTTGAAAAGCTACAGATACAGTTGTTTCCGGCTCAACAATCTTGCGATCTTCGGCCGGTTTATTTACTTTTAACTTCTTGCTGGGTTTGGCTATGCCGCTGAAAGTAAGACATATAAGGATATCAGTATATTGTTATACAAGTGTTAAAGCAGAAAAGTTTAATATACTCACCCAGGAGCAACTTTGAAGAGGGGAATCTGAGTCCCAGTTGAATCGCCAGAAGAGGAATGAGAAGTACCCTGATAATTTGAGTCGGATGGATTAAGTGGTTGACGGATGAGACCCGCCTTAGGAAAGGAGAGGGTTGGAATTTCTGGCACCTCATTCCGGCGTTTCCGAGGAGCCGGCATGTTGGGTAAGCCGGAGGAAAGGTTGCCACCACCGCTGTTCTGGGTCGTGCGGCGAACTTCATGCTGTTGTTTCTTCAAAAAAAAATTGGGATCCAGATAAGCTAAAGGGTGAGAAAACCTTATTTTCCGACTCGCTTGTCGAACTTTTGGTCTTGGCAAAGGTTCAGAGTCGGAGGAAAGGATAGTTACCTCTTTGCCATCTGCGTGGCTGGCTTCCGCGTCATCCTGAGAGTTTTCAGCATTAATAAGGTGTATAAAAAAAGAGCCAAGGGAGTCAAATTTTACCTCTGACTCATCATCATCCAAAGCAAACAGCTCTGAGGTGTTCGTTTTCTTCTTAGCAGGCTTTTTGTGAGCCTTATTCTTTGTCCTGGTCTTCTTGGCCAGTTTATCTTGCAATTTATTGCTCCAAAAGGGAGCATCAGCATAAAAAGGAAGCAAACCAAGATGAAAGATGTACAATGCAGTATGGATAATGATTATAAGAAAATTGAGATAAGGTACTTACGGCTGGAGCCGGGTTAAGAGTGCAGAAGGGGTTCAGCCCTATTTTGCTGCAAGTCTCTAAACTCTCATGGAGCAGAGTCTTAGTCATATCGTTGATCTGTTTATCGTCTAGTCAGATTGGAGAGTAACGCAGCGGATCTTTGACATCGCCAGTATACTCACACATTAAGCCGGACCGACGGCTTCAGGGTAAGATTCTTCATGCGACCCAGCATCGAACTAGATCGACTCTAGTCAAACCATTGGCCATTAAGGCTCTGATCTTTCCAAAAATGGGCATATAGTTGGCTCGTTCTTCTATGCTGATCCGCTCTGGAAGAGGGTGCCTGTTGCTAAGCCGGTGTTCACGGTAACCCGGCAGAGGATTTTCGCCTTCTGGAGATGTGTCTTTGCAATAAAACCAAGTCTCGTTCCAGTCCTTAGGATGACTGGGAAGTGTGGCGGCAGGAAAAGTGGCTTCTTTCCACCTCTGAATTGAAATGCCACCTACTTCTAGGCTGGGCCCATCTATGAACTCAGTCTAGCGGTTCAAGTAATAAAATTCCCTAAACAATTCTACAGTGGGCTCTTGTTGAAGGTACACTTCGTAGAAAACTTGAAAGTTGCAAATATTTGAAACAGAGTTGGGCCCGATGTCTTGAGGATGAAGTTGGAAGAAATGCAGCATGTCATGAAAGAATTTTGAGCCGGGTGGGGTAAACCCCCGGAGCATATGATCAGTAAAAACTATGACTTCGCCTGCTTGTGGGACAGGGGTGGTCTCCGTTCCTGGGACTCTCTAGTGGATAACATTTTTTGCAGCTAAGGCACCCACTTGGACAAACTCATTCAGCGTCTGTTCTGTGACCCGGGAGGCGACCCAGTTGCATGAAGTAACGGTTTTGGGTCATTTTGTTGATGAAAAGCCTAGAAAGGAAAATATTGCCGGATTAAGGTTATGTTGTTAAAGCCGTCCAGTGATTAAAAAGTAAGTGCATTATGCAAGGCTAATTCGTATGCAGAGAATACGTGCTATAAAGGTTGGCATGATTAAATCGGAAGACAATGCCGGGTTATACAGGTTCTGAACATACACTGGCGGCTTAAAGCGGGACTAATGGTGTTTGGCAGGTTACGGCCTATCATATAAGCCGCCCGCACGGCTGCAGTTCACAAGCATCTATAGACCTATAAGTGGAATTTTGCTAAGTATTGAACAAACAGGTTCCACGGATCAGTTCTATGATTTTGGATCTACAGCAGTTCAAAAAATGAAATAAATCTTAAACCTAAGGTTGCGGCAGTGGAAGAACTCATGTGCTCAGATGGGATCTTGTGCAGAAAGGATACCTTTTGCGATTGGAAAGGGATGCTAAAACTACTACCGCACAACTACAGCGTTGGGTTCAGATCAAACTACGCGTTCTAAAGAGGAAAAATGAGGAACGGTGAAGAACACCGACGAACGGCGGAAACCCTAATGCAGATCTGATATGAAGAAAGGTGAGTACTTACTGATGCTGATGAACAGCGGAAGTGCGCCGGAGTTGGTGTTGTTGATGAAGGACGACGACGGCGGAGCTCGGTCGCAGCGGAGTCGTGAGGAGGAAGAAGAAGATGTGAGGACTGGGGGAAAAGGTGAAAAAGGGCCCCCTGTCCCTATTTATAAGGAGGTGACTAGACGGCATGCGTGGGTATCGAGGAGGCCGAAAATGATTATGTGGCTACATGGACGCCTCGATTTTCGAGAGGTCTATTAAGATAAAGATCTGTTGAGATGTCCTGGGCTTTGTGCGGAACTAGTATGCATGATGTCATGGCGGGTTACAGTGGTTCTGTGATATGATGTCATGGCGGGTTACAGTGAATTGGTAAGGAGTTGATAATGGAAGATTCTGCCAGATCAAGTGGTGAAGATTGATGTGAACAAGTTCAAATCAACCTGGGGCCTAATGTTGGGGATATAACTACTAGGTATGACCCGCCCAGGAGGGGCCGAGTCATGCCATTGGCGGCTTAAGGATGAAGATGGCGGTTCATAGAGCAAGCCCATTGAAGGCCCAAGACCCGAAGGCGACTTAAGGCCCGGAGGTGTGAACCGCCAGGCGATGACTTGTTCTGTAAGGCAAGCTTAGTTAGAAACCAAGCTGGTCATGTTTGTGTGGACCGGCCGGGACTTTGTAAGCCGCCGGGCATCAACCTGTATATAAAGGGGTGACCCGGCGATGGGTTAACTCAGGAAATAATCAACTGAAAACTAGGTCAAGCGTATTCGCTCCCTGGTAATAGAAACCCAAGCAATACAACCAAAAGCAGGAGTAGGCTTTTACCTCATTGAGAGGGGCCGAACCTGGGTAAACTCTCTGTGTCCTTTGTCCCGTTCAACCCCTTTAAGCTAACCAAGTTGTGATGGCTCCACACCTAAGTCCTTTTGCTAGGACATCTGCCGTGTTAAGTCCACGACACGTCAGGTTTTCCAAGCATGTATTTCATTTTTGTATAGTTGTTAACCCAGTAAACGACGCGTTTATGGTTGACTATTGCGACACATTTCCTTGAAAAATCTGCCCATCCCTTGTAAAAGGCATGAGAATGTACTAAATAGCACGAGCATGGTTTTCCGGACCGTTCTTGTGCACCTTTTCATGCACCGATTGTTCGAATTTGAATTATCGGCATTAATGCCTAGAAAATGCACATAATCCCCTAAATATGGTAAATGAGCCCGGAAAAATGTCAATTTTGAACACGTTGCATTGGAGGCGGTATGTTAATCATTGGAAAAAAACTGAATCACAAACTAGGACGGAAATTTGGATTCCCCTTCAATCTTGGTGATTTCCCTCTCGAAAGCATGGAACTTCCTCGGTGATGGTTCGATTTATGAAGGGCGTGCATGACGACATAAGCTAAACCTTCTCAAATTTTTACCAGGGCATAGTGAGGCCATACCATGGCACCATGCCAGGCGTCATGTTTTCAAGCATTTATTCCATTTTTCTATGGTTGAAAACCCAATAAACAAACATTTGTGGTTGACTATTGCCACACATTTCATCGAAATATCTGCCCATTCCTTGTAAAAGGCATGAGAATTTACTAAATGGCACGAGCATGGTTTTCCAGGTCGTTCTTGTGCACCCTTTCATGCACCGATTGTTTGAACTTGAATTATGTGCATTAATGCCTAGAAAATGCACATAATCCCCTAAATATGGTAAATGAACCCGGAAAAGTGCCAAATTTGAACACGGTGATTTGCAGGGTGTATGTTCATCATAGAAAAAAACTCATGGACAAAGGATAAAGGAAATTTGGATCCCCCTTCAATCTTGGTGATTTCCCCCTCGAAACCATGAAACTTCCTCGGTGATGGTTCGATTTATGAAAGGCTTGCATGACAACATAAGGCAAACATTCTCAAAATTTTACCAGGGCACGGTGAGGCCATACCATGGCACCACGCCAGGCGTCATGTTTTCCAAGCATGTATTTATTTTTTGTATAGTTGTTAATCCAGTAAACGACGCGTCTATGGTTGACTATTGCGACACATTTCCTTGAAATATCTGCCCATTCCTTGTAAAACACATGAGAATGTACTAAATAGCACGAGCATTTGAATTATGTGCATTAATTCCTAGGAAATGCACATAATCCCCTAAATATGGTAAATGAGCCCGAAAAAATGTCAATTTTGGACACGTTGCATTGGAGGCGGTATGTTGATCGTTCGAAAAAACGGAATGACAAACTAGGAAGGAAATTTGGATTCCCCTTCAATCTTGGTGATTTCCCTCTCGAAATCATGGAACTTCCTCAGTGATGGTTCAATTTATGAAGGGCGTGCATGACAACATAAATCAAACCTTCTCAGCTTTTTACCAGGGCACGGTGTGGCCATACCATGGCACCATGCCAGGTGTCATGTTTTTCAAGCACGTATTTCATTTTTCTATAGTTGACAACCCAGTAAATGACGCGTTTGTGACGCCCCGGGCTCAATCGTGCACTAATCATACACGCAAATGCACACGATCAAGCCTAAGGACTCACGGGAAGATATCACAACACAACTCTAAAACATAATTAAAGTCATACAAGCTTTATATTACAAGCCATGGGCCTCGAGGGCTCGAATACATAAGCTTGCGTACAAGCGTCAGCGGAAGCATCAGATATCTGAGTACAGATATAAAAGATAACACATAAAGGCCCTTAAAAGGCGGGACAAGAGAAAACACTACGATCGAAAGGCGCAGGCCTCCTGCCTGGGACCCTCCGAACCTACTCCTGGTCGTCGGCCAACTCGTAGTAGTATCCACCCTCGGGGTAGTAGTAGGGATCATCTGCGGGGGGAAATCACATGACCAAGGTAGGTTACTTCAGAAAGCCAGAGCATTTGTTAAGCCAAATGACATGACAGTGTACTCATAGGAGCCATAGCGAGTAACAAATGCAGTCTTTGGAATATCCTCTTTGAGAACACGGATTTGATGATAACCCAACCTCAAGTCGAGTTTAGAAAACACTGAGGAACCGGCAAGTTGATCATATAGGTCGTTGATTCTGGGAAGAGGATACTTGTTCTGGATTGTGGCTTGGTTAATGGTCCGATAATCCTGAACCAATCGGTTAGTTCCATCCTTCTTCTTAACGAAGAGTGAAGGTGCTCCCCAAGCAGAGAAACTGGGGCGGATGAAACCCTTTTTAAGTGATTTGTCGATTTCCTCCTTAAGTTCCAGAAGGTGGTGCGGAGGCATCTTATAAGGGCGCTTCGCAATAGGGGTAGTGCCAGGTTTCAAGTCGATGACAAACTCGACAGCTCTAGCAGGGGGTATTCCTAGAAGTTCTTCTGGAAAGACATCTTGAAAATCATGAACAATTGGAACATTCTCGATGCCTTCAAGAGGTGAGGCGTTCAAAGCATTCAGAGCATATATCTGAGCTTCGGCATTCTGAACTGTTCGAGCTGAGTATCTGACTGTTTGGCCAGAAGTGTGTGTGATGCGGACTGTTTCAGCGGCACAGTCAATCATAGCTTTATGAGGCTTTAACCAGTCCATACCCAGAATAATGTCTATGTTGGAGGTCTTGAGAGCAATGAGAGAAACGGGGAACATCAATCCTCCAATCACAATGTGGTTACCGTGGCTTACCATGGTAGTTTGCCAATTAGCCCCAGGTGACTGGATTACTAATGGGGTGGACATCTCCTCGAAAGGTATATCATGGCTTCGCGCAAAACTTTCGGACATGAAGGAGTGCGATGCTCCAGAATCAAAGAGGACTGAAGCTGGGATTGAATTCACTAGAAGGGTGCCCATCACAATTTTGGGGTCCTGTCGAGCTTCTTCAATGTTGACTTGGTTGACATGAACAAGCTGATTAGCAGGTGGTCTGGTTTCAATGTTCCTGGAAGGATGTTTTCGACGGCTCTTTCTGCAACCAACAGAAGGACGTGATGCGTGTTGAGGCTGCCTCTGACGGCAGTTGATAGTACGGTGCCCTGGTTGTCCACACTGGTGGCACAAACCATCATTATACGAAGAAACATCAACATTGGGCTATCCACTTGCAATGTTCAGTTGTCTTGGTGGTGGAGGCAGACAAGGTGCAGCATAAGATGGCCTGGGTACAGGGGCAGGTCGGTGATGAACATTGTGCGGAATCCACACTCGACGTTTCTGAACAGGCTGACCCGAGGATGAGCCAACATCACGAGTGCGCTTGAGCGACTCCTGGTACTTAGCCAGACCAGTTTCAGCTCGAAAGGCTTGACTGACAAGCATCGCAAAGTCCTCACAATCAAGGGTAACAAGTGCGAGGTTTATGTCAGTACGCAGTCCTTTACGGAATTTCTCCTGCTTGCGAGTGTCAGTGTAGACGTCATCCGCAGCATAGCAAGATAATTCAAGGAATTTCCTCTGATATTCATCCACAGTCATTGTGCCCTGTGAGAGTTTGCGGAACTCCTGCTTCTTCTGGTCGATCAGGCCTGGAGGGATGTACCTTGCACGAAAGGCTGACTGAAATTCCTGCCAAGTGGTTACAGTTTCTGCACGCAACATACCCTTGTGGCTTTCCCACCATTGAGTAGCTGGACCCTTTAAGTGGAATGTTGCAAAGGTGACGTAACTGTCAGGGGCAACATTAGCTGACTCCATCTCAAACAGGATGTCACGAAGCCAATCATCAGCATCCATAGGATTGGTGGAGTTGCGGAAAACGAATGGATTGAGGCACACAAATTCTGGCAGAGTTATTGGAGCATTCTGTTGCTGAGCATTCTGAGTTGGGAACTGAGCCAATACTCCGGTCATAAACTGACGGTTAAGCTCAAACTACTGACGGTTGAGTTCAAACTGCTGCAACATTGCGGCAATATAGGGTGGAGGTGGAGGATTGTCAGCCATCCTGCCAAATTAACAGGGGCAGTTTAGCAAGAAAAACTGCATGTGTAAGAGGTCATTCACGATGTAACATGAGTGATGAACAAGAAGGCATTAGGTGCATATTAGTAGTCATTAAAGACATACAGAACGATGCACGGAGTTGGACTCAAACGGCGGTAGGAGTTCGGAAATGCACGCGGCTAGACAAGCTAGGCGGCACGCGGTAAGGAAAGTACACAACGAGACATAGCAAAGGCTACATCCACGTCGGAGAAAACTGCTGGGGCGAGGAATCTGCAAGTGACAACACAGGGTGCCCTCGATAAAAGGATCCTGTAAGCAGAATCTGACCCACAATCTTGGAGCAAGGGGGAATATTTTAGAACTCCGGGTGGATGTGATCACGAGAACCTAATGTTGGAGTTAGTAAAATTTTAACCCGAATAGAAGAGAGATCAGAGTCCCAGAGTATAGACGAGAAATAAAAGATCCTAATACCACCCAATTGGCGGCGTGGGCCCGTAAGCCACACAGCCAAGTTAGTAAAATAGGTTTGGACCACTAGACTCAACTTCGGCCAAGGAGTTGGAAAGGGGGTTCCTAGAGGCAGTCGGCTCTGATACAAACTTGTGACGCGCCTGGCTCAATCGTGCACTAATCATACACGCAAATGCACACGATCAAGCCTAAGGACTCACGGGAAGATATCACAACACAACTCTAAAACATAATTAAAGTCATACAAGCTTTATATTACAAGCCAGGGGCCTCGAGGGCTCAAATACATAAGCTTGCGTACAAGCGTCAGCGGAAGCATCAGATATCTGAGTACAGATATAAAAGATAACACAGAAAGGCCCTTAAAAGGCGGGACAAGAGAAAACACTACGATCAAAAGGCGCAGGCCTCCTGCTTGGGACCCTCCGAACCTACTCCTCGTCGTCAGCCAACTCGTAGTAGTATCCACCCTCGGGGTAGTAGTAGCGATCGTCTGCGGGGGCAGCTGTCTCAGGGGCTCCGCCATCTGGTTGCATCAAAAGGATATGGGGAGAAAAAGAAAGCAAAGCAACCGTGAGTACTCATCCGAAGTACTCAGCAAGCAAGGATCTACACTACATATGCAACATTATCAAAGGTAGGTTGTATATGTGGACTGGGCTGCAGAAATGCCAGAATAGAGAGAAGTCCTAGTCCTATCGAAGACTAGCATCTTCAGCGGTCTTGCAGCATTAGAAGAGTGTAGATTAGAACATGATAAAGTAGTAGTATCAATAAGTCTCATCCTCACCCAGAGATCCTTTCTCGACTCCCTGCGAGAAAGCAATCCCAGAGCAATGCAGTCATCAACCTCATCCTGAGATCCCTTTTCGACTCCCTACGAGAAGCAATCCCAGAGCCATAGTATCCAATTTTAGTTGTATCGATCGGGATACAACTCCGAGCGTCCGTTACCGAGGATCCGGCTATGCATAGATTAGTTCTTCCCTGCAGGGTGCACCAACTTACCCACCACGCTTGCTTAACTCCGGCCGGACACACTTTTCCGGGTCATGCCCGGCCTCGGCCAAACGACACACCGCAGCCCTACCTAGAGCTCAGCAGAGAGGTCCCCGCCGGTCTACATCCTAAGCGCTCGGGGGTCTTGGACCATCGCCCCTCGCCCTCCGGGTCGTTTGGCACATGGCTCAGATCCAAGCACCACCTCTGTCGTGAATGGCGCCAATCACTCCATGCCGCACTGCTGAACTGGATGTCTGACAGAGCTTTCGGCTGATGCTATGATGCAGAGTGCCCATAACTTTTCCCGCGTGATGATTAGTGCTATCGGGCCAGAGGCCCACTCAGATCAAATATCCAAATCGAAGTGTGTTGGTAGTGCGGTAACGAGCAGAGACTCACGATCGATGTGACCCCATCGCCCCGTCTCGAGGACTTGCGGCAAGGGCCAAGAATGCCCGGCCACGCCTCGTATTCATCACTCGGGCACCATCCAGGTCAACCCGTCTTCACATCACACGCGAGTACCCCTCAGGGTCGACCCGCCTTTCCAAGTATCAATTGTAAAGTCCAAGTATCCGTGTGTCCATAATATCAAGGGAATCCGAGGTATCACCCTCGTTGGATTCCTAATCGATGTATCCGTCAAGGTGAACTCAGAGGAATCACCCTCGATGGTTTCACACTTGAGATGTTGCACGACAGCGTCCTTATCGGAACTGGGGAAGGAGGAATCACCCTCGATGACCACGACCAAATAGCTACTCTACAGAGTTAACATCAGAAGTGCTAACGAGGTTTCACCCTCGGCACTCGATAGTAACACTGCAGTGTCGTTACAACTAAGGGGGAGTGTTGTGCGGTGCCGGGGCCTGTCTTCGATCCCGTTGATCGGGTCTTCTGATAATCCAGCAGGGCAGTCGGGACAAGTGGGGTCATTGATAGGTCTCTACCCAGCCTATACTAGACAGTTTAGGATAAGCAGGTAAGGTTTCAACAGCAAGTTACAATAAACAGGCTATGCATCAGAATAGGTAAAGCAGTAGCAGCAGCAATTCTAATGCAAGCATGAGAGAGAAAGAATAGGCGATATCGGTATGCTCAAGGGGGGTGCTTGCCTGGTTGCTCAGCGGCAAAGACAAGGTCGTCAACGGTGGCGTCGGGCTCCTGAGCTGCGTCGGTATCGGGGACGACGTCGGTGTCGGGGTCTACCAAGAGAGAAGAGGGGGAGGAAACAGTAAATATAAAGCAGACAAGAGCATGACATGACAATATGCAGTGCCGGGTGTGTCCTAACGTATGGTTGCACGTTACCGAGGAAGGGGGAATCCATCCGGGAATGTTTTCCCGGTTTCGGACATTTGTCAGATAAATGACCGGAGGGGGACGGTTCCATCTTCGGATAGTTAGGGACGTGTGGCGGACGAACAGACCGCGTATTCGGATTCGTCTCGTCGTTCTGAGCAACTTCCATGTACAAAGATTTTCGATCTGAGCTACGGATTATTTTATATGAATTTCTGAAGATTTAATTGATTTCCTGGAATTAATAGATTAATTTAATTCAAAAATAAATTATTGCGTCATCATGATGACAGCAGACAACGTTGACCATTGACTGGGTCAACCTGACAGGTGGGTCCCACCTGTCAGTGACTGTTTAGTTAATTAACAGTAGTTAATTAGGTTAATTATTAATTAGGTTAATTAATCTTAATTAGCTAATTTAAATAGTGTTTAATTAAGTTAATTAATTAATTTTTATTAATTTTTTTCATTTATTTATTTTCTATTATATATATATATATATATATATATATATATATATATATTAAACAATTCTCAGGGGCGTGGGCCCCTGTGGTCATTGGCCTAGGCCAACAGAGGAGGGTTGGGCACGCACGGGCTCGCTAGGCGCTGGCGGCCACAACCAGTGGCGCGGGCGGGGAGCAAGTCGCCTCCGACGGTGAACTGCAGCGAGGCCAGGGGGCGAGCGGGGTCACACAGTCGGAGGCGGGGCGTACGGCGCGACTGTGGCAACCGCAGTAGCACGGCGGCAGCGGAGATGCATGAGGCAGCGGGCGAGGCCGGACGCAGCGAAAGCGTGGCTGGGCGCGGCGTGCAGCTGAGGGCCGCGGACTGAGCGCGGCCATGGCGCTAGCGGGCGCGGGCAACGGTGGCTAGGGAAGGTGAGTTGGGCGCGGGTGAGGGAAGCAGGGCGCGCCTAGGGGACACGGGCGCGCGTGCGTCGGGCAAGAGCGGTCGCAGAGGAGCGTGGCGCGAGCAGGGAAGGGCCGGGATAGAGCGGAGAGGAGGGAAGGCGCTCACCCCTGATGCAGGGGTACGCCAGTGAGGCTCGGGGAGGCCGGTTGAGGAAGTAGGGGACGATGGCGAGCAACGGGCGGGGCGGCGCCGGCGATGCGTCGGGGAGGCGGGGTCCGTGGAGGAGGACGAGGCATCCGGCGAGGGGGGCAGGCGACCCGATGCGGCACCGGGCGTCGCGTCGAGGCAGCTCCGTCGAGCGGCGTCTGACGGCGAGGTCGGGGCGGTTGCCCCGATCTGGATCGGATCGGGGGGGGAGGAGCGAGGGCATCGTGGGGAGGGGGAAGGGGGGTAGCTGCGCTAGGGTTTCGGCGGTGTGGGCGGTTTAGTAGGCATGGCTGGGCCGGCCTTTTGGCTAGTTGGGCCGGCCTTTTGGCTAGTTGGGCCGGTTGGCCCAGCCGGGGGGGTTACTATTTTGTTTTAATTTTCTGTTTTTCTAATTTTGTTTCAGTTTTGCCTTTTCTTTTAGTACCAAATGAGTTTTGTTTAGAACAAAACTTGGCACATAAATCTAACACAATACCTTGAGACGGAATAAAAAGTTTTGGGTCAAAAGGAGTTGTCTAACCATTTTTAGAAATTGAAAAGGCCAAATTAATTGCTACTGGACCACTAAATTAATTCCCATGGGCATTTTGGGAATTCACATGAGGCTGGTTTCAACATGATAATGATCAGGAGAATTTATGGGATAAGGTGAACATTTTAGTTATCAAATTTGAACAACTCTTATTTGCACTTTCAGTTTGAATTTCCATTTGTATTTGAATTTGAAAAGATATATGATCCAAATGATATTTAAGCACTGTTGATCACGATGACATGGCATTATCAAAAGGGGGATCACTGTAGCTTAATACATGGAGGTGTTACACGTTTGTGGTTGACTATTGCCACGCATTCCCTTGAAATCTCTGCCCATTTCTTGTAAAAGGCTTGAGAATTTACTAAATACCACAAGTATGGTTTTTCCAGACCGTTCTTGTGCACCTTTTCATGCACCGATTGTTCAAATTTGAATTATGTGGATTAATGCCTAGAAAATGCACATAATCCCCTAATATGGTAAATGAGCCCGGAAAAATGCCAAATTTGAACACGTTCCATTCGAGGGGGTATGTTGATTGTAGAAAAAACTAAATGACAAGCTAGGAAGGAATTTTGGATTCCCGGCCCCTTCAATCTTGCTGATTTCCCCCTCGAAACCATGAAATTTCCTCGGTGATGGTTCGATTTATGAATGGCGTGCATGACGACATAAGGCAAACATTCTCAAATTTTTACCAGGGCATGGTGAGGCCATACCATGGCACCAAGCCAGGCATCATGTTTTCCAAGCATGTATTTCATTTTTGTATAGTTGTTAACCCAGTAAATGATGCGTTTATGGTTGACTATTGCGACACATTTCCTTGAAATATCTGCCCATTCCTTGTAAAAGGCATGAGAATGTACTAAATAGCACGAGCATGGTTTTCCAAACCGTTCTCGTGCAGCTTTTGATGCACCGATTGTTTGAGTTTGAATTATGTGCAATAATGCCTAGAAAATGCACATAATCCCCTAAATATTGTAAATGAACCCGGAAAAGTGCCAAATTTGAACACGGTGATTTGCAGTGTTTATGTTCATCGCAGAAAATAACTCATGGACAAAGGACAAAGGAAATTTGGATTCCCCTTCATTCTTGGTGATTTACTATCGCCCACGATTCATCTCCGTCGCCTCTGCCAACCGTGTGTGTTCACCCACACATGCAAAAGGAAAAAGAAAACCCTCGCCCACTTCGTCCCCACCCACTCGCCACGGACTCCTCCGCAACTCTGCACCTCATCAACTTCTATCGCGGCGGCCACCCTAAGCTCGACGGCTGTTGTCGGCGGGCGGAGGTCACACTCCAAACGGCACGGGATTTCGCCCCTACCGCTTTCCGCTGCCTATCTGTAGTTCTGCACCGACATTCTAGACTCTGGTCGATTGGGGTTTTCTGAGGGATTGGGCCGGGTATTTTTCTCATGGAGAAGGTAATCAACTTAGCGAAATATTCACTCATCTCTTATCGTAGTCCGTTCGTCGCTGTTAATCAACCGGCGGAAATCGCCGTGGATTCATTTTTGTTCTAGCTGATTCGTGGGTGTTCATTCATGTGTCCACAGTGCGAGCACAAATTGGGCAAGTGTGGTCGCGGCCAGTCGGAAATGAAGTTCTATCTCACCATTCCGGATGACTTCAGGGAGCGCTCGGTATGTTCAATCTCAACCTACCACGGTCGGCATGGCCTAAATTTGTGAACATATACCGTCTGTTGCTACATTTGGATAAAAGGTACGGTGCCACGTGCAGCCTAGATGTCGAAGCCGATCCCCCCCCCTATATTAGGCAAATATATGATGTATTATTCATTCAGTTACTCTCATATTTGCATCAAATCTTTGTTACATTATATATTTTTAATTATATATTTTTGTACTTTGCTTTCATCTATATATTGATCTGTTCTATCAGTTACTCCCATATTTGCATCTTTGCTCTGTTATTTCAATATATCTAATTTACGATCTTAATTTTCATTTCAAGTAGTACATCCCTTGCTTTGCAAGAACAGGAGTAGAAGGAAATCTTGGACTTTACTTTGTTGATGACTCCATGGATGTCATATTGACAACGCAGCATGGATTTACAATGACGGTAAGCATAAAACTTGATAAAGATGGTCACTCCTATTTTGATGCGGACCTTTGGAGAAAAATGTCTAAGTGTTATTAACTGAAAGCTGGCAATAAAATTCTAGTGCGTGCACCACAGCTTGGTCTAATTAACATGGATGTTTACTTCCCCAACATCATCAGCCGATCAAAGTCTGATCGAGGTTAGTGTCCTTTCAACTTTCTCCATGCTGGCATATTACTTAGCAAAATCGGGGTATTTGTTCTGACTAATTGATCACTATTTAAGCAACCAATTGTGATTTCATTTTCTGACTCCGTTCCTAGGCATTAACAAATTCTATTTACCAATTTATGCGCACTATATATTCTTCTGCCATGTTCTGAATAAATAATACCTTTCCACCTTTTAAGCAGGATATGTTGGATGCATAGTGAACGATCTGTATGTTACTAAGCGTACCAAATTTCACTGGAAGGACTTGAAGCATGTCATAAACTTTGTTGATAATCTGACAGAGATAGCACAGCGTATGAACACTGGATTTTGGATGGGATTAATTATACCTATGGTGCACACATTGAACAAGACCAATTGTGTGCACAAAACGATGGTAAAAAGTCTTATTTTAATGTTGATGCTCATAAACTATATATATCTTCAACGATATGTTACAATTGGTTTTTATTCTACATTTCAACAGAAATTGCCCGCTGTAGCAGTTCCTGGATTGATTTCCCGGCGTGGTTGAATTACACTTGTGCCTGCTAATAACGCCAAAGTGATTGCAAGGTACTGCATTTCCCGCAGAAATGAAACCATTCAAATTAACAAGTTCTCACTTGTGGTGGCAATGCATCCATATTGGAAAATTGGAGACACTGTTCTACTCATGCTCTACCAAGGCACACGAGGGCTCTTCCTTTTCATTGACGAGATGCCGAGTCGTCGTGATCAAGCTGCTTCCAGCGGATAGTTGTGGTTGTTGGCCCTCAGCCTCTTAAAATGTGCTAGTTGTTACTATGTTAACTATGTAGATATGGACCATATGGTTGTCAAAACCGTTTTACGAAGATCCTCTTTTTGTCGAATAGTGTAACCACTATATATATGTTACTCAAATGCTATTAGCCAAGTTCTTAAATTTTCATGGAAAGTATTAGTATCGTACACAGTTCATTGAGTTTAAGCGTGTGCCCAATGTCCAGAAGGCATATGCATATTAACTGTCCATATTGCAAATTCACACATGTGTTAACATAAGGAAATGTATGTGTAACTTACTAATCATCGCACACGAGTACTCGTAGACGCATCGTGTGCGATACTCCTAGCCACCACAAGCAACTAGTTTGCATTTTTCAAAGTTTTTTGTACTCACAGAATCGCACACGAACTAACTGTAGTAACCGTATGTGTTGTAATTTCTCATCGCAAACAGTTCATCCGAGTCGGCTGTTTGCCGCGTATCACATACATCTTGTTTACACGACTCATTTGTGTTCTTTTGGCTCATCGCAAACAGTTCATCTATGTAAACTGTATGCCGCATATCACACACATCTTGTTAAGTTGAACCGTTTCTGTTGTGTTCCCTAATCAAAAACAGTTCGTCCGAGTGAACCGTATGCCATATATCACACACCTTGATCTGGCTAACCATTTCTGTTGCACTCCCTAATAGCAAACATTTCATCGGAGCGAACTGTATGCCGTATATCGCACACACATTGATATGGCTACCCGTTTCTGTTGTTCTGCCTCATCGCAAACAGTTCGGATGGATCAACCATGCGCCCTGCATCGCACACGCAACTAAAATCGGAACCGTGTTTGATGGCTCCGCCATCGCAAATGTTTTGCATATTTTTTATGGTTTTTTTACATCACCGTTTGCGATTAATGCATTGCACACAGTTTCGTCAAAGGGTCTCTGATCGTAGCATCGCGTTAGCAGCATCCTGCAATAGTGGTGGTAGAAGGTGTATTGTAAGTGCATCTAGTGCCCCTTAGTGATTTTGGTGTATTGAAGACTTATAGGTTAAGGGACTAATGTGTTTGTGAGTGTACACAGGGTCTATAAGTCTATGAGGAGTTTGATATTTACGAAGAAAGTTGACCCCTAAAAATGAATGTCTTCAGTTGAAGACTTTGAAAATGAGGAAATTGGTGTGAGCTTGAAGACATTGATATTGACGCGAGGATTATGAAGCATGAAGACTTTTGTTTTCGTAGTTTCATTTTCTCTTTCTTGAGTCATAGGAAACACCGTACTGTTAAAGGGGGTCGAGGTAAAACTAAGGAAACATTTGCAAGTGATGCTCATCTCAAAACCTACACATACTCAATCCTTTTGAGTGAAGCCATTGGAAATCTCATACAGTTCAGTCAATTTCTTCAGTGACAGAGACGAAGATCTTCTGTTCTCTGAGGAATTTGTTCTGACTAAGGAGTTAGGAATTCACCAGTGCGGATTACCTACAAGTGAGGAACATGATAGCCCTGAGGAATTTGAGAGCTCAAATTTCTGACCGTTGCTATGCTACGCGCCAGCTGTCCCAAATATCTTATCCACCTAACGGTCATATCATTGAAGGGCATTTATGCCTTATCATGTCGGGCTGCTCCCCGGCTATAAATAGCCGCCCCCTACAACCACTAGCTGGTTGGCTGCTCCGAGAGAAACTGAAACTTGTCATTTAGAGCATCCCATCCTCCGAGGACTTTGAGAGAAAATCATCAGTGAGGAAAAACCCAAAACCCAAACACCTACAACCCAAAGTGATTGAGCATCACTGAAGAGATTGTTCCTGTGTGGAACCGACGCTTGTTACCTTTGAAGACTGTGCATCTTCCAGACGGTTAGGCATCATGGTCTAGAGCATCCAAGAGGAATTGTGGATCGCCAAGTGACCAAGGTCTATGAAGGTTTGGAAGTCACCTGTGAAGAATTACCACGAGTGATTGGGCGAGGTCTGTGTGACCTTGGCTCAAGGAGAATACAGTAAGGACTGTGTGTCCTGGGACTATGTGTCCTTTGGCTTAAATACCAAGCTCCTCCAACCAGACATACAACTGGCATGGCAGTTGGAACTAGTCTACCAAATCATTGTCTTCACCGAGCTACTGGTTCTATTTCCTCAACCCATTCATTTCTCGCTCATGTGTTGATGAAATTGATCGTTACTGTTTGTAGACTTTCTCAATTTCCTCAATCCTATTTCTTCAGTCACTTTGTCTTCTGCCTGCTTATCCTGCTTACACGCTATATGTGCTCTGTGTATGTTTCATTTCATCATGATGATTATGCTATGGCCTTGCTATGCATGCACCTGAGTACTTATTCCACTGCTTGTAGTTCGTCACTTAGCAAATTCCTCAAGTTGTATTTCCTCAGTGACGAATTTATAAAAATCACCTATACACCCCCCCTCTAGTCGATATAACGCACTTTCAATTGGTATCAGAGCAAGGTACTCCCTAGTTATGTGTGATTTTGGTTTAATCACCTGCAGTTTTAGTTATGTCGACTGCAGGCATGATCAAGGTCTCGGCCGGGTGTCCTACCTTCGATGGGACAGACTACCCCTACTGGAAGAACAAGATGCGCATGCATCTTGAGGCAATTGACAACGATCCCTAGTACGTTGTGGAAAATGGCGTTCCCTCCATCATTCCATCCGTGAACGCTGCTGATGTGAAGAGATTCAAGAAACTCGACTCTCAAGCGAAGAATATCATATGTGGCCATCCGAGCAAAGGATAGTACGGTAGAGTAAGTGCTTTGGAGTCTGCAAAGCTTATCTAGGATAGGTTGTCCAAGGTCAACGAAGGAATCTCAACCCAACGTGATTCTCGAGTTGACGTTCTTCGCAATCTCTTCAACCTCTTCAAAAGACTCGACAACGAAAATGTTCAACAAACCTTCGATCGCCTCACTGACATCTCAAATGAGCTTCAAGCACTTGGTGCCACTGACATCACCGACCATGAGGTGGTGAAGAAATTGCTGAGATCACTTCATTCCTCATTCGATACACTGGCACTGATGATTCAAGAATGTGGAGACTGCAACTCACTAGATCCTGCTGATATCCTCGAGAGGCTAAACACTCATGAATTCCAACAAGCTGAGAAGAGAGACCTCTACGGGCCAAGCTATGGAAGATCACGTGCTCTGAAGGCCAAGGCAGTTTCCTCATCTGAAGGGGAAGATTCTGATAGCAGCCTTGGTGATCCTGAGGAACTGAGCCAGGAGCTAGCTATGCTCGTGAGGAAATTCCAGAAGTTCTCTAGACGTGGCCATTTTGGAAAATCTTCAAGAAATGATGACATGAGATCAGATTCTTCATCCCGCGACTACAAGAAGAGGACTTGCCACAAATGCGAGAAGCCTGGTCACTACATGGCTGATTGCACTCAAGGGTCAAAGGATTCAAATAAGAAGAAATACAAGGATGAAAGTTCAGATGACTTGAAGAAAAAGAAGAAATCTTCAAAGTCCTCATCGTCAAGATCTTCAAAGACTTCATCTCACAAGAAGAGCAGTTCCAAAAAGGCTCGAGCATTCATTGGCAAGGAAATGGACTCTGAAGCTGAATCTGAGGAAAATGAGGAAGAGGAGGAATCTGAGGAGTCAGACTCTGGTGTGGAGAGCCTAGCTCTCGCTACTACTTTTGTCAGCAAGTCCATCTTCAACACTGAGGAAAATGGCTTCCTCAACACTGTTGACGACAGCAACGATGACTACGCTCCCACCTATTGCTTTATTGCAAAAGGTGCCAAGGTACTCAAATATCCCTCCTCTGAATCAAGTGAGGATGAATTTGATGAAAATCTCAAACCTAGCTATTCCAAACTTGCTACTATTGCCATGAAACAACAAAAAGCTTTGGAAAGGGTTCAAAACTTGCTAGACAAAAGCGATGACCTATTGGGTGAGGAATTGAATCAGACTCAAACCCTGACTGATAATCTTCAACGACTACAGTCTAAGTTTGATAACCTTCAAGGTCATCATGTAACACTCTTAGCTGATCATGAGAAGCTTTCTTATGAATTTCATCAGAGAGAGCAAGATCTTGAGAAGCTAAGGGTGAGTCATGATGATCTTCAAATGGAACATGATTCTTTGCTTGCTCAACAGATCAGTTCCGCTCAGGAAGAATTTATTCCACCATGTTTAAAATGCATTGAACGTGAATCTGCTAATTCTTCACCTGAAAGTTCAAATGCTTCTATTGCTGCAAATTCTTCAACTATCTCTGTGGTCACAATTGCCTCATCTGAGGATACCACAAGTATTACTGACAAAAATGCAGGGATGAAGGAATTGTATGTGAAAGGCATGTACAAAAGCCTCAAAGGGCATCAGACTCTTTCTGATGTGCTCAAAAAGCAGATCTTGAACAGGAACCCTAGGAAAGAGGGTATTGCCTTTGAGAGGAAACTCAATGCTGATGGAACCTACTGGAAACCTGAGCAGTATCCCAAAACCACATGGGTTGCTGCAAAAGGACCTCCCGTAGATCCATCCACTTTATCTGGCTTTACATGTGAATCTTCATATTCATCTTATGAGTCATTTGACTCCAACTATAAGCTTTTCAAAAATCAGAATGGTGAAGTATTTGCTAGATATGTTGGAACTAACTGCAGGAACGGTCCTCCTATGAAGAAAATCTGGGTTCCCAAAAGGTGCCTTGAAAGTTTTCAGGTGAATGTCCTCATGACACCACCTGTGAAGAATAGGAACCCCAGATCAAATTCTTCATATGGATCCAAGTCCTCATACAGATCGAATTCCTCATATGAGCATCATCGTGCTAATGCTTCTGTTTCGTAGGGAAAATCTAAGACTTATGAATATGTGCATTATTCTTCAAATCATTATGTTCATAAGTCCTTGAAGAATTTCTCTGCTTATTCATATGCATACTCTAACCCCTCTTCTGTGAAATCAAGTGCACTGGCTTCAATGCCACCTTTCTCTTATGGAGCTCGCAGAATGATGAACTCTTTGCCACCCCTCCAGATGTGGGTGGTGAAGAAAAAGAACTATTCTCTTATGCAGGGTCAGGTCTCCAGACGAACTTAATCGTCTGAAGAATTTGCTGGAGACCTGAGAATGCTTGAAAGGACACAAGCTAATCATGAAGAAATGATTCACTCTTTTCTCATGTCCTCATACTGCTACATATATATCTGTTGCATTATTTGATGAAATTCTATCTGATGAATTTGATGTCATATTCTTCACTCTGAAGTATATGAGTTCGTAAGATGCACAAATTCATCTGCAGGATGAAACACCCAAAGCTACTGAGTGGGTCCTCGATAGTGGATGTACAAATCACATGACCGGTGACAAGAGCTTACTGATGGACTCTGCTTTATCTCCATCGCATCTGAAGCATATCACCTACGCTGACAAAGGCAAAAGCAAGGTATTGGGTCTAGGTAGGGTTGCAATCTCAAAGGATCGACACATGGACAAAGTCATGCTTGTCGAGTCCCTCGGATTCAACCTCATGTCTGTCTCAATGCTTTGTGATCTTGATATGATTGTCGTCTTTGGCAAATATCGCTGCTTAGTGCTCATGGAATCTGACAATTCCAAAGTCTTCGAAGGCTTTAGGAGAGGAGACTTCTATATTGTTGATTTTTCTGCAGGTCCACAACCTGCCACATGTCTACTTGCAAAAGACTCAGAAGGCTGGAGATGGCATCGTCGACTTGGTCATGCTGGCATGAGGAACTTTCACACGCTTGTGAAGAAGAAGCACATCATTGGCATTGAGGGTGTCAAATTCCTCAAAGATCATCTTTGCGGGGCTTGTGAGGCTGGAAATATGACCAAAGCCAAGCACCCCTCGAAGACTATCATGACTACCACTCGTCCTTTTGAATTGCTTCACATGGACCTCTTTGGCCCTACTCATTATGCCACACTAACAAATGTAGCATCTCTATATGGCTTTGTTATTGTTGATGATTATTCTCGTTACACATGGGTGCACATCATTACTTACAAAACTGAAGTGCAGGAAGTCTTCAAACGATTTTCCTCAAGGGCCTCAATGAATTTCGGTGTGAAGATCAAGCATATACTTAGTGACAATGGGACCGAGTTCAATAATACTGGTCTTGATGACTATCTTGATGAACTTGGTATTACTCATGAGTTATCTGCCCCATGCACTCCTCAGCAGAATGGCGTCGTGGAGTGTTACATTTCCAACGTATCTATGATTT
Organism: Thinopyrum elongatum; assembly: GCA_011799875.1. NCBI lineage: Eukaryota > Viridiplantae > Streptophyta > Magnoliopsida > Poales > Poaceae > Thinopyrum > Thinopyrum elongatum. Next base: position 74,037,257 of record CM022302.1, on the reverse strand, counting down.
TTATTGTTCCATGCTATTATATTATCTGTTTTGGATGTTTTATATGCATTAATATGCTATTTTATATTATTTTTGGGACTAACCTATTAACCTAGAGCCCAGTGCAGTTTCTGTTTTTTCCTTGTTTTTGAGTTTCGCAGAAAAGGAATACCAAACGGAGTCCAAACGGAATAAAACTTTCGCGATGATTTTTCTTGGACCAGAAGGAAACCAGGAGACTTGGAGATGAAGTCGGAGGAGCCACGAGGCGGCCACAAGGACAGAAGGTGCGCCCAGGGGAGTAGGGCACGCCCCCCACCCTTGTGGGCCCCTCATGCACTTCCTGACCTAATTATTTCGCCTATATATTCCCAAATATCCCCAAACCAACAGAGGCATCCACGAAATGACTTTTCCACCGCCGCAACCTTCTGTACCCGTGAGATCCCATCTAGGGACCTTTTCCGGCACCCTGCCGGAGGGGGATTCGATCACGGAGGGCTTCTACATCAACACCATTGCCCTTCCGATGAAGCGTGAGTAGTTTACCACAGACCTACGGGTCCATACCTAGTAGCTAGATGGCTTGTTCTCTCTCTTTGATTCTCAATACCATGTTCTCCTTGATGTTCTTGGAGATCTATTCGATGTAATACCTTTTTGCGGTGTGTTTGCCGAGATCCGATGAATTGTGGATTTATGATCATCTTATCTATGAATATTGTTTGAATCTTCTCTTAATTCTTTTATGCATGATTTGATATCTTTCTAATTCTCTTTGAACTATCGGTTTGGTTTGGCCAACTAGATTGGTTTTTCTTGCAATGGGAGAAGTGCTTAGCTTTGGGTTCAATCTTGCGGTGTCCTTTCCCAGTGACAGTAGGGGCAGCAAGGCACGTATTGTATTGTTTCCATCAAGGATAAAAAGATGGGGTTTTCATCATATTGCTTGACTTAATTCCTCTACATCATGTCATCTTACTTAATGCATTACTCCGTTCTTTATGAACTTAATACTCTAGATGCATGCTGCATAGCGGTCGATGTGTGGAGTAATAGTAGTAGATGCAGAATCGTTTCGGTCTACTTGACACGGACATGATGCCTATATTCATGATCATTGGCTTAGATATCGTCATAACTTTGCGCTTTTCTATCAATTGCTCGGCAGTAATTTGTTCACCCATCGTATTATTTTCTATCTTGAGAGAAGTCTCTAGTGAAACCTATGGCCCCCGGGTCTATTTTCCATCATATAATCTTCTATTTTCCATCATATTAGTTTCCAATCTACTATTTTGCAATCTTTTACTTTCTGATCTATAAAACAAAAATACCAAAAATATTTACTTTATTGTTTATCTATCTCTATCATATCTCACTTTTGCAAATAACCGTGAAGGGATTGACAACCCCTTTATCGCGTTGGGTGCAAGTTGTTTGATTGTTTGTGCAGGTATTCGGTGATTTGTGTGTTGTCTCCTACTAGATTGATACATTGGTTCTCAAACTGAGAGAAATACTTATCTCTACTTTGCTGCATCACCCTTTCCTCTTCAAGGGAAAAACCAACACAAGCTCAAGAAGTAGCAGGAAGAATTTCTGGCGCCGTTGCCGGGGAGATCTACGCCAAGTCAAGATATACCAAGTACCCATCATAAACTCTCATCTCTTACATTACATTATTCGCCATTTGCCTCTCGTTTTCCTCTCCCCCACTTCTAAAACAATTTTCAAAAAGATTTGCCATTTGATTCGCCCTTCTCTTTGCCTTTTTATTCGCCCTTCTTTCTGTTCGATCTTTTGTTTGCTTGTGTTACCATGTGCCTTCTTTTTGCTCGCATCTTTGCTTGCTAAAAGTTTATGGATCCTCATCCACTTGCTAATCTTTTTAAGAGATTCTATTATGATGAACCAATTTCTAGTGATTTGTGTACACTAGATTATCTTTATGAAGTTTTGCTTGAAATTCGTGAATCTAAAAATTGTGATGAAGTGTTAAAAGAAGAAATCTATGAAGTGATTCACGATAGCTCCTTGGATGAAAAGCATGATTGCAATGGTTCGACTATAAGTTCTATTAATGTCAGTTGTGCTAATGATATGCAAAACCCTAAGCTTGGGGATGCTAGTTTTGCTAGGTCCACTACTTGTTGCAATGATCATGATTGGGGTGATTTTTCTTATGATCTTGAAAATTTATTTAAGCCTCATGATGAATATGTTTGAAATAATATTGAAAGTGGGTTTGGAAGAGTGTCAAATCTAGGTAATAATGATCCCACTACTTTGGAGTATGATCAATCTTAAGAAATTTTTGATAAAAGTGGGCTTGGAGAGGTCATGACTTCATTTAATGATAATCCCATTATTTTGGAAGAGTGTCAACTTTTCATGCATGTGGATCATGAAGAGAATATTTTATGTGATAGTTATATTGTTGAATTTGATTATGATCGTACATGTAATTATTATGAGAGAGGAAAATATGGATGTAGAAATTTTCATGTCACTAAATTGCCTCTCGTTATGTTGAGATTGCTATTGTTTCTTTCTTCTTCCTTGCACATGCTAGTTTTTGCTTGTCTTGATAATTTGTTTACTTATAAAATGCCTATGCATAGGAAGCATGTTAGGCTTAAATTTATTTGTCACATGTTTTATGATGCTCTCTTTGTGTTTCAATTATTATCTTTCATGTGAGCATCATTGAAATCACAATGCCTAGCTAAGGGCGTTAAACAATAGCGCTTGTTGGGAGGCAACCCAATTTTTTTTTGGTTCTGTTTTGCAATAAATAATTCATCTAGCCTGTGGTTAGATGTGGTTTTATGTTTTAATTAGTGTTTGTGCCAAGTAAGACCTTTGGGATGGCTTACGGTGATAGTTGATTTGATCTTGCTGAAAAACAGAAACTTTTGCATCCAGTCTCAGAATTTTAATAATTCACTGGAGCGTTTAAAAACCCTGAATTTCTTATACAAGATTTATATACAAATTTACTCTGCTGTCCCAATTTTTCAGAATTTTTGGAGTTACATAAGTATTAGAACAATTCGGATCTTCGCAGACTGTTCTGTTTTTGACAGATTCTGTTTTCTTTGTGATGTTTGCTTATTTTGATGAATCTATGGGTAGTATAGGGGGGTATGAACCATGGAAAAATTGGAATGCAGTAGATATTACACCAATATAAATAAATAATGAGTTCACAACAGTACCAAAGTGGTGATTTATTTTCTTATACTAACGGAGCTTACGAGATTTTCTGTTGAGTTTTGTGTTGTGAAGTTTTCAAGTTTTTGGATAAGGATTTGATGGACTATGGAATAAGGAGTGGCAAGAGCCTAAGCTTGGGGATGCCCAAGGCACCCCAAGGTAATATTCAAGGACAATCAAGAGCCTAATCTTGGGGATGCCCCGGAAGGCATCCCCTCTTTCGTCTTCATCTATCGGTAACTTTACTTGAGGCTATATTTTTATTCACCACATGATATGTGTTTTGCTTGGAGCATCTTTTATAATTTGATTCTTTGCTTTTTAGTTTGCCACAATCATCCTTGCTGTACACACCTTTTGAGAGGGACACGCATGAATCATGATTTATTAGAATACTCTATGTGCTTCACTTATATCTTTTGAGCTAGGCAATTTTGCTCTAGTGCTTCACTTATATCTTTTTAGAGCACGGCGGTGGCTTTATTTTGTAGAAATTATTGAACTCTCATGCTTCACTTATATTATTTTGAGAGTCTTTAAACATCATGGTAATTTTCTTTGGTTATAAATTTAGTCCTAATATGATAGGCATCCAAGAGGGATATAATAAAAACTTTCATATAAAGTGCATTGAATACTATGAGAAGTTTGATTCCTTATGATTGTTTTGAGATGTAAAGATGGTGATATTAGAGTCATGCTAGTGAGTAATTGTGACTTTGAGAAATACTTGTGATAATGTTTGTGAGTCCCGTAGCATGCACGTATGGTGAACCGTTATGTAACGAAGTTGGAGCATGAGATATTTTTTTATTGTCTTCCTTATGAGTGGCGGTCGGGGACGAGCGATGGTCTTTTCCTACCAATCTATCCCCCTAGGAGCATGCGCGTAGTACTTTGTTTCAATGACTAATAGATTTTTGCAATAAGTATGTGAGTTCTTTATGACTAATGTTGAGTCCATGGATTATACACACTCTCACCCTTCCACCATTGCTAGCCTCTCTTGTACCGCGCAAATTTCGCCGGTACCATACACCCACGATATGCCTTCCTCAAAACAGCCACCATACCTACCTATTATGGCATTTCCATAGCCATTCCGAGATATATTGCCATGCAACTTTCCACCGTTCCGTTTACTATGACACGCATCATCATTGTCATATTGCTTTGCATGATCATGTAGTTGACATTGTATTTGTGGCAAAGCCACCATTCATAATTCTTTCATACATGTCACTCTTGATTCATTGCACATCCCGGTACACCGCCGGAGGAATTCATATAGAGTCATATTTTGTTCTAGTATCGAGTTGTAATTTTTTGAGTTGTAAGTAAATAGAAGTATGATGATCTTCATTATTAGAGCATTGTCCCATGTGAGGAAATAAAAAAAAGAGCCCAAAGAAGCCAAAGAAAAAAGAAAGAGAAAAAATAAAGGAAAAAAGGAAAAAAAAAAGAAAAAAAAAGAAAAAAATGAGAGAAAAAGAGAGAAGGGGCAATGTTACTATCCTTTGTCCATACTTGTGCTTCAAAGTAGCACCATGATCTTCATGATAGAGAGTCTCCTATGTTGTCCCTTTCATATACTAGTGGGAATTTTTCATTATAGAACTTGGCTTGTATATTCCAACGAAGGGCTTCCTCAAATTGCCCTAGGTCTTCATGAGCAAGCAAGTTGGATGCACACCCACTTAGTTTTATTTTTGAGCTTTCATACACTTATAGCTCTAGTGCATCCGTTGAATGGCAATCCCTACTCACTCACATTGATATCTATTGATGGGCATCTTCATAGCCCGTTGATACGCCTAGTTGATGTGAGACTATCTCCCTCTTTTTGTCTTCTCCACAACCACCTTCTATTCGACCTATAGTGCTATGTCCATGGCTCACGCTCATGTATTGCGTGAAAGTTGAAAAGGTTTGAGAACGTCAAAAGTATGAAACAAATGCTTGGCTTGTCATCGGGGTTGTGCATGATTTGAGTATTTTGTGTGATGAAGAAGGAGCATAGCCAGACTATATGATTTTGTAGGGATAAGCTTTCTTTGGCCATGTTATTTTGAGAAGACATAATTGCCTTGTTAGTATGCTTGAAGTATTATTGTTTTTATGTCAATATTAAACTTTTGTTTTGAATCTTATGGATCTGAACATTCATGCCACAATAAAGAAAATTACATGGATAAATATGTTAGGTAGCATTCCACATCAAAAATTCTATTTTTATCATTTACCTACTCGAGGACGAGTAGGAATTAAGCTTGGGGATGCTTGATACGTCTCCAACGTATCTATAATTTTTTATTGTTCCATGCTATTACATTATCTGTTTTGGATGTTTTATATGCATTAATATGCTATTTTATATTATTTTTGGGACTAAGCTATTAACCTAGAGCCTAGTGCCAGTTTTTGTTTTTTCCTTGTTTTTGAGTTTCGCAGAAAAGGAATACCAAACGGAGTCCAAACGGAATAAAACTTTTGCGATGATTTTTCTTGGACCAGAAGGAAACCAGCAGACTTGGAGATGAAGTCAGAGGAGCCACGAGGCGGCCACAAGGACGGAGGGTGCGCCCAGGGGGGTAGGGCACAACCCCTACCCTTGTGGGCCCCTCGTGGACCTCCTGACCTAATTCTCTCGCCTATATATTCCCAAATATCCCCAAACCAACAGAGGCATCCACGAAAAGACTTTTCCATCACCGCAACCTTCTGTACCCGTGAGATCCCATCTAGGGACCTTTTCCAGCACCTTGCCAGAGGGGGATTCGATCATGGAGGGCTTCTACATCAACACCATTGCCCTTCCGATGAAGTGTGAGTAGTTTACCACAGACCTACGGGTCCATAGCTAGTAGCTAGATGGCTTCTTCTCTCTCTTTGATTCTCAATACCATGTTCTCCTCGATGTTCTTGGAGATCTATTCAATGTAATACCTTTTTGCGGTGTGTTTGTTGAGATCCGATGAATTGTGGATTTATGATCAGCTTATCTATGAATATTATTTGAATCTTCTCTGAATTCTTTTATGCATGATTTGATATCTTTGTAATTCTCTTCGAACTATCGGTTTGGTTTGGCCAACTAGATTGGTTTCTCTTGCAATGGGAGAAGTGCTTAGCTTTGGGTTCAATCTTGCGGTGTCCTTTCCCAGTGACAGTAGGGGCAGCAAGGCACATATTGTATTGTTGCCATCGAGGATAAAAAGATGGGGTTTTCATCATATTGCTTGAGTTAATTCCTCTACATCATGTCATCTTACTTAATGCATTACTCTGTTCTTTATGAAATTAATACTCTATATGCAGGCTGGATAGCGGTCGATGTGTGGAGTAATAGTAGTAGATGCAGAATCGTTTCGGTCTACTTGACACGGACGTGATGCCTATATTCATGATCATTGCCTTAGATATCGTCATAACTTTGCACTTTTCTATCAATTGCTCGGCAGTAATTTGTTCACCCACCGTATTATTTTCTATCTTGAGAGAAGCCTCTAGTGAAACCTATGGCCCCCGGGTCTATTTTCCATCATATAATCTTCTATTTTCCATCATATTAGTTTCCGATCTACTATTTTGCAATCTTTTACTTTCTGATCTATAAAACAAAAATACCAAAAATATTTACTTTATCGTTTATCTATCTCTATCAGATCTCACTTTTGCAAATAACCATGAAGGGATTGACAACCCCTTTATCGCGTTGGGTGCAAGTTGTTTGATTGTTTGTGCAGGTATTCAGTGATTTGTGCGTTGTCTCCTACTGGATTGATACCTTGGTTCTCAAACTGAGGGAATTACTTATCTCTACTTTGCTGCGTCACCCTTTCCTCTTCAAGGGAAAAACCAACGCAAGCTCAAGAAGTAGCATGGAGCGCAAGAACAGGACTCTTGTTGAGATGGCTCACACTATGCTTGATGAATACAAGACACCTCGTCGCTTCTGGCCTGAGGCAATTGATACTGCATGCCACATCATCAACAGGGTATATCTTCACAAATTCTTCAAGAAGACCTCATATGAACTCCTCACTGACAAGAAACCCAATGTGAGTTATTTCAAAGTCTTCGGTGCTAAATGTTGGATTAGAGATCCTAATCACAATTCTAAATTTGCACCGAAAGCACATGAAGGTTTTATGTGTGACGCCCCTGACTCAATCGTGCACTAATCATACACGCAAACATGCACGATCAAGCACAGGGACTCACGGGAAGATATCACAACACAACTCTAAACACAAATAAACGGAGATCCACAATATTACAGACCAGGGATCGCGAAGATCCGAATACATAGTCAGTCATACAAATATTATCTGAGTACGGACATAGTTAGACAAGTTTTGCCTTAAGAAGGCCAGCACAAACAACGACTCTAGATCGAAAGGCGTTGGCCTCCTGCCTGGGAGCCTCCGATCCTACTCCTGGTCGGCTGGCTCGATCCAGTAGTACGTGCCCTCTGGACCCTCCTGGTAGTAAGCTCCTGAGGTGGCATCTGGCTCCTGGACTCCATCGTCTGATGTATCATCAAGGTGGGGTATGGGGAAAAGAGAAAGTAAAGCAACCGTGAGTACTCATCCGAAGTACTCAGCAAGCAAGGATCTATACTACATATGCAACATTATCAATGGAGAAAAGCTGTATATGTGGACTGGGCTGCAGAAATGCCAGAATAGAGAGAAGGCCTAGTCCTATCGAAGACTAGCATCTTCAAACATCTTCATGAAGTCACCATCTTGCAGCAGTAGAAGAGAGTAGAATAGCATTTTATTTAACAAACATGTTGAAGCAAGCCTAGAGATCCTTCCTCGACTCCCAGCGAGAAAGCGATCCCGAAGCTTCAATTAAGTAACAAGTATCTAGTTCAAGTAGTAGATCGGGATACACAAACTGAGCGTCCTTTACCATAGGACCGGCTATCGATAGATCATTCATCCCTGCAGGGGTGCACTACTGTTACCCAACACGCTCGATCAACTCTGGTCGGACACACTTGCTGGATAATGCCCGGCCTCGGAAGATCAACACGAAGCAGTGCCCTACCTAGGCTCAGCAGAAAGGTCAGCACGCCGGACTAACCTATGCACCCAAAGGTCTTGGGCCATCACCCTGGGCACCCTGCGCGTTGCGAGACTGGCCGGGGTGCAGGCGAGACACTGAACTCGTTAGTGAAGTATCCAGCCCAATCCCGATAATCAGCCCACACGGTGAATCATGACGTCTAACGAGCTTTCGGGAGAAACGTACATCGCAGAGGGCCCCATAACCATTATCCCGCGTGGTGGTAGTGCGTATAGGGCACGTCGACCCACTCAGATCACACACCCAAATCCAATAGGCTCATTTAGTATCACGCAGAGACAATCAGAGTCTCTGAAGCTCCGCCACAATATCACACTCGAGTGCCCTTCCGGCACACCCGAAAATCATAGATCCCCAGCGGGTACCCACCAGGGTGGACCCGCCTGTAACAAAGGTCAAGGTAACCATGTGGTCATAACATCATGGGGGGAAACCCCGAGGAATCACACTCGGTGGATTCCACTCGACGAAATCATCAGGGTGAACGTATGAGGCATCACCCTCGAGGTTCACACTGAGGGGTTGTACGACAGAGTCGTAGCGGAAGTGGAGAAGGAGGAATCACCCTCGATGACCACGACCGAACAGCTACACTGCAGAGTAATCATCAGGAGTGCGTTACGAGGTATCACCCACGGCACTTGATAGTTACTATGCAGAGTCATACAACTAAGGGGGGTGTGAAGTGAGGTGTCGGTCTCTGGTCGATGATCACATTGATCGAGTCGTCGATGATCAAGCAGGGGCAACAAGGGTAAGGTGGTGGGGTCACTGATGGTTCACTACCAACCTATACTAAACAGTTTATCATAGGCAGGTAAGGTAACAATGAACAGGTTACAACAGCAGGCTATGCATCAGAATAGGAGCATACATTAACAGTAGCAAAATCTAATGCAAGCAGGAGAATTGGAATGGGCGATATCTAGATGCTCAAGGGGGGGGGGGCTTGCCTGGTTGCTCTGGCAAGAGAGAGATCGTCAATGGGCTGCTCGTCTGTAGTGTAGTCGAACTCAGCTGCAGCGTCGTCGGTCTCGGCGTCTATCGAGAGAGAAGGAGGGGGAGAGAAATAATAAATTCATGGCAAAAATGCAAACAATATGCATGACATGTCTAAATGATATGCCGGGGTGTTCTACTGCATAACTAAATGATTTAGTTAATTTAGGAATTTATTTGGATTTATTTAATTAAAGTTGGGCACTATTCATTTATCGAAATCGGTCTAAAAGTTCAATGTTCATATAGCTAGGGGCATCTGACAAGAATACGGAGGGCGTATTCGGGTTCGTATCGAAATTCTGAGCAAGTTTCATATATAAATTATTTTCATCGGAGTTACGGTTTGTTTAATATGAATTTCTAAAGTTTTTATTAATTTTTGGAATTTAATTATTTATTTAAATTCGAATTATCCAGAATAGTGAATGATGACATCAGCATGAGGTCAGTGTGATGTCAGCAGGTCAACTCTGGCTGACCAGAGTCAAACCTGACAAGTGGGGCCCACATGTCATACACTGTGGCTTTAACAGAGAGGTTAAATTAACTAATTGGGTTAATTAACAGGTGGGGCCCAGCAGTCAGTGACTGATTAGTGTTTAAACTAATTAATTATCTAATTAACAGATTTTCTATTTATTTTAAATCGTTTTACAGGTGGGACCCACATGTCATAGAGACAGGGCCGCCCAGTCAGCAGTTGACCCAGTCAACTGGGTCAACTGGGGCCCGTGGGGCCCGCGGTCAGTGACACAGGGGCGAGGCCCACCGGCGACAGGTCAGCACGGCGGCCGGAGCAACGCCGGCTACCTCTCCAGCGGCGGATCCGCGCCGGAGTTGGCCGGAAATCGCCCATAAGGGGCCGTTCGGCCCGCGCGTAGGCTTGTTCGAACGAGCGTCGAGCTGCACATCGAGTGGTGGCGGTGGTTGGAGCTGGGGGGTGGCCGGAACGACAGCGGCATCGACCGCGGCGGCGCCGGCGTTCGGGTGGACTGTGGGATCAGGGCTACGGCGGCCAAACGAACGAGGCGAGGCGCTGGTAGGGCTCTACGTGCCGCGGTGAGTGCGATGGTGACTCGCATGGGGTCCTACGGTCGTCGTGGCCACGCCGGCGACGAGGCCTGGCGGCGGCGCGTTCGGGTGTCACCAAATGCGGCAGCTACGGGACGTGAGCGAGCTAATGGAGAGGGAGAGGAGGAGGAGGAGCTCACAGTGGTCCTGCAGGTGTGCAAAGCGGGCTCGGGGAGGGCTCGACGGAGGCGAATCGACGACGGAGTGCAGCGGTGATCCGAGGAAGAAGACGGCGGCGTGGGGCGATGAAGGGCTCCCGGGGCTCGGGCTCATGGTCAAGGAGGATAGGCTCATCACGGAGGAGCTCGTGGACACGTCGGGGAGGCGAACGGGGCACGGTGGCCGTGGCTACGCCGGAGCCATGGCGGCGGTGGCGCTCGGCTACGGCAGGGAAGCGAGGGAGAGGACGAGCGGAGTGGCTAGGGTTCGTCCGCGAGGTCGAGGGAGTTGCTCTTATACCCAGCGCGCGCGCGGGCGCGCTGTCGAGCGGCGAGCGAGGGGGGCCTGGGGTGCGCGCACGCGGTGTTCGACAGCGGGGCGGCGGTGAGCAGTGAGAGGTGGGAGGAGGCGCGGGGTGGGCTCGGCCGGCGCTGTAGCAGTAGGCCTAAGTGCACAGTAGCGCGTTTAGGCCTTTTCCTTTTTCTCTTTTTCTGTTTCTTTTCTTTTCTGTTTGCAAAATGTTTGAGCACCCAAATGAATTTTGTAAAAAGTGTGAGCTAGTCCTTAAATATCAGTGCACTATACCCTAACACCAAAAACTAGTTTGGGCAAAACATCATTTCATATTTGATCTAGATTAATTAAAAGGTTATTAAACATTATTTCCAGCCACTGTTAGAGGAGGTTTGGGTTACTTAATTAATGTAATAAATGTTGGTTACAATTTTAGAATGGTCTCTGGGATATTTATTATTTAATGAACAATTTAGTTTCTATGTTGAACAACTTTTATTTTCCACTTTCATTTAAATTTGAATTTGAGTTAGGAGTTGAAATGCAATATGATGCAAATGATGATTATGCACTGTTAAACTTGCTGACTTGTCATTATCAAAAGTGATTATTGTGGCTAATGACATGGGGTGTTACATTATGCTTGGTTACGGAAAGGACTCGCACACCTACAGAGTCTTCAACACCTATCACAACATGGTTGTTGAAACTGTAGATGTGCGGTTCGATGAAACTAACGGCTCGCAAAGAGAGCACCTACCTCCTGTGCTAGATGAAATGTCTCCTGAGGAATCCATCAAGTTCAAGGCTACTGAGGATGTCATACCTACTGAAGAATCTGCTGAAGAAGTTATTCCAGATCATGAAGAAAATCATGCTGGTGCATCTGAGAAAAATGGCTCTGAAGAAAATGCTGAGCCCAATCAAAGTCGTTAACCTGCTCATCCTCGTGTTGCAAATGAAGTGCAAATTGAGAGAATCATCGACGACATCAATGCACCAGGTCCTCTCACACGCTCAAAAGCTTCACATTTGTCTAACTTTTGTGGGCACTTCGCTTTTGTCTCTATCGCAGAGCCCACCAAAGTTGATGAGGCATTTCTGGAGCCTGAGTGGATTCAAGCTATGCAAGAGGAATTACATCAATTCGAGCTCAACAATGTGTGGGAACTTGTCAAGCGACCAGACCCACGCAAGCACAATATCATCGGTACTAAGTGGATCTACCGCAACAAGCAAGACGAAAATGGCCTAGTGGTGAGGAACAAGGCTCGTCTTGTAGCTCAAGGCTACACACAGGTTGAAGGAATTGACTTCGATGAAACTTTTGCACCTGTTGCTAGACTTGAGGCTATTCGCATATTGCTTGCTTATGCTAACCATCATAATATCATCTTATATCAAATGGATGTGAAAAGTGCATTCCTCAATGGTAAGCTTGAGGAAGAAGTATATGTGGCTCAACCCCCAGGTTTTGAAGATCCTAAGCATCCTGACAAAGTCTTCAGACTCAATAAGGCCCTCTATGGCCTCAAGCAGGCCCCTCGGGCGTGGTATGATACACTGAAGGAATTCCTCATGAAGAAATGCTTCAAACCAAGTTCACTTGACCCAACTCTTTTCACCAAAACATATGATGATGAATTATTCGTGTGCCAAATATAAGTTGATGATATTATCTCTGGCTGTACTAACCAACGTTACAGTGACGAATTTGCCGATATGATGAGTGAGGAATATAAAATGTCTATGATGGGAGAATTGAAATTGTTCTTAGGTCTTCAAATTCGTCAACAACGCAACGGCATCTTCATATCTCAAGAGAAATACCTCAAGGACGTTCCGAGGAAATTCGGCATGCAAGATTGCAAAGGCGGCAAAATCCCTATGCCCACTAATAGCCATCTATGCACCGATGAAAATGCTAAAGACTTCGATCAGAAGGTATACCGCTCCATGATTGACTCTTCATTGTATCTATGTGCATCTAGGCCAGATATTATGCTTACTGTTTGCATGTGTGCCCGTTTTCAAGCTACACCGAAGGAATCACACCATAAGGCTGTGAAACATATTCTTCGATATCTAGCTCACACTCCAACACTTGGATTATGGTATCCCAAGGGCTCGACTTTTGATCTCATTGGATATTCTGACTCTGACTATGCTGGTGATCGAGTGGATCGTAAGTCAACATCAGGCACATGCCATCTCCTCGGACGATCCTTAGTATGTTGGTCCTCGAAGAAGCAGAACTGCATATCACTCTCTACTGCTGAAGCTGAGTACATTGTTGCTGGTTCTTGCTGTGCTCAGTTGTTGTGGATGAAGCAAACCCTCAAGGACTATGGCATCAATATGAAGAATGTACCTCTCTACTGCGACAACGAGAGTGCCATCAAGATTGCTCATAACCCAGTTCAGCACTCGAAGACTAAGCACATCCAGATTCGTCATCATTTTCTTCGAGATCATGTGTTGAAGGGCGACATCTCCATCGACCACGTGATGACTGAAGAACAGCTGGCAGATATCTTCACAAAGCCCTTGGATAAGAAGAGATTTAGCAAGTTGCGGTGTGAGCTAAATATCTTAGAATCTTTGAATGTTCTTTGAAAGGACACACATCCTAACACTTATGCAAAATTGATGACTTAGATTTGCAACACACGAACTAACATTTTTCTTCAATCAATGAAGACTAACCCTCTCAGTGTGAAGAAATTAATGAAAAATTTGATTATCAGAGCCCTACGACAATTGTACGCGGTGTCTGAAATCATCATTCTTATACGGTGGGTCACGCCACCAACCAAAGTTGAAAATCTTCAAATTTGAGTTTTTTCTTCATTTTGCAAATTCTTCAAATTTTCAAATTCCTCAAACTTTTGAATTGTTGTTCTTCATTGACTATATATATATATATATATATATATATATATATATATATATATATATATATATATATATATATATGATTTGAGTTTTCATGTCCTCAACAGCATTCACTTATTGCTAATTCTTCAAGTTGATTTTCATCTAAGTGAATGTGATCGGACCCATTCCCCCTCTATGCTAAACTCAACCCAATCTATTCACAAATTCTTCATGTGCATTCTATTTGAAACCCGTTCAAAGTCTTCACTGTGTCCTTGAAAGCTGAAGAATTTGTAAATGAAACTTTAAAAATTTCACATCAAATTTTTGGCTGTTGCCGCTCAAACCGTTCCGCATCCCACGATGGATTAAACAACTCCCCCACGATCTCCACCTCTCTGTACGTGGGTGACACATGTCGTTAGAATAGTAAGTGTCAGGGGCATGTTCGTCCAAAATCTTCGGACGAGCAGTTTTTCACTGCAGCTATAAATACCCCTTCCCTTCCTCAGACCTCAATCACTCCGCTCGACCTCAATCTTGCTCGAGCTCTCAGACCTAGCGCCACCGTTACACTCCATCGTCGCCGGTGAGGAAGAGCTTCACTGCCTCGACCTCATCACCGTCGTACTCGCGCCGACCGTGGATATCTTCACTCCGCTGTCGCCGTAGCTGTCTCCCGCTACCAAGTTAGGGCGTGGGAGATCTGGACGGACGAACTTCTCCAACTCCACTCCCAGTTCGTCGTGTTCTTCATCCAGGGTAATTCAAATCTAATTTTACTGCCCTACTTTGATTCTTATGATTTCCACAAAATCTTCAAAAGGTGTTTATTCTTCAACTTCCCACTCCTTAAACACCCGAATGCTTCTGTATCTTGATTTGTTTCTCTAAGCTATGTTTTTCTTCAAGATTCCTCAATTGTGTGGATTTTCAAATCTATACAACACTGGAACCTAAGTCAAGAACGCTTAGTGAAATTCCTCAAGACACCTATGGTCAAATTCCTCAAACTTGATTCTTTTAAAAAATTCTGAGAACGCATATGACCTCTCCAAATTCTTCGCACCTATACTCTGTTCACAGGTACAAAATGTCCGCTGCTGAATCACTAGGTTCTCATCAACTTAACTCATTTGCAGCGTTCCTCGAAGATAATTTGCATACTTCCTCAGAAACATCCAAAGTTCAAAGTCCTCAAGTGAGGAAAATGGCAGATGGGAAGAGACCTCAGAAGGGAGGCAAGAGACCAGAAACGAACACTACCTTTGAAATCCCTGAAGACATCTATGCTGAGTATTGCACACCCGATGAAGCAACTCATGGGAAGGAAAACAAGAATCAGCGCAAAGTGCGCATCCAGAGAATTGAGAGGAGATGGGCTAAGGAATGGAGGGAATATCATTATGTAACTCCAAAATACATGAAGAAATTCGCCGTAAACCCTCCATGTCCAAGACCTCCATTGGCAGCTGGCCAAGAAGCTGATCCCACCAGCGTCAGGTGCGGTGAAGAATTTCCAAAAGAATGGGCCAAGCGCTAAGCCAAACTGGCTAAAGTTGCTAAAGAAGCAGTGAAGAAATTCAATGAGGATTCTCAAGCTGCTGCTGCGACCTCTTCTAGTGCAACTGCACCAAAGAAGGCCATGCTGAAGAAGTCTGCTGTGAAGAAATCTTCAGGCTCAATGCCCTAACAGCCAAGTTCTTCAACGTCAAAGCCCTCAAAGAAAATTCCTCAGGCAACTTCTTCAAAGGCAGTGCCAATCCCCTCTGTTGCCACAAAATACTCAGCTGCTACCACAAAGTCCTCAACACCTGTGCACCTTGCAACGTGTCAACGGACAGCAGGCTTTTCTATTGCTTCAGGAGCATCTGCAAGTTCCTCAGCTCCACCACAGTCCTCAACAGGTCCAACCTTGCTGAAGGTCAAAGTCACTGCTGGACGTGGAACAAGGCCAAGTCCTCATAAGAAGCAAGTTGAATTCCATGTTCCGTCTGATGACGATGATGAAGCTGATGATGATGAACTTGCTAAAATCATCAGGGACAGACAAGAAAGGGCTGCTAGAGCCAAAGGCAGCTCTGTGCCTCTCATGCTGGATCCGAAGAAGATCCTCGACTTCATTGACCTCTGGCACAAAGATCCCAACACTCCTTTGCCTGACCTAAACCTGACTCCTGGTTAAAGTCACATGTTGTCTGCCTTCATAAGTGAAGAAAAATGGAAATTTGAAAAGGCCAGACAAGTCAAAAAGTCCCACTAAAAAAAGGAGTGATTTCTGAAGAACAACGTTCTGAATATGTCTCCTGAAGAACTTGTTAATATGCAAAAGGAAACAAAGGCCTCAATGATGAATTTGACACATATCATGCAGACTGGCTCGGTGCCAAAGTCAGATTCGTCAAACTCTCCAAGACCCTCAAGCTTAGTGTTGCAGCTCCATCGCAACAAGAAATTCCTCAGGCTGAAGCATCTGCTCAGCTCACTGAAGAAACTGCTAGCGCAGCTGACGAAGTTCAAGCTGCTAAAGAACATGCAAGGGCAACCATCAATGTTGCGCCTAAAGAACAACCCAGGCCAGCTGAAGAATCTGCTGTGCCTGAAGAAACTGTGAATGCCAGGGCAGCTGGATCAGTTGTGCCTGAAGAAACTGAACCAACTTCATCTGCTCCTCCTGCAAAATCCTCAAAGGTGAAGAAAATCGATCTTCCTTCTGCATTAGAAGTGAAGAAAACAAAAGCTGCAGAGAAAGAAGCCGCAAGGAAGAGGAAAGCATCAACTTCTACAAAGTCCTCAGCTACCAAGAAAGTGAGGACTTTGACGAGCTCTTTCACTAATCCAATTGATGTTGTTCCAATCTCGATAGTGCCATCAAAGGAGCTCATTCCATTTGGTGAAGAATATGTCATTCCAGATGACACAGATGAAGAAAATCTTTCTACTGCTTCTTCAGAGCAGTTGGATGAAGAAATTGAAGTGGAAGATATCCCTTCCACCCCATTGGTATCATCGCCTATGCCTTAGTTCACTGCTAAAGAGGCAGGCATTGAAGAAATTGAAGAAGACGTGGATATTGGATCAACTACTCCTGTGTTGAATGATGACTATCGGGAAAATTTTCACCCCAATTCACCATTAGCCACACCTCTGCATCCAATTCCTCAGTCCCCTATGCAAACTGAAGAAATTCAAACGGGGTCTGAAGGACGTCAAACTTCTCTCCATTCCATACCTGAAGAAATTCCAGCTGCGACAGCTGAAGAAATGGAGACCCAGACTGCTGCTGAAGAAAATGAAGCTTCAATTCCTCAGTCAGCAGCTCCAGAGATTATGACACAAGAGGTTGTGAGACCATCAACTGCAAATCTTCAGCCCAAGCAACAAAATCCTCATGCAAAGAGGCCAAACTTTAAGGCTGCTGATTTCTTTGATGAGCATCATTTCTTCACTGATGTCAATCCATATGACTCAGCAAGACTTCAGCGCACGAGGTTTTGGACAGCTAGCCAGATGAATTTTTATGCAGCTGTTCTGTTTGACAAGGACAAGGTATTTCAGCATCGTCAAATTCCTCATGTGGACATGGAGTCCATTCCTTGCTTCCAACCTGTCTTGAGTTTTCTTCATGAAGCTGGGCTTCTGAATTTATGTGCTGACATGTGCGATTGGAATGAAGAGTTAATTCTTCAATTCTATGCCACTCTGCACCTCACTGGAAATGTGGCCGATGTCAATTCATGGGTGCTAGACTGGATGAAAGAAAACACTCACTACAAAACTCCGGCCTCTGAATTGCTTCATGCCGTTCCAGTCAGTCCCCTTGTTGAAGGCACAAGGCTAATCTATGAAGAATCTGAACTTCCAAATCATCTTATGCAAGTGCTCATGAAGCCTTTGCGGCCTGGACAAGCTACTAGAACCACCTTCCTAGTGAAGGACTTGCTCTATGTGCCAAGAACCGTCTATCGTATCCTCACCAAAACCCTCAGTCCAAACAAAGGCCACAACTCAGAAGAAGAAGAAGTTGTTGGCATCATGAAGAATCTGCTGTTCAACATCATTCATGGGATTCCATTAATTATCACGATTTCTTCATGAGGACTTTGGCGAATGTTGCTCTGTCACCATTTGAATTGAAGCCTTATGCTCCCTGGATAATGAAATTCATCAGAACCAGGTCTTGAATTCACTACAAGGCAGATTTTCAGAATCACCTCAGCTTTCTACCTCCCATTGAAGTCCTCAAAAGGACTATTTCTTCAGTTGATGAAAAAGGCAAAGCTGCTATTATTGATGAAGGTACTCATCCATTGGATGGTTAGTTTTGCAAAGCTGCATCTTACTCCACCAATGATGACTCTGCAACTCAAGACTCTGCCGCTAAAGCCACAAAGCAAAATCCTCAAGCCACTGCCCCACCCGTGATGACTGATCGTGAGCTTCTTCTAAGTCTTCATCAGAAGGTCGATCGCAATCACAAGTGGGTCAAGCGTCAATTTGGCTCAATTCTTCAGAGCATGACTGTCACGCAAAACACTGTGAAGAAGAATCACTATTACGCACATGAAATCTTCGATCGCACTTGGGCTATCCTCTCTCATCTTTACAGTGCTGAAGATCTCAAGAAAATGGAATTTCAATAGGACTTTGACTGGTCTCAACCTCCCTTGAAGAAATTCAAGAAGGTCAAAGTTCCTCAGCTGGTCACAAGTTCATTTTCTACATCGCGCGAGACGGATGAAGCTGAAGATCTCAATGACACTGCGGCAGGCCCTACTTCAATGAACGACCCCGACAACGCTGACGCTCCTCCATCGACATCATGATGATATTCTTCAGGGGCATTAGCCCTCATTTTTCATCCCTTTTGGTCATTCGATGACAAAGGGGGAGAAATTTGAGTTAGTCTTCAAGCGGGTCTTATATATGGGCTATTTTTTTTAAGTTACAACTCTCGCTCTTCTGAAGTGTTTGTTGGTTGAGTTGTAAACTTAAGTCCGATGGTGGTCTGATACTTTTGAACTGCTTTCTGCATGCTTATTTCCTCAAGTACCTTAATGCACGCATGCTGAATTTCGTCAGACACCATATTTCATCATGCATTTCAAATTCGTCATATCATATGTTAAATGCGTGTATGAATTACAAGATATAGGGGGAGATCTCCATGATATTACTCTACAATGTGCATTTGCAATCCAAAGCAAATTCCTCAATATGCACATCTTCAGGGGGAGTTCTTCTATATCTTGCAATCAAATTCCTCAATATCAGTATTTACACTTCATATGTTTTATCCCTGTTGAAAACTTAACTTATTTGTCATCAATCACCAAAAAGGGAGAGATTGTAAGTGCATCTAGTGCCCCTTAGTGATTTTGGTGTATTGAAGACTTATAGGTTAAGGGACTAATGTGTTTGTGAGTGTACACAGGGTCTATAAGTCTATGAGGAGTTTGATATTTACGAAGAAAGTCGACCCCTAAAAATGAACGTCTTCAGTTGAAGACTTTGCTTTTCTTGAAGACTTTGAAAACGAGGAAATTGGTGTGACCTTGAATACATTGATATTGATGCGAGGATTATGAAGCGTGAAGACTTTTGTTTTCGTAGTTTCATTTTCTCTTTCTTGAGTCATAGGAAACACCGTACTATTAAAGGGGGTCAAGGTAAAACTAAGGAAACATTTCCAAGTGATGCTCATCTCAAAACCTACACATATTCAATCCTTTCGAGTGAAGCCATTGGAAATCTCATACAGTTCAGTTAATTTCTTTAGTGAAAGAGACGAAGATCTTCTGTTCTCTGAGGAATTTGTTCTGATTGAGGAGTTAGGAATTCGCCAGTGCGGATTGCCTACAAGTGAGGAACATGATAGCCCTGAGGAATTTGAGAGCTCAAATTTCCGACCGTTGCTATGCTACGCGCAAGCTGTCCCAAATATCTTATCCACCTAACGGTCATATCATTGAAGGGCATTTATGTCTTATCATGTCGGGCTGCTCCCCGGCTATAAATAGCCGCCCCCTACAACCACTAGCTGGTTGGCTGCTCCAAGAGAAACTAACACTTGTCATTTAGAGCATCCCATCCTCCAAGGACTTTGAGAGAAAATCATCAGTGAGGAAAAACCCAAAACCCAAACACCTACAACCCAAAGTGATTGAGCATCACTGAAGAGATTGTTCCTGTGTGGAACCGATGCTTGTTACTTTGAAGACTGTGCATCTTCCAGACGGTTAGGCATCATGGTCTAGAGCATCCAAGAGGAATTATGGATCACCGAGTGACCAAGTCTGTGAAGGTTTGGAAGTCAACTGTGAAGACTTATCACGAGTGATTGGGCGAGGTCTGTGTGACCTTGGCTCAAGGAGAATACAGTAAGGACTGCGTGTCCTGGGACTGTGTGTCCTTTGGTTTAAATACCAAGCTGCTCCAACCAGACGTACAACTATCACGGCAGTTGAAACTGGTCTACCAAATCATTGTCTTGACCGAGCTACTGGTTCTATTTCCTCAACCCTTTCATTTTCTCGCTCATGTGTTGATGAAATTGATCATTACTGTTTGAAGACTTTGACTGAAGACTTTCTCAATTTCATCAATCCTATTTCTTCAGTTACTTTGTCTTCTGCCTGCTTATCCTGTTTACACGCTATCTGTGCTCTATGTATGTTTCATTTCGTCATGATGACTATGCTACTGCCTTGTTATGCATGCACCTGAGTACTTATTCCACTGCATGTAGTTCGTCACTTAGCAAATTCCTCAAGTTGTATTTCCTCAGTGACGAATTTGTAAAAATCACCTATTCACCTCCCCCCTCTAGTCGATATAACGCACTTTCATGTACCCAATTGTTTCCTTAGGGTATCCTATGAAGATGCACTTCTCCGATTTGGGTTCAAGCTTATCAGACTGAAGCCTTTTGACATAAGTGTCGCAACCCCAAACTTTAAGAAACGACAGCTTAGGTTTCTTGCCAAACCACGGTTCATATGGTGTCGTCTCAACGGATTTAGACGGTGCCCTATTTAACGTGAATGCGGATGTCTCTAATGCATAACCCCAAAATGATAGTGGTAAATCGGTAAGAGACATCATAGAATGCACCATATCCAATAAAGTACGGTTATGACATTCGAAGACACCATTACGCTGTGGTGTTCTAGGTGGCATGAGTTGTGAAACAATTCCACATTGATTTAAATGAAGGCCAAACTCGTAACTCAAATATTCGCCTCCGCGATCAGATCGTAGAAACTTTATTTTCTTGTTACGATGATTCTCCACTTCATTCTAAAATTCTTTGAACTTTTCAAATGTTTCAGACTTGTGTTTCATTAAGTAAATATACCCATATCTACTCAAATCATCTGTGAAGGTCAGAAAATAACGATACCCGCCGTGCCTCAACACTCATCGGACCGCATACATCGGTATGTATTATTTCCAATAAGTCATTGGCTCGCTCCATTGTTACGGAGAACGGAGTTTTAGTCATCTTGCCCATGAGGCATGGTTCGCAAGTATCAAATGATTCATAATCAAGTGATTCCAAAAGTCCAACCGCATGGAGTTTCTTCATGCGATTTACACCAATATGACCTAAATGGCAGTGCCATAAATATGTTGCACTATCATTATCAAATTTGCCTCTTTTGGCATCAATATTATGAATATGTGTATCACAACAATCGAGATTCAACAAGAATAGACCACTCTTCAAGGGTGCACGACCATAAAAGATATTACTCATATAAATAGAACAACCATTATTCTTTGATTTAAATGAATAACCGTCTTGCACTAAACAAGATCCAGATATAATGTTCATGCTCAACGCTGGCACCAAATAAAAATTATTCAGGTCTAAAACTAATCCCGAAGGTAGATGTAGAGGTAGCATGCCGACGGCGATCACATCGACCTTGGAACCATTCCCGACACGCATCGTCACCTCGTCCTTAGCCAATCTTCGTTTAATCCGTAGCTCCTGTTTTGAGATACAAATATGAGCAACCGAACCAGTATCAAATACCCAGGCGCTACTACGAGCATTAGTAAGGTACACATCAATAACATGTATATCAAATATACCTTTGTTCACTTTGCCATCCTTTTTATCCGCCAAGTATTTGGGGCAGTTCCGCTTCTAGTGACCAATCCCTTTGCAGTAGAAGCACTCAGTTTCAGGCTTGGGTCCAGCTTTGGGCTTCTTCCCGGGAGTGGCAACTTGCTTGCCATTCTTCTTGAAGTTCCCTTTCTTTCCCTTGCCCTTTTTCTTGAAACTAGTGGTCTTGTTAACCATCAACACTTGATGCTCCTTCTTGATTTCTACCTCCGCAGCCTTGAGCATTGCGAAGAGCTCGGGAATTCTTTTATTCATCCCTTGCATATTATAGTTCATCACGAAGCCTTTGTAGCTTGGTGGCAGTGATTGAAGAACTCTGTCAATAACATAATCAACTGGAAGATCAACTCCTAGTTGAGTCAAGTGATTGTAATACCCAGACATTTTGAGTATGTGTTCACTGACAGAACTATTCGCCTCCATCTTGCAGCTATAGAACTTGTTGGAGACTTCATATCTCTCAACCCGGGCATTTGCTTGAAATATTAACTTCAACTCTTGGAGCATCTCGTATGCTCCATGACGTTCAAAACGTCTTTGAAGTCCCTGTTCTAAGCCATAAAGCATGGCACGATGAACTATCGAGTAGTCATCAGATCGAGCTTGCCAGACATTCATAACATCAGCTTCAGCTCCTGCAGCAGGCCTCTCACCTAGCGGTGCATCAAGGACATAATTCTTCTGTGCAGCAATGAGGATAATCCTCAAGTTACGGACCCAGTCTGTGTAGTTGCTACCATCATCTTTCAACTTAGCTTTCTCTAGGAACGCATTAAAATTCAGGGGAACGGTAGCTCGGGCCATTGATCTACAACATAGATATGCAAAACTATAAGACTAAGTTCATCATAAATTAAGTTCAATTAATCAAATTACTTAAGAACCCCCACTTAAATAGACATCCCTCAAGTCATCTAAGTGATACGTGATACAAATCAACTAACCCATGTCCGATCATCACGTGAGATGGGGTAGCCATCATTGGTGAACATCTCTATGTTGATCATATCTACTATATGACTCACGTTCGACCTTTCGGTCTCCAGTGCTCCGAGACCATGTCTGTACATGCTAGGCTCGTCAAGTTTAACCCAAGTATTCTGCATGTGCAAAACTGTCTTACACCCGTTGTATGTGAACGTAGAGTCTATTACACCCGATCGTCACGTGGTGTCTCGAAACAATGAACTGTAGCAACGGTGCATACTCAGGGAGAACACTTTTATCTTGAAATTAAGTGAAGGGATCATCTTATAATGCTACGCCGTTCTAAGGAAAAGAAGATGCATTAAAGATAAACATCACATGCAATCAAAATATGTGACATGATATGGCCATCATCTTGTGCTTTTGATCTCCATCTCCAAAGCATCGTCATGATCTCCATTGTCACCGGCTTGACACCTTGATCTCCATTGTAGCATCGTTACGTCAAGGTTGTCACGCCAACTATTGTTTCTACAACTATTGCTAACGCATAGCGATAAAGTAAAGCAATTACATGACGCTTGCACTTCATACAATAAAGAGACAACCCTAAGGCTCCTGCTGGTTGTCGATATTACAAAACATGATCATCTCATACATCAATATATATCACATCATATCTTGACCATATCACATCACAACATGCCCTGCAAAAACAAGTTAGACGTCCTCTACTTTGTTGTTGCAAGTTTTACGTGGCTACTACGGGCTTATAGCAAGAACTGTTCTTACCTACGCAAAAAACCACAATGGTGATTCATCAAGTTTGCTGTTTTAACCTTCTTCAAGGACCGGCCGTAGTCAAATTCGATTCAACTAAAGTAGGAGAAACAGACACCCGCCAACCACCTTTTTGCAAAACTAGTTGCATGTCTGTCGGTGGAACCGGTCTCATGTGTGTGGACATGTAAGGTTGGTCCGGGCCGCTTCATCCCACAATACCGCCGAATCAAAATAAGACATTGGTGGTAAGCAGTATGACTATCACCGCCCACAACTCTTTGTGTTCTACTCGTGCATATCATGTACGCATAGACCTGGCTCTGATGCCACTGTTGGGAAACGTTGCATGAAAAAAAAATCTACGCACACGCAAGATCTATCCATGGAGATGCATAGCAACGAGAGGGGGAGAGTGTGTCTATGTACCCTCATAGACCGTAAGCAGAAGCGTTTCACAATGCGGTTGATGTAGTCGAACTTTCTTCGCGCTCTAACCGATCTAGTACCGAACACACGGAACCTCTGCGTTCTGCACACGTTCAGCTCGGTGACGTCCTCCGCCTTCTTGAACCAACAAGACGGCGAGGTAGTAGATGAGTTCCGGTAGCACGACGGCATGGTGATGGTGACGGTGATGTGATCTCCGCAGGGCTTCGCCTAAGCACTACGAAAATATGACCGAGGGAGTGAACGGTGGACGGGGGCGCCGCACACGGCTAAGACAATGTTGTGTACTTGTGTGGCGCCCCCTCCCAATGTATATATAGGTGGGAGGGGAGAGAGGGCTGCCAGGTCAGCCAGGGCATGCCCCTAGGGGATGGCCGCCAGCCCTAGGGCTCCTGCCCTCCTGCGCCCCCCCCCCCCCCCTTCCTTGTATGGACAAAGGGGGAAAGGAAAGAAGGGGGGAGAGGGAAGGAAGTGGGAGTCTTACTCCACACTTTCCTTTCCTCCTCCCCTTTCCTTTCCCTCCCCTTAGGCCGGCCCTATAGAGGGCGCACCAGCCCCTTGTGGGCTGGTGTGTTCCCCCCTTTGGCCCATATGGCCCATTAACCTCCCGGGGTGTCCGGAACTCCTTCCGGTGACCTGATTTCTACCTGGTACATCTCGAAACTCTTTCGGTGTCCAAATATCATCGTCCTATATATCGATCTTTACCTCCATACCATTCCGGAGCTTCTCGTCATGTCTGTGATCTCATTCGGGACTCCGAACAACATTCGGTCACCAAATCATATAACTCATATAACACTATATCATCAACGAACGTTAAGCGTGCGGACCCTACGGGTTCGAGAACTATGTAGACATGACCGAGACACCTCTCCGGTCAATAACCAATAGCGGAACCTGGATGCCCATATTGGCTCCTACATTTTCTATGAAGATCTTTATCGGTCGAACCGTTATGACAACATACGTAATTCCCTTTGTCCATCGGTATGTTACTTGCCCGAGATTCGATCGTCGGTATCTTCATACCTAGTTCAATCTCGTTACCGGCAAGTCTCTTTACTCGTTCCATAATACATCACCTCGCGACTAACTCCTTAGTCATTTGCTTGCAAGCTTATGATATGTATTACCGAGAGGGCCCAGAGATACCTCTCCGATACTCGGAGTGACAAATCCTAATCTCGATCTATGCCAACTCAACAAACGCCTTCGGAGATACCTGTAGAGCATCTTTATGATCACCCAGTTACGTTGTGACGCTTGATAGAACACAAGGTATTCCTCCGGTATCCGAGAGTTGCATAATCTCATAGTCGAAGGAATATGTATTTGACATGAAGAAAGCAATAGCAATGAAACTGAACGATCATTATGCTAAGCTAATGGATGGGTCTTGTCCATCACATCATTCTCCTAATGATGTGATCCCGTTATCAAATGACAACACATGTCCATGGTTAGGAAACCTTAACCATCTTTGATCACGAGCTAGTCTAGTAGAGGCATACTAGGGACACGTTATTTGTTTATATATTCACACATGTATTTAAGTTTCCGATCAATACAATTCTAGCATGAATAATAAACCTTTATCATGAATAAGGAAATATAAAATAACAACTTTATTATTGCCTCTAGGGCATATTTCCTTCACACCCCCTCCACAGTTTAGTCCCTCGGTCATATTTTCGTAGTGCTTAGGTGAAGCCCTGCGGAGATAGCTTCACCATCACCGTCACCACGCCGTCGTGCTGCCGGAACTCATCCACTACTTCGCCGTCTTGGTGGATCAAGAAGGCGAGGATGTCACCGAGCTGAACGTGTGCTGAACGCGGAGGTGCCGTACGTTCAGTACTCGATCGGTTGGAGCGCGAAGAAGTTCGACTACATCAACCGCGTTAACAAACGCTTCCGCTTACAGTCTAAGAGGGTTCGTAGACACACTCTCCCCTCTTGTTGCTATGCATCTCCTTGATAGATCTTGTGTGTGCGTAGAAATTTTTTTGTTTTCCATGCAACATTTCCCAACACGTAGGTCTACAATGAACTACTCACACATCATCGGAGAGGCACCAATGAGAATGATGAACCCCTCCGTGATGGTGTCTAGATTGGATCTGGTGTTTCTGGAACTTGCGGCTGCTGGAATTGTGTTTCGTCGACTTCCCTAGGGTTTTTGGATTTTCGGGGTATTTATAGAGCAAAGAGGCGGTGCGGGAGGCGGCCAAGGTGGGCACAACCCACCAGGGCGCGCCTGGGCCCCCAGGCGCGCCCAGGTGGGTTGTGCTCCCCTAGGAGCCCCCTCTTGTATTCTTTGGCCCAACAGGTGTCTTCTGGTCCAAAAAAATTCTCCAAAAAGTCTCGCTGCGTTTGGACTCCGTTTGGTATTGATTTTCTGCGAAGTAAAAAAAGCAAAAAACAACAACTGGCACTGGGCACTATGTCAATAGGTTAGTCCCAAAAAATTATATAAAGTTGCTATAAAATGATTGTAAAACATCCAAGAATGATAATATAACAGCATGGAACAAGCAAAAATTATAGATACGTTGGAGACGTATCAGCATCCCCAAGCTTAATTCCTACTCGTCCTCGAGTAGGTAAATGATAAAAACAGAATTTTTGATGTGGAATGCTGCCTAACATGTTCATCACATGTTCTTTTCTTTTGTAGCATGAACATTTGGACTTTTATATGATTCAAAGCAATAGTCTAGTTTGGACATGAAGATTTCAATACTCAAGCATATCAACAAGCAACCATGTCTTTCAAAATATCAACACTATCTAAAGCAAGTTATCCCTAGCCCATTATGCTCAATCATTGATCCATTCATGAAACACACTCGCATATTAGCTACATCCAATGCTCAATTATGATCATAGTGCCCCTTAGTTGGTGCTTTATAAGAGAAGATGGAGACTCAAATAAAAATAAAAATTGCATAAAGTAAATAGAAAGGCCCTTCGCAGAGGGAAGTAGGGATTTGTAGTGGTGCCAGAGCTCAAAGCGAAAAACATAGAGATAAAACATTTTGGGTGACATGCTTTTCCTGTCAACGAAAACGATCGAGTTGTTCCCAATACTTTCCATGCTAGATATATCATAGGCGGCTCCCAAACAGAAAATAAAATTTATTCCTTTTTCCACCATACTTTCACATTCCAGGGCTAGCCGTATCTACGGGTGCCGTCCATACCAACACTTTTGAAGGAATTTATTATTTGACAACATAAAGTAAATTCATTTTTCATTTCGGGACTGGGCATCCCTAATACCTTTGTCGTACTCTCGTGCAATGACAAGTGAATAAACACTCATCTTGAGAATAACACATCTAGCATGGAAAAATATCAGCTACCCCCTACCGTTTCATGAGCGGTACGAGCACACAAAAAGGAAATTTATTTTGAAAATTAGAGATGGCACATACAAATTTGCTTAGAACGGCACGAAAATACCGCATATAGGTAGGTATGGTGGAATCATATGGCAAAACTGGGTTTAAGGATTTTGGATGCACAATTAGTATTCCTACTTAGTACAAGTGAAGGCTAGCAAAAAGATTGAGAAGCATCCAACCAAGAAACAAAAAATCACATAAGCGAGCATTAAGCATAACTAACACCAAATAATGCACCACAAGTAGGATGTAATTTCATTGCATAACTATTGACTTTCGTGCTTGCATAGGGAATCACAAACCTTAACACCAATATCTTTATTAAAGCACAATTACTCACCAACATGACTCACATATCACTATCATCATATCTCAAAACTATTACAAAGAATCAAGTTTATTTTGTCCAATAATCTTCATGAAAGTTTTTATTATATCCCTCTTGAATATCTATCACTTTGGGACAAGCTTCATATGTTGCTTTTGATAGCTCAAACAAATCTAAGTGAAGAACATGAGCATAAAATTTTTGTCTCTCAAAATAATATAAGTGAAGCATGAGAGAATTTCTTCAAAAATTTACTAACTCTCAAACAAATCTAAGTGAAGCATGAGAGCATTTCGTCAAGAATATTAAAGCACACCATGCTCAAAAAGATATAAGTGAAGCACTAGAGCAATTCCATAGCTCAAAAAATTTAAGTGAAGCACATAGAGCAATTCTATTAAATCATAGCATAATTTTGGCTTTCTCAAATAGGTGTGTTCAGCAAGGATACTTTACACAAAACAAAATGCAAAACAAGCAAAGACTCATATAATACAAGACGCTCCAAGCAAAACTCATGATATGTGACGAATAAAAATATAGCTCCAAGTAAAATACTGATGGTCATTATAAGAAAGAGGGGATGCCACTCGGAGCATCCCCAAGCTTAGTTGCTTGTTTCTCCTTGAATATTGCCTTGGGATGCCATGGGGCATCCCCAAGCTTAGGCTCTTCTTACTCCTTATTCCTAAATCCATCGTGATCTCACCCAAAACTTAATAACTTCAATCACACAAAACTTAACAAAACCTTCGTGAGATCTGTTAGTATAAGAAAACCAATCTTTACTTTAAGTACTGTAGAAAACCCATTCAAATTTTGTTATTGCATTATATCTACTGTATTCTAACTTTGCCATGGCTTATACCCCCCGATACAATCCATAGAATCATCAAAATAAGCATGCAATGCAAAGAAAACAGAATCTGTCAAAAACAAAACAGTCTGTAAAGAAGTGAATTGTTCTCATAATTATCTAACTCAAAAATTCTGAAAACTCAGGACAACATAGGAAATTTGTATATAAATCTTGTGGAAAAAATTCAGAATTTTTTGTGAGTACTGTGAATCTAGACAATTATTTTACTGGACGCAGAATTTTCTGTTTTTCAGCAAGATCAAATCAACTACCACCAAAGCTATCCCAAAGGCTTTACTTGGCACAAACACTAATTAAAACATAAAAAACACAATCATAACAGAGGCATAATTGTGCAAACACTCAAGAACAGAAAGAAAAAGGCAAAAAATAAATTTTATTCATTGGGTTGCCTCCCAACAAGCTCTTTCTTTATAGCCATTAAGATAGGCTTAAGATTTCAACGATGCTCACACGAAAGATAAGAATTGAAACACAAAGAGAGCATCATGAAACATATGACAAAAATATTTAAGTCTAACATACTTCCTATGCATAGAAATTTTATAAGCAAACAAATTATCACGACAAGAAATATCTAGCATATGCAAGCAAGAAGAAAGAAATAATAACGATCTCAACATAACGAGAGGTAATTTAGTAACATGAAAATTTCTACAACCATATTTTCCTCTCTCATAATAATTACATGTAGGATCATAATCACATTCAACAATATAGCTATCATATAAAATTTTCTCTTCATGATCCACATGCGTGCAAAGTTGACACTCTTCCAAAATAGTGGGATTATCATCAAATAAAGTCATGACCTCTCCAAACCCACTTTTATTTAAAAAAATCATAAGATTGAACACTCTCCAAATATGTGGGATTATTTTTAGCTAAAGTTGAAACTCTTCCAAACCCACTTTTAATATTACCACAAGCATATTCATCATGAGATTTAAATAAATTTTCAAGATCATAAGAATCATTATCACCCCAATCATGAGCATTGCAATAAGTAGTGAACATAACAAAACAAGCATCCCCAAGCTTGGGGTTTTGCATATCACTAGCACAATTGACATTAATAGAATTTATAATAACATCATTGCAATCATGCTTTTTATTCAAGGAGCTATCATCAATCACTTCATAAATTTCTTCGTTTAACACTTCATCACAATTTTCAGATTCATAAATCTCAAGCAAAACTTCATAAAGATAATCTAGTGAACTCAATTCACTATTGATTGGTTCATCATAACTGGATCTTTTGAAAAGATTAGCAAGTGGATGAGGATCCATATCAAGAGGTTTTTAGCAAGCGAAGATGCAAGCAAATAGAAGACACATGGAACACAAGCAAAGAAGAGATCTGACGAGAAAACGGCGAACAAAAAAGAAGGCAAATTTTTGTGAAGTGGGGGAGATGAAAACGAGAGGTAAATGGCAAATAATGTAAATTGCAAGGAGATGAGATTTATGATTAGGAACCTGATAGATGTTGATGATGTCTCCCCGGCAACGGCGCCAGAAATCCTTTCTTGATGGCTCGTATCCGCGTCAGTATTTCCCCGAAGAGGAAGGGATGATGTAGTACAGCTTCGGTAGGTATTTCCCTCAGTTATGAAACCAAGGTTATCGAACCAGTAGGAGAACCAATCAACACTATGTAAACGGTACCTGCACACAAAGAACAAATACTTGCAACCCGACGCGTAAGAGGGGTTGTCAATCCCTCTCGGGTAAAAGATAGATTGGTTTGTATGATTTTGGGATAAATAGATCTCACAATAAAACAAAATAAAATAAATAAAGAAAAAGTGTAGCAAGGTATTTTTGGGTTTTTAGAATAATAGATCTGAAAACAAAAGCAAATAAAAATAGATCTCAAAGCAAATATGATAAAGAATAGACCCCGGGGTCGTAGAACTCACTAGTGGCTTCTCTCGAGAAAAATAGCATACGGTGGGTAAACAAATTACTGTTGGGAAAATGATAGAACTTCAAATAATTATGACGATATCCAGGCAATGATCATTATATAGGCATCACGTCCAAGATTAGTAGACCGACTCCTGCCTGCATCTACTACTATTACTCCACACATCGACCGCTATCCAGTATGCATCTAGTGTATTAAGTTCATGGAGAAACGGAGCAATGCAATAAGAACGATGACATGATGTAGACAAGATCTATTCATGTATCAATAATAGCAACGATCAATATGTGTCTTGTTGTCCCTTCTGTCAGTGGGAAAGAACACCGCACGACCGAACCCATCACAAAGCACCTCTTCCCATGGCAAGAAAAACCAATCTAGTCGGCCTAACTAAACCAAAGATTCAAAGAAGAAATATGAGGCTATAAGTAATGATGCGTATAAGAGATCAAAGAAACTCAAATAACTTTCATGGATAAATAGATCTGATCATAAACTCAAAGTTGATCGGATCCCAACAAACACACCGCAAAAAGAGTTACATCAAATAGATCTCCAAGAGACCATTGTA
Source organism: Thinopyrum elongatum (assembly GCA_011799875.1). Taxonomy (NCBI): domain Eukaryota; kingdom Viridiplantae; phylum Streptophyta; class Magnoliopsida; order Poales; family Poaceae; genus Thinopyrum; species Thinopyrum elongatum. The sequence goes on along the minus strand of CM022302.1, from coordinate 74,006,146 downwards.
TTGAGAATTAAAAGTGAGAGAGGAAGTCATCTAGCTACTAACTCATTATCAAAGAGGCACCAATGAGGATGATGAACCCCTCGTGATGATGTCTAGATTGGATCTGGTGTTTTTGGAACTTGCGGCGGCTGGAATTGTGTTTCGTCGACTCCCCTAGGGTTCTTGGATTTTCGGGGCATTTATAGAGCAAAGAGGCAGTGTGGGAGGCGGCCGAGGTGGGCACAACCCACCAGGGCGCGCCTGGGCCCCCAGGCGCGCCCAGGTGGGTTATGCTCCCCTCGGAGCCCCCCTCTGGTACTTCTTTGGCCCAACAGGTGTCTTCTGGTCCAGAAAAATTTACCAAAAAGTTTCGCTGCATTTGGACTCCGTTTGGTATTGATTTTCTGCGAAGTAAAAAAACAAGCAAAAAACAGCAACTGGCACTGGGCACTATGTCAATAGGTTAGTCCCAAAAAATGATATAAATTTGCTATAAAATGATTGTAAAATATCAAAGAATGATAATATAACAGCATGAAACTAGCAAAAATTATAGATACGTTGGAGACGTATCATACGTTGAGTTGGCTTTTGTACTGAGTGTATCATTATTCAGAAAGTGTGTGTCAAACTTGGTTTAGTTTACCTTTAGGGTAGTGCTACGCGTCGGCTGGTGAGCCGGCTGATGTAACGCAATCGTGCGGCAGAGTGGTGCCTTTCACCACTGCAACAAAGCTGTTGTTGCAGAATTTTTTGCAATAGAGGTCTCGTTGCAGAAATCTCTGCAACACATGTCTTGTTGCAGAAAACTTTTGCAACGAAGGTCTTGTTGCAGAAAAACTTTGCAACAGTGGTAATGTTGCAGAATTTTGTTTATCTTCACCTTCGTATGATGTTACGGAAGAAATTTTTTACAACATGATTGATGTTACAGAAAATCTTGCAACAGAGAGGAAGTTGCAAAATCGTGTTCGCCGCGAGCTCTGTTAGATGGTGGTGACGGAGGATCGGCGCCGCACGTCCCCACCTTTGCGCCGCCACCGACGGAGACTCGTCACTGTGAAGCTCGCCTCCAACCCCGCCAGACCTCGCTGAGCCGAGCCCCCGCCGCTCGCGGACATCCCCGTCTCCTGCCCGCATGCCATTGTCGTCGGGTTCGGCGAGATCCAGCCAGAATCCTCGTCGTTGTCGCGCGCCCTCCCAGCCGCACAAGTGTCCACCGTTGCAGGATCTTAACCCCTCTTTGGTTGCCAGTTGCAAACTCTCTTTTTCTAAAACAAAGGCTCAATTGCAGAAAACGTGGACACAAAGGGGCTTGCTCTCGACCGTATGATGAAGAGTCAATCTGACGGACGTGGAGGCAGCGGACGCTCACACGAGATCGGTCGGGTGAAGATATGCTTTTCCCTTACCTTTAGGTTGCATTTCCGATGTACTGAAGTCCGATATGACTAGGATAACTGAATTGTATGGCAATGGATCCAACTAAAAAAAGAATTCAGAAAGTGGGTGCACGCATGCATTGCGTTTGTGGTGTCGGGAGGAGCTGACCTGAGGTTGATTAGTTAGGGAATCTCTAGCCGAACTCCTAAATTTTAACCTATCAAATGCCTCCTCAAACCTTAACTCCTCAAATTTGAGGAGTTATAAAAATGTGAACACAATCGAACTCCTAAACTTAACTCCTCAAAGGAACTACACTCCATATAGAAGCCTCTCTCCTTCTTTTTCTTCCTTCTTCCTTCCACACAGCCAACAGCTACTGCTCACCACAAGATGATGTTCATGAGCTAGTTAGAACCTAGGGTAGATGCTCCTCAAAACTAATTTGATAGAAGCTCACCGTGCACGGCATGGTCATACGACGAAGTAGTTGAGAAAGTACGTGAAATTTGTCCAACACTGGCCATGGCTTGGGCGCCTCTTCATTTGCCTGGGTTCTTCCCCTCATCCTTCTCCTATTGTCGCGATGGTGTGGTCCTAGATGCAAGGATTCATCAAAATCGGCGATGGCGGCGGGCAACCACTTTTCTTTATACGTTTTATTCATATACATAAGCTTTTCCTTTGTATAGGCGCACCTCTGCACATGGTGCAACTTTTCTTTGGTCGGGCACGACGGGGAGGAGCGCCGCTGGCTATGGATGACGAGGAGGAGTGCCTCTGTGGCTGGAGACGGCGGGGAGGACGAAAAATTGAAGAAAAAACTTCACCAAATTCTTGCCGGAATTTAGTAGCCAAAGGTCAGCAGGGCTGCGGGGTGTCGGCCATCGTGTGGGGTGGTCGCCGGAGGCAAGGAATGCGGCGGGGGCGTCGTCGGTGTCCAAGTGGCCGGGCAACAGAGAGGGGTGTGTGTGTGTGTGTGTGTGTGTGTGTGTGTGTGTGTGTGTGTGTGTGTGTGTGTGTGTGTGTGTGTGTGAGAGAGAGAGAGAGAGTGTGTGTGTGTGTGTTTTGTTGAGACTTGCTTTTGCTCTCTCAAATTTGAGAGACGGCCGACCCTTCTCCTCGAAATTTTGAGGAGTTAAAGATTTTGAGAGTTCAACTAGATGCGGCTTAACTCTTTAGAAAGGAATCAAAGGGTATTTTTTGAGATGGAATCAAAGTTGTATCAAGTGACTGGTAATTAATATGAATAGGAGGGAGTACTATTTCTTCCTGGCGCGAGAACAAGATATTTCTATGATAACCATGTTTGTCCTATCTCAAATTGGCATGGCCCTAGCTTGTGTCAGATATCGTCAGTTATATTGCATTATAATTTTAAACATAACGGTATGACTTTTCTTAGTCGAGTTTCCTTACTTGAGCATGATATGATTAGCAAATTAAAATTTCGCATGCATATACCTTGTTCACCTTCAGTAAGTTGTATGTTGGCGAAAACATGTACCGAATCTAGGCATGATAAACCATTGAGTGGCAGCACCAAATGGGTAAAATGACACTTTTCTATTGGGCAACCATACAAGGAAACAAAGTAAACAAAACCATATGAAGCAATAGTACTTTTTTTAACACAGTACAGACGCAAGCGCTCATACATACGCGCATACACTCACCCTTATAAACACACACACGCACACCCTATCCCTATGGGCACCATCGAGAGACTGAGCCGGCATATTATGTTGAGATTTACGAAGTCATCGTAGGCGCCTCGTCGTCGACGGGAACGTCTCCGGTGGGCTGGGATACTACTGTTCCTCTAACCATCCAACCACAGATTTGCAAGCATTTATTATTTTGAAACAAGAGTCAAGGAAGGACATAACGATGGGCATTCTGGATAGTATATGACCCATTATCTCTACTACTTAAAAAGAACGTAAGGTTCCTATTTCACCTTTCTTTCCACCACCCCTTCGTCCAACCTTCCATGTATATGATAATCAATCACCTTAATTTACTTACCTTCTGAACCAATTCCACTTTAATTTACTTACCAAACTTATAATCAAAATATAAGGTAATTCACGGGCAGAATTTGATGAACATTTATTTACACAATTGCATTATTATTGACAGGTAAATCACAAGCTAATGTACTAGAATATTTATATCCCGTAGCAACGCACGGGCATAGTTCTATTGAAAAAAAATCAAGAACCAACACACGTAAACCAAAGAACAAGCCGCCTTATGGGAAAGAATCAGAAGCAAACCAATGCCAATCTGTAAGAAAAAAAGAATCAGGAGAAAGCCATGGCTCAAACATGAAGACATCGTTGTAATTTGCTCTATTGTCGCCGACATTCTACCAAACCAATGCCAATCGGGAAGATTTTTTTTCTCCAAAAGGGGACAATCATGTCCTCTGCATCATGTGATGCACACAACCATCCCAATCTTTAAGATGAGCTATGCTTATTATCACCTTCACTAAGCTCACCAGCCATACACGGACTATACACAAACGAATCGTATATTCCATTTGTATGGTTATGGTAGTAACTTTTTGGGCGTGAGTTGCCCAGATATTGAACCTTTGAGTTTTTCAAATGATAGGCCACTACACTGAAGGTGCCATCCAGAAAGACAACTTCCTTGTAAGGCTAGAATCCAAGAATATTGAAGAAATTGGAGTATTCATCAGGATCAAATTTAACTGTAAAAAAGTCATCACTGCCAGAGTCCCACTCAAACCTCTCTTTCGGCAAAGTTTTAGCAGCACCATGAGCAGCCTCATAATAAGTGTCACACACATCATGTACTCCCTCGTAAACTAATATAAGAGCGTTTAGATCACTAAAGTAGTGATCTAAACGCTCTTATATTAGTTTACGGAGGGAGTACCATCCAAGGTGCATCCATTTGGTGATTATATTTTCCTACATGTAGTGCACACTGTGCAAGGTCATGCTTTTGCATTATGGTCCACTCTATCCGTTGTTCTCTTAATTCACTAAGGATCCAAACCCGTAGTTGGGACTTTTCAATTATTCCAAAGCATGCACCTTTCTCTGATCTCCCTAGATACGGTTTTCCAGGTATCTTATTCTCACTGTATGATGGTGTTCTAATCACTTGGTATACTAGATGATACTCCGCACGTTGTTGCGGGAATGTTTTGCAATATATATTCAGTGAAAATTGGTTGTATGAAACATGATTATGTAGAGTAATAATATGAGAACTAAAACTAAAAAAATGATTTGTGGTGTTTGGTTATTGTATAATTTAAATGTCACAATAGTATGTAAATTCTCATCAATGTTTGCATGTTGAGGTAGCTTTTTGTTATGCATGGTTGCATGCTGTGGTGGGCATTTCTCCATGCATGTTGAATGATGAGGTGGCATACTTGCATGTTGAGAGAAACATGTTAGTGGGGGCTAGCTATTTAGATATAGAAGATACTGTTTGACAATGAAAGCCTGGAAAAAAAAAACCATAGCAATTAAGATGCACATGACATATAGAGCATTAACTAATTAAAACTCTACCATCTAGCTGGATGATGCTAATACATATGGAAATGCAACCAGTTGTTATCTAATTTATGTAAGTGCCACAAGCAAGAAATTAGTGCATTGTTTTCTCACAAAGAATATCACCATATTGTATGACCATCCAGTGCATATAGATATACCTCAATACAAAGAAACTTGACAATGCACATAAAGCGCTCCTTGATAATACACTGCACAGCGCTGGTGTGGCTCCCAACATAGCTTAGCTCGATCCACGAGCATGTCTCCAACTGTTCCTGCCGACTCACCTATGCGGACAAAAGCTCTCTCTGAAGGAAATATGCGCTAAAGGCAATAATAAAGTTGTTATTTTTATATTTCCTTATTCATGATAAAGGTTTATTATTCATGCTAGAATTGAATTGATCGGAAACTTAAATGCATGTGTGAATACATAAACAAATACCGTGTCCCTAATAAGCCTCTACTAGACTAGCTCGTTGATCAAAGATGGTTAAGGTTTCCTAACCATAGACATGTGTTGTCATTTGATAACGGGATCACATCATTAGAAGAATGATGTGATGGACAAGACCCATCCGTTAGCTTAGCATATCGATCGTTCAGTTTATTGCTATTGCTTTCTTAATGTCAAATACATATTCCCTCGACTATGAGATTATGCAACTCCCGGATACTGGAGGAATACCTTGTGTGCTATCAAACGTCACAACATAACTGGGTGATCATAAAGATGCTTTACAGGTATCTCCAAAGGTGTTTGTTGAGTTGGCATAGATCGAGATTAGGATTTGTCACTCTGAGTATCGGAGAGGTATCTTTGTATCCTCTCGGTAATACACATCATAAGAAGCCTTGCAAGCAAAGTGACTAAGGAGTTAGTTGCAAGATGATGTATTACGGAACGAGTAAAGAGACTTGCCGATAACGAGATTGAACTAGGTATGAAGATACCGACGATCGAATCTCGGGCAAGTAACATTACCGATGGACAAAGGGAATTACGTATGTTGTCATAAGGTTCGACCGATAAAGATCTTTGTAGAATATGTAGGAGCCAATATGGGCATCCAGGTTCCGCTATTGGTTATTGACCGGAGAGGTGTCTCGGTCATGTCTACATAGTTCTCGAACCCATAGGGTCCGCACGCTTAACGTTCGTTGACGATATAGTGTTATATGAGTTATATGATTTGGTGACCGAATGTTGTTCGAAGTCCCGGATGAGATCACGGACATGACGAGGAGCTCTGGAATGGTCCAGAGGTAAAGATCGATATATAGGACGATGATATTTGGACACCGGAAGAGTTTCGAGATGTACCGGGTAGAAATCAGGTCACCGGAAGGAGTTCCGGACACCCCGGGAGGTTAATGGGCCATATGGGCCAAAGGGGGGAACACACCAGCCCACAAGGGGCTGGCGCGCCCCTCCTAGGCCGCAGCCCTTGGGGAGAGAAGGAAAGGGGGGAGTCGGCCTCCCCTTTCCTTTCCTCCCTTTCCTTTCCTCTCCCCCCTTTCCTTCCCCCCTCCGGTAAATATGGAAAGGGGGGGCGCGGCACATAACCACGACAATTGCTTAGCCGTGTACGGCGCCCCCTCCACAGTTTAGTCCCTCGGTCATATTTTCGTAGTACTTAAGCGAAGCCCTGCGGAGATAACTTCACCATCACCGTCACCACGCCGTCGTGCTGCCGGAACTCATCCACTACTTCGCTGTCTTGCTGGATCAAGAAGGCGAGGACGTCACCAAGCTAAACGTGTGCTGAACGCGGAGGTGTCGTACGTTCGGTACTCGATCGGTTGGAGCGCGAAGAAATTCGACTATATCAACCGCGTTAACTAAACGCTTCCGCTTACGGTCTACGAGAGTACGTAGACACACTCTCCCCTCTCGTTGCTATGCATCTCCTTGATAGATCTTGCGTGTGCGTAGAAATTTTTTTGTTTTTCATGCAACGTTTTCCAACACTCTTCTCCCATTGACCAGTCCTCAATGAGAACACGGTCGACGTCCATGAAGTCGGTGGCCATTCCGACTCCATCAAGTGGTGTCTGTCATTATCCTCATCTACGGGTGGCGAGTTTGGGGGCGGTAACCTGCCATTGGTGCCTTTTCCGTTGGCTCTCTTTATTGGTTTCTCAGGCTTAGGCACGGCGGAGATCACCAACACCTCATAGTGGGGCGACAATGTTAGATCAAAGGCAAGGTATACACCGTCCTCCCACGGACGCGATTGCGGTGGAATATGTGTCCACCGCCGCGTGGCCGGATTGCACACGCAGAGCTTGAGGTCTCCCAAGCCGCGGAGAAGGCCGTTACTTTGGTCCTCGACCCAGCACACGAAGCTGTCGTCCTCGGCGGCCAGGAAGTCAAGCATGGCATTGATCTTAGGGGTTGACATGGAAGAGGGACGGGCGAAGAGGTGTGGCCGGATGTGGTCGATGTAGTTGATGAAGAGGCCGTGCACCTTGTACCTCCGGCGGGGGATCAGCGGCAACGCGCACCACGCTTTGCCGTCGACGCACGGGCCGGACCACGGGGAGGGCGTGGCTCCATGCAAGCCAGCGGCAGAGAACGTGCGCAGCTTTCGTCAGCATGGCCATGGGTGGGTGGATGCGTGGCTGCGTAGGATGCGATGGAGCGCTTGGTTAGGTTTGCTTTGTTGCAGTGGGGGGTGGCGGCGGTGGCTGCGTGCGCCGTAATCGTTTGGGTGTTTCCGACTGGATCGTACGTCCAAGCGCAAATTGGTGAGCCGGCTGTGGGCTCGTTGTAAGTCGATCCTGCTGCATGCTGCTGGAAAGGCCACTCAGTGAGCCCACAATGAAGGCCGAAGGATCATGCATGCACACGGCTCCACCTCGATGAATCCACTCCAATCCACTAAATTTGGTTTCGGACTTGTATCGTGCCTCGTGTGTTTCACAAAGTACAACCAGCTTGCCAAAAAAATAAAAATAAATTACAACCGCATACGTATCCACTGTGGCACTTTTTTTTTAGGGTGGATCCACTAACGCATCCCATCGAGTAGGGAGGTCGGGCGGCCCTCTCAATCATCATCTTCAGCCGAGCATGGATGCCGGGCAGCCCTCGCACTCGTCTTCTTCAGCCGGGCATGGAGGATGGGCGCACCTCGTCGGAGAGCATTGGCCGCCGCACCAAGGAGCCTGTGGTGTGCATTGACATTTGCCGTGGTTGTTTTTTGCAGGCGCTGAACTTCAGATCAATATACTACAACGTCAACTACATCTGTTCTTCTGTACTCAGATTCAGTGTTCTGTGGGTGTTCTTGTGCAGCGTCAAGTACATTCATTGCAATCGATGTAATCAAGTGTTCAACATTCAGTTTAGGTTTCTATCAAAAATCTAATTCATGTAATAAAGTGAGATGAACAATTCCATTCCATTCTATCTCTCAAACCAAACACCAAAATATAACCATTTCATTCCTCAGAACCGCTCCTACCAAACATAAGGATGGAACCGACCCATTCTAGTGGAATGGAACCATGACATTTCGTTCCACTTCGTTCCCAAACCAAACACAGCCTAATTGTGTTCATTTTCCCCTGATTTCAGTTTAATATGTATGGTTCTCAGTCCTTTCAGTGTTATAGTACTATATGTCACCCCCCCCCCCCCCCCCCGCCAAAAAAAAGTGCTATGTCACCTGAAACCCATAACTGCTTCATTCCTTGTAGAAAAGAAAAATATTAGGAATTGTTTCATTCACCGATCAAAATAGACACTCCTATAGATTAGGCCAACACTGGCCCCCTAATCCTGCCACTCGTGGTTTTGATGAAAATTGCAGATGAAAGTCTTCGACGATCCATTACCGATAACATTCCACAATCTACATACCCCCGGTGAGCAAAATTAATTCTGGTGATAACATTTCACATTTGATTTGATCCACGTTACGTGAGATCCACTAGGGAGCGACAAATGGAGCCGAGGATGGCAGCGACGTGTGTTGAGGATGTCGATGAATGGAAACCCTCAACCTCCTCCCTTTTTGCCGGCCACAAACAGGATGACCTTATTTTGGGTTACTCCCATTATCCTGCTACATGATTTTATTTAATATATGGCCTCGAGGCTTTTCCGCAAAAAAAGGACAAAGCCAACAGGAACAGAAAATAGAAAGATCATCTCTTTTACTAGTTGGGTTGTCCAAAATACAAACTGGTTACTAGAATTCCCAGTTATCTCGAGTGTGGAAATTCTGACCAAGGCTCAGATGAGTCCGGGTGTGAACAATAAAATCATTATAAATATAAAAAAAATCCTATTTTTTTGTGGTGCCAGATGCTCAAGTGTGTGTTGCCCGTCCAAAATTGGGGATGTTTGGACATACGAGGAGCTCGTGGCAAAAAAAAAAGAGAAAAATTTCAGGTGTGTGAGAAACTTTTGAAAACATCACTATTTGCAACCAATTTTGACTTTTTTTCACGAGCTCCTCGAATGTTCAAATAACCTGAAATTTTGCATGAACATCACGCATTTGAGCATCTTAGATAACAAAAAATTTAAAATTTTCTGCTATTTTTATTTTATTTATTTTATTACTGTTCACCAGATGTCCAGGCTCCGAATTGAATTATCTCAGGCTTTTGTCCAGAGAAAAACGTGTTGGGCTTCATCGCTTGCACTGGGCCGGTTCACTCCAGTGTTAACATATCCCGCAGTTCAGGTGTGTCGTGACTCCCCTACCATATCTCACTTACTTTTTGCTGACGACTCCTTGATCCTCATGAGAGCAGATGCGGGTAATGCGAGCACCTTAAAAAGGATTTTGGATGAGTACTGTTCGGCTTCAGGACAGTTGGTGAGTGCGGCAAAATCATCGATATACTTCAGCCCCAATACTGATGTTGATCGGAAAGTGGAGGTGTGCCAGATATTGGACATCATGACAGAATCTCTCTCTGATAAGTACTTGGGTCTCCCTTCCATGATTGGGGTAGACCGTGTCGACTGTTTCAAGCATATTATTGAGAGGATCCAGAAGATAATAAATGGGTGGAAGGAAAGAATGCTATCTTATGGTGGTAAGGAAGCATTGATCAAAGCGGTGGCCCAGGCCATTCCTACGTATGCGATGAGTGTGTTCAAATTCCCGAAAAAAAATTGCAAGGGGATCACTGATGCCATTTCGCATTACTGGTGGGGTGACGGGGAAAACCAACGAAAGATGCATTGGTTTGCTTGATGGAAGATGTGCACTCCGAAGGAAAGAGGTGGTATGGGCTTCCGTGATATACACAGTTTTAATTTGGCGCTTCTAGCCAAGCAGTGCTGGAGACTCATTGAGCATCATGACTCGCTATGTGCGAGGGTTTTGCGTGCGAAATATTACCCAAATGGTGAATTACTAAACTGCAGTTTGAAGAAAGGTTCTTCCTATGTGTGGCAGAGTATTTGGGTGGGAGCTCAGACTTTCAAGAAAGGAAGCATTTGGAGGGTGGGTAATGGCCTTAAAATAAATATATGGGAGGACTGCTGGGTGCCGAACAGCTCCTCCACAAAAATTGTCACTACACGCGGAAATAGAGTGCTTACCCGAGTTAATAAACTTATTGATCCAGTATCCGGAGAGTGGGATGAGAATCTTATCAGAGAAATTTTTTGGCCCATTGATGTTGATCGCATACTGCAAATTCCATTGCATCAGGATGATACTGAGGATTATGTGGCATGGCACTTGACGAAGACGGGAATATTCATTGTACGATCTGCCTATTATAAACAGTGGGAAGATGCGTATGGCAGTACTGAACCGAGCTCTCTCTCGAGTGGTTCAACGCCCCACCCGATATGAAGAAATTGTGGAGTCTCAAGGTGCCAAACAAAGTGAAAATCTTCATTTGGCGATCATTACATAATGCTATTCCTTGCTTTGGTGTGCTTGCTAATCGGCACATCTCAACGTCGGCGCAATGTCCGGTCTGCAAACAGCACGCGGAAGACGTTGCTCATGCGCTATTCGGATGCAACCGGGTCGGACAAATCTGGTCTATTCTTGGCTTACATGAAATAGTAACTGTAGCCAGACTACCAGGGAAGTCGGGAGCTGAGATACTAGAGTTTCTCCTGTGTGATAAGGCGAGTCAGAAGAGCTACTCGGACGTGATTGAGTTACCAGAGATGATTGCGGTAACTAGCTGGTTGTGACGCCCCCGGCTCAATCGTGCACTAATCATACACGCAAATGCACACGATCAAGCCTAAGGACTCACGGGAAGATATCACAACACAACTCTAAAACATAAATAAAGTCATACAAGCTTTATATTACAAGCCAGGAGCCTCGAGGGCTCGAATACATAAGCTTGCATACAAGCGTCAGCGGAAGCATCAGATATCTGAGTACAGATATGAAACAGAAACAGAAAGGCCTTTAGAAAGGCGGGGCAAAATAAAACACTACGATCGAAAGGCGTAGGCCTCCTGCCTGGGACCCTCCGAACCTACTCCTGGTCGATGGCAAGCTCGAAGTAGTATCCATCCTCTGGGTAGTAGTAGTAGCCGATCGACGGGGCATCTGTCTTAGGGGCTCCGTCATCTTGGTCACGTCAAACTGATATGGAGAGAAAAAGGAAAACAAAGCAACCGTGAGTACTCAGAAGTACTCAGCAAGCAAGGATCTACACTACAAATGCAACATTTTCAAGGGGAGGCTGTATATGTGGACTGGGCTGCAGAAATGCCAGAATAGAGAGAAGGCCTAGTCCTATCGAAGACTAGCATCTTCAGCGGTCTTGCAGCAATAGAAGAGAGTAGAACAGTACAATATAATGTAGCAGTATCATTAAGTCTCAACCTCACCCAGAGATCCTTTCTCGACTCCCTGCGAGAAAGCAATCCCAGAGCCGTACAGTCATTAACCTCGTCCTGAGATCCCTTCTCGACTCCCTGCGAGAAGCAATCCCAGAGCCATAGTATCCAAGTATCCAGTTCTAATTGTATCAATCAGGATATAACTCCGAGTGTCCGTTACCGTAGGACAGGCTATCGATAGAAGTTTTCTTCCCTACAGGGGTGCACCAACTTACCCAACACGCTCGATTAACTCTGGCCGGACACACTTTCCTGGATCATGTCCGGCCTCGGCCAAACGACACATCGCAACCCTACCTAGAGCTCAGCAGAGAGGTCCCCGTCGATCTACATCCTAAGCGCTCAGAGGTCTTGGGCCATCGCCCTGTGCACTCCGAGTCGTTGCGTGCAGGGGGAAGCCAGGCACCAGGGGGGCGCCTGTCCGTCCCGGCCGCGAGGCTGAACTAGACGTCTGACAGAGCTTTCGGCTGATGCTACGATGCAGAACGCCCATACTATGCCCACGTGATGGTTAGTGCTATCAGACTAGAGGCCTGCTCGGATCAAATATCCAAATTGTTAGTGGACTAGGGCTTGCGGTAACGAGCAAAGACTCACGAAAGATGTGACCCCATCGCCCCGTCTCGAGGACTTGCGGCAAGGGCCAAGAATGCCCGGCCGCGCCTCGTATTCATCACTCGGGCACCATACAGGCAACCCATCTTCACAACACTCGCCACTTAGGCGCACGCGGGTACCCCTCAGGGTCGACCCGCCTATCCAAGTAACAGTGTAAAGTCCAAGTATCCGTGTGTCCATAACATCATAGGAATCCGAGGTATCACCCTCGTTGAATTCCCACTCGATGTATCCGTCAAGGTGAACTCGCAGGAATCACCCTCGATGGGTTCACACTTGATGTGTTGCACGACAGCGTCGTTATCGAAAGTGGTGAAGGAGGAATCACCCTCGATGACCACGACCAAATAGCTACTCTACAGAGTTAACATCAGAAGTGCTACAAGAGGTTTCACCCTCGGCACTCGATAATAATGCTGCAGTGTCGTTACAACTAAGGGGTGGTGGTGTGCAGTGTCGGGGCCTGGTCTTCAATCCCGTTGATCGGGTCTTCTGATAATCCAGCGGGGCAATCGGGATAAGTGGGGTCACTGGTAGGTCTCTACCCAGCCTATACTAAGCAGTTTAGGATATGCAGGTAATTATCAACAGCAAGTTACAATAAACATGCTATGCATCAGAATAGGTAAAGCAGTAGTAGCAACAATTCTAATGCAAGCATGAGAAATTAGAATGGGCGATATCGGGATAATCAAAGGGGGGGCTTGCCTGGTTGCTCGGCGGCAAGGGCAAGGTCGTCAATGGTGGCGTCGGGCTCCGGAGCTGCGTCGGTACCGGGAACAGCGTCGGGGTCTAACGAGAGAGAAGAGGGGGAGGAAATAGTAAATATAAAGCAAACAAGAGCATGACATGACATTATGCAGAGCTAGGGGTGTTCTGACGTGGTGCTACATGATATAGGTGAAGAGGGAAAACATCCGGAACCGTTGCATGTTCGGATAGTTAGGGACGTGTGGCGGACGAACGGACTGCGTATTCGGATTCGTCTCGTCGTTCTGAGCAATTTTCATGTAGAAAGTATTTTCATCCGAGTTACGGATTAAAAGATATGATTTTCTAAAGTTTTTATTAATTTCTGGAATTTCTGGATTAATCTAATTTCGAAAATAAACATGAAAAGGCTAGGTGCACCCGGTCCAGTGCACCCAGCAGTGAACCAGGGGCTGACAGTGGGTCCCGTTGACTGCTGAGTCAGCAGTCAACGGTTGACTAGTCAGCAGGTGAACAGTGCACACGGGCCCACATGTCATACACACAGATCCAGTTAACAGTTTTTATTTAAATTAAACCAATTTAGTTAGTGGCCTGGGGCCCAGTAGTCAGTGGGGTTAGGGGGTGTCATTAGTGCTAACTAATGTGCCACGTCGGCGTCTAGCGCCGGCGCTAATCCGGCGGCTCCGGTGATCGCCGGCCGGCCGATTCCGGCCACGGGACCAGGTGGGGATAGGCTCGTTGGAAAGCCCGTGCAGCGGCGCATCGGGTGTTGGCCGTGGGGGTGCCGGAGACGGGATGTGGCGACGGTGGCGACGAGAGGGGCGGCGGTGGCGCTCGGGCTCCGACGGGAACGAGCACAGGGGCTCGGGTTCGATGTTCTGGCGTCTCAGGCGGCTGCTGCGCGAGGCCACGGGCACAGTGGCGTGCTCGCTATGCCCTGAAACGGACTATAGCGGTGGGGCGAGCTCATCGGCGGCGACAAAGAGGCGGTCATGGCGCGGCGGCGAAAATAGTGCAGCAACGGCGAAAACCCGAGCCAAATAGAGAAGGGAAAGTGCGGGCGCTCACAGCGGATGCAGATGAGGGCTCGGGGCGGCACAGGGAGGTCGAAGAGCGGCGGGTCGAGCGATGGTGACCGGCGGATGCAGTCGGGGAAGGAGGCCGATGGCGGCGATGCCGTGCGTCCCAGCTCGAACCGCTTGTCATGGTCGAGGTAGAAGAGGGCTACGGCGCTCCTGGACACCAGCGGGAGGCACGGGGATGCTCCGGTGCGCGTGGGTGACGGCGGCGCGACGAGTCCGCGCTCGGGCGAGCTCCTGACTGAGCGGGTGAGAGCGAGGGAAGAAGGAGGATTGGCGCCAGGGGAGTCCAGGGGAGGGAGAGAGCTCGAGGGCGTCTGGGAGGGTCTTATCCACCGGGGTGAGCGGCGGGGCGCGGTGTCGAGCGGCGAGGGGGGGGCCAGTGCGCGCGGGTGCGTCTGCGGAGGCGACAGCGGCGCGCGTGGGTGAACAGGGGAAGGGGACGGGAGGTGTTGGGCTGGGCCGGCACTGTGTTGGGCAGGCCGGTAAGTGCACAGGTGAGTTCCTCCCTTTTCTTTTATTTCCTTTTGTCTTTTTCTTTTATTTATTCTTATTTCTGTTTTGTAATTAGTTAGGCCTCAAAATGACTTCTGTAAAAATATGGCACTTGTTCCATTAATTGCTAGGCATTATCTACTACTGCCAAAAACTGGTTTGGAGACAATTGGAGTTCACACAAATTTTATATTAAATAAAATGTATTAATCCTTGCTGTTTTGGTAATGTTAGGGTCACCTAATTAATTTATTAATTGTTGGTTACAATTTTAGAATAGTCTCTGTAATATTTGCTATTTAATGAACATTTTAGTTTCTGTGTTTGAACAACTTTTATTTTCCACTTTTATTTGAATTTCCATTTGAATTTGAATTTGAAAAGAGATATGTTCCAAATGATGTTTAAGCACTAATGATCATGATGACCTGGCATAATCAAAAGGGTGATCACTGTAGTTAACCACTGGGGGTGTTACAAATCTCCTCCACTAACAAGAATTCTCGTCCCGAGAATTAAGAGGTAGAAGGAAAAAGTTCGGGGTATTCCGCACGAAGATTATCCTCGCGTTCCCAAGTGGCTTCATCTTCAGTATGGTTTGACCACTGCACTTTGAGGAACTTGGTAACCTTCTGACGGGTTCGACGTTCATCTTCATCGAGAGTGCGGATCGGATGCTCCTTATAAGAAAGATCATCATGCAATTCGAGCATTTCGTGATCCACAGCTCGGTGCAAAGATTCCTTGAAGCATTTACGAAGTAGCGACACATAGAATACGTCGTGGATATGAGAGAATTGCGACGGCAACTCCAATTTATATGCCACCTGACCACGTCTAGCAATAATGCGAAAAGGACCAATATAGCGTGGAGCTAGCTTGCCCTTGATTCCAAAACGGTGAGTGCCCTTCATAGGAGTGACACGAAGATAAGCTTGATCACCAGGTTGATAAGTCAAACCCCATCGTTTCCGATCATAGTTGCTCTTCTGGCGGTCCTGAGCCGCCTTGAGATTTTCTCGAACGATACGGACTTGTTCTTCGGCTTGTTGAATAATATCCGGACCCACGAGCGGTCGTTCCCCAGTTTCTGACCAATTCAGAGGGGTTCGACACTTACGTCCATAGAGTACTTCGAAGGGGGCCATTTTCAAACTGGCTTGATAGCTTTTGTTGTAAGAGAATTCGGCATATGGAAGAGATTCTTCCCACTTCTTAACGAAAGAAATAACACAAGCCCGAAGCATGTCTTCAAGCACTTGATTGACTCGCTTGACTTGGCCTTGGGATTGGGGGTGATAAGCTGAACTCCAGGTAATATGAGTTCCCATAGCTTCTTGGAAACCTTCCCAGAACTTTGAGGTGAAAAGACCGCCACGGTCCGAACTAATCTCCTTCGGAATACCGTGGAGTGAAACAATTCTGGAGATATACAACTCTGCTAACTGACTAGCAGTGATAGTCTCTTTGACAGGCAGAAAGTGTGCAACTTTAGAGAGTTGGTCGACGACGACAAGAATAGCATCGTGACCCTTCTGTGACCTGGGAAGTCCTGTAACGAAATCCATCTGAACCTTATCCCATTTCCATAGAGGAATAGGAAGTGGTTGCAGAATTCCAGCCGGCTTCTAATGTTCTGCTTTAACATGATGACACACATCACATTCGGCAACATAACGAGCAATGTCCTGCTTCATTTTAGACCACCAGTACCTTTGACGGAGATCACGATACATCTTGGTGCTACCCGGATGAATAGACAGCGGGGTATCATGTGCCTCCTTCATGACCTTGTCAGTCATGAGTTCGAAGCGAGGTACCACAATGCGGTTTCTGAAATACAAGGTTCCATCTTCAGACAGCGAGAAATCCCTATACTTTTGAAGGTGAAGATCTTTCTTCATGAGATCAATTTCAGCATCTTTAGCTTGCGCATTCTTAACAGCTTTCTCGAGATCTGGTTGTATCACAAGGTTATTAAGAGAACCCTGTGGGACAATACGAAGATTCAGCTTGCACAGTTCTTCAAAAAGACGAGGTTGAGCTCGCCTAACCATGAGGTTGTCGCAATAGGACTTGCGGCTTAAGGCATCAGCCATCACGTTAGCCTTGCCAGGGGTATAGGAAATACCCAAATCATAGTCCGCAATGGCCTCCATCCATCTTTGCTGACGGAGGTTTAGAGAAGGTTGAGTAAACAAGTACTTCAGACTTTTATGATCCGTGTAGATCTCGCAACGATTACCGAGAAGGTAATGTCGCCACAACTGCAATGCATAGATCACAGCAGCTAGTTCTAAATCATGTACCGGATAATTTTCTTCATGTGGGCGCAGCTGACGAGAGCCATAGGCAATGACTTTACGCTCTTGCATTAGGACACAGCCTAATCCTTCACGGGATGCGTCACAATAAATCACAAAATCTTTGCGAGAGTCTGGAGGAGATAGTACTGGGGCAGATGTCAGCTTGTCTTTGAGTGTCTGAAAACTTTCCTGACATTTTTCTGTCCATTCAAACTTAACTCCCTTGTGAAGCAGATCAGTCAAAGGTTTAGCAATCTTTGAGAAATTCTCGACAAAATGACGGTAATAACTTGCAAGGCCGAGAAAACTTCTCACTTGCTTGACGTTCTTCGGAGGTGTCCAGTCAAGAATAGCCTGAACTCGTTCTGGGTTAACAGCAATTCCATCCTTGGAAATCACATGACCAAGGTAAGTTACTTCAGAAAGCCAGAATTCACATTTGGAATACTTGGCATACAACTGGTGTTCTCGGAGCCTTTCCAGTACAAGACGGAGGTGTTCGGCATGTTCTTCTCCATTCTTTGAATAAACTAGAATATCATCTAGATATACCACGATGAACTTGTCGAGGTAATCCATGAATATATAATTCATCAGACGGGAGAATGTGGCTGGAGCATTTGTTAAGCCAAATGACATGACAGTGTACTCATAAGAACCATAGCGGGTAACGAATGCTGTCTTGGGAATATCCTCTTCACGAACACGGATCTGATGGTATCCCAATCTCAAATCAAGCTTGGAGAATACTGAGGAACTAGCAAGTTGATCATACAGATCGTTGATTCTGGGAAGCGGATACTTGTTCTGAATTGTTGCTTGGTTGATAGGTCGGTAATCCTGAACCAATCGGTTAGTTCCATCCTTCTTCTGAACGAAGAGTGAAGGTGCTCCCCAAGCAGAGGAACTGGGGCGGATGAAACCTTTCTTAAGTGACGTGTCGATTTCTTCCTTAAGCTCAAGAAGGTGGTGCGGAGGCATTTTATAAGGACGCTTCGCAATAGGAGTTGTGTCTGGTTTCAAGTCGATGACAAACTCGACAGCTCTAGCAGGGGGTATTCCTGGAAGTTCTTCTGGAAAGACGTCTTGAAAATCACGAACAACTAGAACGTTCTCGATGCCTTCAAGAGGTGAAGCATTCAATGCATTCAGAACATATATCTGGCTCTCAGCATCCTGAGCTATTCGGGCTGAGTAATTGATCACCTGACCAGAAGGGTGTGTGAGCTGGACTGTCTTAGTAGCACAGTCAATCAAAGCATTATGGGCTGTCAACCAGTCCATACCGAGAATGATGTCTATGTCGGAAGGTCCAAGAGCAATAAGGGAAGCAGAGAACATCAACCCTTCAATTTTGATCTGATTGTTGTGACTTACCATCTTGGTTTGCCACCTGGAACGGGGAGTGATAATCTCTAATGGTGTGGGCAATAACTCTAGAGGTAGCTCATGTCGCTGAGCAAATTGTTGAGACACAAAGGAATGTGATGCCCCGGAATCAAAGAGAACAGAAGCTGCAACTGAATTAACTGACAGAGTTCCCATCACGATTTTTGGAGACTCACGAGCTTCTCCCATTTTGACATGAGTAACCTGGCCTCGGTCCATAGCAGACATCCTGGCCTTACGATTTCTGCAACGATGGGTTCGATGGCCCTTCGTACGACCATCAGGAGGACGTGGTACATCCTAAGGAGAAGCCATAACATTAGGCAGTCCATCATGAACCGTTAGCTGTCTCGACGGTGAAGGCAGTCGAGGTGCAACATAAGACAGCCTTGGTGTTGGAGCAGGTCGATGATGAACATTGTGTGGGATCCAGACTCGACGTTTCTGAACAGGCTGACCCGAGGATGAGCCAGCTTCATGAGTGCGCTTGAGCGACTCCTGGTACTCAGTCAGAGCTGTTTCAACTTGGAAAGATTTGCTGACAAGCGTTGCGAAGTCTGTGAAATCAAGGACATCAAGTGCAAGTTTTATATCAGTACGTAGTCCTTCACGGAATTTCTCCTGCTTGCGAGTGTCGGTGTCGATGTCATCCGCAGCATAGCGGGATAATTCAAGGAATTTCCTCTGATATTCATCCACAGTCATTTTACCCTGAGAGAGTTTACGGAACTCCTGCTTCTTCTGGTCCATCAGACCTTGAGGAATGTAACGTGCATGAAAAGCTGACTGAAATTCCTGCCAAGTGGTTACAGTTTCAGCAGGCAACATACCCTTGTGGCCTTCCCACCATTGAGCAGCGGGACCCTTCAAGTGGAATGTCGCAAAGGTGACGTAACTGTCAGGGGCAACATTAGCTGACTCCATCTCAAACAGGATGTCACGAAGCCAATCATCAGCATCCATAGGATTGGTGGAGTTGCGGAAAACGGACGGGTTGAGGCGCACAAATTCTGGCAGCGAGATCGGTCCAGGCTCCTGACGAGCCTCGTTGCGTTCCAAACGTCTTACCAGACTCTCATTGAGCTGACGGTTCAATTCAAACTGCTGCATCATTGCGGCAATATAGGGTGGAGGTGGAGGATCGTCAGCCATCCTGCCAAATTCAACAGGGGCAGTTTAGCAAGAAAAACTGCTGGTGTATGGAATGATTCATGAAGTAACACGCACAACAGAAGGAAGTGCAATATATACTTCAGCATATTCGCACCAGACATTCAAAGCCAAACATAGCCTCGGTTAGCATCCGTCAATACGACAGCTGAAAGGGGAAGGCTAGACAACTAGGCGGCGCGCAGGCACACGGTAGGGAAGGACACAACGAGACATAGCAAAGGCTACCTCAACATCGGAGAAAACTATTGGGGCGAGGAATCTGCAAGTGAAACACAGGGTGCCCTCGATAAAAGGATCCTGCAAGCAGAACCTGGCCCACAATCATGAAGAAAGGGGGAAATTTCAGAACTCCGGGTGGATGTGATTACGAGAACCTAAGGTTGGAGTTAGTAAAATTTTAACCCGAATAGAAGAGAGATCAGAGTCCCAGAGTAAAGGTCGAGGAGTAAAAGATCCTAATACCACCCAATTGGCGACGTGGGCCCGTAAGCCACACAGCCAAGTTAGCAAAACAGTTTTAGTCCACTAGACTCAACTTCGGCCAAGGAGTTGGAAAGCGGGGTTCCTACAGTCAGTCGGCTCTGATACCAACTTGTGACGCCCCCGGCTCAATCGTGCACTAATCATACACGCAAATGCACACGATCAAGCCTAAGGACTCACAGGAAGATATCACAACACAACTCTAAAACATAAATAAAGTCATACAAGCTTTATATTACAAGCCAGGGGCCTCGAGGGCTCGAATACATAAGCTTGCGTACAAGCGTCAGCGGAAGCATCAGATATCTGAGTACAGATATGAAACAGAAACATAAAGGCCTTTAGAAAGGCGGGGCAAAATAAAACACTACGATCGAAAGGCGTAGGCCTCTTGCCTGGGACCCTCCGAACCTACTCCTGGTCGATGGCAAGCTCGAAGTAGTATCCATCCTCTGGGTAGTAGTAGTAGCCGATCGACGGGGCATCTGTCTCAGGGGCTCCGTCATCTTGGTCACGTCAAACTGATATGGGGAGAAAAAGGAAAACAAAGCAACCGTGAGTACTCAGAAGTACTCAGCAAGCAAGGATCTACACTACATATGCAACATTTTCAAGGGGAGGTTGTATATGTGGACTGGGCTGCAGAAATGCCAGAATAGAGAGAAGGCCTAGTCCTATCGAAGACTAGCATCTTCAGCGGTCTTGCAGCAATAGAAGAGAGTAGAACAGTACAATATAATGTAGCAGTATCATTAAGTCTCAACCTCACCCAGAGATCCTTTCTCGACTCCCTGCGAGAAAGCAATCCCAGAGCCGTACAGTCATTAACCTCGTCCTGAGATCCCTTCTCGACTCCCTGCGAGAAGCAATCCCAGAGCCATAGTATCCAAGTATCCAGTTCTAATTGTATCAATCAGGATACAACTCCGAGTGTCCGTTACCGTAGAACAGGCTATCGATAGAAGTTTTCTTCCCTGCAGGGGTGCACCAACTTACCCAACACGCTCGATTAACTCTGGCCGGACACACTTTCCTGGGTCATGCCCGGCCTTGGCCAAATGACACATCGCAACCCTACCTAGAGCTCAGCAGAGAGGTCCCCGTCGGTCTACATCCTAAGCGCTCAGAGGTCTTGGGCCATCGCCCTGTGCACTCCGAGTCGTTGCGTGCAGGGGGAAGCCAGGCACTAGGGGGGCGCCGGTCCGTCCCGGCTGCGAGGCTGAACTAGACGTTTGACAGAGCTTTCGGCTGATGCTACAATGCAGAACGCCCATACTATGCCCACATGATGGTTAGTGCTATCAGACCAAAGGCCTGCTCGGATCAAATATCCAAATTGTTAGTGGACTAGGGCTTGCGGTAACGAGCAGAGACTCACGAAAGATGTGACCCCATCGCCCCATCTCGAGGACTTGCGGCAAGGGCCAAGAATGCCCGGTCGTGCCTTGTATTCATCACTCGGGCACCATACAGGCAACCCGTCTTCACAACACTTGCCACTTAGGCGCACGCGGGTACCCCTCAGGGTCGACCCGCCTATCCAAGTAACAGTGTAAAGTCCAAGTATCCGTGTGTCCATAACATCAGAGGAATTCGAGGTATCACCCTCGTTGAATTCCCACTCGATGTATCCGTCAAGGTGAACTCGGAGGAATCACCCTCGATGGGTTCACACTTGATGTGTTGTACGACAGCGTCGTTATCGGAAGCGGTGAAGGAGGAATCACCCTCGATGACCACGACCAAATAGCTACTCTACAGAGTTAACATCAGAAGTGCTACAAGAGGTTTCACCCTCGGCACTCGATAGTAACGCTGCAGTGTCGTTACAACTAAGGGGTGGTGGTGTGCGGTGTCGGGGCCTGGTCTTCAATCCCGTTGATCGGGTCTTCTGATAATTCAGCGGGGCAATCGGGATAAGTGGGGTCACTGGTAGGTCTCTACCAAGCCTATACTAAGCAGTTTAGGATATGCAGGTAATTATCAACAGCAGGTTACAATAAACAGGCTATGCATCAGAATAGGTAAAGCAGTAGCAGCAGCAATTCTAATGCAAGCATGAGAAATTAGAATGGGCGATATCGGGATAATCAAAGGGGGGGCTTGCCTGGTTGCTCGGCGGCAAGGGCAAGGTCGTCAATGGTGGCGTCGGGCTCCGGAGCTGCGTCGGTACCGGGAACTGTGTCGGGGTCTAACGAGAGAGAAGAGGGGGAGGAAACAGTAAATATAAAGCAAACAAGAGCATGACATGACATTACGTAGAGCTAGGGGTGTTCTGACGTGGTGCTACATGATATAGGTGAAGAGGGAAAACATCCGGGGATGTTTTCCCGGTTCCGGACATTTGTCACACAGATGACCGAAGGGGAACGGTTGCATGTTCGGATAGTTAGGGACGTGTGGCGGACGAACGGACTGCGAATTCGGATTCGTCTCGTCGTTCTGAGCAATTTTCATGTAGAAAGTATTTTCATCCGAGTTACGGATTAAAAGATATGATTTTCTAAAGTTTTTATTAATTTCTGGAATTTCTGCATTAATCTAATTTCGAAAATAAACATGAAAAGGCTAGGTGCACCCGGTCCAGTGCACCTAGCAGTGAACCAGGGGCTGACAATGGGTCCCGTTGACTGCTGAGTCAGCAGTCAACGGTTGACTAGTCAGCAGGTGAACAGTGCACACGGGCCCACATGTCATACACACAGATCCAGTTAACAGTTTTTATTTAAACTAAACCAATTTAGTTAGTGGCCTGGGGCCCAGTAGTCAGTGGGGTTAGGGGGTGTCATTAGTGCTAACTAATGTGCCACGTCGGCGTCTAGCGCCGGCGCTAATCCGGCGGCTCCGGCGATCGCCGGCCAGCCGATTCCGGCCACAGGACCGGGTGGGGATAGGCTCGTTGGAAAGCCCATGCAGCGGCGCATCGGGTGGTGGCCGTGGGGGTGCCGAAGACGGGATGTGGCGACGGTGGCGACGAGAGGGGCGGCGGCGGCGCTCGGGCTCCGACGGGAACGAGCACAGGGGCTCGGGTTCGATGTTCTGGCGGCTCAGGCGGCTGCTGCGCGAGGCCACGGGCACAGTGGCGTGCTCACTATGCCCTGAAATGGACTATAGCGGTGGGGCGAGCTCATCGGCGGCGACAAAGAGGCGGTCATGGCGCGGCGGCGAAAATAGTGCAGCAACGGCGAAAACCCGAGCCAAATAGAGAAGGGAAAGTGCGGGCGCTCACAGCGGATGCAGATGAGGGCTCGGGGCGGCACGGGGAGGTCGAAGAGCGGCGGGTCGAGCGACGGTGACCGGCGGATGCAGTCGGGGAAGGAGGCCGATGGCGGCGATGCCGTGCGTCCCAGCTCGAACCGCTTGTCGTGGTCGAGGTAGAAGAGGGCTACGGCGCTCCTGGACACCAGCGGGAGGCACGGGGATGCTCCGGTGCGCGTGGGTGACGGCGGCGCGACGAGTCCGCGCTCGGGCGAGCTCCTGACTGAGCGGGTGAGAGCGAGGGAAGAAGGAGGATTGGCGCCAGGGGAGTCCAGGGGAGGGAGAGAGCTCGAGGGCGTCTGGGGGGGTCTTATCCACCGGGGCGAGCGGCGGGGCGCGGTGTCGAGCGGCGAGGGGGGGCCAGTGCGCGCGGGTGCGTCTGCGGAGGCGACAGCGGCGCGCGTGGGTGAACAGGGGAAGGGGACGGGAGGTGTTGGGCTGGGCCGGCACTGTGTTGGGCAGGCCGGTAAGTGCACAGGTGAGTTCCTCCCTTTTCTTTTATTTCCTTTTGTCTTTTTCTTTTATTTATTCTTATTTCTGTTTTGTAATTAGTTAGGCCTCAAAATGACTTCTGTAAAAATATGGCACTTGTTCCATTAATTGCTAGGCATTATCTACTACTACCAAAAACTGGTTTGGAGACAATTGGAGTTCACACAAATTTTATATTAAATAAAATGTATTAATCCTTGCTGTTTTGGTAATGTTAGGGTCACCTAATTAATTTATTAATTGTTGGTTACAATTTTAGAATAGTCTCTGTAATATTTGCTATATTATGAACATTTTAGTTTCTGTGTTTGAACAACTTTTATTTTCCACTTTTATTTGAATTTCCATTTGAATTTGAATTTGAAAAGAGATATGTTCCAAATGATGTTTAAGCACTGATGATCATGATGACCTAGCATAATCAAAAGGGTGATCACTGTAGTTAACCACTGGGGGTGTTACACTGGTATATCTGGTGGCAACGAAGGCAGATAGAGAAGGGTGAGGACGTCCAGAACATTGAAAGATCAAGCCAAGCCATCTTAGCTATAGCCCTTAACTTTGTTCGGGCAGCAACAACGAAGGTGATTCCCCCAAGAACTAACAGATGGGCGAGACCATTGAAGGGCCAGCTGGTTTTGAACATAGACGCTTCTTTTTCGGAGGATGACCATACAGGTTCGTGCGGTGCTGTTATAAGAGACCATTCGGGTTTTTTCGTTGCGGCATCTACGGCAAAATTAGAACATGTGGCGGATGTAGAGTCGGCGGAGGCGGCTGCACTTTTGGAGGGACTAAAACTTGCTCGGTCTATTGGTGCAAATACTCTCGTTGCTCGGGCAGATAGCATTACAGTGGTGGAGTCGATGGCAAATAACTCTGGCCAATCGATGGTGGCAGGCCCTATCCTTGATGAATGCCGTCAATTGTGTTTGGATTTCGGGGAGGTCTTTTTTCAGCATTGTAATAGAGAGTCCAATATGGTTGCTCATAGGCTAGCTCAACAGGGACGGGATGTTCCACCGTCTGTGTGGTTGGATGCCCCCCCTAGTTTCATTTCGGTTTTACTTGCGGATGATGTAAGCATTGCTTGAAGTTAATAAAGCTAGCCGCAAGGCCTTCCCCTAAAAAAAACATATCCCTCAGTTCACTTGGCTGAGGGTTCGAGTCCACCACAAACCCTAGGAGCGCGAGATGACGGCCAGCCGCCGCCACCGCTGTGCCCCCTTGCCGGTGGCTGCGCCGCTGGAAGACGACGACCTCCTCTCGAAGATCCTCCTCCGCCTTCCCCCGCAGCCTTCCTCACTCCCCCGCGCATCCGCCGTCTGCAAGTGCTGGCTCCTCCTCGTCTCCGACCCCGGCTTCGTCCGCCGCTTCCGCCGCCACCACCGACACAGCCCTCCCCTCATCGGCTGCTTCACCCACGACCCGGAAGGCATCTCCTACACACCTGCCATGGATGCCCCCGATCGTATCCCCGCCGTGCGCTTCTCCTTGGAGCTCGACCGCAGCCACTACGGCTGTCTCATCGGCTGCTGCCATGCCCTCGTGCTCATCTCCCACAGATGGAAGAGGCAAGTCATTGTGTGGGATCCCGTCACCGGCGACCAGCACCGCATTGCCATTCCCCATTGGTTCAAGGTGATTGCAAACCCGATCCAGGGGGCGGTGCTTCGTGCAGCCGATGAGGACCACCACTTCCAGGTGGTCTTGTTAGAGGCCGACGATCAACATACACGAGCCATTGTCTGCGTTTACTCCTCAGAGACTGGCTTATGGGGTAATATCATCAATACATCGATTCCATCCAAGGAATATAGGAATCTTTATTCCTATTACACCATGTCTTTGTTGGGCATGCCGGCTGTGCTGGTTGGGAAATCCCTTTACTGGCGTCTTGCTGTGGGTTCCTATACTATTCTCGAGTTTGATTTGGAGAGGCAGAGCCTAGTTGTGATACAAGTGCCTGTGAATATATCTGAAGCGAAGACCGACTTGCTTATGCGGGCTGAGGGTGGCGGGCTGGGTTTACTCTCTGTGTCAGGCTTTACCGCCAAATTGTGGAAGAGGAAAACTGATTATGATGGTATTGCATCATGGGGGATGGGAAGAACTGTTGAATTGGATAAGCTACTTTCCCTTAATTCAGAGAAGGAGAGGAGGCCCCTAACGATAATAGGGTTTGCAGAGGAAAATAATGTGGTGATCCTGTTGGCGGCTGATGGTGTCTTCACAGTCCAGCTTGAGTCATTGCAACTAGGTAGGAAATGCGGCTTGCCGCAACCCGGCAGCACCGCCAGGTACAGTTATATCCAATACGGAAATACAGTCATTGTTGCATTGCGAATTTAAAAGAAAAACATGATATTGGTTCGCATTGCGAATTTAAAAGAAAAACATGATATTGGTTCGATACAGTGCCATACACCAAACCATTATCTATAAACTGACCCAAGAAGGTAGGAAGTGCAGTCTGCCGCACCCCACTTACTCTCGTCTTAGCTAACCCGGTAATGAACAATATATTGCTTTGAGAAAGAAAATTTCGAGCTGGCGGAAAGATAAAAGAATGTTCCAACATCTTGTATTACTCGATGGTAAAAGGTAGTAGTAGATTCTTAATGGTCCAGTACATACAATGAAGTTTCATTACATGACATTGGTGTATATTAGGAAACACAATAGAAAATACCAAAAGCATCATTACAACATTACAAAATCAGGCCATAGCGGCAGTACCACATAGGATTCGTGGACCTGATCCAGTCCTAACTATCCAATACACAATATATATTTCACAGCTAAACAATCATGATAAGGTCCAAATAGTGATTGTTAGTTATCATCTGAAAAAAGCACAAAACAAAAAAGCGTAATCCAGAAAACCAAAATATAATCATATACATGAGAAGGCACCTATGTTAATATAGCTCATCACAGAGAAATGCCAAAAAGTCAAAAAAAAAAGTTTAACTGGAAAATTATTCAATCCTCATTTGACATTATGGCATTCAAGAATCCATTACGGCAAGTTTTAGTATCCTGGTTGGTTTAATTAGTGAGCCAATAATTAATTATACATGCAAGATAGAAAGTAAAAATCGACTAAAATCTGAATAGAAGGTCAATGATTGCAGCAAGGGGTATCACTTCTGCGAAAAAACTATACTTCCACACTTTCAATGGTAAAATATGTAGAATAGCTTTACCGCCAATCGGTCGAGCTGTTGGAAGGCACAAATAAATAGATTAACTTAGGAAGAGTAGTTACTATGTATAGCATAATATCATGTAGTTGTAGTGTAGTACTAATCAAGAAGAATTGTTTGATAGCTAGAGATTCTAAGTCATGCTTGTAAACTGTTTTCATACTTAAAAGACATAGCAGCAGACCAATGTAGCAAAATAGGGCTGCCCGTTCTTGAAGAGCAACATACGCAGCATGTCATTACCATCAATCAGTTGAGCACTTGTAAGGCATAAATAAATAGATTCACTTGCAATAGCTCAGCAGCGACTAACAACCAAGTGCCAAATCAAAACAATGCAGTAGCTTTGTGCCAAATCCAACACATAATTTCTTAGAAAGTAAAGCAGAACAAAACCAACCCTATAGCAGAAATCAGAATTGCAGACAATAAAATATAAATGTTGCACGTGTATTTCATTCAAAGAGCAAAAATGTCAGGTGAGTAATTGTTGGTGGCAGAATGACATAAATAGCAGATGATGCTACATCCAGAGCTGTTGAAGGGAGAGATGCAAAATTAAGTAAGCATTGGCAACTAACCGCCACATCTTCTCAGGTATTATCAATACAATAAAACAGAGCAAGAACATAAATCTATGTGGGGGAATGAGCTTACTGGGCTAGAGGTTGCGCTTGTGCAAGAAGTCCACATGCCACAGTCACGACATGGCCGCTGTAATTGAGTACATGACAGGATAGATTTTGCGCTGGAAAGAAATATAGCTTTTTAGAAATTCGAAGCAGTCTTTCAAATGGTCAACATATGCATCAAGACACCTCCAGCTTCATTAGTTCTAGCAGTAGTAGTACTTTGTAGGCGTGATTTGAGATTCAGTGCTAAAACTAAATTAGCAATTTCTTTGTTTCAGTATGCGCATGCTTTACTAATTTTCAGTACTTCAGATTGTGCCTCGTGCCTTTTCGTCTGAACCAGCAATAGAAGCTGGAGGTGGGGAGGCTCGATCGAAGACCTCACCGCTGTTCATGGTGGGCGCAAGATGCCTCTGCAGTACGATTTTACAGGAAAAGAGGAAAAGGCAACAACCATGGTCAGAACGAGCGGAATCACAAGCGATAAGAAATGGCAGAAGCACTTTCCCGTGGTAAGTTACCCCGAAGGAAGACTGGTGGTGCAGGGGTGACCAGTCCGGCGCCGCCACTGCTTGCCTGGTCTGGAGCGGAAGGAAAGGAATAACATTAGGTCAGATGCAACCAAATCAAATTTTATAGTGGTAGATAAAGTCGTGGGCTTCCTACTGTGCTAAGATGGGCCTTTAGAATTCTACAAAATGGCTAAGACGTGGGCAAGGCTATGAAATTGTTCATCTTTTAACAATTCTTTTGCAGGGTCAAAGGAGTACATATATCTGCATAAATTTTGCAACATATTTTGTAGACCAAAACCAGCTTGTATTTTGTTGGCACAAACGACACTGTCAGATAGCATGGCGCATACACAAACCATCAAATTTACAGTCGTTTAACATTGCACCTGATCCAGTCTTATGAAAATTTAGACAGTTAAAAATATTAGCTTACTTACAGCCATATAATTGTTCCAACGACTTAGTAAAACCATTTTCTTACCCTAACAAAACATTGAAGAGGTGTTCATGTCACTCTTAAAAACTTTTGTACCATTCAATAGACCAAGATCATGGATCATAGAGTTATCAAAGGCAAATTGCAAAGACCATGAGCAAAGCCTGGACAAAAAATGCATGCATCAGGAAATATACTTTAAACAACTACATATTAACAATCAGGCAAAGCCATGTCCTCTTAGCATTAAGGTCATGGATCAGAAAGCAATTAGAGGCAAACTGACAGATCCTTGAGCAGGTTGTAGGCAATGTATGCTATCCACTGGACCAACACAACATCAAAATCATCGCCCCAGCATTCAGTCAGCACACAGAGACAGTTTGAAACACATCTTTCCACCAAGAAGGTAGGTCTGAATCAACAGAAAATATTGGATCTAGCATTCGATAGAGCAACAACAACAAATCTCATCAGTTTATTAGTATTTAAGTAGAATGGCAACCAAAACTATTGTGTAAACAGCCACATTTCCAAAGTTTAGGCTCCAGATAGATTTCGCATTAACCAGGCTTATAAAAGATAAGCAAAGTGAAAACTCAAACAAAACTCTGAAGCATAACTATTTCCGGTGTAACATTGTCATTGCTAATGCACTAACCTGATACTCTTGAAGCCAGGGGTCAGTAATATGTAACCCGATCCTTAGGACCAGCCAGTTAAAGTTGACTCTCCTTAGTAATTGGCACCTGAATTAACAGATGAAGATTAAAATTAGTCAATATGATGTGATGCCAAAAGTAATAGGATAATATAATCAAGAAACAATTACGTATTGGCGATGCAAAAAGAAAAGGTATTAGGTATACTGTTTGACATACAACAACACGAACTCGCCAGGAAATGAACAAATAACCAGGCATCTATGAGCAAACATTATTTTTTTTGCTTCATGCTCCACTACTTTCTGAAATAGAAATATATAAGCCTCAGCAGCAAGCAGCCAAATAAAGTGACACATTAGTAAGGCTGTACTTTATATTCCATCATAGCAAATCAATCTAAGATGCAGTTTCCAACTTCCAAATGCAATAGAGAGCCAACGGGAGCAGGATGTAAGCACAATGACACTGCAATCAGCACACACCTTAAATCTTAACTAA
This sequence comes from Thinopyrum elongatum, assembly GCA_011799875.1. NCBI lineage: Eukaryota > Viridiplantae > Streptophyta > Magnoliopsida > Poales > Poaceae > Thinopyrum > Thinopyrum elongatum. Next base: position 73,976,427 of record CM022302.1, on the reverse strand, counting down.
AAAGCAAAAGATCAAACATGAGAAGCTCAGAATAGTAAACCCGTGTGTCTTAGATCATGCTACACCTCTTTGCACATGACATGATATTAAACTAATTACTTGCATGGATTTCCTATTTCCTTTTTTCCTTTTTTACCTTTAACTCATCCTTGTCCATGAGCTGCACCATGCACCAGGAGATGAGATCCTTGAGGTAACCCTGCCCGACCTCTTCCATGGTGCTCCCGCGCCGCCGCCGCACGAACCCCTCGGCCACCCACAGCCGCACCAGCCTCGCCGCGTCCACGGGGGGCGCTCTCTGGCATCGCCGCGAAGTAGAGGAAGCACGACTTGAGGTGGTGCGGCAGGTCGTCGAACGCCAACGACATGATACGCGGGGCACCGCTGCTCCCGCTCTTGCAATGCTGCGGCTGGTCCTTGGCCGCCAGCAGCTGCGCCATCACCTGGTCCCACTCCACCGGCAGCTCCTTGGACCGGAGCACGCCGGCGAGGACGACGATGGAGAGCGGCAGGCCGCGGGTGATCCGGAACACGTCCTGGTAGTACCTCGACTTGTACAGGCCGGGGCAGTCGCTGCGGAGGCCGAACACCCGGCGCCGGAACAGCTCATACGTGTTCGCCGGGCTAAGCCACGTGAGCTCGATGGGGTCGTACGTCGGCCCGCCGGCATAGCCCACCACCTCCAGCCCCGCCGCATCGGTGACCAGCACCACCCTGCTGCCGTTGCCCTCGTCAGGGAGCGACGCCCCGGAGGCTGTTCCAGTCGGCGACCGCGATGCTGCCGTCCATGACGACAAGGTACCGCCTGCCGGTCATGTTTCGGAACAGCGAGTTGCTGATGTCCTTGCCGCCCTTGGCGTCGCAGCCGCCGTCCTCCGCGTTCTGGCCGTTGGACAGGGACCGGCGGAGCTGGGAGGTGGCCTGCCTGTGGATGTCGCAGAGCACGTCGGCCAGGCGGCTGTTGGGCGGGAGCACGGTCGAGGTGCGTATGGCGAAGTGGTTGCGGACCTCGGGGCTCTGGTAGACCTTGCGCGCGAGCGTGTTCTTGCCGATGCTGCTCCCGCCGACGATGGAGACGAGGGCGCGGCCCGGGACGGTGTCGACGAGCCGCTCCTTGAGCATGTCGCTGTACTTGCCGAAGCCGACTGTGTACTCTTCCAGATCGTCCCTGCATCCAAATTCAACAAGCCACCAGTCAGCTGCTTGCGTCATTATTCTCATATGCACATTGCAGTTATTAAAGCTCGTTAACTGGTAGCTAGCTGCAGCTTCACCATGGTTACCTACAAGCCTAAGGCTAGAACCACTTCTACTGCAGGAACAGTGACAACTAATAATTTGATGTCAATTTCGGAGTGAGACGTCCTGGCATATAAAATAAAGTAGCTTGACAATTCAGCAGAATCTACATTGGTTAAATCAAGCAGGCAATCAGTGGAAGTGTCTGTTGCATAGTATAGTCATGTGTGCGTTTGATGTCATTTTCAGAGTGTAAAATTCTGCAAGCTGCGTGATAGTTCAGCAGAATCTTTGCTGTCACAACAAGACGAAGATAAAGGACAGCAGAATAATCAAGGATCAAATCTCAGAACAAACAAAATAGGTTCATATCTCTCAACTCTTCATTTTGGTTATTGATTTCGTCTTTGATTTGGGTGCTGATTTTGGCTGAAAGAAAGAACCGGAGATGACGAACATACAGAAGTAAATTCGGGAGCGTGCGTGGGTGCCTACCAGGCGGCGAGGGTGGTGGCGGAGGAGGCGGCCCAGGCGGGCGAGGCCGCGTGCTCGATGTCGTAGGCGGCGCGGTTGGCGGAGATCTCGTCGAGCCGCTTCCTGATCTGGCGGACGCGCGCCGAGAGGTCGTGGCGGAGCGCGACCTGCAGCCCCGCGCAGCGCGGCCGCCAGCGGCGCAACTCCAGCGCCACCCGGAGCAGCGCGCCCCCGTGCCGGGGAGCGGCGGGGCCGGGCCGCGGCGCCTCCGGCGGCGGCCGGCGCGGTGGAGGAAGTCGTCGAGCGCGTCCTCGGCCTCGAAGGCGACATCGCGGGTCTGGCGCACCCAGACGGCGACGAACTCGTCGTCGCGGAGGCGGCGCCTGCGGTCGGCGTCGCAGATGCCTGGTCTTCCCCCGTAGACGGCGTGCTCCTCCCAGAAGAGCAGCGGCAGCATCCCCTCCTCCTGATTATGTGACGCACAACCTCGATGGAGAAGCAGCGGCGCGAGCGGCAGGTCCTCGATCCGCTCATTCCTCCCTGTGATGGCGAACGGGATGGGAGGAGGCAAGGATAGAGGAAGAAGGCATGGTGGCTGCGTCAGGGGACGGGAGGACGGGAGGCGGCGGCGGCGTGGAGAATGGGGGGGAATGAGGAGCGGGGGGAAGTGAGGAGATGAGGAGAGAGAACGACGCGGTGGGTGCCCTATCGAGTATCGACCACCCTCTCCACGGACTCGAAAAGACGAAAATGCCCTCGGCGGCCACCAAGTTTTACAGGCGGTGGCACGACCCCTGAGCCCATACGAACAAGCACCGGACGCGCACAGCTCCGCTGTCACTGACAGTAGAGGCCCACCCACAACGCAGCCCACCAGTCAGCGAGATAAAAAAAAAACCGAAGTAAAAAAGAAGCAGCACTATTCATTGGTCGTCACATCAACTCGATCCAACGGCCAGGATCATCCCATCAAAAAATCCAATGGGTAGAACATTTTTGGACAGCTAATCGGACGGTCCAGAGATGCAAGTGCCCTAAGATGGCTTCATACATGCTCATAATGTAACAATGTGATTCAGCAAACTTGACGTACCCAGCGACAGGGTTCATCATCACCCATTTGAAAGTGTCTATGCTAGAGGTACAATTAATTTGATACTTGATATCTCTTCAATATATAGTGATCTTGTGCTGTAGTGTTCTGGCCCAATTTTTCCTTTGCTGCTTGATCACTTCAACATATACCAATGGCGTTCTTTAGTGTTCTTTCCCCATGTTGGTGTGGTGTTTATGTAATTCTTATGATTTGGAGAAAAAAAATCCTTGCGGTGTCTCGTTTAGCTTAGTTTTTGTCACAAATTCTGCTTCTGTATCCAAGATTGACAAATTCTTTGTATAATAGTTGAACTAAATTTCATTGTTGCTTGCCTATTGTCACATGCAGAACTGTATAATATAGTGCTAGTGCATAGTTGCAGCGCAGTTTTTTTCCTCGCGCTATTCGTCACCTTGGGTGAGAAATAGTTATTCTTCATCCCCTCTCTATTTTGAGGTCAATACACCGTATTTTTAGGTTTCGTAAATTTTGTCTTATTTCATACGTAAAAAGAGAACGTAAGAAAATATATACTCGCCGTAAAAAATATTTTATGTTACGTAAAATTACGAACGAAAAACATAATGTAAAACATACATAAAATGCGATATTTCTGGTCTTATAACCTTTTTTTTTTGTTTTCTTATATCAAATTTTATGTAGTGAATCAATATGAATGTAACTATTTGTATTCCAAACGTAATTTATTTATGAAGCGATCATAAGATTACCTCGGATGAAGAATATCTTATTCTGCACCCTGGGTGATGAATAGGATTATTATATATATATATATATATATATATATATATATAGTCTATTAATGACCCAGGGTGAAGAATAAGTAATTCTTCACCCCGGTCGATCGACTCGAGCGATGGTCACCTGAAATCACTTTCCACCGATATAATTTTACGTGATGGAAACGGTTAGCTGGTCCTACGAGCTAGCCCACTCCATCATACTAGAAAAAAAAGGTGCGAGCAGTTTTCTTATCACTCGCCGGCGTTCCTCTCTCCCCCGGCCCCTTCCTATCTCACCATTGCGGAGGCGGCGGCAGCGACGACACCGGAGGGACGACCAGGAGGCGATGGCTACCTCTCTCGCGTGTGGAGTATTTCCCTTTCCTCTCTCACGCGACAGCGATCTGGAGGCGGCATGGGCGCTGCAAAGGTCCGGCGCAAGCTCGGCGGCGACAACGGACTTCTCCGGCGCCCCTCTCCACAATCGTTGGTCCTCCCGCCGGTAAGAAATCTCTCCTCCTATTATTCCTCTCTCATCCTCCATGAATTTCTGAATTTCTAGGTCAAGGTTTTTGGTTTTTGGGAGGGGGAGCAGGGGAAGAGGAAGGGAGACCAAGGAATGAAATGAAAGAAATATGGAGAGCCTGTGTAGTACCTGCAAGGAAGGGGGTTATGGTGTAGACGGGCGTCCGAAGGCAGGATCAATTCAAGGAGGGCTTGTTCAGTTAATCCCTTCTCCAAGGGGATTGGAGGGGTTTGAAGGGCATTGGGAGTATTTTGACTTGCATGGGATTTAATCCCTCAGAAAGCCCTTCAACCCCCTTCAAATCAAATGCTGGAGGGGGTGGGGGGTGGGGGAGGCCATGTGAATTCAGTATCAAACTGTGGAGAAGGATGAACAACACTACAGCATCAAACTTCGATCCAGTTGAGATCAATTTTTGTTTCTCATGGGGCATGTGAATTCTCTCTGTAATTTTGTTTTTCTGTAAAATTCACCGTCAAAAAATTGCACGAATTTGCAACCTTGTAGCTATTAATGATGCTTCTGAATGTTAGTAATACTGTACATAAAGAACCAGCCAGTACCTAGGTGTTAATACTAATTCTATATGAATTTGTTAATGGAAATATGCACAAACTTACGAGCTTCAAATCAGAGCGGAATTTTGTTTACACGAATTTTTTTATGCTATTCTTAATATAAAATTCGAAGTGATGCCACCAGCCTTCTGTTTTGTGAATTTATTAGGCAAATGAGGATTGAAATTCTGCCAAGAAATCTCAGAGCAGAAGATGTATGCAGGGGACTTGGAGACGATGCTATGCTGCGCAGGCGAGAAAATGGCAAGTGCGTTGTACTCACGGTTAGGCACACAAGAATATATAGTCACCATAAGCTGGATGAAAATATACATTGTTAATTAGTTTTTGATCCTTCAAACATGGCCAGCGTCCTTACCATTCGAGCTCCGTGAATCGGAGTTCGCCTTGATGTATTTAGGTACCACTTAACAATAATGAAACCAGTTTCTCGTAATATGATTAAGGCATGTGATTAATCTGTTTGGCTGAATTTATTCAGAGGGGAAATCATCAGGTATTGAGCAGTTGTCTAAATGATCTGTTTCCATTGCACACATATATCAATAAGCAATGCAAATTAGCGACGGTCTAAATTAAGGGCGCAATCCTTTCTTCTGGTCAATTACCTAGTGTTAATGTCTTATCTTGAATGTACAACATGTTATTCTCTGTTCAGCTAACTGGCATGACCAATGTTAGTTATTCAGTACGCTATATGAAATTCAGAAATAAAAAAGCATGCTATATGATTAATTTAATTTTCTTGTTTCATGCAGTTTGGATCAATTCGTGGTTATTACCAGTCTCGAGTTAGATTTATTTCAATTGCAATGAGGTACACGTACACTGGACCCTCTTCCTGGCTGTCTCTCTAAGCTGTTTTTGTTGAACTAGCATAAACCGAACATTTGATAATAAAGATGTGTTCCCGCCCAATTCATACAGTAAGCCACGATAGTTACTTGGTACCAGTCGTCAATTAGTCAATCTCAATCTTCCCTTAATAGAGGATTGCTATTGATTTGTATTGGCATAACTACCGAGGACAAAAATTTCCCTTTTCCCCTAATAGTGGTCGATTTGCTCCTTCCAGGGAGGCCTATATTTGGCGAACTGTCTATATCGGCTAGAGAAGTAGTGTCAATCAGTGAATATTTTTTATTCTTATGCCTTATCTGAATATAGCTTTAGAAATTCTTAACATTGAATACATAATATACTTTATCTGTATGTGGTTAATTCTTATTTTTTAATTTTTTCTATTTGTTAAATGTTGGCAGGCAGAGTATATACTCCAGGTTATCCTGAATTTGAATTTGGGTGTACATGATCTTACTAGCTTCTAATTCTACTGAGCTTCTAATTTGGATGCAGGCAGAGTATTTACCAGTCTCACACATTTATTCAAAGGACCATTATGACGAATGATGTCCAATTCTAGGTTGCTGGTAATGCATTTTCACACCATCCGTATGCTTGTGCTTACCCCTATTGGGTAATCAATATGATACAGGAGCATTAATCTGTGGATTTCTTTTTGATTTTGACAGGAACTTGCATCCAATCCTGCTATTCCCAACTGGTGTGTTTATAGGTTGCAGTGCTAGTGGTGGTCTGCTCCTGATGGAGCTCTGTATATGCCCTTATTGTCTAGCTAAAAATCCCTTCGTCTCTCTTAAGTCTTGTAAGAATCTTTCTTTTTTCTTAAGAAGCATGCTATCAATGGACGGCAGATGTTGCAGCACCAAAAAGTTGGTGACCATGCTTGGGTGTTTCAGAGCGCATATGAAAAACATTTATTTTTTTATTTTCAGGGATTGCACAATACATTCATTCATGAAGAATGAGATGATTGCTCAGTCTTGCAATTTCTAATATGGCTGGACAATTATGATTTCATTCATCTTCTGACATTACCTACTTCGTAGAGACCTTTGCAATCGATGAGGCAAATTTCGTATTGTTTCATGGAGTTTGTTTATTATCATGTTGTTAGGTTTCTGTGTAATGATCTGCAAAAAAAAAAGGTTTCTGTGTAATGAAACATCCCATATTTTTTACTGGCACATATATCTAAAAAACCAAAGCCCATCTGTGTTCTATAAACGTTGGTGTGGTCTTATGTGCATCAAGAATTCTGTCATTAACATAAGGTATTTTACACCATCACCGCAAACTGTTGATAAATCTGATGTGTTGCTTGCACTGAGAATTCTTACTTTTGCATAAGGTATTTTACACTGGCGTTGTGAAATCTTCAGAACGGAGTATATCCAGTGTTTCTTCTCCGTACCTGTCACATGTCACAGCTGTGTGAGAATGTCGTCGGCCGTGTATTGGGTGATGGTGCGGTTGATCTGCCGCCGGCTACTCTTTTCTTCTGCCGGAGGAAGCACGTTACGCGGGAATGGTCATTGGGTAGCACAAGAAGATCGATCCATACAGGATGCTATTAATCTGGATAGTTTAACAACCTTTTAAACAGAGCGTGATCCCATAGGAGATTTGTTAGTTAATGATAAATAATTGCTGGACACATTCGTATAGTGCAACCCAATAGCACGTCTGCACGTTGCAGTTAAGGCTTACGTGCCACTCTTCGGTTTTCTTACGGTCCAATAGGAGGTGCACACACAATTGACCATGCCGTAAGTTTACACCGTCAACCTTTTGATTTTACGGTGGCTGTGGCGCGTGGCAGTGGCGGATCTAGGCCCCAGGCCGGGGGGCTCAGGCATGAGGCGTGAGGCCCATTTTCTTTGTAGTATGTAGCAAAATACTGTAGTAATTGCTACAGTGTATGAAGGGGGCCCGGGGCGTTGGGCTTGGCTGGATCCGCCCCTGGCGCGTGGGTTCCTTTTTTCAGGCCGTAATCTTACCCCACATGTTTTCCTTTGTTACGTTCTACAACCTGACCGTGGGAGATGGGATGGGGTGAGGAATAAGAATTCCTCACCCAGGGTGACGAATAGCGCGACCCTATTCGTCACCTAGGGTGAGGAATAGTTATTCTTCACCCCCTCTCTACTTTGAGGTCAATGCATCATATTTTTAGGTTTCGTAAATTTTGTCTTATTTCATACTTAAAAAGAGAACGTAAGAACATATATACTCGCCGTAAAAAATATTTTATATTAGGTAAAATTACGAACGAAAAACATAGTGTAAAACATACATAAAATGCGATATTTCTGGTCTTATAACCTATTTTTTTGTTTTCTTATACCAAATTTTACGTAGTGAATCAATATGAATGTAACTATTTGTATTCCAAACGTAATTTATTTATGAAGCGATCGTAAGATTATCTCGGGTGAAGAATAACTTATTCTGCACACTGGGCGATGAATAGGATTACTATATATATATATATATATATATATATATATATATATATATATATATATATATATATAACAGTTGCAACCTGGAAGTTGAACAATGAAATTTAGCTGTAGGCTGTAGCTATGTGTCATGTGTCTAATTACTTCAATTTGGCCACCATAGGCAGTTAATACTTCATACTGAACACATGAGCATGGTGACAATCCTTATAAAAAAACTGCTTTCGTCATGAATTTCAATCTTTATTTTTACTAATATATTATCATCAGAAGTAGTCGTCAAAATTACATATTTTTTAGACTGCACAATGTAAAAAAAAAGGGTGTATATTTGGACCGAGAAAGCATTAAGTAATATGATGGTTTATGATCCCGTGCTTGAGGCTTCTATGCTATGAATTTTATTGATTCAATTATTTAGTGACTAGCTAGCTAGCTCGGACATTGTAAAAAATAAACCCCTACGAGCTGGAAACACATGAGTAAAATGATTATTCTGCTCTTGTCCTCCATGAGCCCTCATACGTCCGTCGTAATAAAGAATGTTTCAAATGATTGGCTAAGAATGTTTCAAATGATTGGGTAAGTTAGGTTGTTCAGCATTTGCTTGTGTAGGGGCCTAGGAGGTATCTAAAGTTCTGAACCGTTGGTCTGTTGGCCTTTATTGAGAGAAGATGGAGAAAATACTAGAGAATGTGCTAATAGTACTTCCTCCGCTCCTAAATATAAGACCCTTTAGAGATTCCAATATGGGCTACATACGGAGCAAAATGAGTGAATCTACACTCTAAAATGTCTATATATATCCGTATGTAGTCTGTATTGAAATCTCTAAAGGGGCTTATATTTAGAAACGGAGGGAGTAGAAGTTAAAAGTGTGCCACTACACCATGAATTACCTACTAATAACATATGTTTCTATTGCTGTTTTCTTCCCAGTAATGCCGAGATGATTTAACTTGGTGTTCTTATACAATTTCCTTATGACGAAGCTAATGTTTAGCTTCAATGTCTTTCCCATGGGTGAATAGTACAAAATGGTTTGACTAATGACATTGATTGATCCACAGGTACCTAGAATGGTATTCTGGTTGCTGAGATGCAGAAACTAGCTTCTGCGATGTGGGTTCTTCATTTTGTATCCTTCACGCGGGGATCAACCCTCTACGCTGCATGCACTAGTCAACTGGGAAGTTGAAAATCGTAGGATTAATCGTCTAGTTCTAAATTCCCTCTGTTATCTAATGTCTAGACACAATTAGCCGAGTGGCATGATGAAGACACAGACTTCCTTTGGTTAATTGGTGTTTGTGGTACATTTGTCTTATGCTTTCCGAGCAAGCTTGCCTGCCTGCCTGATGATCATTGCGTGTTGTATTTGGCCGGGAGATTTGACATTGTATTTTTGCTTATGTCCATTTTTGTGTGTCTATTGAATTTTATCTGATTTTTGCTAATGAATGTTGATTTACACCTGCCTGCCTGCCTGGTGCTACTTGTTACTGCATAACAAGCGTTTCGACCAGCAATGCTTTATCATGCATGTTTGGAATGTTGATGTACTGATACACTGACCGAAAACTATATAAAGGAAAGATAGGGCACTTGGACACAAGTATGGCGAGTTTTACTCTACTCCATGGGGACCAACTAGCTAGGCCCTCCTCTTCCTTACAGAGTAGTTTTAAGTACTTCGATTTTCTCTCTAGATTACCCAGAGAGTAGTTATAAGCACTTTGATTAATGCTGTCATTATTCATGTCGATAAACTTTTTGTATGTGTTACGGTACAACAAAGGTGCAAAGTCACCACTACTTGGCACACACTGTAGATTGACACTGTTTGTTACTCCCTCCGTTCCATAATATAAGAGAAAAGAAAAAGGAAATCAAACACGAAATCCAAGAGGCTTGCCTTTGCTTCTCTTCATTACCTTTTCTTGCGGTTCTCTTCTTCAAGGAGCTTCCAGCCAGTCAGAGCTCCTTCTACCACATCCCCAAAAATCCTCCTCAGGTCAGGGTATTTCGGCCTTTTCAGTTCTTTTCAGGCCATAAACCATGCACAATCCATACAGCATCAGGCCACACAATGCACTGATTTATACTGTACTAGATTGTACTAACACTTAAGTTGACAAAAATAATAACCACACAATGCATCGGGGCCACGAGAGCCATACAAAAATACAAGCACACGAAAATCTAAGCTGGTATTCTAATTCAGTATAAGAAAAGGTCTAGATAGCTAGAACAGTAAGAAGAGTTCATTCAGTCTTGTGATTCTGCCAGTCTTCTGATTGCTTATTATAGGTCTTGTGCAGTTATGCGTAATACGGTACAAATTAACAACTAGCAGAGTGAGAACTGAAGAGTTACACTACCCTGCAGTCAAAGATTCAGCTACGGAGAAGTCACGTGTCGACCTTAGTTTAGGAATTAGGAGGCAAAGATCCTGTCCATCCAAGCAAGATCCTCCATTCTAGTACTAAAAACGGAAGTCTTCGTTATCTATCAGCAGTACCAAACTACTAAAATTGAGCTCTGATAATTGAAGCAAAATATTAGAAAGCGAATGAGGGTTTTTTCTTCATAAATTAAAATCTTGGCGCGTAAAGACATACTGCATATTCTAAACACTCCACTCAAACAAAGGAAAAGGAAACCCGGCCCTAAGGTGGTAGAAAATATCACCTTTGCGATTGACGGCACTTGAACTCTGATTTATGGATGAATGATCCGCAACATATTGATGGAATCCTTTTCTAAAAAAAAACATATTGATGGAATCTTCTAGCTTCAAGCTGAAAACATATATATCCCAAAAAAGGTTTGAAAATTTTCCGGAACCACAAAGGTTAAAGCAAGTGGGAACTTAGAATTGAAAGCCACAGGCACACAAAAAATAAAAATAAAAAGGTAAAATCGTGTGTGCCCTGAGCGTGCCGGGCCTCCTTGTTGGTCCATAGGGATGTGTGTTCATGGGCTTTTTTCTTCCAGTGGGCTTAGTTAATTGAGATTTGAGTCCCCCTCGTGTTGGCCGTGTCGCTTTAGGTCATCCACTCATCCGCAGAGGGCGAGATGTTGCCGGTGGCGGCGGCTATGGCGGCGGGGCCGCTGGACGACGACAACCTGCTCTCCGAGATCCTCCTCCGCCTCCCCCCGCTCCCGTCCTCCCTCCCCCGCGCCTCCGCCGTCTGCAAGCGCTGGCGCAGCCTCGCCTCCGATCCAGCCTTCTCCCGCCGCTTCCGCCTCCACCACCGCCGCAACTCTCCACTCCTCGGCTGCTTCCACACAGGTGCCGAAGGCATATCCTTCGAGCCTACTCTTGAGGCCCCCGATCGTGTTCCGCCCGGGCGCCTCTCCTTGCAGTCCGACCGCGGCGACCTCTGGTTCCTCGGGTGCCGCCATGGCCTCGTATTAATCTTCGACAAGACGCGGCTGCAGTTCATGGTGTGGGATCCCGTCACAGGCCACAAGCACTACATAGCCGACCCGCCGGGGTTGGATGTGACCAAGTACATGATCAACGGGGCGGTGGTCCGCTCATCTGCCGGGGACGTCCACTTCAAGGTTGTCTTGGTAGCGATACAAGATGGACGAGCGGTCGCCCGCGTTTACTCATCAGAGACCAGGTTGTGGGTTAATGTCATCACAGCACCAATTACATCCGAACCCGGGGACTTATTTGTCACCTATGTTTCTATGGAGCCCGCTGTGCTGGTTGGGCATGCTCTTTACTGGATACTTTCTGGAACTTCGTCGCATATCCTCGAGTTTGATTTGGAGAGGGAGAGCCTGGCCGTGATACAGATGCCAGTGTATTTGTCTGGTGCCATGTGGCTCAAACTCATGCGGGCAAATGATGGTAAGCTGGGTATACTCTATGTGTTGTCAGGCTTCACCGCCCAGTTATGGAAGAGGAACACTGACTGTCATGGTGTTGCATCGTGGGGGATGGGAACAACTATTGAACTGGACAAGCTACTTTCTCTGGATCCAAGGGACGTTGTACTTATACAAGGGATTGCTGAGGACAATCATTTGGTGCTCCTAAAGACCACTACCAGCCTCTTCACGCTCAAGCTTGAGCCATTGCAGTTCAAGAAACTTTTCGACACCAAAATATGCCATTGCTATTATCCATTTGAAAGTGTCTATGCTGCAGGTAATAGCATGCCTTTGCACTGCCGGTATAACAAAACCAAGTTACTTTTTTATTATTGGTTGATGGAATGCCTCTCACTTCCTTTCATGTTAAACTAACAATTTTAAGTAGTGTCATATCAATTATTCGTTTGCTGCTTGATATGATCTCTTCAATACATACCAGTTTTGTTCTGTAGTGTTCTGTCCCAGTGGTTGTGTGGTAGTGTTTGTGTAATTCTTATGATCTGGAAAAATATTAGCCTGTGATATCCAGTTTAGCTGACGCCACCAGTTCTGTTTCTGTGGCCAAGTTGAAAATTTTGATGCTAGTGCTAGTGCATTGATGCAGTACAGTTTTTCTCAAGGTGAGATACATCAACAGTTCTGTTTCTGTACCCAGACGATGTGATGGCATCATTCTGCTTGTATTGTAAACAAATATGATGCCAAGTTGTTCTTAATATTCGCATATTTTTATTAACATTATCATTGGACATTGTTGTTCAAGTCAGAGCTAGGAAAGTTTCTGATGAGTTTAGTGTAGCGGTGAAGTTCTCTTTTAGAAGATGAGATGCATAACAGTTGGAGACAACTTCATTAAAAACTAGCTTGAAGTAACTTAAATATCAAATAGATTTATCCTATGAGCTATGTATTCAATATTGGATAATTGTTTATTTTGTCAACTTTTAGGATGATCCTGCTGCAAGTGGTGAGTCCATTTTTTCCATTTAAATAAATAAGTTGAATTTCATTTTGTATCTTCAGGCTATATATTTGTTTATATCTGAATAGCCATGATCACTTGTTTTACTGAGATAAGATGCAGTAAAAAACTTGAAGATGTGAATGTGATAACAATAGAAGTTAAAGCCGTGGCACTACAAATTGACTGTTTTCTACTCTTTCTGTTGCTATTCTTTGCTTATATTGCTATGTTCTTCCAATAATGCTGAGATGATTCAACTTTGGAGTTTTTCGTAGGTACGATTTCCACAATGGTTAAGCTGATAGTTAATGCTTGAATCGTAAAAAAAATGTCAGATTGTATAACTTCATCTTTTCCATGAACGAACAGTACAAACTAGTTTGATTGATGGTATTGATTGCTACACAGGTACCTAGAATTGTATCCCGGTTGCTGAGATGCAGGAATGGCCCTTTTGCTGAAGGTTCTTTGGCTTCACCTGGAGATCAGCCATCTACACAGCGTGCACTGACCATCTGGGAAGTAGACCTGTAAGAGGAGTTAATCATTTAGTTTGCCAGCTCCCCTCTATTATATAATTTCTTGACACAATTAGCCAACTGGGATGATGAAGATACACTGGCTTGCTTCGATTAGTTAATACTTGCCTTGCGGTTCATTTGCCATTTGCTTTCCAGGAAGCACGTTGAAGCAAGCTTGCCTGCTTAATGATATTTGCTTACATTTTGTGTCTTCTTACTGTTTCTGTTTTATTGTGCTTCGTGCTCTCTTCTCGCTGCAATAAACACTTAAATGGCAATACAGTTGATTTACGTGGTTGGTAATAATAATAATTACTGTTTCCCTTCAAAATCAGAGCAAATTCAGTATATACATTAAGTTTGATTTTACCGGGTGTCTTGAAAACGCAAGAGATGGTGTTCTAGATAGCTAGAATAGAAATACGAAAATGCAGTTCGTTCAGTCTTCCTATCCTATCAGTTGAGATTCAGATTTGCTCAGTGAGAAGTGAAAAGTTGTACACTTGCATTTGATTATTCAGGTGCCAGCCTTAGTTTAGCATTTAATTGAAACAAATTTCCCATGCATGGAATGAAAGCAAGATACCCCGGTGCGCGGTATTCTCCATATACGTGCCATCGTTAATTATCAAACGTACTCGAGCTTATGCCAGTGGCAATGACATCTCTCTGGACCTTCAATTTGTATGCTTCAACGTGCCAAGCAATGAAGTACGTCAACTCCATCCCGTAACGGGATCTCCAGAATAAGCCGGGCGTCCTCGGGAACAAACATGTCCAGCAGACCAGCACCAGCTGCTCGTCGCAGACTCCTGTAGCACGACCTCCAGCCAACTGTATGCCCTCCCCTAGGCCATAGCTTTGCGGTCGTATCAACGTGCGCCACCTTTAGCCCCTAGACATCCAGGCCATCGGCGGTGATCGCCCATGGCGAGCAGCAGGAGCGTGGTAATGGGCGAGCAGCAGGAGCGTGGTGACCGTGACCGGCAGTAACCCGAGCTTGAGCCCATTGATCATGGCATTCAAGATTCAACTCCCCTCCCTCCCTGCCTTGTTAAATCACCCGAGGGCACCTCATAACCTCATCTCCGGCGACGGGAACCGTGAGCCTTGCCCGATTCTCTGTGCCGGTAGAGCGAATGAGAGGAGAGGAAGAGATTGACGCGGTCGGATTCAAGCTTGGCAAGCAGTGGCCACGACTTCAACTAAGCCGGCCATACCCGTCCGCGGGAAGAGAAGTGGTTGTCAACGTCGTACCTCCCCGTCCTCCGTGCACTCGTGTGTGAGTTGTGGAAGGTCGCGGCGGGGGCGTCTCTAGTCACCAGTGTTGTGCGTCGCCGAAGCTCCCCTGCCTCCCTCCCATGTTCTGCCCTGCGCAGGCGTGAGGTGGAGGACGAGCCACATCCAAATTTTCTTTTTAAGACAAATGGTCAAGCCAGCCTAGTTGTGGATCTGGCCCAGTCCAGCGACGCCAGCTCGCCCAGTTTGCTGGCGCATCCGGTCCATTAATGAGAGACCATTGCTCTGGCGCACTGGATTCCTCTACCAGAGCAATCGTTTAATTTTAGTCCAAGCGGTGTTATCAACCATTTTAATTTTTCACTCAATGTCCCTTGACCCTCCACCATGGGTGTTCAAGGCCATTGACAAAATCCATAGAGCATTCCTTTGGAAAGGCACTGATGTGTTAAAAGTCAGCCACTGCTTGGTGAGTCGGAAGCAAGTTTGTCTTCCGAAAGAGAGCGGGAGGAATCTCAAAAAAAAAAAAAGAGCGGAGGACTACGCATTCTGCACCAAAAGATCATGAACTCTGCGCTTTGGTGGTGGTGGGCTTGGAAGGCACGTACATCAAATCATCGTGCGTGGAGCATCTTGCTAAACCCTTTGGAAAATCTTGAAAGGCGTTTACTCAACGCTGCTGCTCGGGTGTGAGTTGGGTAATGGGAATAGATGTTTATTTTGGACCGATAGATGGATCAATGGCATCACACTAGAAGATATCACGCCAGAAGTTTTCAGTTCCGTGCCTCCTGTTTCAGGGAGAGAAGAACAATAGCAGAAGCAATGATTAGTGCAGTCTGGATTAAGAACATAAAAGGGAAAATAAATATTCACATTTTTCATCAGGTTTTAACCTTATGGGAGGTGATTTCTGAAGTTCAAATCATACAAGGTGCTAAAGACAAATAGAGCTTGTCGTGGAATCCTAAAGGTACCTACTTGGCGAAATTTGTTTATAAAATGCATTTCGTTGCATCGGTTATGTGTAGTATTCTTGCATCGGTTATGTGTAGTATTGTCTGCACCATTTGGAAGGCTTGGGCTCCTCTAAAAGGCAAACTCTTTCTTTGGCTGGTCGTCAGCAGGTGTGTCTGGACAACGGACTGTCTCGCTAAGCATGATTTGCCTCATAATGCTACATGTTGTTTCTGCAACATTGCACAGGAATCAGCTCACCATCTCTTCATGGGTTGAAGTGTAGTGACAATCATTTTTGTAATAACTTAAAATAAATATGTGATAATAATTAATTTAATTGGATCATTGTATTGTGATTATTTGTTGAACTATCAAGATTAAAAAAATGTACAAAACATTCTGTTGCTAGTTTCTAAGATAACTGGGCAACGTGGCATAGGAAGCAGCAAACGGATAGACATTAAACTAACGAGGGTATGTTAAAATGCTGGGTAACCTGACTTGGGTAAGGTTAATCTAATCCAGCCGCTTTTCCTTAGTCGGTAGCGTCAACAGGTGTCTCGCTCTCCCAGATCCTCTGCATGCTATAAATAGCCTTTCGGCCACATAGTGCATCTCGCCCCGCCATAAAATTCTCCACCCTAGTTGTTTTTAGGGGATTATCCACCCTAGTTGATAGCGCCCGGAGGACGGCGACCGATGGGAGAAGACTAGGAAAGATTTGGAAACAAGGAGGTTGGAGCTCAAAATTGGCCGAGGAGGAACCGCTTCAAGGCAAGACTGCGCATACCAGTCTTCTCTCTTAACTGAACTCTTAATACTATATGTTAATAAATTAATTGATCTGTAGCATAATATTTTCACACATGAAGATGAGTGATGAGTTAGTATTATGACTGCGAAAACCATCGATGAATGTTTGATGGATCGATCAAACGAGTTATAATCTAACACCTTGAAGGAAAAGAAGTACTATCGTGCACATGTACTCCTTTTCCAACAAGTTCCATGAAGATTGGTGTCCAGCCTTAGCAAAATGAGCCCTAGTTTAGTCTTCCGTTGTAAACTTTATCGTGACACTCACACTGTATTGAGTCGCTTTATTAAGGGCTTACAAACTCCTTGTATTTGTTCAGTATCAGAAAAACAAATACAGTATCAAGAAACTAAATACAATACTATATTGTAACCCTAGCATTCAAATTCACTGACTTCATAAACTAAATACAGTAGCAGTATACTAACCCTAACATCCAAATTAAGTAGCTTCACAAACTAAACTCAGTATCAGTATAGTAACCCTAGCATTCAAATTCATTATCCGACAAACTAAATTTAGTAGCAGAAACTGAATACCCTAACCTTAGCTTTCAAATCCACTAACCCTCTAGCATTCAAACCCTAACCCTAGCATTCAAATCAGTCAAATATACTAACCCTATAGTGGGAGGAGAAAGGGAAGAAAGAGAAGAGATTTACCTTGCTGCTCCTAGACGCCTGATATAGGCGTCGTCGCCGCCGCACAAACCTTGTGCATTCTGCACGACGACGGTTTTGCCTTTGTCCGTGGTGTTTTTGAGCAATTACCTCATATCTACACCATCTAAAAATATACATAACGTTCCCATTTAGCTCAACGTTCGTCTGCCTTCGTCCATGCTTAGCACGCCAAAAATTACTGTCCGCTGCAACTCACACATGCCTGTCCCCGCCTCTATTCCCTCTGTACACTAGGTTTATTTCTTTAAGGTTAATCAAGTCTTTGTTTTCCAGAGAAGAGAGAGTGGATGGTGGAGGAGGAATTATTTAATGATAAATCGAATCGACTATACCTTCTAATGTATGAGTATTCTAAAGGTATATGGTTGACGTGATTGGTATTGAACTATTAGAATGTGTATGCCCCGTCGCAATGCACATACTAGTAAATAAATCTATATCTAGACCTAATAATAAAGGAAGAAACCTTTCTTAGTTCTTCTTTCGTCACCGCCTTATATCTGTTAATTTTATGTTAATCATAATGGTCAACGGCTGAGATTTATAATAGATTTGCATAACAGTTCGTTTTGGGCCTCCGACCCACATCCACTTCGACCAAAAAACTTGTTGCATTCGTTACTCGAACTCAGAAACTCGAATAACATGGTAACATCAGTAACCAGCTGCCGCCCTATGCTTTTTTGAATTTTGTCACAGATTTTACTCTATTCAGTCACTAAGGAGGGTGAACTATCTGCATGCATAATTCACTCTCTCTTTCACTAAATGGCAGCCACGAGCGGGCGGGAGAAATCAGTGTTTTTTTGGGGGTAATGTCCATATGTAAATGTCAGTGTGGCCACATGCCATACTGATGGCATTATGCGTGTATGTCCGTTTTTGGCTTTAACAAGGATGACCAAACCAATCGCCATATTGACCATGAAGGTCATTGTCCCATTTGCAAAAAAAGGAGCTGAAGATGTCAGACACCTCCTGTTCACTTGTGACAGTGTTGTTTATCTTTGGGAGAAACTAGGACTTGTGAACCTAATTCAAGAAGCTCTTGTTATTGATCTTTCGGGGTCGGCTGTCCTTGAACATATTTTCAAATCTCCTTCTGCCTTGATGCATGGCACATAATCAGTGGAGCAGTAGTTGCGGTAGGCTGCTGGTACCTTTGGTGGTTGAGGAGGCAAACTACACATTCAGAGAGGGTGCCCCAGTTTGAGCGTTGGCCGGTTTCAGTTTTGGCAATAGCCGCAAATAATGCAGATCTGAACCGACAAAACATCCAAAGTAGTACCCCTAAATGGTCCAAACCGAATCTTGGCTATGTGAAGCTAAATGTTGACGCATCTTTTTATGTTGATTTGGGAACAGGAGCGACGGCCGCTATCATCAGCGATGTGAATGGATCTTTCATTGCAGGCAAGTGCGTCTATTACCCATATGCAGCAAATGCAGCAACAATGGAAGCTTTAGCCATGAGGGATGGACTACATCTTGCAAATTCTATTGGATCTAATAGGGTGCAGGCAGAATCCGATTCGATTGAAGTCATAAATTTTTGCAAAGGTCAAATACAATGGTGGGACTCGGCAGCAGCGATATATGCAGATTGTGTAGATACGTCAGTTCAAATTGGAATCGTTGATTTCAAACATTGTCCCAGAGATGCCAACGGTGTGGCCTATGAGCTAGCTAGCTTTAGTTCTCGTAATAATATTTCTTTTTGTTTGGTGTGATGAACCCCCTAGTTGCTTAATTGTATTTCTTACAAACGATGTAAGTGTTTCTTAATTTAATAAAGCTAGCTATGATGGCCTTTTCTCAAAAAAATAAGGATGACCAAACCCCAAAAGACACTAGTAGAAAACAGGGCTTTGGTCCTGGCCAGATTAGAGCATTAGTCCCGGAGCATCAGTCCCGGTTCTAGAGGCTAGGACGCCGGCCGGGCCTTGGCAAGCATCATTCCCAGTTCGGCTGAGACCTTTAGTCCCGGTTCCAGACACAAACCGGGACTAAAGGGGTTGCTGCCCTTTAGTCCTGGTTTGTGTCTGAAACCGGTGTTGGGGAACATTGCATGGAAAACAAAAAATTTCTACGCACACGCAAGATCTATCCATGGAGATGCATAGCTACGAGAGGGGGAGAGCATCTTCATACCCTTGAAGATCGCTAAGCGGAAGCGTTTATCAACGCGGTTGATGTAGTCATACACCTTCACGATCCGTCCCGATCAAGTACCGAACGTACGGCACCTCCGCGTTCAACACACGTTCAGCTCGATGACGTCCTCGCCTTCTTGATCCAGCAAAAGGGGCGAAGTAGTAGATGGGTTCCGACAGCACGACGGCGTGGTGACGGTGGTGGTGAAGAACAATCTCCGCAGGGCTTCACCAAGCACAACAGAAACTATGACGGAGGATAAACTAGAGGGGCGGGGTTGCTGGCACACGGCTTGCTGAATCTTGATGTGTTCCTGGTGCTAGCCCTGGCCCTCTATTTATATGTTGAGCCCTGGGGTCGTTTCTTGGAGAAAGAGCCTCCTCAAAGTCGGTTTAGCCCACAAGGAAGAGTCCTTCTCGGACTTCCAGGACCAGACGCCACAGTCCTCGGCGTCTGGCCCGACGCCATAGGCCTCGGCGTCTGGCCCAGGGCCAGACGCCAGGGTCCCCGGCGTCTGATCCCTGACCTCCGCAAAACTTCCTTTTGCACTGACTTAAAGCCCTATGGGCCTTACCCCTTGGCCTAACCATATCATCCTATATATCAATCTTTACCTCCGGACCATTCCGGAGCTCCTCTTCATGTCCGTGATCTCATCCGGGACTCCGAACAACATTCGGTACATAACTCATATAATACTATATCGTCAACGAACGTTAAGCGTGCGGACCCTACGGGTTCGAGAATGATGTAGACATGACCGAGACGCTTCTCCGGTCAAAAACCAACAACGGGACCTGGATGCCCATATTGGTTCCTATATATTCCACGAAGATCTTTATCGGTTGAACCTTTATGACAACATACATAGTTCCCTTTGTCTGTCAGTATGTTACTTGCCCGAGATTCGATCGTCGGTATCTCCATACCTAGTTCAATCTCGTTACCGGCAAGTCTCTTTACTTGTTCCGTAATACATCATCACGTAACTAACTCCTTGGTCACATTGCTTGCAAGCTTCTTGTGATGCTTTATCACCGAGAGGGCCCAGAGATACCTCTCCGTCATACGGAGTGACAAATCCTAGTTTCAATCCATGCCAACTCAACAGACACCTTCGGAGATACCTGTAGAGCATCTTTATGATTACCCAATTACGTTGTGACGTTTGATGGGACACAAGGCATTCCTCCGGAGTCTGGGAGTTGCATGATCTCATGGTCGAAGAAACATGTATTTGACATTAAGAAAGCAGTAGCAATAAACTAAACGATCATATGCTATGCTAACGGTTGGGTCTTGTCCATCACATCATTCTCCTAATGATGTGCTTCCATTATCAAATGACAACTCATGTCTATGGCTAGGAAACCTTAACCATCTTTTGATCAACGAGCTAGTTTAGTAGAGGCTCACTAGGGACACGGTGTTGTCTATGTATCCACACATGTATCTGAGTTTCCAATCAATACAATTCTAGCATGGATAATAAACGTTTATCATGAACAGGGAAATATGATAATAACCAATTTATTATTGCCTCTAAGGCATATTTCCAACAACCGGGACTAAAGTGTAGGCCTTTAGTCCCGGTTTTAGACACAAACCGGGACTAAAGTTATGCATATATATATATAGACACACACACACACACACACATATCCACGCCCCCCCCCCCATCTCCTCTGTTTTTTGGCCGTGGAAGGGTGGGAGGTGTGGGCTACTCTATTTTTTGCCTATATGTGCACATGAGGTGTTCGATGAAATGCTCGAGCCACACTTAACATTTCTCCTCTGTTCTTCCTCCAAGCTCGACCTCCAAGCTACATTTTCCCCAAGATTTGTCTAGGTTTGGCGGTGCACCAACTATTCAAGTGTTCTAAAAGGTTAGCAACTTCATCCTTTCATCTCTCACTACTAGTTTAGCTCATTTCAAATGCTCTAGAAGTAGTGTGGTTTGTGGGTTTTAGTGGAGGAGTGTATGTGGGAGTTCGTTTGATTTATATGCACAATTTGAGCTCAAATTAACTTCCTAGAGTTTGCACATGTGTAGGGTGCCATCCCGTCCCCGTCCCCGTCGTCACCGCCGTCGATCGCCCGCACCGATCTCGTCGCCGGCACCACCGCGTGGTGAGCCTCTTGTTCTTATCTTCTTTCTAAAAGAAAACATTCCTACTTGTATGATTTAGATAGCTACTTGTATGATTTTCTTACTTTTATTATTGTTTGTTATTATATAGTTCCATGGTTTTGGTATCCGCCCCCGTCGGCTCTCGTCCGGTCTATGATTCGGATGTTGTCGTGGTTTTGTCACGGCAGACATCCTAGTGTGAGGATTTAGTCGTGAGGCCAACACATCTAGGTAGTAGCTTGAACGGGGTTGGTCGGAATCAAGAGACGCGAGTTTTACCCAGGTTCGGCCCCTCGCGGTGGAGGTAAAAGCCTACATCCTGCTTGATTGATATTGATGATGATGATGATAATCTCGGTTACAAGGGCGGTGTTTCGCTACCTCTATCTCGAGAGCATCTACTTTGATCTTGTCTAAGACTTGTCTGTCTAAAACTTGTCCCTCTTTTGGTGCCCTACCTCTCCTTATATAAGTTGGAGGGGCGGCTTACATGACTAGTCCTAGTAGGATTAGGACTACTCTATTGCAAGTGGAATCCTAGTATTGTTCTTGCTTCCCTTGTAAGGGAAATATTCCTTATGCCTTTCCTCTCAAGCCGACCCACCATAATATGAGTCGGCCTTCCCATGAGCCGCCTTCTGGGCCGTTGGGTCTTGTCGTCCGTCTGACCCGCCCGCCGGGTCACTAATGAGTCGCTAGTCTTCGGGCGGGTTACCGATGAAGCGCCAAGTCTCGGCCGGGTCATACTTCCGGTTGGGTTACACCGCGGAGTATATCCCCGACATTAGCCCCCAGTTTAACTTGGATTTATCCATGTTAAACTTATCCTGAAAAATAAAAACAAGAACAAATTTGATAGGTGTGTGCCGGGTCGAGGGTTCTTCTGAGCCGGCTGTGACGGCCCCGACTCAATCGTGCACTAATCATACACGCAAACATGCACGATCAAGCACAGGGACTCACGGGAAGATATCACAACACAACTCTAAACACAAATAAACGGAGATCCACAATATTACAGACCAGGGATCACGAAGATCCGAATACATAGTCAGTCATACAAATATTATCTGAGTACAGACATAGTTAGACAAGTTTTGCCTTAAGAAGGCTAACACAAACAACGACTCTAGATCGAAAGGCGTTGGCCTCCTGCCTGGGAGCCTCCGATCCTACTCCTGGTCGGCTGGCTCGATCCAGTAATAAGTGCCGTCTGGACCCTCCTGGTAGTAAGCTCAAGTGGTGGCATCTGATTCCTGGACTCCATCGTCTGATGTATCATCAAGGTGGGGTATGGGGAAAAGAGAAAGTAAAGCAACCGTGAGTACTCATCCGAAGTACTCAGCAAGCAATGATCTATACTACATATGCAACATTATCAAATGGGAAAGGCTGTATAAGTGGATTGGACTGCAGAAATGCCAGAATAGAGAGAAGGCCTAGTCCTATCGAAGACTAGCATCTTTAAACATCTTCACGAGCCACCATCTTGCAGCAATAGAAGAGAGTAGAATAGCATTTTATTAAGCAAACATGTTAAAACAAAGCCTAGAGATCCTTCCTCGACTCCCAGCGAGAAAGCGATCCCGAAGCTTCAATTAAGTAACAAGTATCCAGTTCAAGTAGTAGATCGGGATACACAAACTGAGCGTCCTTTACCGTAGGACCGGCTATCGATAGATTATTCATCCCTGCAGGGGTGCACTACTGTTACCCAACACGCTCGATCACCTCTGGCTGGACACACTTGCTGGGTAATGCCCGGCCTCGGGAGATCAACATGAAGCAGCGCCCTACCTAGGCTCGGTAGAGAGGTCAGCACGCCGGACTAACCTATGCACCCAGAGGTCTTGGGCCATCGCCCTGGGCACCCTGCGCGTTGCGAGACTGGCCGGGGTGCAGGCGCGACACTGAACTCGTCAGTGAAGTATCCAGCCCAATCCCGACAATCAGCCCGCACGGTGAATCGTGATGTCTGATGAGCTTTCGGGAGAAACGTACATCACAGAGGGCCCCATAACCATTATCCCGAGTGGTGGTAGTGTGTATAGGGCACGTCGACCCACTCAGATCACACACCCAAATCCAATAGGCTCATTTAGTATCACGCGGAGACAATCAGAGTTTCTGAAGCTCCGCCACAGTATCACACTCGAGTGCCCTTCCGGCATACCTGACATCATAGATTCCCAGCGGGTACCCACCTGGGTCGACCCGCCTGTAAGAAAGGTCAAGTAACCGTGTGGTCATAACATCAAGGGGGAAACCCGAGGAATCACCCTCGGTGAATTCCACTCGACGAAATCATCAGGGTGAACGTATGAGGCATCACCCTCGAGGTTCACACTGAGGGGGGGGGGGTTGCACGACAGAGTCGTATCGGAAATGGGGAAGGAGGAATCACCCTCGATGACTACAACCGAACAGCTACACTGCAGAGTATTCATCAGGAGTGCGTTACGAGGTATCACCCTCGGCACTCGACAGTTACTATGCAGAGTCGTACAACTAAGGGGGGTGTGGAGTGATGTGTCGGTCTCTGGTCGACGATCACGTTGATCGAGTCGTCGATGATCAAGCAGGGGCAACAAGGATAAGGTGGTGGGGGTCACTGATGGTTCACTACCAACCTATACTAGCAGTTTAACATAGGCAGGTAAGGTAACATTAAACAGGTTACAAAAGCAGGCTATGCATCAGAATAGGAGCGAACATTTAACAGTAGCAAAATCTAATGCAAGCAGGAGAAATGGAATGGGCGATATCTGGATGCTCAAAGGGGGGGCTTGCCTGGTTGCTCTGGCAAGAGAGAGGGATCATCAACGGGCTGCTCGTCTGGAGCGTAGTCGTACTCAGCTGCAGCGTCGTCGTTCTCGGCGTCTATCGAGAGAGAAGGAGGGGGAGAGAAACAATAAATTCACGGCAACAATGCAAACAGAGCATCACAAAACATAACATGACAAAACGCGGTGCTAGGTGTGCCCTAACGCGGTAGTAGGTGATACTGGTGAAGGGGGGAAACATCCGGGAAAGTATTCCCGGTGTTTGACGTTTTCGGGCAGATGAAACGGAGGTTGATTGTTGCATGTTCGCTATGCTAGGGACGTGTGGCGGACAAACGGACTGCGTATTCGGATTCGTCTCATCGTTCTGAGCAACTTTCATGTACAAAGTTTTTTCATCCGAGCTACGGTTTATTTTCTATGAATTTTCAAAGTTTTAATGTTTTTCTGAAATTCCTGATTTATGATTAATTCAAAATTAAAACAGAATATACTAAGTGTACTCAGAGAAGTGCACTCAGCATTGCAACAGAGAAGCTGACTCGTGGGGTCCAGGGGCTGAGTCATCTGGTACAGTCAACAGTTGACCAGTCAGGATGACTGGTCAACATGGTGAAAGGGGCCCACATGTCATTGCCACATGTGCCAATAAATCATCTAACTAATTTAATCAGGGGGGGTCCCACTTGCCATGGACTACAAGCTAACTTATCACTAGGTACCCCTAACTATCTTTTAATTAGGCCCTACTTTAAGTGGGTTGGCCGCATGTACAGAGAGCCAACCGGCCTCACACACGGCCGTGCACATAGCACAGGCAAGCCATGGCCATGGCACGGGAGCGTACAGGAGCACCCGGAGATGCGCGTGGGCTGGGCAGCTACGACGCGAGCAACAACAGCGGGGTAGGAGCAGGTAGAAGGAGCAGCAAAGTAGCAGTTAGGCAGCACGCAGGCAATAGCAAGGAGGCAGCAGCGCAAAACAGCAAAGCAGCAGCAGTACAAGGAGCAGCAGAGCAGCCGCAGGGCCGCGAGCGGCTGCGGCGCGGCACGCGTGGGCGCGCGGTCGGCGAGGCGCGGGCGTGCCGGGACAGGGCCGGCTCGCGGCGGACACGCGACAGGAGCGGGCGAGCATGCGCGGAAGTGGGGCTCCGGCCATGGCGGACAGCGACGCGCGGGGGCATCTACGGCGACGAATCAAGACAAGGAACAAGGGGGAAATGGAGGGGATGCTCACGCAAGTCCGATGGCGAGGTCAGGGAGCGCGGGGGTGGCCGGACGCGACGAGCTCGACGATGAGATGCGGCGGTGGTGGCGGAGAAGACGACACGATGGCGAGGCAGCAGGGCGTCCGAGATCGAACCGATGCACATAGTCGATGGAGTCGGAGGCGCTGAAGCTCCAGGGCATGCTCTCAGGTGACGGGGATGCCGGTGGCCGCGGGATCGACGCGGCAACGATGACTATGAGCTTCAGGCGACGAACAAACGAAAGAGAGAGAGCGCGAGGGGATAAGTGAGGATTAGGGTTTGTCTATGGGGTCGGGGGTCTTCTTATCCATCTCGGGGTTTCGCTGATGCTCGACACGGCGACAATCGGTGGCGTAGACGGCGTGCGCGAGTGCCAGCGCCATGGCCTCTCACTTCCTCTGTACATAGGTGGGGGGGGGGGAAGGCCGTGGTGGGCTAGGCTTCAATGCACTGTTCCAGTTAGGCCCAGTGACACAGTACTTTGCTCCCTTTTCCTTTTCTTCTTTCTAAGTTATTTTCTAGCACCATTATCAATTTCTTTAGTTATCAAACGAATTTTGCTACACATGATACTTTGCACACAAATCAAACACCACACACCAAGGTCACTCACAAACGTTCAAATATTTTGGAGATGTTTAAACAATTGTTTTATTTCAAAAGGTTAAACTAAACGTTGTAGGTCCACTTTAATCGAGGCGAGGGTCAAAAGTGAGAAGTCAAACTATGTTGGTTTCAACATGAAAAATGCTAGGGGAATTCTTAGGATAAAGCGAACATTTTAGTTTTTCTGTTTGAAGAAATATTTTATTTGACTTTATTTTAAATTTGAAATTGGCTTTGATTTTTTTATTAAGTGGCAATTTGGCTTAGTTAAACTTGATGACATGGCACCATTAGTGTGAGGTCACTGTAGCATGACACTGGGGGTGTTACACCGGCACTTGATCATCCTTAAGTCCTTGTCATTTCCTTCTGTGAAAACACCTGACCGAGTCAATCTTTGCCGGGTCATGCAATTCTTGAGTTATTCCATATCGTGTCTCTTCGTTATATTCAAGGGAATCCCTCCTGGAACGTCCGGGTCTCTTTATTATAGCAGTAGGCCAACTTCAAAATCAATTTGTTGACATTGGTTTCTTGCAGAAAAATATTGGGGAAAATAATCCATTTGAGTCGGCCTCCAATGCTCTGGTTTGAAAAAAATATTGGACTTAAGATATCCTTCTGACGCTGAACTGGTTTTGAATATGTTAGAACTTGTCAAGTTGCAATCATCGAAGTTGCCGGGTTATGATTGATGATGCCGAGTCATGATTCTTGCTGACACCAGATCATGTAACCGATTTTCCTGAGTTCTTCAGGACAAGTACTTATACCTTGTGATGACTCAGTGCTTGCTTTTGTAAATATAACTCCCAATCGTTGAGTCGGCTCTCCGAACCTTTTTATGAATAGCTTGGAGGAGATAAAACTTTGCAAATTTCCTCCAATAAGAATATGATACCTAGTTTGCTCAAAACTGAGAACTTGAAGATGTTCCTTCCTTATATTCATATCACCTGTAGCCCCCAAGTCTTAAGAGGGGAACATAGTGATAGCTTAAGACTTGCTTCAATATAAATGCTGCAACTTTGGAGTAATCCGGGTTGTTCATCTGAGTCTCCAGTCATAAATTAACTGTTTTGTATTCCACATATGTAGCCCCCAAGTACCGGGTTGTCTTGCCTGCAGCAACCTAGGACTTGTAATTATCTTATGCTCATAAACCTGAAGGAAATATGCCCTAGAGGCAATAATAAAGTTGTTATTTTATATTTCCTTATATCATGATAAATGTTTATTATTCATGCTAGAATTGTATTAACCGGAAACTTGATACATGTGTGGATACATAGACAAAACACCGAGTCCCTAGTAAGCCTCTACTAGACTAGCTCGTTAATCAAAGATGGTTAAGTTTCCTAACCATAGACATGTGTTGTCATTTGATGAACGGGATCACATCATTAGGAGAATGATGTGATGGACATGACCCATCCGTTAGCTTAGCATATTGATCGTTCAGTTTTATTGCTATTGCTTTCTTCATGTCATATACATATTCCTTTGACTATGAGATTATGCAACTCCCGGATACCGGAGGAATACTTTGTGTGCTATCAAACATCACAACGTAACTGGGTGATTATAAAGATGCTCTACAGGTATCTCCGAAGGTATTTGTTGGGTTGGCATAGATCAAGATTAGGATTTGTCACTCCGAGTATCGGAGAGTTATCTCTGGGCCCTCTCGGTAATACACATCATAATAAGCCTTGCAAGCAATGTGACTAATGAGTTAGTTGTGGGATGATGTATTACGGAACGAGTAAAGAGACTTGCCAGTAACGAGTTTGAACTAGGTATGAAGATACCGACGATCGAATCTCGGGCAAGTAACATACCGATGACAAAGGGAATGACGTATGTTATCATTATGGTACGACCGATAAAGATCTTCGTAGAATATGTAGGAACCAATATGAGCATCTAGGTTCCGCTGTTGGTTATTGACCGGAGAGGTGTCTCGGTCATGTCTACATAGTTCTCAAACCCGTAGGGTCCGCACGCTTAACGTTCGATGACGATTTTGTATTATATGAGTTATGTGATTTGGTGACCGAATGTTGTTCGGAGTCCCGGATGAGATCACGGACATGACGAGGAGTCTCGAAATGGTCGAGAGGTAAAGATTCATATATAGGACGATAGTATTCGGACACCGTAAGTGTTCCGGGGGTACCGGGTACATATTGGGGCACCGGAAGGGGTTCCGGGCACCCCCCGGCAAACTACATGGGCCTAATGGGCCAAGAGTGGGACAGACCAGCCCCTAAGGGGCTGGTGTGCCCCATGTAGGCCGAAATAGGGGGGAAAGATGTAACAGCCCTATGTAATAAGCACTGTGACACTCTGCTAAATATGCCAAGTCATCTTCATTTGCAGTGCCTAGTCATAGTGGTTATTCAAAACAATTTAAATACTTCTCTGAAATCAACTCAAATTCAAAAGTGCAAAATAAATTTGTTCAAATACTATTGGAAAAATGTTCATTAAATATCACATAATTCAAAAGCAATTATAAAAATAACATCAACATTTATTGAATTCCAAACCTGGCCCTAGTAATCAAAACAGTACCCAAAACAGCCCTATTAAATCCAATTTCACTTTTGAAAATTTCAAATGGATTCGAAAACTCTCCAAACTTTTTGTGGCAGTGCCAGCCATTGCCTAGTATTTGATTTGGCAAGTCACATATTTTGCAAAATACAAATTCTAGCCAAAAGAAAAAAACAACAGAAAAGAAAAAGCAAAACAGAAATAAGAAAATAAAACGAGGCACTGTGCACCGGGCCTAAGTGCACAGTGCTCCGATCCAGCCCACCGGCCCATCTCTCCTTCGCCGTGTCAGCTCGCCCGTGGACGAGCGCGCGCGCGCCAGCCGCGCGTCGACACGCCGACGGCCACCGACGTCCTGCCGCCGAGGGGATAAGGCTGAGGCCTCGTTCCTTCCCCTGACCACCCCACTCATTCTTCCCCCTCTCTCCCTCGCTCGCCTCTCTTCCCCTCTCCTCTAGATCCACCGCGACCGAGCGCCTCCGCCGCCGCACGCCGTCGTCCTCGCAGCCACCGTCGATTCCAGACCACGCCACCATGTCCAGGAGGTTCGCCAAGCTCCGCCATGTCGTCTGAGTCTTCGAGTCGAAGCCGGGAGCCACCACAGCACCGGAATCGCCTCGTCCCCTTTCGCTTTGGTTGCCGGCGATCCCCGTCGACCACAACCGCCTCTGCAGCTCCTAAACCACCATGGGCCAACTTGCATGCCGCCCGGTGAGCTCCTCTTTCTTCTCCATCTCTCTGTTCTCTCTTGCGCGCCCTCTAGTTACCCCTACCACCACGGCCGATCCCGCTGCCGCATGAGCTCATCGCCGGCCACATTCCGGTGACCAAATGCACGCGCCAGCCTATCCTTCAAGTTCGCACGCATGTGTAGATCATCACTGTACCTTTAGCTCGAGCTGCCGCGCACTGTATCGCCGTGTTGCCTGGCACCCGAGCTCCGGCGCCGCTCTGGTCCTCGCCGCCGTCGCTTTAGGCCACCCCAGCTCGCGAGACCGCCGGCGTTGGATGCGCACGGCTCCCCTGGTTCGAACGCAAGTTATCGCGCGCGATTTGACGTTCTGTGGCGCGTTTTCGACGCCGGCCGCGCCCCTCCGCCGCGTCTGGAGGTCGACGGCGTCGAGCCGCCGGCCGCCGCCACGCTGGCACACCTGGGGCCACCCCCTGGGTCACTACCAGTGGGCCCCTGGCCCCAGTTGACCACGTTGACCGTGGTCAACTGTGCTGACTAGGCGGCCCCAGTCACTGATAAGCGGGCCCCACCACACATTTAGTTTAAATAAAATGAATTAATAATTAAAACTTAATTAGAAACACTAATTAGCCTATGACATGTGGGGCCTACTGCCTAATTAACAATGTTTAGTTTAAATTTAAGCCCTGTTAACTAACAGAGGCTGACATGTGGGTCCCACTGGACCCACAGGTCAGGTTTGACCCTGGTCAGTGTCCTGTTGACTGCTGATGCAGTGGTGACCTCATGATGACATCATAATTCCTTTTCTGTTAAATAAAATTAATTCGAGAAAATCATCTAAATCTTTGAAAATTCATAACTTTTAAACCGTAGCTCAGATCGAAAAACTTAAAACATGAAAGTTGATCAAAACAACGAGACGAATCTAATCATGTCATCTATTTCAATGTCGGAACCCCCTACGAAGGAGAACCCATAACTTTCCGTCCGATTCCGGTATATGAATAGTGCATATACACCGGATAATAAATCCCGCGTTAATCCTAAATTAACTAAAATGACTTTGGTGCATCTTTAGGCAATCCTGCACTGCATCCTAGGCATGGCATGCCCTGTATTGCATTGTTGCTGTGTATTTATATGTTTCTTCCCCCTCTTCTCTCTCAGTAGACCCCGACATCGACGTAGCTCCCGAGACCGACGCAGCTCCGGAGGTCGACTACGCTCCTGACGATCAGACCCTTGCCATCGAGCTTCCAGGCAAGCACCCCCCTTTTGAGCATTCCGATATCGCCCACTCTCTTCTCTCTTATGCTTGCATTAGAAGTTACTGCTGCTGCTGTTATCCTAATTCTGCTGCATAGCCTGTTTATTGTAACCTGCTATTGTTACCTACCTGCTTATCCTAAACTGTTTAGTATAGGTTGGGTAGAGACCCAGCAGAGACCCCACTGTATCCCAACTGCCCTGCTGGTTTAACAGAAGACCCGAGCAACGGGATCGAAGACCAGGCCCCGTCACCGCACATCACTTCCCCCTTAGTTGCTCGACACTACTGGGTTACTATCGAGTGCCGAGGGTGATACCTCGTCAGCACTTCGGATAATAACCTTGTAGGTTAGTTAATCGGTCGTGGTCAGCGAGGGTGATTCCTCCTACACCACCCCCGATAACGACGTCGTCGTGCAACTTCTCAAGTGTGGACCTCGAGGGTGATTCCTCCTTCGTTCACCTTGACGGTAACATCAGAGGGAATTCCATCGAGGGTGATTCCTCAGGGTTCCCCCTTGGTGTTAGACACACGGTTACTATTGTTACTATGACTTTACACTGAACCATGTTACTAAAGATGGGTCGACCCTGAGAGGTACCTGCGCGAGCTTAATTGCGAGTGATGTGGAGTCGGGTGGACCTGGATGGTGCCCGAGAGTTGAATACGAGGCGTGGCCGGGCATTCTTAGCCCTTGCCGCAAGTCCTCGAGACGGGGCGACGGGGTCACATCTTTCGTGAGTCTCTGCTCGTTACCGCAACCCCCAACACACTAATGGTTTGGATATTTGATCCGAGGGGCCTCTGGCCTGATAGCACTAACCATCATGTGGGCATAGTGTGGGCGTTCTGTGTCGTATACTTCAGCAGGAGCTTAATTGACGTCAGCAAGGAGCGGCACACACTGGGTTGGACTGGGAACGCAACCGCGCTTGTATTAAGGGGTTGCTAGGTCTGCTCACCGGCGGTGCACATAACGCGCAGGAGTCCCTGGGGCGATGGCCCAAGACCCCTGGGCGCTTAGGTTAGTCCGGTGTGCTGACCTCTCTGTTAAGCATTCGGTCGGGTTGCGGCGTGTCGTTTGGCCGAGGCCGGGCATGACCCAGAAAAGTGTGTCCGGTCGGAGTTAATCAAGCGTGGTGGGTAAGTTGGTGCACCCCTGCAGGGAAGAAACAATCTATCAATAGCCTATCCTACGGTAACGGACACTCGGAGTTGTATCCCGATCGATACAACTAGAACTGGTGACTTGAGATGATACTGGATAGTATGGCTCTGGGATTGCTTTCTCGCAGGGAGTCGAGGAAGAATCTCTGGGCGAGGTTGATGACACTACTACTACTTTGCATTATGTTAATCTGCACTCTTCTAATGCTGCAAGACCGATGAAGATGCTTGAAGATGCTAGTCTTCGATAGGACTAGGCCTTCCTCTCTATTCTGGCATTTCTGTAGCCCAGTCCACATATACAGCCCTCCTTTGAAAATGTTGCATATGTAGTGAAGATCTTTGCTTTATTTTTCTCCCCTTATCCATTTGCCGCCGCCAGATGTCAGAGCCCCTGAGATAGCTGCCCCTGTCGACGACTACGGCTACTACTACTACCCTCCCGGCGAGTACTACTACGAGGAGCCGACCGACGACCAGGAGTAGGATTGGAGGGTCCTAGGCAGGAGGCCTACGCCTTTCGATCGTAGTATTTTATTTTGCCCCGCCTTTCTAAAGGCCTATCTGTAACTCTGCTATATCTGTACCCAGATATCTGATGCTTCCGCTGACACTTGTATGCCATCGAGCTATGTATTCGAGCCCTCGAGGCCCTGGCTTGTAATATAAAGCTTGTATGACTTTATTTATGTTTTAGAGTTGTGTTGTGATATCTTCAAGTGAGTCCTTAGGTTTGATCGTGTGCATTTGCGTGTATGATTAGTGCACGATTAAGCTGGGGTCGTCACAAAGGAAAGAGGAGAAGAGAGAAAGGAAGGGGAGGGATTCGGCCTCCCCCTTCCTTCTCTCCCCCCTCCTCCTTCCTTCCCCCTCCAGAAAATATGGTAAGGGGGGGGGGGAGGCGAATGGGACTGGCCCCCAAGTAGGATTCCACCTACTTGGGGCGCCCCATGGGTGTCCCCCTCCCCCTCCCACCTATATATATGTGGGGAGGGGGCGCCTAGAACACACACAAACAATTGTTAGCCGTGTGCGGCGCCCCCCTCCACAGTTTACGCCTCCGGTCATATTCTCGTAGTGCTTAGGCGAAGCCCTGCGCGGATCACTTCACCATCACCGTCACCTCACCGTCGTGCTGACAGAACTCATCTCCCTCAACACTTTGCTGGATCAAGAGTTCGAGGGACGTTATCAAGTTGAACGTGTGCAGAACTCGGAGGTGCCGTACGTTCGGTGCTTGATCGGTTGGAACGAGAAGAAGTTCGACTACATCAACCGCGTTAACAAACGCTTCCGCATTCGGCGGTATTGTTGGATGAAGCGGCCCGGACCAACCTTACATGACCACGTTCATGAGACCGGTTCCACCGACAGACATGCAACTAGTTTTGCATAAAGGTGGTTGGCGGGTGTCTGTTTCTCCAACTTTAGATGAATCGAAGTTGACTACGGCGGTCCTTGTTGAAGGTTAAAACAGCAAACTTGACGAAACACCGTTGTGGTTTGGTTGCGTAGGTAAGAACGGTTCTTGCTAGAAGCCCGTAGCAGCCACGTAAAACTTGCAACAACAAAGTAGAGGACGTCTAAGTTGTTTTTGCAGGGCATCTCAGATGTGATATGGTCAAGACATGATGTGATATACGTTGTTGTATGAGATGATCATGTTTTGTAAAAGTTATCGGCAACTGGCAGGAGCCTTATGGTTGTCGCTTTATTGTATGAAATGCAAACGCCATGTAATTGCTTTACTTTATCACTATGTGTTAGCGATAGTTGTAGAAGCAATAGTTGGCGAGACGACCACGACGCTACGATGGAGATCAAGGTGTCAAGCCAGTGACGATAGAGATCATGACGGTGCTTTGGAGATGGAGATCAAAGGCACAAGATGATGATGGCCATATCATGTCACATATTTTGATTGCATGTGATGTTTATCTTTTGTGCATCTTATTTTGCTTAGTACGGCGGTAGCATTATAAGATGATCCCTTACTAAAATTTCAAGGTATAAGTGTTCTCCCTGAGTATGCACCGTTGCGATAGTTCGTCGTGCTGAGACACCACGTGATGATCGGGTGTGATAGGCTCTACGTTCACATACAACGGGTGCAAGACAGTTTTGCACATGCGGAATACTCGGGTTAAACTTGACGAGCCTAGCATGTACAGACATGGCCTCGGAACACTGGAGACCGAAAGGTCGAACGTGAATCATATAGTAGATATGATCAACATAGAGATGTTCACCATTGATGACTACTCCATCTCACGTGATGATCGGACATGGTTTAGTTGATTTAGGTCACGTATCATTTAGATGACTTGAGGGATGTCAATCTAAGTGGGAGTTCTTAAGTAATATGATTAATTTAACTTAATTTATCATGAACTTAGTCTTGATAGTTTTTGCATATCTATGTTGTAGATCAATGGCCCGTGCTACCGTTCCCTTGAATTTTAATGCGTTCCTAGAGAAAGCTAAGTTGAAAGATGATGGTAGCAACTACACGGACTGGGTCCGTAACTTGAGGATTATCCTCATTGCTGCACAGAATAATTATGTCCTTGATGCACCGCTAGGTGAAAGGCCTGCTGCAGGAGCAGATGCTGATGTTATGAATGTCTGGCAAGCTCGATCTGATGACTACTCGATAGTTCAGTGTGCCATGCTTTACGGCTTAGAATCGGGACT
Organism: Thinopyrum elongatum; assembly: GCA_011799875.1. Classification (NCBI taxonomy): domain Eukaryota; kingdom Viridiplantae; phylum Streptophyta; class Magnoliopsida; order Poales; family Poaceae; genus Thinopyrum; species Thinopyrum elongatum. Next base: position 73,942,060 of record CM022302.1, on the reverse strand, counting down.
TCAAAGACTTTTTGAACGTCATGGACCATATGAGATGTTCCAGGAGTTGAAGTTAATATTTCAAGCAAATGCCCGAGTTGAGAGATATGAAGTCTCCAACAAGTTCTATAGCTACAAGATGGAGGAGAATAGCTCTGTCAGTGAACACATACTCAAAATGTCTGGGTATCATAATCACTTGACTCAGCTGGGAGTTAATCTTCCAGATGATAGTGTTATTGACAGAGTTCTCCAATCACTGCCACCAAGCTATAAAGGCTTCGTGATGAACTATAATATGCAAGGGATGGCGAAGACTATTCCCGAGCTCTTTGCAATGCTCAAAGCTGCGGAGGTAGAAATCAAGAAGGAGCATCAAGTGTTGATGGTTAACAAGACCACTAGTTTCAAGAAAAAGGGCAAAGGAAAGAAGGGGAACTTCAAGAAGAATGGCAAGCAAGTTGCCACTCCCGAGAAGAAGCCCAAGTCTGGACCTAAGCCTGAAACTGAGTGCTTCTCCTACAAAGGGATTGGTCACTGGAAGCGGAACTGCACCAAGTATTTGGCGGATAAGAATGATGGCAAAGTGAACAAAGGTATATTTGATATACATGTTATTGATGTGTACCTTACTAATGCTCGTAGTAGTGCCTGGGTATTTGATACCGGTTCGGTTGCTCATATTTGTAACTCGAAACAGGGGCTACGGATTAAACGAAGATTGGCTAAGGACGAGGTGACGATGCGCGTCGGAAATGGTTCCAAGGTCGATGTGATCGCCGTCGGCACGCTACCTCTACATCTACCTTCGGGATTAGTTTTAGACCTGAATAATTGTTATTTGGTGCCAGCGTTGAGCATGAACATTATATCTGGATCTTGTTTAATGAGAGACGGTTATGCATTTAAATCAGAGAATAATGATTGTTCTATTTATATGAGTAATATCTTTTATGGTCATGCACCCTTGAAGAGTGGTCTATTTTTGTTGAATCTCGATCATGGTGATACACATATTCATAATATTGATGCCAAAAGATGCAAAGTTGATAATGATAGTGCAACATATTTGTGGCACTGCCGTTTAGGTCATATTGGTGTAAAGCGCATGAAGAAATTCCATGCGTATGGACTTTTGGAATCACTTGATTATGAATCATTTGATGCTTGCAAACCATGCCTCATGGGCAAGATGATTAAAACTCCGTTCTCCGGAACAATGGAGCGAGCCACTGACTTATTGAAAATAATACATACCGATGTATGCCGTCCGATGAGTGTTGAGGCTCGCGGCGGGTATCGTTATTTTCTGACCTTCACAGATGATTTGAGCAGATATGGGTATATCTACTTGATGAAACACAAGTCTGAAACATTTGAAAAGTTCAAAGAATTTCAGAGTGAAGTGGAGCATCATCGTAACAAGAAAATAAAGTTTCTATGATCTGATCGCGGAGGCGAATATTTGAGTTACGAGTTTGGCCTTCGTTTAAAACAATGTGGAATAGTTTCACAACTCACGCCACCTGGAACACCACAGCGTAATGGTGTGTCCGAATGTCGTAACCATACTTTATTAGATATGGTGCGATCTATGATGTCTCTTACCGATTTACCACTATCGTTTTGGGGTTATGCATTAGAGACAGCTGCATTCACGTTAAATAGGGTACCATCTAAATCCGTTGAGATGATACCGTATGAACTATGGTTTGGCAAGAAACCTAAGCTGTCGTTTCTTAAAGTTTGGGGTTGCGATGCTTATGTGAAAAAGCTTTAGCCTGATAAGCTCGAACCCAAATCAGAGAAGTGCGTCTTCATAGGATACCCAAAAGAAACTATTGGTACACCTTCTATCACAGATCCGAAGGCAAGATGTTTGTTGCTAAGAATGGATCCTTTCTAGAGAAGGAGTTTCTCTCGAAAGAAGTGAGTGGGAGGAAAGTAGAACTTGATGAGGTAATTGTACCTTCTCTCAATTTGGAAAGTAGCTCATCAAAGAAATCTGTTCCCGTGATGCCTACACCAACTAGAGAGGAAGCTAATGATAATGATCATGAAACTTCAGATCAAGTTACTACCGAACCTCGTAGGTCAACCAGAGCACGTTCCGCACTAGAGTGGTACGGTAATCCTGTTCTGGAAGTCATGTTACTAGACCATGACGAACCTACGAACTATGAATAAGCGATGATGAGCCCAGATTCCGATAAATGGCTTGAGGCCATGAAATTTGAGATAGGATCCATGTATGAAAACAAAGTGTGGACTTTGGTTGACTTGCCCGATGATCGGCAAGCCATAGAGAATAAATGGATCTTCAAGAAGAAGACTGACACTGATGGTAATGTTACTGTCTACAAAGCTCGACTTGTCGCAAAAGGTTTTCGACAAGTTCAAGGAGTTGACTACGATGAGACCTTCTCACCCGTAGCGATACTTAAGTCTGTCCGAATCATGTTAGCAATTGCCGCATTTTATGATTATGAAATCTGGCAAATGGACGTCAAAACTGCATTCCTTAATGGATTTCCTAAAGAAGAGTTGTATATGATGCAACCAGAAGGTTTTGTCGATCCTAAAGGTGCTAACAAAGTGTGCAAGCTCCAGCGATCCATTTATGGACTGGTGCAAGCATCTCGGAGTTGGAATATTTGCTTTGATGAGGTGATCAAAGCATATGGTTTTATTCAGACTTTTGGAGAAGCCTGTATTTACAAGAAAGTGAGTGGGAGCTCTGCAGCATTTCTAATATTATATGTGGATGACGTATTGTTGATTGGAAATGATATAGAATTTCTGGATAGCATAAAAGGATACTTGAATAAGAGTTTTTCAATGAAAGACCTCGGTGAAGCTGCTTATATATTGGGCATCAAGATCTATAGGGATAGATCAAGACGCTTAATTGGACTTTCACAAAGCACATACCTTGATAAAGTTTTGAAGAAGTTCAAAATGGATCAGTCAAAGAAAGGGTTCTTGCCTGTGTTACAAGGTGTGAAGTTGAGTCAAACTCAATGCCCGACCACTGCAGAAGATAGAGAGAAAATGAAAGTCATTCCCTATGCCTCAGCCATAGGTTCTATCATGTATGCAATGATGTGTACCAGACCTAATGTGTGCCTTGCTATAAGTCTAGTAGGGAGGTACCAAAGTAATCCAGGAGTGGATCACTGGACAGCGGTCAAGAACATCCTGAAGTATCTGAAAAGGACTAAGGATATGTTTCTCGTTTATGGAGGTGACAAAGAGCTCGTCGTAAATGGTTACGTTGATGCTAGCTTTGACACTGATCCGGATGACTCTAAGTCACAAACCGGATACGTATTTATATTGAATGGTGGAGCTGTCAGTTGGTGCAGTTCCAAGCAAAGCGTCCTGGCGGGATCTACGTGTGAAGCGGAGTACATAGCTGCTTCAGAAGCAGCAAATGAAGGAGTCTGGATGAAGGTGTTCATATCCGATCTAGGTGTAATACCTAGTGCATCGGGTCCAATGAAAATCTTTTGTGACAATACTGGAGCAATTGCCTTAACGAAGGAATCCAGATTTCACAAAAGAACCAAACACATCAAGAGACGCTTCAACTCCATCCGTGATCAAGTAAAGGAGGGATACATAGAGATTTGCAAAATACATACGGATCTGAATGTGGCAGACCCGTTGACTAAGTCTCTTCCACGAACAAAACATGATCAACACCAAGACTCCATGGGTGTTAGAATCATTACAATGTAATCTAGATTATTGACTCTAGTGCAAGTGGGAGACTGAAGGAAATATGCCCTAGAGGCAATAATAAAGTTGTTATTTTATATTTCCTTATATCATGATAAAGGTTTATTATTCATGCTAGAATTGTATTAACCGGAAACTTGATACATGTGTGGATACATAGACAAAACACCGAGTCCCTAGTAAGCCTCTACTAGACTAGCTCGTTAATCAAAGATGGTTAAGTTTCCTAACCATAGACATGTGTTGTCATTTGATGAACGGGATCACATCATTAGGAGAATGATGTGATGGACATGACCCATCCGTTAGCTTAGCATATTGATCGTTCAGTTTTATTGCTATTGCTTTCTTCATGTCATATACATATTCCTTTGACTATGAGATTATGCAACTCCCGGATATCGGAGGAATACCTTGTGTGCTATCAAACGTCACAACGTAACTGGGTGATTATAAAGATGCTCTACAGGTATCTCCGAAGGTATTTGTTGGGTTGGCATAGATCAAGATTAGGATTTGTCACTCCGAGTATCGGAGAGGTATCTCTGGGCCCTCTCGGTAATACACATCATAATAAGCCTTGCAAGCAATGTGACTAATGAGTTAGTTGCGGGATGATGTATTACGGAACGAGTAAAGAGACTTGCCGGTAACAAGATTGAACTAGGTATGAAGATACCGACGATCGAATCTCGGGCAAGTAACATACCGATGACAAAGGGAATGACGTATGTTGTCATTACGGTACGACCGATAAAGATCTTCATAGAATATGTAGGAACCAATATGAGCATCCAGGTTCCGCTGTTGGTTATTGACCGGAGAGGTGTCTCGGTCATGTCTACATAGTTCTCGAACCTGTAGGGTCCGCACGCTTAACGTTTGATGACGATTTTGTATTATATGAGTTATGTGATTTGGTGACCGAATGTTGTTCGGAGTGCCGGATGAGATCACAGACATGATGATGAGTCTCGAAATGGTCGAGAGGTAAAGATTCATATATAGGACGATAGTCTTCGGACACCGAAAGTGTTCCGGGGGTACCGGGTACATATCGGGGCACCAGAAGGGGTTCCGGGCACCCCCGGGCAAACTACATGGGCCTAATGGGCCAAGAGTGGGACAGACCAGCCCCTAAGTGGCTGGTGCGCCCCATGTAGGCCGAAATAGGGGGGAAGGAAAGAGGAGAAGAGAGAAAGGACGGGGAGGGATTTGGCCTCCCCCTCCCTTCTCTCCCCCCTCCTCCTTCCTTCCCCCTCCGGAAAATATGGTAGGGGGGGGGGCGAATTGGACTAGGGCCCCAAGTAGGATTCCTCCTACTTGGGGCGCCCCATGGCTGTCCCCCTCCCCCTCCCACCTATAGATATGTGGGGAGGGGGCGCCTAGAACACACACAAACAATTGTTAGCCGTGTGCGGCGCCCCCCTCCATAGTTTACGCCTCTGGTCATATTCTCGTAGTGCTTAGGCGAAGCCCTGCGCGGATCACTTCACCATCACCGTCACCACACCGTCGTGCTGACGGAACTCATCTCCCTCGACACTTTGCTGGATCAAGAGTTCGAGGGACGTTATCGAGCTGAACGTGTGCAAAACTCAGAGGTGCCATACGTTCGGTGCTTGATCGGTTGGAACAAGAAGAAGTTCGACTACATCAACCGCGTTAACAAATGCTTCCGCTTTCAGTCTACGAGGGTACGTGGACACACTCTCCCCCTCTCGTTGCTATGCATCTCCTAGATAGATCTTGCGTGAGCATAGGAATTTTTTTAAAATTGCATGCTACGTTTCCCAACAAAAACTTCAGCCAGTGTAGCCCCCAAGGGCTGAGTCATTATGTAATAATGAGCAGGGACTTTTGCACATATGATTATATAGTCTTGAAGAGCAATGTGTAGCCCCCAAGGGCTGGGTCATTAGTATGTGATGGGCCGGGTCTTCCAAATGGGACCTTATGACTTTGGTAAAGAACTGAATGATGTAGCCCTCAAGTGCCGGCTCAGTAAGATAAGACAAGGCTAGGACTTAGAAAATGATGAAAGGTCGGTTCATCTCCTTGAGATAAACGGGTCTGTTGACAATGTGATTATTTAAAAAGCAACTTGCATTAGCCCCCAAGTGCCATGGTGCATGCTTGCAGTGACATGGGACTTGCATACTTTGATGTAATCTTGATTTGAATAATGTAGCCCCCAAGTGCCAGGTCGTGTGCCTGCGGCGACTCAGGACTATTCCTTCCATTATAAAATAAATCATATCCATTATCTGGATGATGTTGCTGAAAGTGCATATCAATGTTGAACCATGCTCCTTGTTGTAAGCTGGTATTCTTGGATGAGAGAATAATAGCCATTTCTTTGAAGCGGCTTTAAAAACCTCAATCATCCAATATTGGTTATGATAACCATAATGAAAATCCAGCCATGTTGGCTATTTAAGATTTGAATAATATAACCCAGTTTGAAAACCGGTGCCTACAACATAAACCAGTATATCCATGCATATATGATGCATGGTATGATGATGCAATGTATGATGATGTATGTGTATGATGACAGAGGATAAAAATGTCGGCTTTGAAGACATGACCAAAAGAGACCAGCTATGTTTTGTTTTTTTGAAAAACTCAAGTTTTTCTTCAAAGAAGCTTGGCATGATAGCCTTTCACCCCGTAAGCCGGCTCTCACGTGACATAAATCCGTTGTTTTAACCTTAACTAGTTCAGGGTCTTCTGAGAAGATTGACTGTTAAGAGTACGAACGGGCCACATAGCGGAGAGACTACAACAGACAGGTGAGTTTATCCTAGCTCTCTGTAAGCCGGCTCTCACGTGACAAAAACCGCTGTTTTAACCTTGACAAGTTTAGGGTCACGGAAGATTGACTGTCAAGAGTACGGCTGGTCACCTAGTGGAGTAGCAAGTTGCAAACAGGCAGGTTTAACCCATAATATGGCTTGTAAGCCGGTCAAGAGGGTATGAAAGCTAAACTCATTGAGTTGGAAGCCCCCAAATGACCCATAACATGGCATGGAAGCCGATCAAGAGGGTAAGATAGCTATACTCATTGAGTAGGATGCCCCCAAGTGACCCATAATGTGGCATCGAAGCCGATCAAGAGGGTAAGATGGCTATACTCATTGAGTAAGAAGCCCCCAAGTGACCCATAACATGGCATGGAAGCCGATCAAGAGGGTAAGATAGCTATACTCATTGAGTAAGAAGCCCCCAAGTGACCCATAATATGATAAGCCAATAAGGCAGGATAACCATGTTTGAACCGCGCATCTTGGCAGCTAGTCCTCTTTGGCAACCTTTAATTTTTTCTGAAGACTCAAACTTGTGAGAGATGTATTCTTCTTGAACCGGATATTGAGCCGGATATTTGAGAGCTCAAAAATTTGTGAGAGACAGATTTCTCTTGAACCGGATTTTGAACCGGAAACCTTTTCTGATAATCCAGAATCTTTCTTTTGAGCCGGAACCTTCTGATTACCCGGTCACTTTTTTAAGCCTGAAATTTTCTGACGGCCTTTAAACTTTCACCAATGTGGCAGTAGCCCCTGAGACCGGGTTATTTTCCCTCCAATGACCCAGGGTTCTTGAATTTGCTAAAACTGGCCAAATTTGCCGAGTCATGTCTGTGTAGCCCCTGAGTCTTAAGACGACTCGAGGAGTTGGCTTGAGATTCTCCATACTTGACCGTGATATAAACCGACATATAGTTGAACAGCGGAACACTAGAATGTGTTGAAGCTGGACGCAAGGTGGTGAGTTGATGATCTTCGCAACACTCATTGCATATCCTTTGGTGTTGATAACGCTATGTGAATCCACGGAAGGATGAAGTCGACCGTGGCGGGTTAGAAATGATCCCGCATGAGCTATGTCATTAACCCGACCAATGGTTCATCCCAGTTGACTATTGAAGTTAACCAAACCAGAGTGGCAGTGACTTGTGCACCTATCCCTTGAGCCATCCGATGGAGGCTGATAATATACCATGATTTGCTGCAGAGTTGTTTGGAATAGACCGGGCCACAAGAGCAGCGACTTGCGTGCTGATACGTCTCCAACGTATCTTTAATTTATGAAGTATTCATCTTGTTATATTATCATTCTTGGATGTTTTACAATCATTTTATAGCAACTTTATATCATTTTTTGGGACTAACCTATTGACATAGTGCCCAGTGCCAGTTGCTGTTTTTTGCTTGTTTTTTACATCGCAGAAAATCAATACCAAATGGAGTCCAAACGCAGCGAAACTTTTTGGAGATTTTTTCTGGACCAGAAGACACCCGGTGGGCCAAAGAAGTACCAGAGGGGAGCTCCGAGGAGAGCACAACCCACCAGGGCGCGCCTGGGGGCCCAGGCGCGCCCAGGTGGGTTGTGCCCACCTCGGTGGCCTCCCACACCGCCTCTTCGCCCTATAAAATGCCAAATATTCCAAAAACCCTCGGGGTAACCCTAGATCAGAAGTTCCACTGCCGCAAGCCTCTGTAGCCACAAAAAATCAATATAGACCCCGTTCCGGCACCCTGCCGGAGGGGCAAATCATCACCGGTGGCCATCTTCATCATCCCGGCGGCCACCATGATGAGGAGGGAGTAGTCCACCCTCGGGGCTGAGGGTTTGTACAGTAGCTATGTGTTTAATCTCTCTCTCTCTCGTGTTCTTGAGATGTCACGATCTTGATGTATTGCGGGCTTTGTTAATATAGTTGGATCATATGGTGTTTTCCCCTCTCTATCTTGTTGTGAATTGAGTTTTCCCTTTGAGATTTCGTTTTATCGGATTATATACTTTTATGGATTTGAGAGCACTTGATCTATGTCTTGGCACTCAACTCGCGGATTCCCGAGGTGACATTGGGGTAATCTACGCATAGGGGTTGATGCACGTTTTTGTCCTTGTTTCTCCGGTAGAAATCTTGGGGCACTCTTTGAGGTTCTTTGTGTTGGATCGAGTATTATGAATCTGAAATTGTTTGATGCGTATCATATAATTAACTCATGGATACTTGTGGTGACATTGGAGTATCTAGGTGACATTAGAGTTGGTTGATGCGTATCATATGGTGTTATTTTAGTACGAACTCTTGAATAGATCGAACGGAAGGAATAACTTTAAGGTGGTTTCATACCCTACAAACAATTTCTTCTTATGTTCTCCGCAAGATAAGAACTTTGGAGTGATTCTTCATCGCACGTTGAGGGATGGTTATATGATCCAATTATATTAGCATTGTTGAGAGATTGCACTAGCGAAAGTACGGACCCTAGGCCTCATTTTCAAGCATTGCAATACCGTTTGTGCTCACTTTTGTTACATGTTACCTTGCTTTTTTTTATTGTTCCTATTACAAAAATCAATATCTATTATTATCACTACACTTTTATCACCATCTCTTCGCCGAACTGGTGCACCTATACAATTTACCATTGTATTTGGTGTGTTGCGGACACAAGAGACTTTTTATTATTTGGTTGCAGGGTTGTTTGAGAGAGACCATCTTCATCCTACACCACCCACGGATTGATAAACCTTAGGTCATCCACTTGAGGGAAATTTGCTACTGTCCTACAAAACTCTGCGCTTGGAGGCCCAACACGAGTCTACAAGATAAAGTTGTGTAGTAGAAATCAAGCTCTTTTCTGGCGCCGTTGCCGGGGAGGTGAGTGCTTGAAGGTATATCTTTAGATCTTGCAATTGAATCTTTTAGTTTCTTGCTTTATCACTAGTTTGGTTTATAAAAGAAAACTAAAAAATGGAATTGAGGTTGCATCATATTGTTCGTCTCTATAATGTCTTTCGTGAAAATGATGGAAAGGAAAATTGTGCTCAATTGATAGAAGAAGAATTCTATAAAATGTTCGACAAAAAATCTTTGATTGATGAGCATGATTGCAATGTTGTTGGTATGAATTCTTTGAATATCCATGATGCTAATGATATGCAAAGCTACAATCTTGGGGATGCTATATTTGATGAAGATGACATTTTTACTCCCCCAAGTTTTGATGAGAAAATTTATTATGATGAAAGCATGCCTCCTATTTATGATGGTTATATTGATGAAAGTGGGTTTGGAAGAGTGTCAACTCTAGGTACTAATGATCCCACTATTTTGGAGGGTGTTGAATCTTATTACAATATTGATGGAAGTGGATTTGGAGAGGTCATTGACGATGATATGTACCTAGGGTAGGGTCATAGGCCTGTCCTAGACGTCCTACCCAAGGTCACTGCCTTAAAGTCATGTGCATTCAAGGATCAGCAGAAGATACCGACTGAAATCACCATAGAGTGCAACCCACTCGACCAGGTGTCTCACTCGGATACCCCAATTCCATTCGACCAAGATAGAGCCACTCGACCATAGGAAGAATCACTCGGAGAACAGAAGATCTAAAGCTACCCAGGATGGCAACGGTCAGGCATTCACTCCGTAGTATTGAAGATCATTTATAGTTCTTTACAGCTGGCGTTACCAGTAACACCCTGTCTTAATGCATATTGAACTCTGTGTAATGTGGGATGGCTGGGGTCCTGGCGCACTCTATATAAGCCACCCCCCTCCTCTGGCACAAGGGTTCGCACCCCTGTAACTCTCACGCATAATCCAGTCGACCAAGCCTCTAGGCACCGAGACGTAGGGCTGTTACTTCCTCTGAGAAGGGCCTGAACTCGTACATCTTGCGTGCACAACCTCACCGTAGCTAGGATCCTGCCTCCTCCTACGTACCCCCTATTCTTACTGTCAGACTTACCCCCACGACAGTTGGCGCCCACCGTGGGGCACGGTGTCTTAGCGACTTCCGGTGAGGTTGCAGTTTTTCTGATCTCCATCAACATGGTTTCTGGCGGTGGTTTGGCTGAGGGCCGCGAGATCCATCTCGGCGCTCTCGTTTTCATCGCCGACGACTCCGCTGGCTCCAGGAGGCCCCCTCGACGTCGAGACGCTCCCCGTCCGCGGGGCGATGCACTTTCATGCATGTGCTCGCGGCGTCCTTCTGCGGCAGCCGTCGACCCAATATCGGTCGGCTCCCACGACATCCTTGCTCCCCGCTGTTCGCCGTCGCAAGCGATCTGGTCGATCGCGGCTTCAGCGGTGGGTGAAGCATGCGGTGGCCCGCCAGTCGGCCACCCCACAAATCGTGGCAATTGAGCCCGACGAATCTCCCTACGGACTATTCGACCTGTCGACTGGTTTTGCCGAGACTCTGTCCGAGTGTGGAAGTAGTGACCCTGCGGCGGAAGTCCTGATGGTCGATACGCCGCGTAGCCCGCCTGGTTTCTGTCGCGGTGGCGGCTGCGGCTCGTTGCCTGGTCATGAAGAATATCGTCCTGAAGCGCTCACTTCGGAGCAGAGGGCCGAGCTGCATCGTCGCAATGTGGAGGCCCTCCACACCCCCATCATTGGGGAGACCTCCGAGGTTCGGGCCTTGGAAGTTGCGCGTCTAGCCACCTTGGCTGAGCGCGCGCGACTGGAAAATTTCCAACATTCACTCGACGAACGAGCTCGCCGTCAGATCCTCGAATCTAGTCGACGTCATCGACAATTTTTTCTGCCTGAACCTCAGGTATATCACACACCAATCCAAAATCTTGCAGCTGCAACTCGTAGAGGTTTGCTGCAGATCCGAGCGTTGCTCCGGGCAGCGGGTGAACAAAACTCTGCCGTTTCTCAGTCGTGCAATAGGATTCATAGCAGATCTGTGGTTGCGGACACAGTTCAGTTGGCCCATAGTCCAAGATCGCCTCCTCGGCGTGAGGATCATGGACACCGCCAGGATCAGCACCTGGACCGGGGCCATGGGCTGTATGATCATCGATTCGGCCATGATGACCGCCATCGAGTGCCTTCGTCTCCTCCGAGGGGCGGATCGTACGCGCCCCGACGTTATGATGACAGGCGCCCGTATGGTGATGAGCGGAGAGCTCCAGTCGACCCAAGGGAGCCCGGGTTTGATGCAAGATCAATTCTTGTTCAAGGTCTGGTCGACAAAGGCCGGGCACACAGAGAAGGACAAGACAGAGATCGTCCGATTGGAGGCAGAGTGCATGTTTCTGGGCCCGAATGTTTCAGTTGAGCCATCAGGGCTGCTGAGATCCCTCCCAACTTCAGGTTGGCGACAGGAGTGAGTAAGTTCACCGGTGAGTCGAAGCCTGACACCTGGCTAGAAGATTACCGAGTGGCAGTGCAGATCAGCGGCGGCAACGATGATGTGGCCATGAAACACCTCCCTTTGATGCTTCAAGGATCGGCCAGAGCTTGGTTGAATCAGCTAGCCCCTGGTAGCATTTATAGTTGGGAAGAGTTAGCCCGAGTGTTTGTCAAAACATTTGAGGGCACTTGCAAGCGTCCTGCCGGGTTGGCTGAGTTACAGCACTGTGTTCAGAAACAGAATGAGACTTTGAGAGATTTCATTCAGAGGTGGACTACCCTGCATCATATAGTTGAAAACGTGTCAGAGCACCAAGCAGTTTGCGCCTTCAAAGAAGGCGTTCGGTACAGAGAGCTCAACCTGAAATTCGGTCGGACAGGAGACATGTCCCTGACTCGAATGATGGAGATAGCCACTCGGTACGCTAACGGTGAAGAGGAGGACCGACTCCGCAGTGGCAAGAACAAACCAGTCGCCCAGGACACCGGAGGAGGAAATTCCAGTCGGAAGCAGAAACGTAAGGCCGAGGTTGCAGGTCCTGCTGAAGCAGCGGTTTTGAATCAAGGGAAGTTCAAGGGAAAACCCAAAGGGCCATGGACCCCCAAAAAAGTGAAAGATCAAGCGGGAAACGATGTTCTCGATTTACCATGTCACATACATACCAAAAAAGATGAAGAGGGTAACTTGATTCTGCCCAAGCATACCACTCGACAGTGTCAACTTCTGATTCAGAGTTTCCGAGAGGGTCAGCCCAGTGAAAAAGAGAAGGAATCTGATAAGGAGGAAGACAAAGAGGAAGATGGTGGTTACCCCAATGTTAATGCCACTTTAGTGATTTTTGCTGACATTGAGAGCAAAAGTCGACTGAAGGTTATCAATCGTGAAGTGAATATGGTTGCTCCGGCAACTACGACATATTTAAAGTGGTCGCAGACTCCCATTACATTCGACCAGTCTGATCACCCAGCGCACATTGCTACCCCTGGGCGGCAAGCGCTGGTGGTCAACCCAGTCGTTGGGGGCACCCGACTGACCAAGGTTCTGATGGATGGTGGCAGTGGCCTGAACATTCTGTATGCTGAGACCCTCCGAGGGATGGGCATTCCGATGTCCAAGCTCAGCGAGAGCAACATGAGATTCCACGGAGTCATCCCAGGAAAGAAAGCCGATTCACTCGGTCAGATCACTCTTGATGTGGTTTTCGGTGATTCAAAGAATTACCGTAAGGAAAAGTTAACGTTCGAGGTGGTGGATTTCCACAGTGCTTATCATGCCATTCTGGGTCGGCCTGCATATGCTCGTTTCATGGCTCGACCGTGTTACGTATACCTCAAGATGAAGATGCCTGGCCCCAGAGGTGTGATCACTGTCACAGGGGATCGGCAAAGGGTAGAAGAGTGCCTCCAGAAGGGCTCAAAGATTGCTGATGAGCAAATGGCAGCAGTAGAAATGGAAGAATACAAAAAGAACGCAGATCCGAGTGATTTGTTGCGAGCAAAGAAGCCCGCTTCAGAGTCCGCATTTCAGTCGGCTGGTGCAACAAAGCCTGTCCATATCCATCCGACTGATCCCGATGCTGCTCCGACTCACATCTCAACAACACTCGACAGCAAATAGGAAGAAGCGCTCATCCAGTTCCTTCGTGAGAACTGGGACATCTTCGCATGGAAGCCATCTGACATGGCGGGTGTGCCCAGGGGACTGGCTGAGCACCGTTTGCGCGTCGACCCAAAGGCAAAACTCGTCAAAGAGCATCTCCGTCGGTCCGCCGTGGAGAAGAGGAAGGCAATTGGTGAAGAGGTGGCTCGGCTCCTTGCAGCTAAGTTCATCCGAGAAGTATTCCACTTCGAGTGGCTCGCCAATGTTGTCATGGTCCCCAAGAAAGATGATTCACTTTGCATGTGTATAGACTTCAAGCATATCAATCGGGCCTGCCCGAAAGATCACTTCCCTCTCCCCCACATCGACCAGATCGTCGACTCAACTGCGGGGTGTGAGCGTTTGTCCTTTTTGGATGCATATTCCGGGTACCATCAGATCCGACTGTATGGACCCGACGAAATAAAAACGGCCTTCATCACCCCATTCGGGTGTTTTTGCTATGTTACTATGCCTTTTGGCCTCAAAAATGCTGGCGCCACGTTCATGTGCATGATTCAGAAGTGCCTGCTCACTCAGATTAGTCAGAACGTGGAAGCATATATGGATGACATCGTGGTCAAGTCACGCATGGGTTCCGACCTGTTGACTGACCTCGCTGAAACCTTCGCCAACTTAAGAAGATATGATATCAAGCTCAACCCGTCAAAGTGCACATTCGGAGTTCCGGGCGGAAAGCTACTTGGTTTCCTCGTTTCCGAACGAGGGATCGACGCAAACCTAGAAAAGGTTGGGGCGATTCTCTGAATGAAAAGCCCCGTGCGTGTGCACAACGTTCAGAAGCTTACTAGTTGTTTGGCTGCGTTGAGCCGATTCATTTCTCGTCTCGGTGAAAAGGCATTACCTCTTTACCGACTGATGAAGAAGTCTGACAAGTTCGAGTGGACTACTGAAGCCGAAGCAGCGTTTGTAGAGCTCAAAGCCCTGCTTTCCACCCAGCCGGTGCTTGCTGACCCAGTCAGCAAAGAGCCTCTACTGCTATATATTGCAGCCACTGGACAGGTTGTCAGCACAGTGCTCACAGTCGAGCGGGAAGAAGAAGGCAAAGCCTACAAAGTTCAACGCCCAGTGTACTATATTTCTGAAGTCTTGACTCCATCAAAGCAAAGATATCCGCATTATCAGAAGCTTGTTTATGGAATTTACATGACCACGAAGAAAGTTGCACATTACTTTGCAGACCACTCGGTTTCAGTCGTCAGCGACGCTCCTTTGTCAGAAATTCTGAACAACCGGGACGCAACTGGTCGAGTGGCAAAGTGGGCGATTGAACTCCTTCCTTTGGATATCAAGTTCGAGGCAAAGAAAGCAATCAAGTCTCAAGCAATAGCTGATTTCCTCACCGAGTGGATTGAGCAGCAGCAGCCGACTCAGATTCACTCGGAACATTGGACTATGTTCTTTGATGGGTCCAAAATGTTGAATGGATCTGGTGCTGGAGTGGTCCTGGTATCCCCGAGAGGCGACAAGCTCAGTTATGTTCTCCAGATTCACTTTGATTCTTCCAACAATGAAGCTGAATATGAGGCACTTCTGTATGGGTTGCGTATGGCCATCTCACTTGGTGTCCGACGCCTGATGGTTTACGGCGACTCAGATTTAGTGGTCAATCAAGTGATGAAGGAGTGGTATATCAGAAGCCCAGCTATGACTGGTTATTGCAATGCAGTAAGAAAGTTGGAGAAGAAGTTTCAAGGGTTAGAGCTCCACCACATACCCCAAATCAAGGATCAAGCTGCTGATGATCTGGCGAAGATAGGTTCCACTCGGAAACCAATTCCCAGTAATGTTTTCTTGGAGCATCTCCACACCCCGTCAGTTCAAGAAGATCCTTTTACAGAGGAGCCCATGCAACCGATAAGCTCAACCGATCCTACTGAGATTGAAGCCCCAACACTGGTCGACCTGATCATGGAGGTTTTGGTGATTATCCCCGATTGGACGGTGCCATATATTGCATACCTGCTCAGGCAGGAGCTCCCAGAAGATGAGGATGAGGCCCGCCAGATCGTCCGTCGATCCAAAGCCTTCACAGTTATTGGAGGACGACTTTTCAGAGAAAGTGTTACCGGAGTTGCTCAGCGCTGCATCTCTCCAGAAGAGGGTCGATTGATCCTAAATGAAATCCACTCGGGGGCCTGTGGCCACCATGCGTCCTCCCGGACCATTGTGGCTAAAGCATACCGAGCAGGATTCTACTGGCCGCGGGCAAATGAGATGGCTAAAGATATAGTCGACAAGTGCGAAGGCTGCCAGTTTTACTCAAACATGTCTCACAAACCTGCGTCTGCCTTGAAGACTATTCCACTCGTCTGGCCTTTTGCAGTTTGGGGATTGGACATGGTTGGACCTTCCAAGACCGGCAGAAGCGGCTTCACTCATTTGCTCGTAGCAGTCGACAAATTCACCAAGTGGATCGATCCAAGCCCATCAAGAATCTTGACTCAAGCACTGCCATCAGTTTCATCAGAGAGCTAATTTTTAGATATGGAGTTCCTCACAGTATTATCACGGATAACGGCTCCAACTTTGATTCCGATGAGTTCAGAGCTTTTTGCGCTTCCCAAGGCACTCAGGTCAATTATGCATCTGTGGCACACCCGCAGTCGAACGGGCAGGCAGAGAGGGCGAATGGCTTGATCCTCCAAGGGCTGAAACCCCGATTGATGCGTGACCTCAAGCATGCTGCTGGAGCATGGGTGACTGAGTTGCCATCTGTCCTATGGGGACTGAGAACAACTCCCAATCAGTCAACTGACCGAACCCCTTTCTTCATGGTGTATGGTGCTGAAGCTGTGCTTCCGAGTGATCTGCTGCACAATGCTCCTCAAGTGGAACTATTCTCTGAAACTGAAGCAGAACAAGCATGGCAAGATGCGGTTGATCTCCTAGAGGAAGAACGAGAGATGGCTCTAATCTGGTCGACCATCTAGCAACAAGACCTACGCCAATTCCATGCCAGAAATGTCAGAGGTCGAGCATTCCAAGAGGGAGACCTTGTACTTCGAGTGCACCAGAAACGGCCTCATAAGCTCGCTCCGGCCTGGGAAGGACCCTTCATCGTCACCAAGGTGCTCCACAACGGAGTACCACCTCTACAACGTAGCCAAGAAAGAAGACAAGCCACGCTCGTGGAATGCGGACCTGTTCTGCCGTTTTTATACCTAAGCAGTCGGATCGACGAGTTGTAATAAGAATCCTTCAGTTTCCTTATCAAAGACAAGATTTTTGCAGTATCTTAATGATTGTTTTCCCTTAAGCATATGTGTTCAAATCCCCCAGTGGGTGGCTTAGCCGCAAACCCGATTCGCCTAAGTTTAAAAAACACTCCGAGTGAAGAGCAACCCTCTCACTCGGGGGCTTAGCTGCGAACCCGATTCGCCTAAGTTTAAAAAACACTCCGAGTGAAGAGCAATCCTCCCACTCGGGGGCTTAGTCGCGGACCCGATCCGCCTAAGTTTCAAAAACTACTCCGAGTGGAGAGCAATCCTCCCACTCGGGGGCTTAGCTGCGAACCCGATTCGCCTAAGTTTAAAAAACACTCCGAGTGAAGAGCAATCCTCCCACTCGGGGGCTTAGCCGTGGACCCGATCCGCCTAAGTTTCAAAAACTACTCCGAGTGGAGAGCAATCCTCCCACTCAGGGGCTTAGCTATGATCCCGCACTCGCCTAAGTTACAAAACACTCCGAGTGAAGAGCAACCCTCTCACTCGGGGGCTTAGGTGCGAGCCCGATTCGCCTAAGTTTAAAAAATACTCCGAGTGAAGAGCAATCCTCCCACTCGGGGGCTTAGCCGCGGACCCGATCCGCCTAAGTTACAAAACTACTCCGAGTGGAGAGAAATCCTCCCACTTGGGGATTTAGCTGCGATCCCGTACTCGCCTAAGTTTCAAAAATACTGCGAGTGAAGAGCAACCCTCTCACTCGGGGGCTTAGCCGCGGACCCGATCCGCCTAAGTTACAAAACTACTCCGAGTGGAGAGCAATCCTCCCACTCGGGGACTTAGCTGCGATCCCGTACTTGCCTAAGTTTCAGAAATACTCCGAGCGAAGAGCAACCCTCTCACTCGGGGGCTTAGCCGCGAACCTGTTCCGCCTAAGTTTCAAAAACATACTCCAAGTGAAGAGCAATCCTCCCACTCGGGGACTTAGCTGCGATCCCGTACTCGCCTAAGTTTCAAAAAATACTCCGAGTGAAGAGCAACCCTCTCACTCGGGGGCTTAGCCGCGAACCTGATTCGCCTAAGTTTCAAAAACATACTCCGAGTGAAGAGCAATCCTCCCACTCGGGGACTTAGCTGCGATCCCGTACTCGCCTAAGTTTCAAAAAATACTCCGAGTGAAGAGCAACCCACTCACTCGGGGACTTAGCTGCGATCCCGTACCCGCCTAAGTTTCAAAAAATACTCCGAGTGAAGAGCAACCCTCTCACTCGGGGGCTTAGCCGTGAACCTGATTCGCCTAAGTTTCAAAAACATACTCCGAGTGAAGAGCAATCCTCCCACTCGGGGACTTAGGTGCGATCCCGTACTCGCCTAAGTTTCAAAAGATACTCCGAGTGAAGAGCAACCCTCTCACTCGGGGACTTAGCGGCGATCCCGTACTCGCCTAAGTTTCAAAAATATTCTGAGTGAAGAGCAACCCTCTCACTCGGGGGCTTAGCCGCGAACCTGATTCGCCTAAGTTTCAAAAACATACTCCGAGTGAAGAGCAATCCTCCCACTCGGGGGCTTAGCCGCGAGCCCGACTCACCTAAGTTTCAAACATACTCCGAGTGAAGAGCAATCCTCCCACTCGGGGGCTTAGCCACGAGCCCGACTCGCCTAAGTTTCAAAAATACTCCGAGTGAAGAGCAATCCTCCCACTCGGGGGCTTAGCTGCGATCCCGTACTCGCCTAAGTTTCAAAAACACTCCGAGTGAATAGCAACCCTCTCACTCGGAGGCTTAGCCGCGAACCCGATTCGTCTAAGTTTCAAAAATACTTCGAGTGAAGAGCAACCCTCCCACTCGGAAGCTTAGCCGCGCACTCTGAGATGCGTCACAAGTACAGCGTATGATTGCACTCTGAGCTGCGCCACAAGTACAATGTCCTGTTGCACTCTGAGCTGCGCAAGTACAATGTCTACTCTGAGTGGAGAGCAATCCTCTCACTCGGAGACTCAGCTGCGATCCTAGATTCGCCTGAGTCAAAAAATTTGAAAGCAATACGGACAAAGCAACTGCATCCAAATAAAAGCAACCAAGTTCGGATAAATCCACGAAGGTTCGGAAGTACTCAGGCGTCAAGCCCAAAAGAGTTTAACAATTACAGAATCACTCGGCATTCCGAGGCAAAAGAGGGTAAAGTTATGAAGTTTTTCACTCAGCAGGAGGACTTGCTAGCTCGACGAAACTGTCCAGATCGATGCCGTCTGCAATGCGAGTGGCTGCGTCGATGAAGGTCTCCATGAAGGATTGTAATTGAAGCTTCTTGGTTGTGGCAACCTTAAGAGCCGCTAGCTTCTCTTCTTTGACTTCCTTGCAATGAACGCGGACGAGTGACAAAGCCATGTCAGCACCGCAGCGGGCAGCTGACTTCTTCCACGCCTGCACTCGGTCTGGGATGCTGTTGAGTCGAGTCATCAGTGACTCAAGGTCATTCAGGAGCACATCCTCTGGCCATAACTCCTTGTCGATCCAGGACAACGCGACCTTCAGTCGAGCAATGTAATCCAAGACACTGGCAAGGCGAGATTCCAATCGCAGCATGTTCATTGCAGCTTCATCCTTGACGGGAGAGTTGATAGGGTCCAGACCTGTCTCGATCCGCCCAGTTTCTTCCTCGAAGTTCTAACAGAATTCTGCACACACGAAAGGTGTTAAAGTGACAGTAATATAATGGAAAAGTTCTCTGCAGTCAGTCGGAAAGTACCTTCAAGCATGAGGAACATCTTCTTGGCAAGACCTCCCAGATAAGTTTCCAGTCCATCTCTCCTCCGAGTGAGAACATCAACCTTGTCTGCCAAAGCCACCTTCTCCTCCTTCAGCTGCACGACTTCCTTCTTCGCTTCATCAACAGCGGTTTTCAACTTGGCGTTCTCTTCTTCCAACTTTCCGACTGAAGCCAGCTTCTTGTCGGCAAGTTCAGTCTTCTCCCGCACCGTCTTCTGCGTCCCTGCAAGGTCAAGATCCTTCCGCTCCAGAGCCTGCTTCATTTTGTCTAAAGAAATAACATTCCTCAGACGAGCTTGGAGTTGACGGTTTTCACTACGCACATCTGCTCGAGTGAAGTCACTCGGTTCAAAGAATGGAAAGGAAAATATGACAAGGCAAATAGTCAGTGAGTTGTTACCTCCCATGACGACTACTTCATCTTGAGCCTTCTTCAGGTTCTCCTTGGCCAACTCCAGATCGAGGTTGAGTTGAATCTGTTTCCTCTCCAAGTCAGCAAACTTAGATCCAAGCTCACAGGATTTCTGCAATCAATAAACAAGACATGTCAGTTGACAGAAACAAGGATCAGTCATTTCCGAGTGATATGATGCAAGGTCAGATTATTACGACAAAAAGAGTTCTAAGACTACTGCTGAATCAAACATTCAACAACAGTCTCGGGGACTACACCCAGTGGGTGCACTTGGCGTGCCCCCACTAGTTTGATTTCCCACTCGGCATGGTCTGCCCAGCGCGAGTGGAAGGAATAAAAAAAAGAGAGAAGACCAGAGATTGGAAAGTTTTAAGACCGCCGCCGACTGCCAGCAGTCAACAGCGGTCTCGGGGACTACACCCAGTGGGTGCACTCAGCGTGCCCCCACTGGACCAAAACTTCACTCGACATGACCTGTCTAACCCGAGTGAAAAGAGCTACACATAGCTACATGACACACCCAGTGGGTGTAAAGAGGCAAGAAACAGATCGACATCTTACGAATAATAAAGCATCAGTTTTCAAGTAGCATATCCTAACAGAGCAAAGATCAAGCTCAAAGCCGATCGGAAATCAACTTACAGTCCCACTTACTCGGACGTTGGTTTGAAGGGCAGAGCTGGAGTCATAGGCAGCCTTGCTGGTTTCGTACACCACCTTCATTCGGTCCATCATTAAGCCTGCTTGGATCATGGTTTCCTTGGCAGCGCCTACTTGGTCCTCCGGGACGTGGTGAGCAACGAATAGAGGGGTTGGTGGAACAGACGAGGTAGCCGGAGGAGCTGAAGCTTGAACTCGCACAGTTGGAGCAGGGACTTGAGTAGTCAATGCCAAAGGCTGGTCACTCGACAAAGGAACAGCAAAAGAAACAGAAGTCCGAACTGGATCACCAAGTTGTTGAACGACTGCTTCTGATGTCGATGTCGAGTGAGACACTTTGCTGGCAGGCAGCTTCTTGCTCAGAGTCCTGCTCTTTCTCCCGGTGTTCCTTTGTGGCGCTTCTTCATCATCGTCATCATCTGGAAGCTGAATAACATTTGTTGGCACTGCAAAACACTCGGCCGTAAGAGTTCGGTCGACCGTCAGAACAGTTGGCAAAGAGAAGGGCTGTGGAGCTGTACCCGCCCGAGAAGTGGCCACGTCTGCAGTTTCCGCGTCGTCCTGCTCCTTGTCAATGTCAATGGATGTCCCAGAAGTAGCAGCGCTGAAAGTTCCCAATTTCACTCGGTCAAACAAGAAGAGAAGTTCCCGATCAAAACAAAAACAGAAAGAAGAAATACTCACGCTGAGGCGACAGGCACAGCCACCTTGATCTTAGGCAGGGCCTTCCGAGGTTTGGACGCGGCAATTTTGGCCTGCTTTGGAGCCTTCTCTGATGGCTTGGGAGTGGATGTCCGAGTGCGCTTCAAGACTTGCGTACTCGGATCGTGCGACTGCTTGGAATGCCGCTCAGAGCGGGGCGGCGAGTCGACTTCCTCGCTGCTACTAGAGTCTTCGTTGTCCTCTTCACTTTCATCCTCAGATTGCCAGTCAGCACTTTCGCCGTCACTTTCCACTCCCTCATGGTACTGCTCTCCGTTTGGCATCGAGTACATCTTGGAATAAATCTGCACGACAAAAATTAACAAGTATCAGTCGGATTCAAGAGCAAGCTGCAGATTGAAAAAAAGAAAACACTCGGTATACTGAGTCCGACCTCTTCTGGCTCGTTGTCGGTGTCGAATGGCAGAATCCTCCTGGATCCCCTGGGGTTATCCTTGTTTCCAGTGATGCTCCGCAGCCACTGAGCCACTGTCTCCTTGGCAACCTCCTCTGGGTGGACCCGAGCGGTGTCTGCGGGGCCCGAATACATCAACATCGGATGATCGTGGGCCTGGAGAGGCTGGATGCGTCGACTGAGGAACACCTCCATCAGATCCATACCAGTCACACCCTCCCGGACTAAGTTAACGACTGCGTCGACTAAAAGGGACACCTCGCCTTTCTCCTCTGGGTTCACAACCAGTGAAGAAGGTTGGCAGCGTCTCTCCATAGTGAAAGGGGGAAGGCCGGTCGACTGGCCAGGAGTCGGGATGTCTTTGCAGTAGAACCAGGTTGACTGCCATCCTCTAACTGACTCGGGAAAGGTCATGGGAGGAAAAGTACTCCTACCCCTAATTTGAATCCCTAACCCCCCGCACATTTGGACCACGTGCGTCTTTTTATCAGTCGAGTTAGCCTTTTTCACCGACTGAGAACGGCAAGTAAAGATATGTTTGAAAAGGCCCCAATGCGGCTGGCAACCAAGGAAGTTCTCGCACATAGAGACAAATGCAGCGAGATATGAGATTGTGTTGGGCGGGAAGTGATGGATCTGAGCGCCAAAGAAATTCAGAAAACCCCAGAAGAACGGATGCGGAGGCAGAGAGAAACCCCGATCGACGTGGGTGGTGAGGAGGACACACTCACCCTCGCGTGGCTGGGGTTCGGATTCATTCCCCGGCAGCCTCCAGGACCCGTGAGCAATCAAGCCATCATTGGCAAGATTCTCCAAGTCCTCCCTCACAACAGTGGAGCGGATCCAGTCTCCCTGGATCCAACCAGGCGGCAGACCGGACCGCGACGACGACCCCCGAGCCGTCTTCTTGCCTTTCGCCGCCGCCGTCTTCTTCACGCGCTCCAGGGCCGCGGTCTTCTCCTTCACCATGGCGACGGAGCTCGAGAGGAATGGGCGAAGGCGTAAGGTGCAGGAAGCGGTGAGGCGGAGAAGTGGAGAGAAAGGGGAACGAATGAGGAGCGCTGTTCATTGCTTCGGCCTCGACGCTTTTATGGGGACGCTTCCGAGTGACTGACCCGTGGGCCCGAGAGATCTTGTCGCATCCCGCAACAGACGCTTGCTCGATACATGGTGAAAAAGGCGATGCGGAAATCGAGGCACCCCTGCCTATCCGTCCCGTTTACAGCGCCGCGTTTCGTCCCGCGCGCTTCTCCAAAATTTCGAATCCCGTGAGATCCGGGAACTGCAGAGCAATCAATCGCACCAAAGATTTTGCACTCTAATTCACTCGAAGATTTCCAGCATAATTCACTCGACGATCTCAGGAACCAGAATCGATCAAGGCGACTGATGCAGGGTTAAAGTTTCAATGTGTTACCCAGGCCTTGATGAGATACCTCCGAAGCATAAGATCGAGTCGGAACCAACTTCAACCCTTCTTCACTCGGACCTCAATCCATTCGGGGGCTAATGACGATGATATGTACCTAGGGTAGGGTCATAGGCCTGTCCTAGACGTCCTACCCAAGGTCACTGCCTTAAAGTCATGTGCATTCAAGGATCAGCAGACGATACCGACTGAAATCACCATAGAGTGCAACCCACTCGACCAGGTGTCTCACTCGGATACCCCAATTCCATTCGACCAAGATACAGCCAATCGACCACAGGAAGAATCACTCGGAGAACAGAAGATCTAAAGCTACCCAGGATGGCAACGGTCAGGCATTCACTCCGTAGTATTGAAGATCATTTATAGTTCTTTACAGCTGGCGTTACCAGTAACGCCCTGTCTTAATGCATATTGAACTCTGTGTAACGTGGGATGGCTGGGGTCCTGGCGCACTCTATATAAGCCACCCCCCTCCTCTGGCACAAGGGTTCGCACCCCCTGTAACTCTCACGCATAATCCAGTCGACCAAGCCTCTGGGCACCGAGACGTAGGGCTGTTACTTCCTCCGAGAAGGGCCTGAACTCGTACATCTTGCGTGCACAACCTCACCATAGCTAGGATCCTACCTCCTCCTACGTACCCCCTATTCTTACTGTCAGACTTACCCCCACGACAGTCATAACTTTATTTAGTGATGAATCCACTATTTCGGAAGAGGTTTCAATTGACTATGATCAAAAAGTTGCTATCTATGATGATTATGGTGATGATATGTAAGCTATATTGAGTAATGATAACCATGAAACTTGTCATCATGATTTTAATTTTCAATCACATGATAGCTATTTTGTTGAGTTTGCTCCCACTACTATTCATGAGAATAAATTTGCTTATGTGGAGATTAATAAAATTTCTATGCTTATGTATCATGAAAAGAATGCTTTATGTGATAGGTATATTGTTTAATTAATTCATGATGCTACTGAAAATTATTATGAGAGAGGAACATATGCTTCTACATATTGCAATAATATTAAGTTTCCTCTCTCTATGTTGAAAGATTTGAAGTTGCACTTATTTTGCCTTCCTATGCTAGTTGATTCTTGTTCCCATAAGTTGTTTGCTCACAAAATCCCTATGCATAGGAAGTGGGTTAGACTTAAATGTGTTTGTCATGTGATTCATGATGCTCTTGTTATGTTTCAATTCTTATCTTTTATGCGAGCATCATTGAAATCATCATGCCTAGCTAAAAGGCATTAAAGAAAAGCGTT
Source organism: Thinopyrum elongatum (assembly GCA_011799875.1). Classification (NCBI taxonomy): domain Eukaryota; kingdom Viridiplantae; phylum Streptophyta; class Magnoliopsida; order Poales; family Poaceae; genus Thinopyrum; species Thinopyrum elongatum. Next base: position 73,917,679 of record CM022302.1, on the reverse strand, counting down.
TGTTGGGAGACAACCCAACACTTTTACCTAATGTTTTTGTGTGTCCACATGGTTAGGCTACTGTGGTGATGTTGTTTTATAGCTTTTGTTTCAATAAAGTGCCAAGTAAAGCCTTTGGGATAGTGTGGATGATAGTTGACTTGATTCTGTGCAAAAACAGAAACTTTTGTGTCCAGTGCAGAAATTCCTGCCTTTTACTGGAATGCGCCAAAATTCTGAATTTTTTACAGTTGATGGTTACACAAATTTTCTACGTTGTCCTAATGTTTCAGAATTTTTTGACATACATAAGTATGACCTTAATTCAGATCTTTACGTACTGTTCTGTTTTTGACAGATTCTGTTTGCAATGCATAGTTTGCTTGTTTTATGGTTTCTGTGGCTTATATTGCTTAATATAAATTGTGGAAATTTTAGAGTACAGTAGGCATTGTGTGAGAACAATTATTAATCTTGTCTTTGACAGTACCCAAGTGAATGATTTGTTTTATCATACTAATCCATCTCACGAAGTTCTGTTAAGTTTTGTGTGATTGAAGTTTTCAAGTTTTGGGTGAGATATTGATATGAGGAGAACAAGGAGTGACAAGAAACTAAGCTTGGGGATGCCCAAAGCACCCCAAGGTAATATTCAAGGAATATCCAAGCAACTAAGCTTGGGGATGCCCCGGAAGGCACCCCCTCTTTCGTCTCCGACATTATCGGTAACCTCACTTGGAGCCATAATTTTATTCGTCACATGATATGTGTTTTGCTTGGAGCGTCATTTTATTTTATTTTTATTTTATTGCTGTTATTTAGAGTAATGTTTTTCATCTCTTACTTCAATAAAAATGTCAAGTATAGCCTTTGCCATGCTTATTTTGCAAGTATATGAGTTGCTGTTTCAAAACAGAAAGTTTATCGCTATTGCAAAAATTCTCTAGAAAAGTCAGAATGTGATAAAAGGTTAAAATTTCTTGCATAGTAAGATATAATAAATTTTATACAGTGTGGTAATTTTTCAGAATTTTTGGAGTTAGGGAAGTATGATGAATATTGCACTCTTTACAGACTGTTCTGTTTAGACAGATTGTTGTTATGTTTGCATTGTTTGCATATGTTTGCTTGTTTAATGATTCTATTTGAGGATAGGAGTATTAAATATGCAGAGGCATTTAGTATGCAATGTTAAATTTTAATTTTATCAATTTGCTACAGTAGATAATGATAAGGTTTTTGCATTGATTTATACTAACGTATCTCACGAGTTCTTGTTGAGTTTTGTGTGGATGAAGTTTTTAAGATTTAGGAAACCGTGATATAAAAGGAATTAAGGAGACACAAAAGATCAAGCTTGGGGATACCCAAGGCATCCCAAGTTAATAATCCAAGAAGTCTCAAGCATCTAAGCTTGGGGATGCCCCGGTAAGCATCCCACCTTTCTTCATGAACAACTATCAATTAGTATCGGTTGAGCCTAAGTTTTTGCTTCTTCACATGAGTTGTGCTATTCTTGGAATATCATTTTTTTTATTTGCTTGCTGTTTTAATAAAATACTTAGATCTGAAAAAAAAAAATTAAATAAGAGAGAGTCCTCAAATAGCTACCCATTTACTTAACTACTCGCATGATCTTCACTTATATCTTTTTGGAGTAGTTTGTCATTTACTCTTGTGCTTCACTTATATCCTATGAGTAAATTGTTGAATAAATTGAATGTAATGAAGTTGAAATTATATGTTCATATCATGCCTAGTGGTAGCTTCACATTGGGTTTAGAAAGTGAAATCTTTTGAAGCTTGACAATCACAATATTGGTCATACAAGCAATTCATGAATGATTAGTATAAGGAAGAGAACTTTCACATAAAAATATATTATCTTGGACATATTCTATGATTGTGAATACCCATTAATTATTTTCAAACTTGAGCAAATTAGTTAAAGTTGGACAAGGAAGACAACGTAATGAGTTATGGTTGTGTATATTTTCATAGAAGTTATATTGTCATGGATCCTCCAACATGTGGTGTTTGCCTAGAATCTTTTGCTAGCCAAAAATTCGTACAAAGTAGAGATACTGTTTGTGCTTCCAAAAACCCTGTAAACCCAATTTCTTGCCATGAGTGTCCACCATACCTACCTATGGATTGAATAAGATCCCTCAAGTAAGTTGTCATCGGTGCATAAAGCAATAAAAATTGCTCCTAAATATGTTTGATCTTTTATTGTAAGGGAAAATTGAGCGTTGTACGAACTTGTGATGGCAAAGTAATAAAAGTGACGGACTGCATAATAAAGGTTGCTATCATAAGGGGCAATATAACGTGATGTTCCTTTGCATTAAGAGCTTGGGCATCCAAATAAAAAGCGCATGACAACCTCTGCTTCCCTCTGCGAAGGGCCTATCTTTTACTTTTCAGTATTTACTTTTATGCAAAGAGTCAATAGTATGAAATCTCATTTCAACATCAACTATTCTCTAGTTGGCAAGCATCATGTGGTGGGGAAAGATCTAGGCACATATGACCAGTCAGATATATTTGATCATGATTTATTATTATTGACAATTATCTCTATGATAAATGAGTTGGGAGGTGAAATATTAAGCCCCTATCTTTCTCTATGTTCGATGGATGCCATTTTTTCTAAGAATATGCTTTGAGTACTAGCAATCATAGAAGACTATATGATGATTGAGTATGTGGAGCTCTTACTTAGAGTCTATTGAATAAGTTGAATTGCAATTGTTTGGTGACTAAGAATATAGGTTGTTGAGTTTCAAGAGAATTCATTGTTTGAACCTTAACATGTGAATTGGTTGCTACTTTAACATGAGAAGTTCTATGAGAAAGAATTGTTGTTATGATGCTAGGAAAAGTGATTGAAATTACCATTGATCAAACTTATGCACTTTGCTAGCATTCACACTTCATAAATTATTTCTTTTATCATTTACCTACTCGAGGACGAGTAGGAATTAAGCTTGGGGATGCTGATACGTCTCCAACGTATCTATAATTTATGAAGTATTCATGCTGTTATATTATCATTCTTGGATGTTTTACAATCATTTTATAACAACTTTATACAATTTTTTGGGACTAACCTATTGACATAGTGCCCAGTGCTAGTTGCTGTTTTTTGCTTGTTTTTTACAACGCAGAAAATCAATACCAAACGGAGTCCAAACGCAACGAAACTTTTTGGAGATTTTTTCTAGACCAGAAGACAACCGGTGGGCAAAAGAAGTACCAGAGGGGGGCTCCAAGGAGAGCATAACCCACCAGGGCACACCTGGGGGCCCAGGCGCGCCCAGGTGGGTTGTGCCCACCTCGGTGGCCTCCCGCACCGCCTCTTCGCCCTATAAATTGCCAAATATTCCAAAAACCCTCGGGGTAACCCTAGATCAGAAGTTCCGCCGCCGCAAGCCTCTATAGCCACGAAAAATCAATCTAGACCCCGTTCCGGCACCCTGCCGGAGGGGGAAATCATCACCGGTGGCCATCTTCATCATCCCGGCGGCCACCATGATGAGGAGGGAGTAGTCCACCCTCAGGGCTGAGGGTTTGTACCAGTAGCTATGTGTTTAATCTCTCTCTCTCTCTCTCGTGTTCTTGAGATGTCACAATCTTGATGTATCGCAGGCTTTGTTAATATAGTTGGATCATATGGTGTTTTCCCCTCTCTATCTTGTTGTGAATTGAGTTTTCCCTTTGAGATTTTGTTTTATCAGATTGAATACTTTTATGGATTTGAGAGCACTTGATCTATGTCTTGGCACTCAACTCGCGGATTCCCGAGGTGACATTGGGGTAATCTATGCATAGGGGTTGATGCACGTTTTTGTCCTTGTTTCTCCGGTAGAAATCTTGGGGCACTCTTTGAGGTTCTTTGTGTTGGATCGAGTATTATGAATCTGAAATTGTTTGATGCGTATCGTATAATTAACTCATGGATACTTGTGGTTACATTGGAGTATCTAGGTGACATTAGAGTTGGTTGATGCGTATCATATGGTGTTATTTTAGTACGAACTCTTGGATAGATCGAAAGGAAAGAATAGCTTTGTGTTATTTTAGTACGAACTCTTGAATAGATCGAACGGAAGGAATAACTTTAAGGTGGTTTCGTACCCTACAAACAATTTCTTCTTATGTTCTCCGCTAGATAAGAACTTTGGAGTGATTCTTCATCGCACGATGAGGGATGGTTATATGATCCAATTATATTAGCTTTGTTGAGAGATTGCACTAGCGAAAGTACGGACCCTAGGCCTCATTTTCAAGCATTGCAATACCATTTGTGCTCACTTTTGTTACTTGCTACCTTGCTGTTTTTTATTGTTCCTATTACAAAAATCAATATCTACTATTATCACTACACTTTTATCACCATCTCTTCGCCGAACTAGTGCACCTATACAATTTACCATTGTATTTGGTGTGTTGGGGACACAAGATACTTTTTATTATTGGGTTGCAGGGTTGTTTGAGAGAGACCATCTTCATCCTACACCTCCCACGGATTTATAAACCTTAGGTCATCCACTTGAGGGAAATTTGCTATTGTCCTACAAAACTCTGCGCTTGGAGTCCCAACACGAGTCTACAAGAGCAAGTTGTGTAGTAGACATCATGTGCGCTCACTAACCAGTTCGTGCGGATGGGTGCGGCTCCGGTGTGTTGATATAGACACAGGGGTCGGCCACGGCATTTCAAAGCTGGCGTGGATGCATGAGTCAGCCGCGGCATTGTAAACCGGCATATCACGTGAGTTGGCCACGGCGTCTGGAAGACGGCGCCGGGCGAGTCAGGCAAACGGCATTGTAAACCGGTGTTAATGGGCGAGTCAGTAGCGGCATTGTAAGCCGACGCTGACGCGCGAGACGACCTTGGCGGGTTGATGTAGATCCGACCCCAAAGGCGGCGGCTTGCGCGCGTGTCCATCAGCGTGGCACGAACGGATGCTGGTCGCAAGATTGTGTCATCGGGTACTCCGTACCCGTGATATGATGTCACTTTTATAGTGAATCCTTGCCCTGCACATTTAAAATATACATGCCAGAGTATTGTTCTTTGACAAAAATATGTACTAATAAAATAGACTTAGATGGATATCACCTGTTTTGTCCGGACGACAACAGATCCGTATGTAGCATCCGTAGATAATCTGGTAATGGTACGGTCCATGAAACATAGAACTTCTGGAATGCACCAATTTGTTTGCTAGCAAGCCGCTTAGCCCTAAACTATTAGTTCCACTCAATCGAGCTATTTTGCAAAGGCGGTTTGTCTGCTGTCTTGAGAGGGCCTAGCTTGCTATAACAGTGCTCCAAAACTGAATGGATGGGACTGGCAAATTTACTTCGAAACTCAAAAAGGATCTGAAAGTTTGTCGCCCATAGTCTTCTCAGCAGAGTGCACTCGTGCCAAGGATGCTTCGTTGATTTGTTGCCTCAAATTTGGCCTGAACCAACCATACTTTAAACGGAATGTTGAAGGGCTGTCAACAGTCATAATCAGCAGCAGTGCAAGAATCATTTAGAGCCCATTGTTTACTGCTGGCAATGCTGTCCGGCCGAGCACTGTATGGGAAGAGCACGAGGTCGCCTTTTGTACAACGAGAACGACCTATTTTGTGTTAAGATGTTGCAAAATTGAGGAAATTTTCTTTCGAGGAGCCAAATTCAACTCTAGGTAAGGATTGTGTTTCGCCTGCTGTAGAACCTTGTGAATCACCTCATCTATTGGAAAAAACTGAAGCTTCATTTTTCCAGAATAGTTTGGCGTTTGAGCAGATACGTTTGTCAAGCTGAGAAATGGTACTTCCATAGAGCTATCACCCTTCAATGCAATCTTACTGTCAGTAAACGATTAACTATCTCCCTTTCTGCATTTAATCCCAATATTGTCTGCTGATTTGTGGGTATATTTGCCTTGCTTCAGGCAATGCTTCTGAGGATTTTGCATGATTCCCTGATATTCGTCAACAGTAGCAGCTATCAGGTTCAGTTTTTATCCAGCCGTAGAAGACTCCTACCTTTGCTTGGCGCAGAGGCGACTGGAATAGAAAGGAAAAGCAAGGCCGAGGTGGCTCAGAGACCACGACGGCTGCGACGGCCCGTCGTGCAATGCGGGTCGTGGGGCGGCTCGCGGGCTACGGCTTGAGGCGGTGCCGCGATGGCCACAGAGGCAACGCTGGTGAGGTGAAGCCCAGCAGCAGCGGCAGGCCGCCTGGACGAGGTTGCGGGAACGGCTCGGAATGGGCCGGTGGGGTGAGGTCCGGCCGTGGAGACGGGACGGCAAGGCCCTGGCAGCTCGGGACGAGGCGACTCGGAGGCGGGGCGCGCGGATGGCTCGGCGGCTCAAGGCCGGCGAGGCGGCAGGCCGGCCCGGGGTGCGGCAACTTGTGGTACGGTGATCCTCCCTTTTCTTATGTCTTGTATCCCCGTCAGCATTTTCCCCAAGGAGTAAGGGATGATGCAGTCCAGCTAAGGTAGGTAGATCCCGCAGTTATGAAGCCAAGGTTATCAAACCAGTAGGAGAACCAAGCAACACTATGTAAACGGTACCTGCACAATACTTGCAACCCGACGCGAAAGAGGGATCCCTCTCGGGTAAAAGATTGGTAAAGAGATAGATTGGTAGATGCAAATAAAATAAAGGCAAATAAAATTCAGCGAGGTATTTTTGGGTTTTTGGCAATATAGATCTGAAAATAAGATATGCAAATAAATAAAAAGGCAAATAGCAATGTAGATCTGAAAATATATGATGAGAAAATAGACCCGGGTGCCGTAGATTTCACTAGTGGCTTCTCTTGAGAAAATAGCATACGGTGGGTAAACAAATTACTGTTGGGCAATTGATAGAACCTCAAATAATTATGACGATATCCAGGAAATGATCATTATATAGGCATCACGTCCTAGATTAGTAGACCGACTCCTGCCTGCATCTACTACTATTACTCCACACATCGACCGCTATCCAGCATGCATCTAGTGTATTAAGTTCATGGAGAAACGGAGTAATGCATTAAGAATGATGACATGATGTAGACGAGATCTATTCATGTAGGAATAGCCCCCATCTTGTTATCCTTAATAGCAACGATACATACGTGTCTTGCTGCCCCTTCTGTCACTGGGAAAGAACACCGTACGATCGAACCCATCACAAAGCACCTCTTCCCATGGCAAGAAAAATCGATCTAGTCGGCCTAACTAAACCAAATATTCGAAGAAGAAATACGAGGCTATAAGTAATCATGCATATAAGAGATCAAAGAAACTCAAATAACTTTCATGGATATAAAGATCTGATCATAAACTCAAAGTTCACCGGATCCCAACAAACACACCGCAAAAAGAGTTACATCAAATAGATCTCCAAAAGACCATTGTATTGAGAATCAAAAAGAGAGAAGAAGCCATCTAGCTACTGCCTACGGACCCGTAGGTCTACAATGAACTACTCACGCATCAGCGGAGAGGCACCAATGAGGATGATGAACCCCTCCGTGATGGTGTCTAGATTGGATCTGGTGGTTCTGGAACTTGCGGCGGCTGGAATTGTGTTTCGTCGATTCCCCTAGGGTTTTTGGATTTTTGGGTTATTTATAGAGCAAAGAGGCGGTGCGGGAGGTGGCCGAGGTGGGCACAACCCACCAGTGCTTGCCTGGGCCCCCAGGCGCGCCCCGGTGGGTTGTGCTCCCCTCGGAGCCCCCCTTTGGTACTTCCACTACTAGGGAAAACCTTATACACAGAGGATTATCAGAAGCGCTGGTCAAAAACAAGTGCTACTGCTATTTACCCGTAGCGCTTGGTCAGAAAACGCGCTATAGCTAAGGTGATAGCAGTAGCGCTTCTGTAAGAAAAAGCGCTACTACTACAATTCCGACACTGTTCTCGGCAGGCTAGGAATAGTAGTAGCGAGCTTAGGTAAAACGCGCTGCTGCTTAGTTGGTTGTAGCAGCTCGTTTTCTGTGGAAAGTGCTACTGCTATTGAAAAGAAAATAAAATGAAAAACAAATAGTAAAGTAAAAAATAAAAGGAATAGAAAAAGGAGAAAGGAGAAAGGAGAAAGGAAAAGAAAAGAAAAAGAAAAATAAAGGAGAACAAGCGCTATAGCTAATGTAGCAGTAGCGCGTTCCTTGTACCCCCGCTATAGATAAGTTCCTTAAATAAAGGAGAAAGGAAAAAAAGTAAAGTAAATAAGAGAACGAAAAGGAAAAAGGAAAAAAGAAAATAAAAAGGAAAATAAATTGCTACTGCCTATAGCAGTAGCGCATTTTGGCAGCCAGCGCTATAGCTAAGTTAGCTATAGCGCTTTTCCTGGCCAGCGCTACCGCTATTTTTGACTTAACCCCCGCGCGGTTTTTCTTCCCCCGGCCACTTCCCCCAAATCCCCCTCTGCTGTCGCCGTCGCCGTCGCCCTACATTGCCGTCGGCCTCAGCGTGCCCTCCCGTCGCCCTCCGCACGTCGTCTGCTGCCCTCGGTGGCCGTCTGGTGCCCGCCCTCCGCCGCGCGCCCGAGCCCCGACCCCGACCTCAACGCCGCGCGCCCCCTCCCTCGGCCGCTCTGCCTCCTCCGTCCTCCCTAACTCCGATGGTGCCCGAGGTGAGCACGCCTACACCTCCTCCTCCTTCTCTTCCACTACCTCTGCCTAACTAGGGTTCCTAGGGTTCATCAAATTAGCTAGGGTTCATCTAATTAGTTAGGGTTCATAAAATTAACTATCTAGTACTTGTAGATGCTTAAGTAGTTGTATAGTTGTTGTGCACCCAATGTAGTTAACTAAATATAATTTTTAGGACAAATTTGTATATGCTTAAGTAGTTAACTAAATATAATTTTTAGGACAAATTTGTATATGCTTAAGTAGTTAACTAAATATATTTTAGGGTTGTATAGTTGCTTAAGTACTTGTATAGTTGTTCTGCACCCAATGTATGCTTAAGTAGTTGTATAATTCCTAGGGTTCATCAATGGGTGCTTAAGTAGTTGTAGATGCTTAAGTAGCTACCTAGGGTTCATCTAATTAGTTAGTACTTGTAGATGCTAAAGTACTAGGGCAGTAGGGTTAGGGTAGTAGGGTTTAACTAGATGTTAATTAGGGCGGTAGGGTTTAGTTTAGAGAAAACATTCAATATAAAAATATAAATTTCTATTAGTGCTGCAAGTCCAGTAGGTTCTTAATTTTTACTGATTTTTTATTATGACAAAAATTTAAAACATAATTTGAATTGAGTTCTAGGGTTCATAATTTGAAATTTAGGACAGAAATTGAGTTATAGGGTTCATAATTTATATTAGGACATAATTTTTATTTAGGACAGCAATTTAGGACAGAAATATGTAAAGGTTCTAGGTTTCTAGGGTTCATCCATCTATATTTGGTTTTTGAATTGAGTTTGAGAGAGCATGAGATTTGTGTAGATTTTCTTGAAGTGTCAAACACTAGGAGATGCAAATTTGAAGGGGTCATGTTATATGCAAATTCCTCAATAGTGTTTGCTCATGTATATCTACTGTTCTAGTTGCTCATGTACAGGTTCTTAAGTGGTCCTGTTATATGCAACATTGAAGTGGTTCGATTGTGCCCAAGTGGCCTTTTGTTGTTTGCAGGAAATGATTCCGAGTGGCCTATGTTTTGCGGAATGTTGATTCAATTCCGTTCCAGCAAATTTCAGGCGCTCGATTTGTCCACTTTGTAGAAAAGGTCATGCCAAAATTTTCCGTGAATTTCGGCATGACTTGTGCTACAAACTAGGACATATCGAGTACCCGTGATTTGCCGCAACGGGAATGAATCAACATTCCTGCAAAACATAGGCCTTTTTATGTCATTATTCATTTTATTAGGTCTAGAATTAATTGACTATATTTAATCGTAGGAAACATGGCTAGCAACGATGAAGGATAGGGTTCTGGTGATTGCAATGTCTACGAGGCGGTAGACACCTATTTGAACCTTCTTGAGGAGCAACGGTTGTTGCAGTGCCCACCTGTCACATTCGAGACTGAGACAGACATCGAGACCGGCACCAAGACTGGTGCTGAGACCGAGACCGGCGCCGAGACCGGCACCGAGACTGGCGAAGCCGGTATAGAACCAAAACCAAAGAGGAGCGCCCAAACCAGCTCCACACTACTAGACTGGTGGTCACGGAGGTGGACTCCAGCAATTTTGAGCCAAAAGAGCTTGCAGAAGCGCGCGCATGCTACGACAATCAAATAGACTGCATCCTACGGGCAACCGCCACCATCAACGATGAGAAATTAAAGAAGATACCAAATATGGAGCACTCCCTCCTAAGGAAGCTGCACCAGGTATTCTTGTTCCCGGGCCGGGATGACATCAAATATACTCTACCGTGGCAAGACCCGGCAATGAAGAAGATAAACAAACGCGCCATGGGCAAGTTTAGTGGTGCGTTGTCTGCCTGGAAAGTAAGGGTGAAACATCGGATCATCGTCAAAGAGGAACCCTACCCCGAGATTGTAAAGGATAATCCGACAATTACGAAAGAGCAGTTTGAAATATTCAAGAAGGCTTGCGTTGCCGAAGCTGCCAAAGAAAAGTCGGAGTACATGAAGGGGCTTCAAGAGAGAAACATGGGGTGCCACCACCTCGGAAGCCGTGGTTACGCGGGGAAGAGGCCCATATGGGCCAAGGAGGACACGGAACGCCAAAGTCTGGGGATCCTAGACCCCTTGGTAGAGTTCACCGTCCCGCAGGAGCGCGACATCATCAGGGCCCGGTACCGTTGGGACCGAGTCAACAAGGTTTTCGATACAGACGCGGTCACGAAGGAGTTCATGAGACTACTGGTAATTATTAATTTACCCCCTAATTTTAGCTTCTGATCAATTCGACTGCATGTTTAGTCACATTTGTAAATGATCCACGTTCCTTTTGTAGAAAGAGCAGCACAGGATTGCGGCCGAAAGCGACTCGCCGTCTGAGGCATTGGCGAGGCCCAAGTGGGGCACCCCATTCAACCGAGCCTTGAACATATTGAAAGGACTCCCGGTGGACACTCGGCCATCGTATGGACGCGTGCACGGCGTCGGAGATGGCGCCACGTGGAAGAAGTACTACCGTGAGACCACCGAGGAGAGAAAGAAAAGACGGAGGTTAAACGAAGAAAATATCGACAAGAAGGTTGAGATTGCGGTTGATAAGAAATCAACTGAGACAGTCAAAGCAGCGGTAGCTGTCGCTAAAGAGGAAATGGCAGCTTCGTATAGTGTCTTGATTCTGGCTATCGTCGGTTGGACCAAGCAAAATCCAGATAAAGAGGCAGTGGACTTTCCCCTTTCCAACTTGTTCGGGAGCAGCTCGTTTAGTGTTGCACCAGCACCAGCACCTGCTCACGCAATCGCACCTGCTCCCGCACCTGCTCATGCACCTGCTCCCACACCTGCTACTGCACCTGCTCCCACACCTGCTCATAGCAGCCCGTCCTCCGTCTCTGGCGTGCTTGGCAGGGCATCGTCTTTGGCTGAGCTCGATGCCCTCACGGTACCTGTCACACTGGCCCTCTTCAATATATGTATAATCTCCCGTTTCCGTTGCCTTTCGGACGTCTCATGTCGCAAACATGTCTTTGCAGGCCGACGTAACCCCGTGCACCATACTGTACACCATCAGCGACCAAAAGGTGGACGTGGGGAAGGCGACAATAGTGAAGCCGAAGGAAGAATTGTTCCACAGCCGGCCGATCCCCCCTGACGTCTTCAAGGTTTCGGTGGCCAGTGTCAAACCAGGCCACAAGAATTTGGCTCCTCCAGTAGCACTAGGGGGAGATGACGACGAGACCCCATGGCGGCTTGGCGATTACAAGAGTTGGGTCATGTTGTGGCCGAAGAGTCTGCTTCGTCTGGAGGCGGCCGGGTGCACACCCACGACCACGCAGCCTCAGCAAGGTATGAACACCAACACCCCACCTACCCAATTAGCGTCGCCAGTCGTGCCGGGTGATAGCGGACGGCGTGAGGAAGAGGCTCCATTAGTGGTTGATGACGTCATCGCCGTCGAAGAAGCAATGCATGATGCCATCGACGAGGATGACGATGACCCTCTACAGTATCTCAATACCGGTGCCTATGATGACGGAGGATTGATGGCTTAGCAGTATGACTACTCAGGGTTTGAGCGTGATGAGTTGGTGCCTGAATTGCCGGAGGATGAACGTATTATAGGCTCACTTCCAGTAGCAAAGAAGCATAGGAAGAGACCGAGGAAAGGCAAAGCTGCTTCTATGAGCCAGCCGCCTCCGCAGCCTCGGGTTGAAGACCGTATACCTATCATAGGTGTGGCGAAACACCATATCCCCGGTGATCCGATCCTACCTAAGGCAGTGGTAGAGGCCATATACGGCGATCTAAGGAGACTTCATGATGATGTGCTGCGGAGAGAGAAAAGCCTGATCGCCTCGAAAAATCCAGGATACCCGCTCTACGTGGTTAACGTACCGAAGCAAAGGTTGTACATCGACACATTCCCCGCGGAAAAGTTCTTCCTTCGATTCGATTACATCTTCGACATGTTTCACTTGAAAAAGCTGGATTTTACATTTGTCCGCCTTTTTGCCTTGTACATGAACTACATCATCAGGATTGAGCAGATACCTAATATCTGTGTCGCTGACCCGTACTTCATGCACGAGGGCTTCTTGGCAGTCTACCCAAAGCACCATGAATACGCGAGTAACTACATTGCCGATTTCATGGTCGGCAATAAGGACAAGGAGACGATTCTCGTGCCTTATCATCCCATGTAAGTCATCCGCGGATATCCTTCCTTCAATTTCAATCATTCATTTCCATGCGTGGAGGCTAATTTGAGGTGTACTTATTTTGAGCAGCGACGGGCGCGCCGTCCTCATCATCCTTTACCCCCGATTCTCCCATGCTCTTTACTTGGACTCGTCGAAGAACATGAAGAAAAAGGATTACACCCACATCAAGTCTGTTCTCGACAGTGTTATCTTTAGCTACGGCCTACGGGGTGGAGAGTCACGCTCAAGAAGACAAGGAACCGCGCGCCCACCTTCGGCCATAAGACCGACTTCTGCTGCATCCAGCAACAGAGTGGTACTCTCAGTGATGGATTCTATGTCCTCCACCACATGCTGGAGTACAGACGGGATCACCAGAACCTTTGCATGTCACCTAGATCCGGCGATGCCAATATTCTGCAATGGGCAAAGAAACTAGGAGATGTCCCGGATCATCGACTCCGAGCTGAGTTCTATCACATCCAGCATGAACTTGCCCAAATCATCATGAAGGAGCTCCTCAAAAAAATAGGACTGTTCTACGAAGAAGGGGAAATGTCGCGGGAAGACGTCCGAACACGCGTAGCCGCTCAGCGTCTCGACTTGAAGCCTTTCACTGCGCTCGGGGACTATCTCCCTGATTTGGATGGATAGCACGACATGTTGGAGTGATTGACGATATATGACAATGTGTCCGTTTAGTCAATACTTTCTCTATGACGAAACTTTGAGTTATGCACGATGAAACTTTGTGATGTAATTAAACCGTCCTCCTCAACTAGCGAAGATCAGTCTAGTTAGGGCATTTTGGGTACGATGAACTTTGTTATTTATGCTTATGATATGTTGCTTCTATTTTTGCCAACTCTGTCTCTTTCTGTTGCTCAACTATATATGTTGCATATTATCGACTCATGTGACGATGCAGGTACATAGATCATCGATGGCGAAGAAGTGCTACGCCAGGAGTATACGATGAGTGGCCTGAGTGTCAGGCCCAGGTGTACCAGTTTCCGAGCGACAGCCAGAGAGGGTTCGATAGCAGAGCCGAAGCAGAAAATAGTTAGTTTAGGTTCACGCTAGTGCAAAAGAGGGATCCGAACTGGCGCTATACCGTGATTATGATGTGACGACATGATTTGTGTTGGATGATATGATGAGACTATTATGTGCATGATACGATGAGCATATTGCATGTTTATGATATGAAACATGATATGATTAGAATACTGTATAAAACCTATACAAAAACATCGCAAATACGTAGCAAAAAAAAGATATGTGAAAATTTAGTAGTAGCGCTCTTTAGCGCTGGACAGGAAAACGCTACTGCTAAGCCACTTAGCTGCTAAGTAGGTATAGCAGTAGCGCGTGTCAAACCGCGCTACTGCTAAGCGTTAGCTGTAGCGTCGTATCAGTAGCACGGTGCCCCGCGCTACTGATAGCCCTTAGTCCCGCGCTACTGCTAGGCTTTTCCCTAGTAGTGTTCTTTGGCCCAACATGTGTCTTCTGGCCCAGAAAAATTCTCCAAATTTTTTTGCTGCGTTTGGACTCCGTTTGGTACTGATATTCTGCGAAGTAAAAAATAAGCAAAAAACAGGAACTGGCACTAGGCACTATGTCAATAGGTTAGTCCCAAAAAATAATATAAAGTTGCTATAAAATGATTGTAAAACATCCAAGAATAATAATATAACAGCATGTAACAATAAAAAATTATAGATACGTTGGAGACGTATCATGTGGCGGCGCGAGGCCGCTCGCATCGGAGGCGAGCTGGAGGCCGGGACCGCAACGGAGGCGGAGGCGTCAGGCGGCGCTCGGAGCGGATGGTGAGTCGGCGATGATTTCTTGAGGCGCCGGTTGGCCGCGACGGGTTTAAGGCCACTGAGGCGGAGGCGAGATGAGGCCGGGCGCGAGCGGCTCTCAGCCGGGGGCAGGCCGGCCGAGGCCGGTGGCTCAAGGCCGCTGTGAAGATGGCAGGGCGGCTCGTAGTGCGGCCGTAAAAATCCCCGGTGAGGCGGAGGCTTGGCTGGGCAGCTTGTGGAGGCAGCTTCAAGGGAGAAGGTGAGGCCACCCGGCGACTCGGCGCGGGACGACAGCAGAGGAGCGGAGAGCCGGCTCCGGCAGCGAGGCAGCGATTCGACAGAGGGTCGGTCGAGGCGTACTCCGTTGGCCATGCTGGCTCGGAGTCCAATTCCGTGCTCAACCACATCTTCCTCCGGGTCGCTGCAGATTTCATTTTTTAATGAGCCGGACAAGTACTAATACCAGCCGTATTTGAACCTTTTTCAATCGATATAAAACAAAACCAATCTTGGGCTGGTTCCGACGATTTCGATGGGCGGCCTGATCCCTTGCGAGTAGAACTTGGACTATCCCTTGTATGCACCGAACGGTGCTAGTGAGAGGAGGTCTTGGAGTTATAATGATTATGTCTCCGCCTGTGCGTGTTGCTGCAGTTTTCTTGTTGGTCTCGGTCGTAGAAGACATCGATCTGTCATTGGACGGATCGCCACAGACGTGTGCGGCGGCACTTACAACAAAACCCTAGCTTTTGATGTAGATCTTTCCAAACCGGCTATTCTTCACGGAAAAAATTGCGAACTTCTCGATCCTTGAGAGAAATTCCTCCAAGAACACAACACCACCATGCGCTGGCCCCATGGTGGGCGCCAACTGTCGTGGTTTTGTCACGGCAGATGTCCTAGTGTGAGGACTTAGTCGTGAGGCCAACGCATCTATGTAGTAGCTTGAACGGGGTTGGTCGGAATCAAGAGACGCGAGTTTTACCCAGGTTCGGCCCCTCGCGGTGGAGGTAAAAGCCTACATCCTGCTTGATTGATATTGATGATGATGATAATCTCGGTTACAAGGACGGTGTTTCGCTACCTCTATCTCGAGAGCATCTACTTTGATCTTGTCTAAGACTTGTCTATCTAAAACTTTTCCCTCTTTGGGTGCCCTGCCCCTCCTTACATAAGTTGGAGGGGCGGCTTACATGACTAGTCCTAGTAGGATTAGGACTACTGTATTACAAGTGGAATCCTAGTCTTGTTCTTGCTTCCCTTGTAAGGGAAATATTCCTTATGCCTTTCCTCTCAAGCCGACCCACCATAACTTGAGTCAGCCTTCCCATGAGCCGCCTTCTGGACCATTGGGTCTCGTCCTTCGTCTGACCCGCCTGCCGGGTCACTAATGAGTCGCTAGTCTTCGGGCGGGTTACCAATGAAGCGCCAAGTCTCGGACGGGTCATACTTCCGGCCGGGTTACACCGCGGGGTATATCCCCGACAGATGTGGTATATTATCTTTTATAACTATTTGTTTAATTTAGTGTTTATGACAATTATGCCAACTAACTTGACCTAGATGTCTTTATCAAGGAGGTATGTGAACCGGAAATTCCAACTGACCCTCTTGTCGAGAGGTTAAATTTAGTTGAAAAAGAAAACAATTATTTGAAAGAAAGATTGAAAAGAGTTGAAGAGGAGAAGATGAAATTGGATTTTCATGTTGCCGATGTCATCGATGATCACAAGATCCAGATGGATGCAATGCGCTTGAAGATTAGAAAATATGCCAATGATAATGAGGCTTGGTATCATTATGCAATTGGATCAATTGTTACCTTATTTGCGATTTTGATCGCATTTGTTGTTGCATTTAAATGTTTTACATAGTTGTATGTTAGTTTCAATGTATGTTTTAATTAGATGCTCTAGAGAGTTGTATGTTGTTCTATGAGAACTATGTATGAACTTTATGTATTTATTTTTCAGTGATAACATTTGATCACTACTGTAGTTTGGTTTTAATGTGATGATGAAATTGTATTAATTTGGTCACTTCTCTATTCATGATGTTCTGTAATGGTTTTTGATATACTTAATTATATAATGCACGCAGATGAACCGGCAATGGATGTACGGTGACTGACGCATCTCCGACTACATTACGGGCCTGCATATTTTTCTCAAAGTGGCTGAGGCAAACAAGCAGAATGGTTTTATGTATTGTCCATGTACTGTCTGTGGGAATATGAAGGATTAATCTTCCTCGAAAACCCTTCACTTTCACCTGCTTGAGAAGGGTTTCATGCCACAGTATAATGTTTGGACCAAGCACAGAGAAAGAGGGGTTATGATGGAAGACAACAAAGAAGAAGAGGATGATGACAACTATCCTATACTCCCTGAATACGGTGATACTGCAACGGGGGAAGCTGAAGATCAAGAGGCACCAGACGATGTGCCCGATGATGATCTTTGCCGGGTCATTGTTGATGCACGCAGCACAGAGAGAATGCGAAAGTGAAAGAAAGAAGTTGAAGTTCGATCGCATGTTAGAGGATCACAAAAAAGGGTTGTACCGAAATTGCGAAGATGGCAACACAAAGCTCGGTATCGCACTGGAATTGCTACAATGGAAGGCAGAGAATGGTGTATCTCACAAGGGATTTGGGAAGCTACTGAAAATAATGAAGAAGAAGCTTCCAAAGAATAACGAATTACCTGAAAGTACGTACGAAGCAAAGAAGGTTCTCTACCCTCTAGGATTAGAGGTGCAGAAGATACATGCATGCCCTAATGACTTCATCCTCTACCGCGGTGAGGAGTACGAGAATTTGAATGCTTGCCCGGTATGCTGTGCATTGCGGTATAAGATCAGACGAGATGACCCTGGTGATGTTGAGGGCGAGCGCCCCAGGAAGAGGGTTCCTGCCAAGGTGATGTGGTATGCTCCTATAATACCATGGTTGAAACGTCTATTCAGAAACAAAGAGCATGCCAAGTTGTTGTGATGGCACAAAGAAGACCGTAAGAAAGACGGGAAGTTGAGAGTACCCGCTGACGGGTCGCGGTGGAGAAAAATCAAGAGAAAGTGGCGGGACTTTGCATATGACGCAAGGAACGTATGGTTTGGTTTAAGTGCAGATGGCATTAATCCTTTTGGGGAGCAGAGCAGCAATCATAGCACCTGGCCCGTGACTCTATGTATCTATAACCTTGCTCCTTGGTTGTGCATGAAGCGGAAGTTCATTATGATGCCAGTGCTCATCCAAGGCCCTAAGCAACCCGGCAACAACATTGATGTGTACCTAAGGCCATTAGTTGAAGAACTTTTACAGCTGTGGGATATCAAAGGTGTTCGTGTGTGGGATGAGCACAAACAGCAGGAATTTGACCTACGAGCGTTACTGTTTGTAACCATCAATGATTGGCCTGCTCTTAGTAACCTTTTAGGACAGACAAACAAGGGATACCACGCATGCACACACTGTTTACATAAGACTGACAGTATATATTTGGACAAATGCAAGAAGAATGTTTACCTGGGACATCGTCGATTTCTTCCGACCAAGCATGCCTTAAGAAAGAAAGGCAAGCATTTCAAAGGTGAGGCAGATCACCGAAAGAAGCCCGTCCTCCGTACTGGTGCTGATATACTTGATATGGTCAAGGATTTACAAGTAATCTTTGGAAAGGGTCCTGGCGGACAATCTGTTTCGAATGACGCTGAGGGACACACACCCATGTGGAAGAAGAAATCTATATTTTGGGAAGAAGAAATCTATATTTTGGGACCTACCCTATTGGAAAGACCTAGAGGTCTGCTCTGCAATCAACGTGATGCACGTGACAAAGAATGTTTGCGTGAACCTGCTAGGCTTCTTGGGCGTGTATGGGAAGACAAAAGATACACCGGAGGCACGGGAGGACCAGTAACGTGTGAACAAGAAAGACGGCATGCATCCAAAGCAGTATCAAGGTCCAGCTACACCAAAGCAGAGAAGGAAATCTTCTTTGAATGCCTGCTCAATATCAAGGTCCCGTCTGGCTTCTCGTCGAATATAAAAGGAATAATAAATATGGCAGAGAAAAAATTCCAGAACTTAAAGTCTCATGACTGCCACGTGATTATGACGCAACTACTTCTGGTTGCATTGAGGGGGCTTCTACCAGAAAATGTTTGATTCGCCATTGTGAAGCTATGTGCACTCCTCAATGCAATTTCTCAGAAGGTAATTGATCCAGAAATCCTACCAAGGTTACAGAATGATTTGGTCCAATGTCTTGTCAGTTTCGAGTTGGTGTTCCCACCATCCTTCTTCAATATTATGACGCACGTCCTAGTTCACCTAGTCGACGAGATAGCCATTCTGGGTCCTGTATTTCTACACAATATGTTCCCCTTTGAGAGGTTCATGGGAGTCTTAAAGAAATATGTTCGTAACCGTGCTAGGGCCAGAAGGAAGCATCTCCATGGGCCATCAAACAGAGGAGGTCATTGGGTTTTGTGTTGACTTTATTCCTGACCTTAAGCCGATTGGTGTCCCTCAATCGCGGTATGAGTGGAGACTGAGTGGAAAAGGCACGCTTGGAGCGGATTCAATAATATGTAGGGACGGGCATTCTTCGGCGCAAGCACACTACACAGTTCAACAGAATTCTACCTTGGTGGCCCTGTATATCCATGAACACAAGAATATTCTACGCTCCAAACACCTGGAGTAGTCTGACGACTGGATTACACGTGAACACATCGGGACTTTCGGCGGTTGGTTGCAAACACATCTCATGCGTAACAACACTATTGGAGATGAGTTGTACTTATTGGCCAGGACACCATCTTCGACTGTATTGACTTACCAAGGGTACGAGATAAATGGGAATACATTTTACATGATCGCCCAAGATAAAAAGAGCACCAACCAAAACAGTGGTGTCCGCTTTGATGCAGCAAACACCAATAGGGCAAAGGACACATATTATGGTTACATAGAGGAGATATGGGAACTTGACTATGGACATGAATTTAAGGTACCTTTGTTTTGGTGCAAATGGGTCAATCTGTCAGGAAGCGAGGTACAGGTAGACCAGCAGTACGGAATGACAACAGTGGATCTCAACAATCTTGGGTACACATACGAACCATTCGTCCTAGCCAATGATGTGGCGCATGTTTTCTATGTGAAGGACATGTCTACCAAACCGAGAAAAAGAAAAGATAAGGAAGCGAATACATCATATGATGAGCCAAAGCGCCACATAGTTCTTTCAGGGAAAAGAAACATCGTGGGAGTGGAGGACAAGACAGACATGTCTGAAGATTATGAAAAGTTTCATTAAATTCCTCCCTTTAAAGTGAAGGCTGACTAAAGCATCCTGTTAAACGATGAAGATTATCCATGGTTACGTTGCAATAAGCAAAGGACACACGCGAAGAAAAAGTGAAGACTTTCTCTCTAGTGAAGACAACATATCAGATGGTATGATTGTTCAAGTAACTGTTCGACATATACAAGATAACCAAATATTTTGCACCTTTAATTCTGGGTTGAAAGCCATAATTATGCTCCACAACTATTTTGATGATGGCTTTGATCAAGAATATCACTGCAGTTACATGTCAAAAAATGAAATCCCTTTGTAATAGATGAGTTTTCGTCCAAAACCCTGATACTTCGAAAGAGATAGTCTAGTTTGTACATGAAGTGCATCCAGTTTTTTGCCGTAACCCTCTCAACTTTTGAGCAATGCTATGTGGGTAAAATTATGATACCATGCCAAGTTTCAACCTTTTCAGGGTTCATTTGTAGTGCTTTTCAATTTTAGGGTCATTTAGCTCAAAATAAATCATTAAATGCATAAAACATAGCAAATGAAATCAGAAAAGGGTTGAAAATTGATGATGTGGCTTTGAATGGTGCATATTGAACGCACAAAAAGTCTGGAGTTAAAATATGTTAAAAAATGAAATCCCTTTGTAATAGATGAGTTTTCGTCCGAAACCCTGATACTTCGAAAGAGATTGTCCAGTTTGTACACGAAGTGCATCCAGTTTTTGCCGTAACCCTCTCAACTTTTTAGCACATGCTATGTGGGTGAAATTATGATACCATGCCAAGTTTCAACCTTTTCAGAGTTCATTTGTAGTGCTTTTCAATTTCAAGGTCATTTAGCTCAAAATAAATCATTAAATGCATGAGAAATAGCAAATGAAGTCAGAAAAGGAATCAACTAAAAAGAATCAATTAAAATATATTTTTTATGATCAACTAAAACAAAACTATAATATTCTTCAATAGCAAAAAGAATCAACTAAAAAGCTTTTATAAATCTCTAGTTATGATCAAAATATAATTTTCATAAAGTATTTTTTGTTAAAAACTTTAATAACAAAAAAAATTATAAAGTATTTTTTTAGAATTTCATATATTTTGTCGAAATTCTTTGATAATCATGTGCATTACACATAAATGAGTATGTATAAAAAATATAATGTGATTTGAAGAAGGTCAAAAAATTGACATAACATATGCAAAAAATAACATAAAAAATGCCCGCCTACTAGGCCACCACGGCCTACATACGACTAGAAACCCAACTATACATGGGCCAGGATGCAGGCACGTGGGGCAAGTAGGCCCAACAGGGCACAGAAGAACGTTCGGCCCAACAGGCCTGCTTTAGAGAGGAGCTCGAGTGGGATAACGCAGCGGGGCTTATAAACCGGTTCGAGCGCTCTTTGGTTGGCGAGGTGGGACTAAACTTCCACCGCCCCGCGGCTGTGCCAGGAACAAGCCTTTAGTCCCGGTTGGTGGCTCCCACCTAAAGGCCCCTTTTAGTCCCGGTCCGAGCCACCAACCGGGACTAAAGGGCTGGGCTTCCCGGCCTTTCGCCTGGTGAAATTCACCTTTAGTCCCGGTTGGTGGCTCGGACCGGGACGGTTGGTGGCTCGGACCGGGACTAAAGGGGGGCCTTTACTCCCAGTTGGAACCACCAACCGGGACTGAAGGGGGGCTATATAACCAGCGCATACCAAAATTTCCAATTTTCATTTGCAGTTTCCCCCTCGCCGTCGACGCCCTCGCCGTCAGGCTGCTGGACCTCGCCGTCGACACCCTCGCCAACGCCCTCGCCGCGCCCTGCCTCTCTGCCCCGATGCGCACCCTGCCCCGACGCCACCGCTCCCCGCGCCCCTGCCCTGCCCCAACGCCGCCGCGCCCCTACCCCGACGCCGCCGCGCCCCAGCTGCCCCGACGCCGCCGGCCAAGTATACTCCCTCCACCCCTCTCCTCCCTCCTTCCTGTAAACAATTGTGTAGGTCTACTCAGACTTGTTAATTTCACTAAGTCCTAAACTGTCTGTTATAAAACTTGCCAACTTTGCTTGTTGATTGCTACTAATCTAGACCTTATATGGATATGATTCCTTCATGTGATTTGGTGTTTGTGATGTGTACTTTGATGCCATGCTTTTGGTTGCTATGTTACCTTGCTGTAGCATGTTTAGTTGTTGCTCTCAAGTTGCTATCATGTTATATCTGTCAGCCTGTTAACAGAACATTCCATTTTGTAAAATCCATAGTAAATGATTTGTGCATCATATGAACTTGTGCCAATGGAGTATTTGAAGATTGCTATGTCTACTACATGCTGATGTCAGTTTCATAAATTGTAAAATTGTTATGCTTGTTGTTATGTGCCTCCAAAATTAGCATCATGATGTTGTTGTCAGTGTCGGAGTAAATGACCACGGGTAGCCCCATCAGCTCCCTTCGGTATTTCAAGACATCGGGGCAGGCTGCGCCCCTCAAACATCAAGGACAAAGGGACGCCTTCTTGAGGCCGGCTGGTCCAAGCAGCCGGCTGCCGAGAGGCGGCGGAGTCCACAAGACGGCCATGAAGTGGGCCGACTCCTAGCAGGCGGCCTCCTGGGAAGCCGAGTCCTAGCAGGCGGCCCCTCGCGCCCTCAAAGTCAGCGCCAACATAAACATGATGAGACAGGGCATGGCTACAGTACAGGCCTGCCACCCCCGAATCCAGGGCAGAACGTGGCCACAGTACAGCGTACCAAGCAGGCATCCTGCGCCCAACGCAGGACTGTTGCCATGCCACTCATGACATCACCCATGGCAGAGGAAGCCATGCTCCCGCGACGGGCGACCAGTACGGCCCGCAGGCGGCGGGCCCTACCTGTCCGTGACAAGCCAGAAGGCGGCGAGCCCAGACCAGTCGGCTCAGTGGGAGGTCGGCTCCTAGCAGGCGGCCCTCCTCCTCCCTTGAAGTCTGTGCGCCATTAACCAGACACGACGGGGTATGGCTACAGTGAGCCCCCGCCAGGCGGCGGGACTATATCCACGCTCCCCCTGACGAGGCCTTCATCATCACGGGCAATGCTACAGCATAAAGCAGTCAATGTGGCCCGTAGACGGCGGGACCCACCTGTCGGCTGAGATCGTGACAGTCGGCGGACCCACCAGGCGGTGGGCCCCGGCGGTCGGCGGAGAAGCCGCGACCAGTGACATTGACTGCCGGGCCCTGCATCTGGCCAGATTACCGTTGTACCCCTGGGGGGTAGGCTTATATAAACCCCCCAGGTCACCCCATGCAAGGGGTTGGCACTTTGGCAGATGCCTCGTCGAGCACCCACAGCACCACACACACACACACGCAGAGAGAGTGGAGTAGAGCTAGCCTTGCCCTTCTTCCTCCTCTAGCCAAACAGCTCAAGGAGCAAGCTTGTAGCTACCTGTTGAGGTAATGATCATGTGGAGACCCCGCAGAGCAGGACTAGGGGTGTTATCTCCTAGGAGAGCCCCGAACCTGGGTAAGATTCGCAAGCGTACGCGGTCTCGCTCACTCCCGCTTCTAGAGCTCGGCGACGTACTTTTGTCCCCATCCACGATAAGCCACCCCCTGGCATATGTCGCACAATATCCCCGACATTTGGCGCCCACCGTGGGGCTAGGTGCACCGTCGTCCGGAAACACGTTCTGGACGGGAACCCTCTTCCTCCCTGGCGAGCGCAGCCAGCCCGGCACTCCCGACGGCGTTTGCGCCGACACGCTGCATGGCGTGGAAGTTGTTTGCACCGCAAGCAGCCTCGCTGATCTCATCGGCGGGATCCGCCTCTTCGACGAGCCCGCACTCGACGCGGGCGCAGCTAGCTCCGAGAGCTGCCTCATCGATCTCCTCGGCAAGCTTCACATCGCCGACGAGCCGGTCTCTGACCCGGAGTCCATTGGCTCCACCGACCTGCTCGTCGACATGGTCATCGACGCCGACGTCGCGCTTCCTGATGCCTTCCCCTGTGACGTGGTGATCTTCGATGACCCACTT
Source organism: Thinopyrum elongatum (assembly GCA_011799875.1). Classification (NCBI taxonomy): domain Eukaryota; kingdom Viridiplantae; phylum Streptophyta; class Magnoliopsida; order Poales; family Poaceae; genus Thinopyrum; species Thinopyrum elongatum. The sequence continues at coordinate 73,893,779 of CM022302.1, read as the reverse complement.
CCTGCTGCAAACAGTAGCACCAGCACCAGCACCAGCACCGTCAGTGAGGTGCTGGTCATCAGCCACGACGGAACCTCCGACCAGGCCGGCCGGGACCCGTTGCAGGCGGCAATGCGGGAACTGTCCGCTCCCGTAGCGCCCGGTGCGAGCGGTGAAATGCTGGAAGCATGCCGTATCGCACTTCTCGACAGCGCCAACAAGTTGGCGGCCATGAGACGCATCACTGAGGCTTACCACCGCGAGATCGATCGCGCCGTCTGCGGCACACCGGCTGCTGGTGAACCCAGCCACGTGGGCACGGTCCGGCAGCGCGGCGCCGCCATCGCCAGCATGTTGGGGGCCGACCGCCCAGTCTACGCTACGCCGATGGAGAACTTACGCGCCGCCCAGGCGGCGGCAGACGAGCTGGACCACCTGGAGGGCGATGAGCGTCGCTGCATGACGGGGCGCATCCAGCAGCTCATCGACGCGGCCGCCGCGCAGCAAGAAGCTAGCCACCGCATGGTGGAACCCGGCCTACAGGCTGGGAACCTTCCCCTTCGCCGAGAGCACGGCGCGACCTCCCAGACGCCAACAGCCAGCGCCCGCAACCAAGAGCCGGTTGCTAGCCGCAGCCGCACCCGCATCTCCATTGAGCGCGACCAAGACGGCCGCCCACGAGCAGTGGAACGGCGGGACGGTCGTCCGCCCCTCCCGTGCAGGGAGAGGCGCGCCTCCCCGCCGCCTGTTGAGCATCTGACTCTCGGAGGCCGGCTGGGCCCCCGCGAAGGAGTCGGAGAGAACGACGCCCGCAACCGGATCGACCGCTTGGCTCGGTCCCTGGCGTTGGAAGAAGAAGATGCAATCGGCCCGCCTTGTTTCGGCCCCCGCATTCGCGACGAGCCCTTCCCCAAAGGGTTCTCGCTCCCTCGGGACACCCCCAAGTACAATGGCTCTGTGAAGCCGGAGGACTAGCTGGTGGACTACTCCACGGCCGTCAGCATAGCGAACGGCAACAAGCGCGTTGCCGTAAAGTACGTTCCGCTCATGCTCCAGGGCACGGCCCGGACATGGCTGAATAGTCTCAAGCCCTACAGCGTCAACAGCTGGCTAGACTTCGCTGAAGTTTTCATCCGCAACTTCACCAGCACCTACAAGCGACCGCCCAAACCTCGCCAGCTCTCTCTATGCGTCCAAGGCCCGGCTGAGTCTACCCGCGACTACTTGACGCGATGGGCTGAACTGCGCAACTCCTGTGAAGGGGTGCATGAGGTGCAAGCCATAGAATACTTCACTGCTGGGTGCCGGGAGGGCACCCTACTCAAGCACCGGCTCCTCTGCGACGAGCCGGCCACCCTCGACGAGCTGCTGATCATAGCGGACAAGTACGCCACTGCCGACACCTCCATGAAGTCGGAACTCCGAGTGGATGCGTCAGGAAAGATGCTCCCTCCGGCCCCTCAGACACCGGCTCGTGATTCCAGTCGGCGCCAACAGTCAAACGACAATAAGCGCAAGGCACCGCAGCCGGCTACTACCAGCCGGCAGGTGGCGACAGTCGAAGACCAACAGCCAGAGGAGCAGCCCGGCCCCAAATGCCAAAAGGGCGGCAAGCCTGCCTGGTTGACCGCCTTCTCGTTTGAGCAAACCCTCGACGCTCCCTGCAAGTTCCACAGCGGCGCGAAGCCATCCAACCACACCACCTGGAAGTGCCACTGGCTCACCCGCATCGCCAGAGGCGAAGGACTGCCTCTGCCGCCTGCTGGCCTGTCGCCTCCGCCTCCCCAGCAGCCGGTGGTCCGACCAGTCGGCGCGATCCAAGATGAGTTTCCTGAAGAGCATGGAGCTTATGTCGTCTTCACTAGCGTGACTGACGACAGGCACAGCCGGCGTCAACAGCGCCAAGAAGTGAATATTGTCGCCTCTGAAGCCCCAGAGTTCATGCACTGGTCGGAGAAGCCGATCAGTTGGAGCCGAGCTGACCACCCTGAGGTGATGCCTTCTCCAGGTTCCTATGCCCTGGTGCTGGATGCCACCTTTGCAACAGAGAGGCGAGCTGCTCGTTTCTCCCGAATTCTGATAGACGGTGGTAGCAGCATCAACATCCTCTACCGCGACACCATGGAGAAGTTGTGCATCAAAGAGAAACAGCTCCAGCCCAGCCGGACTGTCTTCCATGGCATTGTGCCTGGCCTATCCTGCTCACCAATCGGCAAGATCAAGATAGATGTCCTCTTCGGAGACAAGAATCACTTCCGCTGAGAGCCAATCTGGTTCGAGGTGGTTGACCTTGAGAGCCCCTACCATGCGTTGCTTGGCCGGCCTGCTCTGGCCAAGTTCATGGTGGTCCCCCACTACGCCTACCTCAAGATGAAGATGCCGGGCACCAAGGGCATTATCACCATAGCCGGCGACTAGCAAAAGTCTGCCGCCTGTGCCACTGCCAGCAGTCGGCTGGCCGAGTCCCTTGTGATTGCTGCCGAGAAACGGCTCCTTGACCGGGTTGTGGCCATGGCCGGCGAGCAGCCGGACCTGTCGCCAGATCCCAAGGGGTCAGAAGCTCAGGGCTCTTTCCAACCGGCCAAAGAAACCAAGAAGATACCCTTGGACCCGGAGCACTCGGAGAGGTTCGCTGTCATAGGAGCTCACCTCAACCGCAAATGGGAAAGCGAGCTCGTCGATTTCCTCCGTGAGAATCGGGACATCTTTGCGTGGTCTCGAAAGGACATGCCGGGTGTTCCGACGGATTTCGCCGAGCACAAGCTACATCTCAGAGCAGATGCAAAACCAGTCAGGCAACCCCTCCGCCGCCTGTCGGAGGAGAAGAGAGGAATTGTTGGTGAAGAGATAGCCCGGCTTCTAGCAGCCGGCTTCATTATGGAAGTATTCTTCCCAGAGTGGCTTGCCAACCCAGTCCTTGTACTAAAGAAGAACAACAAATGGCGCATGTGTATTGACTACACCAGCCTCAACAAAGCTTGCCCGAAAGATCCGTTCGCCTTGCCTCGGATTGACCAAGTGATAGACTCCACAGCCGAATGCGAGCTGTTGAGTTTTTTGGATGCCTACTCGGGGTACCACCAGATCAAGTTAAGCCCGGCCGACCGTCTGAAGACCGCCTTCATCACACCATTTGGAGCCTTCTGCTACCTGACCATGATGTTCGGCTTGAGAAACGCCGGCGCCACGTTTCAGCGTTGCATGCAGAGGTGCCTCCTCAAGCAACTCGGCAGAAATGCCCATGTTTATGTGGATGATATTGTGGTGAAGACGGAGAAGCACGGTACCCTCCTGGAAGATCTCAAGGAAACCTTTGATAACCTGCGCCGTTTTCAAATCAAGCTCAACCCAGAAAAGTGTGCCTTTGGAGTACCAGCCGGCTAGCTCCTCGGCTTCCTTGTCTCAGAGCGCGGCATACAGTGCAACCCTGTCAAGATCAAGGCCATCGAGAGGATGGAGAGAACCACCCGACTGCGAGACATTCAGAAGTTCACCGGCTGCTTGGCATCCATCAACCGCTTCATCAGTCGGCTAGGCGAGAAGGCTCTTCCACTGTACCATTTGATGCAGAAATCCACTCATTTCGAGTGGAACGACAAGGCGGACGAGGCTTTCCTCCAACTCAAAAAGATGTTGACCACGCCGCCCGTCCTGGCCGCTCCGGCTGCCAAGGAGCCCATGCTTCTCTACATCGCCGCCACCAGCCGGGTGGTTAGTACAGTTATGGTGGTAGAGCGCCGAGAGGACGGCAAGGCACAGCCGGTCCAGAGGCCCGTCTACTACTTGAGTGAGGTGCTGTCAGCTTCCAAGCAGAACTACCCCCACAACCAAAAGCTGTGCTATGGCGTGCATTTTGCCGCCAAAAAGCTCAAGCCATACTTTCAAGAGCATCCCATCACGGTCGTCTGCACCGCCCCGCTTGCGGAGATCATAGGCAGCAGAGATGCATCGGGCCGAGTGGCCAAGTGGGCCATCGAGCTAGCCCCCTACACCATCTTCTACCAGCCTCGCGCCGCCATCAAGTCCCAAGCACTGGCCGACTTCCTCGTCGACTGGGCCGAGACCCAGTACCTGCCGCCAGCTCCAGACTCCACTCATTGGCGGATGCACTTTGATGGCTCGAAGATGCGCACCGGTTTGGGAGCCGGCGTCGTCCTCGCCTCTCCCAAAGGCGACAAGCTCAGATACACACTGCAAATCCACTTTGACGCCTCCAACAATGTGGCCGAGTACGAGGCGCTAGTACACGGACTCCGGCTGGCCAAGGAGATTGGCATCCGCCGGATTCTGTGCTACGGCGATTCGGACTTGGTGGTCCAACAGTCGTCTGGCGACTGGGACGCCAAGGATGCAAATATGGCGAGCTACCGCTTCCTCGTCCAGCAGATCAGCGGATATTTTGATGGGTGCGAGTTCCTTCACGTGCCACGGGCCGACAACGAGCAAGCAGACGCCCTGGCACGGATCGGCTCCACCAGGCAAGCCGTACCAGCCAGCGTGTCCCTTCAGTGCCTCCGCAAGCCGTCTATCAAGCCTTCCCCGGAATCAGAATCCATCTTCGTGCCGGCTGCTCCCGAAGCAGTCGGATCCGACTTAGGGGCTGCAGCAGCCGGCCCGAGGACTTCGGCAAGCGGCACGGGGACTGCAGCAGTCGCACCCGGCCCGAGGACTTCGCAACCCGGCCCGAGGGCTGCAGCAGCCGGCCCGGGGAGTTCGGCAGGCGGCATGGGGACTGCAGCAGTCGCACCCGGCCCGGGGACTTCGCAACCCGGCCCGGGGGCTGCGGCAGCCGGCCCGAGGACTTCACCAAGCGGCTCGGGGACTGCGGCAGTCGCACCCGGCCCGGGGACTCTACAACCCGGCCCGGGGGCTGCAGCGGCCGTCCCGGGGACTTCAACAATGCAGCAAGACGCGGCCGACTCCACCCCGCCACCTCCCAACCCAACTGCCCTAGTTTCGGTGGCCGTAATGACAGTGGATGAAGTCGAAGCACCATCATGGGCGCAGCCCATCCTCAACTTTCTGGTAAGCGGAGAGTTGCCAGTTGATGAGATCTCCGCCCAGCAGGTGCAACGCCGGGCAGGAGCTTACACGATAGTAAACAGAGAGCTTGTCAGGCGCAGCGTGACCGACGTTTTCCAACGCTGCGTCGAACCAGAGAAAGGCAAGGCAATCCTCAGAGACATACACCAAGGCGAGTGCGGCCACCACGCGGCCTCCAGATCCCTTGTCGCCAAAGCTTTCCGCCATGGTTTCTTCTGGCCGACTGCTTTGGAGGACGCCAAGGATCTGGTCAAGAAATGCAAGGGGTGCCAAAAATTCAGCTCCAAGCAACATCTGCCGGCTTCTGCACTCAAGACCATCCCCCTTACCTGGCCCTTTGCCGTCTGGGGGTTGGACATGGTGGGCCCATTCAAGACAGCACGCGGTGGCATGACCCATCTACTTGTCGCCGTGGACAAATTCACCAAGTGGATTGAAGCAAAACCAATCAAGAAACTAAATGGTCCGACTGCTATGACCTTCATTGCAGATATCACTGTCCGGTACGGTGTACCACACAACATCATCACCGACAATGGCACTAACTTTGCCAAAGGCGCCTTGGCCCGTTTCTGCGCGACGCAGGGCATCCGACTGGACTTAGCATCCGTTGCCCATCCGCAGTCAAACGGCCAAGTAGAACGAGCAAACGGCCTCATCTTATCCGGCATCAAACCCCAACTGGTCGAGCCACTGGAGCACTTGGCCGGCTGCTGGATCGATGAGTTGCCGGCCGTCCTCTGGAGCCTCCGCACCACTCCGAACAGATCAACCGGTTTCACTCCCTTCTTCCTCGTGTACGGGGCCGAGGCCGTCATCCCAACTGACATCGAGTTTGACTCGCCTCGCGTCACCATGTACACGGAGGCGGAGGCGAAGGAAGCACGAGGAGACGGCATCGATCTGCTGGAAGAAGGCCGGCTGTTAGCACTCAGCCGGTCCGCCATCTACCAGCAGAGCCTGCGCCGCTACTACAGTCGGAAGGTCAAGCCACGATCCTTCCAAGAGGGAGACCTTGTGCTCCGGCTGATCCAGCGAACAGCCGGCTAGCACAAGCTCTCAGCCCCTTGGGAAGGCCCCTTCATCATCAGCAAAGCCTTGGGCAACGACTCCTATTACCTCATCGACGCGCAGAAGCCCAGGGCGTGCAAAAGGGACGATTCCGGCAAGGAAATAGAGCACCCATGGAACGCAAATCTCCTCCGAAGATTTTACAGTTAAATACAATATGTACCACGCTACCTTTTGTACTAAGGGCAGAGGCACCGGGTCCCTCGAGTAGCACTCGGGGGCTACCTTTCTTATCTATATGATAAGTTTCATGCCTGTGAGTATGTTATTTCATTCCTCCGCCCGGCACCGGGTCCGACCAGTCGGCCCGGGGGCTTGCCGCCTTGTACTATGTTGGCTCTACCTGCAGTCGGACAAGTAGTGTGCCGGCATCTAAGCCCACCTTTGCCATAAGCCACAGCTCGCAGAGCGACTGTCTGGCAGGCAAGAGTCAAAGGCAGGAAATGGTGCTCACATGAAAAATGGCTAAGGACGAAAGCAGCCACATAGGCCAAGTCGGCTCCTCGCCTAGCCGTCCGGTTGCTGAGCAGCCGGCCGGCCGGCTTCTCACTTAAATTGCTATGTTCTAAGTGGACAAAGTACTTGTCTTCCCAAAATGGCCAAGAACTTGACCCGACCAGCAAACCGAAGAATGGCTGTCTGGCCGGCAAGACGGCAGCCAAGGGAAAGCGGCAAAGGAAAAAGCCAAAAGAACAGAAAGCAAGACAAGTCAGAGCTCGGCGAAGCACATCTTGTGCGAGAATTAAATCACATAGCAAGAGGCCCTCGGCCAGCATTCAACAAAGTTTGAATACACCCCCAGCGGGTGGAACTGCGCGAATTTAACAAAGTTTGTTCTAAAGATTACCAAAGCAGGAAAAGATAAGATAAGTTGGCAGCCTAGGCCAAAGGAGCAACAGGCGAGTCAGGCAGGTTGGTGGAGTCGGCGGCGCCAGCTGGTGGAGTGGCCGTCTAGTGAGTCTCGGCTTGGTCGCCGTCAGCAACAGTCGGTGCACTCGCACGCGGCTTGTTGCTCGAGGCCCGATCAAGCTGAGGCTGGGCGTTCGCTTCGCCCTCCGGTGCGTCACCTTCACCATCCTCATCTTCCTCGTCCTCGCCTTCGTCGCTTGAGGCGATTTCTTCCGCCGAGTCCTCGCCGTCATCCGGGTTCAGCCCGAACCAGTTCATCGGCACCTCGGCACCCTCCTCGTCCAGCTCGGGGAAGAAGACGCTGGTGTCCGTGTACTCGGCAATCGCCACTGCACGATGGGTGAGCGCAGGCCCCGCTGCCACCAACTCTTCCATGGCCTCCTGCCGGAACGTGGCCAACTGGGCTAGGTTCAGCCCAGGATACCACGCCTTGACGAACTCCAAGGCTCTTCGGGCGCCTACCCGAGCGGAGGAGCCCCTCCAAGCCTTGAAGCGGCCGATTGCCGCCTCCAACCAGTCGGCGGTCCGACTGGGGGTGCGTGGAGCTTGGCCGCCTAGCCAGAGGGCGGAAACCAGCTGAGACCCGGCACGCTGAAGGCAGCGGAGCAGACGATGAATCAGCTGCAAACGCGTCCTGACGGCCAGGAGCTGCTCGTTCATGTTCCGAGGCGCGTCGGGCGGGATCTCCACTCCTTCCCTCCTACGCTGGTCGCGCCGCGCCTCGATGGCCTGGCTGACGGCGACGGCGTGGCCAGGAAAGAAGTCTATGCAAAAGAAAAACAAAGATCAGAAGCCGACTCCCGATGCAGTCGGCAGCTATTCCAAAGAAAGAAGTTTACCGTCGATCATGTCCTCAATCTCGCCGTAGCCAGCGGCGAGGGTCGCCTCCTTCTCGGTCCACTTTGAGCGTTCGATCTCAAACTCGGCCTGAAGGGCGCTTTCCGCCTCCTTGAGCTTCTGGAGCTCCGCCTTGTGCTGGTCCGTGTGGTCCGCCAACTTCTTGGCCAGACGGTCGCGCTCCAGGGCCGCCTTACGGCGCTCCTCCTCCTTGATGCGCAGCTCGGTCTGGACTTCGCCCAGACGCTGCTGCAATGTGGCGTTGGCTCCTGCAAAAATGAGAAAGAGAGAACAATCAACAAAGATGACCAAAAAATAAAAGTGGTTGCCAGAAGATCCGGCCCGACTGCTCAGCAGTCGGCCCGAATCTCGGGGGCTACACCCAGCGGGTGCGCTGATGCGCCCCCGCGAGGAAGTAGACAGAATGCTTACGCCGGCTTTCGGTGAGGTCGGCGGTCCGCTTAGCCAACTCCTGGACCTGGGAGTTGAAGGCGGCTGCGCGGATGTTGTGGTAGTCCTGCAACGAAGACAAAAGAAGAGAAAACAAGTTAGCACTCGGAACCTACCTTAAAGTTCCGAGCCGCCTGCTCAGCAGCCGACCCGGAACTCGGGGGCTACAGCCAGTGGGTGCGCTGGCGCGCCCCCACGGAAGACTGCAAGAATCAAAAAACAAAGCAAAGAAGCATACCCGAACGGCCGTCCGCGTCGCCAAGAACGCCTTCGTACACTGCTGGAGGGCGGCGCCTTGGGCCTAGATCTGGCCCTGAACGTCCTGCGCGGCCTTGATCAGCAAGCCCGTCTCGCCCCCAGGCGTCCATTCTGGTGGGGCGGCACTGGTGGCCTCTGCGTCTGGGGCCGACGAGCTCACGGCCCCGATCTCCTGCGCCCGCGGCGCCGAGGCCGCCTTCGCCGCACGCCGGCGCACCGAAGGGCGGACCACGGGAGTCGCCCCCACCACCAACTCGCCACTGACCGGCGGCGCCAGTGGCAAGTCAGGCCGATTGCCTCGGGCCCCGGCAGTCGGTGCTTGCGGGGGCACCTCCGCCTCCAAGACGTTGGTGTCGCCTCCTCTCCTCTCCACGACCGGCTGGTCATCGCCGGCTCCTCCAGTCGGCACCGGGATCTCTGGTGCTGGCGGCGCCGCGCGCAACGGAATGACAAGTTGCGGGGTCCGGCCGCGCGTGGTTTCTTCCGCTTGCGCCCTAGCGGCCGCGTCCGCTTGAGCCTTGGCCGCCGCGTCCACGTCCGCCCGCGCTGCCTCAGCCGCCTCCGCCTCCTGCCTTTCCGCCTCCTCCCGCTCCTCGTGCTCCCTCCTGCGCGTTCCTCTCCGTCGCCGCCCGGAGGTCGGCGAGCGGGTCCACACGGCGGGTATTGGCGGAGCCTTCCGCCTCCCTGATCACGGAAGCAGCGGCAGACCGCTCAAGAGTGAGTGGGGCCCTGATTCAAGCAAGACAAGAGAAAACTCAGAAAAAGTTTGCAAGGAAGAAGAAAGGAAAACACAACCAAGCACTTACGCGGACACCATCGGGGGCTGCTTCGGGGCCCTCTGGAACTGGGCCGCTCTTGCGGTGGCCTCTTGCCGCCTGGTCGCGGTGGCCGCGTTCTTGGACTTCTTCGGTCGGCTGCCGAACAGCAACGAGTCGGCTCGGCGCTTTTGTGGGCTGCCTGGTGCGGTCGGCGCGGCTGAGGAGCTCGCGCCCGCCCTGTTGGTGCCATGCGGGCGGCGCGGCTCGTTCTCCTCGTCATCGTCATCCGGCCAGTCCTCAAGGCCACCTCCTCCCCCGGAGCCGCCTGCTCCACCGCCGCCACCTGTGGCGTCGTCCTCCTCCATGGCGGCCGCCCCCAAGTCGGGGTCTTCCACGTCGCTCCTCGTTTGGTCCGGCATATACTGCTGACCTGGATCCAGAGCGCCGGCGGCCGACTAGGCCGGGAGGACCTGCACCATGGCCGACTGGTCAGGCGGCAAAACAAGAACTCGGACCAGCAAAGAGAAAAGAATTACAAGACTCACCGCAGGCGGCGGATGTGCGCGGTCGTACGGCCGCATGCCGAACCGCAAGTCCGCCTCCAACAGCTTGCAGTTGGAGATATAGTTGACCAGCCGGACCACCTCCACGTCCGGCAGGTCCCGTGTGCACATCCGGCACGGGTCCTGGTGCCCGCTCATGCAGCTGATGATGTGAGGCCGAGCTTGGAGGGGGAGCACTCGGCGCGTCACGAAGGCAGCCAGCAAGTCCGACCCCTTCAGGCCCTCCGACTCCATCATCGCCTGAAGTCGGGCAAGGGCGGCGGAGGAGGCGGCCGATAGGGAAATCGGCTTGTACTGCTAGTTGGCGCACGGCCCGGCTGGTGGGCCCGGCTGCGTAGGCCGGCAAGTTGACGTAGTCGCTTGTCGGGTGGATGCTCTTGACGTAGAAATAGGATTTCTGCCACAGCTTGGCCGACTGCAGCAGGGAGATGGGCGGGAAGCGGTTCCCGGTGCCCGAGCACCGCACCGCCACGCAGGCTCCGCATTGAGCTGCCTGGCCCTTGGCGGCGGTGCCAAGCTTGAGGTAGAAGCACTCCCCCCAGAGTTCGAGGGTGGGGAGAGTGCCGAGGTACCCTTCGCACATGGTGACGAAGGCGGCCAGCAGCACCACCGTGTTTGGCGTGAGGTGGTGCGGCTGGACTCGGTAGAAGTCGAGGAAGGAGCAGAGGAAGCCGCTCGCCGGAAGGCCAAAGCCGCGAAGGAAATGGGACCAGAAGACGACGCGTTCATCGTCCTCCGGCGCCGGCGAGATTTCTCCTTCGGGGGGAACGCGCACCTGCACGTTCGCCTCCCGGGGCAGCCGCCGTGTTTGACGGAGGAAGGAGAGGTGATCGTCATGGACGTTGGAGCCGTCCCAGTCGCCGGCTCGTGAGAGCGCCATAGACGAAGGAGCTCATCGCAGGCGCGACGCGGTGGCGAGCGGGCGAGGCTGCGGCGAAGCAAGGAAGCCGCAGCGAGAGGACGCTCGACGACGGCGGGCTGTGGCAGCACGTCGACGGGAGGAAAGGGCGCGGCGGCAGCGAAGAAGATGAAGAACGGCGAAGGGAGAGGAGGGCGCGCGTGCATCTGCCGCCCCCCTCCACCGCTACTTATAGCCCCAGGCGGCGAAGCTGAGGGGGCGGGGGCGTGGGGGATCGTGGGATTAACTACGCCCACTCCCCCACGTTCCCACGATTGCGGCGCCAGTAAAGGCGCGTATCAACTACCGCAGAAGCCCAACCGTCCACCTCGGCCGCAGCGGATCCGTGCGCGTGCCGAGGCACTATAGTGGCTGGCCCCGGCCTGCGGCACCGTCCCGTCATGCGCGTGGGCTGGCAGGCTGGCTTGACCTGATGACGCCACGCGGCCGACATGCGCGGGCGGCAAGCCTGACGTCTGGCTGGCATGCCACCTGGTCCCCACCACGACGTTTCGAAATCGACAGGCGGCCTGCCTGGTCATGGCAGACACCTACCAGTCGGTACCTCGGAAGACGGACGAAGAAGAATACCAGGCGACCCGGAATATGAAGCTGCTGAGGCTTCTCACCCCTTCAGCCGCAGTGCCTCATCAGCTTCGGGGACTACTGTCGGAGTAAATGACCACGGGTAGCCCCATCAGCTCCCTTCGGTATTTCAAGACATCGGGGCAGGCTGCGCCCCTCAAACATCAAGGACAAAGGGCCGCCTTCTTGAGGCCGGCTGGTCCAAGCAGCCGGCTGCCGGGAGGCGGCGGAGTCCACAAGACGGCCATGAAGTGGGCCGACTCCTAGCAGGCGGCCTCCTGGGAAGCCGAGTCCTAGCAGGCGGCCCCTCGCGCCCTCAAAGTTAGCGCCAACATAAACATGATGAGACAGGGCATGACTACAGTACAGGCCTACCAACCCCGAATCCAGGGCAGAACGTGGCCACAGTACAGCGTACCAAGCAGGCATTCTGCGCCCAACGCAGGACTGTTGCCATGCCGCTCATGACATCACCCATGGCAGAGGAAGCCATGCTCCCGCGACGGGCGGCCAGTACGGCCCGCAGGCGGCGGCCCCTACCTGTCCATGACAAGCTAGAAGGCGGCGAGCCCAGACCAGTCGGCTTAGTGGGAGGTCGGCTCCTAGCAGGCGACCCTCCTCCTCCCTTGAAGTCTGTGCGCCATTAACCAGACACGATGGGGTATGGCTACAGTGAGCCCCCGCCAGGCGGCGGGACTGTATCCACACTCCCCCTGACGAGGCCTTCGTCATCAGGGGCAATGCTACAGCATAAAGCAGTCAATGTGGCCCGTAGACGGCGGGACCCACCTGTCGGCTGAGATCGCGGCAGTCGGCGGACCCACCAGGCGGCGGGCCTTGGCGGTCGGCGGAGAAGCCGGCGACCAGTGACGCTGACTGCCGGGCCCCGCATCTGGCCAGATTACCGTTGTACCCCTGGGGGGTAGGCTTATATAAACCCCCCAGGTCACCCCATGCAAGGGGTTGGCACTTTCGCAGATGCCTCGTCGAGCACCCACAGCACCACACACACACGCAGAGAGAGTGGAGTAGAGCTAGCCTTGCCCTTCTTCCTCCTCTAGCCAAACAGCTCAAGGAGCAAGCTTGTAGCTACTTGTTGAGGTAGTGATCATGCGGAGACCCCGCAGAGCAGGACTAGGGGTGTTATCTCCTAGGAGAGCCCCGAACCTGGGTAAGATTCGCAAGCATACGCGGTCTCGCTCACTCCCGCTTCTAGAGCCCGGCGACGTACTTTTGTCCCCATCCACGATAAGCCACCCCCTGGCATATGTCGCACGATATCCCCGACAGTCAGCATGCCCAGTTTTTCACTGTCTGAAATCTGTTATATCTTCTTGCCATATTCTCTTGATGCTACCATCATATCCATGACTCTTCTTAACATGATCAGTAACCATGTTTTGTTGTTTATGTTATGCTCTATCATGCCATACCTTTTGATGCCATGTTCTTGCCCTGTAGCATATTTAATTCTAGCCTCCAAGTGTGCATCTTAAATCTGTTTCTGCCACACTGAATTACACTTAAGTCTGAGAATCTATTTTAACTTTGCAACTTGCCTTGATGAATCCCACTGATCTAGAGGTCATATGCTCATGTTCATTAAACATCATTTGTTATGTGCAACTAGTACTTCCATGCCATGCTTTTAATTGCCATGTATAACCACTGTAGAATATTTATTTCTTATCTCCAACATGTCATCAGATTAACTCTGCTCATGTATGTGCTCTGTTTTCCACCAATTCATAATCTGTAACAGAACTTTGCATTTTGCATTGATCCTATTGAATTAACCATGACGCCTATGAACTTGAACCTTAAAGATGTTTTGAAGTATATCATGTCTACTTTAAGTGAGAGAGGGGGTCGTTAAAACATAAACCCGATGTAGCATATATTTTACTTGCCTCAAAGGTTGCATCATGAATCTGTTTTCTACCACTCTATGCAAATATCACTAAGTCTGAAAATCAGTTAATACTTGTCAACTTGATCATGATGATTGCCATTGATCTAGGGGTCATTTGAATTAGTTCAGTAAGCATGTTTTGCCATGTGTTACATACACATTCATGTCATGCCATTTGTTGCCATGTAGAAATTCTGTAGCATGTTCAAATCTTGCTTTCAAATTGGTATCTAGCTACAATGCCATGCTATTTTTCTCTAAGTCTGAAACTTGCTTTCAAATTGGTATCTAGCTACAAGTTTGCCATGATCTTTAGGTCCATTTCAACTAAAATCTTCCATTCTATCCAGTGGCATACTTGGGTTTTGCATAAAAAAAAATTCACTCAGTGGAATTACAGGTTGTGGTGTTGCATCTCAGTGGAGTTGGTCCCCTACTCGTCCCTCCGCTATTCGACAAAAGGTGTCCATTTGTTGTATGTTGAGTTTTGTTCATAGGATGATGGTTGGTTCATTTGTTGAGTTGTGTATTCATCCATGTGTATAAATCTTGTATTCATTTTGTATTCATCTTGTGTATAAATCTTGTATTCATCTTGTCATTAAAACATAACCCCGATAACTTTGATTTTGAGGCATATGAAAACATGAGAGAGGGGGTCGTTAAAACATAACACCGATAACTTCGACATGAGGGGGGGGGGGTTCATTAAAACATAACCATGATAACTTCGACATGAGGGGGGGTTGTTAAAACATAACCCCGATAACTTTAATTTTGAGGCATATTAAAACATGATTTGCACGTCGAACGTGCATGAGAGAGGCGGTCTGCAAAGTATCTGTTGGGAAACGTTGCATGGAAAACAAAAAAAAAATTCTACGCACACGCAAGATCGATCTATCAAGGAGATGCATAGCAACGAGAGGGGAGAGTGTGTCTATGTACCCTCATAGACCATAAGTGGAAGCGTTTAGTAATGTGGTTGATGTAGTCGAACTTCTTCGTGATCCAACCGATCGAGGACCGAACATACGGCACCTCCACGTTCAGCACACGTTCAGCTCGGTGACGTCCACGCCTTCTTGATCCAGCAAGACGGCGAGGTAGTGGATGAGTTCCGGCAGCACGACGGCATGGTGACGGTGATGGTGATGCTATCTCCGCAGGCCTTCGCCTAAGCACTACAAAAATATGACTGAGGGTGTAAACGGTGGAGGGGCGCGCCGCACACGGCAAAACAATTGTCGTTGTTATGTGTGGCGCCCCCCTCCCACATATATATAGGAGGGGGAGAGGGGAGAGGCCCAGGGGCGCCCCAAGTAGGGCCGAATCCTACTTGGGGACTTCACCAAGCCGCGCCCCCCCCCCCCCTTCCATATATAAGTGCGGGAGGAAGGTAGGAGGAGGAGGCGCCCCCCCTTTCCTTTCTCTCATGAGGAGGGAAAGGCAGGAGGGGCCACCCGTCATCTTTCCTTCCCCTAGGGCCGGCCTGCCAAGGAGAGGGGCGCGCCAGCCCCCTAGTGGGCTGGTCTGTCCCCTTCTTTGGCCCATTAGGCCCATACACTTGCCGGGGGGTGTCTGGAACCCCTTCCGGCGACCTGATGACTACCCGGTGCACTCCGAAACTCTTCTGGTGTCTGAATACCATCGTCCTATATATCAATCTTTACCTCTCGACCATTCTGAGACTCCTCGTCATGTCCGTGATCTCATCTGGGACTCCGAACAACATTCAGTCACCAAATCATATAACTCATATAACACTATATCGTCAACGAACATTAAGCGTGCGGACCCTACGGGTTCGAGAACTATGTAGACATGACCAAGACACCTCTCTGATCAATAACCAGTAGCGGAACCTAGATGCCCATATTGGTTCCTACATATTCTACAAAGATCATTATCGGTCGAACCATTATGACAACATACGTAATTCCCTTTGTCTGTCGGTATGTTACTTGCCCGAGATTCGATCGTCGGTATGTTCATACCTAGTTCAATCTCGTTTCCGACAAGTCTCTTTACTTGTTCCATAATACATCACCTCGTAACTAACTCCTTAGTCATTTGCTTGCAAGCTTATGATGTGTATTACCGAGAGGGCCCAGAGATACCTCTCCGATACTCGGAGTGACAAATCCTAATCTCGATCTATGCCAACTCAACAAATACCTTCCGAGATACCTGTAGAACATCTTTATGATCACCCAGTTACGTTGTGACGTTTGATAGCACACAAGGTATTCCTCCGGTATCCGGGAGTTCCATAATCTCATAGTCGAAGGAATATGTATTTGACATGAAGAAAGCAATAGTAATAAACTAAACGATCAATATGCTAAGCTAACGGATGGGTCTTGTCCATCACATCATTCTCCTAATGATGTGATCCCGTTATCAAATGACAACACATGTCCATGGTTAGGAAACCTTAACCATCTTTGATCAACGAGCTAATCTAGTAGAGGCTCACTATGGACACTGTATTTGTTTATGTATTCACACATGTATTTAAGTTTGCGATCGATACAATTCTAGCATGAATAATAAACCTTTATCATGAATAAGGAAATATAAAATAACAACTTTATTATTGCCTCTAGGGCATATTTCCTTCAGTCTCCCACTTGCACTAGAGTCAATAATCTAGATTACATTGTAATGAATCTAACACCCATGGAGTCTTGGTGTTGATCATGTTTTGCTCGTGGAAGAGGCTTAGTCAATGGGTCTGCTACATTCAGATCCGTATGTATTTTGCAAACTTCGATGTCTCCATCCTTGACCTGTTCACGAATGGAGTTGAAGCGTCTCTTGATGTGTTTGGTTCTCTTGTGAAACCTGGATTCCTTTGCCAAGGCAATTTCTCAAGTGTTGTCACAAAAGATTTTAATTGGACCCGATGCACTGGGTATTACACCCAGATCGGACATGAACTCCTTCATCCAAACTCCTTCATTTGCTGCTTCCGATGCAGCTATGTACTCCACTTCACATGTAGATCCCGCGACGACGCTTTGCTTGGAACTGCACCAACTGACAACTCCACCATTCAATATAAATACGTATCCGGTTTGTGACTTAGAGTCATCCGGATCAGTGTGAAAGCTAGCATCGACGTAACCATTTATGACGAGCTCTTTGTCACCTCCATAAACGAGAAACATATCCTTGGTCCTTTTCAGGTACTTCAGGATGTTCTTGACCACTGTCCAGTGATCCACTCCTGGATTACTTTGGTACCTCCCTGCCAAACTTATGGCAAGGCACACATCAGGTCTGGTACACAGCATAGCATACATGATAGAACCTATGGCTGAGGCATAGGGAATGACTTTCATTCTCTCTCTATCTTCTGCAGTGGTTGGGCTTTGTGTCTGACTCAGTTTCACACCTTGTAACACAGGCAATAACCCTTTCTTTGACTGATCCATTTTGAACTTCTTCAAAACTTTGCCAAGGTATGTGCTTTGTGAAAGTCCTATTAAGCGTCTCGATCTATCCCTATAGATCTTGATGCCCAATATATAAGCAGCTTCACCGAGGTCTTTCATTAAAAAATTCTTATTCAAGTATCCTTTTATGCTATCCAGAAATACTATATCATTTCCAATCAACAATATGTCATCCACATATAATATCAAAAATGCTACAGAGCTCCCACTCACTTTCTTGTAAATACAGGCTTCACCGTAAGTCTGTATAAAACCATATGCTTTGATCACCTCATCAAAGCGTATATTCCAACTCCGAGATGCTTGCACCAGTCCATAGATGGATCGCTGGAGCTTGCACACTTTGTTAGCACCTTTAGGATCGACAAAACCTTCTGGTTGCATCATATACAACTCTTCTTTAAGAAATCCATTAAGGAATGCAGTTTTGATGTCAATTTTCCAGATTTCATCATCATAAAATGCGGCAGTTGCTAACATGAGTCGGACGGACTTAAGCATCGCTATGGGTGAGAAAGTCTCATCGTAGTCAACCCCTTGAACTTGTCGAAAACCTTTTGCGACAAATCGAGCTTTGTAGACAGTAACATTACCATCAGCGTCAGTCTTCTTCTTAAAGATCCATTTGTTCTCTATGGCTTGCTGATCATCGGGCAAGTCCACCAAAGTCCACACTTTGTTCTCATACATGAATCCTATCTCAGATTTCAGGGCCTCAAGCCATCTGTCGGAATCTGGGCTATTCACAGCTTCTTCATAGTTCGTAGGTTCGCCTTGGTCTAGTAACATGACTTCCAGGATAGGATTACTGTACCACTCTGGTGCGGATCATGCCCTGGTTGACCTACGAAGTTCAGTAGTAACTTGATCTGAAGTTTCATGATCATCATCATTAGCTTCCTCTCTAGTTGGTGTAGGCATCACGGGAATGGTTTTCTGTGATGTGCTACTTTCCAATTCAAGAGAAGGTACAATTACCTCATCAAGTTCTACTTTACTCCCACTCACTTCTTTCAAGAGAAACTCCTTCTCTAGAAAGGATCCATTCTTAGCAACAAAGATTTTGCCTTCAGATCTGTGGTAGAAGGTGTACCCAATAGTTTCTTTAGGGTATCCTATGAAGACGCACTTCTCTGATTTAGGTTCGAGCTTACCAGGCTGAAGCCTTTTAACATAAGCGTCGCATCCCCAAACTTTAAGAAACGACAGCTTAGGTTTCTTGCCAAACCACAGTTCATACGGTGTCGTCTCAACGGATTTAGATGGTGCTCTATTTTACATGAATGTGGTTGTCTCAAATGCATAACCCCAAAATGATAGTGGTAAATCGGTAAGAGACATCATAGAACGCACCATATCTAATAAAGTACGGTTACGACGTTCGGACACACCATTACGCTATGGTGTTCCAGGTGGCGTGAGTTGTGAAACAATTCCACATTGTTTTAAATGAAGGCCAAACTCGTAACTCAAATATTTGCCTCCGTTATTAGATCATAGAAACTTTATTTTCTTGTTACAATGATTCTCAACTTCACTCTGAAATTCTTTGAACTTTTCAAATGTTTCAGACTTGTGTTTCATCAAGTAGATATATCCATACCTACTCAAATCATCTGGGAAGGTCAGAAAATAATGATACCCGCCGCGTGCTTCTAAACTCATTGGACCGCATACATCGGTATGTATTATTTACAATAAGTCATTAGCTCGCTCCATTGTTCCGGAGAACGGAGTTTTAGTTATCTTGCCCATGAGGCATGGTTCGCAAGTGTCAAATGATTCATAATCAAGTGACTCCAAAAGTCCATCTGTATGGAGTTTCTTCATGCGCTTTACACCAATATGACCTAAACGGCAGTGCCACAAGTATGTTGCACTATCATTATCAACTTTGCATCTTTTGGCATCAATATATGAATATGTGTATCACTAAAATCGAGATTCAACAAGAATAGACCACTCTTCAAGGGTGCATGACCATAAAAGATATTATTCATAAAAATAGAACAACCATTATTCTCTGACTTAAATGAATAACCATCTCGCAATAAACAAGATCCAGATATAATGTTCATATTCAACGTGGGCACCAAATAACAATTATTGAGGTCTAAAACTAATCCCGAAGGTAGATGTAGAGGTTGCGTGCCGACGACGATCACATCGACCTTGGGACCATTTCCGATGCGCATCGTCACCTCGTCCTTAGCCAATCTTCGTTTATTCCGCAGCTCCTGTTTCGAGTTACAAATATGAGCAACCGAACCAGTATCAAATACCCAGGCGATACTACGAGCATTAGTAAGGAACACATCTGTCGGCGTCCTGGGACCGAGGGTGCCCAGACTTGCCTGCCTGCGGCCCATGGTGTGGCTCCATCGACGGCCTGGTATGGCCCGGCTTCAGCAACAACAACTCAAGACCCTCACGAGGGGCCAAGCCTAGCGAGGCGGATGACACCAAGACCTCCACGAGGGGCGGCCTCCCCAGGCTGGCTCCCGAGGAGAGGAGATATCAATGCAAGCCGCACCTCACAAGGTTCACCTGACGTGAGCCGTGACGACCAAGACCAGGCAGGCGCCAGCAGACGCAGTGTACCAGTTTCCCCTTTGGTGCCAAGGAGGCAAGCGTAGGCGCGGAGTCCCGAGGAATCAAGCAAAGGTTTCCATATTGGTGCAACGAGACCAGGACCACCAGGACGGCAGGACGGAGGTCATCGCGGAGCCCACTGCAGCGTCACCACCAGAGGCTTTTGCAGGCGAAGACTACTTTTCTCAGGATAACTTGTACTAGTTGTCTCCCTTCGAATTTGTCCGTTGTGGGATCCCTTCCCGCCTACATTTGGGAAGAGGACCAATGCCACTATAAATAGGACTTAGCCACCACCATAGGGGGATCGGATCCATTCCACCCTGACCACCTCACCAGCTCATCGAGCTCAAGAACACCTCACCTCCTGAGGTCGTTCCATCACTGTACTAGTTCATCCTCAGCCCTTTGAGGCAATCCACCACAAAGCTGGAGTAGGGTATTACACCGAAGGTGGCCTGAACCAGGATAAACTGTTGTGTCTCTTGTTCCTTGGGTTCGTCGAGCTAGGCCAAGGGATTGTTGAGCAGGAAGACTAGGGAGGGAGAGTTCTTCGCACGCACCCCAGTGTTCGAACCTCTCAAGGGTCTGCGGAACCCCGAATCCGACATTTGGCGCGCCAGGTAGGGGTGCGTCGAAGCTTCGCCTCTTCGTCCGCTTCGCTCCTCCGTTCAGCTCTCATGGCTGGCGCCGCTCCACCGGCCGGATCGATGGGCGCCGCTCCACCGGCCATGGGCCTCTGGGCCTTCACCCCCGCCTTACAACATGTACAGTGGCCACCCAAGTTCAAGCCATAGATGCCACCTCGCTACGACGGTGCGGCAGACCCAGCGGCATTTCTCCAGGCGTATGAGGAGGCCGTTTGGGTGGCCGGTGGCGACGACACGGTCATGGCCAACTGGTTTCCCATGGCCCTCGCTGGTGTGCCGCGCCCCTGGATGCTCAACCTGCCGGAATCTTCTGTGGCCTCGTGGGAGGAGCTGCGCGGTCTCTTCATCGCGCGCTTCGCGGCGCCGGCGCCCCTCGCCGTCGCAGTCCTCCTCGGCGGTTTGCGGGCGCCGCCCTCGGACCGTCACGTCAAGCAGTTCTTCCGCCAAGTAGGTGCCACACACATGCAACAGGGAGCTCCTCCGGGATGGGCGGTGCCCAAGGCCGACCTCACCTTCGACTCGAGAGACCACCTAGCAACCACCGCGGGCGCAGGCACGCTCCCGATGCTCTGCACCCCCACCATCTGCAACGTGGCGGTTACCAAGACCCTCATCGATGGCGGGGCTGGCCTCAACGTGCTCTCTGTGGAAGCTTTCGGCTTGCTCCACGTACCACATGGCCGGCTCCGCCCCACCAAGCCCTTCACCGGGGTCGTCGACGGTTCCACCAGCCCCCTGGGGCAGATCTGCCTCCCCGTCACCTTCGGCACCCGCGACACCTACCGCACCAAGCTTATCGACTTCGACATCGCCCGCATCAGCCTCCCGTACAATGCCATCCTCGTGTACCCAGCCTTGGCCAAGTTTATGGTAGCGACTCATCCTGCCTACAACCTCATGAAGATGCCGGGGAGCAGCAGCGTCCTCACCGTGGCCGGAGACACCAAGGAGGCCCTGACGGCCCTCAAGCTTGCCTTCAGGGCCACGGCAGCAGCACGCCCAGCAGGTGGAGGAGCCCCTGAGGCCCCGGGGGCTGCGCCGACGAAGAAGAAGCAGCTATTCTCCCAAGATCGGGCCGAGACGAAGCAGGTGCCAGTTGACGAGGATGGGGCGTCGGGAGCCACCTTCACCATAGGAGCCAACCTCGCCCCAGACCAAGAAAAGGCGTTGGTCAGCTTCTTACGCGCAAACAAGGAGGTGTTTGCATGGGAGCCCAAAGATCTGGTCGGAGTCCCGAGGGAGGTAATCGAGCATCACCTGAGGGTGTGCCCCAATGTACGCCCGGTGAAGCAGAGGACGCGACGGCAGTCCACGGAGAAGCAGGCATTCATCGTCCAAGAGACCCGCAAGCTGCAAGATGCTGGTGTCATTCGGGAGGTGCGGTACCTAGAATGGCTGGCTAACCCGGTCATTGTCCCCAAGAAAGGCGGGAAGGAACGCATGTGCATCGACTTCACCGACCTCAACAAGGCTTGCCCTCAAGACCCCTTCCCACTCCCGCGCATCGACCAGATCGTCGACTCTACCGCCGAGTGCGACCTGCTGTGCTTCCTGGACGCATTCTCAGGATATCACCAAATCAAGATGGCGGTGCAAGATGTTGAGAAGACGGCCTTGTTGACCCCGTGCGGGGTGTATTGCTACACCTGCATGCCCTTCGGGCTGCGTAACGCTAGAGCGACCTTCCAGCGGCTGATGCACATCGCTCTAGGCTAGCAGCTTGGGAGGAACGCCGAGGCATACGTCGACGACATAGTGGTGAAGTCTCGAGAGGCAAGGACCCTCATCGAGGACCTGGAAGAAACGTTCACTAGTCTGTGCAAGGTGGACCTGCGGCTCAACCCGGAGAAATGTGTGTTTGGTGTCCCCTCCGGCAAGCTGTTGGGCTTTTTGGTGTCACACAGGGGAATCGAGGCGAACCCCGAGAAGGTCAAGGCGATAGAAAGGATGAGCCCGCCGCAGACTCTCAAGGAAATGCAAAAGCTGGCGGGCTGCGTGACCTCGCTAGGGCGTTTCATCTCCAAGCTTGGGGAACGCCCCCCCCCCCCCGTTCTTCAAGCTAATGAAGAAGAAAGGACCGTTCGAATGGACTCCGGAGGCTGACGCAGCGTTTCAAGACCTCAAGAGATACCTCACCAGCCCACCAGTGATGGTGGTGCCGCGACCTCTCGAGCCCTTGGTGCTTTACCTGGCCGCCACGCCACACTCTGCCAGCGCAGCACTGGTGGCGGTCCGGGAAGAGCACCAGTCCGGGGACTCGCCGGGCAGGGCCACACGCCAGGACGAGACAACACAGCTTTGGGACGGTGCTCCTGAGGCCCCGGCGGCACCAGCAGATGACCAGGCCCCTCAGGACGGCGCTCCTGGGGGCCTGGCTGCCCTTGCAAACAGCCAAGCTCCCGAGGACCCCCAGCCCCAGGAGGTACAAGACATCACCAGCGCTCCGGCCCTCATCGAGCACCCGGTGTACTTCGTCAGCACGGTATTGCGTGACACACGGGCGCGCTATCCCATGCCGCAGAAGCTCCTGCTCGCGCTCCTTGTCGCCTCCTGTAAGCTGCGCCACTACTTCCAAGGTCACCCCATCAAGGTCGTCTCAGCTTACCCACTGGAGAGGGTGCTCTGGAGCCCCAATGCTGCGGGGAGAGTCGCAGAATGGAACATCGAGTTGCAGGCATTCCAGTTGGAGTTCAGCACCACCAGAGTCATCAAGGGTGCCGCGCTCGCCGACTTTGTGGCGGAATGGACTGACGTTCCTAGCCCTGAAGTAGGCGAGGACCGCCCACTTTCGCCAGGAAGCGAGGCGCCAGACGGATGGGTCATGTACTTCGACGGCGCCTTCGCGCGTCAGGGCGCGGGGGCTGGAGCCGTGCTCATCTCGCCCACCCAGGACAAGCTCTACTACGCCGTGCAGCTCTGCTTCCAGCAGGGCGAGAAGGTCTCCAATAACATCGCGGAGTACGAAGGCTTAATCGCCGGTCTCAAGGCTGCGGCAGCCTTGGGAGTGAAGCGCCTTACCATCAAGGGCGACTCCCAGCTCCTCATCAACTTCTCCAACAAAGTATACGAGCCGAAGGACGAGCACATGGAGGCATATCTTGCGGAGGTACGCAAAATTGAGAAACAATTCTTGGGCTTGGAACTGCAGCACCTGCCGCGCGGCACAAACAAGGAAGCCGACGACATCGCCAAGAGAGTGTCCCGGTGCCTGCCTCAGGAGCCCGGCATCTTCGAGGAGCGGCCCTTCAAGCCTTCGACAGCCCCACCCGCTACAGAGGCAACGCCGCCTCAGGAGGAGCTCCCCCCAGCACCAACCTGGTAGCCCCAGCCTGTGGCCCGACCTCAGGGGCGCGTCTGCTCCTCGCGCTCGAGCCTTAGGAGGGATGCTAGACTAAAGAGTTCAGGGCGTATCTGCTCCAGGGAACACTGCCGGAGAAGGAGGAAGACGCAGAGCGGGTGGCACGCCAAGCTACAGCATACTGCATTCGGGATGGTGAGCTTTATCGGAGGCGTCCAAATGACATCTCTCTACGATGCATTTCCAGGGAGCAGGGGCGCGACTTGCTGACGGATATACTTGGCGGGGACTACGGGCACCACTCTTCATCACGCACCCTCATGGGGAAGGCATTCCGCAGCGGGTTCTACTGGCCAACGACGCTCAACGACGCCGCAGAGTTGGTCAAGTCCTGCGAAGCCTGCCAGTTCCATGCCAAGCAGACCCACCAGCCTGCTCAGGGCCTCCAAACCATTCCACTCACGTGGCCGTTCGCTGTCTGGGGGCTGGACATCTTGGGACCATTCCCACGGGCACCTGGGGGCTACCGCTACCTCTACGTTGCCATCGACAAGTTCACCAAGTGGGCGGAAGTGGAAGCTGTCCACACCATCCCAGCCGGTTCGGCAGTCAAGTTCATCAAGAGCCTTGTGAGCCGCTTCGGGGTCCCTAATCGTATCATCACCGACAACGGCTCGCAGTTCACTAGCAATCTCTTCAAAACATATTGTGCTAACCGTGGAACGCAGATATGCTATGCCTCAGTGGCGCACCCCAGGAGCAACGGCCAAGCTGAGCGCACCAACGCGGAGGTCCTGAGAGGCCTCAAAACAAGAACCTTCAAGAAAAAGCTCGAGGCCTACGGCAGGGGCTGGATCGATGAGCTCCAGTCCGTGCTGTGGTCCATCCGCACCACCGCCACCAAGCCGACGGGCGAGACTCCATTCTTCCTCGTCTACGAAGCCGAAGCGGTTCTCCCACACGAAGTCAAGCATCGCTCCGCGTGGGTCCAGGCGTTTGACGAGGCACGCTAGGACGCCTCGCGGGGGATGGACCTCGTGCTGGGGGAGGAACGCCGCCGTCAAGCCTCGCTCTGGGCGGCAAGGTACCAGCAGGCGCTGCGGCAGTACCACTGTCGCAGCGTCCGCTCCAGGACGCTCGAGGTGGGCGATCTCGTCCTGAGGCAGGTGCTCTCCAGGGAGGGGCTGCATAAGCTCTCTCCCATGTGGGAGGGCCCGTTTAGGATTGCCCGCATCTCCAGGCCTGGCGCCGTGTGCTTGGAGACGCAAGACGGGATCCACATCCAGAATGCCTAGAACATCCAGCACCTCCAGAAGTTCTACCCATGAAGCAAGGCCCAGTGCCTGTGAAGGTCTCCGCTCGTGACACTCTCACGTAATAATGAGTGGGGCTGTACACGCCCCGGAGTCTCCAGAGTGCCGCCCTCCGGCCTCGGGGGCTCCCTCCCACGTCCTAGTGGCAGCACTTAGCTCCGCGCTGGTGAGAAGACTAGACTAGGTGCCAGACGCGGCTGTTCATTTGCTTGCTTTCTGCAGCTGGTTTGCAACCTTTTAATGGAATTTGGAGCTCTAGTGTTTCTCGATTGCCTAGTTGGGTTTTCTCTTCTTGCCTCACTTGCTTTTTTTTCTGGGTCAGGGAGAATGACAGTTGCCCGTCGCTCTCCCTCGTGCGCCTCCCACGGGGGCTGGACAGGTGTGTGCGTGCGTTGGGCTAGCCCATGCCGCGAACACACCTCGCCAAAGCCCTGTTTCCCCAGAGCTCCGGCTTCCTTGATCTTCGCGAGGCGCCCTCAATTGAGCTCGTGATTTGCGCACCCTCTTAAGTCCGTGCCCCCCGGGTACCGCGACGCGGTGAATTAAGCCACGACTAGTCATGCCTGAGGGCTCACGCAAGGAAGAACAAGGCACCCGACAAGTTTTCTAACAAACCCTGCAGTTTTATGACGCCTCCCGAGGCCAGCGGCTCCTAGGTCGGGAGCAAGGGGGCCTCACCAGGTGATGAAGGATGTGCCCTCACGAGGAGGGAAGCTACCGCGGGTGTACCAAGCTAAGTTATCCTACCACACCTACTCGGGACATGAACACCATAGCATAACACAAGAACAATAAACATAGCATAGCGGCATAAGTGCCATGGCTCATTACACGCCCTAGCAGGGCTCTCTACTTTTTTCAAAATGCAGAAGAAAGGAAAGGTTAAACAGAAGCGGCCCGCGCGACTACAGCAGCTCTTGAGGCTCGGCTCCGGAGGTTCTCCGGGCTCAGCCTAAGCCCTCCTCCCGCTTCACCGGGGCACGGCGGTGAGAAGACCCGCCACCTCCCTCGAAGCGAGCCCGGCGGCGTGGCGGCTGGTCATAACCACCGCTGCTTGTACTCTCGCTGGAGGAAGAGCCGTCGCTGCTGAACGAGCCGCGGCCGTCGCCAAGGGCAAGCTCACCCTCAGCATCACCATGGCCGTCGTCAAGGCCAAGATCATCGTCGCCGCCGTCGTCTTCGGGGCAGCACCCTGCGCGGCAGCCATCTTCCCCAAACACCCTCACGTAGAGGGTCCCGATGCCGTCGTACCTAAAGTGGAGGGTGCACCTCCTGCTCAGGCCACGCGCGCGGGCGAACGTCTGCCAGCCGCGGGTCAGGGCCACGTTCCAGGCGGCGGAAACTTCGACCCCGACCCATGAAGCCTTGCTGCAGCAGCTGTTAGCTTGCAGCCAGAGGCCGTCAAGGCCAGCGACTGGCAGCTCGCCCGCGAAGAAGCAGGGGAGCGAGAGCCAGGTACCGGTCGGCCCCTCCGACCACACGACAAACTCTGGGAGCACTTTCGTCGAGTGGAAGCGCGGCCGAGGAGGCCGGGCGACCACGACGTGCCTCCCTCCATCACAGGGGCTGCCTCGCCCCTAGCAGCTCTCACCACAAGAAGAGGCGCCGCCGCGGCCACTCGAGGCGCGCCCACGTCCACGAGGAGCCACCACAGGGGTCGTCGCATGCTTGCGGGGGCGACCTCGTCCCCTCTTGCGCGGCGACGAGCCGGGCCCCTTCTTAGGGGCCTTCCCCTTCTCGGCAGCAGAGAACTTCCTCGTCGGCGCCATGAGCACCGCAGCAAGACGGCGAGGCAAGAAGGAAGAAGAAGGAGCGGGTGGCGAGAAGACGGAGACGAGCAAGGGGGGCTTGCCCCTCTCCTCATTTATAGCCAAGGGGAGGCCGACCGCCGGCCTCCACGATCGCGCGTAATGATGATTTTCCTCTGCATGCAGCAGGGTCTCATCAAGTCGAGCAGTTACTGAGGCAGCGTGGGGAAGCGGAGGTGCCCGCGCCCCATCAATCGCCACGCGGCAACCGAGGCCACAGGCGGTTAGGGCCCGCGGCGCTCCGCACTTGCCCTTTGGCTTCGCCTCGAAGCCAAGTTCGAGCGTGCCTTGGGCCCGGGGGCTACTGTCGGCGTCCTGGGACCGGGGGTGCCCAGACTTGCCTGCCTGTGGCCCATGGCGTGGCTCCATCGACGGCCTGGTATGGCCCAGCTTCAGCAACAACAACTCAAGACCCTCGCGAGGGGCCAAGCCTCGCGAGGCGGACGACACCAAGACCTCCACGAGGGGCGGCCTCCCCAGGCTGGCTCCCGAGGAGCGGAGATATCAATGCAAGCCGCACCTCGCGAGGTTCACCTGATGTGAGCCATGACGACCAAGACCAGGCGGGCGCCAGCGGGTGCAGTGTACCAGTTTCCCCTTTGGTGCCAAGGAGGCAAGCGCAGGCGTGGAGTCTCGAGGAATCAAGCAAAGGTTTCCATATCGGTGCAACGAGACCAGGACCGCCAGGACGGCAGGACAGAGGTCATCGCGGAGCCCACTGCAGCGTCACCACCAGAGGCTTTTGCAGGCGAAGACTACTTTTGTCAGGATAACTTGTACTAGTTGTCTCCCTTCGAATTTGGCCGTTGTGGGATCCCTTCCCGCCTACATTTGGGAAGAGGACCAAGGCCACTATAAATAGGACTTAGCCACCACCATAGGGGGGATCGGATCCATTCCACCCTGACCACCTCACCAGCTCATTGAGCTCAGGAACACCTCACCTCCTGAGGTCGTTCCATCACTGTACTAGTTCATCCTCTGCCCTTCGAGGCAATCCACCACAAAGCTGGAGTAGGGTATTACACCGCAAGGTGGCCCGAACCAGGATAAACTGTTGTGTCTCTTGTTCCTTGGGTTCATCGAGCTAGGCCGTGGGATCGTTGAGCAGGCAGACTGGGGAGGGAGAGTTCTTCGCACACACCTCAGAGTTCGAACCTCTCAAGGGTCTACGGAACCCCGAATCCGACAAAATCAATAACATGTATATCACATATACCTTTGTTCACTTTGCCATCCTTCTTATCCGCCAAATACTTGGGGCAGTTCTGCTTCCAGTGACCATTTCCCTTGCAATAGAAGCACTCAGTTTCAGGCTTAGGTCTAGCTTTGGGCTTCTTCCCGGGAGCGGAAACTTGTTTGCCATTCTTCTTAAAGTTCCCTTTCTTTCCATTGCCCTTTTTCTTGAAACTAGTGGTCTTGTTAACCATCAATACTTGATGCTCCTTCTTGATTTCTACCTCTGTAGCCTTTAGCATTGCGAAGAGCTCAGGAATTGTTTTATCCATCGCTTGCATATTATAGTTCATCACGAAGCCTTTGTAGCTTGGTGGCAGTGATTGAAGAACTCTGTCAATAACACTATCAACTGGAAGATTAACTCCCACCTGAGTCAAGTGATTATAATACCCAGACATTTTGAGTATGTGTTCACTGACAGAACTGTTCTCCTCCATCTTGCAACTATAGAACTTGTTGGAGACTTCATATCTCTCAACCCGGGCATTTGCTTGAAATATTAACTTCAACTCTTGGAACATCTTATATGCTCCATGACGTTGAAAACGTATTTGAAGTCCCGGTTCTAAGCCATAAAGCTTGGCACACTGAACTATAGAGTAGTCATCAGATCGAGCCTGCTAGGCGTTCAAAACGTCTGCTTCAGCTCCTGCAGCAGGTCCGTCACCTAGCGGTGCATCAAGGACATAATTCTTCTGTGCAACATTGAGGATAATCCTCAAGTTACGGACCCAGTCCGTGTAGTTGCTACCATCATCTTTCAACTTAGCTTTCTCTAGGAACGCATTAAAATTCAGGGGAACGGTAGCACGGGCCATTGATCTACAACATAGATTTGCAAATACTATCAGGACTAAGTTCATGAGAAATTAAGTTCAATTAATCAAATTACTAATGAACTCCCACTTAAATAAACATCCCTCAAGTTATCTAAGTGATACGTGATCCAAATCAACTAACCCATGTCCGATCATCACGTGAGATGGGGTTGTCATCAATGGTGAACATCTCTATGTTGATCATATCTACTATATGACTCACGTTCGACCTTTCGGTCTCCAGTGTTCCGAGACCATGTCTGTACATGCTAGGCTCGTCAAGTTTAACCCAAGTATTCTCCATGTGCAAAACTGTCTTACACCCGTTGTATGAGAACGTAGAGTCTATCACACCCGATCATCACGAGGTGCTTTGAAATGATGAACTTTAGCAACGGTGCATACTCGGGAAGAACACTTTTATCTTGAAATTTAGTGAAGGGATCATCTTATAATGCTACCGCCGTTCTAAGCAAAATAAGATGCGTAAAAGATAAACATCACATGCAATCAAAATATGTGGCATGATATGGCCATCATCATCTTGTGCTTTTGATCTCCATCTCCAAATCATCGTCATGATCTCCATCGTCACCGGCTCGACACCTTGATCTCCATCGTTGCGTCAGGGTTGTCTCGCCAACTATTGCTTCTACAACTATTGCTAACGCATAGCGATAAAGTAAAGCAATTACATGGCGATTGCATTTCATACAATAAAGAGACAGCCATAAGGCTCCTGCCGGTTGCCGATAAATTACAAAACATGATCATCTCATACAATAACGTATATCACATCATGTCTTGACCATATCATATCACAACATGCCCTGCAAAAACAAGTTAGATGTCCTCTACTTTGTTGTTGCAAGTTTTACGTTGCTGCTACGGGCTTCTAGCAAGAACCGTTCTTACCTACGCAAAAACAACAACGGTGATTCATCAAGTTTGTTGTCTTAAACTTCTTCAAGAACCGGCCGTAGTCAAATTCGATTCAACTAAAGTAGGAGAAACAGACACCCGCCAGCCACCTTTATGCAAAACTAGTTGCATGTTTGTCGGTGGAACCGGTCTCATGTACATGGACATGTAAGGTTGGTCCGGGCCGCTTCATCCCACAATGCCGCCGAATCAAAATACGACGTTGGTGGTAAGCAGTATGAATATCACCGCCCATAACTCTTTGTGTTCTACTCGTGCATATCATCTACGCATAGACCTGGCTCTGATACCACTGTTGGGAAACATTGCATGGAAAACAAAAAAAATCTGCACACATGCAAGATCTATCAAGGAGATGCATAGCAACGAGAGGGGAGAGTGTGTCTATGTACACTCGTAGACCGTAAGCAGAAGCGTTTAGTAATGTGGTTGATGTAGTCGAACTTCTTCGCGATCCAAACGATCGAGTACCGAACGTACGGCACCTCCACGTTCAGCTCGGTGACGTCCACGCCTTCTTGATCCAGCAAGACGGCGAGGTAGTGGATGAGTTCCGGCAGCACGATGACATGGTGACGGTGATGGTGATGCTATCTCCGCAGGGCTTCGCCTAAGCACTACGAAAATATGACCGAGGGTGTAAACGGTGGAGGGGGGCGCCGCACACGGCTAAACAATTGTCGTGGTTATGTGTGGCGCCCCCCTCCCACATATATATAGGTGGGGGAGAGGCGAGAGACCAAGAGACGCCCCAAGTAGGGCCGAATCCTACTTGGGGACTTCCCCAAGCCACGCCCCCCCCCTTCCATATATAAGTGCGGGAGGAAGGCAGGAGGAGGAGGCGCCCCCCCCCCTTCCTTTCTCTCAAGAGGAGGGAAAGGCAGGAGGGGCCACCCCTCCTCTTTCCTTCCCCTAGGACCGGCTTGCCAAGGAGAGGGGCTCGCCAGCCCCCTAGTGGGCTGGTTTGTCCCCTCCTTTGGCCCATTAGGCCCATACACTTGCCGGGGGTGTCTGGAACCCCTTCCGGTGACCCGATGACTACCCGGTGCACTCTGAAACTCTTTCGGTGTCCGAATACCATCGTCCTATATATCAATCTTTACCTCTCGACCATTTCGAGACTCCTCGTCATGTCTGTGATCTCATCCGGGACTCCGAACAACATTCGGTCACCAAATGATATAACTCATATAACACTATATCATCAACGAACGTTAAGCGTGCGGACCCTACGGGTTCGAGAACTATGTAGACATGACCGAGACACCTCTCCGGTCAATAACCAGTAGCGGAACCTGGATGCGCATATTGGTTCCTACATATTCTATGAAGATCTTTATCGGTCGAACCATTATGGCAACATATGTAATTCCCTTTGTTTGTCGGTATGTTACTTGCCCGAGATTCGATCGTCGGTATCTTCATACCTAGTTCAATATCATTACCGGCAAGTCTCTTTACTCGTTCTGTAATACATCACCTTGTAACTAACTCCTTAGTCATTTGCTTGCAAGCTTATGATGTGTATTACCGAGAGGGCCCAGATATACCTCTCCGATACTCAGAGTGACAAATCCTAATCTCGATCTATGCCAACCTAACAAATACAAGGTATTCCTTCGGTATCCGGGAGTTGCATAATCTCAAAGTCAAAGGAATATGTATTTGACATGAAGAAAGCAATAGCAATAAACTAAACGATCAATATGCTAAGATAACGGATGGGTCTTGTCCATCACATCATTCTCCCAATGATGTGATCCCGTTATCAAATGACAACACATGTCCATGGTTAGGAAACCTTAACCATCTTTGATCAACGAGCTAGTCTAGTAGAGGCTCACTAGGGACACGGTATTTGTTTATTTATTCACACATGTATTTAAGTTTCCGATCAATACAATTCTAGCATGAATAATAAACCTTTATCATGAATAAGGAAATATAAAATAACAACTTTATTATTGCCTCTATGGCATATTTCCTTCAGTATCCTCTACCGAAAGATAGGATGACTCATCGGACATTAGGGCGGGCGGAGTCCTCGACAATCGTCTGAAACTGACTGTTATAAAACTTGTCAACTTTGCACGATGTTTGCCACTAATCCATTGCTCATATACATATGATTCCTTGTTGTGATTAGGTCTATGTTTGCCACTAATCCATCTCTCATGGTTGTATGTTGCCATGTTGTAATATTTGCAGAAACTATGGATAGACAATTAGAAAAAGAAGAGTTGTTGCGGGATATAATCCGCGACGGAGGTAATGATATCACCTTGTCATTTCTCAACGACACCGATGGTGAGGGAAGAGAGGATGTCGACGGCTCCGGTGATCGAATGGAGTAGGGAGGAGATCATGACGGCTCTGGTGATCGAATGGAGGATGGAGGAGATGACGGCTCCGCCGGTGTTGGAGCCTTAACTGTTGCAAAGTCCGGCGAGGTATATATATATATATATAAAGCCTCTGCTGACTAGATGCATTAATTGTTTTGTATGTACATATATTAACGCTTCTTTCTTCTTTTAGCCCTCCGGATCGAGCCAAACTTCTGTAAGGAGACGAGGCCCGAAGAAAAGGTTGGGCCAGGATGAAAGGTTCACGATCGA
The DNA here is from genome assembly GCA_011799875.1 of Thinopyrum elongatum. Lineage (NCBI taxonomy): Eukaryota > Viridiplantae > Streptophyta > Magnoliopsida > Poales > Poaceae > Thinopyrum > Thinopyrum elongatum. The sequence goes on along the minus strand of CM022302.1, from coordinate 73,861,777 downwards.
AGATGTCGCTCCAGATGGCCAGCCGATTGCTCCCAAGCGGACCAAAGACAAATTTATACATCAGTGCGGAGTTATTATTAGGGATAGCATCCCGATCAGCATCCGAGAATAGAATAAGAAGTAGGACGGTGAAGTTTCTTATGTCGACGATAGACAGAAAGATGAGCTTTGGAACTCGCTGATGACAAATTTCAGCCTATGATATGTCCATTTTGCATCATGTTTCCCTACTGTTATTTATGATATTTTTATGCATAATAATGCTTTATGGAGTAATTCTAATGGCTTTTCTCTCATAATATGCAAGGTTTACACAAAGAGGGAGAATACCGGCAGCTGGAATTCTGGACAAGAAAAAGCTACGTCAGGCCTCCTATTCTGCACAACTCCAAATAAGCTGAAACTTCACGGAGAATTTTTATGGAATATTTAAGAATTATTGGAGCAAATAACTACTAGAGGGGGCCCACCAGGTGGGCACAACCCACCTGGGCGCGCGAGGGCCCCCAAGCGCGCCCTGGTAAGTTGTGCCCTCCTCGCCCACCTTCGGTGCTCCTCTTCTAGTATATAAGTCATTTTCACCTAGAAAAAATAGAGGGAGGACTTTCGCGATGAAGCGCCATCGTCTCGAGGCAGAACTTGGGCAGGAGCACTTTTGCCCTCCGGCAGAGCGATTCCGCCGGGGGAACTTCCCTCCCGGAGGAGGAAATCATCACCATCATCATCGCCAACAACTCTCCCATCTTGGGGACGGCAATCTCCATCAACATCTTCAACATCACCATCTCCTCTCAAACCCTAGTTCATCTCTTGTGTTCAATCTTTGTGCCGGAACCTTAGATTGGTACTTGTGGGTGTCTAGTAGTGTTGATTACATCTTGTAGTTGATTACTATATGGTTTATTTGGTGGAAGATTATATGTTCAGATCCATTATGCTATTTAATACCCCTCTGATTTTGAGCATGATTATCATTTGTGAGTAGTTACTTTTGTTCTTGAGGCCACGGGAGAAATCTTGTTGCAAGTAATCATGTGAATTTGATATGTGTTCGATATTTTGATGGTATGTATGTTGTGATTCCCTTAGTGGTGTCATGTGAACGTCGACTACATGGCACTTCACCTTATTAGGGCCTAAGGGAATGCATTGTGGAGTAGTTATTAGATGATGGGTTGCGAGAGTGACAGAATCTTAAACCCTAGTTTATGCGCTACTTCGTAAGGTACTGATTTGGATCCAAAACTTTAATGCTATGGTTAGATTTTATCTTAATACTTTTCTCGTAGTTGCGGATGCTTGCGAGGGGGTTAATCATAAGTAGGAGGTTTGTTCAAGTAAGAACAACACCTAAGCACAGGTCCACCCACATATCAAATTATCAAAGTAGCGAACATGAATCAAACCAACATGATGAAAGTGACTAGATGAAATTCCCGTGTACCCTCAAGAATGCTTTGCTTATTATAAGAGACCATTTTGGCCTGTCCTTTGCCTCAAAAGGATTGGGCTACCTTGCTGCACTTTTGTTACCGTTACCGTTACTTACTTGTTACAAATTATCTTGCTATCAAACAACTTGTCACCAACTATTTCAGTGCTTGCAGTTAATACCTTGCTGAAAACCACTTGTCATTTCCTTCTGCTCCTCGTTGGGTTCGACACTCTTACTTATCGAAAGGACTACAATTGATCCCCTATACTTGTGGATCATCAAGGCTCTTTTCTAGCGCCGTTGCTGGGGAGTGAAGCACTCTTGGTAAGTAGAAATCGGTAAGGAAAAATTATTACTACGTGCTGAAATTTATTGTCACTTGTTACTATGGAGAACCATCCTTTGAGGGGTTTGTTCAGGGTATCTTCACCTCGACTGGAACCACAATTAGTTGCCCCTCAACCTACTGCACCTACTGAAAATATTGGTTATGAAATTCCTTCGGGTATGATAGAACAACTGCTAGCTAATCCTTATGCAGGAGATGGAACCGAACATCGTGATATGCACTTGATATATGTGGATGAAATTTGTGGATTATTTAAGCTTGCAGGTTTACCCGGAGATGAAGATAAGAAGAAGGTTTTCCTTTATCTTTGAAGGGAAAATCATTGGCATGGTATAGGCTATGCGATGATATTGGATCTTGGAATTGGAATCGATTGAAATTGGAATTTCACCAAAAAAATTATCCTATGCATCTAGTTCATCGTGATCGGAGTTATATATATAATTTTTGGCCTCGTGAAGGAGAAAGTATCGCTCTAGCTTGAAGGAGGCTTAAGTCAATGTTATATTCATGCCCCAATCATGGGCTCTCAAGAGAAATTATCATTCAGAATTTTTATGCTTGGCTTTCTCGTGATGATCAATCCATGCTCGATACTTCTTGTACTGGTTCTTTTATGAAGAAGACTATTGAATTCAGGTGGGATCTTTTAGAGAGAATTAAATGCAACTCTGAAGATTGGGAACTTGACAAAGGTAAAGAGTCAGTTATTAAGCTTAAGTTTGACTGTGTTAAATCTATTATGAATACCGATGCTTTTCAAAAGTTTAGCACTAAATGTGGGCTTGACTCTGAGATAGTAGCCTCTTTTTGTGAATCATTTGCTACTCATGTTGATCTCCCTAAGGAGAAGTGGATTAAATATCACCCACCTATTAAAGAAGGAATTAAAGAACCGGTAATAGCTAAAGATAAACTATCATTTATAATGTTGATCCAGTTGTTCCTGCTGCTTATATTGAAAACCCACCTTTCCCTATTAGGATAAAGGAACATGCTAAAGTTTCAACCGTGGTCAATAAAAGTAATATAAGAGCACCTAAACCTGCTGAACAAATCAAAGTAGAACCTAGTGTTGCTATGGTTAAAGATCTCTTGGTAGAAAATATTGATGGGCATGTTATTTACTTATGTGATGAAGCTGCTAGAATTGCCAAACCCGATGAGAAAGATAAACATAGACCTATTGTTGGCATGCCTGTTGTCTCAGTCAAAATAGGAGATCACTGTTATCATGGTTTGTGTGACTTAGGTGCTAGCGTGAGTGATATTCCTTTTACCTTATATCAAGAAATTATGAATGATATAGCACCCGCTGAAATAGAAGACATAGACGTTACGATTAAACTTGCTAATAGAGACACCATCACACCACTTGGGATTGTTAGAGATGTTGAAGTCTTGTGTGGGAAAATAAAATATCCTACTAATTTTCTAGTTCTTGGTTCCCCGCAATATGACTTTTGTCCCATTATCTTTGGTAGATCTTTCTTGAACACCATTAATGCTAAAATAGATTGTGAGAAACAAACCGTCGGTGTTAGTTTTGGTGATGAGTCTCATGAGTTTAATTTTTCCAAGTTTAATAGACAACCTCACAAGAAAGAATTACCTAGTAAGGATGAAATAATTGGTCTTGCTTCTATTGTTGTGCCTCCTACTGATCCACTAGAACAATATTTGCTAGACCATGAAAATGATATGCATATGCATGAAAGAAATTAGATAGATAAAATTTTCTTTGAACAATGACCTCTGCTTAAACACAATTTGCCCATTGAAACTCTAGGAGGTCCTCCTCCACCTAAAGGTGATCCTGTGTTTGAATTAAAACAATTGCCAGACACTTTGAAATATGCTTATCATGATGAGAAAAAGATATATCCTGTTATTATTAGTGCTAACCTTTCAGAACATGAAGAAGAAAGATTATTGAAAATTCTGAAGAAGCACTGTGCTGCTATTGGATCTACTCTTGATGATATTAAGGGCATTAGTCCCACTCTCTGTTAGCACAAGATTAATATGGAACCTGATGCTAAACCCGTTGTTGATCACCAACGACGTTTAAATCCCAAAATGAAAGAAGTGGTAAGAACTGAAATACTGAAGCTTCTGGAAGCAGGTATAATCTATCCCATAGCTGATAGTAGATGGGTAAGTCCCGTTCATTGTGTCCCTAAGAAGGGAGGTATTACTGTTGTTCCTAACAATAAAAACGAACTTATTCCACAAAGAATTGTCACTGGCTATAGAATGGTAATTGATTTTAGAAAATTAAATAAAGCAACTAGAAAAGATCATTACCCTCTGCCTTTCATTTATCAAATGCAAGAAAGATTATCTAAGCACAGACACTTTTGTTTTCTCGATGGATATGCTGGTTTTTCTCAAATACCTGTTTCACAACCTGATCAAGAGAAACCCACCTTTACTTGTCCTTTTGGAACTTATGCTTATAGACATATGCCTTTTGGTTTATGCAATGCACCTGCTACCTTTCAAAGATGTATGACTGCTATATTCTCTGATTTTTGTGAAAGGTTTTCATGGATGATTTTTCCGTTTATGAAACTTCTTTTGATAATTGCTTAAGCAAACTAATCTTGTCTTGAATTGGGAGAAGTGCCACTTTATGGTCAATGAAGGTATTATCTTGGGACATAAAATTTCTGAACGAGGTATTGAGGTGGATAAAGCCAAAGTTGATGCAATTGAGAAAATGCCATGTCCCAGAGATATTAAAGGTGTTCGTAGTTTTCTCGGTCATGCTGGTTTCTATAGAGGATTTATTAAAGACTTCTCTAAAATTTCTAGGCCTCTTACAAATCTTTTACAGAAGGAGATGTTCCATTTGTTTTTGATGATGATTGTGTAGAAGCCTTTGAAACACTTAAGAAAGCCTTAATTTCTGGACCTATTGTTCAACCACCTGATTGGAACTTGCCTTTTGAAATTATGTGTGATGCTAGTGATTATGCTATTGGTGTTGTTTTAGGACAAAGAGTTGATAAGAAATTAAATATTATTCATTATGCTAGTAAAACTCTAGACATCGCCCAAAGAAATTATGCTACTACTGAAAAAGAATTTTTAGCAGTGGTGTTTGCTTGTGATAAATTCAGATCTTACATTGTTGATTCTAAAGTGATTGTTCACACTGATCATGCTGCTATTAAATATCTTATGGAAAAGAAGGATGCTAAACCTAGAATCATTAGGTGGGTTCTCTTGCTACTTGAATTTGATATACATATCACTGATAGAAAAGGAGCTGAGAACCCCCGTAGCTGATAACTTGTCTAGGTTAGAAAATATTCTTGATGACCCACAACCTATTAATGATAGTTTCCCTGATGAGCAATTAGCGGCAATAAATGTTTCTCATAACACTCCTTGGTATGATGACTATGCTAATTATATTGTTGCTAAATATATACCACCTAGCTTCACTTACCAACAAAAGAAAAAATTATTTTATGATTTAAGACATTACTTTTGGGATGGCCCACATCTTTGTAAAGAAGAAGTAGATGGTATTATTAGACGTTGTGTACCTGAGCATGAACAGCGACAAATCCTACGGAAATGTCACTCCGAAGCTTATGGAGGGTGACGATGACATGTACCTAGGGTAGGGTCTTAGGCCTGACCTAAACACCCTACCCAAGGACACTACCCTAGAGTCCAAGGCCAACAAGGTTCAATAGGAGATACCAACTGAAATCCTCTCGAAGTGCAATCCACTCGACAGAAGACTCCACACGGATATCCCAATTCCACTCAACCATACAAGAACACACTCGGAGTGCAGAATGCCTAGAGTCACCCCAGGATGGCAACGATCGGGCATTCACTCCGTCATCATGAGGACCATTTATTATGAGTGTTATCAGTAACGTTCAGGACATAACTCTCATTAAACCCCTGTGTAACTCAGGGCGGCGAGGGGTCAGGCGCACTCTATATAAGCCACCCCTCCCCTCTGGCACAAGGGTTCGCACCCCCTATAACTATTGCACACTCCAATCGACAAGCCTCCGCGGCACCGAGACGTAGGGCTATTACCTCCTCCGAGAGGGGGCCTGAACTCGTAAATCTATGTGTACAACCTCATCATAGCTAGGACACTGCCCTCTCCTACGTACCCCCTACTCTTACTATTAGACTCTTTCCCACGACAGTTGGCGCCCACCATGGGGCGGCGTCTAAGCGACTTTCGGTGAGGTTGCAATCTCCGATCTTCATCAACATGGTTTCCGGCGGTGGTTTGGCCCTTGGTCATGAGATCCGTCTCGGCGCGCTCGTCTTCATCGCCGACGACTCCGCCTGGCTCCAAGAGGCCCCCCTCGACGTCGAGGATCTCCCCACCCGCGGAACGGCGCACTTCCACGCGAGTGCCTACGGCGTTCTCCTGCGGCAGCCGTCGACCCAGTATCCGTCAACCCCCGTGGCGTCTTCGCTCCCCGCTGTCCATCGCCACAAGCGATCCGGTCGTTCGCGGCTCCAGCGTTGGGTGAAGCATGCGGTGGCTCGTCAGTCGACCACCCCACAAATCACGGCGATTGAGCCCGATGGTTCTCTCTATGGGTCGTTCGGCCTGCCGACTGGCCATTCGGATACATTTTCCGAGTGTGAGATCAACGATCCCACGGCAGAGGTCCTCATGGTCGACTCCCAGCGCAGTCCGCCCGGATTCCGTCGCGGCAGCGGCGGCCCGTCGCCCGATCACAACGAGTATTACCCCCAAGCCCTCACAGCCAAGCAGAGGGAAGAACTGCGACGCAGGAACGAGGAGGCTCTCCAGACCCCCATCATTGGGGAGACCCTCGAAGCTCGGGCTCTGGAGGCCACGCGCGTGACCAATTTGGCCGAGCATGCGCGTCTGGAGAATCTTCATCAAGCACTCGACGACCGCGCCCGCAGGGAGATCCCAAGTTCCAATCGACGTCAACGACAATTGTTTTCGACTGGGCCTCGAGATGACTATCAGGTATACCGCACTCCGATTCAATATGTTGCAGCAGCAGCCCGTATCGTAGATTCCATTCAGCCGTCCCGTTCCGAGGCCGGTAGAGGTTTACAGCAGATTCGAGCGCTGCTTAAAGCGGCTGGTGAATAGAACTCAGCAGTTTCCCAGTCGCGCAACAGGATTCACATCAGGTCTGTCATAGCAGACACAGTTTAGTTAGCACACAGCCCAAGATCACCTATAAGGCGTGAAGATCGTGGTTATCATCAGGACCAGTACCTGGGTCGGGGCCACGGGCAGTTTGATCTTCGATATCACCGTGATGACCATCGTCGAGTGCCTACTCCCCCTCCGAGGGGTGGATCGTACGCGCCCCGGCGGTACGATGATAGGCGCTCGTATGGTGATGAGCGGAGAGCTCCAGTCAACCCAAGAGAGCCTGGGTTTGATGCAAGGTCAGTCCTCATACAAGGACTGGTTGACAGGGGCAGAGCTAACAGAGAAGGGCTAGACAGAGATCATCCGACTGGAAGCAGGGTTTTCGTCTCTGGGCCCGAATGTTTCAGCAGAGCCATCCGAGCAGCTGAGATCCCGCCCAACTTCAGATTGGCTACGGAAGTGAGTAAGTTCACTGGTGAGTCTAAGCCAGACACCTGGTTGGAAGACTACCGAGTGGCAGTGCAGATTGGTGGAGGCAACGACGACGTAGCTATGAAGCACCTCCCCTTGATGCTTGAAGGCTCGGCCAGAGCTTGGTTAAATCAGTTGGCTCCTAGAAGCATATTCAGTTGGGAGGATTTGGCCCGAGTGTTATCAAGACATTCGAAGGCACCTGCAAGCAGCCTGCTGGGCTGACCGAATTACAACATTGCATTCAGAAGCCGAGTGAAACTTTGAGGGATTTCATCCAGAGATGGACTACACTTCACCACGTGGTGGAGAACGTGTCAGAACACCAGGCAGTTTGCGCCTTCAAGGAGGGCGTCAGGTACAGAGAACTTATCCTAAAATTTGGCCATTCCGGAGACATGTCTCTGAGCCGAATGATGGAAATAGCCACTTGGTATGCGAATGGCGAAGAGGAAGACCGACTCCGAAATGGCAAGGGGAAAACAGTCGACCCCGCCACTGGGGGCGCGAATCCCAGTCGGAAGCAAAAGCGTAAAGCTGAGGCTGCAGGTCCTGCTGAAGCCGCAGTTCTGAATGCACAAGGAAAGTTTAAAGGGAAGCCTAAGGGGCCATGGGTGCCCAAGAAGGTGAAATACTAGTCCGGCCAAGATGTCCTGGATTTGTCGTGTCACATTCACACGAAGAAGGATGAAGAGGGTAACTTGATTCTGCCCAAGCATACCACTCGGCAGTGCAGACTCCTAATTCAGCAGTTCCGAGAGGGCCATCCCAGTGAGAAGGACTCTGATAAGGATGAGGATGAGGAAAAGGATGATGGTTACCCGAAGGTCAATGCTACCTTGGTGATTTTTGCTGATGTTGAAAGCAAAAGTCGACTGAAAGTCATAAATAGAGAAGTGAACATGGTTGCTCCGACAACTACAACGTACCTGAAGTGGTCGAAAACTCCCATTACATTTGACCAATCAGATCACCCAGCGCACGTCGCTACCCCTGGGCGGCAAGCGCTGGTGGTCGACCCAGTCGTTGGGGGCACCCGACTGACTAAAGTTCTCATGGATGGTGGCAGTAGTCTGAACATTCTATATGATGAGACCATCCAGGGAATGGGCATTCCGATGTCCCAACTCAGCGAGAGCAATATGCAGTTCCACGGAGTCATCCCGGGGAAGAAAGCAAAGTCACTCGGGCAGATTGCTCTTGATGTGGTTTTCGGTGATTCCAAGAATATCCGCAAAGAGAAGTTGACGTTTGAGGTAGTGGATTTCCACAGTGCCTATCATGCTATTCTGGGCAGGCCCGCATATGCTCGTTTCATGGCCCGTCCATGTTACGTGTATCTTAAGTTGAAAATGCCAGGACCCAGAGGTGTGATTACCATCACTGGGAATAGGCAGAGAGCGGAGGAGTGCCTCCAGAAAGGTTCCAAGATTGCAGATGAGCAAATGGCAGTGGTAGAGCTGGAAGAATACAAGAAAAATGCCGATCCGAGTGATTTGTTGCGGGCCAAGAAGCCTGCTTTAGAGTCTGCATTTCAGTCGGCCGGTGAAACGAAGCCAGTTCACGTTCACCCGGAAGACCCCACCGTAGCTCCGACTCACATCTCAACAACACTCGACAGCAAATAGGAAGCCGCGCTCATCCAGTTCCTCTGTGAGAACTGGGAATTCTTCGCATGGAAACCATCTGACATGCCAGGTGTACCCAGGGGGCTGGCTGAGCACCGTTTGCGTGTCAACTCAAAGGCAAAACCTCTCAAGGAGCATCTCCGTCGGTCTGGCACGGAAAAAGGAAGGCGACTGGAGAGGAGGTGGCTCGGCTCCTCGCAGCTGAGTTCATCCGTGAAATATACCACTCCGAGTGGCTCGCCAACGTCGTCATGGTCCCCAAGAAGGATAAATCACTTCGTATGTGTATTGATTTCAAGCATATCAATCGGGCCTGCCCGAAAGATCATTTTCCTCTCCCCCGCATCAATCAGATTGTCAACTCGACTGCGGGGTGTGAGCGTTTGTCTTTTCTGGACGCATATTCTAGGTACAATCAGATCCGACTGTATGGGCCTGATGAAATAAAAACAGCCTTCATCACCCCGTTCGGGTGTTTTTGCTATATCACCATGCCTTTTGGTCTTAAGAATGATGGCGCCACATTCATGCGCATGATCCAGAAGTGCCTGCTCACTCAGATCAGTCGGAATGTGGAAGCATATATGGATGATATCGTGGTCAAGTCACGCAAAAGTTCCGACCTACTGACTGACCTTGCTGAAACATTTGCCAATCTGAGAAGATATGACATCATCAAGATGAATCCATCCAAGTGCACATTCGGAGTTCCTGGTGGAAAGTTGCTTGGTTTTCTCGTTTCTGAGCGAGGAATAGATGCAAATCCCAAAAAGATTGGTGCAATTCTCTGAATGAAATGCCCTGTGCATGTGCATGACGTTCAGAAGCTTACGGGCTGCCTTGCTGCATTAAGTCGATTCATTTCTCGTCTCGGTGAAAAGGCATTGCCTCTTTACTGACTGATGAAGAAATCTGATACATTCGAGTGGACTCCTGAAGCCAAAGCAGCGTTTGTGGAGCCCAAAGCCCTGCTTTCCACCCAGCCAGTGCTTGCTGCTCCGATCAGCAAAGAGCCTCTACTATTATATATTGCAGCCACTGGGCAAGTGGTCAGCACAGTGCTCACGGTCGAGCGAGAAGAAGAAGGCAAGGCCTATAAAGTTCAACGCCCAGTGTACTACATTTCTGAAGTCTTGACTCCATCCAAGCAAAGGTATCCGCATTACTAGAAGCTCGTCTATGGAATTTACTTGACTGCGAAGAAAGTTGCACATTATTTCCAAGACCACTCGGTTTCAGTCGTCAGCGATGCTCCATTGTCTGAAATCTTGAACAATCGAGATGCAATCGGTCGAGTGGCTAAGTGGGCAATTGAACTTCTTCCTCTGGACATCAAGTTCGAAGCAAAAAAGGCGATCAAGTCTCAAGCGATCGCGGATTTCTTGGCCGAGTGGATTGAGCAATAGCAGCCGACTCGAGTTCACTCGGAACACTGGACCATGTTCTTTGATGGATCTAAGATGTTAAATGGTTCTGGTGCCGGAGTGGTCCTGGTGTCCCCAAGAGGCGATAAACTCAGTTATGTCCTCCAGATTCACTTCGATTCCTCCAATAACGAGACTGAATACGAAGCACTTCTCTACGGGTTGCGCATGGCCATCTCACTCGGCGTCCGTCGCCTGATGGTCTACGGCGACTCAGATTTGGTGGTTAATCAGGTGATGAAGGAGTGGGATGTCAGGAACCCTGCCATGACTGGATACTGCAATGCAGTGAGGAAGTTGGAGAAGAAGGTTGAGGGGTTGGAGCTCCACCACATTCCTCGAATCAAGAACCAAGCTGCGGATGACTTGGCAAAAATAGGTTCCACTCGGAAGCCTATCCCCAGCAATGTGTTCCTTGAGCATCTCCATTCCCCCTCAGTGCAAGAAGATCCCTTCACCAAAGAACCTCCCCAGCCAATAAGCTCTACCAATCCGACTGAAGTCGAAGTACCAGCAGTTATCGATCTGGTTATGGAGATTCTGGTAATCACCCCCGACTAGACAGTGTCGTACATTGCATATCTGCTCAGGCAGGAGCTCCCAGAAGATGAAGTTGAAGAACGTCAGATCGTCCGCAGGTCCAAAGCCTTCACGGTGATGAACGGACAGCTCTTCAGAGAGAGTGTTACTGGCGTGACTCACCGGTGTATTTCTCCTGAGGAGGGTCGACTGATTTTGAATGAGATTCACTCGGGGACCTGTGGTCATCACGCGTCCTCACGGACCATCGTGGCCAAAGCATACCGAGCGGGATTCTACTCGCCACGGGCCAATGAAATGGCTAAAGAGATCATTGAGAAGTGTGAAGGTTGTTAGTTTTACTCAAACATGTCCCACAAGCCTGCGTCTGCCCTGAAGACTATCCCACTCGTCTGGCCATTTGCTGTGTGGGGTCTGGACATGGTTGGGCCGCTAAGGACCGGCAGAAGTGGTTTTACTCATCTACTTGTAGCAGTCGACAAGTTCACTAAGTGGATTGAAGCCAAACCAATCAAGAACTTAGATTCAAGCACAACCATTAGTTTCATAAGAGGGCTGATCTTCTGATATGGAGTTCCACATAGCATCATCACAGACAATGGCTCAAACTTTGACTCAGAAGAGTTCAGAGCACTCTGCGCTTCTCAAGGCACTCGGGTGGATTACGCATCCGTTGCGCACCCGCAGTCGAATGGACAAGCAGAAAGAGCAAATGGTCTGATCCTCCAAGGTCTGAAGCCTCGACTCATGCGCGACCTCAAGCATGCAGCTGGAGCTTGGGTAACCGAATTGCCGTCTGTTTTGTGGGGATTGAGGACAACTCCCAACCGATCCACTAACCGAACCCCTTTCTTCATGGTGTACGGTGCTGAAGCTGTGCTTCCTAGTGACTTGCTTCATAATGCACCCCGAGTGGAACTTTTCTCAGAAGTTGAAGCAGAGCAAGCACGTCAAGATGCTGTAGATCTTTTGGAGGAAGAGCGAGAAATGGCTTTGATCCGGTCGACCATTTATCAGCAAGACCTTCGTCGATTCCACACCAGAAACATCAAAGGTCGAGCATTTCAAGAAGGAGACCTTGTGCTCTGAGTGGATCAGCAATGGCCTCATAAGCTCGCACCTGGATGGGAAGGCCCTTTTGTCGTCACCAAAATGCTTCACAATGGGGCGTATCACCTCTACAACCTGGCTCAGAAGAAAGACGAGCCACGCGCCTAGAACGCAGATCTGCTTCATCACTTTTATACTTGACAGTCAGATTGTCAAGATGTAATAAGAGTACTTGTTAAGTCATTTATCGAGACATGATTCCCGCAGTCTCTTAATGATTATTCTCGCATAAACATGTGTTCAAATCCCCCAGTGGGTGTCTTAGTCGCGAACCTGTTTTGCCAAAGTTAAAAACTTCTCCGAGTGGAGAGCAATCCTCCCACTCGGGGGCTTAGCTGCGATCCCGTACTCGCCTAAGTTAAAATCTACTCCGAGTGGAGAGCAATCCTCCCACTCAGAGGCTTAGCTGTGAACCTGTTTCGCCTAAGTTAAAAACTTCTCTGAGTGGAGAGCAATCCTCCCACTCGGAGGCTTAGCTGCGAACCTGTTTCGCCTAAGTTAAAAACTTCTCTGAGTGGAGAGCAATCCTCCCACTCGGGGGCTTAGCTGCGATCCTGTACTCGCCTAAGTTAAAATCTACTCCGAGTAAAGAGCAATCCTCCCACTCGGAGGCTTAGCTGCGAACCTGTTTCACCTAAGTTAAAAACTTCTCCGAGTGGAGAGCAATCCTCCCACTCGGAGGCTTAGCTGCAACCCCGTACTCGCCTAAGTTCAAAACTTCTCCGAGTGGAGGGCAATCCTCCCACTCGGGGGCTTAGCTGCAAACCCATACTCGCCTAAGTTCAAAAGCTTCTCCGAGTGGAGGGCAATCCTCCCACTCGGGGGCTTAGCTGCGACCCCGTACTCGCCTAAGTTCAAAACTTCTCCGAGTGGAGGGCAATCCTCCCACTCGGGTTCTTAGCTGTGACCCCGTACTCACCTAAGTTCAAAACCCCTCCGAGTGGAGAGCAATCCTCTCACTCGGGGGCTTAGCTGCGAACCTGTTTCGCCTAAGTTAAAAACTTCTCCGAGTGGAGAGCAATCCTCCCACTCAGAGGCTTAGCTGCGAACCTGTTTTGCCTAAGTTAAAAACTTCTCCGAGTGGAAGGCAATCCTCCCACTCGGGGGCTTAGTTGCGACCCCGTACTCGCCTAAGTTCAAAACTTCTCCGAGTGGAGAACAATCCTCCCACTCGGGGGCTTAGCTGCGACCCCGTACTCACCTAAGTTCAAAACTTCTCCGAGTGGAGGGCAATCCTCCCACTCAGGGGCTTAGCTGCGACCCCGTACTCGCCTAAGTTAAAATCTACTCCGAGTGGAGAGCAATCCTCCCACTCGGGGGCTTAGCTACGACCCCGTACTCGCCTAAGTTCAAAACCCCTCCAAGTGGAGAGCAATCCTCTCACTCGGGGGCTTAGCTGCGAACCTGTTTCGCCTAAGTTAAAATCAACTCTGAGTGGAGAGCAATCCTCTCACTCGGGTACTTAGCTGCGAACCTGTTTCGCCTAAGTTAAAATCTACTCCGAGTGGAGAGCAATCCTCCCACTCGGGGGCTTAGCTGCGAACCTGTTTCGCCTAAGTTAAAAACTTCTCCGAGTGGAGAGCAATCCTCCCACTTGGGGGCTGAGCTGCGACCCCGCACTCACCTAAGTTTCAAATTTACTCCGAGTGGAGAGCAATCCTCCCACTCGGAAGCTTAGCCACGGATCAGCTCCGCCTAAGTCAAAAATTCGATCATGTAAAACACTCCGGAAATGAGAAAGCAATATTCGGATAAAATCATCAAGTTTGGATAAATCAGGCAAGTTTCAGGGCCGCTAGCAAAAGTACTCGGGCGTCGGGCCTGAAAGAGTTTAATGGTTACACAATCACTTGGCATTCCGAGGCAAATAAGTTCAGATCGGTAAAGTTTTGGTTTTACTCGGCAGGAGGAGGACTCGCTGGCTAGACGAAGATGTCCAAGTCGATGCCGTCAGCTATGCGAGTGGCTGCTTCTATGAAGGTCTCCATGAAAGATTGGAACTGAAGCTTCTTCGTATTCGCCACTTGAAGAGCCTTCAGCTTTTCCTCCTTGGTTTCCCTGCAATGGACCCTGACGAGTGAGAGAACCACGTCGGCTCCACAACGAGCAGTTGATTTCTTCCATGCTTGCACTCGACTAGGGATCTCGTTGAGTCGGACCATCAGCGACTTGAGGTCATTTTGAAGTCTGTCTTCTGGCCACAGTTCTTGGTCTATCTTGGACAATGCAACCTTCAGTCGGGCAATGTACCCCAAGACGCTGTCAAGACGAGCTTCGAGTCACATCACATTCATTGCGGCCTCATCCTTGACGAGCGACTTCGTGGGGTCCAAGCCTGGTTTGATCTGCTCGGTCTCCTGCTCAAAGTCCTGACAGAATTCTGCACGAGGATGAAAAATGAGTCGACTGCAGAGTTATGTGAAAGCTTGCCAGATTCACTCGGATAGAGAAAGATACCTTCAAGCATGACATACAGCTTCTTCGCAAGACCTCCCAAATAAACCTCCAGCTCATCCCTCTTTCGAGTGAGCTCATCCACCCTGTCAGTCAGGGCCACCTTCTCTTCTCTTAGTTGCGCAGCTTCTTTCTTCGCTTCATCGACAGCAGTCTTTAGGTTGGTGTTCTCTTCTTCGAGTTTGCCGATTGAAGCCAGCTTCCTCTTAGCCAGTTCGGTTTTCTCACGCGCCACCTTCTGCGCCCCCGCAAGATCAGTGTCCTTCTTCTCCAATGCCTGCTTCATTTTGTCTAAAGAAACAACATTCTTCAGTCGTGCTTGGAGTTGACGGTTTTCATTACGCACATCTGTTCGAGTGGAGTCACTCGGTTCAAAGGACTAAAAAGAAGAAATATCAAAGCATACAGTCAGCAAGTTGTTACCTCCCATGGTTGCCACTTCATCCTGAGCTTTCTTCAGGTTCGTCTTGGCGAGCTCCAGGTCGAGCTTGAGTTGGATCTTCTCCTTCTCCAAAGTAGCATACTGGGTCCCAAGTTCACAAGATTTATGTGATCAACAAAAAGATAATTCAGTCGACGGAAGCAAAGATCCTTTACTTTCGAGTAAAGAAGAGCAAGTTCAGATTGTTTTCATTAAAGGAGTTCTAAGACCACCGTCGAATCAAACATTCGACAGCGGTCTCGGGGACTACACCCAGTGGGTGCACTCAGCGTGCCCCCACTAGTTAGATTTCCCACTCGGTATGGCCTGCCCGGACCGAGTGGAAGAAGCAAAAAAAACCTTGTTCTCAGACCCTCGCCGACTGCCCGCAGTCGACGGCGATCTTGGGGATTACACCCAGTGGGTGCACTCAGCGTGCCCCCACTCGACGCGATTCGACTGACCCGAGTGAAGAGCTATAAACAGACATATTCTAAAGACCCCCGCCGAATCAAACATTCGACGGCGGTCTCGGGGACTACCCCCAGTGGGTGTACTCAGCGTGCCCCCACTGGACCAGGTACCCACTCGACGTGACTCGACTAACTCGAGTGGAAGAACTACACAGCAAAAGAAAACAGCCAGTGGGCGTACAGGTGCAAGGCTCAGACCCATGATAGATGCACATTAAAGGTTCCAAAACGCTCATCCATGGGCATCTCATGAATAATAAAGCAGTAGTTTTCAGATACCATATCCTAATAGAGCAAAGTTCAAGATGAAAGGCCAATCAAAAATCAACTTACAATCCCACTTACTCGGACATTGGTCTGGAGGGCAGAGCTAGCATCGTAAGTGGCCTTGCTGGTCTCGTACACCACCTTCAGTCGGTCCATCATCAGACCAGCATGGATCATCGCTTCCTTGGCAGCTCCTGTTTGGTCCTCCGGGACATGATGCAGAGTGAACTGAGATGTTATTGGAGTGGACGACACCGCTGGAGAGGTTAGAGTTCGAGGCTGCCCAGTCGGATCTGAAGTCTAAATAGTCGACACAGCAGGATAATCAGTCGACAGGGGGACAGCAAAAGAAACAACAGCTCGAGTCGAGTCATCCAGTTCTTGAACAACGGGCTCAGACAGCGGGTGAGACGCCCGACCGGAAGGCACTCTTTTGCTCAAGGCCCTGCCCCTTCTTCCTGCACTCCTCTGGGGTTCGTCATCATCATCGTCCGAAAGCTGGATAATATCTGTTGGCCCTACAAACACTCAACGGTAAGATTCCAGTCGACCACCAAAACAATCGACAAAGTGCAAAGCTGCCTGCAGTAGCTTACCAGCTCGAGAAGTGGCCGCATCCGCAGTATCCGCGTCGGCTTGCTCCCCGTCAATTTCCATGGGAGACGTTGCAGAAGTAGCCACCCTGGAGGTCCAAAACCTCACTCGGTCAGACAAATGAAGGAGTCCATTACAGCAATGAAAGACAAGGAAAAGAAGCGCTCACGTTGAAGCAACAGGCACGACCACCTTGATCCTGGGGAGAGCCTTCCGGGGCTTGGGTGGGGCGACTTTGGCCTGTTTTGCGGTCTTCTCAGTCGGTTCTGGAGTCGACGTTCGAGTGCTCTTGGGAATCCTTGCACTCGACGCCGCTGCTTTGCCGTGGCCACCCGCAGGATCTTGTGACTGTTTGGAGCGTCTCTCGGAGCGTGGAGGTGACTCGACCTCTGAGCTTTCATCAGAGTCTTCACTGTCGTCGTCGCTGTCGTCTGCGTACTCAATATCGGCACTCCCGCCTTCGCTCTCTCCTTCCTCAAGATGCTGCACTCCATTCGGCATGGAATACATCTTCATGAAAGCCTGCAAGTCACAAGCCGCAGGTATCAGTCAGACTCAAGAATAACTGCATATTGGAAAATACAAGATACAAACACTCGGCAAATGAAGCCTGACCTCTCCTGGAGCGTTATTGGCATCGAATGGCAAGATCCTCCTGGTTCCGCGGGGGGTTGTCCTTGTTGCCAGTGATGCTTCGCAGCCACTAAGCCACCATCTCCTCGGCGACCTCCTCTGGGTGGACCTGAGCGGTGTCTTCTGAGCCTGAATACATCCACATTGGGTGGTCACGAGCTTGGAGAGGTTGGATGCGTCGACTGAGGAACACCTCCAACAGATCCATGCCAGTCACTCCGCCCTGGACCAACGCAACAACCGCGTCGACCAAAATGGCTACCTCACCTTTGTCCTCCTCCTCTACAGTCAACGAGTGTGGAGTACGGAGCCTCTCCAGAGAAAAAGGGGGAAGACCGATCGACTGACCCGGAGTTGGAACATCTTTGCGATAAAACCAGGTCAACTGCCATCCCCTAACCGATTCAGGAAAGGTCATAGGGGGAAAAGTGATCCTACCTCTCATCTGGATCCCTAACCCCCCACACATCTGGATCACATGCGTCTTCTCGTCAGTCGGGTTAGCTTTTTTCACCGTCTGAGATCAGCAAGTGAAGATATGCTTAAACAATCCCCAGTGTGGGTGACATCCCAAGAAGTTTTCACACATGAAAATGTACACAGCAAGATAGGAGATGGTGTTTGGAGAAAAATGGTGGATCTGAGCACCGAAGAAGTTCAAAAAACCCCGGAAGAATGGATGAGGAGGCAAAGAGAAACCTCGGTCGACGTGGGTGGTGAGGAGAACGCGCTCACCCTCGCGCGGCTGGGGCTCGATCTCCCCCTCTGATAACCTCCAGGACCCAGGCAAAATCAAGCCGTCGGCGACGAGGTTCTCCAGATCTTCTTCCACGACGATGGAGCGGATCCAATCCCCATGGATCCAGCCAGGTGGTAGACCGGACCGCGACGTCGACCCCTTCACCGGCTTTTTGCCCTTCGCTGTTGCCTTCTTCATGCGCTCCAGAGCCGTGGTCTTATCCTTCACCATAGCTGCGGAGCTCGAGAGGAACGGGCGGTGAGGTGTAGCGCTTAGGAGGACGAGGCGGAGGAGCAGAGAGAAAGCAGGCGAATGGAGAGCATAGTACCACGCATCGGCAGCAGCGACTTTTATGGCCACACTTCCGAGTGGCTGACCTGTGGGCCCGTGTAATCCTGGTGCATCCCGTAACAGACGCTAGCCCGATACGTGGCGAAAAAGGTGGCACAAAGATCGAGGAGTCCCTATGCGCCTGCTCCGTTAACCGCGCCTCACCCCGTCCCGTGCGCTTCCCCAGAATTTTGAATCCCGTGGGATCTGGACCCGGCAAAGCAGTCGGTTGCGTCAGAGATTTCCAAATCCAATCTATCTGAAGACATACTGCACAGTTCACTCGGCACGACTTTAATTCACTCGGCAATTTTAGAAGCCAGAATAGATCAAGACAAATGACGAAGGGTTAAAATGCCAGCATGCTTTCAGACCCTCGAGGAAATGTCGCCGGGACATTGAATCGGGCCGGAACCAACTTCAATCCTTCCTCACTCGGTCCCCAATCCATGCGCGGGCTAATGACGATGACATGTACCTAGGGTAGGGTCTTAGGCCTGACCTAAACACCCTACCCAAGGACACTACCCTAGAGTCCAAGGCCTACAAGGTTCAACAGGAGATACCGACTGAAATCCTCTCGAAGTGCAATCCACTCGACAGAAGACTCCACTTGGATATCCCAATTCCACTCGACCATACAAGAACACACTCGGAGTGCAGAATGCCCAGAGTCACCCCAGGATGGCAACGGTCGGGCATTCACTCCGTCGTCATGAGGACCATTTATTACGAGCGTTATCAGTAACATTCAGGACATAACTCTCATTAAACCCCTGTGTAACTGAGGGCGGCGAGGGGTCAGGCGCACTCTATATAAGACACCCCTCCCCTCTGGCACAAGGGTTCGCACCCCCTGTAACTATTGCACACATCCAATCGACAAGCCTCCGTGGCACCGAGACGTAGGGCTGTTACCTCCTCCAAGAGGGGCCTGAACTCGTAAATCTATGTGTACAACCTCATCGTAGCTAGGACACTACCATCTCCTACGTAGCCCCTACTCTTACTGTCAGACTCTTTCCCACGACAGAGGGCATCATGCAGGAGATAGAACTGCTCACAAGGTATTGCAATCTGGTTTTTATCGGCCTACTCTCTTCAAGGATGCCCGTAAGTTTGTTTTACCTTATGATGAATGTCAAAGAGTTGGTAATATTGGTAAGCGTCAGGAAATGCCTATGAATTATTCTCTCACTGTTGAACCATTTGATGTTTGGGGTTTCGATTACATGGGACCTTTTCCTTCCTCTAATGGGTATACACATATTTTGGTTGCTGTTGATTATGTTACTAAGTGGGTAAAGCTATTCCAACTAGTAGTGCTGATCACAACAGCTCTATTAAAATGCTTAAGGAAGTTATTTTCCCAAGGTTTGGAGTCCCTAGATATTTAATGACTGATGGTGGTTCACATTTTATTCATGGTGCTTTCCGTAAAATGCTTGCTAAGTATGATGTTAACCATAGAATTGCATCCCCCTATCATCCTCAGTCTAGTGGTCAAGTTGAACTTAGCAATAGAGAAATAAAACTAATACTTCAAAAAACCGTTAATAGGTCCCGAAAGAATTGGTCTAAGAAATTAGATGATGCACTTTGGGCCTACCGAACATCATATAAAAATCCCATGGGTATGTCTCCTTATAAAATGGTTTATAGAAAAGCTTGTCATTTGCCTCTTGAGTTAGAACATAAATCATATTGGGCAATTAAAGAACTCAACTATGATTTCAAACTTGCCGGTGAAAAGAGGCTATTTGATATTAGCTCACTAGATGAATGGAGAACCCAAGCTTATGAAAATGCCAAATTATTTAAAGAAAAAGTTAAGAGATGGCACGATAAAAGAATCCAAAAGCATGAGTTCAAAGTTGGAGAATATGTTCTTTTGTGCAACTCTCGTTTCAGATTCTTTGCAGGAAAACTTCTCTCCAAATGGGAAGGACCTTATGTTATCGAGGAGGTTTATCGATCTAGAGCTATCAAAATAAACAATGCCGAAGGTACTAACCCGAAGGTTGTCAATGGGCAAAGAATAAAACATTATATCTCAGGTACTCTCATTAATGTTGAAAGCAATATTATCCAAACTATGATACCGGAAGAACACATAAAAGAAACCTTCCTGAACACTCCAGAATCATGAAAAAAGAGGAGGTAAGTGATGCGGTAAGTAAACAGACTCCAAAAAATCCATAAAAATATTTTCTATCAGTTTTGGAATATATTAAAAATTGGGAAAATAAGAAACAACCAGGAAGGCAACCCTGGTGGGCACAAGACACTAGGGCGCGCCTGGCTTGCTAGGCGCGCCCAGGTGGGTTGTGCCCACCTCGGGTACCTTCCGGACTCCGTTTTTCTCCCGTTTGCTTGTTTCCCAAGATAAAAAATCTTTATATACCCCCCGAACCTATTGACCACCGTATCACAGAGAAATCTTCTGTTCTTCTTTCTTGTTGTTTTTCTGGCAGGTCTGAAAATATGTCATCTCAAGATTTGGAGGGTGAAAGCTATGTTGCTGATTATATTGCAAACCCCAAGGTTTATGGAGATGTGGAACATGATGGTTGGACCATGGAGGAAGAAGAGGATTATGATCCGAAAAGGAAAGAAGATACAAGTTCGGATGAAGATGAAGTTCCATTACCCCAACCTGGGGGCATGCACGTGGAATTCAAGAAGTCAAGTCTCCCTAATAAAGCAAAGAAACCTAAGATCCAGCTTATCCCTTTTCATCTCTTGCAAGAAAATAAGCAAGAATTATGCAAAAAGGTACTAAGGCTTGAGCAGGAGATCGGTGACTTGAGGGAGGAGAATTCCGTCCTCAAGCGTAAGCTAAGGAAGAAGAACGCTACTCATCACCAAAGGAGACTTGAGTATCGGGTATGGGCATTCCCCTTGGATTGTGCCAAGCTTGGGGGAGGTGCTCCGGTATCGTATCACCATCACTATCTTTTGCCTTTATCTATTTCAGTTCGATCTTTAGTTTTCCTATGATCTAGTTAAATAAAAGTTTAGTTCGGTCCTTTCTTTTCGAGTGTTTGCTTAGTGATCTATCTATCGATGTAATCATGTTCGAGATATATAATAAAGAGTAGTTTGAGTTTTGTTTCTTTACTTTAATGTTTCAATAAAAAGAAAAGAAAAGAAAAATAAATAAGATCATATGCTAATCTTATGGTAAGTAATGACATCACATAAGAAAAGTATAAGTGGTAAAATTTGTTGGAGATTGACAAGCATAGCATTGGTCAATGTTGCAACTCATGAAAGAATTGATAAGGGAAGAGAAGATTCACAAACAAATACACTATCATGGACATCTTTTATGATTGTGAGCCCCCATTAAATATTTTGTGTCAAAATAGTTGACGTTGGACAAGGAAGACAACGTAATGATTTATGTTTGTTCATATTCACATAGAAGTTATATTGTCATAGATCCTTTAACATGTGGTGCTTGCCCAATATCTTTTCTAGCCAAAAATTCTGCACTAAGTAGAGATACTACTTGTGCATCCAAAAACCCTTAACCCAAATCTTATTTCGAGAGTCCACCATACCTACCTATGGATTGACTAAGATCCTTCAAGTAAGTTGTCATCGGTGCAATAAGGCAATAAAAATTGCCTCTAAAAGTGTTGGATCATTTAGTGTAAGAGAAAATTGAGTGTTGTACAAACTTGTGATGGCAAAGAATAAAAGCGACAGACTGCATAATAAAGGTTGCTATCATAAGGGGCAATATAACGTGACGTTCTTTTGCATTAAGGGGTTTGGCATACAAACAAATAAGCGCATGACAACCTCTGCTTCCCTCTGCGAAGGGCCTATCTTTTACTTTTATGCATTTATTATTATGAAGAGTCAAAGTTTTCTTCTCTTTTCCTTTTATTTTTCTCCTTTGGCAAGAATCATGTGGTGAGGAAAGATCTAGGCACATATATCCAGTTGGATATGAGTAGGCATGAGTTATTATTGTTGACATCACCCTTGAGATGAATATGTTGGGTGGCGAAACTATAAGCCCCTATCTTTCTATTTGTCTGGTTGAAACTTTTTTTTCATGGGTACGCTATGAGTGTTAGCAATCATAGAATAATAAATGATGGTTGAGTATGTGGACTTGCCAAAAGGCTCCGATACGTGACCCTTCCTGAAAAGATGATGAATTGTAGTTGCAAAGTTGACTGAGAACATAGTTTGTTGGTTTTCAATAGAGTTTATGCTTTATACTTCGATGTTGTGATGAATTGTTACTTGCTCATGAGAAGTTTATGATAAAAGTTATGTGATAAAAGTTTTATAATAAAGTTTGTTCCTGTTCTAATAATTTATATGATGCTGCTATGTCTGTATTGTGTTTTTAACGACACCTCTATCTCTAAGCATGTGGACATGTTTTTCGATTTTGGTTTTCGCTTGAGGACAAGCGAGGTCTAAGCTTGGGGGAGTTGATACGTCCATTTTGCATCATGTTTCCGTACTGTTATTTATGATATTTTTATGCAGAATAATGTTTTATGGAGTAATTCTAATGCCTTCTCTCTCATAATATGCAAGGTTTACACAAAGAGGGAGAATACCGGCAGCTGGAATTCTGGACCTGAAAAAGCTACGCCAGGCCACCTATTCTGCACAACTCCAAATAAGCTGAAACTTCACGGAGAATTTTTATGGAATATTTAAGAATTATTGGAGCAAATAACTACCAGAGGGGGCCCACCAGGTGGGCACAAGCCACTTGGGCACGCCAGGGCGCCCAGGCGCGCCCTGGTGGGTTGTGCCCTCCTCGGCCCACCTTCGGTGCCCCTCTTCTGGTATATAAGTCATTTTGACCTAGAAAAAATAGAGGGAGGACTTTCGGGACGAAGTGCCGCCGTCTCGAGGCGGAACTTGGGCAGGAGCACTTTTGCCCTCTGGCGGAGCGATTCCGCCGGGGGAACTTCCCTCCCGCAGGGGGAAATCATCGTCATCATCATCACCAACAACTCTCCCATCTTGGGGAAGGCAATCTCCATCAACATCTTCAACATCACCATCTCCTCTCAAACCCTAGTTCATCTCTTGTGTTCAATCTTTGTGCCAGAACCCTAGATTGGTACTTGTGGGTGACTAGTAGTGTTGATTACATCTTGTAGTTGATTACTATATGGTTTATTTGGTGGAAGATTATATGTTCAGATCCATTATGTTATTTAATACCCCTTTGATTTTGAGCATGATTATCATTTGTGAGTAGTTACTTTTGTTCTTGAGGTCACAGGAGAAATCTTGTTGCAAGTAATCATGTGAATTTGATATGTGTTCGATATTTTGATGGTATGTATGTTGTGATTCCCTTAGTGGTGTCATGTGAACGTCGACTACATGGCACTTCACCATATTAGGGTCTAAGGGAATGCATTGTGGAGTAGTTATTAGATGATGGGTTGCGAGAGTGACAGAAGCTTAAACCCTAGTTTATGTGCTACTTCGTAAGGGACTGATTTGGATCCAAAACTTTAATGCTATGGTTAGATTTTATCTTAATACTTTTCTCATAGTTGCGGATGCTTGCGGGGGGGTTAATCATAAGTAGGAGGTTTGTTCAAGTAAGAACAGCACCTAAGCACAGGTCCACCCACATATCAAATTATCAAAGTAGCGAACACGAATCAAACCAACATGATGAAAGTGACTAGATGAAATTCCCGTGTACCCTCAAGAATGCTTTGCTTATTATAAGAGACTGTTTTGGCCTGTCCTTTGCCTCAAAAGGATTGGGCTACCTTGATGCACTTTTGTTACCGTTACCATTACTTACTTGTTACAAATTATCTTGCTATCAAACAACTTGTCACCAACTATTTCAGTGCTTGCAGTTAATACCTTGCTGAAAACCACTTGTCATTTCCTTCTGCTCCTCGTTGGGTTCGACACTCTTACTTATCGAAAGGACTATGATTGATCCCCTATACTTATGGGTCATCAGCCTACACCCAGAGGAGGATCCAAATAACCCAGTTATACAACGACAAGTCAAGAGGTGGTCTCTTAAGAAGATGACAGAACTATTCAAGAACTGGAAGAAAAGATTGAACGAGTTTCTCGAGAAAGAGAGACTCCAAAATTCACCGGTCAATATGCGAAGATAAAAGATCACTTGCCCGCATTTGTGGTGTACAAGAAATTGGATAAAGCTAAGAAAATGTCACAGATAAATAAGCAAAATGCTGCAAATAAGAAGTATCACCATGTTACGGGGTCAGGTGGCTACAATGTTGCCCGGCCTACGTGGGACGAAGCTGAGAACGACCTACTTGCTAAAAGGGTCCTGCTACCTCATGAGCTTGCGTTGGTTTTTCCCTTGAAGAGAAAAGGGTGATGCAGCAAAGTAGAGTAAGTATTTCCCTCAGCTTTTGAGAACCAAGGTATCAATCCAGTAGGAGACAACGCGCAAGCCACCGAATACCTGCACAAACAAACACCAACTTGCACCCAACGCTATAAAGGGGTTGTCAATCCCTTCACGGTTATTTGCAAAGTGAGATTTGATATAGATGGATAAACGGTAAAGTAATGTTTTTGGTATATTTGGTTTATGGAACGGAAAGTAAAAGATTGCAAAGAAAGTAAATAGGAAACTAAAATTGTAGATCGGAAACTTATATGATGGAAAATAGACCCGGGGGCCATAGGTTTCACTAGAGGCTTCTCTCAAGATAGAAAATATTACGGTGGGTGAACAAATTACTGCCGAGCAATTGATAGAAAAGCGCAAAGTTATGACGATATCTAAGGCAATGATCATGAATATAGGCATCACGTCTGTATCAAGTAGACCGACTCCTGCCTGCATCTACTACTATTACTCCACACATCGATCGACTCCTGCCTGCATCTAGAGTATTAAGTTCATAAGAACAGAGTAACGCATTAAGTAAGATGACATGATGTAGCGGGATAAACTCAAGCAATATGATGAAAACCCCATCTTGTTATCCTCGATGGCAACAATACAATACGTGCCTTGCTGCCCCTACTGTCACTAGGAAAGGACACCGCAAGATTGAACCCAAAGCTAAGCACTTATCCCATTGCAAGAAAAATCAATCTAGTTGGCCAAACCAAATCGATAGTTCGAAGAGACTTGCAAAGATATCAAATCATGCATAAAAGAATTCAGAGAAGATTCAAATAATATTCATAGATAAGCTGATCATAAATCCACAATTCATCGGATCTCGGCAAACACACCGCAAAAAAGTATTACATCAAATAGATCTCCAAGAACATCGAGGAGAACTTTGTATTGAGAATCAAAGAGAGAGAAGAAGCCATCTAGCTACTAGCTATGGACCCGTAGGTCTGTGGTAAACTACTCACGCTTCATCGGAGAGGCAATGGTGTTGATGTAGAAGCCCTCCGTGATCGAATCCCCCTCCGGCAGGACGCCGGAAAAGGCCCCTAGATGGGATCTCACGGGTACAGAAGGTTGCGGCGGTGGAAAAGTGGTTTCGTGGCTCCCCTGGTAGGTTTTGAGATATTTGAGAATATATAGGCGGAAGAAATACGTCGGTGGAGTCACGAGGGGCCCACAAGGGTGGGGGGCGCGCCCTACACCCTTGGGCGCGCCTCCCGACCTTGTGGCCGCCTCGTGGCTTTCCTGACGTGCACTCCAAGCCCTCTGGATGTTTTCTGGTCCAAGAAAAATCATCACGAAAGTTTCATTCCGTTTGGACTCCGTTTGGTATTCCTTTTCTACGAAACTCTAAAACAAGGAAAAAACAGGAACTGGCACTAGGCTCTAGGTTAATAGGTTAGTCCCAAAAATCATATAAAATAGCATATTAATGCATATAAAACATCCAAAATAGATAATATAATAGCATGGAACAATCAAAAATTATAGATACGTTGGAGACGTATCAAGCATCCCCAAGCTTAATTCCTGCTCGTCCTCGAGTAGGTAAATGATAAAAACAGAATTTTTGATGTGGAAAGCTAACTAACATATTTATCATGTAATTCTCTTTATTGTGGCATGAATGTTCAGATCTGTATGATTCAAAACAAAAGTTTAGTATTGATATAAAAACAATAATACTTTAAGCATACTAACAAAATAATTATGTCTTCTCAAAATAACATGGCCAAAGAAAGCTTATCCCTACAAAATCATATAGTCTGGCTATGCTCCATCTTCATCACACAAAATATTTAAATCATGCACAACCCCGATGACAAACCAAGCAATTGTTTCATACTTTTGATGTTCTCAAACATTTTCAACTTTCACGCAATACATGAGCGTGAGCCATGGACATAGCACTATAGGTGGAATAGACGGTGGTTGTGGAGAAGACAAAAAGAAGAAGATAGTCTCACATCAACTAGGCATATCAACGGGCTATGGAGATGCCCATTAATAGATATCAATGTGAGTGAGTAGGGATTGCCATGCAACGGATGCACTAGAGCTATAAGTTTATGAAAGCTCAAAAAGAAAACAAAGTGGGTGTGCATCGAACTTGCTTGCTCATGAAGACCTAGGGCGTTTTGAGGAAGCCCATCATTGGAATATACAAGCCAAGTTCTATAATGAAAATTCCCACTAGTATATGAAAGTGATATCATAGGAGACTCTCTATCATGAAGATCATGGTGCTACTTTGAAGCACAAGTGTGGCAAAAGGATAGTAACATTGTCCCTTCTCTCTTTTTCTCTCTTTTTTTTGGCCTTCTTTTTTTTTATTTGGCCTTTTCTCTCTTTTTTTATTTTTTTATTTCCTCACATGGGACAATGCTCTAATAATGAAGATCATCGCACTTTTATTTACTTTACAACTCGATACTTAGAACAAAATATGAGTCTATATGAATGCCTCCGGCGGTGTACCGGGATGTGCAATGAATCAAGAGCGACATGTATAAAAAATAATGAATGGTGGCTTTGCCACAAATACGATGTCAACTACATGATCATGCATAGCAATATGACAATGATGAAGCGTGTCATAATAAACGGAACGGTGGAAAGTTGCATGGCAATATTTCTCGGAA
Source organism: Thinopyrum elongatum (assembly GCA_011799875.1). Lineage (NCBI taxonomy): Eukaryota > Viridiplantae > Streptophyta > Magnoliopsida > Poales > Poaceae > Thinopyrum > Thinopyrum elongatum. The sequence continues at coordinate 73,834,730 of CM022302.1, read as the reverse complement.
TGGCTATGGAAATGCCATAATAGGTAAGTATGGTGGCTGTTTTGAGGAAGGTATATGGTGGGTTTATGGTACCGGCGAAAGTTGCGTGGTACAAGAGAGGCTAGCAATGGCGGAAAGGTGAGAGTGCGTATAATCCATGGACTCAATATTAGTCATAAAGAACTCACATACTTATTGCAAAAATCTATTAGTCATCGAAACAAAGTACTACGAGAATGCTCCTAGGGGGATAGATTGGTAGGAAAAGACCATCGCTCGTCCCCGACCGCCACTCATAAGGAAGACAATCAAAAAATATCTCATGCTCCAACTTCGTTACATAACGGTTCACCATACGTGCATGCTACGGGACTCACAAACCTTAACACAAGTATTTCTCAAATTCACAACTACTTACTAGCATGACTCTAATATCACCATCTTCATATCTCAAAACAATCATAAGGAATCAAACTTCTCATAGTATTCAATGCACTTTATATGAAAGTTTTTATTATATCCCTCTTGGATGCCTATCATATTAGGACTAAATTTATAACCAAAGCAAATTACCATGCTGTTTTAAAGACTCTCAAAATAATATAAGTGAAGTGCGAGAGTTCATCAATTTCTATAAAATAAAACCACCGACGTGCTCTAAAAAGATATAAGTGAAGCACTAGAGCAATTTTGCCTAGCTCAAAAGATATAAGTGAAGCACATAGAGTATTCTAATAAATCATGATTCATGTGTGTGTCTCTCAAAAGGTGTGTACAGCAAGGATGGTTGTGGTATACTAAAAAGTAAAGACTCAAATCATACAAGACGCTCCAAGCAAAACACATATCATGTGGTGAATAAAAATATAGCCTCAAGTAAAGTTACCGATAGACGAAGACGAAAGAGGGGATGCCTTCCGGGGCATCCCCAAGCTTAGGCTCTTGGTTGTCCTTGAATATTACCTTGGGGGTGCCTTGGGAATCCCCAAGCTTAGGCTCTTGCCACTCCTTATTCCATAGTCCATCAAATCCTTACCCAAAACTTGAAAACTTCACAACACAAAACTCAACAGAAAATCTCGTAAGCTCCGTTAGTATAAGAAAATAAATCACCACTTTTGGTACTGTTGTGAACTCATTATTTATTTATATTGGTGTAATATCTACTGTATTCCAACTTTTCCATGGTTCATACCCCCCGATACTAGCCATAGATGCATCAAAATAAGCAAATAACACATAGAAAACAGAATCTGTCAAAAACAGAATAGTCTGCGAAGATCTGAATTGTTATAATACTTTTTTAACTCCACAAATTCTGAACAATTGGTACAACAGTGTTAATTCGTGTATCAATCTTGTGTAAAAAATTCAGAGTTTTTACACGCTCTATTAAAAAATAAGAATTGTTTTTCTGAGCGCAAAAGTTTCTATTTTTCAGCAGGATCAAATCAACTATCACCGTAAGCCACCCTAAAGGTCTTACTTGGCACAAACTCTAATTAAAACACAAAACCACATCTAACCAGAGACTATATGAAAAATTTATTGCAAAACAGAACCAAAAACAGTAAAAACAAAAATAAAATTGGGTTGCCTCCCAACAAGCGCTATTGTTTAACGCCCTTAGCTAGGCATAAAAACACAAATAGATCTAAGTGTTATCATCTTTGGCATGCAATCCATAAGTGGCTCTCATAATAGATTCATAAGTCAATTTAATTTTCTTTTTAGGGAAGTGTTCCATGCCTTTCCTTAACGGAAATTGAAATCTAATGTTTCCTTCTTTCATATCAATAATTGCACCAATCGTTCTAAGGAAAGGTCTACCAAGAATAATAGGACATGTAGGATTGCAATCTATATCAAGAATGATGAAATCTACGAGCACATAATTCCTATTTGCAATAATAAGAACATCATTAATCCTTCCCATAGGTTTCTTAATAGTGGAATCCGCAAGATGCAAATTTAAGGAACAATCATCAAATTCATGGAAACCTTACACATCACATAAAGTTTTTGGAATCGTGGAAACACTAGCACCCAAATCACACAAAGCATGGCATTCATAATCTTTGATCTTAATCTTAATAGTAGGTTCCCACTCATCATAAAGTTTTCTAGGAATAGAGACTTCCAATTCTTCCTGCTACCTCTTGAGCTTGCGTTGGTTTTTCCCTTGAACAGGAAAGGGTGATGCAGCAAAGTAGAGTAAGTATTTCCCTCAGCTTTTGAGAACCAAGGTATCAATCCAGTAGGAGACAACGCGCAAGCCACCGAATACCTGCACAAACAAACACCAACTTGCACCCAACGCGATAAAGGGGTTATCAATCCCTTCACGGTTATTTGCAAAGTGAGATCTGATATAGATGGATAAACGGTAAAGTAATGTTTTTGGTATTTTTGGTTTATGGAACGGAAAGTAAAAGATTGCAAAGAAAGTAAATAGGAAACTAAAATTGTAGATCGGAAACTTATATGATGGAAAATAGACCCGGGGGCCATAGGTTTCACTAGAGGCTTCTCTCAAGATAGAAAATATTACGGTGGGTGAACAAATTACTGCCGAGCAATTGATAGAAAAGCGCAAAGTTACGACGATATCTAAGGCAATGATCATGAATATAGGCATCACGTCCGTATCAAGTAGACCGACTCCTGCCTGCATCTACTACTATTACTCCACACATCGACCGACTCCTGCCTGCATCTAGAGTATTAAGTTCATAAGAATAGAGTAACGCATTAAGTAAGATGACATGATATAGCGGGATAAACTCAAGCAATGTGATAAAAACCCCATCTTGTTATCATCGATGGCAACAATACAATACGTGCTTGCTGCCCCTACTGTCACTGGGAAAGGACACCGTAAGATTGAACCCAAAGCTAAGCACTTCTCCCATTGCAAGAAAAACCAATCTAGTTGGCCAAACCAAATCGATAGTTCAAAGAGACTTGCAAAGATATCAAATCATGCATAAAAGAATTCAGAGAAGATTCAAATAATATTCATAGATAAGCTGATCATAAATCCACAATTCATCGGATCTCAGCAAACACACCGCAAAAAAGTATTACATCGAATAGATCTCCAAGAACATCGAGGAGAACTTTGTATTGAGAATCAAAGAGAGAGAAGAAGCCATCTAGCTACTAGCTATGGACCCGTAGGTCTGTGGTAAACTACTCACGCTTCATCGGAGAGGCAATGGTGTTGATGTAGAAGCCCTCCGTGATCGAATCCCCCTCCGGCAGGACGCCGGAAAAGGCCCCTAGATGGGATCTCACGGGTACAGAAGGTTGCGGCGGTGGAAAAGTGGTTTCGTGGCTCCCCTGGTAGCTTTTGGGATATTTGACAATATATAGGCGAAAGAAATACGTCGGTGGAGTCACGAGGGGCCCACAAGGGTGGGGGGCGCGCCCTACACCCCTGGGCGCGCCTCCCGACCTTGTGGCCACCTCGTGGCTTTCCTGACGTGCAGTCCAAGCCCTCTGGATGTCTTCTGGTCCAAGAAAAATCATCGCGAAAGTTTCATTCCATTGGACTCCGTTTGGTATTCCTTTTCTGCGAAACTCTAAAACAAGGAAAAAACAGGAACTGGCACTGGGCTCTAGGTTAATAGGTTAGTCCCAAAAATCATATAAAATAGCATATTAATGCATATAAAACATCCAAAACAGATAATATAATAGCATGGAACAATCAAAAATTATAGATACGTTGGAGACGTATCAGGCTCCAGAGAGGGGGATCTTCGATCTTCGTCATCACCAACCCTTCTCCATCGCCAATTCCATGATGCTCCCCACCGGGAGTGAGTAATTCCTTCGTAGGCTCGCTGGTCGGTGAGGAGTTGGATGAGATTCATCATGTAATCGAGTTAGTTTTGTTAGGGCTTGATCCCTAGTATCCATTATGTTCTGAGATTGATGTTGCTATGACTTTGCCATGCTTAATGCTTGTCACTTTGGGCCCGGGTGCCATGATTTCAGATCTGAACCGTTTATGTTATCACCATTATATCTATGTTCTAGATCCGATCTTGCAAGTTATAGTCACCTACTATGTGTTATGATCCGTAAACCCCGGAGTGACAGAAGCCGGGATACTTTTCGGTGATGACCGTAGTTTGAGGAGTTCATGTATTCACTATGTGTTAATGCTTTGTTCCAGTTCTCTATCAAAAGGAGGCCTTAATATCCCTTAGTTTCCAATTGGATCCCGCTGCCACGGGAGGGTAGGACAAAAGATGTCATGCAAGTTCTTTCCATAAGCACGTATCACAATTTACGGAATACATGCCTACATTATATTTATGAACTGGAGCTAGTGGCGTATCGCCCTAGATTATGACTATTATATGATGAATATCATCCAACGAATTCACCGATCCAATGCCTACGAATTTCTCTTATATTGTTTCTGCTAAGTTACTACTGCTACTGTCACTATTGCACTTGCTACAAAATCATTGCTACCACTGTTACTGTTACTATTGTTGTTGCTACTACTATCAAAACTATCATACTACGTTGCTACTGATCACTTTGCTATAGATAATTAATCTCTAGGTGTGGTTGAATTGACAACTCAGCTGCTAATACTTACAAATATTTTTTGGCTCCCCTTGTGTCGAATCTATAAATTTGGGTTGAATACTCTACCCTCGAAAACCGTTGCGATCCCCTATACTTGTGGGTTATCACCTCAGCAGAGTCCTCATAGTAGTCCAGCTCTATCTCTGTTGCTTCAGCCGTCTCCGCCGCATCAGCGGACTCCGGCGGAGGAGGCCACTCAGCAGAATCCTCCGCCGCGTCAGCGGACTTCGCCTCCTCCGCCGCGTCAGCTGACTCCGCCGCCTCAGCAACGGCGGAAGAGAGCCGCGGTACAACAGGGAAGAAATCCAGAGCTGGTCCAAGCGTCAAGAAGGCTCCTGCCAAGTTACCATATGAGATGACTGACGAGGAAAACAAGGATATCGTGCCTGCCGATGTGAAACACCAGCTTGGAACGAAACGTCCACCTCCAAAGGAGAAAATAGATCCGGTAAAAGTGAAGCGCCCTCTAGCTTCCCTTAAGCGACCACCACCGCCTCCGCCGCTATCACACTATGACCGCTGTATTGAAAAGACATTTGATGCAACAGAGCGGTCGGGAAGTACTAACAGTGCTGCAAGACGAAGTGGGAAAACAATTCCCCATCTCGGCGAACAGGAAAAGCAATCATGCCCCCCCCTCAGGGTGTTTACCGATATCGCTAATGATCCGGGGGTAGCGGCCGGTGCTCTTGGTCTCACTCTTGGTGATTACTTAGACTATCATGTACAGTTCGAAATGGTTGAGGTCGTAGTAGCCTTTAAATACGAGTACGGGAAGCCTCTTGTCAAACCTGAGCAGCTCCGGCATCTATCAACGATGATGCGAAGATTCCATGACTGGTACTTGAAAACCTCCAAAGATGGGACCAACAGTATCTTGGTGGGAATTAAAGATGAGCACAACTTCATTGGAGTCGACGCGATCTACGTTGAATTTGAAGAAATCATTCAGTTTTACAATCAAGACGCCATCGACAAAACTATTGTCACTTGCTATTATCTGTAAGTATTTTTTCCGTAATTAAGTCTCTAGCTCAGCTCGTTCATTGCATGTATAATTATCCTCACTATATTATGCAGATTGAAGATCCTCGAATGCAAGAGAGGACAAATCTATGACATTGGGTTCATTAGCCCAAATACCGTAAATGAATATACGGTACAAAAGGAACCCGACGCTACTGAGAAAAACTTGCTAAACGTGTTCCTTCGACAACAAAATAGAAGGGAAATACTCTTTCCTTATAACTTCAAGTGAGTGTTACTGTTTTGTGCATATTCTGTTTCGCTTACTCGAGGTTAAGTGTAATTGATGAGTTATGCATGCGCAGCTTCCACTTTATTCTGCTATGCATTCAACTTGACGCGGGACTAGTAATTGTCTTGGACTCGAGACGTAAAAAGCAAAAGGAGTGGGCGGACATGAGTGAAATGCTCCAGAAGTAAGTTCAATCATTATCGCATCATATCGGCAACTTTTGTTCATTTCCTCATATCAAGTAATCATTTTCTTTGCCGGGCAGGGTTTGGAAAAAGTTCACCAGCTTGGTACTGGGTGAATGGAAAAAGGAGCTGCGATTTTCACACCCCAAAGTAAGTAGTACTAGCTAGTTCCGTGCAATCTCTCATTGATTCTAGTTTCAATACCATTATCATGCTTGATTATCATTTTGATTGAACTCTATTCTCGTAAAGTGCTTGTGGTAGGCACCCGAAAATAATTTATGTGGATACTATGTCTGCGAGTTCATTCGCCACTTGACCTCTGAGCGGGGCTTAACTAAACAACAATTTAAAGTACGTAAACAATATTCATAATTTTATTTTATTACCATCAATTGTGTTGAGTTTCATTCATATATATATTGACCCCCTTCTTTAAATTAGACCTGGCGGAAGCGGGACGAACTCCTACCAACTGATCGCATACGAGCAATTCAAGAGGAATTGGCGGGATTCTTTGTTGACCATGTCATACCTAAAGACGGAGAATACCATCGGGAATTGCAATGCGATTTTGGTATATGATGTTAGGGATCCTAAGAGATGTTATATTATATATATATATATATGCATCAACATGTACTATATATAGTAGCGTCGAATAGATATACGAAAACTTGTTGTTCGATCAACAAGCACGGAGAAAGAAATGTCACTTCTATCTATATATTGATCATGACGATGTTGTGTAATTAATGGTTCCTTGATTGCTTACTAGCTAGCGTCGAGTTCTCTCTATATGTAGTAGCTAGCGTCGACTAAGCACGGAGAAAGAGAGGTCACTTCTCTCTATATATATATGTAGTAGCTAGCTAACACAATATGAAACCTACTTTAAAAAAAAACAAAAACCCCAGCGTTTGGCAGCTGCTGACGCGTGGCTGCCTTTTAGTCCCGGTCGGTGTTACCAACCGAGACTAAAGGTCCTCCTGCCTGGACGCCCCACAGCGGCCACATGGAGCATCTTTAGTCCCGGTTCGTAACCCAACCGGGACTAAAAGTTAGGCCCTTTAGTCCCGATTGTTTAGTTCCGATTGAAGAACCGGGTCTAAAGGCCCTCTAAAACCGGGACTGATGCCCTGTTTTCTACTAGTGAGAGATCACATTAAGAACAAAAAATGTGTCCACGACCGCATCATATCTCTACATATATTATTCTCTTCTCCATGTTCACAACAATGCAACCATCTTTATTCTACTAGGTCTATGTTTGCATTCAAATTCATCAATTTTTCTTCGCACGGTAACAGTGTTACTTGGAGGGGTTGGAAAACCCGGTAATCCAGCCGTTACCGAAAATTCCAATCAAAGAGAATACACCTTGCCCAATCGTCATATCCGTGAGAGGAGAAAAACTCGTGAGAATATTGAAGAGAGAGATTACCGGCCAGAAAGCGCCGGGAGGTTCAACGCTGGCGATCAGTAGTGGATCTTACGCTTGACCACATAAAAAATTCAGATAAACCTACATTTAATCAAGAAATGCATTGACTGACACGCAAGGCAATCTGATGGTGCGAGAGCACCTCTCGGTGGAAGACTCGTGTAAGTTCTTTTATCTCTATCACATATGCACATCCTGATTCTCATACCTTAGCACACTAAATTCTTTTAGTAAGAGGGTGTGAAGTTATTTATTTCTTGTTCACGGGCATATATGCTAGTGTAAATAAAATAAAATAAAATAAGAGTAAGGTTCCCTGATCCACCGCTTATTTCGTCATTCACTTGTAGCCGCCAGTGTTTTGTACCCGGTTTTATGTCTCTCGCTATCTCGCACATCATTTATGGGCCGGCCCTTCAATGCTACGCTGCTCGTCCAAGTTACGCTAGCGGCCTTCTACGGAAATCACTAATTAAGGAGTACTCATTGCAGTGACCTCATCTTCCCAGGTGTGTCACTTGTCACAATCCGGGAGTTTTTTCTTTTTTCGTAGATCCGTTTATTCAAAACGTTTTATCTCTTAAACTGTGCGTCCAAACCTCGAAATGTTTTCATCGTTGGATTCCTCACGTCGAGATCTTCAAAATTAGATCCCATGTTGATAGATTTTGACAAACTTTTTTTTCACGAAAAAAACCGGACGAAAAAACCGAACCGGGAGCACGGGTTTTTTCCCTTTTCGAAAGAGGCACGCCCGTGCCTCTCGCGAAATCACAACCATGCCTCTCACGGAAGCAAAAACGTGCCTCTCGCGGAAGAAAAAAAAACAGAAAACGCATTTTTTTCCGGTTCCGAGAGGCACGGCCGTGACTCTCGCGAAAGCACAACCGTGCCTCTCGCGGAAGTAAAGCCGTGACTCTCGCGGAAGGAAAAAAAAAAGAAAACCCGTTCTTTTTCCGTTTCCGAGAGGCACGGCCGTTGTTCTCGCGAAAGCACAACCGTGCCTCTCGCGGAAGCAAAACCTTGACTCTCGCGGAAGGGAAAAAAAATAGAAAAGCCGTTTTTTTTTCGTTTCCGAGAGGCACGACCGTTACTCTCGCGAAAGCACAACCGCGCCTCTCGCGGAAGCAAAACCGTAATTCTCGCGGAAGGAAAAAACCAGAAAACGCGTTTTTTTTGTTTCCGAGAGGCACGGCCGCGACTCTCGCGAAAGCAAAACCGTGCCCCTCGCGAAAGCAAAACAGTGACTCTCGCGAAAGGGAAAAAAATAAGAAAACATGTTTTTTTGCGCAAATTTTTTGTTTTTGATTTTTTTTCCAAATGTTAAGGAAGACCGGTGGAAAACCGAAACGTCGAAAAAATCCGGAAAAAACCGTTTAAAAGGCGGAAAACGCGTGCTTAAAAATAAAATAAAAACAAATCCGGAGGGAGCGCCCAGAGCGCGACATGTGGCGGACAGCTGAGAGCGCGCCAAGTGGCGTTGATCGTTGTGAGGCTCCCGAAAGTGCGCTCGTTAACTAGTTGCTCCCGCCTTCTACGTATCTCCGTTGCAACGTACGGGCCTTTTTTCTAATAAAAATTTAAAAATAATAAAAATCTTACGTCAAATCGAATGTTTTTCATGGCAATTTATATTGGCGCGAGGATGCCAAATTTTAGTTTGAAACACGGCAATTTCCTAGCAAAGAAATGAACTGAGGCGCTCGCCAACTAGACTTACCTTCTTTGACACATATATTTTGTCATGACAAATATTTCATTTGTCATGCCTATAAACCTGACGTTCTTTTGATATTCGAGTTCAAAGTAAACGCATTACGCATGTAACTCGGCACAGGAAGAGGAACACGGTTGTTTGGGCCGTGGACGATCTGGCCCTCCTGGTGACGCAAGGGATGACGCAAATCGGACGAAGAAAACGTGGCCAAAGGGAACACGCAAAGGTGAGCACCGGGAAAGTTCCTGCTAGACGCGAGGTCCTCCGTCCACTCGTTCCCCAACCGACAACGGCACATAGACAGACAGCTACGTGATCCAATCCAAGCCGTCCATCACCCCAACCGACTCCGTCATCGACAATCCACCAGCCACCCTCCCTTCCCTTTTATATACGCCTTTCCCCTCGATCGCCCCGTCCTCTCCTGCTCCTCCCATCGCCCGTCGCAGGCCCGTCTTCGTTTCGTAGCCACAATCGTGAGGTGAGGGGCCCCCTAATCTGTTCTTCCTCTTCCTTTCGATTTTCGAATTAGAATCAGGGTATTTCAGATTACAGTACCTTAATTAAGGTCGTGATTGCCTAGATATATATAATTTCGCTTTCTATCAAAGCTAGATCTAGATCCATATATGTTTTGTCTCCTTTGTTACTTTTCAAATTCCCTTCATGCATGAGCCAAATCTTCTGTACGCTGTTCAACTGCTTCACAAATCAGGGTTTCTAATTAAATTTCCGCCAGCGCCTTTCAGATCTCATCGGTTGTCTGTTCTATTTGATTCAGGATGTTCTCTCATCCGAAGAGCCAAGTTCGTCTGAGATTTTCTGGTGATCGACTTGTGACGGCTGAATGAGTTGATGCGTCAGATCCCCTCAGTTTATGTTGTATCGGCCATCGGGGCACACAGACGGCTATGTCCGGTGTCGGGGCACGCCGCTGCCTATGGTTCATCTTCACTGGTTTATGATGCCCACAGCCCACTGATTATCTTCCTGGACGACAGTCGTCTAGCTCAAGATTGCTCTGAGGGCCTGCAGGTGTCCACAAGGCGCGGTTCATGTTTGCTGATCAAATGATGTTCGTGGTTCCTTTTGCTGACATGATGATGCTTGCCTGTCTCCAAACATCACAGAAAGGTACTTGTGTTGGTAAGCTGATTGATGCGCATGTGTGTACGTGCGTGCCTGTTGTATTATTACTGTTGTATTACATTGCTAGCGTAGGACGGCCTTTGCCATGTCGGGTGCGCTCGCTTGGCAGGCCACGAGGTAATAAAAAGTATATTTTGTTGGTGTCTGCGGGGTGGAGGTCGCACGGGAACTATCAATTTCTTCTATTTTGCCCGGGTTCTCCACCCTGCCATGGTGTCTGTGTCCTTCCCCTGTGTTGTTGATTCCGCGACATCATCTTAAGTACACCACGATCCTTCATACCAAATATATCGACATGCCTGGGTGCAGCGATAACTACGTATTGAAGATCAATGGTAACTGCATACTCAAGATCAATGATAACTACAAACCAAGGTACATCTATATGCTTCTATCAGGCAAGCACTTCGTTATATCAATTTAAATTTGCATATGCACGTCACCCCAACGCAAAACATAACCATACTGAACAACCATATTTTGGTTTGATACAAGATCGTTCATACTTGCAAATCTTGTACTCTTGCACCGCGCCATCACGATAGTACTGAAATACCCATGAAATCATTAGCATTCTTTTTCAATGCAATGTCTTCTGTTAGGGAAAAAAAGCGTTGTTAACTTTTTGCAGCACAAGCTTTTCCAGAATTTTTGGTTACTCTGCATATTTTTGACAATGGTCGTCTAGTTGATGAAGGCTCTCCGGTGCTTTCTGCTGTCCACAAGGCGCGGGAGGGAATTGGTCATCCAATTTATGCTTCGTGTTTGCTGATCAAATCCAGATGGTGTTCGTGGTTCCTTTTGCTGACAAGATGATGCTTGCCTGTCTCCAAACATCGCAGAAAGGTAATTGTGTTGGTAAGCAGATTGATGTGCATGTGTGTATGTGCGTGTTGTATTACTTGCTGTACTACATTGGTAGGTAGGACGGCCTTTGCCATGTCGGGTGCGCTCGCTTGGCAGGCCACGAGACAATAAAACGTATATTTTGTTGGTGTTTGCGGGGTGGAGATCGCACGGGAACTATCAATTTGTTCTATTTTGCCCGGGTTCTCCACCCTGCCATGGTTTCTCTGTCCTTCCCCTGTGTTCTTGATTCCGCAAGATCATCTTAAATTGCACCACGATCCTACATAGCAAATGTATCGACAGCCTGGGTGCGGCGGTAAATACGTACTGAAGATCAATGATAACAATAAACGAAGGTACATCTAACTGCTTCTATCGTGCAAGCACTTTGTTATATCAATTTACATTTGTTTATGCACGTCATCCGAACTAAAAGCACATGCCGACGGGAGATCATCATCATTCTTGTTCACTGTTGCAATGTCTTCTTTTAGAAAATAAGCCGTTGTAAACTTTTTGCAGCACAGGCTTTTCCGAGAAGTTTTGGTTACTCTGCATATTTTTTATTAGCTTTGTAACTTTGTCATAATTCAACTATTTCCTGTTAATTATCATGCTGTGTACACAGGTGAGTTCATTTGTTCTATTACATGGTGTACATATTTGTTAACAGTTCTTCAAATACCATTGAAGGACTTGTGTTTTCCTTTTTATACTTTTTATTCTTCCAAATTTGATGCCTTGTTAATGGCCTACTTCCTCTTGGTCATCAGTTGGATTCCAGTTGAGGTTTACTGGATGTACAGAATGCCATTCTTGCTCAGCAATGTCTTCCTGAAACCTGAAGGAAGACCTTTATTCAGGAACAGGCGAATAGCTGGTTTTACATTCCAGGCTTGTACGTCTGGTTATGTGTAATCTTACATTTGCATGCAATTCCTAGCCATGCATATATGGCATTGTCAATGGTACGCAGTCTTTGACTGTTGTGCTGTAGCTTCCATGTTTAGGTGCAACAGTATCCTAATTTGATTGCATTTTCTCCGTATTTACAGAATGTAGCATCAGAAAAGTTCTTTGTAGCTTTTTTTTTCTTCAAAACTATCTTAATACATTATGATTCGTGATTCTATAAAAAAATGCACAATAATATCTCTAAATTTGGAAGTTGGGATCATTCCTTGCTAGTATTCTCATTTTTATGACTTCATCTGTGGCAAAATAAACTTTAGCAAGCAGGCTGTGGTATTCAAATTGGATGTGATATTAGTCTTTTGTCAATGTCAACTTACGATATCTACAGCCGGTTTGGTCCGATTATTATTTTAATATAAAATAAATAAATAAATAAATCGTGGATCTTAAGCTCTGAACTGGAAAGAGCATTCCAGCAAACAAATTGCTGGGAATGATGGTTCGACTCCATCAAGATCCTTTTTTGGTTTTGGAGTACATTTTCAGTTCTCTACTCCCAAGTAGATAATATACTCCAGCCAGGATTGATGAAAATTTAACAAACAACATCTCAGAATGTTCTAACTTTATTTTTATTCTTTATGGCCTGGTTGAGTTGGGACAAGATGAGACCGGCAAAGTACAAAGGTGGGGTTGGATTTTGCGACATGAGGGCCTTCAACCATGCTTTGCTAGTTTCTTGAAAACTTGCTTCAGATATGAAACTTTGGGAGGGATCTATGCGGAAAGTTCCGAAAGAAAGCTTACTAGTTGTCCCAGGGTGGGCCTTGGTTCAATCTTGTCGATTCTACTAGACATGATCTCTTACAAGAAGAAAATATAATCTTCAAATTTGACGTGTCACAGAAACCCCTAGATGTAGGGTAGGGACCCTAGTTGCCCGATCGCGAACTGAAGGTGGATTCGAGGAGGAACACAAAGATCAGTGGTGGAGGACGAATAGAAGTTGAGGTTGGGCGGGCTTTGGTCAATCGCCAGCGGCAACACTGCCGCGCTGATGCGCCGCCTTGCACCCTGCCTGCACCGAACAAACCAAGGTAGGGCGGCCACCATTGACGAAGAACACGGGGAAAACATGGAGAAATCAAAGGGAAAGCGCTCTATTGGATAAGATCCACATCAAGTAGTCCTCAAATCACAAGCAATACTTGAGGTGCATCAAAATCTAAGAACAACAAGAGAAATAAAGATACAAGGGTAGTTCTCGAGAGGTAGTGCATTCAAATCTCTTAGATGGGGCTTGATGAATCTTTCTCCAAAGAGGTCTTGATAACCATAGATGACTATTCTCCTAAGAGGTCTTGAATTCACTCACGTATCTACTCCTAAGAGGAATCCCATTAGGGGAGGTAGATGAGCTAAGCTCTCTCTTTTCTTTCTATTTTTAGCTAACCCTAAAAATGAGAAGGGGACATCTATTTATAGTGTTAGGGGTGAAAGGGTAGGTACATGGGTCGAAACCATAGTTGTTGCACGCAGGACATTCGGTAGGTATCAGAACTTTGGTATTTACGGTTGACTTTGCTTCGGGTGCCTGACACCGGATTTCGGGTACACATTGAATGTACGGCCGGAGGCACACACACACCAGGTGTCTGGTTCACTCTGGATGTCCTGGCATGTCCGGTCTTCGGGCACTTCTGGTGGCTCATCTTCGCGTGGCGCCGGATGTTTGATGGTTCTCTACTTGATACTTCTTCTGTCGCCACTTCCAACATTCCTTCGTGGATGGTGTAGATTTTCTCTTGTGCTTGCACTCTCGTCATCCGTGAAGCTCCACTCAAACCTATACATGCATGATGGAGGGAGTAGTATACCATCCTTGAAGGGGACAAAAAGACACATGTAAAGGAGAAAATTCACCTTTATATGTTTGAAGTAGAGGGTGCACGTGTCTCTTGACAAAAGGGCTCTCCACGTGGTGATTTCCATAGGATGCTCCACGTCATGGAAGGGTTAGGTACTCCATTGACTGAGTCTAGATCTTGGTAGAACATTGACCCTTTGTACTTAACCCTCTAATTCTCAAAATAGTCCTTAGATCATCATGTAAATGCTTATACTCTGATCCACCCATCTATCACTAGTAGAAAAAGGCACATTTGTCCCGGTTCCAAAGGCACATTTGTCCCGGTTCTGGAACCGGGACTAAAGCCCAATATCTTTAGTCCCGGTTCGCCTACGAACCGGGACAGATGGGGCTCCACGTGGCCGCTGCGGCTTGCCCAGGCAGGAGGGCCTTTTGTCCCGGTTGGTAGCATCAACCGAGACCAAAAAGCATCCACGCGTCAGCAGTTCAGGGGCTGGGGTTTTTGTTTTTTTTTGAAAGGGGGGGGGGGGTTGGGGGGTTTTGTAGGGTTAATTTAGGGGTTTCATATATTGTGTTAGCTAGCTAATAGAGAGAAGTGTCCTCTCTTATCTCCGTGCTTGGTCGACGCTACGTACTATACGTATAGAGTGGACTCGACACGCTAGCTAGTAAGCAAATGAAGGAAACCATTAAGTACACAAGATCGTCATGAACATATATAGAGAGAAGTGATCGACCTCCTCCTTCTTCGAGAGATTGGTCGAACAACAAGTTTTCGTATATCTATCCGACGCTACTAGCTACATATATACAATATAAGATCTCTTACAATCCCTAACATCTGATGTCAAGTTCCACATGGTATTCGCCGGCTGGATTGATGACGTGGTCAAGAAAGAATCCCGTCAATTCCTCTTGAATTGCTTTTATGCGATCATGTGGTAGGAGTTCATTCCGCAGCTGCCACATCTAATTTGAAGAAGGGGGTCAATACATATATATAAATGAAACTCAACACAAATGATGGTAATAAAATAAAATTGTGAATATTATTGCTTACGCACTTCATATTGTTTTTCAGAGTAGCCCCGCTTAGAGGTCGTCGCGTTGTAGATGTACTCGCAAACGTAGTATCCACAAAAATTATTCCTGCCTTCTTGCCACAACCACTTTACGAGAAATAGAGGTCAATCAAACTGATAATCAAGCATTATAAATGGTATTGATGAAACTAGATAGAATCAATGGGAGATGCGCGGAACTAGCTAGTAGTACTTACTTTCGGGTGTGTAAATCGGAGCTTCCCCGGCAGTCCCGGAGCTTTAGCGGTGAACTCTTTCCAAACCCTGCCAGACAAAGAAAACAATTATTTGATATCAGGAAATGAATAAAGTTGCCGACATGGTGCGATAACGATCGATTGAACTTACTTCTCGAGCATTTTAGTCATGGACGCATACTCCTTGGGATCTTTTCGTCTCGAGTCTAAGACGGTTACTAGTCCCTGCTCAAGCTTAATCTCTAGGAGAATAAAGTGGAAGCTGTGCACGCATGCATAACTCATCAATTACATTATTATAACCTCGAGTAATAAGGGAAACCGAATATGCACAAGACAGTAACACTCACTTGAAGCTGTAAGGAAAGAGTATTTTATCTTTGTTTTGATTTTGAAGCAACGATTGTAGAAAGTTGGCCTCGGTTTCTTTGGCATTATATTTAACCATCCATTCATCTATGAGATTTGTGTTAATGAACCCAATATCATAGATTTGTGCATTTCTGCATTCGACGATCTTCAATCTGCATAATATAGTGAGGATAATTATATATACATGCAATGAAAGAGCTAAGCTATATATAGAGACTTAATTACAGAAGTAGTACTTACAGATAGTAGCAAGTGACGATTATTTTATCGAGGGCCTTTTGATTGAAAAACTGGAAGAACTCCTCAAATGGAACAGACAACAGATCAATTCCAACGAGGTCATGCTCCTCTTTAACTCTCAGCGTCAAAGTATCCTTCCCAGACTCGCTGCAGGTGTCTATGTACCAGTCATGGAATCTTCGCATCATCGTTGTTAGAGGAGGATGACCAGGTTTGACGAGAGGCTTCCCGTGCCGGTATTTGTGTTCGTCCACCTCCATTATATCAAAATGTGCATCGTCGGGCAGGTAATCACCAGGATTGGTACCGGGCAGCATCCCCGGCAGATTTGCGATGATATCGCTAGACACCTTGAGCGGGGGGCACGATTGGTTCGCCTGTTCGCCGAGCTGGGGATTTTTTTCCCACTTCTTCGTTCTTGTAACCTTTTGTCACTTGAAGTAGTTCCCGACCGGCGCGCTCCTTGCACTGCCTTTTTAAGAGCGCGGACATGGTTGTCATCCGGCGGAGGCGGTAGTGGTCGCTTCAGGGCATCCAAAGTGCGCTTCAATTTCACCGGTTCTATCTTCTCCTCCGAAGGTGGATTTTTCTTCGCAAAAAAGTCCTTCACTTGGGCTTGACAGATCTACGCGTTTTCCTCCTCGGTCATCTCGTATGGTAACTTCTCTAGAGGCTTGAGAGATGGACCGAATTTGTATTGCCTCCCGCCTCTGGCTGTACTGCTAGACGCCGGAGCAGCCGGAGCGGCTGCGGCTGTCTTCCTTCGTTGCTTACGAGGCGGAGAAGGAGGCGGAGTGCTACGACGCGCCGGAGCAGCCGGAGTAGCGGCGGCTGTCTTCCGCTGTTGCTGACGAGGCGGAGGAGGAGGCGGGCTGCTCGGACGCGCCGGTGCAGGCGGATAAGGAGGCGGAGTGCCGCCACGCGCCGGAGCAGCCGGAGAAGGAGGCGGAGTGCCCTGATCACTCGCCGGAGGAGGAGGCGGAGTGCCGCCACGCGCCGGAGCAGCCGGAGAAGAAGGCGGAGTGCCCTGATCACTCGCCGGAGGAGGAGGCGGAGTGCCCTGACTCGCCGGAGGAGGAGGAGGAGGCGGAGGCGTCCAGTTCGGAATGTTGATGAGCTCCTTTCGCCATAGACATGGAGTCTTCAGAGCAAGACCCAGCTGAGTCTCCCCTTCACCGGTAGGGTGGTCAAGCTCGAGCTCCTCAAATCCCTCCGTTATTTCATCGACCATCACAACAGCATAGCTTTCTGGAATCGAAAGGCAGTGAAAAGTTGCGCCGGGTTCAGGAGGTGCAACAGAGCCGACAGCCGCCTTGACTTTGAGGTGCTGCCATTGCGTCATAAGGTGGCAACCTTGAGCCTCCGTGATAGCATCCACAGGGTAGCTGGGAGCCATGAAGTCAGGCTGCTGAAGGAGCTCGGTGGAAGCCACGCTGCTTCTCCGCTGAGATGGCGGGGTAGCTTCTGGGGTAGCTCCGGCAGTTCGCTGCCTCTGAACTAGTAGTGCTTGTTCCTCTAGCGCTCGTACCCTTGCATTCAGCTTCTGCAGTTCGGTCTGCTCCACTTTCCTCCTCCTCTCCCGGGTTTTGTAACCGCCTGCGCTGGGAAACCCAACCTTCCACGCAACGGAGCCTGCCGTGCCTCGTGTTCGTCCTGGGTGCTCAGGATTCTCGAGGGCCTGTGTGAGCTCGTCGTTCTCTCTGTCGGGAACAAACGTCCCTTGCTGCGCTGCGGCGATATACATCTGAAGCTTCTTGACGGGTATTTCAAGTTGCTCCTCCGTCCAACGGCACTTCCCTGTTTCAGGGTCCAAGGTTCCCCCAACCCCGAAGAACCAAGTCCTTGAACGGTCTGGCCAGTTCAATGCCTCTGGTTCGACCCCTTTATCAAGCAGGTCCTTCTCAGCCTTGTCCCACAACGGTCGGGCTTTGAGGTAGCCACCTGACCCCGTGCGATGGTGATGCTCCTTCTTTGCAGCATTTTTCTTGTTTGTCGCTGACATCTTCTTACTCTTCTCCGATGTCTTGTGGGCCACAAATGCGGGCCAGTGATCTCTTATCTTCTCAAATCGGCCGGTGAATTCTGGAGTCTTCCCTTTGTCGACAAACGTTGATTTCAACTCATTCTTTCACCTCCTGAATAGATCTGCCATCTTCTTAAGAGCATGAGCCTTGACCAATGGCTCTATAACTGGCTTATCCGGATCCTCCTCTGGCGGTAGGGTGAAATTTGCCTTTAGCGCGGTCCAAAGATCATCTTTCTGTCTATCGTTGACAAAAGACACTTGAGGGTCTTCGCTCTTAGACTTATTCCATTGGTGGATGCTGATCGGGATCATGACCCTAACAAGAACCCCGCACTGAGCAGAAAATGCTTCCTTGGTCCGGCTGGGTTCAATCGGTTGGCCATCGCCCTTGATTGCTGTGATCGTGAACCTTTCATCCTGGCGCAACCTTTTCTTCGGGCCTCGTCTCGTTACCGAAGTTTGGCTCGATCCGGAGGGCTAGAAAAGAAGAAAGAAGAGAGTTAATATGTGTACATACCAAAACAATTAATGCATCAATTAGCTAGTCAGCACAGGCTTAATTAATATATATACCTCACCGGACTTTGCAACAGCTCCTTCCTCCATTCGCTCACCAGAGCAGTCATCACGGTCTCCTTCTTCCACCGGCATTCCATCACCGGAGCCATCATAATCATGTCCTTCCACCTCCATTGTTCGATCATCAGAGCCTGCTTCACCCTCTCCTTCCAGACCATCGGTGTCGTTGAGATACGACAAGACATCACCTCCGCCGAGGATTATGTCCCCCAACAACTGTTCTGCTTCGATGTCTCGGTGCTCCATAGTTTCTGCAAATATTGAAACATGGCAATTAATATACAAACATGACAGATGGATATATTAGTGCAAACGTAGACCTAGCTAGCTCGACGCTTCTACGGTTTGGGGTGGCCTCGACAACGCTTCTAGGGTTTGGGGTGGCCTAGGCAACGCTTCTAGGGTTTGGGGAGGCCTCGACAACGCTTCTAGGGTTTGGGCAGGACCGCCTCTCTCATGAATGTCCGACGTCCGGACCGACAAGGGATTTAACAAAATGACGCCATTCTGGATGTGCAGAAAATGGTCCATATTTTTCCTGATCTCATCTACCCTTCTATATGTCACATTGTCTAGTGTCAAAGAATTCAAGAAAACCATGACTTCATCATTAGCCGGAAATGACAGGCACATAATGGTACGAAGCTCTTTAAAGTTGTTTTGGAACGGAGTTCCCGATAGAATAATTCGCTTTTTGGTACAAAGTTCAGCAAGAGCCTTCCGAATATCGCTATTTGGAAGGCCTTTGCTGAAATTCGTACCAAAAGGCGAATTATTCTATCAGGAACTCCGTTCCAAAACAACTTTGAAGAGCTTCGTAGCATCATACGCCTGTTACTTCTGGCAAATGATGAAGCCATGGATTTCTTCAATACTTTGACAGACAACGTGACATATAGAAGAATATATATATATATATATGAGATCAGAAAAAAATTGGATCAACTTGGGCACATCCCTAATGGGGGCATTCTTGATAAATCTGGACCCTCGACCCCTGGACGACCCTCGACCCTCGACCCCTCGGCGACCCTCGACCCTCTACCCTAGTTCACGACCCTCGACCGCTCGGCAATCCACGACCCTCTACCCTAGTTCCCGACCCTCGGCGTTCCTCGACCCTCGACCCCTCAGCATTCCTCGACCCTCTACCCTAGTTCCCGACCCTCGACCCCTCGGTGTTCCTCGACCCTCGACCCCTCGGTGTTCCTCGACCCTCGACCCTAGTTCCCGACCCTCGACCGCTCGGCGATCCTCGACACCCTCGTTTCCGATAAAAATTAAGAAGAGGAAGAAGAAGAGAAAACAAAAGAGGAGAAGAAGAAAAAAAGAGGAGAAGAAGAAGGAATAGAGGAGAAGAAGAAAAAATAGATAATCTATTTTTTCTTCTTCTCCTCTATTCCTTCTTCTTCTCCTCTTTTTTTTCTTCTTCTTCCTCTTCTTATTTTTTTTCTCCTCTTCTTCCTCTCCTCTTCTTCTCCTTCTTTCTCTTCTTATTTTTTTTCTCCTCTTCTTCTCTTTTTTCTCCCCTTTTTCCTCTCCTTCTTTTTCTTCCCTTCTTCCTTCTTCCTTCTTCCTCTTTTCCATACATATAAAAAGTTTAAAAACTACATACATACATATAAAAAGAAAGCATATATATATAACAAAAAAAACATATATAAAAAAAATAGCAACGCGGCGGCGGCGGCGGTGCTCACAGAAGAGGCGTCGAGGCGGGCAGGGGCGGGCCGGGCGGCGTCGGGGCGGCGTCGGCGTCGGGCCGGGGCGGCGTGTCAGCGTCGGGGCGGGCAGGGCGGGCGGGGCGGCGTCGAGGCGGCGTCGGCGTCGGGCCGGGCGGCGTCGGGGCGGGCGGCGTCGGCGGCAGGGCGGGCCTGACGGCGTCGGCGACGATGGCGAGGTGGAGCAGCCTGACGGCGATTGGGGTAGGGGCGGCGACGACGAGGAGAAGAAGTGATTTTTGGAGAAACTGCTAAGTTTTTCTTATATACACGAAACATTGGTCCCGGTTCGTGGCACAAACCGGGACCAATTTCCCTCTTTGGTCCCAGTTCGTTCCACCAACCGGGACCAAAGGTCTCTTTTCAGCAGCCCAAAGGGCAGGAAACAGACACCTTTGGTCCCGGTTGGTGGCACGAACCGGGACCAAAGGGGGGCATTGGTCCACCAACCGGGACCAATGCACACCTTTCGTCTCGGTTGGTGCTACCAACCGGGACCAACGGCCTTGCGCTGGCGCGGTGCGGTGGGATGTTTAGTCCCACCTCGCTAGTTGAGAGAGCTCGAGAGTGGTTTGTAAGCGCTGCTGCGCCCACCCTCTTGAGCTCCTCTCAACTCCAGACTTTTGGGCCTACTCTATTAATCCTTGCCCGTGGGCCTACTGGGCCTGCTGCAGGCCTGAATCCTGGCCCATGGTTGGGTTTCTAGTCGTATTCAGGCCGTGGTGGCCCAGTAGGTGGCATTTTTTTTTATTTTTTTCCAGTTTTTTTGTTTTCTTTTTTGCTTTATTTATTTTATTTTGTTTCTACTTACAACAAAATGCTTTCTGTTTTTCAGTGATTCTTTTTGCTTTTAGGTAATAAAAATTATAAACTTGCTGTTAGTGCCATTAGTTTTCCAATTTGAATAGTTTAAATTTGAATTCTTTGAAATTTGTGTGAATCACTAGTTTGTGATTAACTTTACTATAAAAATAGATTTTGGAGTGATTCTTTTTCCTGCTATTTAATATTACTGTGTTTTATCATTATATTCAAAAATAGTTTTTGTTATTTTAGTTTCTAACAAAAAAAATCTTTATGAAATTCTTTTGCTATTAAAGTTTCTAACAAAAAAGTTCTTTATGAAATTCTTTTTGCTTTTAATGTTTTGAACAGAAAATACTTTGATAATTTTAGTTGCATAAATTTTATATAATTTTAGTTTCAATAATACTAGAGTTTTATAAAAGCTTTTTAGTTGATTCCTTTTGCTATTAGAGTTTCATTAAAGTTTTCTAGTTCATTCTTTTTTCTATTAGAGTTTCATTAAAGTTTTCTAGTTCATTCTTTTAGTTTATTATTTTTGCTATTAGAGTTTCATAAAAGTTTTCCAGTTCATTCTTTTTTATATTAGTTCATTCTTTGAGCTAAATGACCCTGAAATTGAAAAGCACTTCAGATGAACTCTGAAGAGGGTTGAAAATTGGCATGGTATCATCATTTCACCCACATAGCATGTGCTAAAAAGTTTGAGAGGGTTACGGCAAAAACTGGATGCACTTCGTGTACAAAATGGACAATCTCTTTCGAAGTATCAGGGTTTCGGACGAAAAATCATCTGTTACAAAGGGATTTCATTTTTTTAAACTTATTTGAACTCCAGACTTTTTGTGTGTTCAAAATGAACCATTCAAAGCCACATCATCAATTTTCAACCCTTTCTGACTTCATCTGTTATTTTTCATGCATTTACTGATTTTTTTTGAGCTAAATGACCCTGAAATTGAAAAGCACTTCAGATGAACTCTGAAGAGGTTGAAAATTGGCATGGTATCATCATTTCACCCACATAGCATGTGCTAAAAAGTTGAGAGGGTTACGGCAAAAACTGGATGCACTTCGTGTACAAAATGGATAATCTCTTTCGAAGTATCAGTGTTTCGGACAAAAACTCATCTGTTACAAAGGGATTTCATTTTTTTTACTTATTTGAACTCCAAACTTTTTGTGTGTTCAAAATGAACCATTTAAAGCCACATCATCAATTTTCAACCCTTTCTGACTTCATCTGTTTATTTTTCATGCATTTACTGATTTTTTTTTTAGCTAAATCCCTGAAATTGAAAAGCACTTCAAATGAACTCTGAAGAGGTTGAAAATTGGCATGATATCATCATTTCACCCACATAGCATGTGCTAAAAAGTTGAGAGGGTTACGGCAAAACTGGAGGCACTTCGTGTACAAAATGGACAATCTCTTTCGAAGTATCAAGGTTTCGGACGAAAACTCACTGTTACAAGGGATTTCATTTTTTTGAACTTATTTGAACTCCACACTTTTTGTGTGTTCAAAATGAACCATTCAAGCCACATCATCAATTTTCAACCCTTTCTGACTTCATCTGTTTTTTTTCATGCATTTACTGATTTTTTTGAGCTAATGACCCTGAAATTGAAAAGCACTTTAAATGAACTCTGAAGAGGTTAAAATTGGCATGATATCATCATTTCACCCACATAGCATGTGCTAAAAAGTTGAGAGGTTTACGGCAAAAACTGGATGCACTTCGTGTACAAATGGACAATCTCTTTCGAAGTATCAGGGTTTCGGACGAAAACTCATCTGTTACAAAGGGATTTCATTTTTTTGAACTTATTTGAACTACAGACTTTTTGTGTGTTCAAAATGAACCATTCAAAGTCACATCATCAATTTTCAACCCTTTCTGACTTCATCTGTTATTTTTCATGCATTTACTGATTTTTTTGAGCTAAATGACCCTAAAATTGAAAAGCACTTTAAATGAACTCTAAAGAGGTTGAAAATTGGCATGATATCATCATTTCACCCACTAGCATGTGCTAAAAGTTGAGAGGGTTACGCAAAAACTGGATGCACTTCGT